>CM029611.1:10752971-11987408 GCA_017311315.1 Dendrocalamus latiflorus | reverse complement strand
ATTTGGAATTGAAGAACACAAGGATTGATCCCAAACTTGAAAATTGAAGATTTCTGTCCACTGGATAGCACGTCGGTATTTCAGCCGTAACTTTTTGTCAGTTGCCTTTTTTTCAATGATTCTTTTTTTCTCCGTTTCCTGGCGGCTTTTTCTACAACTTTTGTTTTGGGGCCAAGTTGTGGAAACCGACCGAAAAATTCGCACAAAATTCACAATTGCCGACTGTTGCAGATTCAATCTGGAATTTTAGGTCAACTTCCTCCGCAGATATCTCTTAACTGCCTTGCTGGAATGATGTGAAATTTTACAGATAGATAGACAATGAAGTTTTGAATCTAATGGCGGTGGTTTCACTCAAATAAGATCGGAATCAAAAGTTATGACGTTTTTCGTGGCAGCTGCAGAGGAAGGAAAAATCAGCCAAATTGGAATTAGGGTTTGGGGTGGGGATTTTTTTGTTTGGATTTTTTTATGGAATCAAGGATATGACCAGCAACTAGACAAAGCTAAAACGGACACAAATTCAATTTAGCAAATCAAAACTAACAGATTGAAAAGCACAACGGGGTTTGGACAACGGAAATTAACTCTTTTTGTGGGGTAATTTTTCTGGACTATGGGAAATAAAAATCAATCTACTAACTAGGGATACAAAGAATTCCTACCGGTCAACTGAAGCTCTGATACCAACTGATGAGGCGATGGGGTCCCGATCTTCCGATAGGATGATAACTATCGATTTTGGCGGAGGTGACCCTTGCGATCCGACTACAACCGAATGACGTCGCTTGCGCCTTAGCAATCGCTGAACCACACTCCAAGTTGTTATCTGTAGGACCGAAATGGCGACAGAGGGGGGTGAATGTCGCTCGCTTCAAAATCGCCCCCGAAAAATTGAACTCTGATTTTTCAAAAAGATGCAAAACAAAGCAACTCACAGAAAATTAAAATTAATTTTGCTGAAATCTAGAACGCATGCGATACAAAAAAATTCAGAGATTAACCAGTAAAAATTTCAGCTGAAAATAATGCCGTTTGGACTGCATGCAAAATGGTCAAAGACAGCACCAAAACCAAAAAAAGGCTACTTCTTGTCATTGGATCGTGCTGGCTGCAAGCAAAGGAAAAAAGCTACCCGTGAAGGCCAACTAGAAGAGAAATAAGAAATCGGCAGAGAATGAAAGTTGCCACAGGATTTTACTTGAGAACCAAAAGAGCAGGAGGCAGTAATGACGAGAGAAACTACATTAACATACTGCCGAACACTCAGTTCTTGCTGCCAAAGGCTTGAAGTATACTGCAGAGAGCCGATCTCCAAAAGTAGGACTGCAAGAGAGATTAAACGGACTAAAAACTGCTGCTAGCCGAATGGTAAATGCAGGCAGAAAAACAGATGTAAACCGAACACTGAAGGAGAAGTTCAGAAGCAGAAAATTGACTAAAAACTGAAAGTTTCTGGCTGCTAGAAGATGAGGGCTGCAGTCAAAACAGCAAAAAGGAATGCAATGCATAAAACTAAAGACTGAACTTCAGTTTGGCCTAAAGAGGGGTTTCAGACAGACATCAAAGAAAGCACAAAATAGAGAAATTAGGAAAAAGGAAATGATCTCCTAGAAACTCAAGAATATGTTCCAAATAGCCCTAAGACCTTTGGATTGCAAAGATTTCAACAGAAGAGCAAGAAATTCAGAGATTGACAAAAACCTGAAAACTACCAAAGGCGTCCAACAAAAATCAAATTCCCATTCAACCACTGATCCTTTGGCCATGAAACTTTGAGGATAGCAAGTTAATAGCATCTGGGCTTTACATGCCAAATTTCAAGCCATCTCGTTGAGGGAAACAAAATCTTGCTCAAACCCTAGAAACCAAAAAAGAAGAACAGAGGAGCCTAAGAATGAAAAACTGAAATCACAAGTGGTTTGCCTTAGGTTTGGCTAGCCAAATGGCTTTTGAGCATCTCCCATGTCATAGCAATCCATTTTGGCACTCTCTAGCAAGCAAGAACACAAAACAACGAAAATCAAGAAATCATCAAAAAGAGAACGAAGGGCAGAGAGCATGAACATGAGACATGAAACTTCATATTTCCATTCATTGAAGCTAAACGATTACAGAGGAGTCACGATACCCATGGACATTAGAACATGATGAAGGATTACATGACTCTCTACTCAATCCTCTCCTCTCCCCATCTCAATCCCTCAACCATACATGCTTGGAGGAGGAAGAACTCACTCAGACTCTCACCTAGAAACCATCGAAGGGGACACAGAGGGAACACAACTCTGCCTCCACCAACAACTCTCAACTACTAAAGCCTAAAGCCAAAGCAAACTCTAAAGCCTATTTTGACTAAAGGAAACCCTAAAATCCCTTGAAGTGTTCGAGTGGGCATGCAGCCCCTCCAACCTATTTATAGCCCACGGCTAACGGGTCTCCGTCCCGTTACGCTCGCTAAATCCAACGGAGCCCGCTCCCGCTTGTGCAGCCTTGCGAAATTCCCGTTTCGCCCCTCCTGCACCTTCTGGGAAGCTTCCGCGCTCCTTGTCTCGCACGCCTCGCAACCACCTCGAGTCCATGTCGTCTTCGACACATCCTCGACCGTTTTGACCTCAGCGCCACCTGCGCCTAGTCCGGTCCACCGTGTCTCGCCACGACTCCGCCCGATGTCCTCAGCCACACAGACAAGAAACACATCAAATAGCACCGCTCGATACATGAAAGCGTAAATGGTATAAACACACCATACTTACACACACTGAGGTCCAAACCTGTCAAAATATCAGAATATGCATCCTAACCCGTTTGACCAAGTCCGACCGAGCCCGTCGCACCATGCAACGACTCAACTCCGAACCACTCAAACCAAACTCGACTCTCATAAACTGATGTCAATTACTCATCATACACATGAGATCACCACCACATGGTCTCTCATTATCAACCGTGCCAAAAACGCGGTTGACCTGACCACGAAGGTCTACTCCTGCATGCAATCGAAGAACACGCAAGAATAAGATAACAAGTAATCTGAAATTGCAAATATTGATATTGAATTCAAAAAGTGGGATTCCGAAGGCTGTCTTGACAGGTGGTCGTCCGACACAACTGAAGAACAGAAGTTTACATAATAGCTAAACCTAAACTCAACAAAATCCACCAAAACTAGAAGAGTGCAACCTCCTTAAATAGGGGTGGGAAAGCCACACAAAACTAAGAAAAAAGGGGGTGGTACTATTCATGGCACTGTTCACATGAATAGTAATGTGTGAACAGTACGGGCCTAGAAGGGGAGGCACCTCTCCTTTGGGCCCAAACATTACAAGGCCCAATTTGATCAAAACAGGTGACGCAGCAGCTTCTTTGAGTGATTACGGCAAGCACAGGACGAATTTGCAGATGAGGCTAGATCCATTGGAAATAGGACGAGAAAAGCTTTCCATCAAGTACTCGTGGACCTCAAATGGACTCCGTATGTGAAAGTTATGCACATTTGAAGTTGGGCCGTCAGGCTGAATCCGAACTGATCTGGAGGCCGTATTGGATTCCAAAACGTGTTCAAGTTGAACTCTTGCTTGAATTTGTGCAAAAGTGATGTGGTGCTACAAAAATATATATTTTCATCATTAGGTAGCATCATATTCTTATTTAAAATATGTTGAAACTGAAAAAACGAATTCACCTTTAGTTTAATCTTGATACTGGGTGCTATGGTTGTATGTGTTGGTGGCGTGGTCACATCATCAGCACTGCCCCAAAAAGAGTGCGCCCTCGCTGAACCCCCATTCTCCCCCCTCCGCCTGTGGCAGAACTAGGGCTGCCGCTGCGTTGTCGTCCAGTCTGGACGACACGTACGCACCGTCCGTGGTCACAACACGACCTACTCGTCCTCTCCAGAACTGCCTGTTTCCACCTCCTCGTCCTCCTCGCTGCCCTCTTCTTCCATTTGGTCCCCAAGATACTCATGACAGTCAATACGGGCGACCCACCACCTCTCGTCCACACCTTCGTTGGGCTGGAAATTCTCCGAACGCCTCCTGTCGTCTTCATCACCCACTTCCTCGCCCACATGCTCTCCCGCAGAAGAGTCTTCATGACCGCCGGAGATGAACCCAGGCACTACATCTCCACCAGCGGCATCTGAACCAACCATGGCTGATGATTCTGCCCTCTCCACGAACTCGACATACACCATTGGCCTACCATATATCGCAGCATCAGGGTTGCACACGACCTCCATGTAGTTCACCCATGAGGCGTCATTGGTCACCTTCAGAAGTTGCCATATGCTCTCCCTTCCATCACCCACCATTGAGGCATAGACTGCCTCGATCCGTAACTTCTTCCCTGCAGTGTGTCGATCAAACGCCAAACGGACACACCTCCGTAGCTCAGACAAGCTCATGGCGCTCAGACCGGGTGCCCGGATCACGGTCTGCTCGCAATTTGACAGGTCCGCCCCATACGGCCAATCACGTACGAGACCACTCCCATAAAACACGAACATTTGTTGAATGTCAGCCATTGCGTACCTACCATAAGTGCATAATCAACCATTTTAGTACACAACATGTAACAATCGTACCATTAAACAAATTCTAACATACATCAAATTACATATTCATTTCATTTTTATTTGCATTGGTTTATGTTTTTATTTTACCTCAAACACCCACTACCCCATTGTAACATTAACAGTGCGGTATTTCATACATCTTCCTACCGCCTATAAAATCAATTAGTATATGTTTTGTATTTGTAAAACTACAATTTATTTTCACTACAATTCTAACATACATCAAATTACTTATTCCTATGACCTACAATATCGATTACTAATATTTTTATTTCTCAATCTATACTTTTGTTTTTATTTTCACTACAACTTTGTATTGCATGTTTTTTTCCAATTAATGCAAAAAAATCAATTACTAATGTTCCTACATTTCATTTCTAACTTTTACTTCATACATGCTTTATTTATTTGTACTATAACTTTATATTTCTGTTGTTGCATTTTAATTGTACTGTACCAAATTTATTTGCAATTTATTTTTACCACCTACCGCACTGTACGCACTTCTTCCCTAAGTGTACTACTTTATGTTCCTAAGCCTGCTACTATTGTTATCACCTACGTATGCTCTAAGATAAATATGTACTTTGCTCAACGTCTACACATCTGCAAGCTCATATTTTCGCACATCAATAAACTACACTACAATACACACAACTAACAGAGTACAACATTACATACGCTACAGTACATCATGCCTAACATATGGAAGATTTGCTACAAATACATACCGTATCAAAGATTGACATAAAATAACATTACCAAAACATGATTTGCTTAATTATAGACTAATGACATACATAAAATTATAGTTGCACGGGCACAAAACTTACCTCTTCTTGAAACTCACGAGATGATCTACAACTTTTGTACTTGCCAAATCCGCTGATTCCAAACGAAAACAACTCAAATCTTCCGGCTTTCGCTCCTCACTTTTCTTCACTTCCTCCCTCGCTCTCGCTCGGTCTTCACTCCGAAGCCAAATGAACTTCCTGTACCATATGTATCTGTTCTTCGATCCATTTAAATGCCCATTCATCACTCATGCAGAGGGGCCATGCAACCGGGGTGCAGACGCGTGTGCGAGCGGCCGTGAAAAGAGATTCAAAAGAGCCAGCCCGTGATGCTTTCGGCGGAGGGATTAGACAGGAGAGGGAATCGCGCGGCCGGCAGGAGATTCTCGCGGTCGGGCGGGTAGACGCGCGGTCGGGAGCGGCAAACGTGCGGTTGGGACGGCAGACGCGCGGTCGGGCGGGAGACGCGCGCTCGGGCGAATGGGTCGTGCGCTCGGCGCGGAGGCAGGCCGGTCGTGCGGTCTGGTACCGCACGACCGGGTGAACAGTGCGGTCGTGCGGTACCAGACCGCACGACCGGGACACGTGGCGGCACACGGAGGACGCGCGGTCGGGAGGAGTCCAAAAACGGAATTTTTTTGGTTTGAGGGCCAAAAACAGAATTTCGGGTGTTTAGGGGTCTACATGTGTCCAAAATTCTTGGTGTGCAGCCCTCATTGAGTCCCCACTTACATCATCAGCGATCACCGACTCCAACCGAAAGTGGCTGTAAGTTTACTATCCAATGTCGCATGGAGACCCAAACTACGGCCTTAGTTTCACGTTGTGTACGTGGCCAACTCAGTGATAATAACGACAGCAAATACTTAACGGTGAAAAGGAAAAAAGAAAGGTGAATTATTTGTCATTTTCCGAGACGTGTTTTGCATGCGTCGAATTCATAGTGGTCTACTGGATCGCCGCCCTTCGCACAGCAATGCTAGCTGCGTGCGTGCGTGCGTGGAAATTGACAAATGAAACCGCACGTGGTTTTTGCATCCATATATGTATGTAGTACGTGGAAAGCTAGCTCTCGATCGATCGGTCGCATCTGGTGCAGGCAATATGTTCGTGATATAGTAAAAGAAAAAGCTTATATTAACCAACCACCTTGTGCCAAAAGAAAAAGTTACTAGGTATGAAAAGATGCGCACGCACCTGACAAATTTGAGCTGGAGGTCGGTTTACCGGGAAAAAACAGTAAAGATTTCCGCGCATCGCCAGTAAAGACCGGCCATACTATCGATTTAAATCTGACACAAAATATAACATTGGTGGGTGCAAAATAAGGTATTATGTAAAACTGTTGCAAAGTAAAACAAGGAATAATATCTGATATAAAATGCAATTTACTCTAATATCATTGTTGAGTTTCATGTATAAATCAGTTCACTCAAAAACTTAAACCAACAAGGAAAGACGATCGGTATAATCAACACTCTTACTTACGTCTAAGCTCCGCTAGACCTAAGATGTGGCCTCGAAAAGTGCCACAATTATTTTTTTTCTTAAAATTGTGTTAGCCAAGTCTTAAACTCAGAACTCCTTGTCTTTAATACCATATTAAATTTCATGCACCAATCACATCTAAAAGGTTAAGCCATTAGAGAAAGTAGGCAATATATTAATATATACTTCAGCACTTCTCACATCTATGCTCCTCTAGACACTACCAGAAACTGGAGATTTCGTGAGTGGAATAATTTTTCGTGAGAGTTAAAAACACACTCTCATGAAATTAATATTTTTCATGAAGGTGATGTAAATCCCGCCACGAAAACTCATTTTCATGAGAGTGATTCACACACCGCCCCGAAAATGGTAATTTTCGTGACAGTGTTGGATAAACCGCCATGAAATATACTCATTAGCCTGAGAGTTATTGTAAACTCTCATGAAAATTGTTGTGCACGCACCGCTACTCCTTGTTTTGGTGGAAAAAATTCATCGCGCCACAGCCCGCGCTTTGTTCGGCGTTCGCGCCTAGAAGAAAAGGCCCGCGGCCGCGCCCCGTTTTTTTGGCCCAAAAAAAAAGAGACCCGCGTCAGACTCCCCAGCCCGACACCCCCAACCCTATCCTCTCCAGCGCCAAACTCAATCGCGCCGTCACCCGCGTCCGCGTGAGCCCCCAATCGCGCCTGCCGCCCATGGCCGTAGCGCCCCCGCCGCCGGCGGCCTAGCCGGGAGCCACGCCGTCCGCTCCGGCCGCCGCCGCCGCCCTAGGCGGGAGCCCCGCCACCTCTCTCAGGCCGTCGCTGCCCTAGCTCCATCCCCTGCGCCCACCTCTCTCAGGCCGCCGCCGCCCTAGGTCCGTGTTCGGGACACCGCCGCCTCTCAGCACGCCGCCGCCTCTCCGGCCCTCTCCCTGCCGCCTCTCAAGCCGCCTCCGCCCTAGGCCCGAGCTCCGCCACCTCTCAGTCCGCCGGCGCCCTGGATCCAGCCGCCGTCCCTCAGGCCGGCCTCCGTCGGAGCTTTGAGGAGAAGGCAGCAGCGACACCGAGCTACACTTGGAGGAGAACGCAGTAGTGACGCCGAGCCGAGCTTGGAGGAGACGGTCCTGCCTTGCGCCGATCTGCGCTTCCTGCTTCCAATCGGAGTGAGGTAATAAAGCTTCATCTTTCCCCCCAAATTTTCTGTGCTGTGCTCTACCCATATGAGGATGCTTGATGCATGTCACACTGTGTTTTGCTTAGTGTTGCACTGAGCTTCAGGCTCTTTTGTCATTGATTTAGGGGCCGACCTAGACAACATAGTTCCAGTTGTCTCTGATGAGATAACCAATCCAGCTGATCTCGAATTTTTGGCTGAATTGAATATTGAAGGTCAAGATGAAGATAGGGGTGATCTGGAGACTGATGGAGATGGAGAAGATGACCAAGATGATCTGCCTGAATATGCACCTAATGACCCAGATGATTTTTAGATTATTGTTTTCTTCAAATAAATTTGGTTGTACTACTAAGTGTACTGCTCCTAGGGACCTATTGCTAGAAGTAATGTACTGCTGAATGTTTACTACCTCTGATAGAAGTTATATGTGTTGCTGAATGCATTATCATCTAACATTCAGTTTTCATTTATTGTATTTGTGTTGTTCCTCTAAAATATGTGCTCTTTTCATCTACCATTCAGGTTTCATTTATTGTATTTGTGTTGTTCCTCTAAAATATGTGCTCTTTTCATCTAACATTCAGGTTTCATTTATTGTATTTGTGTTGTTCCTCTAAAATATGTGCTCTTTAATCTACATTTCGTAATAATGCAGGACATGTACGGGCTTCGACACAGAGGGCTTGCAAAAAAAAGGCCATGCTCAGCCACCTGTGGGAACTCCCAAGGGACCAATCCTGATGGTGGCAATGGCAATTCTCAAAGACCCACCAGTGGGAACTCTCAAGGGACCATTGCTGATGGTGGCACTGCCAACTCTCAAAGACCCACCAGTGGGAACTCTCAAGGGACCATTGCTGATGGTGGCACTGCCAACTCTCAAAGACCCACCAGTGGGAACTCTCAAGGAACCAATGCTGATGTTGGCATTGTCAACTCTCAAAGAGTCGCTGATGATCAGATCGACACACAAATGAGCACTGGTGGTTCTCTTGACTCCAATGATGGTGCAAGTGGCTCTTTAGTGGTTAGGGACGAACCTCCAAAAAAGGCAAGAGGGCGAGGGAAAAAAAATTTGACGCAATTGAGAGTGCCTCCACATAATGAGAAGGTTATGCTGAAGCCTGTGGGTACCCGGTAATATATGTTTGTTCAATATTATGCCGTTATTTTGCTAGTCATATCACCTATATACTATTCTGCATGATATTCAGTCAATTAGATTCTTTGTCCATGTATGTATTCCCGCCAAGAGGAGTGCTTATAAAATTTTCTAGAAAAACTGCATAGGTCCATAAACTGAAGAATTGTAAGCTAGGATTCTCAGAAATTTTGAAGTGAGAGATAGGTTTAGTATTGAGAGGATTTAAAGGTTAAATGACATAGATTATTCTGGTTCATTCATTAATCATTAACCTTATTCTGGTCTGGCCCATACAGTGGATGACAGTAGCATCTGATCCTTGAATTGGTCTCGATTTTGCAGTACCAACTGTAATTGATCTTAACTGGCCCATACAGTAATTGATCCTTGCACTGAGCCAATATGTGCTGAAGTACTGCTCTTTGATTCTCTGTTCATCACACCACCACTTCTTGGCTTCGATGCAGTTTCCTTCCTGTCACATTCTACATTTGTACTATTTAATGTCCCATACGCTGTTTCAAATTGCTATATCTTGGAGAGTGACTTGGTTTGAATAACACCAAGATAACCTGGTTATTCACAAGTTGGTCTAGAAAAACAAAGACTTGAGAGGTCATTTGAGTCAATCACGGCAAGGGAAGATCGTATTTTGTGCTGATAATTGACCCTTGTTTGAATGAGTATTGCCTGCATTGTTGTCCTATTCTATGCTAGGAAATGTGAATTTTTGTCCTCAAGTAGTTGATGTGTCGCCGCCGGCAGCCACATGCAATTCCAACAATCTAATTGCCGGCTTATGTGTATATATGGACAATCAAATGCCCTATAGTACTGTAACAATATTCCAATCAGCTATATTCTTTGTTTCAGTCAATTCAGCTATGTGAACTACAACCCTAGAGACTACAAGTATGGTTCACAAGTTGGAGTTATTATCAGACGGCTATACCCGGGTATGGTCTACATCCGTGATGAGGAAGGCAGGCTTGTTGAAAAACGGGCAGCAATGTCATGGCATGATTATTACTGCAAAAAGGATGTCTCTGGAATAACATATGCCAAACTAGTCAAGTGTGAATTCTGGGTAATGAAACTAGCCATCATGTACCTTTTTTTCCTCTACTATTTGACTTGAAATACCTGACTTTTCCTCTTTTACGTATGTAGAGAGTGTTCAAGGTAACTCGAGCTGATGTGAGAAAAGCTGACCGTAATTTGGATGCGTATCTAGTGAAAAGAGTTTCTGATTTGATATATCAAACTCGTTTGGATGCTGTTAAGATTCATGCAAAATGCGATGACAATCAAGCACGCACCATACATCTTACAGAAGAAGAATACATAAACAGCAGGCTAGATTGGTGTGCTCAAGATGCTTGGAACTTTCTGTCAAAGTATTGGACAAGTGAGAGGTACATGGAAAAGAGGAAGGTAGCTCAAGCTTCACGCCTAAAGTCTGAAGATGCTGCTCAGAACAGAGGAGGTTCGAGGCCATTTGGAGAGACACAACAATTGCTGGTATGAAATCCTTGTCCTTTCATGGTCTTGTATGAAATCACAGTTTTCAAAGATTAGGAAATTCACTTGGGTGGTCTTGTAGGAATATAAATTTGGCCCTGAGAAAGCTGGCACTGTGAACACATATGCTGTAATGAAGTCTGGATTCAAAAAAGTGGACAGCACTGGAAAAAGCGCTCCCATTCCCAGTCGGAGAGCACAAAAGCGTTTGGTATGTATAACTAGGGAACCATGGCTCATGACATTTTCTGCATTTTCCACAATCCTGTTTGGCTCTAGGCTTTCCCATTGTTAGTCTTGGCTTTAACATCATTTAATTTTTGGCTTAGGAAATTTATGTGTATGACTTTCTCTGGCAGTTCCTTTATCTCCGTAACTAGTATAGTCACCTCTAGAGTAATTACCATAGCTCTTATTCTTGAAGGGATGAGATTGTTCAATCCTCCTAGCCATCCATATGGCTTCAATCCTATTTCTAGGTCTATGGTATTGGAAATTATTTTGAATATAATCTTGCAATCCTGCCACAAACTGCACACATAGCACTCATCTGGTAGCAATGGATTGTCTCTTCATACTAAACTCATGATTTCCTCAAACTGTTCCACACATGATTTCACTGACCCAATTTGTCTCAACCAAGGAAACATCCTCACATTGTTATACACAGATGCCTCTCTGTCACTATCATTTTGCAAAATTGGTGCTAGAGAAGAATAGTAGGATTACACCCAGTGCTCCTCCACCAATAATGAACTCTTCCTTTCAGATAAGTGACTACATAAGCAGTCCTTTGTCCCAATGGTGTTTTAACAGCATCAAAATACATCTCTATCTTAGCTATCCAACCATCATTTAGGTGATTTAAAAAATGCTTGGGCTCTATTGTTTTCCTGATAATGATGTTGTTTGTTTTCCTGAAAATGAGCCTGCCTATTACACTACACTTACTCTAGGAAATTTTCAAATGATGGTGAGCTCTATGGGTGAGTAGTGGCAGTAGTAGCCCAATTCAATGCCCAATAAGGTGCAGGTCCCCACTCTATGAAGTTAACAAGCTTCCTTTCACGTAATCCTTTGTAGGCTCTCGTGGACCTAGATACATGAGATGACCAAAGATAAGCACTTAGATATTTCCATGGGATACAAAAGGATGAAAAATATAGCGCTAGAAAGCATCATTCCGCTCTAAGTACCATGCTAGTATGTACAACAATTCTTTTACAAAATAGAGTGGAGGTTCGTGTCATGTTCAACCCTTACAGGCTACATAAGCACTTATAAGGGAGAAGTGGATATACTTGTGTTTATTGCTCAACATCTTGACGAAAACCTACAGAGCTGACATTTTCCACAACACTATGCCATCCATGCTATGCTCCTCTCTCTCTGCTATTTCTTACTACATATCAATGCTCTGGTATTTTGTTTCAGGATAACTACAGTACAAGAACACAGCTACATGAGAATTCAAAAGATCTGGATGTACAAGCATTGTATGTCATGGAACATGGAATGGCCCATGGCAGAGTGCCAATAGCTGATGGTTGTGTGGATAAGCAAACACTTGCAGCAACAGCTAAATCCCATCGTTCTTCAGCAAGCACTGCTGCTTATCAATGCATGGTACATGAATATGAGCAGTTGAAGGAGAGGAATGATGCCTTGGAACAAACAAATAAGAAATTGAATGAGAATAATGAGATTCTCATTGAGGAAAATGGTGTTAATCGTGAGCTTATGCTGGTAATAAATATTCCTTTTCATGTAACAACTTATTGATCATATGCATTGATCTCATGTGCTTACACATCAAAATTTTCAGAGAATTTATGAAGATCTTAAGAAGCAACCACCTGCTGATCTAATGAACCGTCTAGCAAATCTTGATGCCCGTCGTCATCAGGTAAATGTGGTACTATTCACCAAACGTGAGACTAGTTTTCCACATAAAATAGTTAGCACTCTACAAAAAAACATGAGCCCACTGTATAATCTCTTTTTACTTGAAGACTGAAACATTTCAAACATACTTGATCTTTTTCAGGTCTCTGCATCATCACATGTTGCCACTAACTCACTTGAAATGCTTAGCAATGCCAATGACATAGTCACTGATGATGATGACGATGACTACAATGAGATGGATGACAGTAACAGCTATGATGATGACAACGATATCTGTGATGACTTTGATGAAGATGATGTTAGTGATGATTTGAGAGGCAGTGAAGATGGCAACATAAGTAGCAGCCATGAAGAAGAGGATGGCAGTGATGCCAATGGGGCTGATATCAGTGATAACTGATGCAATGGATGTGATTGAAACCTGACCATTGCTAACCTTTTTGTCTTCTTTTGCTAACCAGCCACCCTTGGTTTAAACAAAACCTTTTGGTGTTGTACTAAGTATGTGCTGGAACTTATTATATTGGATGGCTAGGACTATGTGCTGGAACTTATTATGTTGGATGGCTAGGACTATGTGTTGGAACTTATTATGTTGGATGGTTAGGACTATGAGCTAGTATAGCCTTTTAGTGTAATGGTTGGACAATTGGATGAAGTTGGAATATATTGGGAATGGAATCAGTTGCATATATGCATGTATTGGAATTTATTGTATTTGTATGTTGGATTGACATTTGGATTATATGTGTGCATTTGGAATTTGGTTTGAGATGCTCCTGTTGGGTAATTTTCATGGCAGTTTATACTCTCACGAAATAAGTGTTCGTGACGGTGTAGAAAATTATTTCATGACGGTGGCTCTTCTCATGAAATAGTATATTTTTCGTGGTGGTGTGCTCCTCTCATGAAATACTATATTTCCTGTGAGTTATTGGAACGCTCACGAAATTTATTTCATGACGGTGGCTCTCACGAAATTCATTTCATGACAGTGACTCTCACGAAATACCGAACTCTCACGAAATTCATTTCATGACGGTAGCTCTCACGAAATACCACAAAAAACCGTCATGAAAACACTGATGCAAACTTCACGACAACGTTATTTTCATGAGGGTGGCCGTCACGAACTCCCGCCATGAAAATAATTCGTGGCGGTGAACTCTCATGAAAATGGTATTTTCGTGGGTCTAATACCGTGAGAGTTGATGCGTGACGGTCTACCGTCACGTATTATTTTCGTGAGAGTAAAACCTTATTTCGTGACCTGTTTCGTACTCTCACGAAATCTCTGCTTTCTGGTAGTGAGACCAGGAGGGCAACAATTTTTTTTCTTAAAATTGTGGCAGTTAGGCTTTGATTTTAAGATCTCTTAGCTTTGGTACTATATTAAGATTCATATACCAATCAATTTACCTAAAAAAACTTAACCTAGTTAGAAAAGGGAGATCAATACACTTCAACCAATATAATATATTGTAACGAGCTGGTAGCAAGCTGTGATTTTGCCACTGTAGTAAAATTTCACCTTTTGTTTGATGATGTCAAGGGAAGATGAGGCTTTAAATTAGTAATTCATACGGCTAAAATGTCAAGACCTAAACAGTGTAGGGGACCCATTTTAGCATAGTTTTTTTACTACCAGCTGCATTCTCGCGATGCATCTAAGAAACCATATTAATTATTATTAGCCCAACTTCCAATTAAATGCTTCAGTGCTTTAGAAACGTATAAAAAGTTAAGGACAGCTTCTTGGACACCATTTTGTACTAAGGTCCTGTTTAGATCAGTTTCAGATTCTTAAAAACCAGCTATTACTTCTAGTTTTTAAAAACTGGTTTCTAAGCAAAAACTGATGGGGTGTTTGGATCCCCTAGTTTTTAAAAGCTGGTTTCATTTATGATTGGTGCTAATAGACTATTATACCCTTACATTTATTGGTGGCCTTTAATGGAAGCGTCTGCGCGTGGTCTTTAATGAGGGTAAATGGGTATTTGTGCAAAAAAACTGGTAAAAGCTGGGTATCAACAGCTTCTTGGTTTTTAAGAATCTGGGTAGGTAGATTTTAAAAACTACCCCAAAAACTGATCTGTTTGGATCCCACCCAGTTTCCAAAAGTCAGATTCTTAAAATCTGGGTGGATCCAAACATGCCCTAAATCGATCTAAAGTATGATTACTTGTTAATACTGCTTTCGTTTTTTTACTTGATGTTTTTTTAAAATTTTACAGCTTTCGAGATACGATTTTGACCGTTACTTTTTATAATTTTACACTAAGATATACTAATAAAATTATAATCTTATGAGAGTATTTTTAACGACAAATCTAATAATTTAATTTTTGTATAGTCAATTTAGATAGTTTTAAACCTATTAATGGAGGAAGTACGATAAATCTATAATTAAAAATAATACAAAGATAGTGCTATTTCAATTATTAATGTCAAACAGTAAGACATTAATGACCAAGCTATAATTAATATGACACTAACTAATCTGTGTGCAACTTGATTACTTTTTTATTATTATTTTGCCATTATGACGCAACTTGATTACTTGACCGGATATCAGATTGCATTTGCAGTGTATCGCCAGATCTACGTTCACCTTTTTAGTAATTCTGAAAGGAGACCACTTTCTTCTTTTCTCAGTTTCTCATATGGTACCGAGTCTCCCTTTCTTTCAGTATCACCTAACAGTATGAGAACCGAAAAATTAGAAACGAAAAGAAACTATATTTGATTAGTAAAAGAGTAAATTGTATATTGTAGGGTGACCCCACCCTCCATGACTGGGCCTTGTAACTGACCCAATACGTAATAGACCTAATAGTACAGAGGAATGTACAATGTGTCATCACCTTTTGTAATTATTAAGGGGTAGGATGGGAATTTCCCACCCTACTCTATTCATACACAAACACACACACCACACACATATATATAGAGGGGTATGAGAGGGAACTAGGAGAAGGTCTATGTAACATTCCCACCACAAAGCAAGAAACACAACAAAAATTCAAGGAGCAACCAACCATATTATTTTATTGAATATAACCTTGAGGCTGTTGACAAAGGAATAACAGCTCACAAATATCGCTCTATAACTTTAAACTTAAACTATGGTTTCTATGGGCTGGTGCTACTACTACTAGAAGGCTGGATTTTAAGCTTCTTTGGGGGTGGTCCTGTAACAGAAGAACCCTCATCTTCCAAGCGGTACTTAGCTAATTCTTCTTCTGCTGCACGGAGTCGCTGCGCCATGAGGCTCAACTCCTTCAAGGTGTCTTGGTACACATAGTCCAGGGACTTGGTGTACTGCACCTGCTGAACGAGCCGAGGGTTACTCTCAAATTCTGTCGAGGAGAAGACGCTGCTGGGGCTGGCAGGGTACTTGCTGGGGAAGTATCGGAATGTGGTGCGTTAAAGCTCTTGGGCATAGATGTCCCTCATCTGCCGAATTGCTTCACGAGCTGCATCTTGGATTCCGTTGAAGAAGGTGTCTCGGGGTAGAGGAGCATCAAAGGTGTGACATGCTTCTTCATCTCCCATGTTGGCGTAGATCAGCACTTCCACTCTCCAACGTTCTTGATCTCCATAGGTCCCCAAATATCCTTGGTACACGGGGCGTGCCGTAACACCCAACTCTTGAAGAAGATCCCAAAGGCAGTCGGCTAGGTGTCCAGCTAGGATTCCATGGGTGACTTTGGTAGGACGTTCAGCCATCTACAATTTTGAAAAAGAAAAGGAGTTAGTCATCAATTATGCATATTTTTTTTATTATTTTTCTTTAAAAGAATAGACGAGTGAAGGAATGAAGGAGGTAAGATGTAAAACAATTTTCAAAATATTCTGATTATATATATATATATATATATATATATATATATATATATATTAAAATAAATCCTTAAGGTTGGCCATTCTATACTACCTACGGTCACGTCTTAGGGTCAACATGCTCTGATACCATCTCTGTCGGGACCCGGAGCAACAACTCCAGAACCCTCTGTGTTATTCGCACTATCCCAGGAAAAGCTAGTGCACACAGATTGAACAGTGATAAATATCATGCATGATAACCAAACTTTATTATAAGGCGAAAGTACGGGCCTTAAGGCCAAGTTTACAATAAGGTGGCTTCATGGCCAAACATGAAATAAACAGCGGAAGGTAAATAAAAGGAGCAGCCCATCCTGCCTTCCCACAAGGCGAATTGACTGTAAGACGTGGTCTATTCGTCGCAATCCTCAACATAGTTGACGTCGTCGTCCTCTGGCAACATTGTTTATAGCAAGGTGAGCACATAAAGTACTCCACAAGTTACACCAGGAGATATAACAGATTTGATGCATGCATAAGGAGTTACAAAGGAAGGCATAATATGGTTCATTTGCATAAACAACATTGTTGAATTAAATACAATAACGTAAGTGCAAAAGCTGCATTTGATACAATATATGAAAACAAGATTTAACAAAATAATAACGTTAGTGCAGGCAACAACCTAACACTAACCTATCCACGGGTATCCCACCCGGACAATCTTTCCAAAAGATTAACAAACTTCCATAAACCAATTTTTAGGAAAAACCAAAGTCTAATCCGTGAAAAACCATACTAAGCATGTCCTTGACCGTGGACACGGCTATCCAGGATAGTTTGTTACTCTGCAGAGGTGTACAACTTTACCCACAAGACATGATCATCCCGGTTTGCCACGCGAGTTACACACTTCCTTAGGTGTGCGGCGAGGAGATCATGACAAGGCCTTTACAATGATCCGTTGTCAACAAAATCACGCCGCCACTAAGGTTTCACCACAACATGAATCCACATGTTGGAGCCCACTCTTGTGCCATGTGAGACTTCTCACGGCCTACGCCGCGCTCACATTCAGCCTATAGCGAGATTAAGTTGGAACTTCACAAATTATTCGGCCAGGTCTGTCCCATACCAGACTTGTGGTAGTACGATAGGGCTTTGCAATAGTAGCTCACAGACCGGTCCTTAACTTGACTTAGGCCTAACCACAAACCCCTTGTGCACGACAATCAACCACTGCGGCTCCAACCAACAGGGCATGCCTGCACCCACCAATCTAACCAATTGCCTAAGTCTAAACCAGTTTTATATTTTGTTTCCAAAATATTTCATAACACTCCTTGACTCACCAAAGTCAAGAGTACAGTTTTAAAGTTCGTCATTTTATGTGAAAGATCATCCCAAACCATAAGTATTATAAGCATGGCTAAGCATTTCTACAAAATTTCTAGTTAGTGCTATTGTACTAACTAGGTTTTATCTAGGGTTGACAAGGTATATTGGTAAGCAATATCAAATTTGGCTGTCCAAAGAATTTGGGTGTAACTAGAGTTCAAAACTGAATTTAAACTAACTTGAATAAAATTACGCATGCAATAATAATTTAAAAACAACATAATTAATTTAAAATATTAGGTTCAACATGATCAAAGGTGTAACTTGCCTTGCTCGAAGTCTTGCTGCGATTCGTCGAAGAAATACTCTCCGGATTCGTCGTAATCTACACGCGAAGAACCAAAAGAAAATTCAAACAAAAAAATCAAATAAAAATCCAAAAATTCAAAAAGAGCCCAGAAATGGGTAGTTTAGAATTTTAGAAAAATTTAGAAATTTGAACGAGTTCAATCGGAGTTAAAATGAAGAAGTTATGGCCTTCGGAAGTTCTCACGACCACGGCAAACGTGATCGGGCGGAGTTACGACCACGGCAAATGTGATCGGGCGGAGCTACGACCACGTAGTCGACTTACGACCACATGGAAGGTTTACGACCACGCAGTCGACATACGACCACACGGAAGGTTTACGACTAAGCAGGGAAATTACGACTACGGCCACAGACCAGTCTACGACTACGACTACACTGAGAACCTACGACTTCGACTACCAGAGAAAACTTACGACTTCGAGTACACAGAGAACCTACGACTTCGACTACCAGAGAACTTACGACTTCGACTACACAGAAAACTTACGACTTCGAGTACACAGAGAACCTACGACTTCGACTACCAGAGAACTTACGACTTCGACTACACAGAAAACTTACGACTTCGAGTACACAGAGAACCTACGACTTCGACTACCAGAGAACTTACGACTTCGACTACACAGAAAACTTACGACTTCGAGTACACAGAGAACCTACGACTTCGACTACCAGAGAACTTACGACTTCGACTACACAGAAAACTTACGACTTCGAGTACACAGAGAACCTACGACTTCGACTACCAGAGAACTTACGACTTCGACTACACAGAAAACTTACGACTTCACGGATCTACGACCACACGGAAGGGTGTTACCTTCGGAAACTGGTTGGCCGCGGGGTGGTCGGAGGGAATCAGGCAGAGTGGCCGGAGACGACGGATGGACGTAGAGGTTCAGTTACGAGTGGAGACGGTCGGTCGACGAGAGGAAGCGGCGGCGCTCGAGTCTTCGGCAACGACGGGGCTCCGGTGGCGGCGTCGCTTGGCGAAGAGGGGAATGATGGTCGCCGGCGCTTGGGGATCACGAAGGCGTCGTCGGCGAGGCGCGGAAGAGACCAGGGCGGCGCCAATTCCTCGCCAGAGCTCGCACGGCGGCGGACGAGGAAGCACGGGTCGGGGCCGATTCGGTTCAGGGCGGAGGGGAAAAGAGGTGGCGGCGCACGGGAAGGCGAAGGAGGGGATAACGGGCTCGGGAAGGAGCTTTATAGGGCGGGGACGGAGGTAATGGGCTCGCCGGAGTTAAGGACTTTAGAAACAGTCGCATAACGGCGAGAGGCTTTAAGCCGACAGAAAACGGACGGAGGTGGGGCGGTTACTAGCGCGCGGCTTAAGGGCCCTTAATGGCTTCGGTTGCCGGCCAGGAGAGGGAGTAACCGAAGCTTTAAAAGCTCGGGTGGGGCGTTAATGGAGGCCGGCGGGTTGGGGAAGAAGGGGAGGTGGAAGAAGGGGTGCGGGCCCCGGCTGTCGGCGTGAGAGAGAGGAGAGAGGGGAGGGCGGACGGGCGGATTGATGCCACGCATGCACGAAGGAGATCGGGCCGTTGGATTCAAACCGAAGGGGTAAGTGGCCACGGAGGGCCCAGATTAGATCGGCCGGTGGGGCGAATGCGATCCGGGAGCGCCACGTGTCAGCCCGAGGGGTTTTTGGCTTTTAAATTTCGTTTTAATTTCCAGAAATGCTAGATAACTTTATAAACACTTAAAAATTAATATTTAAAGCCCAAAAATTCTAGGAAAATTCCTAAAACTTCCTGGAGGCATTTTAGACTTAGAAAAAATATTTTTAATTTCAGATTTTCATTTAATAATTTTATAAAATACTTTTTAAGCTTTAAAATTGATTTTTAATTCCAGAAAATCAATAAAAGGCAAATAAAATTTTGGGATGTTACAGCCTGGGGGTCATAGACTTCGTTCGACCGCCTGGTGGTAGTAGACTGACTTTATCTGACTGCCTCATGGTCATAGACTTTGTCCGATCACCTCGTGGTCATAGACTCGCTGGACTACCTCTTGGTTATGACTCCATCCGACCACCTCGTGGTCCTACCTTCGTCCGACCACCTCGTGGTTTGTCGAGACCCGAATATGCAAATCCGAACTCTCCTGTGTATTCTGCACCAGTCCTGAATAAGCGAAGCAGCCACTCAACATGCCCACAGGCAATCGACTAGGTTGCAAAGTCCTAATCCATAAAGTTGTCAAAGTATCCTCCTTCTGGTACCACCTACTGCTCTGGTCCTTCTTCCTCAACTGAGCAAATAGGGATATAGCCGTGAGTACATAGAGTACTCAGCAAGTCGTCTGTAACAAAGAATGCAATAGGATATGCAAGGCTTACCAATGGATGGCTGAAAGGTTAATTTGTGTAAAGAAACAATTTAAAGTAAATACCATAAATAGATTGAAAAGCGAACTTTGAAAATAATAGTAAATAAGTAATCAAAGGAATTGAGATGAACCACAAGTGAACTTACCATTCACTCCAATGAATCACCCATGAACCAAAATTCATGTAATGAACCACCAGTAAACTAACCATTCACTTCCCAACTTAACCCAAACAGGTTTTTATGAAAACTCTACCCCTCGTGTGGAATCACCGAGCATTGTCTATGACCAAGGAAATGACTATTCAAATAGTTTTACACTCTGCAGAGGTTGCACAACTGTATCCACACGATGTGATAATCCTCATGTTAAAAAAATCACAACAAGACTTTTATAATGCTCCATCTCAACCCGATCTCACTCGCTAAGGTTTCGCCGTCAAGTAGACTGACCACCTAGTCAATAATTGCCCCCCTTGCGCTAAAATAACATCAGTAGCAAAATCAAAGTTGAGACTTCACAAATTATTATGTCAGGTCTATCCCACACTAAACATGTGGTTTGCACATAAGGCTCAGATTAATGGCGCACAAAGTTAAGTCCTTATATTTACTAAGGTGAAACATCCACATCCTAATGTGCAAATTGCACCCCTTTACTGCACGATCCTTCGCCCGAGTGAAGACCATTATTATATAACCAACACCAATGCCACTACCCATGTCATGGTACTCAAATTTTATAGTTGTGGTTGACCACCACGTTCCAATATATCATTAAGTCAAAATTAATTAATTGACCACATGTGATGATAAACCCAGCGAAACTACAAGCATGGCTAAGCAGTGCAAGCGTACAAACCATGTGACAACTAATAGCGTATCACTAGATAATTACCCATTCTATGTTGATAATGGAATCATGGTATTCAAATTATCAAGGAAGAATAATCAAATTAGACAATAGCTACCAATACAAGGTTTATATAAAAATAGCAATGCATGATAATTTAAAATAAATTAATACATAATAGATTTGAAAATTAGGTTCAATATGATCAAAGGATATGACTTGCCTTGGCCTCGCTCAGTTAATGGCTCTTGATCTTCAAATCTTGCTTGAGCTCCTTCGAAGGCATGATCTAACGAGAGAGAACGAACAAGATACAAAATAAAATCAAATAAATTCAAATGAAATCCAAAAGCTACAAAACTAGAACTAAAAGATAGAGCTCAATTTTAGATGAATTTAGGAAAAAGAATCGGGTCAATCGGAGTTAGGATGGAGAAGAGCGGGCTCTCGAAAAATCTAATCTAAAGAAAAGGCTAAAAGTTGGAAAAGGCTACTATGCTGCGCACCTTGTGCATGGAAAGGCTGGTCTACGGCGAACTCAGCTCACAGAATAGTGCACTGTGCGGATGACAGGTGGGCCCCAAGTGTCAGTGAGATGGCACACGGCGGAAAGGGTTCACGGAGAATCGAAAGAGATGCGCGGCCGCGGTGCAGGGTGACGTCGGCACTGACGTCAGCGGCGCAAGAACCGAGGGCAATGCAAGTGATGCGGTAGGCAAACGAGGGATTCGGCCAGGCGAGGCGTGCGTGAACTGAGGAGAAGAGCGGCGCTTCGGGCGGACAAACGGGCGGTAGCGTTCACGAGACGTGAGCAGCGGTTTGGCGCAAGGTTAAAATGCGCTTTGTTGTTCCTGTCGATGAGAACATCAATGTGGCAAACATGCCCGATGTTGAGGCGAATGCTAAGGCAAGGAACATCATCATCCAAGGTTTGAGCCGAAATGAGTTCGATCGCATTTCTCATCTTTCGTCCGCCTTCGATATTTGGGTGACCCTCGATGCTTACCATGAGGGCACCACCCAAATTAAGACGGTACGACAGGACCAGTTCAAGCGAGATTATAACAAGTTTGAAATGCTCGCTGGAGAGTCCCTTAATGAGTGCTTTGCGAGATTCCACAAGATTTTGAGCAACCTCCGAGCGGTCGGTCTTACATACCCCGACTCGGACAACGCTCATCATATGCTCTCGGCTTTGGATTTGCATGTTTGGGAGATGAAGGTGACCGCCATCAAGGACACCACTGATTTTTCGACTTTGACTCTTGATGCATTGTATTCACGTCTCAATACTCACGGGATTGACATTGTCTCTCGTAAGTCAAAATCACAGTCGATGGCTTTGGTCACTGATCCCAGTCCTGCCTCTAGATCTTCTGCTGACACTGTTTCGGGTTTCTCTCTTGCTGCTCTGTGTGAAATTGATGATGATCATCTAGAGCAGCTTCCAGAAAACCAACTAGCCCTCTTAGTTAGAAAATTTTCTCATGCATACAAGAGGGTTAGGGAGAGAAAGAGAGGAGATCGTGTGATTTGCTTTGAGTGTGGTGGCCCCAACCACATTCGAGCAAACTGTCCCAAGTTGGAGAAGGGCAAGATCGACTACGGCGCTTCGAGTAAGAACGACTACACCGACAAGAACCGCAACAAGAAGCCCCCAAGCAAAGGGAAGAAGTACCACGACCTTGGCAAAGCCAGGAAGCTCTTCCACTGTGTCCTCACCGCCTTCGATGACATCGACCTCAGGGAGGTGGAGGGGTGGAGTGACGACGATGGGAAGGATGATCAAGAACCCAAGGACGGCGACAACTTCATCGGCATGTGCTTCATGGCCCTTGAGGGCGACATCAGCGACATGTAAAAATTGCAATAATTTGAAAATGAACTTACTCAACTCATAGGAAGTGCGATGCAAGTGTGCCCGAAGAAAGACTCTATTTGATATATGGCACGCGGTGGCTATAGCCTCAGTCCAAAACTTCCTAGGTGTAGAATACTCATCAAGCATCGTCCTGGCCATCTTGACCAAGGTACGGTTCTTCCTCTCCACGACGCCATTCTGCTGTGGGACGTGTGGAGAAGAGAACTGGTGCTCTACACTTGTCTCATCACAGAACCTCTCAAAGTAGGAATTCTTGAACTCCGTGCCATTATCACTGCGGATCGCTCGTAAGGCACTTGGAAGCTCAACAGAAAGCCTACTGAAAAGACCTCGAAAATATGTAAACGTATCATCCTTCGAGGCTAAGAAAAACACCCAAGAGTACTTCGAGAAGTCATCGACCACGACAAGAACATACCACTTTCCTCCTGCTAACTGCACTCGGGCTGGTCCAACTGTGTCCATATGGAGCAGCTGTTCTGGTGCATCGGTCATAGTCACTGTGACCGGAGGGTGAGAAGCGGCAACCATCTTGCCGTGCCGGTATGGAGCGCAAACAAGATCTTTGACCATTTTGAGTTTAGGCAGACCACGAATGAGATCATGGACACTAACTCGGGTCAAATGGTCAAATCCAATACGACCAAGTCTCCTATGCCAGAAAGTAAGGTCACGGGACTCAGAAGCAACTAAACACCGCAGAGGATCACTAGAAGACTCAGAAAAATCAGCATGAAAGATCCTCCCATAATGAGAAATCCCGCAAATCGGACTACCCAAAGAATCAAGAATTTTGCAATTGTTTTTCTTAAAACTCACCTCATAACCGTCATCGGTAAGCTGAGAGACTAAAAGCAAATTATACTGCGGCTTACTAACCAAGGCGACATCTTTTAAAATAAAAGACTCATTAACGTGCACTGTACCTTTGGCGATGACACGCCCAGACGAAGCGTCTCCGAATGTGATCGTCTCATCACCTGGAGCACGGGCTAGGGAAGAGAACCAACGAGAGTCTCCGGTCATATGACGAGAATAACTGGAGTCCACAAGCCAAACCTCTCTCTTCCCAGCCCAGCGAACCTGAGTCAAACAGAGAGTGAAGACTCAGTACTGGGATAAATCAAAAGAGATTTTGGAACCCAATACTGAGTCACACGTCGAGAAGAAGAAGTAGCCACACATGACTGACCTCTATCTGCCCAACGCTCTCTGTTGCTCCAAGAAACAGAAGGTCTATGTGCAGACCTGAAGCTGTTGCTGGGTCTGACTGCTATGGGAGAGCGAGTCGGAGCACTAGCAACAAGCTGATCACGCCGCGGGTAGCCATCTCGACGGGGGAAACGAGATCTACCCTCAGAACGGCGGAAGTCGCGACCAGAGGCATATCGAGGACGAAAACCAGAAAACTCAGAAAATCCAAGTCCTCGATGATGCCCAAACCCAACAAGCTGAACAGCCCTAGACCTCGTGTTGCTCTTGGGTGCACTCAAGGTCTGGGGCTGACCCTGAATACGCCTAAGAGCTTCAACACAGTCTCTACGCGCGATCTTGGCGCGCCTGAAGCATCTCTCGATCGAATGTCCATCCTTATGATGGAAGGTACAATGATACTTCACCTTCTGAGAGGTAGAAGTAGCATGATAGGGTTTCGCCTTCTGAGAAGTCAAAGTAACAGGTGGAAACCACCTTACTGTCAGAGATCCCTTGGACAAAGCCCGCTGATTTGAATTGAACTTTCTCAGTTCTGGGCTTGACTTCGATCATACCTGCTGCTATGGGTCTGAGCACAGCAGATGGATGCTTCCTCACATCCTCAAGAAAATCATATCCTAGACCTTGATTGAATTTGCAAATCTTGGATTGGTCTAGAATAAGATTTAGCTTCTTCTTACCTCCTACAAATCTCTCGAGAGTGTTCATAAGATACTGACACTCCCGGAAGAGAGAGGTGCAAGAGGAGCAGGGGAAGAAGAGACAGCAGGAGGTAAGAGAGTAAAAGAAGAACCAATAGTAGAGGAACGAATGGCATGTGCACGCACAACCGCCTCAGAAGGGACAGTCCTATTGCTAGCCATTTGGTCCACGTTGCTAAGCGTCTCTACCTTACCCTTGGGCTCCTTCCCAACACCAGCACACACATTACAAGCAGATGGTGGCTTCTCTAGAAGGTCCTTAGTTAGCTTCACATATTTTTCATCCAATGCAATCAAGTCAGATTTTAGTTTGTCACAATTATTGCATGGTGAGCTAACAGGGTCCTTAGAAGCATATTAAGCCAATTTGTTGTTGTTATCAATCATCTCTTGAAACTGTTTGGAAATAGATTCAAGCTCAGCAGTCAGCTTGGGATAATTCACACATGAAGCTATGGGCTCTAATAGAAAAGCTTGTAATTTAGCAATTTTATGATCTGCCCTTTTTAGGATCATCTTCAAATTATTACAACTTTCACAAGTCTCGGGCAGATCGAGAAGCATGGTATAAAGACCTCTAAAAGCATTATCATTATCCTCACATGAAGTGCAAGAAATAGCCTCAACAATAGTAGATGAAAGAGACGCTACCCTACTCATCTCTAGTTCAGCAAGAAGACTAATATTCTGCACCTTAATCATGTCAAGCTTAGAGGACAGACTATCATGAGAGGTCCTTAATTTCTCCATGTCATCAAGAAAGGCAGAGCATGTATCACATTCGTCACGGGAGGGAGCAAATATAAGTGAAGTAAGCTCCCGTGACAATCTATCTACTTTCTTCTCCAACTCGCTACACCTAGCTCTAGATCTAGCATGGAATTTTTCTAGCTTAAGAAAAGCATCATTAAGCTGGTCATAGGAGGGGTATACCTCATCGGAGTTGGAATAGAGCTCGCTGTCACTGATCTCGCCCTCAAAGGCCATGAAGCACATGCTGGAGAAGTCGTCGCCATCCTTGGGTTCTTGATCGCCCGTCTCATCGTCGTCACTCCATCCCTCCACCTCGCTGAGGTCGAGGTCGTCAAAGGCGGTGAGGACGTGGTGGAACAGCTTCTTGGCTTTGCCAAGGTTGCGTAACTTCTTCTTGCCTTGGGCATGAGCTGGGGGCTTCTTGTTGTGGTTCTTGTCGATGTAGTCATTCTTGCTCACGTCGCCGTAGTCGTTCTTTCCCTTTCCCAGCTTGGGGCAATTCGTCCAAATGTGGTTGAGGCCACCACACTCGAAGCAAATTATCGGGCCACTCCTCTTTCGGTCCCTCACTCTCTTGTACGCATAGGAAAACTTTCTGGCTAGAAGGGCTAACTGGTCCTCTGGTAGCTGCTCTAACTGATCATCAGTCACGTCACAGAGAGCAGCTAGAGAGAATCCACAAATCAAATCAGAAGAGGATCCAGAAGCTCAAGTGGGATCGGTGACTAAGGCCATCGACTGCGACTTCGACCTTCGAGAGACTATGTCAATCTCGTGAGTCTTGAGGCGTGAGTACAACGCGTCAAGAGTCAAGGTCGAAAGATCAGTGGTATCCTTGATGGTAGTCACCTTCATCTCCCAAACACGTAAGTCCAAAGCAGCGAGCATCTGATGAGCATTGTCCGAGTCGGGGTATGTGAGACCGACCGCTTGGAGATTTCTCAGAATCTTGTAAAATCTCGAAAAACACTCATCCAAGGACTCACCAGCGAGCATTTCAAACTTGTTGTAATCTCGCTTGAACTGGTCCTGTCGAACCGTCTTGATCTGGGTGGTGCCCTCATGGTATGCATTGAGGGTCACCCAGATGTCGAAAGTCGACGTTAGATGAGAGATGCGATCAAATTCGCTTCTGCTCAGACCCTGGATTATGATGTTCCTTGCCTTAGCGTTCGCCTCAACATCGGGCATGTTCGCCACATTGATGTTCCCATCAGTAGGAACAACATACCTGGTCTTTACCTTCCACCAGATGGCGTCGCCCTGAGCCTAGATGTAGGTCTCCATCCGACTCTTCCAGAAGGGATAGTCGATCCCATCGAAGATCGGGGGCTTGGTCGAGTACTTGTCTGTCGTCATGGCTCTAGAGACTGGTTAAGATCTATGAGGAAGAGCTAACCGGCTCTGATACCAATTGTTGGATCGAATTTGGCAACAGAGGGGGGGTGAATGTTGCTTAACAAAAAATAATCCCCACAAGAATACACAAAAGAAAACTCTTCTCCGATAGCTACAAAGCTATGAAGAAGGCATCAAATGCTCACTGGAACCTCAAACACCCAGAAGAGAAAGCGAGATGAAAGACAAACTGAAGGGACGGCGCAATCAGCAAGAGGCCGGTCAGACCACAGTTATTGGGCCGGTCTGACCGCTTCCTAGCTGCCGGTCAGACCGCCCCTGTAAACCCAGTCTGACCGCCCAAATAGCACTGGTCTGACCACCATTGAGAGGCCGGTCAGACCAGCTGCACCCCCAGCGAGGCAGCGAGACCCCGCAGAAAACGCTGAAACCCGAAAATAGAACACAGGCTACTAAAACCAGCTGAAAAATGAGGAATTCTTGAACAAGAGCTATTCTCCTCCTTCCAAACCAAAGGGACTACAAGTTAAATAGTAAAGCAGCCTCAAAGGTCAAGAGAGATCATCCAGAGGAGCCATAAAACTGAAAATGACTTGAAACCTGAAAAAACCAACAGAGAATAACACTGATCTCCAAATTGCTTGTTATTCTTGAACCTTTTCCTTATGAAACTTTGAGATTCAGCATGACATGGTTTTAGAATCACAAACCATCCTCCAAAGCCAACATCCCCTCTACCAAATCAACAGGACAAGGTACCCCTGACATCAAACCCTAGCTACAGGAGTAAACAGAGGATTGTCAGCCCATGAATGAAAATTGAGAAATTATTGATTCTTTCATTTGGCTCTTTGGGAATCAACTGACCAAATGGTCTTGAGACCAAGTCCCATCACAGAGCCAAGAATCAAAAAAACTAATTTCTCAAGAGTTCATCTCAAATCAAAAAGAGACAGAAGAGCAGAGAACTGAACTGAGAGGAAAACAGAAATAAAACTGAAGCATCTCACACAACTAGCTCGGGGAAATGCAAAGAGATGAATGATTGTATTGAGAGGAATGATTACATATTGTCTTGATACAACCAACTTAAGCCATCTCTCACGATCTTAGAAAACTCAAGAATAGCCCATCCAAAAAACTCACACGAGAGAAAGAGAGAAAGTAAAACAAACACTCTGCCTCCCTCACCAACTCTCCAACAACTAAAGCACAAAGCAAAACAAACTCCTCTCCCAAGCCATGCAACAACCAGGAGACACACCTCCTATATATAATCTTTGCACTAGAGGGTTCAAAAATGCTTTACCCATTAAGCTTTACACTTTACCCACTAACTCTAACCAAATCCACCTCCTTTAGTGCAGCTTTGCGTATTCACCAAAACACCCCTCCTGCACCTTCCGGGAAGCTTCCTCATTCCTTGCCTTCCAAGCCTCACAGCCACCTCGAGACCTCGCCGTCTTCGGCACAACTCGACCGCTTTGACCTCGGCACCACCTGCGCCTAGTCCGGTCATCCCTACCTCGCCACGACTTCGCCTCAACGTCTTGCAGCCATCACAGACAAGAAACACATCACATAGCACCGCTCGATATAATGTAATCATCAATAGCATTAAGAGTAATCTTAAGAATGAAACAGCCAAAATCTGTCGAATCAAGAGAATAGGCATCCTAATCACTTCGACTAAGTTTGACAAAGTCCGACCGAAGCCAATTGCACCGTGCAACGACATGGTCCAAACCACACAAACCAAACTCAACTTTCCTAAAACAAATGTCAATTACTCATCACACACACAGGGTCACCTCCACATGGTCTATCAGGATGAGAGGCCGACCTAAAGCCATCAAAAAAATCCTCAACAAATCTAGACCTAAAGGTAGCTCTAAGGACACTCTGGGCTACACACACTCATCTAATGCTCAAGGATCTCTCTATCCTTCTTTTGTTTGGACTGCCTGAAGCAAAACTAAACCAGGAGGCCATCCCTCTCACAATAGGTGCAATGATACTTGATTTGATAAAAAGTCTGACCTACTGAAGAAGAAGCACCTATTGCACAACAAGGAGATTGTACAAAGACAGTAAACTTGAAGACAGTCTTGTTAAGTTCAGTCTCTGACTCAAACATGCCATTCTTTAGAACTCTCACTACCTTATGCATATTTTTCTTGGAATACCATAAGGTATTGAAACCTAGACATCTATTCTTGACACTCACTTGAGACCGGTCTAGGATCATGTTGAGGTTCTTTTTGCCACTAGAGAATCACTCTAAGGTTTTTTGTGGTAGTAATTTTTCTTAGCTATGGTGACACATGAACTACACTCACTTTTCTTCATAGCCCTAGCATATCTCTCCTTATGAAGAGCTACATGAAGCCTAAGAGACTCACAAGAGATACAGGATGTAGTCTTAATTTTTCTATGCCACTGATCCAACTTGACTCTAAATGCCTCATGCATATCATCTAGATCCTAACCTATTTTAGCACAAAATGCATATGCAATGGATGCAACAAGATCAAATTACTTTGATGCAGAAGATGAAGCAAGTTTTTCTTTAATAGTGATGTCATTTAGAGTTCCATTCAATGTTTCAATTTTAATAGTTAACTTAGGACAATTTTAACAGGATAGTCTTAAAGTGAAGTATCTCATCAGTTAATTCAGCAATTTATACATGGCACTTGTAAGCTTCAAATCTAATAAAACACACTTAGAGTAAGACAAAGAACTAGTATTTATGTCCCTAGCTCCTAAGCATGTAGAAGATTTGCTAGACTTGAGTTGAGCAATTTTATTATTAGCATATTTGAGTTGTTTAGCATGAGAGGCATACAGTAAGGAACCAATAAGGAATGCCACTTTATTTTAGCTAAATTGTTCTTAGTGACAAGCAACTCATCAACAACGTAAGTATGAATAGTAGTGCCAAGTGTAAAGCAAGCTTCCAACTTCTCAATTTTTATCAAGTGCTACTCTAAGCTGACTAGCAATATCAGAATAAATAGTCCTTAGCTTGTCTAACTAAGAGTGAAGAACTAGGCAAGATTTATAACTATCATCGTTAGGAATTAAGGATCTATGCTTGGCAAATTTAGCATTCAAGCTCTTGACCAAGAAATCATGATTCTTCATTTTATTTTTGTATTTTCTAAGATCATGATATAGGTGAACTACAGCCATGAGACATCTCAACGTATATGGGCTTTACCTCATCAGGGTTGCTATAGGGATCATCCTCGCCGAAGATGTCATTGGTGCTCACTATGAAGCCATCCACCTTCTTCGTGCCTCGTGGCTTGTCCTCCTCCTCCTGCTCGCGCTGTTCCTAAGTCTAAGTCACTCAAGTCAAGTTTTTCAAGAGAGGATAAGACTCGGTGGGCTACCTTGCAGTAGTTGCGCTTCTTTAGCTTGGCATCCTGAGGTGATGGACTCTTGTGATACTCCTTCTCCTCTTTGCCCTTAAGCTTAGGGTAGTAGGCTCTAATATGGTTGAAATCACCACACTCGAAACACTGGATCAGACCTCCTCGTCCTCTATTTCTCCTTCTCATAGTGTTTAAGGCTCTAGTGAGCATGGTAGATAGGAGGGCTAGATCATCCTTAGGAATCTGCTCAAGCTGATCGTCACTCGTAGTATGCAAGGCAAACAAAGAGAATCCGGAGAAAGCAAATTCAATTGAGCTAGAAGGACTCTTAGTAGGATCAATAATAGGTACCATTGACCACGAGTTGTTCTTGTGAGAGAGCAAGTTGATCTCATGAGTCTTCAACCTTGAATAAAGCATATCCAAGGTGAGCTCATTCATGACAGCGGTGTCTTTGATGGAAGTGACCTTTATCTCCCAAATCGACATGTCCAAGGCTCCAAGAACTTGACATGTATTTTTAGAGTCAAGATATACTACACTGATAGCACACAAGTTTCTAAGGATCTTGTGAAAGTGAGCAAAGAACTCATCCAAAGACTCTCTATGTCTTATCTCAAACTTCTAGTACTCTTTCTTGAACTGCTTCTGATGCACCTCCTTGATAGTTGTAGAGTCCTCATGGTAATCAGTGTGAGTCTACCAGATATCGTGCACTGAAGTGAGATAAGAGACACATTCAAACTCTTGTTTCTACCGAGTCCCTGAATTAGTAGGTCCATAGCCTTATTGTTTGCCTCCACATCTGGAAGATTTGTTGGAGTGATTTGATGATTGGTATGGATGACATAATAATTCTTGACCTTTTCCAGATTGTATAGCCTTGAGCATGAATGTATGTAGCCATGCTCGCCTTCCAATATGGGAAGTTGACCCCATCGAAGATGGGTGGCTTAGTGGAATACATGTCTGATTCCATAGCAATTAAGACCAATTAAGATGTATAAGGAAGAGATTAACCAGGCTCTGATATCACTTGTAGTGTCGATGCTGGCAATTAGAGTGGTGAATGATTGTTCAAAACTTCCCCTAATGGTATTCAAAATCTTCACTCAAATGATTGCAGGAGTCACCATGTTTAGATTGCACCAACTATACTTTACAAAGCAAGGGTGGAGACCTAAGCTAATAAAATTAACAACCTTCAGCCTAAGACTGATTAGACCACCATGGATGGGCTAGTATGTCCACCATAGCTAATCTGACCATAGGTACAAGGCCGGTGTGACTGGTGGGGCTAGTCTGACCATAGCTCCAGGGTTGGTCTGACCGATCCCTGTTCTCAGACCTGAAAGCCTCTTGGGACAAAACTCAAATATCAAAAATTTGCTCAATTCTCATCTAAACACTTCCAAATTTTTCATAAGACTTGTTTAAGGCATTAGAAACATAAACCAATCAGGAATTACAAGATTTTTGGGCTCAGGTTCACTAAGTTATAGATAATCGAATCAAGGTCACAAAACACCAAGAACCCTAAACTCAAATTACTTCTTGATCATGAGGATCTAAGGCATGAGTTCTTGTAGATATATTCTCACATATCCTAACAAGGTAATTTAAGCAAGAGTTTAAGATAGAACTCCCATGAGCATGAAATTACAAATCTGGCTCAAGAATAGACAAAACCAATTAAGAGTACAAACAAGAACATGATTGAGATAAAGCTTTGGTCTATTTCCAATGGAGGATGAAGTTTACACTCTCATAGATAATTACAAGGTACAACCAAAGCACCACTCTTTCCAATCTCAATTTGTGTCTCGCACAACCATGGAAGGAGGCAAGGTGGTAGAACAAAAACCTATAATCATTGGATCTACCACTTCCTCTCCTCCCTTTAATAACCAGAAACAACTCTAATGAGTCCAACCCATTACACCTACTGGAAACCAGTTAACCCCACTAACACAGGTTTTACACACTCACACATTCTTCTCAAAGCATTACAAGACTCAACCTACTAACCCTTTAGCGATTAATCCACTTGACAATTGTAGCTCTCCTTTACATAAATCACTTCTCCTTTGTGCCTCCCTGTGAGATAGTTTTGTTCAAGGCACCAACCTGGTATTTGGCTAACTATCAAAATACCCTAGACGAAGCTTCCAAGCACCTTCCCTTGACTTCACCTTCACCTCAAAGCATTTCCACATGATTTGACACTTGGCCCGTAGTGCCCCATTGACTACACATCACATCTTCACACATTCAGTCTTCTTCGAACCGTCTCTATGTGCATTACACTACTACAAAACAAGCTATATTGGACGTCTCATCACAGATGGTTCATGTGGAGCTATCTGTGCTTTGATTATTATAGACAGTTCATGGTTGAAACCACCTCTGAAACTATCACAGACGGTTGGGTTTAAAAGCCGTCTGTGATATACGCATTATCACATACGGTTTTTAAATAGAACTGTCTATGAAACTATCACAGATGATTTGTATAACAAACTGTCTCTTATATTTGCATTATCATAGACTTTTGTGTAACAAACCATCTCTGATAATGACACGTCACCGATCCGTGGCGTATCCCCCGGGATTTTGATCTCATCCGTCCATTCTCTCCAAATCGGATGGCAGGCACTGGTTCCTCCCACCACTCATCCCTTATTAATTACTCCCCATCTATACCTACCCATCGCTCGGCCCTTATTAATTACTCCCCATCTACCTTTCCACCGGCAATGACGCGTGAGTTCATCTACTATATAGCTTCCTCCCTTCGATGACGCCGATCGACTACCACCGTGAGCTAGCGCCTCCATTGTAACACCATAGTCGACTGCACAACACACTCTTGTCGTAAGTGTCGTAAGAGTGTCTTACACAGTCTCATTGTCGTGCCACAAAGGTGGCGCTATCGTCGTCTCTCCATTGCCGGTGATATCCAGCCGCCATCTGATGCATCTAGCTTGTTCCTCAACGACGCTAAATACTGTCATGAGCTAGCACCTCTGTTGTGACACCTCGGTCAATTGCAGAACACACTTTTGTCGTAAGTGTCATAAGAGTGTCTTCTGCATTCTCACCGTCGTGACACAAAAGGTGGCGCTATCGCCGCTTCTCCATTGTCGGTGATATCCAGCTGCCATCCGATGCATCCAGCTTGTTCCTTGATGACGCCGACTACCGCCGTGAGCTAGTGCCTCTGTTGTGACATCTCGGTTGACTGCATAACACACTCTTGTCGTAAGTGTCATAAAAGTGTCTTGTGCAGTCTCACCGTCATGCCACAAAAGTGGCGCTACTGCCTCCTCTCTATTGTTGATGATATCCGACCGCCATCCGATACATCCAGTTTCTACTGTCTGCTAGGATCTCTACTTCTTATATATTTTTGCCGTGTTAAAGAGTTGTGTTCATTATCTTGTTATGCTATAATGGTGGATTCTATTCGTAATGGAAATGGAATGTGCTGTTGTGTTTGTCACTTTACGTGCTTGTTTTCAAAGGGCATAGGTATAGGATGAACTATCACAGACGATTTATGCTATAAACTGTCTACAAAGGACTATCACAGATGGTTCTATATACCAACCGTCTGTGATACTCGCCGATCATAGACAGTTGGTAACTAGAACCGTTTGTGATGTGTGAGTATCACAGACGGTTTTTATTTCGAGCCATCTGTAATAGTTTTCTTTACAGACAGATCTAGTTACAAACCGTCTATATTGTCTTTATCACAGACGGTCTATCTGTGATAATTAACCTTCGATTATCATGATACATAAATACAGGCGGTTCAGAAAACCGTCTGTGATGGCAGTTCCGAACCGTCTGTGATGACCCTTTTTGTAGTAGTGTTAGCCTCGTCACTTAGCGCACCACATGCACCAACTTGCCTCTTCACAAACCTTGTCTTCTCTATGCTTCCCGTTTGAGCTACATAGCCTCACTCAGATTTACACGACCACTCGGACCTCAATTGATCCCTTACCTAGTCCTAGTCCATTGTTGTCAACAGCTAATGTTCTCTAAACTATCTGCATATCCAAGACTAAGTTACCATCTCGAGCACAAGTTCTATGCACTTGATTCATGTTAGTCAAAACCATGCATCATCCAACACTACACAACCAACCAACGGCACCCATATCGTGCACACACTCATCCAACTCAAAAACCATTTTCACTATTCTCTGGCCGCACCCACCGGTCTAACCACACTCTCCATGGCGGTCAAACCGCCGGTCACTGGCCGGTTTAACTGCTTAACAATACGAAAAAAAAACATCTTTCTAGAATTTCTGTTAAACTCTATCTAGTTTTAGCTCCAGTTTCTAGTTCTAGTGACACCAAATGTAAATCATCCCCAAATAAGTCTACACAAATGTTTGGTTTTTAATTTCCCAAAAGTCTATGGCTAGTCTAACCACTTGCATCGGCCATCTGCCGATCATACCACCGACCCCATGGTGGTTAGACCCCTGAACTTTGACAGTACAAACTGAAATTTGAATTTTTTGAAGCTTTTGTGAAATCCAAATTTAACTCAACCAAAATGCCAATCGTTCATCACAAATATATTTTAGACCTTCACATGGTCTCTCAATTGACTATATGAAAATAATGTTATTGGATTTATCTTGCAAAATACTTTCATAATACATAAATATTGTTATTATTGCTAGTATATTATGGTACAAACCTACAGTCAAAATCTTTTGTTGGAGACTGTTAAAAGTCAAAAACGACTTATATTTTGGGACAAGAGAGTAGTTGTTATAATAAATTAATTATTCTAGCCCCAAATCCAACTGGTTAATTATATGTGATTGGTACGTAGTACTAACCATTAATTAATAAGATTTGCTTATATGAAGAACGCATAGGAGTACATGAACTCGTGTCTCGTGATGTTATCGCAGATGTCGGGCTAGGTTAATTGGATTTGGGTTTAATTTGTCAGACTAAAAAGTTGGAGCTAGCTCCATGGCAGACATGAAAACGAATATGCGACGTACTAATTCAACAAGACTATTACTTTATGTGTCAGAATTGGTACAATATACTTATAAATACACATGCATCCTTATATGTCGGCAGTCTTATCAGCTTAGTTTTGCGTCCAGCAAATCTATAAAACTGGCAAAAAAGCCTAAACACTGGAGAACACACATATCGTGCAGAGATACACTGACAACATGTTTCCCGCAATTTTGCTACCATGTGTGTCTTCGCAACGAGGGGTTGCAATTGTATTTGAAAATTTGCCTATGCACATGCTCACTAAGGTCTACTCGTTTCAGTTTCTGACTTCTGACTTATTTTTTACTATTTATAAATTTCATCTTTTTTCTTTTTTTCGTTTTTTAGCTTTTTTCCGATTCTTTTTTCTCGTATTTGTTTGCGTTGTCCAAAATGAGCTAACATATTTTTTTCTATTTTTAAATTTTTTAAATTTAATTACGCCAAATAAGCCACATTCAGTTACAGTGAAATTTCAGCCAGCTACAGTACATTTTCAATTATAAGCCACAACTTTTCAGCCTAAACCTGCAGTACTGAGAAAAAAAACAGATGTGAAAGCTGCAGGCAGTCTTTCAAGTGTTCGAATACTAACCACTAACACTAAGGGTGTGTTTGGTTGAGCTGTGGCTTCTGAAAAAGCTGCTGTGAGCTGTGGGCTGTGGAAAAGCTGCTGTAGGTTGTGGGCTGTGGAAAAGTTGTAAGCTGTTTGGTTCAAACAAGTATAAAACTTACCTCCTATCTCTATTTTCCTTGAAACAACTGTGAAACAGCTCTCTATTTTCACCATTTCAAAAAGCAGAAAGCCAAAAGCCAAAAGCAGGGTCCAAGGTGCTTTCAAAACTGTACTACCCAAAAGTAGCTGCTTCTGAAAAAGCAGCTTCTGGTTTCCACCCCTTTGGTTGGCTTTTGGCTTTTTGGAAGCAAAAGCAGCTCCCAAAAGCTCAACCAAAGGCACCCTAAGCACGATGCCTTCGTCGTGCCAATTGATGTGCATGTTGCATAATCAATGTAACGACATGAAAAAAAATGAGCAAAACTATATATATAGAATGTACCACCCTATGCAATTTGATGACACAATTGTTATCATGTTAATATAAGTGTCTATTCAATTTGGTGTAAGAACTCATGAACATTGTAAATTAAAGCAGCTTCTAAATCATATAGATTCCATATTTAAAAGTTAGTACTACGTCCTAAATCATATAAATGAACTCAAATTCTGATATGGTTTATGCTTCGTAAATAAATTTGTTGGTACTGATAGTAACATCATATATATCACACCATCTTACTAAATTATAGGATACCGTCGTGCTAGGAGTGAAAAATAAATTAAGTATACCCATCAAAAATAAATAAATAAAGTATAGTTGAAATGCTAGGGTATTTTCAATTTTGAGCTAGATTGCATATGCTGCTGTTGCTGCAAAATCTCATGATGCAATGATCGACCTTTTATGTAATTATAATGATTTTTAATTGGAATTTTGTCCAGACATACTGCCATCCTAAACAGGCCAACTTACATACTACCATTGTTTTAAAAATCAGTTTAGCAAGCAAGCTGGCGTCATAATTGGTTCACCAGTTTACTGGTCCAAATAAACGATGGTTCTTAAACCAATTAAATACAGAAATATTATTTCCGTAATTCATATATATATATATATATATATATATATATATATATATATATATATATATATATATATATATATATATATATATATATATATGTGTGTGTGTGTGTGTGTGTGTGTGTGTGTGTGTGTGTGTGTGTGTGTGTGCGCGCGCGCGCGCGCGACTGACATAACCTAGATGCACAGGTAGATTACAATATATTCCCTATATCTTAAATAAAGCTATATTCATTATGAAACTCCAATATCTACTTCAATCTTATGTATTCATTATGAAACTCTAATATCTACTTCAATCTTATGTTTAATTAATCTATACCATTATAAATTGAACCCATCAAAATAGCTGATGCAAGACATTTTCTCTTTTTTGTCCGATTATATTGCAATTTTATAGCCTCTGAGAGTGAACATACTGTCTCCTTTTAACATCGTTCCTTTCACAAACAGATCATGACTTTTTGCCTTAACATCTATTAGGATACTAATGGCAATTCATCTATAAGAATATATCTTAATATATAGCATACCAATGCAGAGCATTACTTATAAATATATTGCTACAAGCCTACAGTATCTAGAAATTGAAGGCAAATCCCATCCGAACATGACAACATTATTGATTGGCGATTACTTTTTTGAAACATATGTTAGCGAAGAAAATTAAAATATAATGATATAGAAGTAATTTTGACAATGAATCTAGTAGTATAATTTGTATATGATGAATCTAAATACATTTATGTATATTTTTAGTCAAAGTTGTAAAAGGTTGACTGCACGTATTTAGAATGACAAATAAACAGCATTGAAGGGAGTAACTCGCAGGAAATTTCTTTTAGATGTAAACCAAATAAGCATTGAGGGTATGCCACTAGCTCCATTTGGTAGCATTTCAGGATTTGCCACCCTATTAATTGTATTAATAGAAGGGCCAACCAAATTCTTAAAATTTCCAGTATTTTTTCTTCTCATGTTCCCAAGTGCATGCTCGCTCTGCAGCTTTAACAAATTAATGGATAGATATGCTGTAAACGGTTTATGAAAACGCTACGGCGAGTTGTTACTGACAGCCTGGTCACCAAGATATTAATTAGCTAGGTGCCGTTTATCAGTGATATTTCGTACAAATCGCATGAAGTGAAACTGTTGAATGCACTCATAGTTTTGTCTTTGCAATATTTTGGTCATGACCTATGATTTGATTCCGAGTCAGCAGTGTTCCTAGTCAGCACGTATTTCATTTTTCTCAAAACCATTGTTCAGAAGTGTCACTATGATTTGATTCGTTTGCTGGTACCACACGCTGATTTTTTTAGCCGATTTCTCCACAGATGAGGAGATAATCCTTGTTTATTGCCAACCTCTCGAGATCTGACAACATTTTTTTTCTGTGAGCTAGAGAACTGACAAAAAATTTGGGGCGGTTCTTTTCACCTAGCGTGAATGTTTGTGTAACCAAATCAAATATCAATAAATCATTTTAAAAATATTAACTTAATAAGCAACTTTAAAATGATGTTAAAAAATATCCTATTTATTTGTCCGTAAGATAGTATAATCCGAAAAGAGAGCCCCTGACTATGCCTTCGCTTGCTTGGGTCCGTACGCTATATATTGTATACAAATGCTAGAGCCATAGATGCTGTCGTTGTCTTAAAAAACGAAGCATACTGATCCGCACACAAATTGTCATGATCAGATGAATCCATGCAACGATGGTCTCATACCAATTATGCAAGCTAGCACGGGATGTGACTGAATAACTGCTCAGTGCCGCCTACCAATTCGGTGTTATTATATTTCTCTCTTATTAAATCAAATTTATTAATATTTGTTCGAGTGTTATTGGCTCAATGTCCATGGAGCCAACTCAGCAAGCAATCAAGATTATCCATTTTAATGGCTGGCCATCACCAAGCTAGCTTAACCAAGCTGAAGAAGACTATGAGTGTGGCGCTTCGGCTCCAATTCACGGGGATTTGCCACGCGATATGATGATGGTTACGTACATCTTCATCTCCAACTTTTCAGCTTCACACGAATACTAATTTGAATTCTCTGTTATTCGAAAACCATAAGCAGAGAAGTAAAGACATTTAAATTCGTTGTTGTGCAAGAAATGACATGTATGTTCTAGCTCTCTTTTGAGTCCCGTACGTATTATTGGATTTTTTTTTAGAGAGAGCTAGAAACCTCATGACCACCATAGAATAGGATTATTCGAAAAAGCTCTCTCCCCCAGGTGGAAAATTAATTGGAAACGTAAATAAACTGTTTGAGAAGTTATTTGATGTACCACATGTATACTTGCCGTGTTTCAGTAAGAAACCATATGGTACACGCCTGGATGTTTAAATGATGGCTTCTATTTTAGATTTAAGCCTCACAGGAAAGGTCTGATCTTTCATGGCATTCAGAGAAATAGCGCTATGGAAAGTGGTATTTCATGGCAGTAAAAAAAGATCGTTTGTTACACCGTTGTGCATGTACACACTTCTCAGTACAAAATACATGTAGGTAGAACAAACTACCAAATTTAGCAACATCTGATTGTGTTTGGTAAATAGCATGATATTCTATTTGGTAAATAACATTATAAATGATGTTATATTTGGTAAAGAAGCTTGCAGGTATATCCATCTTATGCTTTTTAAGACAACAAAATTTATGCATGTTTCTCTTCTAATGTACTGATTGTCTATCTTCCCCTCCATTTGCAGCAACTTTTGACCAGTTCTGTTTGTTGTAACATACTTGTAAGCATGCAAGTTACTACAAGAGTAGTTCTGGGAAAGAGTGGATCTTAAGAGAGCACTGATGAAGGCATCAAGCTCCTGCTCAGCTAATTCATTGCTTCAATGCACTCGGATAAAGTTTGCTTAGTTTTACGATTCTGAGTGGCCAGCTCAAGCTCAGTGGGATTCAAAGGGGCTCAGCTTAGAAGAGCTTATGCTGCTCCACTGAGCATATTTACATTTATTTGAGGCCATTTCAGTATATCCTACCCGCCATATTACCGGGGGTTCCGGCCCAGGCGCGCGGCCACGTCGCCCCCCACGCTCCCCCCGGCCGGCGCGTGTCGCCCGTTTTCGCGTACGGCCGGGGGAGGCAATTCCCTCCGGTTTTCCGAAAATTACGTAAAGGTCCTTTTTCCTCGCGAAAAGGTCCCTGGATTTTCCGAAAAAGTCCCTGCAAGTTTTTTCCCTAAAAAATTTTTGGAAGCGCCCCGCGGGTTTCCAGAATTACGTATAGGTCCTTATTTACTTACGTACAGGTCCTCGGTTTTTTATGAAAAAGCCCTTTGGTTTTTCCTAAATTACGCACGTGTCCTCGATTTTTTTTATTAAACCCCTGTAAATTACCGTCCCTTTTACTTTGGTCTACACGGTAGCTAGCGCGGCGTGCGCCGCGCTTATATGCAGCTAGTTGTATATAGGAGCTGTAATATTCTGAAAAATAACTTTTTTGATGACCTGTGTGTAATTACAGGAAAAGGGATACAGGAAAATTGGATGCTTGCCTTTTAGAGAAGTCTTTTCCTAGAGTCGTATGGGAGGAATTGAATATGGAATTGAAACTCGTGCCATGATAAAAAGACGCAGAGGTGAGGAGGACCATAATTCCAAAGCCCTAGCCACTTCGCCAATCGCTAGCGCCGCCACGTTCTAGTTCTTGGGTACATTGCTGTCGCCATCGCCCCAGTGTTTGTGCGCAACACGCCACCCATAACTGCCTAGCCGCGTCGCTATCATGCGCCAGTGCCAGTGCTTCACTAGCGAGAGCACGCCGATTCAACGTCGCCATGCGTGAGTGCCAACACGCTGTAGGAAATAGCCTCTGTCAATCCCATGCTTTTACGATAGACTGACACACAAACATAATAGATAGCTCATCGATGATAGAAACAAGAAGATGGAGCTAATAACTGATCTGAACACAAAGAGACTGAGGCACAAGTTTGTAATGCTAACAGCTCACACCTTTTTCTGTGTTCTTTTTCTGATACTCACTAGCTCTAATGCTCAACAAATTATATGACTTAAATAGACACAAATTAGCCACACATACAGACCACTCACCCAGTAGTGGAACTAGGATTTAATCACGCCTTGGGCTAACTTGTAATAGGTTAGTAACCTAAGAACGAATGTGAATTTAACACACTGACCTCGAAATGATGCATTTGGTAATTCCATGCTAGGATGTTAATTACCTCTGTTTTCATAACACACTGTTAAGTTATTTTATTCTCTATTTTCACCATTGGAGCTTAGCACACTGAGAAGAACAATGCTATGCACATGAATTGCTTTAACAACAATTAAAGAAATCTAAACAATGTGTGACAGAATAAATGATGTCTGATGAGATTTTGTGACAGAAGCTTCGTCCCAAGAGATGTCCCAATTAAAGAAATCTAAACAATGTGAGACATGAATAATTATTTTATTTGAGAGAGATATGACTAATCGATTCATCATTCATTCATTTGGTTAATTTGATCAGATAGCAGAAAATCTTGAAATGGATTAATGGAGCATAGGGGATTGGGAGAATGGGGATTGCAGAACTAACTAAGCTTCATATTGCCGGAATAGGGAACAATCGAACAGGGCTTGGCTCGCCAGTGCAGGGAGGCGCCGTCGGCGTGGGAGGGGGTGGCGCTGGCACGGGAGAGCGGCCGATGGCCCTAAAGGGCGGGAGGCAGGAGCTCTTGCTAGCGGGAGGCGGTGGTGCCACTGCTGGCCTCAGGCCGGGAAGCGGGAGCCCTCGCTGGTGGGAGGCGGTGGCGCCACTGCTGGATTTAAATTATAATACATAGAAATTTCCTGAGACCTAGCGTTTGAAGTAAAACATATTGTGTAAAAGAATGCAGTAATAATAGCGATCCAGATTCCATCCACCGTTACATGGCATCCGCACCATATACTAGCTTTCAGCGTTATAGCTGCTTACCTTATCACTGGGATGACACCCAGGGCAATTCAAACTAGGGCATTTCCACTACCCTCCACTTTTCCAATCCACCCATAAAGCATTTTGAAGCAGAACTATATCTAGTAAGGTTCCCATGTCCGCCCTTGACCGTGCGCACGGCTATTCGAATAGTTTTCTACTCTGCAGAGTTTGCACACTTTACCCACAAGAGATAATCTGCTCGTTCCCCACATGATTCCTTGGCCATGCGGTTGAGTAGATCATCACAAGGCTGTTACAATGCATTTTTCCTAGCAAAGTTACGTCCGCTAAGGTTTCACTCCCTTCGGGGTACGACCACCCTTTCAAGAGCCCCCTCTTGCGCCATCACGTCGGAGGATGTGGCCATCCTCTGCCCGCCCGTGGTCACACCGGCGCAATCCTTACTAAATCGATGCAAATTAGTTAGCCCTACCTATATTTTGCCAGCTTGTGGTTGTACTTGTTTTACACAGGAGGTCATGACAAGATTCGGTCCTTAGGGTTATCTAGACGGTTCTACCACTTTCCATTTTGTGCTTCCACTGCACCACTCACACCCCCGAACCATCTGCCCAGATATTTAAGCAAGTTGGGGTTTTGGGGAACATAAAATAATCGTACCAACATATACCAGTCATTACCACCATGACTTCCCCAAACCAGTTCTCCATAATTGAAAGTGATGTTTTGGGGCATTTTTTATGCCCCCGAATATCTGAGCAATACTAAGCAAAGCGAATAGTTGTAGACTTATTTTCGAAAGTTATAACATTATAATTTCGCTAGGGTGACAAGGCTCATAAATCCAAGGGTTTCAAGGAGAGTAATATTAACAAGTGCAATAATGAGTGTATAACTAGCAACTTGAAATCGAACATAGATTGTCACATAAAATAACGGAATGCAAGTTGATAGTTTAAAACGGAATTAAATTTGCATTAATGTAGGTTCAAATAAGGTCAAAGTATTGACTCGCCTTGCGTGTTTTACCGCAGTCTTGAGCTCACACAATGCTTTCTCTTGAGCTTCTAGTCTTTTTCTTCGCTTCGCTCTTGATCTCGCTTGATCCCTTGATTCTTCAAGACTCCAATATCTAATTACGTGCTAAATGACTGAATACAGATAAAGGAAAATAACTCAAAAGACCCACATAAATCCAAATAAACGCAATTTAGTTTTATTGTAAGTTAATGGGTGATTCGGGTGATTTGAGGTAAGGTCGGTGGTAGAATACGATGACTCGATCTTTTTATCAATAATCTCTTTTATTATTTTTGTATTTATCAAGGAAGTTCCATGAGTTAGGTTAGACCTATGAATCGATGTACAAGTCTAGCTGGGTATTATTTTGTCGAGCGCTAATATTCAGGGCATATGTTATATATAAGCGATGTATATAATTTTTAGCTTACCGAATTAATCTTAAAGTTTGGGTTTATAGAATTTTGTGGTACAACATTTTATGTATCCTTAGTTAGCACTAGGCTTAGCTTAATTTGAATTAGGATCTATTTATACGGGTCCTAGCTTGCTATATTCAATCATGCTCAATATTATTATTTACTAAATCTAACGTTGAGATTTAATTACTGGCACCATTATCATTTTGTCTACACCTTTGTTATTATTATTAAGCTTAGCTTTATTTTTAGTTTAAATTTATTTATCTTGCAAGGCTTGTCACACGGGTTCATATATTAATATAGCTACTTAATTAAATCTACCAAGGAGATTTGTTTAATAACGGTATATATGTTAAATGTTAGGGAATATATTATAATTAAGGGTAATCTTTATTAAGTTTGAATATTTAACCAAAGTCATATTTCTTTATTATTACTTTGAATTAATAATTAGCCTTTTAGATGATTGATCAAACCATATTAATTAATCATATATGAACTAATCAAAATTTAAATCTTAAATAATCTCATTTACATCCTAGTTAAATTTTATTAGCTTCTCTAAATTATTCTCAATATTTCCTTTATTTTCTTAATTAAAATGGATTAATAAAAATCAAAAGAAAAAGAAAAGGTGCGTCCTGTGGGAGTCGAACTCGAGACCTGGGGACTCTGTGTGTTACGCGCTCGGTTAGCCAAATGGGCCGAAGGCCGGGGCTGATAGGAGAGGCGCCGAAAATGAGAAGAGCCGTGGGAAGGGGGGTCAAAACAGAGGAAACCCGGTGGTGCTCGGTGCAGGTGTTGTCGGCGGTAGACGGTAGTCGAGGAGGTAGCAGTAACCGGCCAAACAGGTTCCCGGAGGGATGAGGAAGCCAGTGAAGGTGGTGGCGCGGCCCGAGATGGCGTAGGCTGGCTTGGGCGGCGGTTTGAGCAGCCGGCGGCGAGGTGGGAAGCGGACAGTGGTGCCGGTGTGGAGGGGAGGGAAAATCGAGGCATGCATGAGCATTAGGGGGATACAAGGAGGCTTGCCTTGGGATTGGTCGAATGAGTGAGGGGTCGAGGCGAGCTGGCGGCAGTGGCCATGGGTGGCGCGAGCGTTCTCAAGTCACCGGCGAGGTACCCGCGGTGGGAGGTTCAGCTGACGGTGGGAGTGAGTTGGTGAGGCCACAGGGAAGCTTCGTTGTGGTGGAATCGGCCGGGGACAACTCCAATCGGTTGGTACTTCTTCGGTCGGAATTGGAGGGGATGGCGTCGCCGGTGAGCTAGAGACTTGGAGGGTTTGATTCCCTGAGGTGGGAGTGAGAGGGGGATGGCGCTGGGTTGATGGAGGCATGGGTGCTTCTTTATAAGCGCGAAGCTGATCGGGCGGCGTGGGAGCAAACACGGCGCAATCGGGATTCGCGTGGTAAAGTCATGGGCAGGGGCCAGGCGGGGACGTGTGGCGACATGCTAACTGTGACTAGGCAGGGGCGAAGAGGACATGATGCCGACGGGAGGAAGCGTGCACTGTGGATGACAGAGGGGAAGCTTGCATGGCCGCCACGGGGAAGAAGGGAGTTAAGCGCAGCACGGCGCAGAGAAAAGAGAGGGGAGGAGGAAGGAGAAAAAGAAAAGGGGGCGCGCTCGGCAGAGGGAGGGAACGGGGAAGTGGGCCCACGAGTAGAGAAAGGGAGTGGGAGGGAGGAGAAGAAATGGGCCGGGCCGCTCCGGCCGGCCGAAGGCTTTTTTTGTTTATTTTGTATGTGTATTTGTGTACACATTTTTATATTTTGTTCATTTTACTTGCTCACTTAATTTTCATATTTCTACTTCCTATATTGCTAAACTCTTCCTTGCATATGCACATTTTGTGTGTGTGTGTGTGTGTATATGCATATGTTTGTATTTTATTCATTTACTTTTGGTGCTATTTATGCTACTATTTTCCAAAATGAGATTTTATATTCTAATTCAAGTTTCTCCCTCCTTACGATGGATCATCTTTTCAGATTCGGATTTGAATTTTTAGGTTTCCATTATTTCCATATTTTCTTCATGGCTTATTAATGTTTGCTTTTGCCTTTCATAAATTTCTTCAATTTTTGGAACCTCAACCAAAATTTAGAAAAACACCATAAAATCCAAGTTCCAATAGAATATATTACAAATAATTCAAGAGCTTCACATTTTCAAATTTAAATTTTTGGGATATTACAGAGGCGCGGCTACGTCGCGGCGTGGGCGTGGATCTGTCGAGCCTCTAGCAGTCAAGGCCGGCTCGAGGGAGCGCTGTGCGACTGTGCCGCTGCTCTAGCTCTAGGGTTTGCACTTCGTTCGTGTGGTGGAACCCAACTGGGAATGCCTCATTGGCTCGTTGCAGTGACCGACTAGGTGAAGACTAAAAGACCTAAGCTGGGCTGGGTTGCTGACCTGCCTCATCATTTGCTTTAGGCTCGACCTATAGGCATATTCCATTGCGGGTTGGGGGCTGGGCCGCTGGGCTATGGCCTGCCACCTCGTGCTAGGCTAGAAAGGCTCGGACTAGGCCACTGTGCTTTGAATTTTTTTCAGCCTATACAAAAATTTTGTACTACTTATTTCGCTGGGCCTCGGGCTATAGCCTACCTAGCCCGAGGCCCAGATCCAGCTTGCACTCACCCATGACTCACTGTGATCTGGTTTTGCTAGTCACACTCTGTACAACTCACGCACACTGTGCACTACCCACTAGACTCGATCTCACTAAGACCAACTCAGACACTTACGACTACACACAGGCTTTGAGTCCTTTGAGTGCAGCACTTTGACCACACAGGTCTTTCGAGCACCAACCGCTTCAGTAGGCCGTCGACTATTATAGTGATCACACGACCATGATGTTACGACTCCTACAGTGACTCTACGACCATGCCTCTTGGTGTCTACAATATTCCTCCGAGTATGACGTTTACAATACTCCTCCAAGTATGACATTTACAGTGCTCCCAACTATGACCGCTATGACTACTTCGACCACGACCGCTATGACTTACTCTTCGACTATGGCCACATCGACCACGGCTACTTTGACCACGGTCATTACTCATGTTTCGATCATGCTTTCGACTACAGCTTATACACATACTCGTACACACGAGTACTCGACACACACTCCTACAATACACACACGCAACAAGATTAACCTAACAGTCACCCCCTTAAGCTTGCTTCATCTTCTTCACATCTACTATCTGGAAAATTATCATTTTTTGCAGCACATGGTAATCTATATATTAAAAATATTAAATGGATGAATTATAATACTTGCTCTACATTAAAAGTTTAGGTGTTTGTCTAAGGATTCTAGAGTCCAATAGCATGAACTGTGGATGGGTATAACAGAAGTTGTGAGTTTTGGAAGACTATTGTCCATAACCGGTTGCTGCTAGACGCTATTGTGGAAATTATTAAATTAACTTGGTAGATGATAGAATTGAATTTTGGGCATAACTAAAAAGAGGCAGACAATTTTCTGTAGATTTTGAAAATATTATGGTTTACTAGATTTGCTTGTGCGGATTAATAGATATGAAAATATTAAGCCAGCTGTCTAGAAGATGGCAAATCTGTCTTCTGGGTTAGAAACATGGGGTTAAACGATTTAGTCTAGACTTATGGCCAAATAAGAACTTGTAGGAAATTCTATGTAGATTCCAGAACTGGTATGGTTTGCCATGATAGGACTTGAGAGTTGGAAGTTATGTCATATTTAGTACCAGTAAAGGGGAGTGTTTTAGATTTGGGAAACATGTAGAAGCGTTGTCGTTTAATTACTGTATTGTATTGATGTGGGTTGTATTGAGATTGGGTAATTATTGTAGGAGTAGTGTCAGGGTTGATGTCATCTTATAATTAATCTGGTCATCACAACTAGCTAGAAAAGGCAATTGCATGGTAGAATGTTATTCAAGTGTTGGAAATTATTGTTATGTTTAAATGAATACTTGCCATGATTAATCACGTGACTATACTTGTTTTTATATTGCTCACATACTTATGATAAAATGATGATGATGAATGATGTTTACATCAATTATTTAATATTGAAAATGAACTAAAGAAATATACAATCTTTGTATTGCATGTTTAAAAGAGGTGACTTGTGAGGCCCTCTAGAGAAAGACCTATTTTGGTAGGCACTCCACACGAGTGGAGATGAGGTCTCTGTATGAAAAATGATGGGCTTAAGGTCTCCGCATGAAAAAAGGCAGACTTGAGTCGACACCGATGGGTGTAACACTCTGCTATATTGGTATAAGCAAAGAGAAGTTAAGACATGTGCATTGCTTTGCATTCATAAAAAGAGAGATGAGATAATGAGACATACGTATGGAACTTGATGAAAATAAATATGTCAAATTGATACCTTGGTAAATGGATATGAATTGTTAATATGATGTTAGCCTTGTTTATTATTCTATTGTGTACTTGCTGAGCCGTGGACTCATCCTTGCTTTGTTGTTATTTTTAGTTTCCTGTTAATAACGACATGCATGGATGGGATATAATACAAGTTGATCTTGCACTTTATAGTCTTTCTTTCACTTAGTGATCACTTATTCATTATTAAAAATAAATCATAATCTCCATAAAATTCTTAGGTGAATAATGATTCCTTTCAGTATTTAATTGTTTTATATTGTTGCTACTTGGTAATTCCTTTTGGTTAAAGTTATTATTTATTTATAGTATTGTCAGTTGGTTCATCTTAATGTCAATCAATATTTTCCGTATTTGCTAAAATTTATATGTTCATAGTTATGTGGAGAAATTATACTTTAAGCGTAGCTGTTGGTAATAAGTAATTAATGTTTTAAATTGGTAGCATTTGTAGTTGTGAGCCAGGTGACATTCTAGGATTTTATTAAGCCGGGATATGACAGGAGCTTTTCTATACATATAATTATATATTAGTTCTCTTAGTTGAATTTATATTAACCAATTACCTACTCTGTTTGGTTGAATTTACATACTCTTATGAAGAGTTTGTTTATGCATATATATTGGAGCACCTTATCTAATGTAGTCGTTGTTTGGAGCACTGAATGTATAAAATGACTGTTTGTCATGATTTACCTTGAAGCTATATTCCAACACCCCTTTAGATTTGATTTCAGACTTGAAAGATGAGCTTATTGTCAGGATTATTTCTTTTTCTTAGAAATTTTAGTCAATTTGAAAATGTTCAATTCTAAGTTTCACTTCTATAGTCTAGCCCAAGGATATGTGCATTATCACAGACAGTTCATATAACAAACCATCTCTGATAATGCCATGACACCGATCCATAGCATCTCCCCCAGGATTCTAATCTTACCTGTCCATTCTCTCCGCATCGAATGGCAAGCACTAGTTCCTCCCACCTCTTGCCTCTTATTAATTACTCTCCCTCTCCCTTTCACTCAAAGATGTGTGAGTTCTACCGGCTATTCCTAGCTAGTTCATCCACTCCTAGCTTGTTTCTCGATGATGCCGACTACCGCGTGAGCTGGTACCTCCGTTGTGACACCACGATCGACTACACAACACACTCTTTTCGTAAATATCGTAAGAGTGTCTTGTGCAGTCTCATCGTCATGACATAAAGGTAACACTACCGCCGCCTCTCCTTCGCTACAAGGCACCACAGAAGCAGCTAGCTACCAAGACAGCACTCAAGTCGGCATCAAGGACATCCAGCTCACACGCTGCTAGGATGTCTCCTTCTATGTGTTTGCCATGGGTTCGTAGGATCAGGATGTGTTCTTGCCATATTCTTACTGTGTTAGATGGGTAACCTGCTCATTATCTTGTGATGCTGTAATAGTGGATTCTAATAGAATGTGCTGCTGTATTTGCTTGTTTTCAAAGGGTATAGATAATATTTCTTGAGACTAGCTAAAAAACAGAAAAATTTAGGTATAGTATGAACTATCTAGACGATTTTGTGGTATAAACTGTCTATGAAGGACTATCACAGACGGTTTTATATTACAACCGTCTGTGATACTCGCCCATCACAGATGGTTGGTAGCTAGAACCGTCTGTGATGTGTGAGTATCACAGACGATTTTTGGTTCGAGCCGTTTGTGATAGTATTCTTCACAAACGATTCTAATTACAAACTGTCTGTGTTGTATTTATCACAGACGGCTCACGAACCGTTTGTAATAACCTCCGATTATCACTGACGCATAAATTCAGGCGGTTCAAAAAATCGTCTGTGATAGCAGTTCTGAACCGTCTGTGATGATTCTTTTTGTAGTAGTGGGAATGTGGCCGTGCTTTTGACAAATATTATATACTTCTTTCAATTGTTTTTACTGTGCTCCTTTCCATGCTATTATTTCGTAACAAGCTGCTTATAGAGTAACTTCATCTGAAGCATGATACCTCATATAGAGCAATCGTGACTTGTCGCCACTTGGCCCATAAATTTTTTTATATTACCCTCAAAATAGTTGCTCAAAGCTTCATGTCTCGTGACAGTACCAAACTTTCTTGTAAAGCTTCTTTGTTGCTATGTTGTGTCCTAAATATAATACGTACAATCTTTCTCTGCTAAGAGTATAGTCACTCTATATTTTAATATTTTTTATAAGGCAGGCAAGTTTTTAATGCGCACAGTATGCAGTTTGTAAGGAAAACACAGGCACTAACAGTATAACACTGTAAAATTAAAAAAATTTAATCATTCACAACTCTGCTTTTTGTGTGCTTCTTATTCAGAAAATAAGAGTTATTTTGATGATTTCGTTGCTTCCAGTATACTGAATCTTAACAAACACTCAGGGAAAAAAACTATTTTACTTTGTCCGTTACAAAATCACAACATTAGTTAAGGAAAATAAAAGTATGCCCTTCATAGAATCTATTTTTTTTGAAGATATTGCCAATTTTATGATACTTGTTTCGAAATCTATAACTTGATTAATCCTAAATAATTCTTTGTGACTTTTGCAATAAATGATCTTTTGTGAGGTGTAATATGTGATTACTAATCTTATGCTGTTCTGTTTGGGCTTGACCATGGGTCCTGTTCCTGTTCTGCTGTATATCCTGCATGTGTCATCTATGGCAAAGTAGGACAAGTTGGCTAAGTCAGAATTGGAGTAATGGTTCGGAAGCATCAATTTGAATAAAGAAAATGGTAAAGTGGTGGTAGGTTAGGATGCTTTACTTGAAAATTTGTTTCTGGGGGTTGCCTTGGCTAGTATCATGTAACTTCGCATGTCCTTACACAAGGTCAAACCTACAAGGGTTGGATCAAGCATTGTAGTTGTCGCATATGGTATACTAACTAGGCAGCTAAGAAAGTTGAGGGAATAATTTTTTGAGGTACATTGTACTTACTGCTATATTTCTGGGAGCTGTTCATTTTAAAAAACATCAGTGGCTTTAATCTGACATCCTCTGATGGTTGACAGGGAATTGATGATAATGTTATCATTGAAACTTTCCTTGAAGGGGGCAGTGAGTTTACAACCATCCTTGTGATGTTGGGACAGCTAATAACAGTGACCCTGTTGTTTTCCTTCCAACAGAAGTATGTTTATACCATGTTGTGCCCTTTGGCATCAGCCATCTAGGAGATATCTATGTAGTAGTGTTTTCTGCTTCAAATTAACTTTGGCAATATAATTAGTTCTCTGTTGCAACGATTATAATATACGAACATTACATCACTCTGTCATTGCTCTTAGTTGTTCAATCCAATTATGGAATTGCTGTCCATAAGCAGCGCTCCCTACCACCGTTTGACCATTGGATCATTTCCATGGTCGACGGGTTTGACGGCGCGGTTCTAGTGTTTCCTTTACCGACCGTTGGCTCTCTAGCTAGGCCATCACCATTCGTTCTACGATTGTCTTATTAGAATCTATTTAGAATGCAAAATTTTCACAAAGACCTTCACATGAATATTTTGAGAGATTCCTCAAACCAAACGAGCCCTTTAGAGCTGACTCAAATTCGAGACATACTTTGAGGATGTACCCATAGTCCCACTCCATTATTATTTTTTAAAGAAAAACTAATCGACTGTATACCATCGAATCAACTTCTGATGGGATGGCATCCAATCATCCACTGCAGCCACGCAACAAGCGATCCAACCGTTCAACACGTCTGGATGGGATCCTACAGGATACCGTCCTGTAGCTGAATCCTTTTATTATTTTATGTAAAAAGACACATCTTTGCCCTCTCTCCTTCAGCCTATATATATATCCCCCTTACCCGATCATAGAGACACAGCATACAGGAACACAACAATTTCCCTCGTCGCACACACTGTTCACTTCCCTCTGCATTATGAGAAGCCTAGTGCGTTCAAACACCATCCTCAGCAACGCATGAGAAACCATACCCCTCTTGACCAACTATTAATAGAAAACAAGCTTATGGAGGAAGCTAAGCTCGCTTAAGTATGATATCGATATTGTTGGGATACGAGTAAGCTACACTAGCATAAATTAAAAAATTTTACTGCATAAATCAGGAAGTCATACGAGTAAGAGATCATAAATCGTTACTGCTAGACGCGTAGTGCAGCGGAAGTAGAGTTAAAGAGACCGGTTCAATGTAGCGCGTATCGGTGTAGTGGAAGTAGTAGATCGTCCTCTGGCCAATCATCTCCTCCTTACGATCGTCCCAATCAGCGCCATAGTCACAGCAGTGCGTCAACCAAAGTTCAGATGTCCAATGATGGAACACCATGGCTCGGTGTGCTAGCACCAGTGTGCGCATAGGTGTGTCTCAGATTACCTCTCTCAACTCCGTACATCTTTTTTATATAGTCTTTAATCGAATCCTTATCTGATATGATCAGATATCATATCTAACTCGGAGGGCCTCTAACTAAATCCTTTCTAATACGAGTAGAGATCGTATCCCACTTAGAAACTATCATACAGACCCTTATCGTTCAAACCCATTAAGTGTGTGACCCTATAAGTTCATGTATATTCGGCCCTGATCCAAAAACTCCTTTTTGGTCCATAAGTCGGTAGCGGTCCCAAGCAGAACATAACGACTCTTAAATATGCATAAAGATCATATCGGACAAACCTAGATCGAACTCAATGTGAGAGCGTTCTATCCTATAATAGCTCGATTCTTCACTTGAATCTATAGTGGATTACTCAGTTTGTGATTCACTTCTCAATCACATTCGCATAGCCATGCATTTGGTTAATCCAACCATATGGAGGGGCTCAAAGATATCTCTCCGTTATATAGGAGGGGCAAATTCTATCTTAATCGCTCACATTGCTCCACATGTCTCATAGTAAATCCGAAAGCTACCTTTATGACCACTTAGTTACGAAGTAGTGTTTGGCAACCTCTAAGTAAAATATTACACATGTAAAAAATTATGATAATATCAGATATAAGGATCTTATATACACTATCTATGAGGCCAATTGATGACACCTGAGAATATAACAATTCCCGCAATGTCTCAAGGTAGATCAACCTAATATCATATTCTCTAACATATGTCCACATTATTGATTTGATATCCCTATATCCATAATCCGTGAAACATGATCATCAATTAATATATGTGCCGATCTATAAATCATAATTGTCCCACATAATGACATAAGATTAGGTATAGTTTAGAATAACATCAAAACATGAATAAAGAGTTCCCTGAACAAGTTATATGCTTGTTGATCAATATGAAAGACATTTATTTAGGAGACAAAATAACATATTATTCAAAAAAAATCATAAATATAGAAGTTATACAATCATCTCTATGATTATTTCTAGAGCATATCACTAATAAATATGATTTGATCGAGCTCATTTAAGCCATCAGGAATCATGATTGGCTTACAACGGCAATGCAATATGTGCTATATTACTAGGGAAAAGGGGATTTTGTGATGGATCCTCTGCAACTATGTTAGGCTGGCTTGTGGGTCATTGCCGTTACTGGGGCTCAGGATCCATCTGCAGGGGTGAATAGAGAAGAACAATTCATCTGCTTCCTCGATATCCTGGCACTATTTCTCTCTCTTCTCCTAGGCTCCTTCCCAATTCCTCTCCAATCCCACCTCGGTCTCTTTAAAAAAAACCCCTACGGCCTGCATGGCAACTATTGGAAGGGGAAATGGAGTTTAGTCGGCCTGTTCTTTTCAACTTTTAAAAATTACTTTTAGATTTTTTTACAGTAACTAACTTTTAAATAAAGTATCTTTTTAAAATAAGGTCTACTAGTTAATTGTTGTACATATTGTACCGACTTCATTTATATCGGCAAAAACCACACACGAGTTTCTGTTACTCTGTAATCTCTCGCACGAACAGTCCAAAAGTCACAAACCGCAGCTAAAAGCTATAAGCTTTAGCCAAAAAGAACAGGCCCAAAGTTTGTAAAGGATTGGGTACGACTTACGAGAGATTCAATCGCCTGTTTGGTAAGAGAGATGGGAAGCTGTAGGTAATTAATTTCTAGCTGTTAAGTTATTCAAAGATAAGTCGTGACGAAAGGCTGAGATACATTTACTTTTTACAAAGAAGCAATTCCCTCTCAATTCTCACCATCATTTGGGTTTTTTTGTGGCTTATGGCTGAAAGCACTGTAGCTGGCTGAAAAAACACTGTAGTTGACAGAGGCTTATTTAGCATAATTAAATTTAAAAAAATTAAAAAATATAAAAAATATGTTAGCCCATTACGTATGATACAAACAAATACTGGAAAAAAAGAACCGGTAAAAAAGCTCAATAAAAAGCCAAAAGTTCAGAAAAAGACGAAATTTATGAATAGTGAAAAATAAGCCAGAAACTAAAAGTTGAAGCCAAAACGATCACAGTTGGGAGTTAGGTCCTCAAATTCACAATCCCCATCCCACCTAAACTCCCATCCACCAACCAAAGAAGAGATTTTATAACCCTCACCTCCTAAATTCCCATTCTCTCCAACCAAACAATTAGCTGTCCCAGATCCTCTTAAGAGCGGCAAGTCACCCGTAACAGATTTGTTCGTTTTTAACGACTCAATTCGCACTCTTTCAATAGTCAATGGACGACTCCTTTTGAAGTGCTTCGATGCTTTTTGAAAGAAGTGAAGGGCACAACTTTTAAATTAAATGGAGGGTCTAATTTGAACCTATTACACTGTTAATTGCTAAGTACTATTCTAAGATTTGTGCTATGCAGCTACAATCATAAGCGGTTTCTCTTGTAATATATTATGTGAGTATTAATAATGTCCATATGTACGGCCCAGTCGTAGCCTAGCATGCAGCGCTATATATAGTTTTCGGGCGGATTTCTTCCGGCGAAATTTCTCGTGTATTAGATCTCCACGAGATTTTCTGGACAGACTAACCTTTCGCGTGTCGTGCATACGGTAACCACGACACCAACGCTTTTAAAAAAATGCCAGATTAAATTGAGCACGGCAGCCGCATCAGGTATCTCTTGTTCTCGATCTCCGGACGTGTGCTTTGCAACGCATGCGTCGAATCCTACTGGACGGCCGCATTTTGCACAGCATGCTGCGCGCAAGCAAACAACACATGGTTTTGCACCCGGCCGGTGCGGACGTCGATCGCCGGCTAAAAAATTGTGGAAAGAAACCACCGTGCGTCGGCTGAAAAAAAGATAAATTTTGTTATATCACGGTGACATAAAGTGGATTATGCCACGAACCAATCCAGCGCTGACACGTGGCCTGCAGTACTGTAGCAACCATAAAAATTATTTTTTTACTGTTTTATACTGTAGCAAACAGATAAATTTTTTCCTCGTACCATCTACAGTACAAAATAGTAAAAAATAATTTTTTTATTAATTGCTATAGTAATACATGCCACATATCAACACTGGATTAGTTCGTGACACATAATTTGTGCCACTCGTGATATAACAAAATTTTTCCTTAAAAAAAATGCTAGTACTAGTAGCGCGGGGCTGAAACATCAGCGGCACCCGTCAGCTTGGAAGCGATTCGTTTACTTGTTGGAGTCCGGACAAAACGGCACGTCGCTTTACCGCAAAAAATCGATTTCCCAAAAGACCAAACTGATGTCTACACTAGCAGATCCAATAATGGAGTAATATACTGAGGTAAAAAATTTCCGTTAATTTGTGGGTAAGCCGTAGAATATGCATAAACATGTACCAGCTGGCGTGTAACACGTTCCTTCTGCATGCCCCCATATAACAAGGTGAAAACTGCTCCAATCCAACGCAGTGAGCCCCCCCCCCCCCCCCCCCCAAAAAGCGTGGTACAGTGCTTGGCCTGTACCGTAGCAGTTCACATCGAACGCTTGACTTTGATCGGATAGTGAAGACGTTTTTTTATCGGTGCATTCTTTATCTGAACGGGCAGTCACTAGCCGGAATCAATAAATTGTCACTCCGTCAACGTCTAAAGATGATGGTCGATCGGAGACAATGGGCCATATAAAGGATCTAAGACGAATTACGAGCTGTTGACTGCTTAATTGACAGCTCAAAACTAGTTCTTGCACATCACTAGCTAGCTAGCTAATTATGTCTTTCAAAAAAAGGTACGAGAGAGAACGAACAAAAAAGGAAAAAAATAGGTAGAGAATTAACATGCATTTTGTTGGAGCCATGGCAAAGTATATATATGCATGGCACAATCGACAAGATTATATTGTTACATTGTAATACCCGTGGAAAAAAAGAAGCAAAATCTCATTTGGTTACCAAAATATCAACCGGCAAAACACTTGGCCACAGTAAAAGGGACAGCACAACACTTTTGGATAGCACAGCCATAAGATAAAGGGTACACATAGCCAGTTGAGTAGAAGAGAAGGAAGAAGAAAGCCCACGGGACTAGCAAGCCACTGCTATTCTCCTTTCTTTCCTTCCCATCCCAAACCCCCAAAACCCCACAGCCATAGAGCGTCAGCCACCGCAAGGCAAATCAGGGCAAGCCGACCAGGAGCAAGAAGTCAGTAAGAAGCCAGACCGCAGGCTAGCAAGACCGTCAACCAAAGGAGGAGATCACGCTAATTGGCACATAGCCAACCAGGACAGCGACTGCCAAGGGCAAGCTTCCAACTCCTTCCCAAAGCAACCCGACCATCCATCGATAAAGGTAGCCCGCCATCTATTCTTAATACTAGTATCAAGTTCTCAAAAGTGAACCATGCATGCCCATAGCCAATAAGCAATTAACCGGTTATCACATAGCCTGACTAGACCACCATAGAGCCATCACTAAAATTACTACCCGATGGTAGAGTAGAGGGGAGGGAGCAAGAGTACCGAGTAGGTGAGCCACCGTGGTGTCGCGGGGAGCCCGCAGTGCTAGCCAAGAGGACAGCCAAGGCGAGATGCTGAGCCATAGTGCTGGAAGCCGGGTGCTATGGCTGGGCCAGCTGACGGCAGCTGAAGCCAGAGGCCAAGGAAAAAATCCAAGGAAACGGAGAGGCGAGCTCGAGGGAGTTAGCCACTGTGCTAGCTGTTGTTGCACTGGTGGCCGATGGTGCAACCGGGAGCTAGGCCAAGTGCTTGGATGTGCAAAACAGCGGGGGACGCAGCAAGGAAAGGAAGAGGGAGAAGGGGAAATGGCATGGGGACCGGCGAAGGAGTCGTTGGCGATGAGCCAGCGGCCGGTAGTGAGCACTAGCCCTGGAGTGGCTGGCAAACCTAGATCGCCATGAGGAGAGGAGGAGCCAGGGGAGAGAGAGAAGAGATGAAAAATGAGGGGAGTCAGCTGGAAAAGGAAAAAAGAGGAAGAAAAGAAAGGGAAAAAGGGCAAGAAAAGGAGAGGAAGGAAAAAGAGATGAAAAGAAGAAGAGAGAAAAAAAAGAAAAGAAATGAGGAAAAAAGAAAGAAAGGAAGAGAAAAAAAGATTAAGTGCATACGAGTAAGATTTATTCGCAAATATGGATGGTGCGGTCGGTAAATTATGGTCGTTTGGGCACCGGGGCATCGGAGAGGTGTCCGATGAGAGAAAAAGTTTGTTGGTATCGGGTTTGCACGTAAGAATGTTGTTGGTTATCTATATGCGTAGAACCGATACTGTTTGCATGCTTGTGTGAATTGCAATGTTGAGTTGAGAGTTTGAATGATGCTTACAGGTGGAGGTTTTGGTTTGGCGCCCTTCACGCATCGTCCATAGGAGTAACTAGGCAAGTGTATGGTAGATTAATGAATTGTGCTGAATGCTTGGTACTCGTATTTTATTCCATGATTTACAATATTCATGAGATGTTATTCATGAATATTGATGCTTAATGAGACTTGCATTTCCATTGCACCATGAGCATTATGAAAGTCCTACAGAGGTAGGCGAGAAGCCTATGCATAAAGAAAGTCCTACCGAAAGGGTGAACTATAGCTTCTGCGAGAGGCTCCCTTCGACAAGGCACCTAAAGAAAGTCCTACCAAAAAGGTGAATTATAGCTTCTATGATATGCTCCCTTCGGCAAGGCACCTCCACGGGATGGAGGTAGAGGGTGACATCGATGGATGTACCCTCCACTATACATGTATAAGCTATAGTTACAGACACATTACATTGCATGAAGTGACAAAGTCATATAGCTACAAAGAGTTATGATTTACAGCTCACAGTCATAAAAGTGATAGAAACAGTGATACATTACAAATATTATGATTTATAGTTCAGTCATGGGATTGATTGAATTGCTATATAGATGTCAATGTTTTATCGTGTGCTTGCTGAGTCTTTGGACTCACCCTTGATTTGTTGTTTTTTAGGCTTAGGGTGAAGGCGACATACATGGGTGGGAGTAGCACATATATATTCCCACATGCAACAGTAATTTACACTTCACCTTTAGATGTTATGATCAGACTGAAATGTTCAGCTTTGACAATTAGCCTTAAGATTCTGTCATATTAGAATTTCTTCATTTTGTATGGCTTGTGCCTTTCTTATAGCAATTGGTAAATGGTAAATGTTAGGGTAGTGGTAGCATTCTAGGCTCAAGGGAGGGGCCGGGGTGTTACATACATCGCATGTGTATTTGTAAGTACATTTTTGCAAGGGAGCACAATATATTACTATACATTAATATAGTGACAAGCTCATGGCTTCATGGCTTTAATTTAGTGTTTTCCAATAAAGATAAGGCAAAATTAGCTATTAACAGCTATTCAAAACCTATATGTGTAGGGGCAGGGGCGGATCTAGTGTGGTTCATGGGTGTTCAGCTGAACACCCAAATTTTTTGACAAAAAACCTAGTATATATAAGGTATAATACATGTATATATATATAGTTGTGCTGAATCAGCTATTTATATTCACATTTCGGCCCGACAGGCCGAGAGAAATGCAGCCCCGCCAGACCGCGCCCGCGCCCACGCGTGAAGCCCAGCCCATCTTGGCATCTTCTGTCGCGCGGCCTGCCCATCTTGGCATCTTGCCCCCGGTCCCGGTCCCCCCTCCCGGCCTCCCCCAGATCCCATTGCCGCCGCGGACCCTAACCCTAGCCTCGCCGCCTCCGTCCTCCGCCTCCGCTCCTCCTCGCCGCGACGCCGCCTCCGCCTCGCCGCGACGCCCTCCGCTCCGCTGGCGACCGCCTCGCCGCCTCCGCCCTCCGCCTCCGCTCCGCCTCGCCGCCTTCCGCTCCGCCGGCGACCGCCTCCGCCCTCCGCCTCCGCTCCGCCTCGCCGCGACGCCGCCTCCGCCCTCCGGCTAGATCTGGGCGCCTCGCTTGTGCCGGCCTGTTTCCCGGAGCCGGACCAGTTCGCCGCCTCCCCCGTCCTTTTGCGCCGGCATCACCACCGCCGAGGAGTACGCGGCCGTCGTTGGCAGCACCACCAGGCGCGCCTTTGGGCTTCGGCCGCTCCGCGCCTCCGCCGGCAGCCCGGCCTCGTCGCCTCCACTCTGCCTCTGCGCCGCGCCGGCCCTCCAAAGCTCCGCTCCGCGCTGCGCCAGGCGCCGGCCCTCCGCGCCGCCTCCGCGCCGCGCTGCGCCGGTCCTCCGCTCATCATCAACTCACTCTACAGCAACAAAGACATCTTCCTGAGGGAGCTCATATCCAATGCATCTAATGTATGTATTGCATTGACCCCCAGTGTTTAGGTTGCATTGTGGGTGCTAGAAATTATCTATTGTTGATAAAGAAAATTTTGCGCCAAGTACCATCTAATGTATAAGTTAATCCTTGGAATGAGCTCTAACTTTAATTGATTGCAACGTCTAAGCTTTTGTTGATAAAGAAAATTTTGCGCCAAGTACCATCTAATGTATAAGTTAATCCTTGGAATGAGCTCTAACTTTAATTGATTGCAATGTCTGCAGCTTTTGTTGAAAAGATGCAGTCTGGAGGTGGCCTCAATCTGATTGGGCAATTTGGTGTTGGGTTCTATTCAGTATACTTGGTCGCTGACTATGTTGAAGTGATCAGCAAGCATAATGATGACAAATAGTAAGACATTGTTGCCACTTACCCACACTCTATCCATGCTGCTATTCTTGAATTAATTTAGGTACATTTGCTTAGTGCTGGCTAACAATTCTATAATATGTTTGAAACATGAGATCATATTGACGTTATGAGAAAACTGTCAAATTCACCATGTCTTGATGCTTCAGCATGGATTGAATTGTATGTTAACTATTGCTACTGTAGATCTTTATGTTTTATACTGAAAAATATTTTTACAATTTCGAACACCCATTCTAAAATTCCTGCGTCCGCCACTGTGTAGGGGCCATGTACTATTCCTAGCTAGCTAAATATTTTGATGAGGAAACGCTAGATATACATATAAATTTGCGTATAGAGTGTTCAAATTTTGTTTGAAAGGTGAAGATCAAGGGGTAGGGTGTGGACTAATTGTGGGGGTGAGATTGAGTGTGAAGATTTACTAAAAGGTCAAATCATATGCATTATTAGTACAACCAACAATTAAAAATATAATAAATAATTTTGCAGGTCTTTTTTGAGAGAAAATTGATGTTTTCCATGTTTCTAAAGGATTTGTGGTCTTTAATATGCAGCTTTGACCATTAGTTCTTATCATAATATATTTGTAAACAATACAAAAGTTTGATATCATGAAAGTACTTCAAATTATTTGACAAAATCATATAATTTTCCTTGCATTTAATATAGGAAAATGCCCATTTTTCAACCCTGAACTATTGGCTAAGTTCAAAAAACAATCTCCAACTTCAAAATTGTCCACTTTGCATCCTCGAGCTATCAAAACCATTCACTTTTCACACCAAGGTTGATTTCATGAGTGGTTTTTGCCACATTGGTGGCCACATTACACATTTTGGCTGATATGGCATCTTAGTCGGCAAGCTTATGTTGATGTGCTATCCAAGTGGCATCCTAATCAACAAGAACAAAATAAAAAGTAAATAGTATATTTAAAACTTGGGTCCTAATTGTCATGCTCTAATACGTCTTCTTCTTCCTCCTCCCTCTCCCCTTCTTGCTAGGTGGATGGGTAATCCAACATCAGTGATGTGGCTGCCAACATGGAAAACCACTCATGAAACCAACCCTCGGGGTGAAAAGTGAACGGTTTTGATAGTTCAAGGATGCAAACTATATGGTTTTAAAGTTGGTAGTTGTGTTTTGGTAGTTTTAAAGTTGGTAGTTGTGTTTTGGACTCGGGCAATAGTTCAGGGATGGAATGTGGATTTTTTTCCTTCAATACATATAAGGCATCTTTGGAACACAAGAAACAAAAAAAAATAGGAATAAGAAAAATATATATAGGAACTCAATGTTATGCGTAGTGGAATCCTCTTGGAAACAAAAATGCAGGAATTGCTCACACGACATGTTTGAATGCTTCATAGGAAAAATACACCAAGATGTTTATTTGTAAGAGAGAGTAAGAGAGAATGCATTAGAGCTCTCAAAGGAATTTGTAACATGAGGTCTAACCTCACATTAGAATTCCTCCAGAATGTGCAAGAAAATTTTCTATCCTATGAAATTCCTTTGAAGCAATCCTATAATCAAATTAAACACCTCTCACAGGAATTTTTCCTTTGGATTGGATTCCTCCATTTTTCCCTTTGTGATAACCACAGACGGCCTCCAAACTGTCTGTGATAAGTGACAACACAGACGGTTTTTAAAAATAATCGTCTTTGATATTTGATATATCACAAACATTAAATACAAAAAACCATTTGTGATGGTCTATGTATCACAGATGATTTTGTGTTAGAAACCATCTATGATAGTTTTTTGTGTAGCTAAATTTTTTTGTTTTTCGGCTAGCCTCAAGAAATGCTAATCATACCCTCTGAAAATAAGCAAGCAGATTACAGATAAATGAAAAATAAGTGAATTACAACTCAAAATGATTTACAACTCAAAGTGAATTACAACTCACACTAGCATCAAAACTAGGGCTGGCTATCGAGCTAGCTCAGCTTGGTTGCCTCATGTAAGCTTACCCGAAAAAGTAGCTTAGCTCAACTCAGCTTATTAAGTTAACAAGCTAAAAACCTGGCTCAGCTCGGCTCGATAAAAAGCTCAAGTTGCTTGTGAGCAGCTCATGAGCCACGTATGTTCAGTTCAGGAGAACTGGTGAAGAGAGGCATGTTGTTACGCTACTGTACAAATTTAGAACTAGAGGGAAAGGGAGCTATTAGCTAGCTAAACTAAGAGCCAGTAGCACTTTATTTTCTACACAGTGTTGATGTGACAGCATGTTGTTGTAACATATATAGATACTTAGTATGTTCAGGAAAAAATTGTAATATGCTCACAACTTTTGAGCTTAGTATGTTCCAACATGCTCATGAGTTTGATTTTATCTTTTAAGTTAGTTCAGCGGCATCCTTAAAAAATGGTAAGTTTAGTGTCTTGTTTAATTAAGTATTACAAATAGAACTGTCGTAGGGGTGGCCCCCACCTAAGCCCAACGGGCCTGTTAGGAGGTTATAAGAACCAGAATAACATGTGTAATGACATAAATACCCCTAATGGGGATGTATGGATGTAAGGGCATAACTGTAAAAGTATACCCCATGTGAATATATATATGAAGATGAGGGGGAGGGTGAGACAGAACACTCCCACCTCTCCACTACCATCTCTCTCTCTGTTTGGTCTGTAACCACAACAGTTGGCGCCGTCCGTGGGGAGGACGAGGACAAGCCTGAAGACCAAAGAAGAAGGATGGCAGCGAAAAAAGCTTCACCAGCGGCGGCGAAGGGAAAGAGGACGGCTGGGCCGGAGCGGCACGTGAATACCAGGGCTTCGGCATCGGCCGCCGAAGGAGTCGGCGGCGGCGTAGGCGCAGTGGTCGCGGGCATCGACGCTCGCGCTACAACGACCGACCCCGCCAGCGCCGCTACAACGACATCCGACCCCGTCGCGGGCACTGCGGCAACAGCCCCCGCCACCCTCGCCGGTAGCGCGGATCAGACGGCCGGCGTGGCCCGAAGACTTCAAGTTCCCTAGCGTCACCAACCCGTACAAAGGCGACGCGGATCCTCGCGAGTTCGTGCGCGTGTACGAAACCGCGATCGAGGCCGCGGGCGGAGATGACACCACGAAGGCGAAGGGACTCCCCCTCGCGCTGCAAGGAGTGGCACTCTCTTGGTTTTTTACCATAAAGCCGGGCTCCATCTACGCGTCGGAGCAGCTTCGCGACCGCCTTCAAAGCAACTTCCAAGGAAACTATATCGAGCGAGTCGATGCGGACCAGCTCTTCGCTGTGAAGCAAGGACCCTCGGAGAAGCTCCGGGACTACTTCCAGCGCTTCGCCAAGATTCGATGCCAGGTGAAAGACGTTAATGAAACCACCGTCGTTAATGCAGCCATACAGGGCCTTCGCCCGGGCCCGATGGCCGAGTACAACGCGCGGAGGCCAATCAAGACAGTCGTCAAACTCTTCGACAAAATGGACGAGTATGCGTGGGCGGAGGAGGATGCGCGAAGACGCAGCATCACCGCCCTCGACCTCGTCCAGGGGGAGCGCCCCCCGTGCGAGGCGGGGGCGGGTGGCCCCTCCTCGAAGCAGGGCCGCGGCCGAGAACCCCGCGGAGGCCCTCCCCGAGGCGGCGACACCGAGGTACAGGAAGGCTCTTCAAGGAGCGGGCGTAAGCCTCGGCGCCGCCAGCGCAGGACACAGGCGGCCCATCATGTCCGCGACACCGAGGGCACCCGCCAAGGACCCGACCCCGCCTCACGGAGGGGAGACCGGGGATCCGAAGGCGGACTCGATTACGGCGGCCAACCCCACGCAGAACAAGAGCTCCTGCACTATGGCAAGTGGTGCGAGGTACACGGCTACGGCGATCACTACACAAGGGCATGCGCTGCAGTCATGGAGCTGCGGAGGGTGACGGCCGGGTCTCGAGCTCTGCCCCCAACGGAGGGCGCGCAGCATCGCACCGTCAGCGTCATCACCGGAGGCTCCTCCTTAAAAGCTCCCGGGGAGCAGCCGCAACTGTGGATGCCGCCCCGCAACATCACCTTCGACTTGAACGACGTCAGGGGTGTGGAGTACCCTCACCAAGACCCCCTAGTCATCCAGGCCCACATAGCACGTTGTGACGTCAGGCGCGTCCTTGTCGACGGGGGAAGCTCCGCGAATATCTTGTTCGCAGAGGCCCTCAACCGTATGGGGATCCCACGAAGCCGGCTAGAGCAGCCAGGAGCTCCACTTCAAGGTTTCAGGGGTCAACCGCTGCAGGCCATGGGGCACGTGTCCCTTCCGGTCACTTTCCGTCAGGAGGGCAACAAGGGTAACATCCGGACCGAGCATGTCATCTTCGACGTCGTCAATATCTCGCATCCCTACAACGCCATACTGGGTCGGCCCACCATCAACTCATTCGAGGCGATCCCACACTATGTGTTTTTGTGTCTGAAGCTCCCGGGCCCAGAGGGTGTTATCACCGTCTTCGGTGATCAGGACCTGGCCAGACGGGCCGAGGTCGGCAGCCGCGTTCTGCATCGCCCGGTGCATGCCCTCTCCGGTGCGCGCGGCGACGGGCCCTCCGCCCCCGGATGGACGCCCAAGCCTCGGCCCGAGGGCGGAGTCAAGAAGGTGCCACTCCAAGCGGAGGGGCAGTTTGTGTCCATCGGCGAGGGGCTCCCACCGGGGGTCGAACGGGATCTGCTCCGAGTGCTTCAGAACAACGTTGACATTTTCGCATGGTCCCCGGAGGACATCAAGGGCGTAGATCGAGCAGTAATCGAGCATCGCTTGGCGGTCCGCCCCGACGCCAAGCCGGTCAAGCAAAGGCTTCGGCGTATGTCAATGGATCGGCAGCAGGCGGCCAAAACAGAGGTCGCGAAGCTTCTTCGCGCTGGGGTCATCCGCGAGGTCCACCACCCAGAGTGGCTCGCTAACCCGGTGCTAGTCAAAAAGGCCAGCGGGGCCTGGCGCATGTGCATCGACTTCACAGCGCTCAACAAGGCGTGCCCGAAGGACAATTACCCCTTGCCGCGCATCAATCAGCTGGTTGACGCCACTGCTGGGTGCGAACTCATGAGTTTCCTGGACGCCTATTCTGGCTATCACCAGGTATACATGGCCGAAGACGACGAAGAGAAGACCAGTTTCATCACACCGCTTGGGACGTTCTGCTTCGTCAGAATGCCCTTTGGCTTGAAGAATGCCGGCGCTACCTTCACCCGCCTCGTCGCTATTGCCCTGGCCGCCCAGCTCGGGAGGAACGTCGAGGCTTATGTCGATGACGTGGTGGTCAAAACTCGGCAGCTTGCTCTACATGGCCGGGACCTCCAGGAGACCTTTGACAACCTCCGGAAGGCGGGCATCAAACTCAACCCCGACAAATGTGTCTTCGGGGTGCAGGCGGGCAAGCTCCTGGGTTTCCTCGTCTCCGGACGGGGCATCCAGGCGAACCCCGACAAAGTAGACGCCATCCTGGGTATGGAGCCGCCCAAGACTACGAGGGAGGTCCAGAGGCTGGCGGGCCGCATGGCAGCACTAAGCCGCTTCCTATCCAGGGCGGCGGAACGGGGCTTGCCATTTTTCAAGACGCTCCGCGGGTGCGACGGATTTCGTTGGGACGGAGATTGCGCGAAGGCCTTCAACGAGCTCAAGGAGCACCTGGCCAGCCTCCCCACGCTGGTCGCCCCAGCGCCAGAGGCTCCCCTCCTGCTCTATCTGGCCGCGTCAGCCACCGCGGTCAGCGCCGTCCTCGTCTTAGGGAAGGCGCCATGCAGCGGCCCGTCTACTTTGTCTCCGAAGCCCTCCAAGGTGCCAACACAAGATACACGGAGCTTGAGAAGCTCGCCTACGCGCTGGTCATGGCCTCCAGGAAGCTTTGGCATTATTTCCTGGCCCACCCGATCACAGTGCCTTCCTCATTCCCCCTGGTAGAGATGCTGCACAATAAGGAGTCCACAGGGCGCATCGGCAAATGGGCTGCCGAGCTCGCTCCCTTCTCCTTGACGTATGCTTCGCGAACGGCAATCAAATCCCAAGTCCTTGCGGATTTTCTCGCCGAATGGACCCCACCGGCCCAACCCGTCCAGACGCACGATGACCTCGTCTGGACGCCCACGATCGATGGCGCTTACGGCGTTGCCGGCGCAGGCGTAGGGGCGGTGGTCGTCACGCCCGAGGGGCAGCGTTTGCTACACTCGGCGCGCCTTGCCTTCCCCGCCACCAACAACACGGCTGAATACGAGGCACTGCTCTTCGGCCTGGCGAAGCTCAAGGCAGTTGGCGCGAGACGGGTGCTAGTCCGCACCGACTCGCGCTTGGTGGCTGGTCATGTGGACAAGTCATATCAAGCCAAGGACCCTAAGTTGGCCAAGTACCTCGCGGCCGTGAGGGCGAGGGAAAGGCACTTTTTGGGTGTCACCGTCAAGGCCATCCCCCACGCGGAGAACGAGCAGGCCGACGCCCTCGCTAAGGCGGCCAGCCAGCAACTGCCCCCCCCCTTGAGGGGGCGTTTTACGAGATACTAGCGCAGGCGGCCATCGCGCAAGACAACCGGGACGCGGCACTCGTCCACCGCATCGACCGGCCAGGTGATTGGCGAGAGCCCATCTTCAATTTCTTGCAAGGCATCGCCAAGCCCAACGACCCCGCCGAGCTTCGGCGCTTGCAGCACCGCGCAAGGTCCTTCCAGGTGTTCGAAGGGATACTCTACAAGAGGGGGGTTTGCGCACCGCTCCTGCGCTGCGTCTCGACTGAGGGGGGAAAGGAGCTCCTGGCGGAGATACACGCGGGCGCGTGCGGATCCCACCTGGCGTCGAGGTCATTAGTTGGCAAGGCGTTCAGGCAAGGCTTCTACTGGCCAACCGCCACCACCGACGCCCAGGACCTCGTCCGTCGGTGCCAAGGGTGCCAGTGGATGGCGCGCATCATCCGCAGGCCCCCGACGAGCCTCAACCCCATTCCCCCGGTGTGGCCACTGGCACGCTGGGGCCTCGACATAGTAGGACCACTTGCCCGAGCTCCAGGGGACCTCCGGTCCGTGGTAGTCGCACTGGAGTATTTCTCCAAATGGCCGGAAGCGGTTGCCCTGGCCAAACTAACTTCTGCGGCCATACAACGCTTCCTATGGCAAAACATCATATGTCGCTTCGGCGTGCCCCGGGAGCTCACGGTTGACAATGGCCTGCAGTTCGACGCCACCCTTTTCAAAGACTATTGTGACAGCATGGGCATCACCCTCCGATTCGCCTCGGTAGGGCATCCCCAGTCCAACGGGGCGGTCGAACGGGTGAATGGCGCCATCTCCGCCGCCATCAAAAAGCACCTGGTCGGATTGCCGAAGGGCAAGTGGCCAAGCGAGCTTCACAGCGTTCTGTGGTCGCTTCGCACAACGGTAACGCGCCCGACGGGATTCACGCCGTTCAGGCTCCTTTTCGGTGATGAGGCGGTGACGCCCGAGGAAATCAAGACCGGCTCACGGAGGGTCCTCGTCCAAGCACCCGAAGAGGAGCGCTGTGTGTCCTTGGACCTCCTCGACGGGATACGGGCAGATGCAGCCCACCATGTTGAGAAGTACGCGCGATAGACATTGCGTACTCGGGACCGCTCTATATGCCCGCGGGGCTTCAAGCCTGGGGATCTCGTTCTCAGAGTAGCGCTCCAGGCGGAGACCGTTGGCAAGCTGGAGTCCAAGTGGGAAGGCCCGTACATCGTGATGGAGGCATTGCCGAAGGGGGCATACCGCCTCGCCACGCTCGAGGGACAAGCCCTCCGGCACACATGGAACGCGGACAGGTTGCGGCGATACACGCCTAGAAACAGGACAGCAAGCGTAGAGCCACCAGCCCTTTGTTATGCGATGCCCGCCCGCGCAAACGGGAGTTCAATAAAGGTTCCTGTTCCCAGAGCATCCCCTGTCCGCGCTGAGCAGAACAAAGTCTACGGACTCTAAATAAGACGTAGCGTTGAGCTCAGCTTCCGCACGCGAGAGTCTACGGACTATAAATAAGATGTAGCGTTGAGCCTAGCTCCGCACGCACCAGTCTACGGACTTTAAATAAGACGTAGCGTCGATGTCCGCCTCCGCACGCGCGAGTCTCCGGACTATAAAGAAGACGTAGCGTCGAGGTCCGCCTCCGCACGCACCAGTCCACGGACTTTAAATAAGACGTAGCGTCGAGGTCCGCCTCCGCACGCACCAGTCTACGGACTTTAAATAAGACGTAGCGTCGAGGTCCGCCTCCGCACGCGCGAGTCTCCGGACTATAAAGAAGACGTAGCGTCGAGGTCCGCCTCCGCACGCACCAGTCCACGGACTTTAAATAAGACGTAGCGTCGAGGTCCGCCTTCGCACGCACCAGTCTACGGACTTTAAATAAGACGTAGCGTCGAGGTCCGCCTCCGCACGCACCAGTCTACGGACTTTAAATAAGACGTAGCGTCGAGGTAGTCTACGGACTTTAAATAAGACGCAACGGGGAAACGCCCTCGCGCGCACCAGTCTACGGACTTTAAATAAGACGTAGCGTCGAGGTCCGCCTCTGCACGCGCTAGTCTACGGACTTTAAATAAGACGTAGCGTTGAGGTCCGCCTCCGCACGCGCGAGTCTCCGGATTATAAAGGAAGTCGTAGCGTCGAGGTCCGCCTCCGCACGCGCTAGTCTACGGACTTTAAATAAGACGGAGCGTTCAGGTCCCCCTCCGCACGCGCGAGTCTCCGGACTATAAAGGAAGTCGTAGCATCGAGGTCCGCCTCCGCACGTGCTAGTCTACGGACTTTAAACAAGACGTAGCGTTGAGGTCCGCCTCCGCACGCGCGAGTCTCCGGACTATAAAGAAAGTCGTAGCGGCGAGGTTTGCCTCCGCACACGCCGGTCCATGGACTTTTAATAAGACGCGGATGCCCTGCCTGCGCGCTCTACGGAGTATAAACAAGGTGCGGAGGTCTTCTTCCCTTCGCGTTCGACGGCAGGTAACACCCAGAATAAGGTACTACTTGGATTCATTGCAAAAGCAAAGGGGTTACATGGTTACAAGCGTAAGAACCAGTACATCATCCCCCTGCCTTACCCGACCAATCGCTCAGCCTTGGCGCGGTGCGGACGAACCCGTGCCGCCGTCGCCGTGACGCTGAAGGACCCTTTCGAGCCACTGGAGGAGGTCCCCCTCCCCATGCAGCGTCTACTGCAAGGCGACCCTCGCTGCATCTTCCCCAAAGCGGCCCTAGATCCGTTGATGGAAGTTCTGCAGGCTAGGCCCGATGGAGCGGATGGCGTCCGACATGACCTCTGGTCGGTCGGGAAGATCCAGTTGAGGATTTGCTAGCTCATGGGTATGTCTGCACCCACGAGTGTGAAGCAGGGCGAGGGCGAAGCACGCACCAAGATAACCGTAGTGCTCGCCAAACGTTCTGGCACCACGAAGAGCAACGCCGACCCCCTCCTCAATCAACCCGAGCGTCTCCGACAGGGCCTCCGGCCCGTGCGTAGTGTCCGGCACTCTGATGCACAGATCTCGAAGGGCCTGGTTCAGAGCCTCCATGGCCCGCCACGCCGACATGGACGCATTTTCCAGGACGCGGCTATTCTCGGCAGCAGACTCCACCAGCTGGGCGTTCTTCCCTTCTAGGACAGCGATCTGCTGCACGAAGGCGGCACGCTCCTCAGCTGCGGCGCACTTGGCTTCCGTGGCCTCGAGTTCTGCGGCCGCCATGGCGCCCTCCAGCGCGCGAAGTTCTTCATCCTTCGCGGCGAGAGCATTGCTTGCTTCACGAAGGTTGGCTTCCAGAGCCCTCCGCTCCCGAACGCGGGCCTCGTCAAGGGACCAGCTGAGGGCAACGTCTGCCAAAAACAACAAATCAGCAGGCGTCCAGCAGTACCTTACAAAGCTGAAGCGCACATATTTACCCTCATCTCGGAGGCCTGCAGCGCGAGCGCTAGGAGTTCCCCCTCGCATGACGACAACATCTCTCGGTCGAGGCCGTTGTCGGCACGCTCTGCGGCGGCGGTGAGGTCGCAGAATATCTCCGGGCGAGGAAGGAAGTCCGAGCGAGCGAGCCCCGGCCCCAACGAGCCAGGATTTACCGCGGCCACGGCCACGTCAACAACAGCGGACACCTGCGGGACACCCTGCACAAGGCTTCCGACTTCGCGCATACCTCCGCTGCTCGATCCTTCGCCACGTCCGGGAGACTTCGTCTCGCCTGATGTTGGCAGAATGAGCGAGCAGATCGGAGAGAGTCTCGCGAAGTCAAGTGAAGAAAGGGACTCACGCCTACCTCCTGCGCCCCTTGTCGCGGTGGGAAGTGGCGCCGGTTCGACCACCCAGGGGGAGGCGGGCGCCTCGACGGTCAAGGAGGAGGTCTTCTCGGCCGCGCCAGACGCCGTAATCCCGCGGCAAGGCCCCGCAACGGCGTATCGACCCCTCGCTGGCGGCGGGGACTGAGCCCGAGGGCGTTTCACCGGCGGTGGCACAGGCGATTCTTCCGCGGCAACACCAGCTACGGTTACCGTCGCCCCCACGGCTTCCTCGGTAGGGGGCGCGCCCTCGTCGGCCGCTGCGGTTGATTACGCACCTTCAACCGTGGTTTTCTCGCCAGGAACGACGCCACCCCCCGGATTGACGAGTTCCAACTCAACAACGGCCGCGAGCACGGGCTCGTGGGTGTCGGCAGAAGGTGCCGGGGGATCCGAGGCGGCGCGCCCCTCCGAAGTAGTATGGCCAGGCCCACCGCCGGTCGCACGCCCCGTTTCAGCTGTGCTAGCCGCCGAGGGGGCTGTCGGGTCGCATACGGCAGCCGGGGAACGGGCCCGGCGTCGCGAAGATAACACCCCCGTAGGGCTATCACCGTCCCGAGCGCCCGGAGTCCCGGCGGGAAGCTCTTCCGGCACCACGCGCTCGGGCACAGTAATGCCCAGAGCCTCGCAGGTGCGGTTTACCCGCCCCTGCTTAGCCGCCTTGACTGCGGCCTCGCGAGCCTGGTGCTCCTTAAGCGTATACAGGCCGAGGAGTGCCACAACCGCGCGCTCCGCATCTTCTAGCCGAGCCACTGCGCAGGAGATCACGTCAGTCAGGCGGAAACCAAACACCAAACAGATACAATGGCGCGCGTAAAGCGTGCTGGGCGACTTACAAGGAGCGGAGGGCGGAAGCAGGCGAGACACGGATGGATCGAACCCGTCCCCGCGGGGGCCGTTCTGTCCAACATACTTCCCCCGGGAGGAGAGTGGCGCCGCCCCATACATTGTGAACTCCTCGGCTAGGTCGCGCACGCTCATTCGACGGGCGACACCGACAAGACTCTGTAGCTTTCGCGTGTCGTCAATCTCCGCCTTCAGACTCGGCGTACTGTTAAAAGAGATCGGCCCACCTCGGCACTGCATTCCGCTCTTGTCGGTCACGGTGTAATAGAACCACCGCCGAGTCCAGCCGGACGCCCATTGCCCCGACGAGGCTGGCACAGGGAACAACGTCGCGCATGACGCCCGGAGCACGAAGTCCACACCGCCAAAGTTGGACATCACCCCGTTAATCTTTCTGGGTCGACACTGTGCGTCGTGCAGTGTGGCGAATAAGCTCGCGCTGGGACGCCATCCCTCTGTCCGCATCGCCCACGTGAAGACAGCTAGGCGGAGTATCGCGTGGGGCGTCAACTGGGCTAGCTCCAACTTGTAGGCCCGCAGGACTTCGCCCACGAACAACGTGCAGGGCATTCGAAGGCCGGCGTCGAAGAACGCGACAAAAACAATCGCCTCCATTGCCCCGAGCTTCGGCTCCGTCTCGTCCCGGCGGGGTAGGCGAGCCCCATTGCGATCCACGATCTTCCCCTCATCCATGAGCCGCTGCAGCATCCCTTCAGTCATGCGGCTCTTCTCCAGCACACGGGAGCAGCAGCCTCCCGAGTGCTCCATGGCGTTCCACCACTTATCGGCGCGCGAGCTCCCCCGCGGCACCAGTTTGTACTCCTTGGAAGGATGGGACACCTCGCCCTGGCTAGGCAAGGAACCGCTGCGGGGATGGTAGGTGGCGTCGTCATGGCTAGCCATCGCTCTTCGCGACAAGGGAAGAAAAAGCACAGAAAGGAGCAACTGGCGTGACAATTAGCACGGGCGGAAGCAAGGCGGCAGATCAAAAAGCCAAGCAAGAAAGGGTGCCTCCACCTCAACACTAGCACCTTATAAAGGCCGCTCGCCTGTCATATGGCTCAACGCCCAGATAGATCAAATTCGCAGCGATTCGGCTGCCCAAGATTTGGAAAGAGGAACCGCCGGGGCCTAGAGGGCCGCGCCGGGTAGGTGGCCAAGCAGCGCACAACGCCTCCACGCCTTCAACACGCGTCCAACTTCTCGGGGGACGAGGCGAACGGCCGCGGTCACGCAACCGCCCACATCCCACGATGCACCAGTCGTGAGTCGCCACGTGTCCCACCTGCAGAATGGCAGACTACACGACGCGACAGCCTGACTTCTGTCAGGCCAGGCGTCGGCGTGATTCCAGCCGCCATTAAAAGCGCACTACCAGACTGCAAGGTCACAACAGCCCCGGAGCGCAATCATACCGGCGCCAAGTTCCAATCTCAGCGTAGGGACGGAGCGCGCGCGTCTACTTCGACTTAGGCGCAAGCCTCCGCTGCCACCCGTTCGAAGGGTAGGGGACGGAGCGCGCGCGTCTACTTCGACTTAGGCGCCAGCCTCCGCTGCCACCTGTTCGAAGGGTAGGGGACGGAGCGCGCGCGTCTACTTCGACTTAGGCGCCAACCTCCGCTGCCACCCGTTCGAAGGGTAGGGGACGGAGCGCGCGCGTCTACTTCGACTTAGGCGCCAGCCTCCGCTGCCACCCGTTCGAAGGGTAGGGGACGGAGCGCGCGCGCATCTACTTCGAGCTAGGCGCCAGCCTCCGCTGCCACCCGTTTGAGGGGCAGGGGACGGAGCGCGCGCTCCTCGGCTTCGACTTAGGCGCCAGCCTCCGCTGCCACCCGTTCGAAGGGTAGGGGACGGAGCGCGCACGCGTCTACTTCGAGCTAGGCACCAGCCTCCGCTGCCACCCGTTCGAAGGGTAGGGGACGGAGCGCGCGCGTCTACTTCGACTTAGGTGCCAGCCTCCGCTGCCACCCGTTCGAAGGGTAGGGGACGGAATGCGCGCGTCTACTTCGAGCTAGGCGCCAGCCTCCGCTGCCACCCGTTCGAAGGGTAGGGGACGGAGCGCGCGCGCGTCTACTTCGAGCTAGCCGCCAGCCTCCGCTGCCACCCGTTCGAGGGGTAGGGGACGGAGCACGTGCGCCTCGGCTTCGACTTAGACGCATGCCTCCGCTGCCACCCGTTTGGAGGGTAGGGGACGGAGCGCGTGCGTCTACGACGGAGCGCGCGCGTCTACTGCAACAAGGCACCTTCCATCCCAGACCTCAGGCTCCCCAGCCACAAGCTTGGAGAAATTCACAGGCCGCAGGGGACGGAGGGGGCCAAAGGACTCGGCAACATGGCTTCGGCCCTGTGAAGCCCTTCACCATGAGAGGCTCCTGTCGTAGGGGTGACCCCCACCTAAGCCCAGCGGGCCTTTTAGGAGGTTATAAGAACCAGAATAACATGTGTAATGACATAAATGCCCCTAATGGGGATGTATGGATGTAAGGGCATAACTGTAAAAGTATACCACATGTGAATATATATATATGAAGATGAGGGGGGGGGTGAGACAGAACACTCCCACCTCTCCACTACCATCTCTCTCTCTGTTTGGTCTGTTACCACAACAAGAACATTTATGAATTCCAATTTTCTACTTTGTTGCAATGCCCATTTAGTCTAAACTATTTAGTCCAATACGCTGGGTAGGGCTGGGCTTTAAGAAAAGTAAATCAATAATACGCTGCATGCAAAAGCCCATGAGTATTTAGTTACCAAGCCTTAACGAGTTAACAAGCAGCTCGTGAGTTAGCTCTAGCTTGGCTCATTAAGCTACCGAGCTGGGTAGGCAACTCGGCTCGGCTCATTAATTTTATGAGCGGAGCTCATAATGAGAGGAGTTCAAGCAGCTCGTGAGCTTTGAGCTTTTTTGCCAGCCCTAATCAAAACATTATGAGCAAAGCATGATACAAAACTCACACCAGCCTCTAAAGGATCTAGAAAGCTTGTAGAAGTGACTTCAGTGAATGAGACACTTCCTAGATGCACCTTGCAGCATGTGAAGAAAGAACTGAAAGAAGCTGAGGCCAGAGGCAACGGAGGCCGAAGGCAGTGGAGAGAGCTAGAGGCTAGAGGTAGTGCACTAACCCAGAGACGGAGCGGAGGCCAAAGGAGGTGGAGGAAGCTGAGCAGGCCTAGATCCAGCGGTGAAGGAAGCTGAGAAGGTGCGGGTATGTTGAGAAAAACCTAAGTGTGCACAATAGTGAGTTAGGTTTTTACCCTAAGTATCTGTATATATAAAATAATATTATCACAGACGGCTAATATAAAAAACTGTCTATGATAAGTCACAACACATATAGTTTTTAAAAATAATCTTCTGTGATATCCGACATATCACAAATGTCTAATACAAAAAACCATCTATGATGGTCTACATATCACAAACGGTTTTGTGTTAGAAATTGTCTATGATAGTTCTTTGTATAGCTAAAAAACATTTTGTTTTTTGGCTAGCCTAAGGAAATGCTAGCTATGCTCTCTGAAAAATAAGCAAGCATATTATAAATAAATGACAGATAAGTGAATTACAACTCAAAGTGAATTAAAAATCAAAATTCCACTTAGCTTTTTCCTTTAAAAAATAGCCCTTCACGATGATCGACGCACATATAACTAGCTTCCTCACCGGTTCTTCCTCGGGCCTAATGCTGTCTCCGAATGGAGGCACCTCATTAAATTTATTATACTCTTCCTCATCCATGGCATTCTCAACTTCGACAATTCTTCTTTTTTTCATGAAGAACTATGTGGTGGTTCTTATTTACTGGGTCCATTACATAAAAAACTTAAACAACTTGCTTATCAAGTACGAATGGTTTTCGTCTTTGTATCTAACATGTTCAAGGTCCACAGTAGTGATGTTGTACTTATTGACCTTTACATCATGTGGAAGTTGGACCCAACGGTACTAAAACAGGGGATCTTGAAAAAGTACGTAGTCAAGCTCCCAATCTTCTCTATGAACCCATAGTAGGATCTCAACCCATGTTTTATTATGTTTGGCCCAGCAGTTCAAGTATGAATGATAACCTTATATATTTTGGCTTGCTACCCGGAACAATGGTTTTTCCGAGTCCTTCATCAAGCCCTTGAATTTACCAAACTCTCTCTCACTATAGTTTCCTTCTGCATCGCGCAACATCTAATCCAAATTATCATCATGCAACCTATTTTAATCGAAAGAACAATCGACATCTGGTATATCGTTGTCTCTCTCAATGATGTTACTACCTTCTTATATAATCTACTCTTCACCATGATAACTCCAACATATATACTCTTTTTTGAAACCCATTCAAATCAAGTGTGCTTTTATCTGCACCGAACTGGTAAACATTTTAAGATTCTTGCAATCAATACATGGACAATATATAAATTTTATCCCCCTCTTCAACATATCTTGCTCAGCAGCTCTTCTAAAAGCAGACATGCCATCAATGTACTCTTCACTCAAACAGTTCTCAACGTACATCCAGCTTCGATCCATCTACACTATGCATATAACAAATTAATGTTAAATTAGATTAATGCTCTCCTAGGTAGCCATTACATGTATGTACACTCTTACATATAATTGTCATTCACTATATTTTGTTCATCTAAAGTGGCTAGCTATGATTTATGAACCAATCCAACAAGAATTAAAGTAGATAGAAGTGAGATCCACTCTTAAATTGGAGCAAAAACTACTAAGCTAGATCTCTCTTTCCTTGCAACTAAAAAGTGCGCAGATCTAACTCGAATATAATGCATTTCATTATATATAGTACCAATTACTAACCTTAGATCACCAAGAACAAATGGATACATAAGTACCCTTCCAAATCTCCGATCTCCTTTCACCAAATTGCCACAAAGCCACCGCCTACACTACAAGAAATCCTTCTTTCTATGACAAAAATCCTCATGACGGGGCAAATTTTTGTCATATAATATATCATAATATGACGCAAAAGTCTGTAGCGTCATAAAATCAGGACAGCCAGAACTATTTATGATGAAGCTATTTTGTTTGTCGCATAAAGGTACCAAGTGTCGTCACAAAATGCAAGTCGCCAGGAGCCGGTTGATGGTGGCGTTTTTATGACGATATGTGTTGTTTTATGTGACGGCTGTGGAGCGTCACTGTTTGTTATTTCAAACATGACGGCCCCCAACGTCAATATACCCCCAATAGGAGGTGGACCCTTGACCCCTCTCTGTTGACCAGTTTCATTCCCCATTTCCCCAACTGAAGACGGCGGCGAGCGGCGGGCGGCCTCTGGGCAGAGCCAGCTCCCCATCTCCCCAACTGACGGCGCGGCGGCCTCTGGGCGGAGCCAGCTCCCCATCTCCCGAACTGACGGCACGGCGGCCTCTGGGCGGAGCCAGCGCGCAGATCCGCTGCAAGCCCGCCCGGCGGAGCGCGGATATCCGGTGACCGGCGGTGACTCCATCTCGTTGGTCGGCGGCGTGCTCCTAGTCCCCAGGTGCGCCATTGTGGCAGTGCCGCCCTCATCCCCCTCCCCGTTCCCGCTCCGTTGCCTTTCCCCGTCGCTCACCTTCCCCCTTTCCAGTTGATGTGTGAGGCCTAATCAATCCCCGCTCTCTCAAGTTCTCATGTTGCAGGCGTCGTCATCTACCGCTCGCACTCGGCGGTCAAGCGCAGCTAGGGTTTCCTGGCAACCCGCACCCCTTGCTGTTGTTGCTGCAGCGCCTCCGCCCAGTGCTGTCGAGCTGCAGGCGCCGATTGATGATGTGACTGGGTTGCCGTTGATAATGTGCCCGGATTGCAAGGACATGAGGGTGTTTGCTGCCACTACCACGCAGTCTGAGTATAACGTTGGAAAGAGATTTTTCAAGTGCCCCAGGAAGAACTATCAAAATGTCAGTGTTATAATCATTTTGCATTGCCCAAATTTCATTCTTGTTTGAATGGGCATGCCTGAGAATGGTAGTGTTTTTAGCATTCAGTGGCTGCACTATTGATGTTAATTTGCCTGTTGTTTTAATTTGGATGCAGGGGACATGTACTAGGTATTGGTTGGAGGAAGAATATGTGGTGTTCCTTCATGATAATGGCTATCTACTGTCAGCTTCCTCGACCATTGCAGCAGCTTCGACAACAGAAGTTCTTGAGCTGGTGGAAAAAATTGATAGCTTAGAGCAGAATCTGAACAAGGTGAAGGAAATGGTTGGCAAGAACAGGGAAGGCATGGGAAGCTGCATTTGTCTCGTGTGTGGCTGTTTGAATGTAACATTCCTGGTGTCGGCCATCCTTTTGGTTGTAACTGTAGTGTTGAAGTAGGCAATGATGATGAAGTAGGACATGTTGTGAAGTAGGTTGGATATGTTGGCCACATTTGATATGCTTTTGGCTATGATGATGAAGTAGGCTAGGACATGTTGTATTGAACCTGTTATCCAGGATGTATTTGCAGTTGGTATGAAATATGTGCCTTTGTGCTGTTGGACATCTCTTGTGTGCATGGATATGTAACCTGTCTGTATGATGAAATATGCGCCTTTCTGATGTATGTTGGAATTAAACATCCCTTTTGCTTTGATGTGTAACCTGTGTGTGATGAAATTTTGGCAGCATGTATGTAACTTCCAGCATATATATATCATGACAGATCCTGTAATTTCCATGACACTGTCAGGTTGTCATAAAAACCCAGAATTTTTGTAGTATATATCATCTCAATGAATTCTGGGCAGCATATAACATATCTATGATATTTTGGCAGCATATAGCCTGTATGTAACTTCCAATAGGTTACATGTGCATAGAATAGAATTCATAAATCAAGTTTAACATTGAAACAGAATCATTGCATACAAGGTCTTACAATTTCATAATTCAGATACAAATTTCAATAGCATAATTCAGATACAACAGAATCGCTAATAGAAGTTCATGGTTCACAAATAGCTCCAGAAATGCAAAGGTTAGTCATCATCACTGTCTTCTTCTGATATACTCGCTTCGTCTTGACTATGGTACTCAAGGAAGGTTTCATCTTCATCTTCGTCGTCTGTTTCATCACCTTGAGGTGTTTGTTGATGTCAACGGATGCTCTCGACAAGGTCTGCACTAATAGGGCTGCCTGGTTGATTATCCATGTGCAACAAATCCATATTAGGATAAATGTCTCCCACTGTACAATCTCCTGACGAAGTATTGTCCTCTTGGTATGCCTCCTGACATCTCATCTGTACTTGTTCATGGATTGGTTGTTTTCCGTCGGACTCTTCAACATCAAATATATGTCGGTGGCCAAATTCTTGTACCACTCGCCAACATGGACCTAACTTTGTATCTTCCAAGAAAAATACTTGTGAAGCTTCTGTGGCTAGAATGAAAGGATCATTCTTATACCATCGGCCTTTGATGTTAATGCTCTTGAAGTAACCATCATCTTTCATCTGGTATGTCCTTCCCTCAAGATTGTACCATTCACACCGTAATAAGATAACAGATCTATCTCCTTTGCTGTTCTTAGTGTAATTCAACTCAATAATGTCTGTGATTGTCCCATAGAAGTCAATAGTGTCATCATTGTGAGTACTTGCAGTCTTGATGGTGGAGTTTTGTGTTTTCTGTGTGCCTCACGAGCCATAGTGTGGTACCGTACCCCATTGATTATACAGGCTGTGTATGATCGCACACGCCTATCCGGCCGACATGCGAGTGAGTACAGGTCTTCATCAACATTTGTTGTGCCTTTGTATTTCAATCTGGTAATCTGCAGGAAAACACAGAGAATTGGTGAGTTTGAAAATTTATTGTATCATAAATGATTCAGTCAGGTTGTAAAAGTTGCACGCACATGTTTCTCGAACCATGCAGCGAATTGTGTTGACATCATTTTTTTCAATATTGTTGACCTGTTGTTGTTCCAATTCTGCCCTATACATGCTGCAAAGGAAGAAGTTAATTAGTTTATTATGACACTAATATTGAATAAAGTTGGCAGAAATGAAATGACAACAATTACTCACTCTTTGTATTCATCAACCTCTTCGCAATTATTTAGAACAAACTAAACCATGGAGTCATAGTCATTATCTTGGTAATGAAGTTTTGAAGCACCCAACAGGTTAATACCATGACCAAAAATAGAGTAATCATTGGGTGAGATGTTCTGTGCTCCATCTAAGTTTCTTTCAGGCCTAGTGAACTTAGTAATAATTTCACTGAAATATGTTGAGCATTGGGTCGTACACTCATAGGCAGTGTATGCCTCTGCAACAGATCCTTCATGTCTTGCTTTATTGCGGATGAAATGCTTAAAGGTGCCCAATCTTCTCTCAATGGGATACATCCATCCATACTGAACCGGTCCCCTAAGGAGTGCCTCGTCAGGTAAGTGTACTGCTAGGTGAACCATAACATCGAAGAATGCAGGAGGATAATTTTTCTCCAGTTTGCAAAGGATAATTACAATATCTTTCTTCAGCTGGTGTAGTGCATGAACCTTTAGAGTTTTTGAGCAAAGTTGTCTAAAAAACCTACCCAATTCAGCAATTACTTCATATACATCTTTGCGCACCAAACCGCGAAGGCCAGCTGGTAAAATACGCTACAGCAGTATATGACAGTCATGTGTTTTCAGCCCATGCATTGTTCCTCCCTCCATATTGACACATCTTGATATATTAGAGGCATAGCCATCTGGAAATTTAACATTGCTAACAAACTGCAAGAACTTCTTCTTTGCTTCTGGCGTTAGAACGTAACAAGCTTTGGGCTTTGTGGACGAATTACCAGCTTCTTCCAGCAAATGAAGCTCTTTTCTTATACCTCTGTCTTCCAAATCTAGTCTAGCAGCGACTGTGTCCTTTGTCTTCTTCGGAATATTAAGTAGAGTTGACAAAATGTTTTCACATATGTTTTTCTCTATGTGCATAACATTTAGGTTGTACTGTAGCTTCAATTTTGACCAGTATGGCAAATCATACAAGCTAACCTTGAGATGCCATACTGGTTCTCCATTACAGCGTCGTTTTCTTGTTTTCTGCTTATCAGGATTCTTGCCTGGAACATAGGAAACTTCATCCAAACTTGCCATAACCTCATCTACACTAAATTTCCTTGGCTGCTCTCTATTTTCATGGTGGCCACTGAAAGATCTGTTTTTCCTCCAGGGATGGTCATTTGGGAGGAAACGTCTATGGCCTATGAACCCAATTTTGTTTCTCAGACATTCGGAGCATGGATTCTCATCACAGTGCACACATGCGAAGTAACCCCTAGTGGTTCTGCCTGACATGGTGCCTAATGCAGGGTAGTCATTGATTCCCCACAGAATCGATGTACGCAGACTGAAATCTTTGCCTTCATATGCATCATAAGTAGAGACACCCTCCCAAAGGGTAAGCATGTCTGCTATCAAAGGCTGCATGAACACATGGAAATCTTTGCCTGGTGATTTTTTGCCTGGAATAATTAAAGCAAGCATATAATTGGATTGGTCCATACACATCCATGGTGGAAAATTGTATGGAACCACTATCACTGGCCAGATGCTATATGAATTGGTCATCTGACCAAATGGGTTAAATCCATCAGTAGCAATGGCTAACCTCAAACTGCGGGGATCTGCAAAAGACTTGAAAGTATCATCAAATTCTTTCCAAGCTTCTCCATCAGCAGGACGTCTCATTTCATTTTCAACTGGTACCCTCTTATCCTTGTGCCATCTTGCATACTGTGCCCACTGCTTTGAGATAAAAAGCCTTTGAAGGCGTGGAATTATTGGAAAGTAACGCAGGACCTTGTGAGGAACTTTCTTTCTGCCCTCCTTATTCACTTTCCATCTTGATTCGCCACAAACTGGGCAATGATCATCATTGGCATGGTCCTTCCAAAATAAGGCACAATCGTACTTGCACACATGAATAGAAACATAACCAAAACCAAGCTTCCGAAGACTGTTAGAAACTGAATGTGGTTTCTGCTCTTTCTGCGTTTCATCGTAATAAGTATTAGAAGAAATGCCAAAAAACAAGTATGCGCAGGAGAGGGACGAGAACGTTAAGAAGGTTCATGATGTTTTTAAGTCTTTGGGTATTCCAGTGTTAGCACAGATGTTAGGGATGTTTTTTCAAAAGGGAAAGAGGGCAAAGGGAAGAGACTAGTGTCTGACAAACCAGAATCTGACATTGAATATGATCCATCCTCTGACATTGATAACCAATCTGACAGTGATGAGGTCAATACTGAGGTGAGATGGATTACTAGGCCAATTTACAAGTTTACATATCCGTCTATTTGAAACATATACTTCATTGTAGTTATTTAATCTATTCATGTCTTCTTAATTTATAAGATGCATGTTTCTCTTGCCAGGTAAGACCGATGGTTCCAAGAACTCGCCCTCAACAGAAGAAGCAAAAGGCGGCTACAATGGCGGCTGCCAAGCAGTAGCCACCGCGCACGCCAACCAGATTCACCAGGGCCAGTGCAGCCATGTCTTCGCCTGGTGCAAACACTAGGACCACTGCAGGCCGTCCGCCACCTAGGCCAAGAGAGAACTTGCCTACTAGGAACAATTTGAAAGCCAACCCTAATACAAATGCCATTTGCAGTAGCAGCCATTTGCAAGGCCACCTAACTACAAGCGCCAGGCAGACCACAGAAACTACAAACACAGTGCCTAGTTCTCCTAAATTCACCAGGACCAGTGCAGCCATGTCTTCACCTAGTGCAAACACAATGCCTAGTCCTCCTAGATTCACCAGGGCCAGTGCAGCCATGTCTTCGCCTAGTGCAAACACAATGCCTATTCCTACCAGACCCACTTCTAATCTGTCTCAGCAACCTACTCCCATAAACATTGTGAACCCAACAGTTTCTGCGGACAACTCGCCAGGTGGACAAAGCTCTAGGCAAAGCAATGACATCAATGAGTCGGCTGAGTAATTTGATGCTGCTAATTCAGAGGGTCATACAACTGAAGGAGAACCAGTCCATGACTCAGTTCTAGGTAAACAATATGTGTTTCCAAGCATTAGTTTCTCCATTTAATATCTACAATTGGTACTGCTATAATAAAACATTTCTATTATTATTTGCCAATGCAGCGCCCCCAAAGAATGTCCGCAAGAAAACTATGGGTCATGGCTTAGAGAAGATGATTAATAGAGGAAAGAAGCTGGCTATCGAGGTGGCTAAAGGGAAGAAAAGACCTGAGGTCCCACTTCAAGCCGCGAAGCTGGCATCAGAATGTGGTGTTGCCCTTAGAGACAACCTGCCTATCTACACATCTTGGAAAGAATATGATAATGAGCAGGGGCAGGTAGAAGTATCAAAAGTGCTTAGGAAAGTGGCGGTGAGACAGCTATTTCATTCTTCCAAATATTTTCATGCATTACAATACTCCCATGTGAAAATTGTGTCTAATAATTCATTTGTGTGGCTTCAGTCAAGGTTGGATGTGGATGTTAGGAATGAGGGACCAAGCAAGGCTGCATGCACTGATATCATTAAGAGGGGAGTAAGGCAGCAGAGGTATCACCTTAAAAGGAAGTACTTCGACGACTCACTGACAAGAGAACAGCTGTTGGCCAAAGAACCTCCACCTAAAATGAAGAAAGAGGAATGGATCCAGCTGGTTGAGTACTGGTGTGACCCAAAGAATCAGGTCCATGCCTGCATTATCTGCATTTGTTAATATGCAATGCAAACTGTGCATGTGAATGAAACCTCTGTATTGCATTTGTGGTGCAGGAGAAATGTGCTAAGAATAAGGTAAACCGAGGCCAAGTGCAGCTTCACCAAAGGACTGGATCTAGGTCCTATATTGCCCATCGATACAGCCTGGTACGGATACTATTACTTTCTGTGTATTCCAATTATAAGGAACTGTGTGCCATTAATTAGTTCTTGCACTGAAATGTGAAATGTTATGGAGACAAACCTGATTGCCTGATGTTTGTTTGGATCCAATATGTGTGCCAACTGGGAATCTGTCCACTGATTATCAAAGCACTGAAATCTGTCTAGGTTGCATTGATGCACAATTTTTTTTATGTCGATGGCCAACTGGGAATCAAATACATGTGAATGTTGATTGGCAAATCATAGTAGTAATTAGTTGACTATGCCAGTGATTGCATTTGTTGTTGGCATAAAAATCTGGAGGCAGATACTTGTATGATCTGTAGTGCATACATATTTTGGCATCTTGCTGTTGACATGTAAAAATAATTTATGGCTAATCTTATATCCCATGTTTGTCCAGCCCTCTCTTTACCTTCACGGATATCATTGTAATCCAAATTTTTTGCATGCTACAGAGGCCTAAGTACAACAACATGGATCCAGATCATGTTGATTTCTTTGGGGAATGTATGAATAGTCCGCAAAATGGTCGTACTCCTCTTGCAAATGAGATATATGTAAGTTACATAATTATTGGATACATGTACTGTACTCAAGTAAATGCCTGGTTGAACACTGTTGTATGGCCTTGTTAAGTGGATTCATTCTATGTAGGAACATATGGTTGCAGAGAAGGAAAGAGAACCAGAAGAAGGAGAAGCACAAAATTTTCCCTCCAAGATTGTTGCTGACAGTCTGAGCCAGATCAGCCGTTCATCCACCTTCCTTCCAAACATTGGTGTCGCTCGAGTGTCGAAGACTGCCCGGTCTACATCGACAGCCGCAGAAGCACGCCTGCAAGCTCAGTTTGAGGCAACACTCCAAGCAGAAAGAGAGGAAGCTGCTAGGAAGCAAGAACAGTTGGAAGCACAGCTTCTTGCTCAGCAGTCCTCACTTGAAGCCAACCAAGCAGCACTTGAAGAAAACCAAAATTTGTTGCGCCAGACCCAAGAAGAAGTGAAGGGGATGCATACCAAGTTTGAAGAGACTAATGCACTGCTGCGAGCTGTGCTGAAACTTCAGAAAGATTGAGGTAGGTCTAAATGCAGTTTCGGTTGATGATGCCTTTGCCTAAGCTTTTGCTGCCTTGCTAGAACACCAAACTTTCTCTGTTGTTGGAACTTTGTGCACTGTGTTGTCAGATGATGTGTTTGATGTGTTTGAACCTGCAAGCACTGTGTCTTATGCTCTGGAATGTATGTGGATGATGGCTTGGTTGAAATGTGTATGCTTTATGAGCTCTGATGAGAATGCTGGAAAGATCTGTCTGACATTGGTCATTGAATTGATACATATATTTGAGCCACGTTCGTCATCGAATGAAAGGAAAATTTATGACAACCTAGAGTCGTCTCAAGATGTCCCTAACTACCTTACATAACAAGACAAAATGAAAATGTCACAAAATCTGCATAATTATATATGACGCTACCGTATCGTCACAATAAGTTGTCTAAATCAGGGTTGCCAGGACACAATTTATGACGGTTGGCGTATTAGGTGACGAGTTCACCAACCAATATGTGACAGTCACAATCGTCATTAAATGACAACAATATATGACGACACAACAAAACCGTCACAAAAGGTCATCACATTTTGTGACGGTTTTCCATATTTTCGTCACAACGTACATTTTGTGACGGTCGTTATATGACGACCTTCATGACGGTGGTTTTTTGTCATACCATTCATTTTGTTACAAATTCTGTACTTTCCATGACACTTTCATTTTGTTATAAAAGCCCAGATTTTTTGTAGTGGGCTAACAGACAAAACATCTATCAGGACGAGGGTATTTGATAACGTAGTGAATATCAAAGATGCTTCCATTCACAACCTGTCTGTGATAATTAGATCATCATTGATGGCTCTTACCATCGGTTACAATATAGATGGTCACGCTTGTAAAATCGGCTAAGATAACTATGTTGCAACTTAACACTGACAGATTCTGTAGAACCGTCTGTGATGAGATATCTAGTATAACCTTCTCTGTAGTAGTGATAGGAATAAGAAAAATATAGGAACTCAATGTTATGCATAGTGGAATCCTCTAGGAAATGAAAACGCAAGAATTGCTCACCCGACGTGTTTGAATGCTTCATAGGAAAGATACACCAATTTGTAATTAGATGTTTATTCATAAGAGATAGTAAGAGAAAATGTATTAGAACTCTCGAAGGAATTTGTAACATGAGGTCTAACCTCATGTTAGAATTCCTCCAAAATGTGTAAGAAATTTTTCTATCTTATGAAATTCCTTTGAAGCAAACCTACAATCTAACTAAACACCTCTCATAGGAATTTTTTCCTTTGGATTGGATTCCTCCATTTTCCCTCCAAAATTCCTTTGTCCGTTTGGAAGTAGGAATTTAACAGGAATTTTACAAAGAACAGTTCAATTCTTGCAGAAATCATGGGAAAATCGCTTGTTCCAAACATGACCTAATTATAGAAATATCCTCTCACAAAATATATTTAGAGAAATATTGCTGATGACTGTAAAAAAGTTTGACGCATCACATATGCTTCGTTCTACAATGACAAAAACTTGTGACTAGAAGGTGCACAAGTTTATCAATACACGAGAAATTAAAATTCCATATTTGACAACCTGCATCCTTATAATTAGGCATGTATATTAGTTCAATTCCCAATTAAGTGATTTGAAAAGCGTATAGCTGAGCTGGAGCTAAAGGACAGCAAGTTGAACACCAGTATATATGTACTAAATCCGTGTAAAATATGATCACTTGCTAGTGCTGTATGTACAAAAAAAGCATGAGCTAGCTCGATCTTTCAATTATTGTAAAATATACTAGTACCGTACATAAATATTTATTACTAAGACTAATTAATGAACAATAATTAATGTCATTACCTAATCATCTGGTACAAGGGGTGGGGATGTCACATCGATCTGGGACTGCATTGCTTGCTCCACACTGTACTTAATTTGTAGGAGGAAGATCGAGTGGCAGATGAAAATTAATAGTTATATATTTTTCTTCCGTTTCAGAGAAGTAATAGGAAAAGGTTAACTCTACATGTATACGACATCCTATCATTAACAGTGGTGGTTATACAAACCTTTTCAATTAGGATTTACCTACATCACCATAGAATAAAAAAATTCGAATTGCATAATTTCAAGTAACTTGACATATTCGCCGCAACTAAATTAACACATCCAAATCTACAAGGATCTTTTATTTCCCAGCATGATTCCTTTTCTGACAGTGTCACTTCGAAGTGAAAGAAAATGAGTGCGGGCAGAGATAGTGATCGATATTACGAAACATGAAAAGAAAATAGCTAGAAGAATATGTAGTAGTAATGGGACATAAGAAGCATGAATTGAGTCACAAAAAGACAGCCTCTTCGCCCCTCAGAACTAGGTCAATTAATGATCGATCACTTGAAAGATGACCCACATATACGATTTTGGGATAGGAGGCCAAATCAGCACATTATGCATGAATATTGTTGTATTTTATTCCAAGGATCACCATCACTTTGTGGGGTGCAAAATATCATTTTCGCTGGATTTAGGCAACATAACCAGAATCCCAGGAAATGATTGTCTATTCCCCTTTGTTGGCCTTTGGAAGGGAAGAGGGGGGGCCATTTAGAGGCCTCCCAAGTGAGCAAACATTACAGTAGTGACAAACTATCCTATCAAGGGGTGGCGCTAGCTATAAAAGGGGAACGCTCTGCCATGCTTCTTTGGATATTACTAACTGGAGGCGGCTAGCTAGCTAGCGATATCTCCTGCAAGGTAATTAAGCTTGTTAGTACCACATTTGTGCATGTAGCTAGGCTTCCTCTATTATATAATACGTCAATCCTTCTTTTCCTGTGTGACAACCTAGCTTTAATTTGGTCTTGTTCTTTTGATTCTTTGCATTTGGTCTAACTGGCCGCATGTCACATTTTGCTTTTGTAAAAGGTGCTCCCATGATTCCAAAAAGGAAACACTAAAAAAAGAATGATTAAAAAAAAGAAGAGGTTTTTGAGCTATTTCGACCATTCTTTTCCATATGTATGTACATGGAAATAGGAAACGAAATCGATTCAAATCCTTGGCTTACAGTTACATCCAACTTGCATTCCTTTGAAAGAACAAGAAGAAGAAACAGGTTCGGGATGTGGAATTAATGAGGATCTGATCGTTTGGTGTAGTTACAAGTTACAACTACCCAGCCAGCCATCTGCAAGATGGACGACTCGACCCTATTCATGCAGTGGGCCATGGACACGCTGCAGCACGACGAGCACCCGGTGGCCTTCGCCGACGACTGCGGCGAGACAACCTTCCCCTCGCTCCAAGCGCTCCGCGAAGCCTCTCACCCAACGGTCCTGGTACCGGAGCTGATGACGGAAGCCCATGCAGCCAACAGCTGGAGCTCCGGCGACACCGACGGCAGCGGAGGCGGCGGCAATTTCTTGTCCCCGGCGGCCATGGAGCACGACGTCTGGCCCCCGTCCCCGAACTCGGTCAGGTGGGACTCGAGCAGCAGCAGCAGTGGCAACAACCTGCTCGTGATGAGCTGGAACTTCAGCGCCGCCTCCGCGCAGCAGGGCAGCGACGGCAAGCTGGACGCCGCCGCTGCCAGACCTTACGAGCGCGGCGTGCCGGAGATGGTGTACGGGTCACAACCGACGAAGCGAGCCTCCGCAAAGAGTGCCGCCAGCACGGGACCCGCGCCGGCGCCATACGCGCAGGACCATATCATCGCGGAGCGGAAGCGCCGGGAGAAGATCAATCAACGCTTCATCGAGCTTTCTACTGTCATCCCCGGTCTCAAGAAGGTTCTCAAATCAAATTCCTTCACTTCTATACTTGTCTCGTGCACACTTGATTGTACATCTTAACACAATGGTAAGTTATTTTGTGATCGATCAGATGGACAAGGCGACGATTCTTTCCGACGCGGCGAGGTACGTGAAGGAGCTGCAAGAAAAGCTCAAGGCCCTCGAGGCCGCCGGCAGCAACGGCAAGAGAATCGACATAGAGACCGTGGTGCTCGTCAAGAAGCCGTGCCTCGCCGCTCCAGACGAGAACGGCTCCCCTTCAATTGCATCGTCATGCGCTCCGGCTGTGAGGAACCCGCTGCCGGAAATCGAGGCGCGCTTCTCGGAGAACAACGTGATGGTGAGGATCCACTGCGAGAACGGCAGGGGTGTGGTCGTGACGGTGCTCGCCGAGGTTGAGGAGCTCCACCTGAGCATCGTCCACACTAATGTCATGCCGTTCCCCGCGTGCACCGTGATCATAACAATCACGGCAAAGGCAAGTTTATTTCCTCCTTTTTGTTTGATCGTTGTCTTTCCAAGGCTAGCTAGTGTGTTGTTAATTGGATCATGCATACCGTCATAGTTGTACTATTATGTCTATTTTAGAGCAACCTGGTGGCCTTAATTTTGGTGTACGATTGAATAAAGCTATGGTTATTAGGAATTCCAATGGAAGAACATGTTCAACGTACAAAATGCTACTACTATCACTAGGCATATTATAATCCCTCCTTATCGCTACATACCATTTTACGCAATGTAAGTCCAAAGGCAAAACAAACAGCGTATTTAGCGCCTCTGTCTTTTCAATCCTAGCTAGTGTGTTGTTAATTGGATCATGCATACCGTCATTGTTGTACTATTATGTCTATTTTAGAGCAACATGTTGGCCTTAATTTTGGTGTACGATTAAATAATGCTATTATGATTAGCAATTCATGAGGGAAGAGGGATTTGCTAGCGCCCGAATGTCTGATCCAGGCGCTACCTTTATAGGTCGGTTGCAACATTTCTCGCTTATGCGTGCAACATTTCTCGGTCATGTATGCAACAAAATATTTGATAAAAAAATCTCAATGTTGCACTAGTTATTGATGATTGTTGCATACATGAAATCAAAATATTGCATACATGAAATCAAAATATTGCAGCAAAAAATAACACCACAACAATTTAATCACCGTCGATGTTATAGACATCGAAGGCGGCATGCAGCTCCGCCTTAAGCTCACCGTCCGCGAACACTCCCTAGTCGACGAAGCCGTTGCGGTCGGTGTCGAGCTCGTCCATCATGGTGGTGCCTTTGCGGCTACCTGCGGAGGAGCTGGGCGATGGTGAGATGGCTCGGGAGACCGCGGTGAGCTCGAACGAGGAGATCTAGCAGTGTCACGCTTGAGGACTACCAAAGTGGAAGTCAACAGCGGCGGCCAGATCCGGTGGCACCGGTGCTAGGGACGGGGTGGCTAGGGCTCGTGGTCATCGTTGTGCATGGGGTCAAGCAGGGACGGGCCGCTGGGGAGGAGTGTGAGAGAGATGGATGGATGGATCTGCGATGCGGGTTGGATGAGAGCGAGTGAGTGAGTGAGATATTTAAGGAAATAGTGAATGGGCCAAGGAATGGGCTGAGCGTCCGATATGTGCGGTACCTGATGGAAGAACATGGTCAGCATACAAAATTCTACTACTATTAATAAGCATATTATAATTCCCTCCATTTCGCAATACGCCATTTTAAGCAATGTAAGTCCACAGGCAAAACAAACAGCATATTTAGCGCCTTTGTTTTTCCAAAATTCTTCAATAAAGTTCTCCTTAGAAGAAAAACTCTTTACATACATGGGATTATAAAGTTGGGAGATCGAGAGAAACGAGCGGTTGGTGTAGAGTACCCGTTTTAACTGTGGTAAAGCCGGTAGGCTACACTAGTGTAGATTAAAATTTCTACCATGTAAACTAGGAAGCTATACTAGTAAAAAATCATAGATTATTACCACAAGATGCGTAGTGTTGCGAAAGTAGAGTTAAAGCGGCCGGTTCAAGGAAGTGCACTTCGGTATAGCGAAAGTAGTTGATCATCCTCTGGCTAACCATCTCCTTCTCACGATTGTCCCGAATAGTGTTGAAGTCATAGCAGCACGGCAGCACCTCTATCAAAGTCCATACATTCTGGGATGGAAGACCGTGTGTCCTTGTGCAAGCACTAATTGCACGACAGTGGTTATGAGAGATGGTGGCTAGGGTTTCGATGGTGTGTCTCGAGATACCTTCCTCAGCCCCGCACCTCCTTTTATATAGCCTCCAAACAGATCCTTATCCGATACGATCAGATATCATATCCAACTCGAAAAGCTTTAGACTAGATCTTTATCTAATACGAGTAGAGATCGTATCTCACTCAGAGACTATCATCCAGACTCTCCTCGATCTAACCTATTAGGTATGTGACCCTGTAGATTCATGTATATTTGGCTATATGCTGAAAACTCCTTTCCGGTCCATAAGTCGATAGCAGTCTCTAGCAGGACATAATGACTCTTAAATATATATAAAGATCATATTGGATAAACCTATACAATAATTATATGCCGAACCCTTTGCCTCATAATACCATATCGAACTCAATGCGAGAAGTGTGTCATCATATGATAGCTCGATTCTTCACTCGAACCTGTAGTGGATTACTCAGTTATGATTGACTACTTAACCATATTCGGCATGGCCATGCACATCCTTAATACAACCACATCGAGTGACCAAGAGATATCTCTTTCGTTATATTAGAGGCGCAGATTCTATCTTGATCGCTCACACTCCTCCACATGTTTCATAGTAAACTGGAAAGCTATCTTTATAACCATCCAGTTACGAAGTAGTGTTTGGCAATCCCTAAGTAGACTATTATATATATAGGAAACTGTGACGATCTTAGGTCTAAGAATCCTACATACACTATGTATGAGACCAAACTGATGACAATTAAGAATATAACAATTTCTGTAGTGTCTCATGTAGGTCAATCCAACACCATATTCTCTAATATGTGTCCACATTATTGATTTGATATCTCCACATCCATGATCCATAAAATATGATCGTCAATAAATACATGTGCAGATTTGTAAATCATAATTGTCCCACATAATAACATAAGATCAGGTATAAGTTAGAATAATATCAAAACATGAATAAATAGCTCCACGAACAAGTCACATACTTGTTGATCAATATGAAAGACATTTATTCAAGGAACAAAATAACATATTATTCAAAAGATCATAAACATAGAAATGATACAATCATCTTCATAATTACATCTAGAGCATTTCACTAACATTAACAAGATCAGTATCATGTATAAGGGTTTTGAAAACCGGTTTTAAAATTTTATCGGGGGACCGATATGACCGATAATCGGAAAATTTCGGAGGATTTCGGGCTAAAATTTTCAATTCAAAATTTGAATTTAAAAAATCAGCTGCAATTAGTGAAAATAGGTTGAAGATATCGGTCGCAATTTTCAGAGCCGATATAAAATTTTACTGAAGGGACCGATACGGCCTATAAAACTGATAATTGGCCGATTATCAGAACCATGGCATGCATATTGTTCATCTTGTAACTTTTATTTCTCGATGCATATCCTTGATCCGTGCCCATAAAAACATTCATCACCGTTTGTCAGTGGGTGTTATAAACTATTCATATATACATGGAAAATTTTGCCAATACTGCGTGCTTGAGAGAGAGATCTCTGTTCTAGATATCGCACTTGCTTCAATTTTGATTAAAGAAAGGGTAAAAATGCAATACATTACTCCTTGTGTCTCCATCCATTTTTACTTAATTAGCAGTCCTAGCTAATATCCTTAGTTACTGACAAGTTAGTTCTCTTTAATTCACGCTGTCCAGAAATTAGTTGCTGACCAAAACTAACGGTGAAACTAGTTTGAACAAAATCCAGCTTGTTGATATGGCCAGGGAAAACTTTCTCGGCAAATTGTTTTCGTCCTCCACTGATGTATCCGAAATTTAAAAATTTCCGAAAATCTTGGAAAATTTTATTCAAAAATTTTTAATTGCAAACGTTAATTTTTGAGGGGAAATGGAAAAACAAAAAAATGTTGGTTTTGGTGTTTGAACCAACTACCATCCTTTACCACTAGGCTAACTAAGTGTTTCTTACCTAGTATTGATTATAAAATTTATTTAAACTTCAAATTTTGAAACAAGATACACCAATTTGAGTGCCTGTTTTTTTTTGCTGCGGCTTGTGACTTTTGGGCTATTTATACGAGAGATTACAGAGTAACATAAATTTACGTGCGGTTTTTGCCAACATAAATGAAGTCAGTAAAGTATGTGCTACAATTAACTAGTAGACTCTATCTTGAAAAAATACTCCGTTTAAAAATTAGTTGCTGTAGAAAAATCGAAAAGCAGTTTTTAGAAGCTGAAAAGAACATGACCTGAACATTTTTTGGATCCCACCGAGAAGGCCAAATTTCGGTGAGTTCACCGTATTTTCGGCCGACAATGTTTTCCCTGATATGGGCATGCTTGGCCAAGTACTATCTAGTCAAATCCCAATTTCTCCAGTTGAAGTGAAACTGTAGATGTAGAGATCAACATGTAATACTGACTTAATCTTTACTCAAATAATAAGATTTTCACCGTGGTACGTAGTTGATCGATCTAGTCCACTATGATGACCGTTCACGGAACAGAAGCATATTTTTGAACTAATATATCCTGCATAAACGTATAATAACATAATTAACTTGCTTTCAGATCAATCAATCAACTAATTGTTCGTTTCAGGTGGAGGAGGGCTTCACTATCACAGCAGAGGAGATCGTAGGAAGGCTCAGCTCTGCACTACAACAGCATAGCAGCCGCAAGAATACTACTGAAGAAACAGGAAATTAAAGGCAGCTCATCTCCCTCCCAAGGGAACCAGGCCATATGTACACATATAAGTATGCAGGTATATGTCTCCGTCCGCACAGGTGCCTCCTTTTGTAATGACCATAAGAATTTACGGCTTGGATTTTCCTCGGTGTGGTAGACTGCACGTAGCATTATGCATGCATCGTCAATTATCACGTCGCATGCATATATATATATATATATATATACATATATATATATATATATATATATATATATATATATATATATATATATATATATATATATACAGTGTGAAGTAGTACGAAAAATATATAGTTAATCATATTAATTAGGAAGTGGTGACACGGCCATGCATGCGTCGTGCGCACGTAACGCCTGTTCGCGACGAGGATTTCTGCACCACATATTTGCAAGCCTTCGGCGCGACCATCAACACCAATGCACAAGGGTTCTATGTACTTCTTGTCGCGAAAATGCGCCCGAGATCAAGACAAGTGGCCGCTTCCAACGAAAACGACCGCTCATGTAGATGTGCTCCCCGCAAGTTGTGAATTAAGTGTGTTCCAAATTATTCATGTAAAATAATAGTACTGTTTCTGATGCTGTCTGATCGAGCTATTCGTGTACTGTACGTACTGTATAATTTCAGTTCAGAAAACAATTGGGAAGGTACAATTCATATATAGATATATACGATACTATCATCTCTGCATACAGATATTTAATGCACGTGAAGAATTACTGCAGCAACCAGATTAATCATCGGCTTCTTTGCTTAACTAATATATCAGTTGCCAGAGTTTTAGAGGACACACGAACACACATCAAGATGTACACTAATTGGACTGATGTGTGTGTGTGTGTGTGTATAAGTACCGGTGAGATATGCAGGGTTGGAAAAAAAAATTATGTAAGACATTGTCTTTTCCTGCATATAGCGAAAATTAATCTATTGTAAACTTAATGGGGTTTTGTATTATGAAATGGATGGAGTATAACGGCACACGACATAGAATAAAGGTAGCCTGCCTTAAGAGTAACTTGGCTTTGGCATGCACACCTTGCAGGGAGCTAAACATGAGAAGATTGATCTTAATTGAAGTTAATACACGCGCGTACATAAATCAATATACAAGTGCACGCGCCAGTCAGCTTACTAATTTCGCCCACATGAAATTAGTAAGCATGATTAAGAATGAGTTGACGAGGATTTCAATAGAGGATCGTGGCTATATTCGCAATCAAGAGAGGCTAACACAAAATTAAGGGGTGTGTTTGGATAGATTAGTTTTATCACAAAGATACATTAGGCGAGTAACCATCATATTAATTTGGCTAACCCTAGCTGGGTCCCCTATGATAGTGCTATATATATACTAGTACTGTATTTGTCATATACTATTCTTGATGGGCTATAATAATTGAAACTTTGGCATCACTAGACAGCTCACCATAATCTGAAGAAATTTTACTTTATTCAAGTATGGCTATATTAAATTAATTGCCATTATTGTTAAGCAAATCCAAACAATAGATGGCTCAATAATTCCTCTCCAGTCTCCGCAAAGCATGCGGTATTTTATTCACTGCTAAAGATTTGAAGGCGTACGGTGTAACTTTAGGGTTTCATTATTTTTCTGGCGTCCTCGTCTTATATGAGTGTGGTTTGTACCTTTGTGCTGGCTACGAAGCTAAGACTCTTCCTTGTAACGAACTTCAGATGCTAACAACAGATACACACCTTAACTTTCAAATATTTTCTGCTTACAGAAAACACTAAAAGTTGTATTTGCCAAGTGCTGATTTGTAATCCGAATTCTAACGATGAAGATGGAAGCATGGTTTTGTGGAAGCAGTGGGCGGCCTCTGTCCTGGGTAAATGCATTCATTTTCAGATAGCTGAATTAACCAACTCCGCGCTTTGAAAGCTTAATGACGGATTACATGTCAGGTAACACTGTTGTTACAACCAAGGCCACAGGCGCACAGATCGCAGATACGCTAAGGATGTGTACAATAGCTTGTTTTTTAAGATTATATCTAAGTCTTTCATCTTATAAAACTAGAGACAACTACTTCAATAGTAAATCATTTCTCTAACTATTTTATACTATTTTCACTATACTTTCTGTCTCACATACTCTCACTATTTGTATTGATTTGCAGGCTCAAGTCGTCTCTTATATAAGAGACAATATATTATCTCTCCTCAACTCCTCCCTTCTGCACATAGTATTTTACTTATTTAATATAGCTAAGAGACAGCTAAGATGATATATACTATTAGAGATGTCCTTATGTCTTCGCAAAATTTTTTTAGAAAAGGACGTGTCATATGATTGGTCCGAGTTTAGATGGCGGTCCACGTGAGTTGTGTCCCTAGCCAATGTTTTTTTGCTTTTGATTTTTGGATAAAATGATAATATAGCAGCTGTTAAGAAAAAAATATTATTATATCTTCACGGACAATACAAAGAAAAAAAATCATGTTAAGAAGCAAACGTGTTCTAAATAATTTTTAGCTTCTGCAAGCTAGAAACAAGAAGCCAAAAACTGTTTACAACAGGACCTAAATCATTCAATTATTGGCGTTACAGTAATTAATCAATTACACCTAGTCTATGCTTGCCTGGAGAGCAACTGATCTATTTTCTTTTCAGCATAAAACCGCCCAATTCTTCTCATTGCACAATGCAGTATGATTCCTGCAAGCTATTTGCTGCGTCTTGACAATTCTAATGGACGCGATGATTCCTGCTTATGAAGGCTATGAGAGCACGTGGATATCATCTTATGGTTGTTATGGGTAGCTAACTTTTGGTTCTAACCTACTGGTCTAACCGGCCAGAAGTGGTGGTTAGACTAGCTACCAATCAAACTGGCCAGCTCCAACGGTTTGACCGGCAACCATTAGCAGTCAGACTGGCTAGAGGCAGTAGTCTGACTGACTAGGTGGGGCGTTTCGGCCATAAAGTGGTATTTTGTGATTTCTGATCTTGGTTGAGTGTGGCCACGGCATGGATGCCATTGCTTGTGTGCTTTGAGGTTCTAGGTCTAGTCCTATGGGTAAGGATCAGTGGTTTAGGTGTATATATGGGTTAGGATTAGTGGTTTAGGTGCATATATTTTGTATTGTGCGGTGCTATGTGACAGCTTACTTGTTTGTGTTGGCTATAGGACTCCGAAGCTACGACATGGTGAGGCGAACGAGACTATGGCTAATCTAGGAGAGCTTAAGTCCAAAGCGATCAAGGGATCGGGACTACACTCAGAAGGAGCCAACATCCAGATGATCAAGGAGCTGCCGAAGATGACCAAGACTTGTGTGGTGGTTACAAGCTGAGACGACGAGGAGCCAGAGCAAAAATTACCAGCGGAGGATATGACAGTTAATGACAAGGTGGACCGGAACTAGGCTCAGTGAGGAGTCGAGATCCTCTGTAGTCAAGGAAGCCAACTGTGATCATGTGCGAGGAGAAACATGTGGTGCACCAAGTGACTTGGGTAATTTGCAAGCGAGAATGTTCAGTGGGATCCGGGCGTATGAGAGGCTTGGTGATAAGTCATTGTGGCCATATGGAAAATGATGAAGTATGGATGATGCTTTGTGGCAAAGGAAGTGGAAAGCTTCGTGCAAGGCGGTAGAGGGACATTTTAGTAAATCATGCAATATCAAAAAAGTGGCGATGTAGGAAAGGTGGTGGCCTAAGTGGTTTAAGTCAAGGATATGCTGAAAATACTAAATGGATCAAGTATTGATTCACCAACGTGTTAATAAGTGTGTGCGTTTTGGTAAGCATGCATGTATAAGTGTCAAACCCGATATGGTGTTAGATTAACGAGTTAGTCCATGTAAATAGACAAATCCAACTAGAAGTATTGGTTATGGTTTTTCTTGTGAGCCTCCATATATAAGGAGATAGAGATGTGGCTAGCTTAAGGTTTTGAGAGAGTTCATATCTAGCCTTGAGAGGAGTTACGGTTCTTAAAGAGAACCTTGTGGGAGATGTGAGAGGTTCTTATACCTGAGCTTTTTGTCATCCTTAAACCTTGTGTGTAGCTAGGAAGTGGTTATAAACATTCATCTCCATGTAATAATAGAGATCAAAATTCATTCAAGTATTTCCTCTTGTACTCAAGTGACGAAATCTTGATTTGGCTTGGTTTTTGGTTCTTCTTCTTACCCTCTTGATCTTGCTTTGTGCCAAGGACTTATAAGTGATGATAATGTTTCTTGGAGACTAGATCTCATTCATCTATGTGCTTTTTATTTGCAAGTTCTTGTATTTATCCGATTTTAGCTCAAGAGAGTGTGATTTTGGGGTTTTGACCTTGATGACGTTTTGGTTGAGTTAGTACTATGATCTAGCTTGCTATAATAAGTGAGAACCCATCCAAGGTCATTTAGAAAATCAAGAACTCATGAGCAAGAGCAGATCGAGATTTCCCTCTTTTGCCCACTTTTGGTGCAACATGTTGGAATAAAGGGTAGGCTACTAGCGCAAATTAAAAATTTCTACCATGTAAACCAAGAAGCCATGTGCGTAAAAGATCATATATCATTACCACTAGACGCACAATGTAGCAACAGGAGAGTTGAAGTAGCTCGGTTCAATGTAGCACATGCCTATGTAGTAGAAGTAGTCGATTGTCCAATGTCCTTATCAGTGTCCTTGGAAGCTGATCGTCCTTGAGCGGTAGCCGATCCCCACAAACTAACTATCTCCTTCTTGTGATCATTCCGATCAGTGCCATAGTCACAGTAGCGCCTCTACCAAAGTCCACACATCTGGAGATGAAACATCATGCGTCGGTGTGCTAGCACCAGCACGCACAACAGGGCTGTGAGAGGTGACAACTAGGGTTTCAGTGGGTGTGTTAATCGCATGCAACCTTCAGCCCATGCACCCCTTTATATAAGGACTCTAACTAGATCCATATCCAACACGAGTAGAGATCGTATCTTACTTGAAAGCCTTTGACTGGATCCGTATCTAATACGAGTCAAGATAGTATCTCACTCGAAGTTTATTATCCAGACCCTTACTGTTCCAACCTATTAAGTGTGACCCAGTAAATTCATGTATACTTGGTTGTAACTTAGAAATACTATTATAACTTAGTAGGACATATTGACCCCTAAACATACACAAAGATTAATCTAGATGAATCTTATGCAATATGATCTATAACTAGGTCCTAGTGACTCACGATCAGCTCATAACTCCTTACGACTAGATCATATATGGTTACGACCAATTCGCATCCCCATACAACTAGATCATAGACCAGTTTGTGATATATCTAACCAGCTCACTACTAGTCAGCATCTCCATATGACCAAATCACATTGTTTGATGAGTTTTTGTGCAAAATGGCCGGCTGCAACCACGCTGCCTCAATCAGATTGACACAACCACGTTTATCCACTGTTACGACCACGATGCATCAATCAGGTTGATACAACCACGTTTAGCCGACTGGTACGACTACATGCTGATCGCTGGGGGATCAAGCGGTCGTTTTCGATCACATTGTGTCGACCAGCTGATATGACTATCTTGTGTCACATGTTGTCGAACAGCTGTTACGACCACGCCTGATCAAGCACCTGCTACGGCCATATTCTTGTGACCACGTCTTTTACCACCTAGGTGTCGAGCATGTTCTTTGGTCACAATTACGATGTGTCGATTAGACCGATACGATCATGTTGTGCAGTTCGACTGTGGTTGTAGATCATCAACAGTAGGGCATGGTGGCACCGTATCATCATCTAGTTGGAGATAGCGCTCAACAAACCTCTAAGATGAAAGTAGAGTCCCGGAAGGAAATGAATCCATAGCCAATCAGGAATCTTATCTCAATTAGAACCTTATCTCTGATTTAAATGGTGCAACCGACACTGTGTTGGAGTCATATACGGCACCTACAGCCCCCACCTGAGCCTATAAAAGGTGAGGTAGGGACGTACGGAGAGGGGACAGAGGAGATCCTTGGACGTTGGACACAAAGAGAGAAAGAGGAGATCCTCGGACGCAGAGGCAGAGGCAAACGTGAAGGAGAATTACAAGTTGCGAAAGCACACCCCGGACATAGACGCAGAGGCGAGCGCATAGAAAATCGCAAGGCTAAACACCCTAGATGCGGATGTGGAGACGAAGAGAAAGACCAAAGTAGAGAAGGAGTCGGAGAGAGGCCTAAGGCGACGATCATGGCCTCCTATGTCAAGAACGGTAAAAACAGTCTTCCCTATCTTTCTTTTGCAGCTAGTTAAGATGAATACAATGACGGTGGCTATGACGGCAATGTCACCAAGCAACCACAACCACTACCAATTGTCACCGAAGTTGTGAACTCCCGATCGTTGGCCGAAGTCAGCACTTCTGATCGCTTCGCAGAGTCAGAGTCCCCTATCATCACCGATCGATTCTGAAGCCGTGCGCATCTTCGATCGCTTTGCCACGCTGAAGTCCTCAACCGCTGACGATAGCTTCCGAAGCTTGATGTCCCTGATCGCTTCCCAAGTCAGGACCTTCAACTGCTCGCAAAGCCAAATGCCTCAAATTATTCCTGTGAGTAGGTGTACTCGACTGATTGCCGAAGTCGGGACTCCAATCGCTTCGCAAGGTCGAAGTCCTTGACCACTGCTGATCGATTTCATAGTCGGGTGTGTCTCTGATTGCTTTGCAAGGTGGAAGTCCTCGACTGCTGCCGATCAATTCTGTTGTCAAGCATGTCCCAGATCGTTTCGCAAAGCTGAAGTCCTCGACCACTGTTGACCGCTTGCTGAAGTCAGGATTCTCCGATCACTCTTTGAAGTTGAATGCCTCAGACCGCTCACCGTAGCCGAACAACAATCGCTTTCGGAGTCATGTATGTTTTCGATTGCGTCACTGCTGAAGTCATGTGTATCTACGATCGTGTTTCAAAGTCGAAGCCTCCGACTACTTCTAAAGATGGACGTCTACGACCATCAACTGCCTACAATTGCTTGCTGGAACCAGATGCCTCTGACTACGTCCAAGGACACCTACGACCATCAACCATCTACGATCGCTTGCTGGAGCTAGATGCCTCTGACCGCTTCCAAGGACAAATGCGACTGTCAACCATTACGGCCACTTGCTGGAGTTGAAGACTCTAATTGCTTCCAAAGACAAAAGCCTAGGACCACCTCCTGAGGATGGACGCATACGACACGTGCTAGAGCCAAGCCTCTCTGAGCACATGTGGTACACCTACTTCTTCAACCGCAGATCGCCAATCACAGTGCTTCAGTACTTTTTTTGAGTACTCCATTTGACCATGGTGGGTTTTGACCACAGCAGTCTCCCGATGGGTGTCGACTATTGTGACTGTTCGACCATGAACGTTTCTGATGGGTTTCGACCACGGTGAGTTTCGATGGGTTTCAACAACTGTGACTATTTGACCACAGATGTTTCCAATGGATTTTGACCATGGTGTGTTTCGACCATGGCTGTCTCCCGATGGGTTTTGACTACTGTGACTGTTCGACTATGGATGTTTTTGATGGATTTTGACCATGGTGGGTTTCGACCATAGTAGTCTCCCGATGGGTTTCAACAACTGTGACTATTCGACCATGGATGTTTCCCATGGATTTCGACCACGACAGTCTCCTAATGGGTTTTGACTACTATGACTGTTGGACCATGGATGTTTCTGATGGATTTCGACCAAGGTGGGTTTCGACCATGGTAGTCTCCTGATGGGTTTTGACTACTGTGACTGTTCGACCATAGACATTTCCCATGGGTTTTGACCATGGTGGTTTCGACCGTGGTAGTCTCCCAATGGGTTTCGACTATTGTGACTATTCGACCACAGATGTTTCCGATGGGTTTCGACCATGGCAATCTTCCGATGGGTTTTGACCTCAATGGGTTTCGACAACGACAGTCTCCTGATGGGTTTCAACTAGTGTGGTTGTTCAACCATTGACGTTTCTGATGGGTTTTGACGACGGTGGGTTTGAACCACGACAGTCTCCCGATGGGTTTCGACTACTTTGACTATTCGACCATGGACATTTCCAATGGGTTTTGATCACGGTGGGTTTCGACAATGGCAGTCGCCCAATGGGTTTTGACTACTGTGGCTATTCGACCTCGGATGTTGCCCGATGGTGTCGATCATGTGACTTTCGACCACGGATGTTTCCCGGTGGTGTTGACTACTGTGACTGTCGACCACAGCTATTTTTTGATGGCTTTTGACCACGGTATGTTGCTAGCCCTGGATGTCCCTGATAGTTTCAACCATGTGACTTCCGACCATGGAGATTTCCTGACGAATTCAATCACAGTGATGCTCGACCACTAAGCGTTTCTGATGGGTTTCGACCACCATGGATTTTGATCACGGCTATTTTTCGATGGATTTTGACTATGGTGGATTTCGACCATAGATGTTTCTTGGTGGGTCTTGACTCTGGTGAATCTCGACCACGGACGGTTTCCTATGGTTGTCGATCACATTGATACTTGACCTCCGCGGCCTCCTCTACTAATTCTTTCGCTTAGGCTATGCCTACGACACTGATTCTAGCCGCCATTGTTGTCAGTTTGGTCCAGCTAGACATTAATCATTCATACTTCAAATCACTGTTATTGTGTCCGTTCGATACCGACGAGGTCGAATGGCACGGGCGGGCGCATTCAAGTGTGACGACTATGCTGTCAACAACCCCATAGACCGATGAGGCTATGAGTAATGCCAATGCCCATACCTTCATTAATCATTCATCCCTTGCATACATAAGGCGAAGACTGAAGATGATGACCAATGCGCAAGTTAATCGGAGGTTTTCCATGGGTTACCCTACGGATGTAATTAACCGAGAGGCCTTCCAAAGCCCTGGGAACCAGGACACCATATCGTGTATGTTAGATCTACTATGCAAAGCAGGCTACAGAGCATACATATACATAAAGGGATCTGGAATTTTATTCTTCTCAAATGAATGAATAAAATACATGTTTTCCCTATCTTTTGTTGTGTTTATTTATTATTATGTACTTTAGTACACTAGCACGCCCTCATCTTATAACCCTGGGCTAGAAATCCATGAGCGATATCTCGCGTCAAACAAAATAGCACGCCCAGTCGGACCTGGTTCTCCTCTCATCTTCGCTACACTTATTGGTCGTCGGTCTCGCCCTTGCTCGTTCATAAAAAATACATGGCATGTTCCATAATGACTATGGGAGTCAAGCCCCTGCTAATCATGAATCCTCTTCTCGCGGCGGATCCTCCTATGTCAAATAACACCCCAATGCCGCAAATGATCCAATTTGGATCATTTCCGCCTGTGATGGTATTTGAGCAATGCTGCAAGATCTATGTTCATGAGACCCAGGAGCCAGTCCAGTTCAAGATGATTCTATCTAAGAAGGCTCAAAAGCAAGCTACTGCCAAGGCGAAGAAGGAGCATCGTGCTCTTATGCTCGAAGCATGTGATTTATTAAAAGCATCGGTTGCTACTGAGACCAAAGGAGATGTAAATGGTGCTCAGCAATTGTGCGCCAAAGCCTCCAATAGACAGGTGCATGCTGTAGGCCTATGATCACCTGCTCCGGCTATTGACCTAAAGCTGGTTAAGTCGACGGTGCAATGCACTGAAATTGAACTACTGTAGTCTTTGGAGGCAGTCTCACAAAATCTTTGGATGCTCATGGCCAATGCTCGTCGAGCATATAGCCCTCATCCCCTTCGTAACTATAGGAGGGAGTATCGAAAGGTACAATGACTTCAACAGTTGATTAGCTCCCATATTGCACAGAGCACAGTTCTAATGAAGATTGTCTCTTAGCATGAGAGACCTCACATATAAGGTGTTCACTTATCGAAGCACTTTAACTCCACCATACGACTTGTTCCCAGATGACTGGGCACATGAGCTAGCAAAGATTAAAGAAGTAATAAGAAGAGCAAGCATGAAAGAGTACTGGAAATGACGATCGCATGCAAAACTTGTGCTACCTGGGCCAACTGGCTTATTCACTAAAAACAAAGGTCCCTTTGACAAGGTGTTTTAGCACCTTGCTTGCATCTTTCCACAAAGGGAGACTCATCATTTTCCCATGACAATAATAGGTTTGCCGTACTCGCAAGTGAGGCTCCGGCACCCCGTGATGAAGACTTGCGACATGAGCTTCAACAATTCCAGGATCAAATGAGCCGACTTCAAAGATGGCTCCAAGATCATGATCGGCCAGCTGGGTCATCAGCGACACGAGCTCATGAAGGATCGAGGTACTCGCCAACAAGTCACTGTCCGCAACACAAACGCCAAACTTGGCCCCCTCGACAAAGGTCCCTACCTACTCACATCGCTTGTCCAAGACAAACCACAGTGCCATCTCGTTGGAATTGATGGCCGATACATCAAGACCAAGCAACACCCACTCATGCCAATCAACAATGGCGAGCTCAGAATACTCCCCAAGAACAAGCTCCCTGAAGGCACGAAGCCCATACACAAGCATCACCTCAGCAGAGAGAAGTTGCGGCATCTCAAATTGACCGACGATTTGTGCATTCACCCCATGTAGTACCGCCCCTACCACCGAGGCCTTACGTGCAAACGACTAGTCAACACATGCATCGAAACAGTCATCACACATTGTACCAAGAGCTAGAAGACTTGGTGCATAAGCACACAAATGTATGCATTTGAGCTAATATAGAGATTCATCAAGAAGATAATAATATCATCTTCTGTATATCCCCACGTTTAGAGCAAAGTGAGAGGTACAATTACCTCCTCAATTGTTTAACTCCAAAACCATAGGGAACACAACCCGAGGTACCCCGTCAGGAGGAGGCGATGGCCTTTCAATCATATATTCCAACCATCCCACCTCAGGAAGAACCAAGGGATATTACATCGCATATCACCTTATCAGAGAATCAGCAAACGCTTATCCATTTAGCTACTCCAATGAAGGGCATTGAGCAAATGCAACCTAATTCGCATTCCTCAAATGAGGAACCTCCCCAAGGTTAGATGACGTACTATTAAGAGGGATCATGGTTAAATGCTTGATCATATGCTTATATACCTTATGGATCAATTTAGGATCATGCATGCACTTAGAAATGAAATTGAATTAAAACTGTGCATTGTCAGAAATTTCGGAAGTACCGGCGTTCAAAAAGCGAAACTTCCGATCGGCCAGAAGTACCGAAGTTAAACTCGCGGAAGTTCCGATCGGCCGGAAGCTCCGGCTTCCAGAGCGGAACTTTTTTTCCAGAGAGCGACCGGGATTAAACTTAGCCTCTTGGAAATCGGAAGTACCGCTAGTTGAACGGCGGAACTTCCGCTAGGTCAGAAGTTCCGAAAATTGGAAGTTCCGACAAGTGTGAGCGGAATGGTTTTTCCAGAGAGCAACTTTTTCAAAACTTCAACTCGTGGAGATCGGAAGTTCCGAGGCTATATCGGAACTTCCGGAAATCTGGAAGTACAGCTTTTTCAACGGCGGAAGTACCGCATTTAATGTCAACGGTTACTTCTGACTCTCTGACATAGCCGCTCTGTTGCATCTGCAAAAATCCGGAAGTTCCGGGTTTATACTTGCGGAACTTCCGATTTCCCTGAATTTTCAGGATAAATTATTGCAACGGCTATTTGTGTTTGGTGGGGGTATAAATTCGACCCCACCAGCACAAGGACATGTTGTTGAACCATTATTGAGCATCTTTGAGCTAGAGCAACCTCTCACACCTCATTTCATCTCTTGTGCATTCAATTGAGGTAGTTGAGTGATTTCAAGTGCATTTTCATCCGTAGATTGATCCTTGGCACTTGAGTGAGGTCAAGCACGCTGTGATTCATTACTCTTGGTGTTTGCCGACACCTAGACAGCATGGCAGGAGTGTTCGGTGATTTTCTCAAGAAGGTTGTGAGAAGGTCTGACAAGATTGTGAAGGTTGGAGCTCGCCTACCCGGAGAGGGAAAGAGCTACCGCTAGTTCAATAGAATGCAAGCGCCCGGAGGTGCGGCGTCATTCACAAATTCTCTTCTTCCTCTTGATCTTCACAATTTGGAGTTGTGGATCAAAAATTTTGTCGATTTTTGAATTTGAAATAGTGTTGAAAATCTGCTCTGTTCTTGGTTAGAGGTCAGACCACCAACTAACTAGATGTCAGACCGCTAAGAGATCAGATCGCCAACTAGCTAGTGGTCAAACCGCCATATAGCTGGCGGTCCAGCCGCGCTCTGTTCAGGTCAGACCGCTAAGGCATGTAAAGGCACATTTTGCTTGGCTTTTCTTAGAACTTTTTCTTGTGGGTAGTTGATCTCTGATCTTCAGAATGAAGAGTTTTGCTTTCTCCTTTAAAGAAGATTTTAAAAAGCATTTAATCATGCTGGCTCCTATTCATCTCCTCAAATCGCCGTTCTCATCCTATACAGGCATTTTTTTAATGTGGCTATTTTGCCTCTGCTTGAGAAATTAGCACTCCACCCGCCTAACTTTTTTTTGGATGAAACAGGAGCTTATCTATGAACTCAAAGTCTCAAAGCAGGATTACAACCATGAGTAAGTAATACATTTCTCCCTCTTCCATCTCTTCATTGCCAATTTGACCTCCTGTTTGTGAGTGCTCCTCTAGGTTGCTGCTTGCCATTTCTTGCGGTGGTCGGGCATCTCTTCTTTGCCCGTCTTGACATGGCTGTTAGGCCGAAGTCTTCTTGATGCTTGTGTGTGTCTGTCCGTTGTGCGCCATGGATCCACGAGGCCATGACTAAAGGCCGTAGATCCTCATTGATCGTCATTTGAGTAGAATCATTTAGCACTGCAAACAGAATGTAGATATTACGAGAGAGATATTTTGGTTATGTGAATCAAATTGACCACCAGGCACAACTAGCACAAATTTGCCCCTAATCATCACTACTTAACTAAGATGCATAAATTTTTCAACAAGAGGAGTATTGAAGCAAAGCCCAAGATCCATTGTGTTATTTCACTTTTGCACTTCTACAACCCTACCTCTGCACATTCTGTTGTTATGGACAGTCAACTTTAATTATGCAACTTAAACATCATAAGGCTTTTTTCTACTGTATATGTATGATTTTTTTTGCTACATACATTACCAGTGAATACATCACTGGTTTTTTTGTTTTGTTTTGCATCCCCCTATATAATATATGTCCAATGTATGTTCCATCTATTTGTCCTTTAACAGCTGAAGAGGTGGATAAGAAAAGGGTTACGATTAACAAAGGGATACGAAGCAGAGAATCCAGCCATAGATTTCAGGTAGGAATGGACAAATACATCTCTGGCAAAAACAGCACGTGGTTTTACAGGGAATCTAAAGCTTTTCCTAAAGTGTAAACATGTGGAACAAGTAAGAGCAGTAACCCAATCACGGAGTATTTGACCATTCCAACTCCATTTGTGCAAAGCGGAGGTGCCACTCACGTGTCCCGGAGCGTGTAGCACGTTTATGTGGCCCCAAGTAAGGCTGGGCCCTGCACTGCACAACAGTACGGCAAAATAAAGTGTGCAGGCCCCCGCCATTGTCCAGTCCCTCGAGATCTGAGCCAATCGATGGACTTCTCTAGAACCAGAAGAGGGAAAAGAATACCAATCTAAATACTTTTCAAATGCATCTATTCCGCGGGCGTCCGCGATATTCTTCTACATTATTTGTAATGGGGGAAATAACTTGTTTTGGTTGTTCAACATCCAAATTGCTTTATTACAACCAATTTTTTGTTTTCATATATCAGATGTCAACTTTCAATAAGGGGTTATATATCATTTTGGTCGTCAGATTTCAAAAACATAAAAGATTTCAGGAGTGCTTCAATGCTCTTCGAAAAATATAAAACAAGTCACCATTGAATTAGATCTCGAGTTCCCAGGCCCAAAATGAGGTTTTTCTTTCATAGGATGAGCTTTTGGCTTTTGGTTTTCAGAATCTTGAGCGGATGTATTGCCTTCTTAATTTCGGTTTTTTTAGTTTCTCTTTTTTTTGCTTTAGCTTTTTTTCTCTTTTTACTTTGCATTGTCCTTAGAGATATAAAAATATTTTTTTCTTATTTACTTTATTTTCTTTTAATTAAATGACTCAGAAAAGATAATATCTATTATAGTACAATTTTAACCAAAAACTAGAAATTAGAAGCTGCTAAAAAGCCAGAATAAACAGAGCCTAAAGAAGATACCAAAAAATAACCTTTTTGTTCCAGTTTATGCCAAAGTGTATGACACTACAATCCTCTCTTGCTCCATGTTCAAAAGAAGAGACCAAAAAATAACCTTTTTGTTCGAATTTATGGCAAAGGTTAGTACACTAGCTAGTAGTACATGACTAGTACAATGTTATCGCACGAGGGCACAGCCGCAGTGCTGTGTTGTCACAAAGCTGATTCTACTATTGTCTGGTCTTTTTCAAGAAAGATGCTGCTGGCTAAAATTAGTAATGTACTTGGTCTGAAGCTACACCGTAAATGGGGTCACATGGCTATTCTTTGGCAAATTTTTGTATAAGAAACATTTGCACGTCATAAATATTTTCTGAAATTACTGGTAAAATGTTCTCAGCGCTATATATGGTACCATATCTAACTTCTAACCAAAAAACACCCACAGGGTTGTACTGATATATAATTATAATAAGACAAGAGGAGCAAATTAAACTTGGCTTTCCAAACGATATCTTATATGATGTATAGCAGCAACTCAGGACAACTGATACAAAATTGAACAACCAGCTGTAGAGTAAAATCTGTATCGTAGTTTGTAATCACATGATCAGTTAAGGACCCAATTTAGGACCAACAAGTATAAAAAAACCATAACGAAACAGAAATTTTTTTCGGAATCTCTAAGAAAATTCTTTGGTCAAGGAAAAAGTCCACTTTGCTGCCCTAAAGTTTCGATCGCATTTATCTCCTTAACCCCACTAAAGTTTTATTCGGTCCATTTAGACCCTCTAAAGTTTCACTACTGGATCACTCCACCCCCTAAGAACGATTTTGAGAACGGTTTTATCAATATAGCAGCCACATCATTCGATTTTGCCATGTGACATCACACATGGGATGACGTTATCTTCGTCATCTCTCTCCCAACATACTTGCAGAGCGTGGGTATCGCAGTGAGTGCATGAGCATCGTGGGGAGCTAAGCATCTCCAACAGTATGAGCTAGTTACTAGCTCTAAGACAACTTCTCCAATAGTACTAACTTTTAGCACATAGCTCATAACATAAATAGCCTCACATGACACTCTCACATAATCTTGGAATGTGTGTATGAGACTAGCTCTTGATCAAGAGATAGCTTTTCTCTCTCTTCTATTAAAATATGAAATAATATGCTTAGAGCTAGCTCATAAGTCACTATTGGAGATGCTCTAAGTGAAGTTGTCGCATGCAAGCAGAGTTCATGTGCCACAGCGAGTAGAGAACTCGCGGCATGGCAAGTGGGACCCGTGTGGCGAGGACAGTGCTAGCGCAACATGGGTAGGTTGGGCACGACGAGCGAAGCATTGCAGAGCACGCGCAGGTTGTGCACAACAAGGACAGTGACCTGCCTACCCATCCACAAGAAGCCCCATGCTGTGGCCGAGCCAAGCTGGCAAAACTTGATGATGTGGCTGCCACGGCAACTCTCCAAACTGCCTTTAAGGGCATCTGTAGTGTATGAAAATAGAGGGTCTTAAGCCACCTTAAGATCAATCTTATACATTACAGGGGTGACCTTAAGCAGGCTATAAGCAAAAAAGGCTTAAGGCTGGTCCTCAAGCTAAAGGCCTGGTCACAAGCATTAAAATACAATTTTTCTTTATCTGCCAAGTGGGACCGTCTTAAGGCCCCTTGGGTTATATACACTATGGAGTCAGCCTTAAGATTTAGATGGGACCCACCTTAAGACCCCTTGGGTTATATACACTACAGATGCCCTAAGAGGTGAAGTGATCAAGTAGTGAAACTTTAGGAGTTAAATGAATCAAATAGAACTTGGAATTAAACAAACAAACGCGAAATTTTGGAGGAGTAAAATGGACTTTTTCCTTGTTTCGAACAGACCGGCCGGGCATCAATTAGATTCAGAGCTTTGCACGTTAGGTCATCAATAAGTGGCTTTTAGTCACCAGTTGCGTGATGTTGATTACATGATATTCGGATAGGGGGTCACATCAGCACATCATTTTGGTGGGATTAGGCCACATAATCGCAATCGATCCCAGGAAATGATTCTTTATTCCCTTTTCTTGGCCTTTGGAGGGAAAGGGAGAGGCGACTCAGTGACGGTCTAAAAATGCAACAGAACAGTAACTGTGGAGGAGGCATGGCATGTTGGTGCAGTTAAACCCTAGAGAGGCAGCGAGCACAAAACAACGAAATGAATGGTAAGGGAGCGGGTCCATCACTGCACGCTGCACAGGTTAATTAATTAGCTCTCTCTTTTTCACCATATTTTTTTGGAAAATATGCGGTTTCGATTGGCCTTTGCTATGAACTGTCGAATTGTCTCATCACCGGTCCAAATTAAAGCATGAAGACATCCTCCAAATTAAGTCGTCCAGGCTTTAGCTCTGACTTAGGCTCAATTTGCGGTGGTTGTGTTGTGCTTACTTTTAATACAATGTGAAAAACAAGTTATGAAAAAATTATTAATCTGTTTGGCAAATTATATTAAAGTTAGATAACTTTTGTTATTTGATGACTATCCTCTCATATTTCATCTTATATGTTCTGAAATGCAATAACATGTCCAATTGGATCTTGATTATTAACACAGTTAGCCAAACACTCAGATATTTAAAAGTGACTCAACCAAAAGAAATTATCATAATTCACCGTAATACCAAACGGAGCCTTAGATCTTGACCGGACGGCTACATGGGACATATCCAGATGGGATATGTTCCCATGGAACTCCATACCACCCTCGCAGGAACTAGGAGGGCGCAGGTGCTATATATATGTGTAAGAACTAAGAAGGGAAAGCTTCAGAGGGAATAGGCCAAGAAGCACCAAAACCTTAGCTGATTTGAATGGTGTGTGCTTGGTACTTGTCCAAACTCCAAACCATCGATCATTTTCAAGGATCGGTCTTCTGAGAGGTAACTGTGTGGTTCCCATCTTCTCTGCGCATGCTTCACGAGCTTAATTTGTACTTTCTTGTCCCCCTCCTGCCTTTTGATCTGGCAAGGGACCGATCACATCGATCTTGCTCCCTAAAAATTTCATGTCGGCTTCTGTTCTTCTTACCTGCTACTGCTACTAGTGGTCTGTGTCTGATGGATGGATGGATCCCTGTGCGGGTTGCCGGTAGGCAGTAGCCAAATAATTCTTCAAAGTGGGTGCAGGTCTTGGACTCCACCTAATTCACATCGACCAATTATATTTTCTGGGTGTCTAGCACCATGTCTTCGCATCAAATCTTGGAAAGAGCTGTGCATCTATATCGGCATCCATCAGGAGTAAAATCTTTTCGTCTCTGATATGGTTTATTTGCTGCGATTTGATTAGCTAGAAATATCTGCGGACATGGACGACTCGAGCCTGTTCATGCAGTGGGCCATGAACACGCTGCAGCATCAGCACCCGCCGGCCGCCGCTGCCTACGCCGACGGCGGCGACACCTTCCCGTCACTCCAAGCGCTCCGCAACACGGCGTCACAGAACGGCATGGACCCGACGGAGACAGCCGCGCAAGATGGCCACCAAGCCACCAACAGCTTGAGCTCGGGCGACACCGACAGCTGCGGCGGCAACGCATCTGCCGCGGTCATGGGGCACGACGGATGGTCGCCGTCGCCGAACTCGGTCAAGTGCGCACCGAGCAGCAGCAGCGGTAGCACTAACTACCGCCCCGTCAGCTGGAACTTCACCTCGGCCTTGGCGCAGCCGAGCAACGAAGCTACGCCAAATCCCTCCACCGCTCCTGCAGGAGCGCACGACGGCGACGGCGTGCCGAAGCTGGCGTATGGGTTACTGCCGTCGAGGAGAGCCTCCGCGAAGAGCACCGCCAGCACGGGACCCGCGTCGTCGGCGCCGTACGCGCAGGACCACATCATGGCAGAGCGGAAGCGCCGGGAGAAGATCAACCAGCGCTTCATCGAGCTCTCCACCGTCATCCCCGGTCTCAAGAAGGTCCTCAAAATGTGCGCTCTTCTTGCACATTTATCACACAGATTTGCACTGCTTGACAAGAATTATTGGTTAATTTTTTCAGATGGACAAGGCGACGATTCTTTCCGACGCGGTGAGGTACGTGAAGGAGCTCCAAGAAAAGCTCAAGGCACTCGAAGACCACAACGGCAGGATCATCGAGTCAGTGGTGCTCGTCAGGAAGCCGTGCGTCGCCGCACCGGACGACGACGACGGCTGCCCATCATCATCTGCAGCAGCGGCGCACGGGGCGGTGGCTCTGACAGCTGGCACGACCAGTAATGCGCTGCCGGAGATCGAGGCGAGGATCTCGGAGAGCAACGTGATGGTGAGGATCCACTGCGAGAACTCCAAGGGGGTGTTTATCAGGTTGCTCGCCGAGGTGGAGGGGCTCCACCTTAGCATCACGCATACCAATGCCTTGCCGTTCTCGGCTTGCGCTGTTATCATAACCATCGTGGCAAAGGCAAGTTCATTAATTTACTCTATCACCATTCTTTTTAGAGTTGTACTAGAGCAAGGTATATCATTAGAAGTGATTCTAACGGTATAGACAAGTTTTATTGGGTTTTATGCTACATTTATAAATGAAGAATAAGATAAAGAGTACCTTATCGTCGGTCGCCATCGCCGCGCCACCCTGCACAGCTCCGCACGCTCCTTCGCCCCTGCCCCTCCACCACCACCCACGGCTGGCGGTGCCGTCGCCACCTCACCACCCCTGACCCTTCCCCGCCGCGCTGCACCGTCCAACCTAACTGCCACAGTCGCCACTCACTGCCCTCCTACTCCGCCCACCACCCTCCTACCCTACCCATCGCCCTCGCCGCCGCCCACCATTAGGGTGCCACCTCCCCCCAACCTCCTTCTATGCCTGGGGAAGGGTGAACCCGTAATGGGGAGCTAGATTTCCCATCTCCGACACCAGATCCGGCAGTGATATCCCTCTAGGCCGCCAGATTTGGTGTGTAGCGGGGTTGGCCATGGAGGAAAGTTAGGAGATGCAGCGACGAGGAGGGAGGGAGAACGAGAGAGAGCGGGGACAATGAGGGAGAGGGAGCGAGCGGCTGCAGGAGCGAAGCGCAGCAAGCAAAGCAACAAATAATAATAGATCTACTTTAAGCTTCATGCGCAACTTTGGATCCAATGGCCATTATCTATCCCGTCAGAACGGTAGTCTGTTCGTTAGTATTTCTCTTCTTTTTATAGGGGGACTTGTCATCTTGTATTTTTGAGCAGGGCCAGTCTCAGTGGGAGTTTCATCTGCATTTAATAGGCTGCCACATAAGCATTTTTGATGATATGGCAACATTTTTAAGAAGAGAGAGAAAAAAATGAGTTTCATCTAGATGAAACTCTCTTGGCACGATTACCAACTCTATATGAGTCATAAAATTAAATGTCTATGAAACAATAGAATGAAACTATGCATTGAGAATGGATGTTTCATCCATGTTTCATTTCATTTTACATGATGTGGCAGTCTTGGAAACAACGCCATGAAACTCTCCACTGAGAATGACCTAAGTGTGCACAAGTCTAAAACATCATTTATCACTTTTTTTCTTTTGAGATGGAAAATAAAGAGATCGACATATCGAGATGGAAAATGAAGAGATCGACATATCTAGACATACCAGTCTACCAGTAGGGTGAATCACTTATTATCTCCATCGTCCATCATACTACTAGTTTACTGCATGATGGTTTTCTTAATTTCCACAGTGATAACAAATTAATGATTCCTAAGGGAAACATACACTACTATGTGTGTTCATCAAAGAAAACTATACGGATTATGAAACTTCTTTTTGTCGGATCAATTGATCGATGTTCTATTTTCAGGTGGAGGAGGGCTTCAACGTCACAGCGGCGGACATTGTAGGGAGGCTTAACTCTGCGTTGCACCAACATAGCAGAAATAATACTAGAGAAGAAACAAGAAGCCGTTAAGGAGCAGCAAGCTCATATTATAGCTCATGTACGCTTCCTCAAATTGAACATTGCCGGCCTGGCCCATTCAACTTGCACATATATAGTACATTAGTCCTTAATGTGTATGTGATTACAAATCTGAAGGAAAAAATTACGCGTGGCCATGCCAATAAACTCTCGTCGTGATGCATATGCAGCATGATTAACGCATCACATTCACAAGTACTTTGAGATAAATAATGTTGATATGATGGCCATGTATGCACATATATGCATGGTTATGACTGACCAGAATTTCCGCACCACATCTTGAAGTTTACGTTGTTTGGTAGGGATCAGAAGTGTATCCATCAACCAGCGACTAATGCGTCCTTGTTGTCATTATTCAAGCCAAATTAATCATCGCGTGGACGAAAATGACCGGTTGATACGCTCCTGCAAGTTGCATATATTCGCACCGAACCTTTTTGTGCAATTTGATCATGCGTACATCATAAATCACAAGATTTATATGTAGGTAGCAAGGACAGTGCCAGAGAAAACTATTTCGTTTTGCGATTTATTTGGAAGGATAATGAGATGGACGAAATGATCAAAATGTCGGCATTTTGGTCAAACAGTTTGAATCAAATTTGATTTTAAAACTTTAAACCTCAGGACAAAAGAAATGTAAAGTTCCTCCTTCACACACATGGTGTGTTGGTCTAGTGGGATGAGCCTATCTCTTTGAGCTGTAGGTCCCAGGTTCGATTCGCGTTGGCACAAATTTTATTTTCTTTGTTAGCAATAGGTGGGACCCATATGTTAGAGAAAGAAAAATACCAAAAAGTTGGTAGAACATGAGGATTCGATCCCAAGACCTCCCAAGCACATGTGAAGAGACTGCCATTATGCTAGAAGGTTTGGTTGGCCAAGCTAACACACACGTGTTGAGAAAGGGTCACCACGCTATCTTGGACCCATGATAACTTTGGCGTGGCATCACACATGGAGGAATCCACCCTAGATAAGGTCATAAGGTCCGTGGACCAACATCGGGAGCCAACTCAAGACGAAGTCCAAAAGCCAACCTCGAGCCAACAGAAGACGAAGTCCAAAAGCCAACCTCGAGCGAGGTCCATGGGATGCCCCCTGGAGTCCCTCGAACACGAGGGGGACCCACATGGCGTGAAGGACAAAACTACCTTTAAGAATAAGACCCGAGGATAGACTTGTAACTTCACTCGTCTCCTCCTCTCACTCTATAAATAGGACCCCTTATAAGTAGAGAGAGGAAGGCCATTTATAACCCTATATACCCATATGCAATACACTTGCCTATACATTCATGTGTGATTCTCATTGTGTCCCTTCACATCCTAAGTGGTCTTTGAATATGACCAAGGGTGCTTATAAATATAATGTCCGATCTTGTATCGATGATAGTTGGCGCCATCTGTGGGACTTGAGTGAGAAGCTATGCCACCTAGGAAGATGAAGGCATGGAAGGTTGTTTGGCGAGTCCGTGCCATCCCAGATGCCCTCCAGATTCCGCCACGGACTCCGTCCATGTGGAGGTCCTCCATACTCCTCTCTCAGACTGCGTCTATATGGAGGTCTCTCAGACCCCATCTAAGTGGAGGTCTCTTAGACTTCGCCTTGGACTCCATCCATGAGTCTGCACGGAGACCCTTCAGACACCCTCTAGACTCTGCCCCGAATTCCATCTGCGCAAAGTCCCATGGACTCAGTCCACGCGGAGGCCCTCCGGACTCTTCTCTCAGACTTTGTCTGTGCAAAGGTCCCTCGGGCTCCATACGCACAGAGGCCCTCCAGACTCCTCTTTCGAACTATGTCCAAGCGGAGGTTCCCCAAACTCCGTTCGCGTGAACATCCTCTGGACTCCCCTCTCGGACTTTGTCCGCATGGAGGTCTCTTGGACTTCGCCCTAGACTCCATCCATGATGAGGCCCTCTGGACTCAGACCCAGACCCCTTCTGTGCCATCAACACTTGGGTGTCCCGGACCCCCTTCGTGCCATCTCCATTTAGGTGTCCTGGACCCTCTCCACATCATTTCCACTCAAGTGCCCTGGACCCCATCCGGACCACCTCGCCAAGCGCACTGTGATGAGGACATCACGATTGGACCGATTACGCAAGCACAAGCTGAAAGGATTAATCAACATGTGAACTCGCTCCTAATTAAATTTGACTTTAGTTTACATGAGAACAGGCTATTACCTAATGCTAGTATTTTAATTGTTCTCAGGTTTGTACGGAAGGCAATTAACAAAGAAAGCAGTGCAAAGGAAGGCAATAGGCAGCATTACAAGTTTTGGTTGGAAAGCAAAGAAAGAAATACCAAGGAAAAAATCATGCATGCATGACCAAGTCAACGCATGCATGTACCAAGACGTGGCAACCAAACCAACACAACACATGCATGAGATTCTATTGTAAGACTGAGCCACGTTTTCTTGTATCGAGTGGTTACTAGTTGAGTCCTAGACATAGTAGTAAACGTCCGCTGCTGGTTGGGGACGGACGTTAATCTTTTTTGTGCGTACGCGTCTTGGCCGATTCGGTTTAGGGTCAGTCCACCGGAGAATCGGCATCTGTTAGGCAATCAATATTAGGGGCTGCACCCATGTAATTTTGGGAGACCACAGAAGTCAATCTATTATTTTTCAAAGAGAGTTATATACTTGTTCTTCCTAGGGTTTGGCATATGATTACAATCTAGAGGGGAATTGGGCGTTCTTCCCCATCGTTCTTGTGTTTCCTTGTGATTGGCCAGAGCAACGACGCGTCTACTTGGTGGTCAGATAGACGGGTTCACGAGCGTGTGGTTGGACGAATTCTTTTGTCGCATGTTACTTTTCTAACAATGGTTGGTGCCATCGATTCGTCAGGTTGTATGGATCCAAATTATCTCCATTGATCCTACGCCGTGAAGATCGAACAATCCCCCGCATCAACCCGGACCCCATCCGGACTTAGCCTATGCTAGGTCCCCTCCCGGACCGATGTCTCATCGAACTTCCACTCGGACTTAGCCTTCGCAGGGCACCTTGGGCCGATGTCCTACCAGACTGTACCTGGACCTAGTCTCCACCAACCGCCTAGGGCCAACGTTGCACCAGACTTCCCCCGAACCTAGCCTCCACTAAGCTCCCCAGGCTAATGTTGCACCGGACTTCCCTCTGACCGCTTTTGCCTTGCTCCTCGGACTCCCATCTGGACCACCTCTGTGAGCTCCATGGACCCCGTCCACTCACTTCGCATGCTTCAGACCAATGGTGCTTTCTTAGTCGCACCACACGAATGAGCCCCAACACGCCTCGATGGCTTTGCCTTGGCATGGTTCAACCCAACCTCATCGGCTTTATCTCGATGGAACTTCGCTTCACCTTGATATCATCTCCTTGACTAGGCGCTCCCAGGCAGATCAATGGATCCACCTCAGCGAGCTCTAACACACCTCAATGGCTTGGCCTTAGTGTGGTTCAACTCAGCCTCGATGACTATGCCTCGGCTGGACTTCGCTTTGCCTCGACAATGTCTCCTTGATTAGGGGCTTCCCCTAGCTCGATGGATTTACCTTGGCAAGCTCTAACATGCCTCAATGGCTCTACCTCGGTGTGGTTCAACCCGGCCTCAACGGCTTTGCCTTGATCGAACCTCGCTTCTCCTCAACGGTGTCTCCTCGACTAGGGATCCCCCTAGCTCGATGGATTCACCTCAGTGAGCTCCAACACGCCTTAATGGCTTGGCCTTGGTGTTGTTCAACTCAGTCTTGATGGCTTCACCTCAGTCAGACTTTGCTTTGCCTTGATGGCATCTCCTCGACTAGGTGCTCCCCTAACTCGATGGATTCACCTCAGCGAGCCCCACACATACCTCGATAGCTTAGCCTTGGCATGGTTCAACTTGGCCTTGATGGCTTCACCTCGGCTGAACTTCGCTTTGCCTTAATGGTGTCTCCTCAACTAAGGGCTCCCCTTAGCTCGATAGATCCACCTCGGCAAGCTCCAACACGTCTCGATAGCTTGGCCTCAACGTGATTCAACTTGATTTCAATGGCTTCACCTCAGTCGGACTTTGCTTCACCTTGACGATGTCTCCTCGACTAGGGGCTCCTCTAGCTCGATGGATTCACCTCAATGAGCCCTAACACGCCTTGATGGTTTGGCCTCAGTGTGGTTCAACTTAACCTCAGCGGCTTCGCCTTGGTCGGATTTCGCTTTGCCTTGACGGTATCTCCTTGACTAGGGGTTCTGCCTAGCTTAGTGGATTCACCTCGACGAGCCCCAACATGCCTCAATGGCTTAGCCTCAGCATGGTTCAATTCGTTCTCAATTGCTTTGCCTTGGTCGGACTTTACTATGCCTCAACGGCATCTCCTCGACTAGGGGCTCCCCCTAGCTTGCTGGATTTACCTCGGTGAGTCTCAACACGTCTCAATGGTTGGCCTCAATGCGGTTCAACTTAGTCTTGATGGCTTTGCCTCTGTTGGACTTCGCTTCATCTCGATAGTGTCTCCTCGACTACGAGATCATCCAAGCTCGATGAATTCACCTCGGTGAGCCCCAACACGTCTTGATGGCTTTGTCCTCGGCATGGACACATACTCACCCTCTTGGGTCAGGTTGACGACCAATCACCCTCTGTGGTTAGGTTGACAACCACTCACCCCCTGGGGTCGAGTCTTCATCACCTTACACCCATCCTTCGGGGTCGGGTCGACCACTCACCCTATGGGGTCTAGTCTTGAACGCCTTACACCCACCCTCCGAGTTGAGTTGACGACTACTCAACCTTTGGGGTTGAGTCTTCATCACCTTACACCCACCCTCCATGGTTGGGTCAACAGCCACTCGCCCTCTGGGCTCGAGTCTTGCCATTCAGGGTCGCACCACCTTACACCCACCCTCCAGGGTCGGGTCAATGACAACCCTCCCTCCAAGGTCGGGTCTCCAACAAGTGCTAACTTTTATTTTTAGATGGGAGATGGTGACGTTCTCACCTCCTCGATCGACTGGTTACTCGTGAGTTTTGTATTGAGCGCTAAGTTTTTTGATAGGAGACAACGACGTTCTCGCCTTCCCGACAGACTGGCCGCTCGCGAGCTTCGTTCCGAGCACCAAGTTTTTTCTATGGGAGACGGTGATGGTCTTGCCTCTCCGATGGACCAACCGCTCACAAGTTTTGTTCCAAGTGACAAGTTCTTTTTGATGGGAGATGGCGACGTTCTCGCCTCCCTAATGGACCGACCGATCATGAGTTTTGTCCTGAGTGCCATTTCTTCTGATAGGAGATGGCAACGTTCTTGCCTTCTCGACCGATTAGGTGCTTGAGTGCTTTGTCCCGAGTGCCAAGTTTCTTCTGAAGGGAGACAATGACGTTCTCACCAAGTTTTGTCCTTAACACCATGTGGGTCCCGCAGCATCCGAGGGACTCCGAGGATTGGCCCACGGACCTCGCTCGAGGTTGCTTCCAGACCCTCCCTCACACACACATATGTGTGTGTATGTATATATATATTTACCTATATATATTCCTAGGAGTACATACTCCTACTAATTATATGCTGCTTAAATAATGTTATATCTCTTTATCCTTTTGAGTATACTCTAATAATAATTATAAGATACTTCAAAGTGAGTTCTATGAAAATTTTTATCAAAATCCACTTTTTATAACATAATTTATGTACATACTCTTTTTATATGTGGAAAATGATATATAACAAAATAAATGACTCCAACAAAATTTTTCAACCATATCACATTAGAATATCTTAGAATAAGTATTTAAATATACCAAAAGTGATAAAGAGGTATGTTGTAGGGGTGGCCTCCACCTTCACCCGTTTGCCTTGTTGGGCCAAAAGGCCCAATACATATGTAAAAGGACATTTACACCCCTAGCATAGTAAGCCACTGTGAGGGGCATTCTTATAATCAGGCTTGACGGCCATGTATATATAGCCTTAGGGAAGGAGTGAGAACCACAAGGTCCACTTTTTCACTCATCATGTCAGCCCCCTATTTACTATTTAGTCTATAGCCACAACAGTTGGCACTGTTTGTGGGGAGCGATGTGGAAGCTACAAGCTTGAGGAAACAATGGCACCCAAGAAGGTAGCGGCCAAGCGAAAAAGAAGCACAATGCTGGCGACCACCGAAGATAGGACATAAGGGCCAGTGGTCGAGGGCCCCTCGCACATATGGAAATGACACTCCAGTACCACGAGCGGCAAGTAGCAAATGACAATGCAGGGAGCCCCGCAACCTGAGGTTGCAACACCAGTGGCCACTGGCACGTCCGTCGACCTGGCACCCGAGCCAGCATGTCCGTCGACCCAGATGTCCATGGGATGGATGCCTCTCAGTAGGTCTCCATCAGAGAAGGCCTTACCTCGGAAGCCGAGTGAGGACTTCTCAAAGTCCTCCATAGTAACGCAGATGTCTTTGCATGGTCACCTACCGACACCACGGGAGTAGACCATTTCATCATTGAGCACAAGCTGGCGATACGCCCTGATGCTAAGCCGGTCCAATAAAAGCTTAGGTGCATGTCCCTCGAGCACCAGGAAGCTGCAAAGGTAGAGGTCGCCAAATTAGTTGCATCTGGAGTCAGCCACGAGGTGCACCACCCAGAGTGGCTCACCAATCCGGTGCTAGTCAAGAAAGCCAATGGAGTGTGGTGCATGTGCATCGATTTCATGAACCTCAACAAAACATGCCTGAAGGACAACTACCCCCCCCCCCCCCCCCCGTGAATCGATCAGTTGGTGGACGCCTCGGTGAGGTGTGAGTTAATGATCTTCCTAGACGCATACTTCGAATACCACCAAATTTACATGGCCACAAAGGACGAGGCCAAAATGAGCTTCATAAACCCAGGAGGCACTTATTGCTTCGCTAGAATGCTCTTCGGCCTAAAAAATATGGGGGCCATGTTCACTCGGTTGGTAGTGCTTTCCCTTTCCTCCCAGCTCAGGTGAAACACAAGGCCTACATAAACAACATAGTGGTCAAGAGTGCACGGGCCGTGTCCCATGAAGTAGACCTCCAAGAAACTTTCAACAACCTCTGCTGAGCTAGAATCAAGCTAAACCCAGACAAGCGCATCTTCGGAGTACAGGCAGGGAAGCTGCTTGACTTTTTGGTGTTTGGACGAGGAATTGAGGCAAACCTAGAGAAATTGATGCGATACTCTCTGTGGAGCTACCCAAAATGACTCGAGAGGTCCAGAGGCTTAACCTATCCAGGGTAGCAGAGTGAGGCCTCCAGTTCTTCAAAACACTCTGTAGTTGCGATGGATTCCATTGGAACGAGGACTGTGGGCTAGCTCTCGCCAATCTCCCTATGTTGGTATCCCTACCACCAGAGGCTCCGTTGTTGCTCTACTTGGCAGCTGTGCCATCTGCTGTAAGTGTGGTTCTTGTCTTGGAGGAAGGGCCCATCCAGCGACCAGTGTACTTTGTGTTGTAGGCACTCTAGGGATCCAAGACACGGTACACTGAGTTGGAAAAATTGGCCTACACACTCCTCATGGCCTCGCGAAATCTTCGACACTACTTCCTGGTGCACAACATCATGGTGCCCTCGTCATTTCCCTTGGGGAAACGCTGCAGAATAGGGAATCTATGGGTTGCATCGGCAAGTGGGTGGCCGAGCTCGCTCCATTCTCTCTAATGTACGCCTCACGCACGATGATCAAGTCACAAATCCTCGCAGAGTTCCTTGCAGGGTGGACCCCACTAACCCAACCACCAACTCAGGCACCCGCAAAGCCAGTATGGAGTTTCCACATGGACGGGGCATATGGGGTCGCCGGAGCGGGTGTCGGAGTGGTTGTCACAACTGAGGGACATCACTTGCACTACTCCGCACGGCTTGAGTTCCTAGCCACCAACAACATGGCTAAATATGAGGCCTTGCTCTTCAACCTCGGGAAGCTCAAGGCGCTTGGTGCACAGAGGATATTGGTGCACACCAACTCACGCCTGCTCACGGGCCACATCGACAAGTCCTACCAGGACAAGGACCCCATAGTCAGAGTGAGGGAGAGCCACTTCTTATGCATAACTATCAAGTCCATTTCGTGAGCCGACAATGAGATGGCCAATGCCCTCGCCAAGGTCACGAGCCAGCAACTCCAGCCGCCAGCGGGGGGGTGTTTCTTGATATCCTTACCATCGTAGCCATCCCATAGGACCATGGTGATCTCACTCTAATCCACCAAATCATCCACGACGGTGACTAGAGGGAGCCTATCATCATGTTCCTACAAGGGATCGACGAATTGGATGACCCACAGGAGCTGCAGCAGCTAGAGTAGTGGGTGAGAGGCTTCGACCTGCTGGGCTGTACTCTACAAGTGTGGGCTCCTTTGATGTCTCTTGCGTCGTGAGGGGCGGGAATTCCTCATTGAAGTCCATGCAGGTCTGTGTGGCTTGCACATTGCCTTAAGGGCCCTCATTGAAAAATCATTCAGGCAAGGCTTCCATCGGCCTACCGTGGCCTCCGACGCACAAGACCTTATCAAGTGCTGCCAAGGTTGTCAATGGATGGGGAGGATGATTTACAGGCCACCCACCTAGCTTCAGCTGATTCCTCTAGTTTGGCCATTGGCACGATGGGGGATCAACATCGTTAGTCCGCTACCACGGGCCCAAGGGGCCTACGCTTTGTCGTAGTCACCTACAAGTACTTCTCCATGTGGCTCGAGGTGGCCGACCTAGCCAGAGTTACCTCCGCGGTGGTACAACAGTTTCTCTAGCAAAATTTCATTTTCTACTTTGGGGTCCCAAGGGAAATCACCGTTTATAATGGGCTTCAATTTGACTTCGCCACCTTCAAGGGGTTCTACGAGCACATGGGCATCAAAGTCAGCTATGCCTCTGTGGGACGCCCCCAATCCAATGGGGCAGTCAAACGGGCCAATAACACCATCTCTGTGGGAATCAAGAAGCGTCTCATGGGCCTCCCAAAAGGCTAATGGCCGCACAAGTTAACAAAAGTGCTCTAGTCAATCTGCATCACCACAACACATCCACGGGATTCATGCCATTCAAGCTGCTCTTTCGAGATGAGGCTATGACACTGGAGGAACTCAAGACCAGGTCACGAAGGGTGCTAGCCCAAGCCCTGACTTAGGAGCGGGCAGTATCGCTCGACCTCCTCGACGGAGTATGAGTCCAAGCAATAGAAAACATCGCCAAGTACGTGCACCTAACATTATCATCATACAATAGGAGGGTACAACCACAGTAGCTCAAAGTCGGGGACTTTGTCCTAAGGAAAGCACTGCATGTGTCGATGGTGGGGAAGCTCGACTCCAAATGGTAGGGCCCTCACATCATAACAGCAACCCTACGGCTAGGATCATACTGCTTAGCAATACTCCAGGGGGTGGACCTCAAGCACACCTGGAATGGTGACCATCTTCATCGCTACTACACGTAGCAGGATTAAGACAGGTAGCCTATGTGTATTAAAGGCACGGCTTTGTCATAGCTTATGTGGGGACCCCAACGTGGTATCAAAACAATGATCATGGTGTCAAAAACCAGTGGCTTGTGCTCATGCAGGCAGGAGGTGGAAGAAAGGTACTATAAGTGGGCCACACTCGACAGTGAGAGAGAAAGAAAGAGTGAGGTGAGCTGAGAGGTTTGGGAAATTGTTGGACACATACGATGAGCTCGAAAACTTATGAAAATCTTTACGAATGCTCCTAACATAGAGTTGATGATTACATAAATTTTTCAGAGTTTTTCTTCTGTTGATTTTCTAGAAAAATCTAAGAAGACTTCTGGTTAAATTTAAATATACTTATTTGATTTAGATAGTTTCAGAACTGGCTTTAATATTTATTTTTAGTGTCAAGATTATTTTAGTGTCAAGATTATACTCGTGGGCTTTTAGGATGATTTCCACCATAAGTTTTCTCATGCCCACTTTTGATCCTCTTTTTAGTATGATTTTTAAGTTTAAATTTGAATTGTATTCTAAGCACTTTTGTTTTTGAAGTTCAAACTTTTCAAAGAAACTCCCATCTAGAGCCAAGGATTCAAAATGCAATCAAAAATTTTAAATTTTTTTCATTTTTGTATGCCCTAGAATTTAGGATGTTACACCTTACCTGCTCAAACGAGATATTGTAATAAAGCCCTCTTGTTTTGCCATGCAAGTTGCTACCCTCAAGTGCAATGTGCTAACTCTACGAAGTATAAATAAGAGCGTGGAGTCCATGGGCAATGCCATGCAAGTTTCCGAGTGGGATTTGATCTCTACTCGTATCGAATAAGGATCCAATTGGAGGCTATATAAAGATAGGTGCGTGGTTGAGGAAGGCATCCTAAAACACACCCATCGAAACCCTAGCCGCCACCTCTCACAACCCCTACCATGCGCGCTGGTGCTAGCACACCAATGCATGGTGTTCCATCCCTGGACGTATGGACCTCGGTAGACGTACTCTACGACTGTGGTACTGATCGGGATGATCGCGAGGAGACATTTGGCCAAAGGATGATTGACTACTACTACTACATCGATGCGCTCTTCATTGAATTGGCTACTTCAACTCTACTTCCTCTACATTGCGCATTTAGTGGTAATAATCCATGATCTCTTACTCGCATAGCTTTCTAATTTACACGGTAGACAATTTTAATCTATGCTAGTATAGCCTACCTGTATTCCAATAGTGGCATCAGAGCTATCCTTTGTAGTTTTTGATCTGGATTGGTCGCATATAGTTGATATGTGATAGTAGTAGAATGGATTTATTACTGGTCTAATATGATAGCTTAGATCGGTTCATGTTATTGGATTGGTTTAAGCACTGGTTGATAAGATCAATCGGTTTTGGCGGTAGTAGATGGGTTCAGAGGAGGTATGAATTGATAGCACCGAGTTACTGTTCTTTCTAGAAACCTTCCACGCCGATCAATATGATTGATCAATAAAAAATTGGTCCGATCAGATTGGTTCGGAATTGGGTTAATGTGATTAATCCGATGAAATTTTCAAAGGTGATTGTGTGAATATAATTGTGTTATAGGTGTTATGTATTCATATCGCGTGATAGAATTGGATTCTGCACATAACTTGTTTTTGCAGGATTATGTGAATAGTATGGCCCATTGTGTATGTGATGCATGTATGAGTTTTTCATGGCCTACATATCATGTTGATTTATAGCCATGGGCTACATATTATTGTATAACGGTCAATGTGTCAACTTGTGAAGCTTGATTTTTCATATATAATTAATTGTTAGCTATTAGGAGTAATAGCTAAGTAGATGGATATGGTGAACTCAAGCATTGATGGCTCAGTAGACAGGAAGCGTGGTGATGGAGATTACCGTGCTAAGGGCCATACTATCTCACGGTTTAATATAATTTAATTGTGAATGTTTTTATGTTCTTGTTATGCTATTATTCATGTTATTATTATCTTGGGTGATTTAAATATGATAGAATAGTATTCCTCTAGAAAAATTAAGTAGAACTTGATGCCCTCCAATAGTTGCACCTATCAAGATTTTAATCATTAACTGGTAGGTCTACCAAAGTAGGGTGCTATTAATTATCTCAATAAGATTGGTTAAAGTATTGGACACTTCATGCATAATATTAGTTTAACTTAACTGGGCTATCAAAATGGTTTTGGGTCTAAAGACATAGTGTTGAGGTCGGCACATATAGATATCACTCAATAAATAAGAGTTACATGTGATGTAATTAGCAAAGGTTGCTTACCTATGTCGCTAGGTTTCTAGTAGTGATGCCAAAGCTCACTAGGACTTAGTGAAATATGGATCTTGACTCATTATATGTTATTAGAGGATATTTGATTTTTAAACATACAGTGGGAGAATCTTTTGTTAAATTTTTTAATGGGAGATTTTGCATAAGCATAGTGTTGAATTTTTTCATATACTTTTTATGTTGTAGACAATCCACCATCTACTTCCTCCACTCCCAGTTTTAACCTGCAATGTATTCTTGAGAAAGAAAAACTAAATAGAAAAAACTTCATTGACTTGGTATCGCAACTTGAGAATTGTTCTCAAGTAAGAAAAGAAGGAATATGTTCTAGAGGTTCCATATCTAGATGAACCAGCTGAAGATGCTACTAGGGCTGAAAAGAATGAGTATGAGAAACATTGCAATGACTCACTTGATATTAGCTATCTCATGCTTGCCACCATGAACTCTGAGTTTCAGAAGCAATATGAGAACACGGATGCATACAATATGATTATGGGTCTTAAAGGTATGTTTGAGAACTATGCAAGAGCTGAAAGGTACAACATCTCTAAGTCATTGTTTGCGTGCAAGTTAGCTGAAGGAAGTCTGGTCAGCCCTCATGTGATCAAGATGATTGGATGCATTCACTACTACAGAAAAGGTCATCACAGACGGTTCGAAAACGTCATCACAGATGGTTTTGTGAGCCGTCTGTATTTATGGGTCAGTGATAATCGAAGGTCATCACAGACGGTTTTCGAACCGTCTGTGATTATGGGCTATCACAGACGGTTTTTGAGTAAAAACTGTCTGTGATAGCTGATGATCACAGACGATTTTTAGTTAAAAACCGTCTGTGATACTGATTATCACAGACGGTGTTTGAGTACAAACCGTCTGTGATTATCAGCTATCACAAACAGTTTTTACTCAAAAACCGTCTGTGATATTCCTTTCGACCCATACATATATTTCTCTTATTGGCTAGCCTCAGGAATGCTAGCCATGCCCTCTGAAACAAGCAGATAATCACAGACAAAAACATACAATTCACACATCTCATTTGCTTTCAGATACATTTCACAGACATAAAACCTCCAATTGACATGGCACTTCATTTCACAAACATAAAGCATGCATCCATTTCGCAAATCGATTAATTGAATTGAAATGAAATATCCATTAACAAATGCACAGTTAGAAAAGATCTACACTGCATTTACACTTAGTGATAAGACCAATAAGAAATCATGGTGCGCAGTGGAACCGTCCTCCTGGCTTTATGACTTGAGTCAGCAAAAAGTACGCCAACTCTCCTTGAATCCCTCCAAATTCAGATTGTTTCAATGCAGTTGACGGGATGGACACAGCCTGTCGATAGGAATATCAATGTGCATATATATGTAACGTGATAAGTATGAAGTAATTATGGGAAGAGTGACAAACCTTGCGATTGGTGAGCCTCGAGGAATCGAGGAGTAGTTCCATATGTTGGCAAACGTAGTATCCACATGTGTTGCCCGGCTGCTGCTGGTGGCACTGCAAAAAATGGAATGTGTTAGTTCAAGAGGCATTAGTACCAACTGTTGCATAGGATTAATTAATGTGAAATAGCGAATACCTTAAAATCTCGAACATGTGTCAGCAGGCCTTTGGCCCCGCGCTTCGAGTCACCTCCCTTTTCAATGTACATCGCGAACGCCCTACGTAATTCGAAAAAGTTAACCTTAATCATTCGGAAGGAAAGAAAGAGTACAATGTAGATATGTATGGGGAATATGTGCTTACCTATCGATTACTTGGCTGGCAACTGTGAAGTCCATTTTATTCTTACTTAGGGAATCAAGGTAATATACCTTGTTCCATTTTGGTACAATTACTATTAAAATCCAATGAAAGTTCTGATTGAAGGGCATAAGTACATAGTCCTTATTGCGGCAATCCAGCAGTCCTGATGCAATGTACCTCTCGACGATGGGTGTCTCATGGTCGATGGTATCCTTGGCGACCAATTGTGGGTCCAAGAAACCAGCTGATGAGTTGGATAATCTAGCTTTAATCAGCATGTGTCTATATATATACACACGAAAGCAAAAAATTAGATATGGCATTTATCGGTATGACATTAACGGAGACTGTGATTGTACACACTTACAGCATCCAGCATCGAATGATTGAGACGTCAAGAGCGTTGAGCGTGAACAGATCGAATAAATCCTCAAAGGCGACCACGAACATACACTCTTGAAGATTGTGGTGTAAATCTTCCTCGGTGAATTTGACAGTGATACTTGAAGTCCGTTCTCCCTCTAGCTTATTGGACTGCTGCATATACCACGTGTGCAATTGCATGCAACTATGTGGTAGCTTTTGGAGGTCTTTTTGCTCGAGCAACGGCTCGTCAAGCACGAATTTGCGGGCCAAAGGGTGGTACAGAATATCATCATTGGTCTTCTTTGCTTTGCCCTTGCTGGCCTTGCTGCCTCGGCTATAGGCCGACTTCACGGAAGTCGTCTTTGAAGGTAGCAGCGGTGCAAGTTGCTCTGGCGAGAATAGGGCCCGTGGAGATAGCACCGGTGTAGTACCCGGTGGTGGAACCGACTGGTCTTGTAATGGACATAGAGAGGGGGTGATGTGCCTATCCTAGCACCTACTTTAGTTGCTAATACTATAAACCAAATAGCAAAGTCCCTAAACAAAGGTCTATGAAGCAAATGACACAAACTAGTGTATCCGGTTCATTGAACGGGAACACTATAGTATGTCACTTGCTTCATGCCCTTTGATCATATACTCTTCATTGATTGGTTAATTTGTGCTCTCAAATTGTAGGGTTGCACATGATAAGATGAGGAAGCAAGAAAAGTGAAACATGATGCTCAATGTTAGGAAGAGAGGAGAGGGTAGAGGGAAGGGGGAGAAGGGAGGGGGTGATGTGGACAGAGAGGGGTTATGTGCCTATACTATATACTATATACTAACACAACAAGCAATGTAATATGTACCAATGTAAACTAAGCAACTGCAGTAAACAATGTACCAATGTAGTATGTACCAAATAGCAAATTAAACTAAGCTACTGCAGTAAACAATGTACCAATGTAATATGTACCAAGCATCAAGCATCAACCCTAAACACTAACAGTAAGCATGAAGCATCAACCCTAAATATGTACCAAGCATCAAGCATCAACCCTAAACACTAACAGTAAGCATGAAGCATCAACCCTAAACACTAACAGTAAGCATGAAGCATCAACCCTAAACACTAACAGTAAGCATGAAGCTCGGGGAGGGATTTGATGACCTTAGGGTTTTGGTGACCTTAGGGACGGCGGAGGAGGCGGCGACGCAGGAGGAGGAGGCGGCGGCGGAGGAGGAGGAGGCGGCGGTGACGCAGGAGGAGGAGGCGGCGGCGACGGAGGAGGAGGAGGAGGTGGCGGCGACGCAGGAGGAGGCGGCGGCAACGGAGGAGGAGGAGGCGACAGGCTCGGGGAGGCGGCGCCGGAGGAGGAGGAGGCTGCGGCGACGTCTTCGTCCGGGGAGGCGGCCGGCGAGGGCTGGGGGAGGCAGCCGGCGAGGGCTCGGGGAGGCGGCGGCGACGACGGGCTCAGGATTTAGATCTAATCGAATAACTGCAGCGCACACGGAAAACCCTAGCGAGAGGGTATATGTAGGGAGATTATCACAGACGGTTCTAAACTTAGAACCGTCTGTGATACGATATCACAGACGGTTCTAAATTTAGAACCGTCTGTGATAAGCCTTTGCCGGCTGTTGTTATTAAGACAACACCAATAACTACACAGCTGCATTCATATCAACCACCAACCAGCTGCATTCATATACAACACCAACCAGCTGCATTCACACAGTGTATTTCTTGATACATTTTGTCATTCTCAAATACATCACACATATACATAAATGCCAATACATTTTGTCATTCTCAAATACATCACACATATACATTTTCACATATACATCTCAAAATTGACTACATCACACATTTTCACATATACATCTCAAAATTGACTACAATATACATTTTCACATATACATCTCAAAATTGACTACAATATACATTTTCACATATACATCTCAAAATTGAATACATCACACATTTTCACATATACATCTCAAAATTGTCACACATTTTCACATATACTTTCTTATTGTACTTGCTTATTTCCTTTAAAAATTAGCCCTTCATCATGATCAATGCGTACGTAACTAGTTTCGTCACGTTGTTCATCGTCGACCCTTATGCCATTTTCAAAAGGAGGTAACTCGTCAAATTGATTGTATTCCTCCTCGTCCACTACATTCTCCACTCCGACAATTCTCCTTTTTCCATGAAGAACTACATGGCGTTTCTTATTTGCCGGGTCGGTTACATAGAAAACTTGAACAACTTGATTGGCGAGTACGAATGGTTCGTCTTTGTACCCGACACGTTGGAGGTCCACGGTCGTGACACCGTACTTGTCAACCTTCACCTGTGGGAGATGCACCCAACGGCAGCGAAATAAGGGGATCTTGAAAACCACATAGTCGAGCTCCCAAATCTCTTCTATGAAGCCATAGTACGAGTTTCTCGACCCATCGGTACTGAATGCATCTATGCGGACACCGCTGTTCTGGTTAGTGCTCTTGACATCCTGAGACTGCGTATAGAATGTGTACCCATTTATGTCATATCCTTGCCATGTCACAACTGTAAATGTCGGCCCTTTTGCCAACCATGTCAGCGTCTCACTCGGCGAGCTCCTAGCGATTTGCTCCTTCAACCATTGGTTGAACCAACAGTTGTGTTGCCTCATGATCCAAACATCCGGCCGCTCCGGATTCTGTTGCCGAAGCACATCCTTGTGCTGGTCCACATAAGGGGCCACTTCAGTCATGTGTTGCAACACCGTGAAATGGGCTTGAGTATATGTGTCCATATCTGGAGTGATTGCTTTCCTTCCGATAGTTCCGAGACCCTTCAGCCTCCCCTCATGACGAGATTGAGGGACACCTATCGGTTGAATCTGAGCCATATAATCGACACAAAACTCAATGACCTCTTCGCTTGCATAACCTTCGACGATGCTGCCCTCCGGCCGAGAACGATTCCGTACGTAGGACTTGAGAATTCCCATGAACCTCTCAAATGGGTACATGCTACGTAGGAATACGGGCCCGCACATTTTTATCTCCCACACAACGTGAACAATGAGATGGACCATGATATCGAAAAACGAAGGAGGGAAATACATTTCAAGGTGACATAGAGTCATCACCACCTCGTCCTGCAGAGCATCTAGTCCTTCGGGATCGATGACCTTCTGAGCAATTGTGTTAAAGAAATAACATAGCCTCATGATTGTCTCTCGGACTTTGATCGGCAAAATATTTCTAATTGCAATAGGGAGCATCTGTGTCATCAGCACATGACAATCATGAGATTTCATGCCATTTAACTTCAAATCTTGCATCGAAACGAGTTTCTTCACGTTACCGGAGTAACCAGACGGAACTTTGATACCATGCAAGCAATGGCACAGTTCTGTTTTCTCACCCTTGGACAGAGTGTAACACGCAGGGGGAAGGTACGTTTGTCCATTATCAGTGCGTGTCGGTGCTAACTCAGGCCTGATGTCCATATCAGCCAAGTCAAACCGTGCGTTGACGCCGTCCTTTGTTTTATCACGGATGTTCAGTAAGAGACCAATCAAGCTGTCGCACACATTCTTTTCTACGTGCATGACGTCGATGCAGTGCCGAATATCTAGGTACTCCCAATAAGGTAAGTCCCAAAATATTGATCTCTTCTTCCAGGTGTTCTTCTCTTGAGACCTCAATTTACGTCCCTTTCCGAGGACAACATCTAAATCCTTAACCATATCATAAACCTCGTGTCCCCTTAAATGCCTTGGAGCTGAACCGTCTTCCTTCTCTCTGTCAAATTGTTTCTTCATCTTCCGGTATGGGTGAGCCCTCCGAAGGAACCGGCGGTGACGCATGTAGACGGTTTTGCGTGAGTGTCTCAGCCACACACTCTCGGTACCATCTAAACAATGAGTACAAGCTTTGGCACCTTTTGTACTATGGCCCGATAGGTTACCAAGGGCAGGATAATCATTTATGGTGCAGAACAATAAGGAGCGCAGAGTGAAGTTCTCTCGTTTGTATGCATCCCATACCTGTACCCCTTCGTTCCATAGTACTTTTAGATCTTCCACCAACGGTGCTAGGAACACATCGAGATCATTCCCAGGTTGTTTTGGCCCTTGGATAAGTATCGACAGCAAAATGTACTTTCGCTTCAGACACAACCAAGGAGGAAGGTTATAGATGCAGAGAGTCACGGGCCATATGCTATGTCGGCTGCTCATGCTACTGAAAGGATTCATTCCATCTGTACTCAGTCCAAACCTTATATTCCTTGGTTCTGTACCGAACTCTGCAAAACTCCTATCGATGTTTCTTCACTGCGTGGAATCAGCAAGGTGTCTTATCATTCCATCCTTCTTGCGCTCCTCCGAGTGCCAACGCAGCAGTTTTGCCTCCTTTGGATTTGCAAAAAACCTTTTCAAACGGGGAATTATTGGAAAATACCATGTCACCTTAGCAGGAGGTCCTTTCTTCGCCTCTGTTCCCTCGCCATCATCTGATTGATTGTTACGTTTGTATCGGGATGCGTTGCACACCGGACATACATGCATGTTTGCATACTCTTTACGGTAGAGGATACAGTCGTTCTGGCATGCATGTATTCTTTCTACTTCCATTCCCAACAGACAAAGAACCTTCTTGGCTTTATACGTGGTTTGAGACAACTCATTTCCCTCCGGAAGCATGTCCGCTAAAAGACCTAGCAGCGCCGTGAAACTCTTGTCGGACCAACCGTTGCTTGCCTTCAATTTCAACAGTTCAAGCACGGCCGACAACCTCGTGTACTTGCAGCCCGTGTACAAAGGTTTCTCTGAATCCTCCATCAAGCCATGGAATTTAACATACTCTCTCTCATCATAGTTCTCTTCTACATCGCGAATTATCTGATCCAGATTATCATCGTGCAACCTATCCGAATCCGAGCCACAATCGACATCAGCCGGCGGCATGTCATTCAGTTCACCGGCGATGTCATCCGGGGGCATATCATTCACTTCACCGGCGATGTCTTCTGGCGGCATATGATCATTCACTTCGCCATGACTGGTCCAACACGTATAATCCTTTTTGAAACCCCTCCGAATCAAGTGCGATTCAATTTGCCCTCGGTTCTTAAACATCTTCAAATTCTCGCAGTCAGTGCATGGACAGCACATATATTCCACCCCCTTATTCAACATATCCTCCTCGGCAGCTCTTATAAAAGCAGAAACGCCATTAATGTACTCTTCACTCACACGGCTCGCGGCATACATCCAGCTTCGGTCCTACGTTACGTACATATATAACAACTTAGTATTAAAATCTAGATTAACTAATTATAACTACATATATACCGGCCACATTTATTATATTGAGACTTAATTTGCTAGCTCAATTCATATTACAAACACAACAGCTATTATATAACCAACAATTTTGCAAATTAACCATCTTCAATAACCACTCATGGATTACTTAGACCTAAATTGTAATGCAATTAAAGAAAAAATAAATTTCATTACTAACCATATCTAGAGCAACCAGGAAAGTCTGAATCTTTCAAAGCTCAATCTCTGCCTCTTCCAACCAAATTAACTGGCCTAAAATCGCCTAGCTTCCTCCCGAGTGAAAAAGTGCGCAGCAGTGGCTAGATCTGGATCGAAATGAAGACAGATGCAATCTGAACAGCGCAATAAATGCCTTAGCCATTATCACAGACGGTTTTTAGTTAAAAACCGTCTGTGATAATCTGGGATTATCACAGACGGTTTTTTATATAGACCGTCTGTGATACAAAAGTATCACATTTTGTATCACAGACGGTTCATTGGTAATAACCGTCTGTGATAATCCATTTTCCAGCCACAAAAACCACAGACGGCCTCCAAATTACAACTGTCTGTAATAGTGCTCATCAGAGACGGTTTCACAAAACCGTCTGTGATGAGGCGTCTACTATTAGGCTTTCTGTAGTAGTGATTGAGAGTTGGAAAAGCTTGGCTTTCCCGTTGTCCAAGAGTTGGCTACTGATGTGATTCTCCAATAGATCCCTCTGAGCTTTGAGCCAGTTATTTTGAACTTTCATATGAATGGCATGGAGAAGTTAGCAGAGGAGAATATTAAGAAAAGCTCTAATCATGTCATGATTGTTTAGAAGACTACCAACTTCAAAATGAAGTATAAAACTTTGAGCAAAAGAAAGGGCATAGGCAAAACTTAAGATGAGATCTCGAGTATCAAATCTAACCTTCAGAAGCTCAAGATTGGTGCTGCATCTACTGCCATTTGCTACCATTGCCAAGGGACTGGACATTAGAAGAGCAACTGTAAGAAGTACTTGGTAGAACTGGAAATGAAGAAGGGAAGTAAGACTTCTACTTCAGGTATAAATATTATAGAAATAAATCATGCTACTTCTCATATTAGCTCTTGGGTATTTGATACTGGATCAGTTGTTCATATTTGCAATTCAATGCAGGGGCTAATAAGGAGTTTGGCAAGAGGCGAGGTCGATCTTCGCGTAGGCAATGGAGCAAGAGTTGTTGCATTAGCTGTTAACACTTTACCATTATCTTTACCCTCATGATTAGTTTTGGAATTGAATAATTATTATTATGTTCTTGCCTTAAGCAAAAACATTATTTTCGCTTCATGTTTGGGAGCAGAAGGTTATGTGTTTAGAGTAAAGAACAATTGTTGTTCAATTTATTTGAATGATATGCTTTATGGTCATGCTCCATTAATAAATGGATTATACATTTTAAATCTTGAGGATGTGCCTGTTTATAACATTAATACAAAGAGGTTTTGGCCTAATGATTTGAATCCCACTTATATTTGGCATTGCTGTTTGGGTTACATAAATAAGAAGCGCATGGTGAAGCTCCATAAAGATGATATTCTAAACTCATTTGGTTTTGAATCATTTGAAATATATGAATCTGGTTTACTTGGCAAAATGACTAAGACACCTTTCACCGGTCTAGGTTTATGGGGCAAATGACTTGTTGGCCTTAGTACATTTGGATGTATGTGGACCTAGGGCTGAAAACGGTCGGAAACGATCGGTAGGAGGTCAAATCACTTTCACTTTCACATTATTTTCTCGAAAATGAAATCGATACGATATTGTCGGAAACGAGAACGACATCGATATTCCGGTAAATTCGGAAACGAAACTATTCGATCAAAAGTGCATCGATAACGATCGAAAATCATGAAAGCGATATCTAAAATACAATAAACACACCAATCTGCACAGCATGACAATAGCTGTATAGATTGACCCAGGTCACATGAAAAATAATACTGTAGTAATAATCCATGTGTAACATCCTGCGAATCTGAAAAGATGATTCAGTATAAGAAGAGAGAAACCAGAATTGAAAACATAAAACCTCATTTTGAAAATAAAATACAAACACAAGTACACACACACACACACATATATATAAATATATATAATATATGTATGTATGTATGAACAAGATGTGCCCAGCTTCTCACTGGCAGCTGGGCCCAGCCCCTGCGCGCCGCTCCTCTCTTTCCTTCTCCCCCTCTCCCCGGCCTCCCTCTTCCTTCCTTTTTCTCCTTTTCTCCCCCGTGCGCCACTTCCCTCCTTCCGTGGCCGAGCCTTCTCCACGTCTCCTCTTTCCTTCTCTCTTTCTATGGCCGTCGCGCTCCACCCCGCGCCCGCCGCTCGGTCCCCCTCCAGCAGAGCCCGCCACTCCTTCTCCCGCCCGCGCCGTGAGCCCGCCACCGCCCTCTCCTTGCCATTCCGGCTCTCCGGTGAAGCCCGGCCGAGAATACCGCATCAAAGCGTGCCCCTGCTCCTCGAGTACATCATCACCGAGTCAATTGGACTCTGGTGGCCTGAGCACGCCGCAGCAGTGATTCTTCCCCGCCTCCGGCCGAACCGCCGCTTCCGCCGCCGTCTCCCCCTCGGTCGGCACCAGCTCAATTCATTGGGTAGGGAGCGTCCCCACGTGGTCATGTAGCTCCCCCAAGCTCCGCTTCGGTTTTTCCCCCACCCCAGTCCGCCGGCGACGCGAGCTTCCCCGCACCACCGCGAGCCATCGCCGTCAGCCCACCTCGGCCACTCACTCGCACGGCCAACCCCACGGTAAGCATCTCCGGTACTCCCTTAGGCTCTCAGGAGCTTCAACTTCTTCTCCTCTCCCCGTCGGCATCGTTGCACCATTACCACCCCACCGCAGGCCGCACAACCCGCCGCCCTGCCGACCCGCCTCCACCTTGGCATCGCAATGGGGCTGCGCTCGCCGGAGCTGCGCTTTGCCGCTGGAGCCGGCATCGGCGCGCTCTCCCGGGCCGGCCGCATCGTGCCCTCCCCGCTCGCCGCGCTCGCGGCCCCGCGCCGCAGCCACCGCCGCTCCCCTTCCTACTCGCCCCCCAACTCCAACCCCTCCACTGCCTCCGTACCCGCAGGTAAGCCTCCGCGCCTCTCCACTCCTCGTGCGGCTATGTCGGTCTAGTAGTGATGCACCGTGAATTCGCTTACTTGCCAAATGGGCTGGGGCTCTGTGCAGGCAGGACGGAGTGACAGGAGGGGCCGGATTGGAAGAAGGCGAGCGCGAAGCGGTTCGGGATTACGGAGTCCATGATCCCCGGTTTTCGGTAATTACCGACGGTATTTTATCGGGTAAATACGGTATTTTTCGAAAACGATCGGAAGAGAGCTAAATCGTTTTCGTTATCGGATGTTTTTACCGTTCTCGTTTCCGTTTTATCGGTTACCGTAACCGTTTCCGTTTAGAAGAAAAAATCGGTAATTTTTCGAAAATGATGTTCGGTAACCGAGAATTACCGTTTTCGTTTTCAGCCCTATGTGGACCAATGAGCTCAACTATCAGAGGTGGTTTTCAATACTTCATAACTTTTACTGATGACTTTCGTAGATATGGATACATCTACCTAATAAGGCATAAGTCTAAATTATTTGAAAAGTTTAAGGAATTTCAAAATGAGGTACAAAATCAACTTGGCAAGACAATTAAAGCCCTACGATCAGATAGTGGAGGTGAATATTTGAGCCATGAGTTTGGTGATCATCTAAAACAATGTGGAATTTGAACACCTCAATGGATGGGGTGTTTGAACGATGGAATCGGACCTTGTTAGACATGGTTCGGTCTATGATGAGCTAATCTGATCTGCCATTATCTTTTTGGAGGTATGCTCTAGAGACAGTTGCGTTCACATTAAATAGGGTTTCATCAAAAGCCATAGAGAAGACACCATATAAGATATAAACTGGAAAGCATCCTAGGTTGTCTTTTCTCAAAATATAGGGATGTGAAGTATATGTAAAATGTTTGACGTTTGACAATCTCACACTTAAATCTAATAAATGCTTCTACGTGGGATATCCTAAGAAAACTAAAGGATATTACTTTTATAAAAGGGATGAGAACAAAGTGTTTGTTGCCCGAAATGGTGTCTTTTTGAATAAAGAGTTTCTCTCAAAAGGAGTTAGTGGGAGCATGGTGATACTCAAAAGAAATAACATTAGAAAATGTTTCAACTCCTACTGAACTTCTACAGAGTGTACAAGATATTGTAAAACCTTTGGAAGAGGCACCAACCCCATGTAGGTTAGAAAGGCCACGTCAATTGTCGATAAGGTATTGACATGATATTTTATTGTTTGATAATGATGAACCTAAGACTTATGAGGAAGTGATAATGGACCTGGACTCTGAGAAATGGCTTGGAGCCATGAGATCCAAAATTCAATCCATGTATGATAATTAAGTTAGAACTTAGTTGATCCACCCGATGGTGTAAAAACCATTAAGTGTAAATGTGTTTTTAAGAAAAAGATAGACATGGATGGAAATGTTCATATCCATAAGGCATGATTGGTGGCGAAGGGTTTCAAACAATTCAAGGTGTTGACTATGATGAAACCTTCTCGCCCGTCGCTTTGCTTAAGTCTGTCCGGATCATTGTAGCTATTGCTGCATATTTGAATAATGAGATATGGTAGATGGATGTCAAAACGGCTTTTCTAAATGGAAACCTAAGTGAGTGTGTGTATATGACACAACCTAAGGGTTTTGTTGATTCCCAAAATGCTAGAAAGATATGTAAGTTTCAGAGATCTATATATAGACTGAAGCAAGTTTCTTGGAGTTGGAACATTCATTTTGATGAGGTAGTCAAAGGGTTTGGCTTCATCAAGAATGAAGAAGAGCCTTGCGTTTACAAAAAGTATAGTAGGAGCGCACTTGTCTGTCTGGTCCTTTATGTCAATGCATATTATTGATCGGAAATGATATTCTTATGCCTAAATTTGTCAAGTCTTCATTAAGAAATAGTTTCTTTATGAAAGACTTAGGAGTGACAGCATATATTTTGGGCATAAAGATCTATAGAGATAGAACTAAAAGGCTAATTGGATTAAGCCAAGATACGTACATTGATCACAAAGTGTTGAAGTGGTTCAACATGCAGGATTCTAAGAAGGGTTTCTTGCCTATGGCATATGGTATTAGTCTTAGCAAGACTCAGTGTCTTTCGACACCAGATGAGTAAGATTCCATATGCTTCCGCCATTGGGTCTATCATGTATGCTATACTTTGTGCATGCCCAGATGTGTCATATGCTCTAAGTATTACGAGCAGATATCAGCCAGATCTAGATGAATGTTACTGGATAGTTGTATAGAACATTCTAAAATACTTGAGAAGGACTAGAGATATGTTCCTTGTTTATGGAGGTGAGGAAGAGCTAGTCATAAATGGTTACACTGATGCTACCTTTCAAATCGACAAAGATGATTTTCGATCATAGTCTAGGTTTGTGTTTTGTCTTAATGGAGGAGTAGTGAGTTGGAAAATTTCCAAGCAAGAGATGATTGCCGATTCTATAATGGAGGCTGAGTATATTGCAGCTTTCGAAGCTACAAATGACGTTGTTTGGATAAAGAAGTTCATTTCTGAGCTGGGTGTGGTCTCTAGTGCTTCTAGTCCAATGAATCTCTATTGTGATAATAGTGGAGCTATTGCACAAGCCAAGGAGCCTAGATCGTATCAAAAATCGAAGCACATAGTTCGGCATTTTCACCTCATTCGTGATATGTTGATAAAAGTAATGTTAAGATATGCAAAGTGCACATAGATTTAAATATTGTTGATCCATTGACAAAGTCTCTTCCTCAGCCAAAGCATGAGGTGCACATAAGAGCTATGGGTATTAAATACTTGCATAATTGACTCTACTGTAAGTGGGAGATTGTTAGTGATATGCCCTACAGGCAATCATGAAGATGATTGTATCACTTCTATGCTTATGATCTTTTGAATAATATGTTATTTTGTCCCTTGAATAAATGTCTTTCATATTGATCAACAAGTATGTAACTTATTCGTAGAACTCTTTATTCATGTTTTGATATTATTCTAAATTATCCCTGATCTTATATTATTATGTGGGACAATTATAATTTGTAGATCAGCACATGCATTGATTGATGATTATGTTTCATGGATCATGGATATGGATATCAAATCAATAATATGGACACATATTAGAGAATATGATGTTGGATTGACCTACCATTAGACACTATGAGAATTATTATATTCTTAAGTGTCATTAGAATTGGTCTCATACATAATATATGTAGGATCCTTAGACCTGAGATCGTCATTATTTCCTACATGTGTAATAGTTTACTTAGGGGTTTCCAAACACTACTCCGTGACTGAGTAGTCATAAAGGTAGCCTTCAAATTTACTATGAAACATGCGGAGGAATATGAGCGATCAAAATGGAATTTGCCCCTCCTATATAACAGGAGAGATATCTCTGAGCCCCTTGATGTGTTGGATTAAGGAAGTGCATGGCCATGCCGAATGTGGTTGAGGAGTCAATCCCAAATAAGTAATCCACTATAGGTTCGAGTGAAGGATCGAGCTATCACAGGATGGCACGCTTTTCGCCTTGAGTTTGATCTGGTATCATGAGGTAAAGGGATCGGTACATAAGCACTATATAGGTTCATTCGATATAATCTTTATGTATGTTTGGGAGTTTTATGTCCTGCTAGAGATCACTGTCGACTTATGGACCAAAAAGGAGTTTTTAGCCTATGGCCAAATATGCATGAACCTACTGGGTTACACACTTAATAGGCTGGAACAATAAGGGTCTAGATGATAGTTTTCAATTTGGATTCGATCTATACTCGTATCGGATAAGGATCCGATTGGAGGCTATATAAAGAAAGGTGCGGGTCTAAGGGAAGCATCCCAAAACACACTCATCGAAACCCTAGCCATCACCTCTCATAAACCCTGCCGTGCATGCTGGTACTAGCACACCGATGCATGGTGGTCCATCCCTAGATGTATGGACCTCGGTAGAGGCGCTGCTGTGACTACGGTGCTAATTGGGATGATTGTGAGGAGGAGACGATTGGTCAGAGGACGATTTACTACTACCGCTACACCGATGTGCTCTTCGTTGAATCGACTGCTTCAACTCTACTTCCACTACACTGCGTGTCTAGTTGTAATGATCTATGATCTCTTACTCACATGGCTTCCTAGTTTATGCAGTAGAAAATTTTAATCTACGCTAGTGTAGCCTACCTGTGTTCCAACAGGACTAGTTGGCTAGTAGTAGGTTTCTAGGTTTTGCTGAATATCACATTCTTTCCTTGGAGCAGTCAAGAGAGGAAATCTACACAAAAGTGGGTTAACACATGGAGAAGGAAGAAGGCATGCAGCAACCTTATCATTCTGGATAGGTCCTAGTTGTATTGTTTCCAACCATAGACCTTGTATGGATGGTTGGGACGATGGGTGTCATGTCCTGTGTTGCCACATTCAAAGTAGGTAATACTTGGTGGGGCTTCTATGTCTTGTAGTTGGACTTCAGCGGGTGTAGCTTGTTCCTTCTTAGGGCACTTATTGGCGTAGTGTTCTGTATTTCCGCAACCAATACAAGTGATGTCCTTTACGGACTTGCCTGATATAGTGCTATTGTCATTTTCATCATGATGGATCATCCTCAACAATCCTTGCAGAGTAGGGTTAGGTGACAGCTTGCATGGGTGGTAAGGGCTATGGCGAGAATAAACTATTGGTCTCGTCGTCTTACTTCCACTAGGGATAGTTGACTTGTTTTTAGCCATCGTATTAATTTGATTGGCGAAGACATGATCGTCAGGCCTATTGCGGGATGAGGAGAGAACAAAAACAAAGCAGGGACTTGAGTCTTAGTCCTTGTGTGGGTTGAGGCTTCCAAGTCGTTGTCTTCTTTGATGATGTTTTCTCTGAATATCGGGACGTTGAGTGGTCTTCTCTTGTTCTTGATTGTCTTAATCATGGTTATTGGTCACTTCACATTTGTAGGCCCGACGGGTTTTACAGCAAAATGGGTGACGGGGAAATAGCATGCGTAAGGGAAAATCGCGAAGATAAGGTAATCTAAACCCATTATAGACTTTTAAGTAGCATACCCAAGAAGTTGGGGTAGAACTCAAACCATACAAATTTTTGAAAAACAAACTTTTCCTGTGGCTACGAAATATAACGCCGGAGGGTAAGAAGGCAGCGTATAGGGTCCAACTGAAAAATTGCAGTAATGCAATGTCTACAGGTAGAGACATATATCAACGTCTTACCATCTCTAAATACCCAAAAGCTAGCTCACATAAACCTCCTAAAGCAAGCTCTTACCAATCTAGTCTAGTAGTCTAGGTCTAAACACCATTGTTGGACTCAATAGTGTCGGGTGCAGCGGAGTGTTGCCTATAAGTCTTCCAAAACATTTTCTAGTTCCTGAGGTTCATATTGAGATCATACTACTCTTTCATGCTTACTTAACTAAACTTTTGAAGTGAGGTAAGTGGCTAGAAATAGTAGGAGAAAAAATTTTAATTTCCATGATAGCATGAGATGAGGACAAATGATTTAGAGTAGTTGCAAAATACATATTTTCAGCTCATGCCATAGTTTTGAAAATCATTGCAAAAAGCATTTAAAAGTAGCGCTTGCAATAGTTTAAAGATGAATTTTTAAAAGCCTTTTGGTGTAGTGTTTTAGGAACATTTTCAAATCATTTTGGTTCTACCTTAATGACTAAAATATTGTAAAAAACTTTTATTTTTAGAAGATATACTTTTCTTTAAACACAAATCATTTTGAGACAAGATAAGAAGGAAAACAAAAAGAATGATTTAGATCAGATGAGAAAGCTAAGAGAAGAATATAGGAAACTTTGCTATTCTTACCACCCATTTTTTTGCAAATATTTTTAAATTTAAAATAAGCTGTATTTGGCAAATAAATCCTTAAACTAACGGCCATTCTATCTAGGGCTTAACCTACAGTCAACCTGGCTCTGATACCAACACTATGGGGACCCCGGTCGTGATATCAAAATGATGAGCATGACATCAAAAACCAATAGCCTGTGCTCATGCAGGCTAGAGGTAGAAGAAAGGTACTGCAAATAGGCCACACTGAATAGTGAGAGAGAAAGAAAGAGTGAGATGAGCTAAGAAGTTTGGGTAATTGTTGGACACATCAGATGAGCTCGAAAGATTATGAAAATCTTTACAAATACTCTTGACATAGAGTTGATGATTGTGTAAATTTTTTAGAGTTTTGTCTTCTCTTGATTTTTCTAGAAAAATCTGAGAAGACTTCTAGTTGAATTTAAATATACTTATTTGATTTAGATAGTTTCAGAACTTGTTTTAATATTTATTTTAGTGTCAAGATTATACTCGTGGGCTTTTAGGATGGTTTCCACCATAAGTTTTCTCATGCCCACTTTTGATCCTCTTTTTAGTATGATTTTTGAGTTTTAATTTGAATTGTATTCTAAGCACTTTTGTTTTTGATGTTCAAACCTTTTAAAGAAACTCCAATCAAGAACCAAGGATTCAAAATGCAATCAAAAAGTTTAAAATTTTTCTCATTTTTGCATACCCTAGAATTTGAGATTTTACAGCTTACCTGCTCAAACGAGATATTGTAATGAAGCCCTCTTGTTTTGCCATGCAAGTTGTTGTCCTCAAGTGCAATGTGCGTACTCTATGGAGTATAAATAAGAACGTGGAGTCGATGGGCTCCGTGCGAGCTCTGCAGAATATAAAGCATCTGGAGCCTTAGCCATCCTAGGCAACTTTATGGAGTATAAATAAGAGTGCGGAGTCTGTGGGCTCCGAAAACAAACTATGCGGAGTATAAAGTATCAAGACCCTTAGGCATCTCAGGCAACTTTATGGAGTATAAATAAGAGCATGGAATCCATGGACTCCATGTGAACTCTGTAGAGTATAAAGCATCAGGAGCCTTAGGCATCCTAGGCAAACTCTACGGAGTATAAATAAGAGTGTGGAATTCACGGGCTCCACACAAACTCTCTGAAGTATAAAGCGCCAGGAGCCTTCGATGTCACTGGGCTCTGTGCCAAATCTACATAGTATAAGTAAGGGCACGAAGTCACCGCGTGTGTGGCCCGCTCTCATCTATTGCATCTATATCTTCTTGCGAGCCTCTCCTGTCTTGCGGAGCACAAGCTACCGAGAGCATGATAAATTCCAGCCTATGCACGACGCCTGCTTTGTCCTACCGCCAACTTCGTTGATACTAGTTCAAAGTGTGGGAGATGGAGGCATGGAGCATGTGTGATTTCTACCTTATCGCACCGCTGAATTCATCAATGATAGTCCGAAGGGTAGGAGACGGAGTGCATTTGATTTCTACCTTGTCCTACCACCGACTTCATCAATGCAGTTTTCATGGGTGGGGTATGGAGCGCACGCATTTCAAACTTCATCGACGTAGTTCCGAAGGGTGGAGGATGGAGCGCGCGTATTTCAAACTTTGTCCTACCACCGACTTCGTCGATACGGTTCTAAAGGGTGGGGGACAAAGCGCTCACTTTTTAAACTTCATCCCACCTTCAACTTTGGCAACGCTCGTCTGAAGGTTTGGAGATGGAGCACACGCATTTCACACCTCTCCCTACCACCAACATCATCAACGCCGGAGTGCACGCTTTTTAGACTTCGTCGATGCTTGTCTGAAGGTGGGGACGGAGCATGCATGATTTCTACCTTGTCCCACCGCTGACTTTGTCGATTATAGTATGAAGGGTGGGAGACAGAGCGCACGTGATTTCTACCTTGTCCTACCGTCGACTTTGTCGACGCAGTTCCGAAGGGTGGGGGACGGAGCGCGTGCGTTTTAGACTTTATCCTACCGCCGACTTCATCGATGTAGTTTCGAAGGGTGGGGGATAGAGTGCGTGCATTTTAGACTTCGTCATCGTGGTTCCGAAGGGTGGGGTTGGAGTGTGCACTTTTTAGTTTCGTCCCACCACTGATTTCGTCGATGCTCGTCCGAAGGGCGGGGGACAAAGCTCGCGTGTTTCACACCTCGCCCTACCGCCGACATCGTCGATGCCGAAGTGCGCACTTTTCAGACTTCGTTGACGCTCGTATGAAGGGTGAGGGACGGAGTGTGCTCTTTTTAGACTTCATCCTACCGCCGACTTCATCGACACTAGTCTAAAGGGTGGGGGATAGAGCGTGCGTGATTTCTACCTTGTCCCACCGTCGACTTCATCGACGATAGTCTAAAGGGTGGGAGATGGAGCACGTGTAATTTCTACCTAGTCCTACCGTTGACTCCGTCGACGTTAGTTCAAAGGGTGGGAAACGAGACGCGCTATTCAAACTTCATCCTACCACCAATGTCGTCAGTGTATTTCCGAAGGATGAGGGATAGAGCATGCGTGTTCCAGACTTCGTCCTACTGTCGACTTCGTCGATGCAGTTCTGAAGGGTGGGAAACAGAATGTGCGCATTTGTTGGCACATTTGTTGTCTGCATTCTAAAGTATCTGAGTTGGTAGGGCACGAAAAGATATCACACATATACTAATGTACAAGTGCGTATGAACTTCCGCATACATACCGTTGTGCAGAAACGGATCCACGTTGAGCTACAGGGTGCATGAGACACCGGGTACAAAGGTACAAAATAGTTTTGCCTTATCAAAATCCACATATGCATAGATGTGCACCCTATAATTTAGGTCCAATAACTCTACACATATGGTAATATATATGATGAGGCCCGATTGATTTCGCTTTAGATTCGCCACTACCGCTGTGTTATATGACTGTTCACATCTTTGTGTCGTTGACTGAAAGCACATATGTACTTTCGTTGGAATCCACTTTTATGTGCTTGTAACGAACACATTCATTGTCTTGTGAATATAGAGAGAGAGTTTCTGTTTAAATTTTGCGAATATGCATGGGATTTGCCAATGAACTCTCGCCACATTTTGTATGCCGGCCACAATACATGTGGACTACAATATCCATGTTTAGTGCTGTGCAATGACCTCACGGGGGCATTTTCGTCATTTGACATAGGGACTACGGAACATACTATTACAAAGGGCAATGGTAGTACTGTAGATTATTACAGTGTCCAAGACATCGACAAATATGTGATGCATGCTTGACAAATATAACCATTGTATATTTAGGGTTGTGTTGCTGATGATTAAGCATTCAACTCATAAGAATATAAAAGCAGAATATGAGATATAAGATATGCTCTTTAACCTGTGGGCATAGTGCACAATATGCAGCCCATGCCCCCTACTTATAGACAGAGGTAGGGGCTTCATAATAGAATAAGCCATATAATGAGCTAGGTAGGGGCTTTTAATGAGGCTTACGTCAACAGGCCTTATGGGCTAGGTAGGGGCTTCTAATGAGGCTTTGTTTAGATAGAGTGTCAACACAATGTACCCTCGGAACAGGCAATATACAACAACAACTTCACAGACGCCTTCTGTTTCTGCCAGCAGCATGCTTAATTATCTGCAGTTTCTGAAAGTCATCCATCCTTGCCTCCGACACGACTAAGATGTGAAGAGATGTTTAAGATCTGAACAACATATAAGATATGTTATTCAGATCTTGAACAACATACCTTATATAAGGTATTTTTTTCCTGTGGTTGATGGTTTATAGTTATGACTAATAGTTTTTGACTCTAGCATAATGCTTGAGCAAATAAACTGAATACTGATAAGCCATTTAAAAAATAAGATAAAAATCGTCTTATTTGTTTGTTTTAAAAAATAAAACATAGCCATATGCATACATGCAAGCAGAGACCCGTGCATGAGCTATGGGAATTGGTAGTGCTGAGCGCTGACAAGCCACTAATTTCTGGGCCATGCGTGCATGCATGTTGGCTGAACCTCAACCAGGCATGCATCCTCAGGTTTGCCAGCAGCGTCATTTGATCTGGCAGCTACCTGCCATTCATGAAAATTGGTGATTCGCAATTGGCATTTTGTAAGACGTACTGGTACTTGCTAAGGGCATCTCCAATGGTTATAGCTAGCAACTAACTATAAGACTTCCACATCATCTATATAGTACACACTAAAGTTAGCATTCTAAAGAACTATCTATAAGGATAGCTATTTGATGCTCACATGCACACACAGAATTTATGGAGGCTGCCTCGTTTGGCGCTATAGACTATCTCTAGAGCTGTAGAGAGCTGCGTTCTCTTTCTTCATTTAATATCTTCCACGTAGGACAGTTGATGACATGGACTCTCTTGTAGATAGCTGCTATAGACCCATTGGAGATGCTCTAACGCTAGCTACTTGGGCGGCCAGTTGACAGTTCATCACAGTTGAACGATCTTGCTCTGACTGATGCAGTCAGTCCTCGGTGTCAGGTATGCATAAGAGGGCAGCATATATATGTGCCAACATAGGCATGAAGCATGTCCATTCATTAGATTACATTAGCTAAATCCATTAATATATATACAGTTGAGTGAAAAAGCCAAAGATGGGCTTGTTACCAACCATGGACATTGCAGACCCCGGTCTCTGAAGCTTTAGCTTGAAGAAATAACAGAAAATGGTGAGCAAGCAGAGAGAGAACAGAAAATGGTCGATTGGTAACAACAGCTATGGACATTGGTCAGGCAACAGTCGGCAGTAAAGGCCCAAAATGTTTGTCCATTGGAAGGGTTAATTAGCGTTTGTTTTGTCCAACAATTGAAACCCTGCAGTACAGCAGAAAGCAGCAGGGATTAGCTTCGTCATTAGCCAAAGGGAAAACTCAGAAAAAAACAAAATGAGAGGCGGCGCTGCTTACGTGGGAGTCGAACGAAAGACCTACTAAACGGGTGGTTTAACCCACTGAGCTAAGAAAGTTCATATAGGTTAACTTTCGAGTAAAATGCCCTTAAAGTATTCATCTTTATTTGCACAACACTGATAACAACTACGCAACTTTTCTTCAGACCAACATGAACCTACAGTTGTCGACATACTACTAGCTTGGATAATGGTAAGCGAAGATGCCGTGGAATTAGCGAGTTCAAGAGCATTTTTTTTCTTTCTTCGACCTTGTTTACAACGTAATGCCCATAAGCATCTACTTATCATCAAATCTAGTAGTACCTTTTGGGTTAAAAGCCAAATAGAGACAAAATAGTACGATAATGGGGGTGGCTAGGTGTTTACATTTCAACAACAAAAATGTGTAGAGATGGGGGCAAAAACACCTTTAAAAGACCTAACTCACCAATTTCAAATGATGATAGATCCTAGCTAAGAATTTCTTGCCTCCAAAATCCATACGAGAATTCTGTGTTGCAATCAGTTTTTTTTTTCGTAGCTGCACCTGCACCTATAATTTTGCCTAAAATGAACTGCTATGTATAGTGCTCAGGTGTCGACATTTCACGTTAAACATACATCTTGAGTGAATTCCAATACTTGTATAATATTCCGTCTGGGCACTCTGGGGTCGCCTGAGATGGAAAAGAAAAGGGCCAAAATACTGTGTACACAAATCAAACAACACCGACTAAAAAATTCACTCGCAATCTAAGTAACTACAGGAACAAACAGTCTTCAAAACACAAGTGTACAACCGTCACAATTTTCAGAAAGATCAAACTTTCAAACAACACACGGACGAAAGAAGACACGTAATCCATGAACAAATACGCAAGTTACGCATTCTAGTCCGTTTGCAGAACCTTTGTGTGGTAAATAGGCACCAGTGTTTTAAATCTCCGGTTATGACGTTTAGCGGATGACTTCTCAAACAGCTAATAGCGGAGCTAAATGAGGTTATAGCGGCTAAATTATACATGGACTCAAATAGCTTCATCTGTCTAAAACAGCTATAGCGGCAGCTATAGCCGGAGATTTAAAACTATGATAGGCACCCACATTATGGAGCATTTATTAGTTCAATCATGCCTAACCTAGTCCACTAATCGGATCTGAATGGATTGGAACACTGAGGTAGCAGCACAAGGTCGGTTTAGATCAGAGTCGGCGACGACCAAGACAGTGTCCCCAGGTTTCACCGAACCCTTGGACTTCATGAGCTTGATGGTTTGCTTGAAGTTATCCTCCATGTTATTTGATAGCGGTAGCTGAAGTGGAATTACTCCCCAGTAGAAGTTCATGCTCTTTCTTGAGTTGGCATTATCAGTGAATGCGAAGATGGGAGGGTTGGGCCGGTTACGTGATAGAAGGGATGCCATGTGACCGTACTTTGTGTAAACAAATATGGCATCCACGGCAAGGTTGTTTGCTGCAGAGAGAGTAACCATGGGTGAATTTGAGAGAACAATAGATATTTCAATACGAAGTTTACACAAGAAAAAAAAACATACCCATTTCTACAGCACTGGTGCAAATTTGCTCCGAGATCCGGTCAGGTAGAGCTATTGCAAGCTGATATTGAGGAAGAAGTTTCTGCATGTTTTCCTCACGGCTCCATGATTCCATCCTCTCGCTAGCTTCACGAAGGACACATAGAGCTTTATGGGGATATGCACCTATAGCTGACTCTGCAGATAGCATTACAGCATCTGCATATTGCCGCACTGCTTCAGAAACATCTGCCACCTTCATAAAGGTAATTACAGATCATCAAAAGGAAGCAGGAAAAGTTTAAGTAGATGAAATAAAATTAGATTTTTGTGAAGTGTGTTTTTCTTATAGATTAGTTAGGTTACCTCCGCACGAGTTGGTGTTGGATATTCAACCATTGATTCAAGAAGCTGAGAAGCAACAATCACAGGCTTATTCAGCTGTCTACATAGTTCAACAATTGCCTCTTGGATGGCTGGGATTTTTTCTAGAGGAATCTGAACTCCGAGATCACCACGTGCTACCATAACTCCATCAGATGCCTCTATGATGTCTTTCAGGTTCTTGAGAGATTCAAGACTCTCAATCTTTGCAAATATTTTTATGTGTCTGTCATACAACTAGATTGTATTAAACTAGCAAATCCTAAATAATATATATACCCATTTTTTAATGAATAGAGTTGTTTCACTTGCTAAGCTTGACATCAATACGTTAATATCATGGGCAGAATCTCTAAAAGTGGTATTACAGTTGCATATTTTCAAATAGTTGATTTGATATGCTCCCTTGTCAAACAACATCAGTGCCTACATTGGTGAGCCCCCCTGCTGCTGGTAATTTCTAGGACTCTCCCATTAGGACATAGACAACGCCTAGACATTATAATTTATAAACAATTTGCACATATATATTACACTACAATTACAACTCCTGTGCTGTGCAAGAAATAATGTATCACAATTTTACAATAGCAAGCAGCAAATTATACTTATGAAATCAAGAAATAACTTTATATGTTAGTTGTCTGCTCACTCTAATGATTTTCTGGAGAGATAAGTCTTCAGGTGCTTGATGTCATTAGCATCTTTTACAAATGAAAGAGCAATGCAATCAACTCCTTCAGCTATCCCAAAATCGATGTCAGCCCAATCCTACAAGATAACATAAGCACTCAGCGGCAAGCAAGAAGTGAGTACTAGTTTCTGATTAACTATATAACACTACAAAATTAGATAGATATTGATCAAATAAAAATAGCCAGAAATTGTATCATCTTATAAAGATTTTGAACAAGGAAACACTATCAAACTAATAATTCAATTGATAAAAATACTTCATAAATTCTGCTACATTCTTAATGAGTGAAAAAAAAATGCTACTTCAAAAGGGAACTGTAAAATTAAATGCATGAGCTCCAAGAATAACAAGTACTGCATTCTAAGTTAACCTTTGCTGACAATGTAGGAAGCCCAAAGTTCCTTTCAACTAATTTTCCATTCCTCCAGAATGACAACTTGGCTCGAGGAAGAAGCAAACCTGGGTCTGTGCACTTACAGCACAAATCATTCCCGACCTTCTCAGTAACTTCAAATGTCGCCATTCCACCATCTATTACAAGCTCATCACCAACTACAATGCCTGTAAATGTGCAGAAAGTAACTTGTGAATAAGCAATGTTTAAAGGTCATATTATGGACAACCAACAAACAACTCATGTTCATCTTCAGACCTTCAGAAAACTTATCAAAGTTCACATGCATTGTAAATGGATGAGCTTCATCAGTTTTTTTACTTGTAAACAGCCATTCAGAGCCAACCTGCAATATGCCATGAAAATAAGAAAAAAAATATCATGACTTGTGTGAAACGCAGAGCATAGAGGACAAACCAATACACATATGGTGATCTATGAGGCTTTCGAAATATTATCCTTTCTTACAATTGGCAATTGCTTTTGCAAATAAATGAAGAGTAGCTTCTAGTCAAAACATAAATGGGTGTACAATTATATAGATCAGGGAGAATGTCAGAAGTCAGAATTGATCTGTCAGCTAGTTCGATGTATGTGTGCAGTTGTGCTACCACACACGTTTCAGTGAATTGTCATAGTAACACACACGTGCATGCACACAGATACATCCTGTCAGCTAACAATACCAACTCAAACCGAAGGTTTCAGGGAAAGACAACAAAGGCCAAGATGAACCTAATCCAATCTACTTGACACCGTCATGCTCTGATGTAACCGAACTTATGAGCACAAAATAATTCGTTGTTACTTCTAGTAAAACAACAAGCCCATCAAAATCTCTTGGCATGAACACAGTGTCTTGTTCAATCTAACACTAGCACAAAATTCAATCATGCTACAGGTCTCTCGGCATTATGCAGGCATAGAAATGAGAACTCCTTTTCTTTAGCACAAAAAAAGGGTGCAACAATTATCCACGTGATTCTTGATATCTTTCTACAATCTAAAGGATCTGCAAACTAATCCAATCCTGCACCAAAATAAGCGAAACACCAAGAAGACCATTTGCTAGATGAAAGGAAATAATGATCTCTTTGTACAACAACTGCCATGTATAGAAGCAAAATAATACAAAACGTGGTAATTTTTCTTGCACAGACACACCCAACCAATGGTCATCCTGTCTGAATATTATGATTCTAATCTAATCACACAAAGCGACACCAGATCCCAACAGGGTGATATAATTATTCCCAAAAGGATCGTTTCCTCCGACAAAGCAAAACACCAAGCTTGATGCTTCTAAGCTATTTGAAATAATTTAATCACATTTACACCCAGTTCGCTGCACAATCAAATCGATCCACAACATCAAAGACAGTACAGAGATACCACATTTTCCTTACACGACACAAGCACGCCCAGATGTGGCGCCCGGAACCTAATGACAAAATTCAACAGCTCCCACGAGACGAAACAAAGAGAAGGGCAAAGAACAGCACACCTCGGCCTTGACGGAGGCGGCGCCGCCGTGGTCGGCGACGAGGAGCTGGGAGCCCTCGGTGTCGACCATGAGGGAGATGCAGAACCCCTCTTCCTCGTTGAGCCTCCGCACGGCGCGCATGGCCGCGCGGTGCCAGTCTCGGCCGCCGTGGCAGAGGTTGACTCGCGCCACGCCCATCCCGCCGCGCGCCAGCGCCGGCAGCGCCTCGACGCACGCGGGCCCCACCGTGCACACCAGCTTCGTCTTACGCAATCCCATGAACCCCTTCTCCCGCAGCTCCGCCTCCGACACCACGTCCATCGCCCCCTCCCCCAGCGCCGCCGATGAAGATTCCGACGACAACGCCCGGATCCGGTGGGGCCCACGGCGGGACGGGGAGGCAGCGACGAGGTAAGTTAAGGAGCTAGTGGCGGCGGAGGTGGCCATTAGGGCTAGGGTTTTCGGGGTGGCGGCGGCGGAGGACGAGGATGGTGGTGGCCCGTGGGCGGACGATGCGAGGAGGGAGAGGAGACTTCCTGCAGGTTAGTCGTACTACTGCTTGATCGGAGATGACGGAGAATGACACGTGGGTCCGACCTGGCAGGGAGCTATTGGATTGGCAATCTGGCGCTGACGTGTGGGGACGGTGGGCCTAACCGTTGTTTGTATTTTCTCCTTCGCTTTCCCGCCTCTGGTTGGGTAATCCAGTTTTAAAAAATTCTCTCTTTCTTCTGGATGCACAAATATTTCGTAGAACTACGCAGGATGGGTCATTGCGAAACTTGATACTTAACCACTACAAATACCAGCTAGTGAGTAGTGACACACTGACGGTAGGCAAAAACCAAAAAAGTGGCAGAGATTATTTGGTTGATTTGACGCTCTTGTCGATTCAAATGTTATTTGTTCACAAATGGGAATGAGTTTTCGAAGTTACATACACTAGACGTCCAATTCTTGGAAATCGATCACTCTCAAGTTATGCTAGAAAAAGATGAAAGTTTTTTTTCTTTTGAAACGTAGACAGAATCTGTTGATTAGAATTTAAATTTGAGCTAATTATTTGACGTTGTATACAGTTTTGCAGCCATTATGTTTTCTATTGGCGCAAATGATAATGGCTTGCTCGGGATGAAGATGCAGCAAGGAGAAAATAGGAACGTGAATTCATTGAGTTAGTCCGAAAAAATAAGCTACAGGTTTGGTTCTAATCTCCAATTAAGCCTGTAGTTATAGTCAGGAAGGAGCTACGCACACAGACCTGAAGAAACTGAAGGCTTCTTTTTCAGTTTGCAAGTACGAAGTCTAACTAGCATGCTCAATTGTCATGCATCTTTTGAACTCCATTCTTTGTAAGTCAATCAGGTTCAGCACTGTGCTAGGCACCACTGTAGCAGCATAAACTGGCACAACAACAGCAGAAAGCACCAATGCACCTGTGACATAAGCAAACTTCTCCCAGGCAACATATAACATGACCACGCAGCAAATGCATCTTAAAATTGGACAAGAAAGAATTGCCACAGTAATGTACATTAGAACTGACACCATGAAGCACATAAGCAAATCAGCAAAGCTATTATAACTAGAAGGGTAGTAGATATTTTACTCTCTGATGTGTGAAATCTGCTCAACAAACATAAGTGGCCTTAGATATTTCCACACCCATTTAGCCCAATACTCAACCTGACCAAGATTCATTTGTTGAGCAAAGCAAATACAGTAATACACCTACTTCGTGAACCCATCTATATGCATGATGCACCATCACGACAGTAAGGGGATCGGCTATATCCATCCACAAAGGCAAAAGCATCTATGAGAACACGTAGAAACAGAATTCTGAAAAGTAGCAGCATACCATGAATCTGAAAAATAATGCATCTATGAGCGTTCCACAATACTCCCAAGATCCCAGAAGCAAAGTCCCTATAAATCATAGTATCATACCATATATCTGACACACAATATTGCGTACAACCAAGAATTGAAACTATGAAAATCTGGGCAGCAATGAATTTACCACCAGTAATACTGCTTAAATCCACCCCAAGGCAACAATCCTAGAAACACTTTTTGACAGTAAAAAAGGAACAGTAATTCAAGAACCATCTCCATGTTCCAAACAGTGCACCGTGAAGAAAGGGTATGGATTATACAGATTCGGATCAACATTCAGGTAACAAACACAACAACAAAGGTGCAGAAGAATATTCTTCTCAATTAGAGAACAGTAGAACAAGCATGTCCACAATCACTTACGCAAACTAAAGCAATTTTAACACTAAAAACAGAAATCCTAATCGTTTTTTGTGAGATCATATGGAGATCACCCTATGGTTGTGATGAGTAATTGACTTTTAGATTAAAGTATGTGTGAAGGTTGAGTTTGGCTTATGAGGATTTTGCAAAAGATCGCTTTCTGTCTGTCGACTTTGTGGTTCTATCGACTTTTGTGGTTTACAAGTTCAACTACTGGAGTATTCGTTGTTTACAACTTGGTGGTCGGATGGTCTGATCGGCAATTGTGTGATATCGGCCGAGCAACCACGGGGTAGTTGAAAGCTGCAATGTCTCAACAACCATGGATGGTCGATGGTCGTAGCTTTTGCCTGGTTGTAATCAGTAGTCATAAGCCATGGTATTCGATAGTCGTAAGCCGTAGCGATCGATAGTTGTAGCCAATGTGAGAGGTGGTTGTAGAAATTGGTTGTGGCAGTCATAGCATGTGCGATCGATAGTCGTAGCCGATGTGCATAGTGGTCGTAGCAATCGGTTGTGGTAGTCGTTGCTTGTGTGATCTAGTCGTAGCGATCTGTTGTGTGGTCGTAGGTTGCTGATAGGAACTTGTGGGCTATAAGTACCTCATTTCTTGAGCATCTGAGTACTCGTAAGTCATATCAGACCAATCGGTGGACTGACTGATCTCAGTGGTCTGAGGTTGTTCTTTGGAATTATTGGAGTTTTGGTTAGGGTTTGACCTAAATGTTCTTGCTAGTGTGCGCATGGATTTATTACTTGGTTCTAAGATTAGGACTAGTAATTTGGGTGCATACTTTTTGCATTATGCATTGTATGGTAAATTGTACAAATTGTTGATCTTTGTGTATCGTGCGGTGCTACGTGATGGTTTGCTTGTTGTTGGTTGTTGTAGGAATTTGAAGCTAGGTCATAGTGAGGCGTAGAAGGACCGGGACTAGGCACAAGGAGGTATTGAGGTCCAGAACTGTCAAGGAGACACCGAAGATGGCTGAGGCTTGCGGGGCAGTTGCAAGCCGAAACAATGAGAAACCAGAGCGGGAGCTACTGGCGACGAACATGACGAGCAACAGCAAGGTGGACTGGGACTAGGCTCAGGGAGGAGTCGAGATCCACACAGTTGAGGAAGCCAGGTGCTGTCATGTGCGAGAAGAAGCATGTGGTGCACCAAGTGAGTTGGGTCGTTTGGAAGCGAGGACGGTTCGGTAGGATCTGGACACGTGAGAGGCTTGACGACAAGTCATTGGGGCTACATAGAAGATGGTGATAGCACTAACGGTCCCGATCTTTCGATGAAAGTGGTAGATTCGATTGGGGAAGGAGATAACATTGATGACCCAACTACAACCACCCAAGAACGTTGCGCCTTAGCGATCGATACACCAACTCCAGAGGTTGTTCGTGACCTTGTCGGAGCACAATAAACCTAACCACGAGGGTACTTGTTCCTGCAAGCAATCGAAGAACAGGCAAGAACAAGATGAACAACAACTCAATTGCGAATAAAAGATGTAGGTTTCAATCTGAAAAGCAGAAAATGGTGGGGTTCCGAAGACAAGTATTCGGACGGTCTTGCCGACACGCGCGAAAACAAGGCAAAGTAGCAAAGGCTAACTCTATTAAAACCCAAACCCTAGAAGAGGGTGCGACTGCCTATGTAAGAGACACAGGAGGTGGAGGGTCGGCCAAAACACTTGGAAGCCGAACAGGACTCGATTACAAGGCCCAAGGCCCACTGACTCGGACTGCAAAGTGACGTGACTTGTTTGGCAGTTTCTGATTGGCTCGGATGGAGTTTGGAGGTGAGACCAAATCCATATAAAAGTAGACTCCAAGAGCTTTCCAAAGAGCACTCACGGGCCCCGCGAAACCTTCTGGATCAAAAGTTATGTTAGTTTGAAGTAGACGCTGTTAAGAAGGCCGAATCTGAGTCGAACTCGCGAACAGGACTTGGATTGCGCTTGATGGTTCCACTTCTACACTTGAGCTGGCATGGTTCTTCCCCCATGGTTCTTAAGGACAATTAAATTATCACAAGAATTAAGTAGTATTCCATTCTTTGAAACATTTGTATGCAAACTTAGGAACGCATTCACCTGATGGTTAAGTTGACGTGCTCGTGCTCGAGTCATTGGTCCTTGTATCATAGTTTTAGTTTGTTGAGTTTGTTGTGGAGTCAGCACGGTTGTATCTATGGAAATGATGTCCTCATCAGATAGTGAAGCATGTGCGATGCTTCGTGGCAAAGGAAACGGGAAGCTTCGAGGAAAGCAGTAGCTGGGCATTTTGGTAAATTGCCCAATAGGGAAAAGTGGAGGTGTGTGAAACCGCGGCATTGGCCTAAATGGTTTAGGTCTTGTATGTGCTGAAAATATGAAGTGGATCAAGTATTGGTTCACGAATGGGTTAATGGTTGTAAGCCGCTTTGAGAAGCATGCGTGAGTAAAACCCGGTATTACATGGGGTTAACGGGATATCCCCGGTTTGGCCTAATGGGGGATCCATTAGGTTTTTGGGCTCAGGTTGTGAGTCTATAAAAGGGGAGGAGATGCAAGAGTTAGGGTGGAGAAGGTTGGCTAAACCTTTTGGTGGCTAGCTCCTCCTCCCTCCCATGGGAGTTAGGTTAGAGAGTAGGTGTGTACTCTAGGCTTAGAGCTTTGTCCTCCCGACGGGAGTGGCTGTAAACCAATCATCTCAAGTGAGCAATACATCATTTTTTTGATCTACCTTTTGTGTATCTTTTGTCTGATTGAGTTTGCTTGGCTTTGATTCGGTTCTTTCTCTGTTTTCTTCTTCTACTTCTCGGCTCTTCCTATCTCTTCTTGTTCTGAGAGGTTATTCTTATTTCGGTTGGGTTGATCTATCTTTTGCTCCTCTCTTGATCTTGTTGTGCCAAGGACCTGGATGAAATGGAGAATATCTCTTAAGATCGATCTCCAATCAGTTAGATACTTCAATAGCAAGTCTATCAAGAAATCATATGTTTACTTGATTTTGGTCCCATTAGATGATTTCTTGATCTGGAGGTGTTCTTGGCTTGATCTCATTGATGCTCTAACTCGCAGTGATAGGTGGGAATATAACCAAAGCCATCTTGGCTATCTTTGACCCACGAGCGGTTCTGATCTACGACTTTGGTTTTAGAACTCAATTCATGTGCGCCCTTGATCAAATCGCAAAAAGATCTCAACTTGGTTAATAAGTTTTCAATTCAAGACTGGAGTAGCCTCTTGAGACCTTAAAAAATTTGCGTACAAAGTTTCACGACCATTTGATCTTTTAATCAAAAGATATGTGGATTTTAGATCTTGTGGTTGTACGTTGCTCTGTTCTTCCGAATCATTTTCGACCATGTCTGGTTTCAACCACAGCCAAGTTTCGGATCACATCGCATCTGATTTTGACCGCTCAATGATTTCAGAGTTGGTGGTCGTGCGCCTTCTTTGCTACTTCCAGTTGTTTATGATCGCACCTGGTTTCGATCGCTCAATGGTCTTTGATCTGGTGGTCGTGCGCCTTCTCTGCTACTTCTAATCATTTACGACCGCACCTGTTTTCGATCGCTCAATGGTCGTAGAATCATGTGGTCATGTACCTCCACTGGTTTTCGAGTTGTTTTCGACTACAGTTGGTTACGAGCGCTCAATGGTCTTAGACCATGCTAGCCATATGACAGCTCTGTTTTGAGTTCGTTCTTGTTTTTAGATCTCGATTGGTGTATGCTACTTTAAGTTGCAATAATGTCTAAAATTAATCATGGATTTTTCAATCCAGGAAACATGTGTACACTGGTTTCACAGCTTTTAGATCTTGTAATCAAAATTTGTGTGATTCTTATTGCACTTAGGTCATCGACTACGATGGTATTGACCATTCATTGGTCTTAGACCATGTAGTTTACGATCACATCGATCTTTGACTACGCTGGTTTTCGACCACTCATTGGTCCTGAACTACGCTGGCCTTTCGACCACACACTGGACATCGACAACATTGGTTTCGACCACGGTGGTTTCAGCTACATTGGTTTCGACCACGATAATTTTGACCACATTGGTTACAACCACGCTGATTATGACCACGTTGGTTATGACCACGCTGATTTCGACCATATAGGTTACGACCACATTGGTTTTGACCACGTTGGTTTCAACCACATTGGTTTCGACCATGTTGGTTTCAACCATAGTGGCTTTGACCATGTTTTCTACATTTCAACCACGTTGTTTTTCTCTACTGACTGGTTGTGTTCAGTTCAGCTGTCCGTATTTTCCAACCAGTAGTCGTAACTTGATCACACAGTATGTCGAACAGGTTGTTCTCGGCTCTGTCTTCCTTGGTGTGTCAAGTAGATTTCATTTCCTAATCTTCATAGCTTTGTAGCTATCGGAGTAAAGGAATAAGTGAATCCTACTTGGGAGAAAAAAAATTTTAAGGCACCATTCACCCCCCCTTCTGTTGCCTATCCGGTCCTACAAGTGGTATCAGAGCCATGTTGGCTCTTTGTTTGATCTTAATCGATCTTGAGCATGGCAACTAGTAGAGAAACTAGTGAGTTTTTCTTTGCATCTTGTCGAAGTGTTTTTGCCAATGATATCCTTTGTGACAAGAAACTTGAAATCCACTAGAGAGTGATTTTATTTACAAGAAATCACAAGTGTGAGCTTTGTGGTACATTCTTTACCTTTGGTTGTTCAAGTGCTAGGGAGAAGAAGCTTTTGAAGTCCATGGATGATGATGATGATATCGACAAGGAGAACGAACTTCGACTCGTCATGAGCAAGGTAAAACCTCATGTGACCTTGGTATTGTCCAAGATGAATATGCTTGCTCTTAGGGATAATATGAGATGCATAGATAATAAGAATGCTAGATTACTTGATAATGATTTTGCTAGGTTAGAATCTCATTTATCATGTGTAGATTGTGAGTTTTTACATGTGAATACTGAAAATTTGAATACTTCTTTCGCATGCTTAAAATCTAAAAATGCGAAATTAAAATTGACTCACCGCACATGTGTAGAGGAGCTTGAGTTTGGTAGGGCTAGGATTAGTGAGCCAAATGCTCTCGTTCATGATTCTCGTGTAGGCTCAAGTGATTCTCTTGTTGATAGCCTAGCTTCTCTTATTTTGTGGTTGTACTAGCTTTGTTTCTCATATTGATCCAATTCATTGTTTGCTTGCATTTTTCATCGCTTGCATATATTGTCCTTCTTTGAGAGATGGTTAAATGCTTTGAGGAGAGGGCGTGATGATATGAGCACTGAATCTTGCAACTTAGTCACCTCCTTTCATTGGATTTAGATGTTTCTTGTAATGAGCATAGTTCTATTATTGTTGGCACTTGTGCCATATCTTTAGATGCTCCTATTTTGGCTAGTGCAATTCTAGTTAGATCTTCTAGTGTTGTCCAAGGGATTTCTAAAAACAAGGGTGCTTCTTTTTCACATGATACTACATCTTTCAAAGAGAAGTATCATTGCACTTTTGTAACAAGGATGGATAGATTGTTGAGTTTTGACTCCATCGTGTCAAGCACGAGCGTTGAGTTCATCATCGAGCTTTTTGGAACACACATCGCCCATCTCATGGCATATGTGGACCCAGTGCCGACACGAGGTCTTCATGCTTATTCTAAGGGACTTCTCTTTTGAGTAAGAATGGTGCTTTGTCCTCTCGGACTATGTCTCTTAGTAGGATGGATATCATATAGACTCTTCCTTTTGGCATGCCAAATGCATGCGTCGAGTTCGTGCTTCTAAGTCTCCAAGTGTGCATAACCTTTCTCATAGCATGAACACTCGTGAATCCAGCATGAAGACTCGCTTTGATGGTAGCTTCCTGGACACCTTTTCTAGTGGTGCTTTATGGTGTCATGGACTTGATTCTCATGATTTTGTTTTTTGTCCACGTGCTGTCTCGAAGAAGGATTTCTGCCATTTTCTCAAGTGGTGCACACCTATAGCGAGGTGTTATGAGTTCTTTTGGTGCTTCTATTGGTTTTAATCTTAGTGCTTTCAAGTAAGGCATTCACCGCTTTTCCAGAGATGGCACTTGTTTTACTTGTCGAATTGTCCACTTGTGGCGTACCTCCAGGATTGGATTTCCTTGCATGAACCATCCATTGCATCATGCTAACCCGCATACTTCTAATGTTTGTGTGCCCAAGTTTTTGGTTCCCAAGTAGTTGCTTACTAACCCTTGAGGATCCAAGACTCGGACACCTCGTTCTTTTCTAGTGTAGGTGTCAAGACGCGGGATGGAGAACATGTGATTAATTTGGTTCTAATCGTTTGCTTCACCATATGATTGGAACACTTGTTGGTTCTCCACTCCCTTTGATGGCCTCCAAGAGGCATATGCTTCCACGTTTGGTGTTTCCACCTACTTGTGAACTATCTTATATCTTCATGCCCTTATGTAACATCCTAAAAATTTGAACTTGGGAAATGTGTAGCTTGGAATTGTTTTGAAATATGTTTTGTCGATATTTGGAAATTTTGTGGATTTTCTTTGGTTTGTGATTGAGGTTCTAATAAATTGAAAAATAGAACTAATGGGAAATCATGAAAGAAATAGGAAATCTAATAAAGAGAATTTTGGGCCAATTCTCGGCCAGGCCTAGTCCGGCCCTTTTTCCCTCTCCCCATTGCTTCGGCCAAGGCCGAAGCCACCCCACACCATTGCAGCCCACAGCCCGATCCCGCCACAGCAGCCCACCTTCACGACCGCACGTCCTTCGGACCAGCAGTCGAAGACATGCCTCGCGCTCACGTCACTGGGACCCATCCCTCCTACTCCCCACGACCGTGCGCGTCACTGCCAACTGCCCGGCAGTCTCACTCCGTCGTGTCGCTCTGCCACGGTGACCGACCTTTTGACCGTGCAGTTGCGTCGATCGGGCACCGATTTCGCCCACCACAAACTCGCCTAGCCACCTCCGTCAGCTGCAGTGTACTCCTGCTTCCGTCGCTTCCCCTGTTCCAGGCGTCACCGCGCCTGTGCCTGCATCAGCTTGGTGTCGGTCACCCTGTCACCGCGCCAGCGCCCGTCGTCTCCATGCCTACCCCGCACGACCCTGCCACCCCGACTCCATTCCCATACCCTGCGTCGCCCACGCCCTAACCCGAGGTCGAATCCTGAGCGCTGTAGCAGCTCCACCGCCACGCCACCGAGACGACTGCCCAACTGCCCTTCTGTCGACTACCACTTTTTTGCGGCTATAAAGCCTCGCTCAGGCTTCCGATCACACCACACCACTCCACATAGCCTCCCACATCACCAAATTAGTCTCCCGAGCACCACAGCCCACCGACGGTCTCTTCCTTTCCAAGTCCGGCCAAGGAGCTAACGTCGATTGACGCCGCCACAATCCAATTCCTTTCCACAGAGGCACCCCCAGAGCAGCACGACGCCATCCCCACCCTCGACCGGACCTCCCACCACCTAACCCGCGCCAGCACCGTGCGACCCCTTCGACCGCCGCCGTCGCACACCGCCATATCCCCACCGCCACTCCCAAGCCAAGCAGACCACAGAGGTAAACTCCCAAGCCCACCTAGAGGCTCCCCTCTTAATTAATCAAACTTTGGTGCTATGAGTCGCCGTAGCCATTGTCCTCTGTTTCGCCGCTGCCCGCAAGTGGTCGAGGTCGTAGCTGCCGTGGTCGAAATAGCGACCACGGTAGAAGTCATAAGGCGTAATAGTGGTCGAAGAGTACTGTAGCAGGTATGGTCGAAAATTCTGTGGTTGTTAAAGAGATATGGTCGTGAAATAGTCATTTACGACCACGCGGTCAAACTGTCGACCATGCAATCATTCCCGACCACGTGGTCGAACTCACAACCATGTCGTTATTTATGGCCATGTGGTCGGACACTCGACCACATTTAATTTTCATAGTCGTAGCTCCCCACAACCACATAGTGATACTACTGATCACTATTCAATGTGGCCGAAGCACCCTCTGACCACTTATATCATGATCGAAGCACTCTTCGACCACTCACAATGTGGTCGAAGCGCCTTACGACCACGTTCTCACCTCCACAACGTGGTCGAAGCGCCTTACGACCACGTTCTCACCTCCACAACATGGTCGAAGCGCCTTACGACCATGTTCACTCCTTCACAACGTGGTCTTAACCCTTACGACCACATCTACAAGTACTTGGACGTACCCAAAGTCATTTACGACCACTTTGTGTCGTCCATGACCACTCAAAGTCATTTACGACCGCTCAAAAACACTTATGACCACTCCAAGTCATCTACGACCACTCAAGGTTGTTTACGACTGCTCCGTGCTATTTACGACCGCTCCGTGCCGTTTACGACCGCTCACACTCGTTTACAACCACGCGGTTGAACTATCAACCACACTGTCGTTTATGACCACGTGGTCAAAGTTACGACCATGTAGTCGTTTACGACCACGCGGTTGAATTATCGACCACACAGTCGAACTATCGACCACGTAGTCGTTTATGACCACGTGGTTGAAGTTACGACCACGTAGTCGTTTATGACCACACGGTCGTTACCGACCGTGAATAGCACATGAGGCTCAAGAGGAGGAAGCTGAGTCTGAAGCAGCTCTCGATGCTCAAGACCAAGTTCACTGTGACCAAGGCGAGTCAATACTTTGATCATGTTTAACCTACATTTTTTGCATATTACTTTTGTTTAAATTATCAAATTGCATGCTATTACTTTATATGCAAATATATGTTGATTTAAGATTCTAGTTATATGCCCATTGTTTAACTTGATTAGTATTACATCTCTTTTGGAATATTTGAATACGTGAGCCTTGTCACCCTAGCAAAAATTATAACGGTAACCTTTCAAAAATAAGTCCGTAATTATATGCCATGCTTAGTACTGTTTAGATACTCGGGGGGCATCAAAATGCCCAAAGCATCACTTTTAATCATGAGAAACTGGTTTGGAAAGTCATGGTGAAAATGACTGGTATATTTTGATACGATTATTTTATGCTCCCAAAAACCTCAAAATTGCTTAGCTATCTAGCGGATGGTTCGGGGGTATGGTGTATTGGTGCACGAGAGTGTGGTTTATGGTAGAATCGCCTAGATAACCCTAAGGACTGAATCTTGTCATGACCTCCTGTGTAAAACAAGCACAACCACAAATTTGTAAATTACAACTTGGCTTAGTAAATTTACCGAACCCTAAAAGTCATCATCATCGGTGGAGGAGATGAGGTAATGCAAGTGGCTGGCCTATGCGACGGCATAAATGGGACATCCACAGAGGGTGAAGTTTTCCGTATATGTGGCAAACATCATCAGCCACCTAGTTGTGGCGGACGTGTCCATCTCTCCGAAGATACTCATGTCAAAAGTCGCCAATGTGATTAGCTATCCAAGCAGCTACAGTATGGGCCCCCAATAAGGAGTTGAAGATAACTACGAAGGGACGTCGACAGACGCGGCACTTCCAGAACAACATGGATGTGAGCCAACGTAGCAGCATTACTTGCACAGTGAAATGTAGAATATACAAGACCTCCGGGCACTCAATGAAGGATTGCCCCAACAGACCGAGCTCGTCTGGTTGCTATTCACTGTCATAATTGCATGTATATTTTACTGTATTACATTAATTCATATTTGTACCAATTTGGGATGTAATTTCCAATTAATCAATTGATTACCTCAATGATTAACTCTGTAATCTATTATCTCACGTGATATATGTAATATTGTCGCATTCTTATTTGTACTTATTTGTATGATGTACATTTATTCAATGCATATTGACCCCTCTAGCTTAATGCATGCGACACAGCATTTGAACAATCCACTTAATAAATACCAACCATAATGACGCGTACACCATTCAGTTACATGCTTTATGAGATTGAACATAACTGTAAACTGCAGGGGAGAGTGTCATGCTATAAGCTTCTTTGTGCGTGTCTACTGGTAAAAAGTGCCTCGTGCTACCCACATGGAGTGTTGCAGTGGGGGTGTCTCAGACGTGGCTGGCCATCATTGTAGTGGCACATACATATGCAGTTAGGGTTCACACAGCAGCATGTAGGATCGTAGGAACTTCCTATGTTGACGACCTCCTCGTTACCCCTCTCGTACTACATCTGTTGGCGGAGGTCATCGTTCTCCTCATTGAGACCATCAATCCACACCTTCATCTCTAAGATTCGCTTCCACAATGTGTCTACGTACCTCACAACATAGCATTCATGGGGAGGATCGACCCAGTGGACAAAGTCATATTTCTCCATCTACTAGAAAGGAGGGTTAACATGGAAGCTTCATTAGTAGTAAGAGAAAATAAACTATTAGCTAATTGTACCCCATAGTGTGGGCATTGAAAGAAATGTCGCCCTCCATCGAAATGGCCTTCGACGACTTGCGTAACCGCGTCCTCCCTATATCTACATCTTGGCCATACCGGTTGAGCCTGTCTATTTGGCATCAAATGGTAGTTAGGGCAGAAGTCCTCCCTTCTTTGCAAAGGGAAGGTCTTCCTTCCGCAACCCCGCTCCGACTGGCCCCTCGGCGTCTGTCATGTTATGTTACTATATAATATAGAAGGTTCTTCTTTCTACAAGAAATGAAACACAGTTTACATGAGCGATGAGCGATTGTGAGAGCTCCGTATTTAAAGCCGAGCGAAAAGGGAACCCGGCGCGTTGCCACTAGAAATTACAAACGCGTTGTCACCACACAGCACCACATGCGACGGGGGATAGCACGGTAAGAGTGACATATGTGTGCACGAGGGAGCGAGCGAGGCGGGACGATATGGACATACTGACATTTGTGCGGGCGAGGGGGACGGCACGGACATAACGACATTAGTGTGGACAAGAGAGCGCGCGAAGGGGACGATACAGACAGAATGACAAATATGCCAAGGACGCAACAAGAAATAAAATATAGCAGCAATGGACCGACATATGTGCGAACGACAAAGATCAGGCACTACAAAAGATGCCTGAGCATCGCTAATTTCACAATTAAAATAGCATGAATTAACGTGGCAAATTGGAGCACATAAAATTCCCAAAAAAAAATACACAATTACTATGATTATGTCAAGAGACTTCACATAAAATTTCATAATTTTTGGAGCTCATTTGCTATATGTAGCAGCTCCTGCAAATATCCCAATAGTACGAATTTTCAACAACATTCAAAGTGGATAAAATTATCAAAAAATTACACAATGAAGTATGATATATCAGGAGGCTACACATACAATTTCATAATTTTTGAGCTTATTTGCTATATTTAAAAATTCAAATAAATATTATACAAAAAATTTAGACAGGTACCTGCCGTCCGGCCATCGGACGGTAGGTGGCCTGCCGCAGGCTGTGGGACGGCAGGCGGCCTACCATCTATCCACGGGACGGCAGTGACACGTGTCACCCCTCTAGCATTGCCGTCCAACCACCAGACAGCAAAAACGTCATTTTTTTTCAATACTCCACATGTACAGCTATTTCTGTAAATACGTGCTGCAACAGTGCTATATATGCTAAAGCCTCCAATGAAGAAATCAGAATGGTGTAACTCATCTATGCCCCAATTGTTGCATATAATAAAGAGTAATTTTACAATACATTCTATTGGTAGTAAGAGATACTAATAGAAATCAAATCTAACTGTTGATTAACAAAGGATAATTTTAACCTTTTCTTTAATCCTAAATCTTTCTGTAACAAAATTTCGGTGCAATCACCGAAAAGATCGATCTATTCCTATTCCGTCGCTGGCTTCTTCGTTCTTCCCTGCGAGTCAGCGACACCCACCACCACGGCACACCGACCACCAGGTCCACCACGGCACATACCAGTGAGCGGATGGTTAAAAAACAATTAATATGGAACTAAATCTTTCATCGTAAAGTTCTTATCAAGTACAACCAGGCAAATTTGAGTATAACTACAGCACGTTTCTTGCGAAGGCCTAAAAACTAGATCAATTTGCTTGTGAATTAGTTGCTCCGATATAGGATGAGTTCTCCTTAATTTTTTATACTCATGAATGCAGAGATTTTCACTGTTGATTTCTTTTCTTGTGATCACCCCGGAGCTGATTGCCGGGTGCAGACTTGCATTGCAAGTCGAGGTCGAACAGATTGACGGAGGTTGCGGCGTCGGGATCAGCTTTTTTTTTAACCGGATCGGCTCCTTGATGAAAGCAATCCAATTACGATTTACCTTTTTGGCAATGATACTACTCGTACTTGTGGTGTACGACAACTAAATTCTAACTAGTATGATTCATTATATTAGAAAGAATAGATTGTTCAAAGTAATCGGTATGTACCGTAAAAGAGCCCATAATAAAAACCTTTGCAGTTATCAACAGGAAGAAAACGTGACAGGGAATGAAGCTAGATGCACGCCGGATTCGATCCATCCCTCGATGGGTCATGTGCACGCATTCACCCTGCACTGCAGCTAGCTAGCTAGCCTGAGTACTGTCTTACGACGTATGCCCTGACGAATTCACATGCATGGATCCATATACGCATGCAGCATACTGCAAAGCATGCGTAGTAGTGACCAGGCCAGGCCGATTCAAAAGGCCTTTTTTCTGAGCTGACCCGATAGTTGCCAGCCGGCCAAGGGGCGACGTGACCTGACCGGACCGGACGAGACTAGACAAGACCAGATCAGATCAGATCATAGTTGATCGATCGATCGATCGATCGACAGGCCACCGATCGATTCGATGGGTCCAAACTCCAACGCCCCGTGTAGTTTGTAGGCCAGCCAAGCTGCTGCTCGAGCAATCAACTGCATGCATGCCACGACAGAGTGAAATTTGTTCTGAAAGAGTTGTTTCAGTGGCGAGTCTACGACTGAAACCCTGCGGGATCGTCTCCTTTGAGAGTTTGAAGTGCGAACTGCAGGTTGAAGTAGAGAATTTTGCCAAAATCCCTTCGTAGTTTGAAGTTGAGTGCAGTTTGGAGTGTAGAAAGTTGCATTAGAAGTCTCTAAATACCGCTTAGCATGTCTCTAAGAGCAAGTCTTATAATACAGCCTTCAGCTGGCTGTATGAATACTTACAGCTCATTTATCAGCCTACTCATATAGTAGTTACAGCCAGCTGAAGGCTGTATGACCTACCCCTTCCTCTCACAAAGTTTCTTGGTTCTTGTGCTTTAGCTGGCTGTAAGCTTACAGCCCACCTCTCTTCTATCTCCTCCTCTCTCTCCTCCACCTTAGCATATAGCCAGCTTACAGCCTCTTATAATACTTGCTCTAAGCTAGTACCAAAGTATCACTTGGTTAAAATAAACTAGGATATTTGGTTGGTGATCAAACACAAACACCACACCTAGATCAAGTCAAATTCCAAAAACATCGGATTTCTTTTTTTCATGGAGTAAGTCTTGGAACAACCAAGGACATTGGAAAGAGGCCATCAGTGCAGTGCAGTGCAGTGCGCTTACTTTAAAGCCCACACCCCATAGGCCACATCAGTGCACGGAGCCCACCACTTGATGGTTGGAATGCGGAGTACTGAACAAGGCCATGCACACTCTGAGCAGAAAGGCCTTTACTGCTTTCACCTGCAACCCATACAAGCTTTTGCAAGGAAGGAATCACAGCTTTCAGATCGGCAGCTAGCTAGCTGCTGCAGCTTGTTTTGCTTCCTTGCACATAGTTCTCTCTCTCTCTATCTCTGGCCGGTGCTATACTGCTATGATACGGTGCTATCATTTGCTTGCAATGTTAGTAGTGAGATAGGAGCTGCATTAGTTTGCACATTTTGGTTGTGCAGTGAGAGCACGAGAGATCAGCACCTGCTTTTGCTGCAGCAGCTAGAAATGGCTTTCAATTGGACAGGACAATTCATGGGGCTGGCCGGGGCTGTGGCGTAGAGAAAGAACGAAGACTAGCTAACGACCTAACCTTGTCTGCCTATACTAGCACCACCTGGCACACAGCTTGCATCGTTGAATACCCTTTCATGCATGCCACTGCTATTTCCAAGGAACTGTTGTTAAATGCCTCCCATTAGTCCTTTCGTCCATTTTTAGGGCATCTCCAATGGTCTGAGTCAGCTAGCTATATGCATGTACACATCAGCATATATCCTATGTGGAGGAAAGGGAATATGCAAAAAAATCGAGCCAGCTCTTCCTTAAGTACTAGTCTATAACGCCAAACGAGACAGCCTCTATAAATTCTGTGTGTGCATGTAAGCATCAAATAGCTATCCTTATAGATAGTTCTTTAGAATGCTAGCTTTAGTGTGTACTATATAGATGATGTGGAAGTCTTATAGTTAGTTGCTAGCTATAACCATTGGAGATGCCCTAATGGAGGTCTAACCTTCCGATGCTAGCTAGTAGATAGAGTTATTAGGGCATCCACCGGAGGCAATTCCGCCTCTAAATAGAAACCTTCAACTAATTACCTCTAAGCTTATCAATTTTGTTGCAATGTGTAATATTTATATTGCCTCTAAGGTTGATTCAGCAAACTAGAAAAAAAATATTTCGAACAGTCTGCAATATGTAATGTTTGAATGTAACGGTTGGGAAATGGGAAGCAACAATTGGAAAACAATTATTTGTTTAACCTGCTGCCTCTACATCTAGCATCGATGCTAGCCTCTAGAGCTTAGAGCAAGTACAATAATGCTGACTAGGTCGCCTCTAGCGAAATCCACGTCAACACAATCCTAAGTGGAAGAGAGAGAAAAGAGGAGAGAGAGGCAAGCTGCCCCTCATACAAGAGGTGACCTCTAGCACATCATACGAGGAGAGAGAGGCAAGCTGCCCCTCATGCAAGAGGTGACCCTTGATATATTTATGCAAGTATTAAATGTTTGAGTGCTTTAGTAGAGGTAATCTCTACTCAACTTATTGTATTAGCTACCTCCACATGAGCCACTTGTACTCTTTTTGCTTATGTGGCTAGTCCTAGAGGTGGCAGCCACCTCTTCTATTAAACTTGCTCTTAGAGGCCAAACGTTGTAATGTATGGAGACGACTCTACGGCTGCCTCTCTCCTCTTGGAGGATGTTTTGCCTGTGCACTGTGGGTGACTCTTAGGTCCTGCTTTAAATGGCTTTAGATTATGGTTTTTCTTCTCTTTTGGTTTATTTAAGCCAGAAACCACTTGCAACACGTTAACTTCTAATTTCAGTTTATTTTGGTATTTTTTTTGGTTTTTTTTCCTTTTCGTTTTCCTCCTTATTCCTTTGCATTGTCCGTAACGATATAATGGCTTTTCTTTTTTTTTAATTTGCTTTTAATTAAACTAGTAAGATGGTTCGCACACTTGTGTGAGCATCATTCTTAAAACATGTTTAAATGACTTGGCAATACATATGTAATTTTGATTTTTAAAAATAGATTGTTGTAAAACTTCATTTGTGATATTTTAATATTATATATTATAGGAGAGAAAATATTTACTTTATTCCCTAATGCTTGTCACATGTGACTAACACTTTCTTCTTCAGATACTTTTTCACGAAATATTTGTATAGCAAATAGTAAATATAGTATTATATAATCTTTTCCATTTATATCATCATTTTTTTATTATTGCAATGCCTGTTTATACTACATGCTTTGAAGCACGGACATGTGTCATTTTTACCGTATCCGTGTCCGACACGAATACGACACGAACACACTATGGACACGTGTAGGTGGCGTGTTGGCTGATTTAAAAACGAATTTTAAGTTTAAAAATTCCAGACATGTGTCGGACATGGCTGGCTGACCGCGAGTCCAACACAGCCCAGCCCTAATCCCCTTCACACCCCTGCGGTTCCACCCATCTGCCTCTAGGGCTCCACACCTTGACGGCTCCTCCCGTACCCCTCCACACCCCCGACGTTTCCTCCCCTCCCCCTCCTTGCATCCCACATCCGTCAGAGCCGACGAGACGCCGCCCCTCGGTCTCCCACCCCTACCGTCTCCTCCCCTCCCCTCCTCGCCTCCCACATCCGTCATAGCAGGCCAGGCACCGCCAGCCTCAGCCTCCCACCCCATGTTGTCTCCTCCCCTCCCCCCTCCTCGCCTCCTAGGCTCCCACATCCGTCGGAGCCGGCAAGATGCCACCCGCCTCGGCCTCCCACCACCGTCGGAGCCGGCGAGCCACCGCACGGCTTGGCCTCCCACCTTCGTGGGTGCCAGTGAGCCACCATCCACCTTGGCCCCACCATTCCCCGCTGCTCTCCTCAAGCGAGGTAAAGATTACTCGATTCATACGTAGCCAGTGCAGCTTGTGAACTTGTTTCTTGATCTTACTTTCTTGATAGTACTAGATTTTTAATTATATTGTTGTGAACTTGTGAACACTAAGCTTAGCCTTATAGTGGCATTCTAGAGGTTGCTCAGCTCTCTCTTAAAGAACCAGAGTTGGAGAGTGTGTTGTTTGAAGATGAGCCTACTGTGATGATCCAAGAAGAAAATGAGGATGAACTTGAAGTCTAAAGAGTCTTATGTTGTCTTTCAATTAGCCTTGCCACTGGAATTTTAGTTTGCTATGTAACTTAAGTTGAACCACTCCTACTTGCTTTTGGTTGAACCCTGCATTTAAGTTTATGTGTGTCGAACTTTGAACTTGGCTACTTGTTAATTTTTATCGCTTATCAATTGTTGTTGCTTTATTAGTCTATTGTTCTGACTGTTCAAGAATCAAATATACATGTTCTTGATCATTTTCTTGGCTGAATTGGCCATCTCTCCAGCTAGGGATGTCGATCCTTCAGGTGCAGTTCGAATTTTGCTAAGCTTCTGTCTCAGGTGAGGGCATTTTGCTGTTGTGGTGCATTGGATATCTAGATTTTAAATTTTTAATCATGTTCAATTGTTGTAACAGGATATATTTGTTGAAATTGGCTTGGGTAATGGGTATTATGGAGTGCTATGAACATGATTTTGAAGATTTCTTACTCAAGGATACTGCAGATTAATGAACATGTCCAGCTCACTGTTAAAGACTTGGATTCTGCCATTCTGGAGGACTTGTCCAGATTACATGTTAAAGACCTAAAGGTATCTTTGAGAAGGTTTAATGAACATTTCTAGCTGTAAGTCTGTAACTACTAAAGCTAGAAATGAGTTTAGTTAAGCATAACATTATCTTTCTAATGGATGTTTGTTTCATTAGGCTGAGGAGTGTTTGAAAAGGGAGAAACAACGAGTTGCTCATTATTTGCACTCCGGTAGTGAACAAAAGTTGCTGCCTTGTTGGAGGATGGAGGTTAGTGGAAAGTGTGCTGTTGCTTTCTATTTTAACTTTGAAAGAGTATGTCTTGATGTTTAATTATCTATATTTGCTACATGCTGTGATGTACGCCAGATGGCAGATGCATAATTTGGCATTGTAATGTTCAGAGTGCTGTTGCATTCCTGATAGTCATAGAGCAGTAGTAATGACACCAATCCGCAACTGCAAGAAGAATGACTAGCAGAGGGTCAGTCGTCTTTGAGAGGTACAAGCCGACCTTAGCTCAGTTGGTAGAGCGGAGGACTGTATTGCTTGCAGATTAAATCCTTAGGTCGCTTGTTCGAATCCGGCAGGTCGGATTTTTCGTTGATTTGAATGCGGTCACAAATTGCATTGATGAATTTCCTACAGTGATATTATTGATTTTAACCGCCTTTTATTTTTCATTCCAAAATTATGTTATTTTTCTATTATTTTTATATAATTTTAATTTTCAGTTTACATTAGAATTCAGATACAAATGCAACTACTAATTTTTATCTAATTTTTGCTCCGAATTTCAGCTATGTTTGGGTTTTAATTTGGAGTTCATATGAAAAATCACATTGCTAATTTCCATTTATGTTTAATTCCAAATTTCTGTTAAGTTTTGTTGTTATTTTTTTATCTCAGTTTTAGGTTAGAATTTTTATACAATTCAACTGCTAATTTTCATGTAATTTTTTTTCTTCTAAATTTAGCTACATACGGTTTTAATTTGAAGTTCTATAAAAATAAGATGGCTAATTTCCTTTTGTTTTGCATTCCAAATTTCTATTATTTTTGCGAGTCAGATAAGAAGGTTGGTCCCTCGCGGCCACCGCAGGCGTGCAAGGACGCATTTCCCGTGGCATTAAGGTCAGCACCTGCGTCCCACATGGACGCATGCAGGGATCAGCCGGGACGCATGCATGGATGAATGGAGTGGAGTAGGCCGGCTGGGACAGAAAAGATCCACAGCACTGCTCACTACTTTGCACGCCGACCGGCCGGTGGCCTCACGGTCGAACTACGTACGCAAGGCTCATATCTCGTAATTTTGTCCTGCTTTGTTCGTCTGTGTGGAGATGGATGGTGGTTCGACGAGTAGAAAAATTGAAATGCAAAGGAAAGTAGAAAAACTGAAGGGAATGATGGTATGGACTTGGGTGGAAACGAACGGCGAAGCCGAAGTCAATTGCCTTGAGCTGTGCATCCTCGCGGTCGTACGGGAAATTGCCAGGCTTGAGATCCCGGTGCATCACGCCCTCCGCGTGCAGCGCCCGTACCACCTACGCCACTGTCCACGCCGCCATCACCGCTTGATCTTCCGTGTAACGCCCTCACCGTCAAATCCAGCTAGACAGCGACCCGCCATAGCACAGCTCCATCACCAGGTGCACCGCATCCTCGTACACCTCGCGCAACCACACCAGCGCCGGGTGCTCCGACAGGGAGGCCATGATGGACACCTCCCGTCGCACGTCCTCCGCCTTCTCCCCTGTCCAGAGATGGCTCTTGGGGATGGTCTTGCACGCCAGCTGCCGCTCCCGCCGCGTGCCGGTTATGTCGACGATGAGGCGCGCCACCCCGTGGCTACCGAGGCTGAGCTTCTGGCCGAGGTGGTACCTGTCGCCTGTCGGTCACGAGCAGACCATCGGCCTGTTGCTTGTACACCGACACCACACTAGAAGGGAAGGCAAATAGGCAATGGCGGTGTTGGGGGCGGGAGCGGAGGACACGGTGGAACCTCTGTAGCACGCGTTGCCGTTGCCCGTGGGATCTTCTGCATGCTAGAAGTAAGGATCTTCTAAATTAAGAAGAAATATATCTTTAAGCAATAACATCCTAATAAGAATTATCATCTCTTTTAAATTAAGAAGAAATATATATTTCAACAATAACATTTGACGGCTACTATAGTTTTGCTTAATGAGGATCTACTTGATTAAAGGTTAGATGCTTTGCTTTTTGTGAGAATTTTCTAGCGTTTTCTCTTTTTCTTAGTGACTCTAAAACGACTGTCATTGATTTTTAGTAATAAATAGATGACCCAAAAAAAAACTAACGAACGTTACAGTATAATTTTAACCAAAATCCAAAAGTTAAAATCATAAATCAGAAAATTAAAATCTTTGGAGCGGCCCTTTAGACTCTAAACAAGAGTAGGAATCTAATGGATAGTAGGCTTTATGTTCTATTAATAACAACAACAAAATCTTTTGTCCCAAACAAGTTAAGGTGGACTAGAGATGTAAACATTCTTAAGATTAAAGAAATGAAAGTCTTGAAATAAAACAGTAGGCTTGATGTTCTGTTCTTTACTAAAAATAAAAAAGAACGCATATTGTCCACTGGTACTTTGCTAGTACGTACACCTATATTTTGTCCGGTTTTGTCTAGTCAAAGATGGACAAATTAAACTCAAGAACCAAATTAAAAACTAGCTAGGAATGAAAGCATGACATAGCAATGTAATTACTGCAACTCTTGGAAGGTGTTTTTATATTTTTTCAACAATGATTTACATAATTTTTAAATCATAATAAATGATAGATAAATGTTACTTACTTTTTCATATGCATTAGAGAGGAATGCATAGAAGCACGACTCGCAACTCTTATATCTGAATACTTTATTATGAACAAAATAGGCTAGTAATGCTCAGCCTCTGCATTGTATTTGCCAACATGGCAAATTGGCAGCACATTGGCATCTCAACCAAGTACTCATAGAGTCATAGGCTAATCAACAATCTTGAATCAAGAACAGAACATAGGAAAACAAACCAGACATTACAAGGGAAAGACAAGTTCACCAAAGATCACGACAGGGGAAATGATAAGTTGAAGCTTAATTTCTTCCCCACATCATGCGAAACAAAAGGATCACTCATCATATAAGAAAAGGAAGTGAAAGAAACAAGTCAACAAGAAACCCCCAAAGGTCCTGTACTATCATATCCACAAGCTCCGTAAACTATTGGTGCATTTCATGGGTTCAAGATAAAGGCCCCACACTTGCATCTCCAGTTCAATGGCTTGTAGTTGGAGTGGTCATCATAGGAAGAAGGCATTGTTCTTCCACCACTAGTACCGGTGCCATAAGCAGCAGCTCTGCTGCCATGGCCAAGCCTATTCTTCTGATCACTTTCACCCCTCTTCTTCTGCAGGTCCTGCGGGCTTATAGGCACCTGCACTGCCTCACAGTGCCCGCACGACCTACACCTCCCCTCACAGCTAGGTGGCCTCGACCCTGTCACACCTCTAATGCCTGCAACGCTCTTCACCTACAAGAAGTTCAGATCAGATATTGTCAGTTACTTGCTTGATCTATGCAAGAAGTGAAGTTAACCATAAACGGTACATTGTAGCTATAGCCAGCTTGATTACCACACTGACCTCAGTAAAGGCGGCATTGGCTTGGAAGGTGGCGTGCGTGGAAGTGAGGAGGAGAGCTAGTAGGAGCAGGAAAAGATGGCCCATTTGATGATGGAAACTGGAAGGAGAAGGCTAGTGCTGGGGAGAGGAAAGGAGGGTATGATGGGGGAAGAGAAAGGCAAAAATTGGCGACCGGCGGAGGGTTTCAGATATCGTGGCAACGCGCGTGCGGGCGTTTTATGTGCGTGTGTAGCTAGGAGGACGGATGGATTCTCGCAGGAAGAGGACAGCTGATAGAAAACAGCCGGGCGCTGGCCGCTTCTCCTTTCTGTCAGCTTGCTTTCGGTGCGCATGCATGTACAAATGTATTCTGTATGTACGGGTTAAGCAGCTTTGTTTGGTCAATTGTGTGCTTTGCTTTCTTGGTTAATTATGTGTGCGCGCGCGCTGCATATTACAGGAAGTCAAGGCCCTGGTTGTTGATTTTCGTTGTCGAGCACTATTGATTGTCCTCGTTCATCAAGGCTTCAGCTCATGCCAAAATACACAGATCTTTGCTCAAGCACCTTCGTTTATTCACAGATGTGCCTAGCGCTTGCACAGCCGTAGGAAATTTACGCACAGAGAAGCTCTCAAAAATGAATGGACGCTCTGTTTGAGATGGGCCTGATGCCGTTTATTCGGCTACCTAGGCCGGCGACAGAAAGGCCTTCATTCCCGTGCGCTGATCGTTCGCCGCACGCGCACAACGGCGCAAATCCTACGAGCTATGATGGGCTCATATGCGAACCCGATGCTGAGATGGGACTGTAAATCTGGGCCTCGCCGGTTTTGGATAAGACGGGCCAGACCCTACTGCCTGGGCTACATCAGAATACGTCCACTCGAGAGTACGAATCAAGAATTTTGGACACTGTTGGACCCATGAACAGCCGAAATTCTGGGTTTGGTCCCCGAACAAAAAAAATTCCGTTTTTGGACCCTTGCTGAGCGCGCATTTCTGAGGTGGCGCCACGTGTCCCGGTCGTGCGGTGTGGTACCGAACGACCGCACTGTTCACGGGTCGTGCGGTACCACACCGCACGACCCACCTGCCGGCCGCGCGTCCGCCCGCCCGAGCGCGCCTCCTCCCGGCCGACCGCACGATCGCTTGCCCGAGCGCACGACCCACCTCCCGAGCGCACGACCGCCTCCCTCACCGCACGACCGAGTCCCGCGCGCGTTTCTTTGCCGGCCGATTCATCTAGGGTTTACTGTTTTAATTTAGGTGTATATATATTTATGCATTTGTAAAGTTATTATTTATAAAAAATTTATGTGTATATATGAAATGATTTGTGAAAAAATATGAATTTGAAGTGGAGTCCACTTTACTGCTTGTGTAATTTTTTGTGCAATTTTGAAAATTAAAAATTTTGGTTGGTAGAGTACGAACGAAATTTGTGTGAAGTAACGATTAGTGTATTTGTGATATTCATATATTGCTGACCGTGAAAAATATGTTGAAGTGACAATTACAAATTTCGATCATGGTATGTTGTTTTATTGGAAACAATTTAATGAAATTTTTTTTAGCACAAATGTGATATGAACAATTGGACGAAATGAAGGAAAGTGATATTGAACACGTGGGAATGAGTGCAGGAACTGTAATGATTATAAGTTTTGTTAAATTTGTAGTTGTGTATCAGAAAAAAATCTGATAAAATTGTAAAACAAGTTTATGTTGATTATATGTTGTAGATGCATAAAAAATGTTGGGAAATTTTTTTAGGAACGATTGTGCGTAGAACGATCGATATATAAAGTGGTAAGTGACTTTTAGGGTTTGGTATGTTTTTAGGGTTTGCAGTCCGCGTGATTTTTGTATGTCTTGGCAATTTTGTAGTTATAAACTGCGTAAAAATCAGATAAAATTGTAATATCAGTTTATATTCATTGGAAGTTGTAGATGCATAAAAAATTAACCCAAATTTTTCAGGCACGATTGACCATAGAACGGTCGATACATAAAGTGGTAAGTGATATTTTGAAGGTTAGTGAGAATTCGTGTACGGTGAGAACCGGTATGTTAATATTGGTAAATGAGGTGCTATGTGAATCATGGAATGCGAAAAGACGAGATGTTAAACTTCATAATAGAGCTGGGCTTAACATGCCGCGTACGTTTTTATTACATGCATAACATATAGCATGATATGCGACTAACCCACGCAACTGCGCGTACCACCTACTGTGTGGACCGGGGCCACTTGCCCTTCCTTGCCCGCTCAACGTCGAACTCCTCCGTGGACCGGAGCAACCTAGGCTCGGCGCTGGGTCTATTACATTTTGTCTACTGGGTGTAGCGTGGTTGTTTCCCCCTTTTCTCGCGCCCTGAAGATGGCTCCACTGCATCCTTCTTCCTGTCACTCTTGGTCTTGAGAGCTGCCTCACGAGCTTGAAGCTCTTCCTCCTGACGCTTGATGGCTGCTTCACGCAGACTTAACTGCTCCCGCCTCCTTTGCAGCTCATCCTCCTTGCCCTTCAGACAAATTTGGTCCACCCTCACGCGGCGCTCTTGCTCAAGCCGCATGTGTCGTTCGACCTCGCGAGCCTGAGTTATCTTCACAGAGTATTGTCCTTTATTTTCCACCTCCATTGGCCGGTTCCGTGGCCATGCCGGCGGCACCCGATCCACCCATTCGATGAACTCGCAAGGCTATGTGTGGCGTGGTACATGTCATGGATCAAGTTGAAAAACGATAACGAGAAACAAAGAATTTAGTTGTCGTCGTTACCATGAAGTGGTCATCCAGGTCTGGACACTTGAAAAACCTACGGCCGTAGTTGGCTCGTTGTACTGGATCCGTCCAGACGCACAACATCGTCCTAAAGCCGCAATGGCACTTCGGGCGCTCATGCCACTCCGGCACTCCAAATGGGTCGGACCTCCAGGGAGACATTGTTGTGTAGTAGTATTGTGATGGCTTGAGGAGGAGATGTGGTATGGAAGACATAGGAGGCCTTTATGTAGGCAGGTTATCTGGTGCAATGGGCATAGTGTAGCAATAAATGTCCCTACGAAGGCTTTTCAGAGCCTGTAGTCTCGTAATAAATTCAGAGCTTGGACCATTCAATGTATTAGGTACAATGTAGCCTTTTCAGTCGTTTGCAGGAAACAATCCCTATGAAGGCTTTTCACTGAGCAAAGCTGGCTTATTTTGTCATCTCACATGAGCAAAAGCTGACATCTTTGGTCATGTCACTGAGCAAAAGCTGACATCTTTGGTCATGTCACGGGTCTCCTCCCAATCCTTCACCATCTTGTCACATTGCTTCTTCTTGCCTTTGTCCATCCCGGTTGGGTGAGGAAAGCGCGGTGTAGTATGGGGTTTGCATGTGCAATGTTTGCTGCGAAATGGAATGCACACCAATTTATAGGGTCTGTTTTATCTCTACTCGTACGTGTAAAGCTGGTCCGCGTGGTGGTAGCAGTGAGTAAAGATGGGAGTGCTGTGAGACTACTGCAAAAAGGCGCCGTTTTGACATGTCTCTGAGCAAAGCTGTCCTGTGTTGTCATCTCACTGAGCAAAGCTGTCCTCTTTTTGTCATGTCACGGAGCACAGCTGTCCTCTTTAGTAATGTCACTGCCCCAAGCTGGCATCTTTTGTCATCCCACTGAGAAAAGCTGCCCCGTTTCGTCATGTCACTGCGCAAAGCTGCCATCTTTTATCATCTCACTGAGCAAAGCTGGCCCATTTCGTCATGTCCCTCGTTTGGTATAAATAGCATGGTTGGGGTCCCAGCACTTTGTAGACAGAGAACCGTGTAAATCGAACAAAGAAGTACCCTCTCTTTCGTGCTGAAACAAACCATGTCGGAAGCTGAGGGGCCAGTCAATTTTGGGTCACCGAAGGAAGACATTCCCTTCGAAAGGAGGGAGATCTTTGGTCCACAGTACTGCTTGATACCAAGCCGGCATGCTCAACCAGTGTGGCCGAAATGCAGACACAATGAGTACGCGGTCATGCAGGCCCTGGATGGCCCGTTCGATGGCGGACGCCGTTTCTTCCGATGCCCACGCTCCGAGGTACAAATTACTAATAGTACATTTTTTGTTATTGGTTATGGACCCTCCATGTTTACCGTCGTGTCCCGCAGATGGCGAAATGCGACTTCTCCCGCTGGATCGACCCTCCTCATGAATGGTATATTTGCCGTTATGTGGATACATTATGGGATCGAGTATTGGAGTTGCAGGACCGAATCGAGACTCTCAATGAGGCGAACAACGACCTCCGCCAACAGATACGACGCGAGAGGGGGTAACGAGGAGGTCGTGAACATAGGAAACTCTTATGATCCCACATGTTGCTGCGCGAACCCGAGCTGCATATGTGCGTGCCACTACCAGGACGGTGAGCCACGTCCGAGGCGACCCCCTCAGCAATTCTCCATGTGGGTGCCACGAGGCTCGTTTGGCATGTAGGTAAGAAGGTGTATGGTTGTGTTGTGTTTTAGTTGTTGTGTTCGTTGGTGTGTTGATGGCTGTAGTACTTGCTATATGTTATGTACGGGCAATGTATTTGTTGTTTCGTGTTGTCATGTCACTGAGCAAAGCTGGCATCTTTTGTCTTCTCACTGAGCAAAGCTGGCCCGTTTTATGATGTCACTGGGCAAAGCTGTTCTCTTTTGTCATCTCACGGAACAAAACTGGAATCTTTTATCATCTTTTGTCATTTGTCATCTCACTGAGCAAAGCCGACCTCTCATTGAGTAAAGCTGACGCTTTTGTCATGTCTGTACATCCCTCTTTTGTCCCATCTCTGCGCAAAGCTGTACTCTGTTGTCATGTCACTGAGCAAAGCTGCACTATGTTGTCATTTTTTGGTATTGGTTATGTACCCTCCATGTTTACCGTCGTTGGTGTGTGGATGGTTGTAGTACTTGCTATATTTTATGTACGTGCAATGTATGCGTTGTTTCGTGTTGTGACTGAGCAAAGCTGGCATCTTTTGTCTTCTCACTGAGCATAGCTACCCCGTTTTATGATGTCACTGGGCAAAGCTGTTATCTTTTGTCATCTCACTGAGCAAAACTGGCCTCGTTGGTCATGTCACTAGGCAAAGCTGCCCTCTTTTGTCATCTCACTGGGCAAAGCTACCCTCTTTTGTCATGTCACTGAGCAAAGGTGCCCTTTTTGTCTGCTCACTGCCCCTTTATGTGCGTGTCTGGTTTGTGTTGTCTGTGGTCTTTGTGCGTGAGGCTGCCCCCCAACACAGCCTATAAAACGGAGCCATCCCTCACATACTCCCTTGCCTTGTTATCAGTCACCTCCTGAGTTAGTTGTTCGCAATCTGTGTAGTTTTGTTTCGTGCTCACTCCCCCAGACTTGGCAATGAGTCAGCTCAGCACGTCTTCATGGGCACCTACGGTGATTTGCCCAAATTGCAACACGGTGGTTAGACGTAGGACATCACAGACGGCCGCGAATCCTGGGCGACACTACTACAAGTGCCCCTATCACTCGGTGAGTCAGATTGTTTCGGGTTCATTCAAATCGTGGTGGTATGTTTAAAAATCTTCTTGTCATGGAATCGCAGGAAGCTCCTGGTGGTTGCCGATTCTGGGTGTGGGAGGATGAAATGAGCAATAGGACAGACAATGTTCGCCATGAGAGAGTTGTCGTGGGGGGTTGTGACCCCGTCGGGATGCGGCATCGTTTCGACAGACTAGAGTGGAAGATAAATTTAATGTTGTGTGCTATTTTGTTTCTTGTGTTTATTGTTATCCTTAAGTTGTAGTGCTGGAGGTTCTCCTCGTGTATGTTGGTAATGTTTTATGCTAAGTTGTCGTCAAACTATTTTCTTTCTTGTTTTTCTTGTGTTTGTTGTTATCGTGTCTTCTCCCGCTGGAGAGGTAATGTATGTGATGGGAACGGGATCCCGATCTTCCAACAGGTTCTGGATATGTTCGATTTGGTGGAGGCGCGACACAAATCGATCCGGCTTCCGAACGACACGTTCCGAACCCCGCAATCACAACACCACGTCTCCTCAGGTTATCAACCGTGCGCGGCCCGGTTGACCTCACCAAGAAGGCTAATCCTCGCCTGCGAATCGAAGAACACAAGTAAGAACAAGGAAGAACACAACTGAATTGCGGATGTATTGATGTAGCACTCGAAAGTTGGGGTCTCACAAACCGATGAACGGCGAAACTGTTCAAAGACAGAATTAATCTAAGCAAAACCCAACCCTAATGGTGGGGGTGGCAGCTGGATATAAAGGAGTGAGGGGCGTGCAAAACCCCTGGACGCGCCCCTAATGGGCTCCAACACGATACAAAGCCGAACGGCCCAAAAGACGGTGGCGCAGCACCCTGACAGATTCTGAATGTCCACTTGTTTCAACGATTTCCATTGAATCAGAAGGAATTTTGACATGGGATCAGAGCCATTGGAAAGGTCTTCTTCTTAGCTTTCCATACATATGTAGAACGTCCAAAACGGAGTTTGGATGCGATCTGGGTGTCCGTTTTAGTGCGGCCTGGTTCTGGACTCCGAATTGGATTCGAAGTCGGCTTGAGTTGTGCCTCCAACTTGATTCAACCGCCCTTGCTGGACTTGTGCACTCCGTAGCCCTTCTCCAAGTACTTCCAGGTCCTCTCCATGGTTCATAATCATAATTAAATCATTAGATAGCAATCTATTCTCAAATGAACAAAAAGAAGTACTTAGGAACGAGCTCACCTGTAAATTCAATTGTCGGGCGCGAGCTCTAGTGATTGGTCCTTGAATGTCAAGTGGAGGAGTGTTGTGTGTATCCAAAGAAGTGATGTCCTCATCATCCTCCCCCTCTTGAAGCGGAGGTGTCCTCAACTCAGCCTCATCTTCATCTCCCAAGTATGGCTTCAAATCTGAAATGTTAAAGGTGGGACTAACCCAAAACTCGGGAGGCAACTCAAGTTTATATGCATTATCATTTATCTTCTCAACTATCTTAAAAGGACCAGCAGCTCTAGGCATCAATTTTGATTTTCTTAACTCAGGAAATCTATCCTTTCTCAAGTGCAACCAAACAAAATCACCCGGTTCAAGTTTAACTTCCTTTCTACCTTTACTACCAGTAATCCTATATTTTTCATTCATCTTTTCAATGTTTGCCTTAGTAGTCTCATGCATTTTGACAATGAAATCAGCACGTTCCTTAGCATCATTATGAACTCTCTCACTAGTAGGCAAAGGTAAAATATCAATAGGGGCACGGGGATTGAATCCATACACTACCTAAAAAGGACTTACCTTGGTGGTGGAGTGTTCTGCTCGATTATATGCAAACTCAACATGCGGCAAACACTCTTCCCACAGCTTCAAATTATTCTTCAAAACAGCTCTCAACATGGTAGACAATGTGTGGTTCACCACCTCGGTTTGGCCATCAGTTTGTGGGTGACATGTTGTAGAGAACAACAACTTTGTACCCAACTTGTTCCATAGAGTACGCCAAAAGTGACTTAAGAACTTGGCATCACGATCTGAAACAATAGTAGACGGCATACCATGCAAACGAACTATCTCTTTGAAAAAGAGGTCAGCAATATGAACGGCATCATCGGTTTTATGACATGGTTTAAAGTGGGCCATCTTAGAAAAGCGATCCACAACAACAAAAATGCTATCCCTCCCCCTCTTAGTCCTGGGCAATCCTAAAACAAAGTCCATTCAAGCGAGACTTAGCTTTTTGACATGTAGTGCAGCGAGCAACAAATCGCTCAACATCTCGCCGCATCTTTGGCCAAAAGAAGTGTGTGTCCAGAACGTCCTCTGTCTTCTTAGCACCAAAATGTCCCATCAAACCGCCTCCATGCGCCTCCTGCAACAACAAAAGACGAACGGATCCAACTAGAATGCATAGGCGGTTAGCTCTAAACAAGTACCCATCATTGATCACGAATTTATTCCATGCTTGTCCCTCTTTACAATGCAACAACACATCCTTAAAATCAGCATCAAAAGCATATTGTCCTTTAATAGTTTCAAGACCAAAAATGCGATTTGAGACAACATGGTATAGCGTCGAGACAAAGCATCAGCAATCACATTATCCTTCCCTTTCTTGTGTTTAATGACATAAGGAAAAGATTCAATAAATTCAACCCACTTAGCATGTCTATGATTCAAATTGGTTTGACTACGAATATGCTTAAGTGATTCATGATCGGAATGAATGACAAATTCTTTAGGCCATAAATAGTGTTGCCACGTCTCTAAAGAACGAACAAGAGCATACAATTCTTTATCATACGTGGAATAATTAAGAGCAGGACCATTCAATTTTTTACTAAAGTAGGCAACAGGTTTGCCTTCTTGCATCAAAACACCACCAATACCAATTCCGCTAGCATCACATTCCAGTTCAAAAGTCTTACCAAAATCCGGAAGTTGGAGCAATGGTGCGTGTGTAAGCTTGTCCTTCAAAAGATTAAAGGACTCCTCTTGTGATGGCCCCCAATGGAACACGACGCCCTTCTTTGTCAACTCAATCAACGGTGTCGCAATGGTGCTGAATTTTTTGACAAAGCGGCGATAAAATCCTGCAAGGCCAAGAAAACTCCGCACTTGGGAGACTGTGTGGGTGTGGGCCAACTCCATATCGCCTCCACCTTGGCTCTATCAACCTCGATTCCTTGTGGAGTCACAACGTAGCCAAGAAAAGAGACTCGATCCGTGCAAAAGGTGCACTTATCAAGGTTACCAAACAAACGTGCATCTCTCAAAGCATTAAGAACAACACATAAGTGAGTCAAATGTTCATCCATGGACTTGCTGTAAATCAAGATATCATCAAAGTAAACGACCACAAATTTGCCAATGAAAGGACGTAAAACCTCGTTCATTAATCTCATGAAAGTGCTAGGTGCATTAGTTAAACCAAAAGGCATAACTAACCACTCATACAAGCTGAACTTAGTTTTAAAAGCAGTTTTCCATTCATCGCCAAGTTTCATTCTTATTTGGTGGTATCCACTACGCAAGTCAATCTTTGTGAAAATTATAGCACCACACAACTCATCAAGCATGTCGTCTAGCCTAGGAATAGGATGACGATATCGTATAGTAATGTTGTTAATGGCTCTACAATCTACACACATACGCCAAGAACCATCTTTTTTGGGAACCAAAAGAACAGGAACAGCACAAGGACTAAGGCTCTCACGTACATACCACGGTCCAAAAGGTCTTGGACTTGTCGCTGAATCTCCTTATTCTCTTCGGGATTGGTCCTGTACGCCGCACGGTTTGGCAAACTCGCTCCAGGAATCAAGTCAATCTGGTGCTCAATCCCTCGAATGGGTGGAAGTCCTGGAGGTATCTCATCAGGGAAAACATCTCTATACTCCTGCAAAAGGTTAGTGACAGGAGCAGGCAAAGTGCAAGGCATATTATCAAGAGAAAATAAAGCATCCTTGCACACCAAAGCATAACATGTCTCATTAACATCATCAATTTCAGCAAGGTCTAATTTTGTGGCAAGCATAACAGAATTTTTCAAATGGATTACTTGCTGTTTTTCAGATTTATCATGTTCCTTTGGATCATTAGCAGCAGCAGCTCTCTCCCTATCGGCCTCTATAATCTCAGCTGGGGTCAAAGGCAGTAAAGTAACTTTCTTTCCCTTATGCATAAAAGTATATTTGTTACTACTACCATGGTGTAAAGCATCATTATCAAATTCCCAAGGTCGACCTAATAAAAGAGAGCATGCTTGCATGGGAACCACATCACAATCAACATGATCAGCATAACCACCAATGGAAAAATGGACTCGGCATGTTTGTGTTACCTTAGCTTTTCCAGAGTCATTTAACTACTGAATATGGTATGGATGTGGATGCGGTCGCGTGGTCAAGCCAAGCTTCTTGGCCAAATCAGAACTCACCAAGTTGTTGCAGCTTCCTCCATCAATGATGACACATGCGCGCCGGTTCTTGATTGCGAAGAAAGTCTGAAACAAATTATGGCGTTGAAGCTTATCGGGGTGTTGTACCTGTGTGCTGAGGACTCGCTGCACAATGATGCTGCGTAGCGTCGCTGTGGACGCCCCACCAAAGACCAGGTCGTCATCACCACCGCCATTGTCATTCGAGGCAGCAGCAACATCATCATCCTCCTCGACATCCGAAGTGCTGATGTAGCCTCCATCTTCTGTGGCGATGTATGCCCGTTGGCTAGGGCAATTCTTCTGCACATGACCAAGCCCATGGCAGTGGTGGCACTGAATGTTGGAGGAGCGGCCCGTTGAAGCCACGGAAGAAGAACTCTTGGCTGGAACCCGCAAAGAATTTTTTGTAGCATCTGCAAAGCGTGTCATGAAAGGTGGCTTCGGTGGCGCTGCTGCAATCTTGTTCACAGGTGGTGGAGAAGAACGAAAACTCGAAGAAGACTTGGGCAGTCCCGTCGATGTAGTCGTGCGCGGCGTGTAGAAGGGTCGTCCGGTGCTTGCCTTCGCTGATTCCTTGCGTCCCTGCAATTCTTTTTCTGCAAGCATAGCAAGCTGGAACAACTGGTTGACAGTAGTAAATTCTTTATAATCAACAATGTCCTGAATTTCACGCCGTAACCCCCCATAGAAACGACAAATCTTATTCTCCGTGTCCTCAACAACCCCACAACGCATCATACCCTTTTGAAGCTCAGCATAATAGTCCTGAACAGAATGATCACCTTGTTCTAAGCGCTGCAATTTTTTTTCTCAAATCAAGTTTATATGTGGGAGGAACAAAATGATTACGCATATCTTCTTTTAATCGCTCCCATGTATCAGGTTGTAAGCGCATGTTACTTAGTTCATTCCACCAGATAATAGCAAAGTCCTTAAACTCACTAGTAGCTTGTCTAACTCTATGATGTTCAGGAACCAAGTGAGAATTAAATTTCTGCTCTACCGTCATCTCCCAATCAAGATATATATCAGCATCATAAAGACCAGCAAAAGATGGAATGGTAAACTTGACTTTAGCAAAAGGGTCGTCGTTACCATGACGGTTTTGGTTATTACCTCCCATACCCTGTCAGTTTTGCTGAAGACGCCGACGTAGTCGTGCATCTTGTGTCACCCGCCGATCAATGTTGTCATCCGCATCATACACTGTGTCATCATTGGGACGATGGCCATCATTGACAGGTGGCAGGCGTGCCTCCAATGTGTCCATCCGACCAGTGAGGTCAGCCAACCGCCGCTCCACCCGCTCAATGCCTTCCGTGGTGTTCAACTTGGCAATGGCGGCGACGATGGTGTCCATTCTCGCGCCGAGATCAGTGATTGAAGCATTTTGTTTGTCGAGCGCAGCTTGTAGATGGCCGCGACTAACACACTTGTTGAAATCGACCGGTGTCTCGTCTCCTTTGTCTCCTGCCATGGTTAGTGGAAACACAGGGAAAACAAAAGGATTATCCCTATCAACTACAAATGAAGGGCAGGAGGAACTCGCAAAGGAAGTGGCTTACCAAGCACTTACAAGTGTTCTTACCAAAGCAGCAGGTGGTACAACCGGTGGCTGGTTCGTGATACCATGTCGAGCGTGGGTACGATTGCAAGGGTCAAAACTGTACTATCCAGAAGTAGATATATGGAGCTTGGAAGGCCAAATATATCAGTGGAACACAAATCAATAACAGATAGTAATGCTGAATAAATGTCCAAAGCACTGGTCCTAGTTGCTGGCCTAAATGTGTCCTATATCAGTGTTAGGATATGATGAACAAGGAATCACGGCCAGAAAGTAAGCGAAGACAGCAACAAAGATGGCCAGGGAATGATAAACTTAATTCAGCATAAGCACAAAACAAATGAAGCTCTGTCACCTAAAACTGTACTCTGTCCGGTTTTTCTCTCTTTTTTTTGGCCACGGATAGCACTTTTCTCTCTCTTCTCTACTAAGCCGAAATTTTTCTTTTTTTGTGGCTTTTTAATTTTATTTTTTTCATAGAGCAGAGCACAGAAATAGGAACCACACAAAGTTTCAACTCAATCTAATATAAGGTGTGGCCTACAGAAAATAATGAATGTGCTGGAAATTCAGTGATTCAATTTCGGAGCTCGAGTACTGCACTTTCCAGGTCGAATTTGGGGAAAATAAAATCACCAAACCCAACAAAGTGGGGGAGTATCGGATGTAAAATTTAATTTCACCCAATTTCAAAAAAAATCGCCTGATTTCGAGTCCGTATGCGAAAGTTATGGCTGTTTGAAGAAGGGGCTCCGAGTTATGGTTTCTGTGGAGGCCGAAACGAAATCGGGTGGAGGAAATTGGTGGCAGAAGCTCGGGAAAAGGTGGGGGATGGTGCTGTGTGATCACGAGATGCGAAGGAAGACTCAAACAGAGGGCGGGATATGGGTGGGAAAACAAAAACAGAGGGTGGAATACGCGATGGATGACAGCTAGGGTTTGTATGAGAGGTAGCGGAAGCAAGTTAACCCGAAACAAAACACAATCTAAACCAGCAACACAACTCGACTAAGGACACAAACTCAACACTACGGACTCTGGAATCAAATTGTGCAAAGGCTAAATGAGATCTAGGACAGGAACAACCTATGACTACAATTTTTTTGTAGGGCTTTTTCATGGACTCTAGGATGAAACCGAAAACAACAAAGGAGGGGTAAAGCGAACCTGAAGGAACACCTGAAGCTCTGATTACCACTTGATGGGAACGGGATCCCGATCTTCCAACAGGTTCTGGATATGTTCGATTTGGTGGAGGCGCGACACAAATCGATCCGGCTTCCGAACGACACGTTCCGAACCCCGCAATCGCAACACCACGTCTCCTCAGGTTATCAACCGTGCGCGGCCCAGTTGACCTCGCCAAGAAGGCTAATCCTCGCCTGGGAATCAAAGAACACAAGCAAGAACAAGGAAGAACACAACTGAATTGCGGATGTATTGATGTAGCACTCGAAAGTTGGGGTCTCACAAACCGATGAACGGCGAAACTGTTCAAAGACAGAATTAATCTAAGCAAAACCCAACCCTAATGGTGGGGGTGGCAGCTGGATATAAAGGAGTGAGGGGCGTGCAAAACCCCTGGACGCGCCCCTAATGGGCTCCAACAGATACAAAGCCGAACGGCCCAAAAGACGGTGGCGCAGCACCTTGACAGATTCTGAACATCACTTGTTTCGATGATTTCTGTTGACTCAGAAGGAATTTTGATATGGGACTAGATCCATTGGAAAGTTCTTCTTCTTAGCTTTCCATACATATGTAGAACGTCCAAAACGGAGTCCGGATGCGATCTGGGCGTCCATTTTAGTGCGGCCTGGTTCTGGACTCCGAATTGGATTCGAAGTCGGCTTAAGTTGGACCTCCAACTTGATTCAACCGCCCTTGCTGGACTTGTGCACCCCGTAGCCCTTCTCCAAGTACTTCCAGGTCCTCTCCATGGTTCCTAATCATAATTAAATCATTAGGTAGAAATCTATTCTCAAATGAACAAAAAGAAGTACTTAGGAACGAGCTCACCTGTAAATTCAATTGTCGGGCGCGAGCTCTAGTGATTGGTCCTTGAATGTCAAGTAGAGGAGTGTTGTGTGTATCCAAAGAAGTGATGTCCTCATCAATATGTATGTGTAATGGATGCTGTTAGTTACAACATGCGTGCATACTTATTGTTATCGTGTAGTTGGGTGGCACGAGGCTCGTTTGGCATATAGGCAACGAGGTGTACGGTTGTGTTGTATTTTAGTTGTTGTGTTCGTTGGTGTGTTGGTGGTTGTACTACTTGCTACATTTTATGTACGTGCAATGTATGTGTTGTTTCGTGTTGTCATTGCCTGATGCCTTCTTATTATGTGGGTTGTCCCGTGTTGTCATCTCTCTATTGGTTGTATGGCCTAGTAAATCAAAGAACTAAGAGCAACCCTTTTTATACAGGAAACCATCTTTGAACATCAAACCATCAAGAACTTCAAGAACATCACCAGTCTAACGATCACGCCTCATTACAATTAACTCATTACCAATCTCGTCGTCGTCTCGTCGGACGCTGTATGTGATCCTCCGAGAAGGTGAACCGGGTAGGAGAGTGTGGTGCATCTCGAAGGTCATATTGCGAGGCCTGCGTCCGAGGTGGTCCTGCGTACGGCTGCGTGGGGTCTTGCGTTGGCGTCCCGAAAATAGCGCTGAGCCATTCGGTCGACGAGGGGTCTATGGGCTGCTGAGATGGTACAGGTGAATTAGGACATGGGCAGCGATGTTTGTAATGAATCTTAATATCACAAGGCATTTACCTGGGTACTCTGAAAAGCGGATGACCCACCGTGAACGTCATGGCCCTGTTGCTCGGAGTAAACCTGCATTTTTTTGCGAGTGCAATTAGATGGCTTTGAAATAGACATGTTTAGCTTAGTACGTTAGTGCATACCGGGGTATGTGGTTGTCGAAATGACGATGTCGACGGGTAGTCGCGCATGTACTCCTGCGATGTGAAGCCTTGATAGGTCTGCCCAAACCACCTGTCCCGATCATCTAGGTTGGTCTGCACGGTAGGGGTGTACGAGGGCATCGCCCCCTCTGGTTGGTCCGGTGAGTCAGGATCGCCCTCTGGAGTGGGCCCCCGTCCGCCTGGAGAGCGCGGTCGCTCGTCCGTCGCCCTCCGTGATGACGATGCCCGTGGCAACGTGCTATCCTGTCGTAATTGCTGCAAGACGAACATGTGGTTAGACATAAATGGTAAATGAGTGCATGAACAAATAGTTGGCAATTGTCGAACCGCTGGGCCGAAGCGCGTGGAGGCCGAGCGAGCGTAGCTGGGCCGACTCTCGGACGCCCCCTCTGGTTGGTCCCGCGAGTCAGGATCGCCCTCTGGAGTGGGCCCCCGTCGGCCTGGAGAGTGCGGTCGCTCGTCCGTCGCCCTCCGTGATGACGATGCCCGTAGCAACGTGCTATCCCGTTGCAATTGCTGCAAGACGAACATGTGGTTAGACATAAATGGTAAATGAGTGGATGAACAAATAGTTGGCAATTGTCCAACCGCTGGTCCGAAGCGCGTGGAGGCCGAGCGAGCGTAGCTGGGCCGACTCTCGGACTGGGATGCACGCGACGATGATGGCCGTGCTGATGGTGGTGCTGACGGCGGCGCGGAGGGGGTGGTGGTCCCTGGCCACGTCCGCCCCTGCGTGTACCAATAACGTCATCTCGTCCGCCACACCTCAAGGACCGTATCGCAGCCCTTGCCTCATCGTAGATGTTGCGCATCGAACTCACCCGCCGCTCAGTTGTATTTGACTTCCTACGGCGTATAGACTCATCAGCCTCGTCCTCGATACGATGCAGGCGGTCGACCTGCAGTGAAACAAACAGTCAGTTAAAACGTAATCATGCACTGTTTAATGACATACTAATCTCGTACCGCCTGGTCGATCTGTGCCGCTAGATGCCGGTCTGGACCTGCCTGTAGAGCGGCCTCGTGAACGACCTCAAGTGGAGGATGTGGCGGCTCCCCAGTAAGCCTAATGCGGGTGCGTGGAGCGTACCACTCAAGGTATGCCCTATGCATCGCGGGGTCGTCCGGCTGTGTCTCGTCCACAACCAGCGTATCCGCCTGGTCACGCCACTGGTCTGTCCACCGTAGCTGTGTGGCTCTCCAGTCTTCTGTCGCTAGCCCTCTCCTCGATTGCCTACAAGTTCATTGAGACATTACACAATTAGAAGGGGCACAGACTACTTCATTAATTAAATTTATGGTGTAATGACATACCGGTGGGTGCTGTCTGCAAGAGGGCGTCCTGCCGGGGGGGACATGCTGGTACAGTCCGAACTGCCTTATGACTCGGTGTGGGTTGTATGGCTCGACGCAGTGTGAGAACACCAAGTGGCAGGTTGTCAACCAGTAGCTGTGATCCTGACCGCACTGTGATGACAACGAGTGGGGGGCCGTGTCCATAATGAACCGTCCAGTCCATGGCCACCAGACTATGTGGGCGTCGGGCAGAATCTCGAACCTGTTGTGGAAATCTGTGTACGCACGTCTCGGTCTGTTCCTTGCCCATCTCAACTGAGCATGTGTCCAACGTGTACCCATTGTGGGCCCATCAACGGGGTCGTCGCCACCATCGAGTCCATAGAACTGCGGGCTGAGGTCATAAGGGTGCACAACACGAGCAAACTCAGGCCTGCCAACGGAGAAGTTTTCCCACGACCACAGCTGAAGGAGAAGGTAGCAGACGACTAGGACTGGCTTGCTGGCCGCGCTACGCTGTGAGGCATCACACAAGCCACGGTACGTGGCACTAAGAACTGCTGATCCCCAGCTATACTGTGGCACCTGACCAGGCCAGCCATCCGCCAAGGACTCCGCTAGGTGTATGTAGCTAGGCTGCACGGAGTCTCCAGTGGTGCTAGGGAACAAGATCCACCCGAACAGATATAGCAGGTACGCAACGCAGTGCGTCCGCACCTCGTCCTCATGTGCGTCTGCAGGACAGGTCATGTAGCGACGAAGCCACCATGTGGCACACCAGCTGCGTTGTCTGCGATCGGATGACCGAACCGGTGACCCAGACGGACCTTCCAATCTGCTGCCTTTGGGGGTGGCACTACAGCAGCACCACGGACGGGTAGACCTGTAAGCATTGACACGTCCTGCAGAGTAACCGTCATCTCCCCCCACCGGAAGTGGAAGGTGTGAGTCTCCGACCTCATCGATCAACGAGAGTGGACAGCAGCGGCGCATCGTACTGGAGCGCATGCGGTAGATCCAACATGCGGGCAATGGGCAGCAGCCCGGTGTCCCGCAGTAGTGGGATGTACCGCTGGTCGAGACGCCAGTTCTCTCGGGGGCCCCTAAGTACGAAGCAAGGAGGCCCTCGTGCGTCTCCCGACGACCACGCATGGCATCGGTGGTGCTCATCCCAACGGGGGTCTAGCAACTCGAACGTCATGTCCTGCCAAAGAAGGATAACAAGTGAGTCTACATTTATAACAAAATGTGCAACAAATGACAACATAATTAACAACAAATGTAACGACAGGGAAACGTACCAAAACATACATACATAAAATGTGCACACGAATATGACCCACACGGCAAGGAAACATATGGAATGTACAAAAACATACATAACATGGTAATATGCACGACATACATACATGGAGCCAACAATGCAGCGTACACCTCCTGAATAATGCATGGTACATCGCAACGCACAGAACACATGGAAGCAACAATGGGTATACAACAAAAAATTGTGGTTGGTACTACGGAGCGTTGCTTGATGCCGGCCTGTTTGGGCACTGACTGAGGGAGTGGCCAAACGTCTTGCATAGCCTACACTTCGGGCGCCGAACACGATCCCCTCGCTGGCTGTCATCCATGTCATTGCGGATGCGACGGCTTTGTCGTCTTCCACGACCGACATGCTTCAGTGCATCGTTGGGCACCCACTTTATCTCCCCTGGCCATAATTCCCTGTAGTGCATGTCTACACCGTAGGAATGGAACTCTGCACTCCAGGTTGCATACAAGTGCTGCATGTCGTAGTACTTGGAGATGTACTGTGTCGACGCCTGGTTCCATACAGCGCAGGCCGCGTACACATGGGAGCATGGCTTGTGCAGAAGCTGGGGCTTGTTGCAGGTGCAAGATGCTTCATCACCAATCGTGCATACCTGCTTGCGCTCCCCTCTAATGTGACCCATGACATACTTCTGCCTTAGGCGGACCTCAAACTTCCTCCTTAAGCCATCAATGGGCTGAGCAATGTGGGATCGACCCTTCTCCATCTTCTTGTCCATGAAGGCCTGCATGACCTCAGAGTATTGCTTGTTTTCGTCAAGGTGCTTCTGCGCCATCATGGCTCTATTCACAAAGTACCCGACGGTACGGTTCCAAGTCTCGGCCACGATTGCCGTGATCGGCAGGGATCTGACGCCCTTCAAGACACCATTGTAAACCTCGGACATATTGGTTGTCATGATCTCATACCTTGCCCCACCGGTGTCGTGCAACAAAGACCACATTTTCAAGTCAGGTGCATTGGACTGAACCCATTGTGTGAATACCCCGACTCTTGTGGAGCCCCCCTCCACGGCCCCTGCTTCTGTATGCACATGCTTGGTAGCCTCCTGATCGAGCTGCCTCCACAAGGTGTCGAACTTCCACTTCTGGTTCTGCATGCATAGCTTCTTGAACATCTTCATTAGGTCCTTGCTACGGAACTTTCTGTGGAAGTTCGATGCAAAATGCCTCATGCACCAGCGGTTCTTCACATCATTCCACTAGAAGGGGGGCTGCGTCCCATTCTGTAACGTTCGCAACGCAGACAGCAAGCCTGCATTGCGGTCCGAGATAAGGCACACTTCAGGGCGTTCTTGCACTACGGCATGCTTCAAATTGCAAAGGAACCAAAGCCAGCTATCTGTATTCTCGTTCTCCACAATTGCAAATGCCACTGGGAGTAACTGGTCGTTTGCATCGGCTGCAACTACGGTGAGAATAGTACCCTTGTGCTTGCCGGATAGGAATGTCCCATCTATGGTTAGCACTGGGCGGCACCACCTGAAACCTTGTATCGCCTGATGGAAGGCCCAGAACACTCTGTCAAGAATGAAACAATTCAGGCCCTCCGTAGGATGGACCCTCTGCTGCCTGTTTATGTATGTGCCTGTGTTTGATTGTGCAATTTGGTGCAGCATTCTTGGGACCAGGTCGTACGCCTCCTCGTACGTCCCATGCATACGGTGCAGCACCTTTCGCTTCGCCCGCCATACCTTCTTGTAGCTCACTTCGAAGCCCGCCGTGTTTGCTACTTCTGCCATTAGAACCTTCGGGGCAATGGACACATCCGCCTGGATGAGGTGCGCGACCAGCTCCGCAACATAGGATGATGTCATGTTGCGGTGTCTATGTACTGGCCTCGCAAGCTCGCAACTGTGATCTTGCAGCACCGTTATCCGGAACTCCGTGCCAACGCTCTTGTACCGTTGTGCACGAACTTTGCCACCACAGGACCCGTCGACACACTTCACGACGTACGTGTCCGGCTTTGACTTGTGGACCCGATACGTCCGGCTTATGTTGACGGCATGTCTAGCAATAGCCTGCTGGACAGCACTCTTATTACAGAAGCACTGCCCTAAAAAGAGTGTGCCCTCGCTGAACCCCCATTCTCCCTCCTCCTCCTCCTGTGGCAGAACTAGGGTTGCTGCTGCGTTGTCGTCCAGTCTGGACGACACGTACGCACCGTCCGTGGTCACAACACGACCTACCACCCCTCCAGTTGCACCTTCGCCATCCTCGTCCTCTCCAGAACTGCCTGTTTCCACCTCCTCATCCTCCTCGCTGCCCTCTTCTTCCACCTGGTCCCCAAGATACTCATGACAGTCAATACGGGCGGCCCACCACCTCTCGTCCACACCTTTGTTGGGATGGAAATTCTCCGCACGCCTCCTGTCGTCTTCATCACCCACTTCCTCGCCCACATGTTCTCCCGCAGAAGCGTCTTCATGACCGCCGGCTACTACATCTCCACCAGCGGCTTCTGAACCAACCATGGCTGATGATTCTGCCCTCTCCACGAACTCGACATACACCATTGGCCTCCCATATATCGCAGCATCAGGGTTGCACACGACCTCCATGTAGTTCGCCCATGAGGCGTCATTGGTCACCTTCAGAAGTTGCCATATGCTCTCCCTTCCATCACCCACCATTGAGGCATAGACTGCCTCGATCCGTAACTTCTTCCTTGCGGTGTGTCGATCGAACGCCGAACAGACACACCTCCGTAGCTCAGACAAGCTCATGGCGCTCAGACCGGGTGCCAGGATCACGGTCCGCTCGCAATTTGACAGGTCCGTCCCATACGGCCCATCACGTACGAGACCATTCCCATAAAACACGAACATTTGTTGAATGTCAGCCATTGCGTATCTACCATAAGTGCATAATCAACTATTTTAGTACACAACATGTAACAATCGTACCATTAAACAAATTCTAACATACATCAAATTACATATTCATTTCATTTTTATTTGCATTGGTCTTATTTATAAAATTTCTTTCATTAAATTTTACTTAACACCGGCTTCCACTAACCAATTTCAATTCCATTTTTTTCCGATTACTGCAAAATTTCCATTACTTAATTTCCTTCCTAATGCGGCTTTCACTTATAAAATTGTACGTAAATCAACAAAATAAATTCTTGTAATTTCATGTCCTCAGTTTTTTTATTTTTACTATACCTTCGTACTACTTTCCTAGTATTTCTATTATAATAATCCAAATTTATTCCCAATTTTAATTTCACATGTTGCCTACAGGCATTCACTAAGCCTACTAATTATCCAAATTGTCTCTAAGTTAAGTACTGTTGCTATCACCTACAAATGCTCCAATATAAATATGTACCTTTTCAACATCTACACATGTAAGCACATATGTTCACCAAAAACTAACTACATTACAATATGTAACTTCAACATAAAATACGACATTATCTACATTACAATAAAGCATTCATCGTATGTGGATTTTTACCTACAGATACACACCGTATGACACATTGGCTTGTAATACATATGTTCACATAAATATTAGCTACAAATACATAGAGTACCAAATATTGACATGGCGTATCAAACATTGACATAAAATAACATTACCAAACGATGGTTTGTGCTAATGGACTAATTATGGACTAATGACATACATAAAAATTTAGTTTCGCGGGCACAAGACTTACCTCTTCTTGAAGCTCACGACGTGATCTACAATTTTTCTACTTGCAAAATCCGCTGATTCCAAACGAAAACAACTCAAATCTATGTGTTTTTACTCTCACTTCCCTTCACTTTCTCCCTCGCTCTATCTTCAGAGGTGCTGCAAATGAGCTTTTGCCTTCGACAGCAGTTCTTCTCCCTCCCTTGCGCTGAGGTTTCGGTTCTTTTAATTGTGCATTCAACACTCAGGGAAAGGGGGCCCTTCCTGCGATGAAGACGCGTGTGCGAGCGGACGGGAGAAAGCAGTGCACTACTTGCTTTTGAATTCCTTGCTTTGCTGCTTTTGGCAGACGGACGGGACGCGACGTGATTCATGCGGTCGGGCGTGCACTCATGCGGTCGGCAGAGAGAATCGTGCGGTCGGGCTGCGAGACGCGCGCTGGAGACTCGGTCATGCGGTCGGGAATGCGGGTCGCGCGGTCAGCCGAGACGTCGTGCGGTCGGGCAGCGAATGCGCGGTGGGGAGGTGGGTCGTGCGGTGTGGTACCGCACGACCCGTGAACAGTGCGGTCGTGCGGTACCACACCGCACGACCGGGGGCATGTGGCGCTGCGAGACGAACGCGCGGTCGGGAGGGGTCCAAATGCGGAATTTTTTGAGTGAGGGGGCTACTTTTGGAATTTCGGGTGTTTAGGGGTCCAAATATGTCCAAAACACCGAATCGAAGCCATCGAACGGTCTCTGCAGAGGTTTTCCAGGGAAGTTTAATTTAGAACCCGCCTCTCTCCACTGGTCCGCCGGCCGCTCACCTCTCTTGTTCAGCATTTTCGTTAGCGTTGGGTGGGTGGGAAATCCACCTATTCTAAAGAATAATTTTAGATTCATTTAGTTTCTGTTTTTTCATCGATCAAGTTGTTCTAGTGTTTGTTACTCTTCGGTGAGTCCTCCACTGGATTTTCTTTACTTTTGATGGGTTTTAATGGACTGACCTTGGGATTGACATCAAGCTAGGCTGGCTTACAGATAAATCTCTGCTGGTTTATTTCCAACGAACAACACCACTACCAAGACGTAGATCCTACACATTCATAGAGATCAAAGATAATCTACTTCCTACTACTATGATCATCGGCAAGCATATTGCTGTCAAAAAATCTAGAGTCTTCAGGTGAGGAAGATAAAGAAGTTTAACACATTCAACGACTCAAGGTGTTAGACCATGTGGCTAGGTCTAGAATATTTTGATGATGAATAATTGACAATGGTTAATTTATGATGATGAATATTTGATAATATTGCTTAGCGTTGTTATGCGAGTTGTGTTGCGTGTGTGCGGATTGCTGTTGGTCAAGTTTGGACGAACTTTGTGCCGGAAGAATGTTATTTGTTCTTTGCATGTGCAGGTTGAGTATGGAGACGATCATGGTCGGTGACAAGGTGGACCGGGACTAGGATGGGGAGATCCGATGTTCAGACAGTCAAGGAGATCACGAGATGGTCGGGCTCATGCTTGGAACGCATGGAGATCAGAGATGGATGGATGATACGTGTTGGAGCTATGGAGGTGTGGTTCGGAGGCTACGACGTGATGGATGATGCGTGAAGAAGCTCTGGGAGATGCGATCCTGGAGGTTTCGATACGTGATGAGTTGAAAAGTCGGAAGTGTATAAAAATTTGTGTTAGAAAGGGTTTCAGGTCCCTTGCAAATTAGTGGGCCTAGTTGAGATAAAAAAGGCCTAGGTCTAATTGGATGAGTTGTATTGAGGTTTTGAGTAGAGATTGAATAGGAGAGAGTTGGCTGTATAAAAAAAAAGAAATACGCTGGTGCGACGGTGCGGATTGAGCGAACAAAAAAAAAAGGGAGAAAAAAGCTTGCGGCGTGCGGCGGCTGAAAATAAAAAAGATGTTGATGCATTGAGTTGATTGAAGTGGTGTACACGAGATGAGCTGATGGATATTCCAAGCCTTGGCCGTGACGTTCATTAGCCATGAGGTTATTAGATAGGTGATTAGGTGAAGTTAATTAAGGTTTTTTTTTGCATTACGTATACTTACTGCATGCATGTTCTTTGGGATCGTGAACTGTGACTGAGTTAAAGAAAGGAAAAACGGGCGCTCTGGACGAGAGATCAGGGGATTAAAAAATTGCAACGGTGCTTTCATCAGCTGCATGCAGAGCCTTGGCCGTGACTTTTAGTCGGAATCGGGCCGACGCATTAAAAAGTTTGTTCGGCGCGTCATCGCCGATTTCGGGACGACGCGAGATCTCAGCTTCTCGTGTGTTCGCTCTCCTCGGTTTACGTACATACCGTTGCACGGTGCCAAGAGGAATACCAGAGCCACGCGACTTATAGGCCTAGTAAGAAAAAGCAAAAGGTATTTTATCTTTTCATATTAATTTTTGTTATTACTTTTTTTGCTGTATTGGCAAATTGAATGGTTATAAAATAGTAGAGATATAAAAAAGAGATCCCAAGGACTACGCGCTGCAATCATTCATCTCCTTTGATTGTCATTGACGATTCTACATAAGGATTTGATGTTAACATGGTGCTCACCAAGGATCTTCAATGTAAAGGTTGAAAACTTATGTAAAAAAAGGGTTTCTGCATAAGCTTCTTCCGAGATTTTTCCCACTGTTGAAACATCAACTTATACCTCTGCATTTTCGAAATTACATATATTGAATTCCCTTTAAGTTACCGATGCACGACGGACACCAGGAAGTATGTTATACTACTGTTCACAAAGAGTTTCTGTAAGGAAAGTAGTCTCTAGTATGCTACCTGCTGCCGTAATCCAATAGTAGTCCGGCGACTTTGCCTTCTTTTCAATGACAACGACGAACCAACCGCCAAATCCAGTTACAGCACACGGCCGCAGGCCCGCGCATGCAAAGCACCCTCCCTAGCTACTTGCCGTAAGCTTCCAGTTCTTAAACCCCATTTGCTCAAACGCAATCTCCTAAAATTTCGCGTTTATACGAACTGTGCTCAGGTCGTCCTTGCCTTCACTCCAACGTCTGCCCCGGATCACACACGCTCCTCAGATCGACCTCCCGGAGAAAAGGAGGGGAGGTCCTTGCATTGGAGCCTTATAGTGCGGTGCAAGACTTGGGATCATGCAGAGACTGTAGTGTCTGGATCAACTCCTAAGCTGAAGCAACCATCCGCCCCAAGGCAAATCATTCGTGTGTGGATCGATTAACCGATCGAGATCGAACAAGCAGAGAGATCAAGTGATCGTTACGGTGAAACCGAGTCCGGCGTATTGCGCGCGATATGAAAAATTCTTGTGTCGCTTGCATTGCAATCCCAGGCACATTTCTTGTTTTGCATTGGTTCGTTGGTCTCTCGTTATCTTCCTCTCGACTCGCGATCAGTATATATAGGTTACCAGTTCTTGGCATTAAAGCCTCAGATTAACCAACTTGATTAACTGACCACCAGTAGTGCGGTATATCAATCCGCGAAATGGCGATCGGCGGAGATGCGGGGCGTATCAGCGACGGCACCACCGACGACAACATCATCCTGAACCCGGAGTTCGACGACGGCCTGGACGACTGGGCGGGAAGCGGGTGCAAGATCGAGCTGCACGACTCGCTGGAGGACGGCAAGGTGCTCCCGGTCAACGGCAAGTACTTCGTTGCCGCGACGGGGAGGACCGACACGTGGAACGGCGTCCAGCAGGACGTCACGGCGCGTCTGCAGCGCAAGCTGCTGTACGAGGCCACGGCCACCGTGCGGCTGTGCGGGACCAACGTGTCGCCGTGCGACGTCCGCGCCACGCTCTCCGTGCAGACGGCCGACGGCAGGCAGCAGTACATCGGCGTCGGCAAGTGAGATGCTTTCGTTGTTGCCGGAATGAGAACAGTGTCTTTTGGTGTTGTTGATAAGTTTGTGACAAAAAAAAAACTAGCGTTTTTTCATTGCAGGTTGCAGGTGTCGGATAAGGACTGGGTGCAGCTGCAGGGGAAGTTCCTGCTGAATTGCACCGTCGCCAAGGCGGCCATCTACATCGAAGGGCCGCCGGCCGGCGTCGACTTGCTGCTCGACAGCTTGGTGGTGAAGCACGCGCAGAAGGCTCCGCCGGCGCCGGCACCGGATTTCGAGGTAAAACGCCCTTGTGTTAGCATTGAGCGCATCATTTAACTCTAGTTTCAGTATAGCTCTTTGGACACTAATGCAGTTTTACTCTGAAAGGAAAAGATTTGTCCCGATTGCATGGTGCTAGCTAGTTGCTTTGCTGCAAATATATATCGGTGCTAGTTGCTTTACTGCAAATATATATCTAAGCTTGTTAATGAGATAATCACGACATGTACTGAAGTACAGTCCAAAACATTGCAGAAACTCATGATGTGAACAATGAACACTGGGTGAACAAAGCAATAACTAACAAGTATACATGTTTCTTCACGCATTTCTGAAGATGACATCGAACCCGAACCCTATGGAGTTCGATACACATAATGATTTTTAGTGCTGCGTCAGATAAACTTCCATGTCACTCTTCCATTGGATGAGGTTATCCAAAAGTTACCTGAGAGTGTGCTTCAATTATTCTTACCATGAACGTTGTAGTAGATACTAAGCATGCTCTGCGCAGTACTGTACTGCTAGTTTAACATAAAAAGCAAGAACAGTGCTTCTATGCTAGTCACGGTGATTAAAGTGAGCACAGCACAACCATAATTTTCGGTGCTCCACCACTGAGGAAATAAGTCAGCACAAATCTTAAAGCATTGGCGATAAGGTCAAAGAACCAAACTTAGTCTCGTCACGATCCAATAAGAGCACACTAATTAAATCGCTGATTTACATTGTGATCATGCTTGTTCTTTCTGCAGAATCTTGAGTACGGTGCGAACATAATCCAGAACAGCAACCTGGACGATGGCCTCAACGAGTGGTTCCCTCTCGGCCCGTGCACGCTCTCCGTCCACGACGGCTCGCCGCGCGTGCTCCCTCCGATGGCGCAGGAGTCCCTCGCGCTCGACGACGAGCCGCTCAACGGCAAGCACATCCATGTCACCAACCGCACGCAGACGTGGATGGGCCCGGCGCAGATCATCACTGACAAGCTGACCCTCTACGCGACGTACCAGGTCTCGGCCTGGGTCCGCGTCGGCGGCCAGATGAACGGCGCGCCGCAGAACATCAACGTCGCCGTTTCCGTCGACAGCCAGTGGCTCAACGGTGGGCAGGTCCTGGCGAGCGACGAGCGGTGGTACGAGGTCGGCGGCTCGTTCCGCGTCGAGGACAAGCTGCCGCAGCGCGTCATGGTGTACGTCCAGGGCCCCGACGCTGGCGTCGACCTCATGGTCGCGGGCCTCCAGGTGTTCCCGGTTGACCGGAAGGCCCGCGTCAGGCACCTCAGGAAGCTCACCGACAAGGTGCGCAAGCGAGACGTGGTGCTGAAGCTGACGGGCGCCGGCGGCGCCCCCGTCAAGGCGGCGGACGGCGTGGAGGTGCGCGTGCACCAGGTGTCGAACAGCTTCCCGCTGGGCGCGTGCATCATGCGCACCAACATGGACAACGAGGACTACGTGGACTTCTTCACCAAGCACTTCAACTGGGCGGTGTTCGGCAACGAGCTCAAGTGGTACTGGACGGAGCCGCAGCAGGGGCAGATCAACTATGCCGACGCCGACGACCTTCTCCGGCTCTGCTCCGACCACGGCATGTCCGTGCGCGGACACTGCATCTTCTGGGCGGTGGACAACGCGGTGCAGCAGTGGGTGAAGATGCTGTCCACCGACGACCTGTCCGCCGCCGTGAAGAGCCGGATAAACGGCCTGCTCACCCGGTACAAGGGCAAGTTCCGGCACTACGACGTGAACAACGAGATGCTGCACGGCTCCTTCTACCAGGACAAGCTCGGCAAGGACATCCGCGCCACCATGTTCAAGACGGCGAGCGAGCTCGACCCGGACGCGCTGCTCTTCGTCAACGACTACAACGTCGAGAGCATGTGCGACATCCGCGCGACACCCGAGGCGTACATCGAGCAGATCATCGGGCTGCAGGAGCAGGGCGCACCGGTGGGCGGCGTCGGGCTGCAGGGCCACGTCAGCAACCCGGTGGGGCCGGTGATCCGCGCGGTGCTTGATCGGCTCGCCGTGCTCGGCCTGCCGATCTGGTTCACGGAGCTGGACGTGTCGTCGGACAACGAGCACGTGCGCGCCGACGACCTGGAGGTCATGCTGCGGGAGGCGTACGCGCACCCGGCGGTGGAGGGCGTCATGCTCTGGGGCTTCTGGGAGCTCTTCATGAGCCGCGACAGCGCGTACCTCGTCGACGCCGAGGGGGAGATCAACGAGGCAGGGCGCCGGCTGCTCCATCTGAAGCGCGAGTGGCTCACCCGCGCGCACGGCAATGCCGATGAGAACGGCGAGTTTAAGTTCCTGGGGCACCACGGCGTGTACCAAGTCGACGTGGTCACGCCGACCGGCAAGATCTCTCAGGAGTTCACCGTCGACAAGGATGACTCGCCCCTGGTGCTGAACATCAGCGTGTGAACAATGCACGCATTCGATTGACTTTATTGCGGGAAATATGGTATAAATGACGCCCTAGCTATAATGCATGCAATGCTTTATGCCAAGCTAGCCCGGATCGATATGTAGCAAATAAATGGGCTAATCAAATTCATATGTTTATCAACTTCATCATCATATGGATACAAATATGCGATATATGTAAAACAATTCACAACAAATGTGCAAACATGAATTGATAAATATATTTATTCTGTGGTGTATTTCTTTCTGAATTTGATGGCCAATTCTTTACCTCGGGATTGAATACTCGCTTTACTTTCTTTCCTTAGAAGAATTTACCAACCGGAGGTTCTTTAGTATATCTTTCAGCTTTTTACATAATGAAATGTAATATAATTTGGTGTTCATCTCAATATATTTTAGATAAAACATTAACTTTAACAATTTTAGGATATATAGCATCTACATCAATAAGTCTGGTAGCAGATGAATTATGGTCTTGTATTTTGTGTGGCAACCGTTGTTTAAAGTGTAAACCAACCTGTGCATAGACATCAATATACAGCATGCAGGCCTATTAACGCTCAAATCAAAGAACTCTTAGCTTCAAAAGAAAAAAAATCAAAGAACTCAGATGATTTTTAATGCGCATGCATTAAAATTTGATACAGGTATAGTTTATTTTTTGCGAGGATGATGCAATTAAGTAATTATTAATCCAAGATTGAAATAATATAAGAACATTTGTGCATGCGAGTTTTATGTCTTATGGACATTTGTGCATGCGAGTTTTTTTTTTGTCTTAATGCATGAAGCTCATTTGATGGATGCCGTGCATGCATGAACTGTGTGCGCCTAGGTCATATATTCACGCATGCACAGCTTCTAACTACCAGCCACTGACCACGCTCGAATGCTATGATGCCAATGTTGTGTGCTATACATACCTGCATTTCGCTTGATCCTTGTCTATATATTCATTTGAGAATCAGAATGATAACTTGATGGAAAGCCACTCTCTTTGGTATACATATACCACGAGTTCGTTGAATAATCAGTTCTGGCTTCACATTCGCATGTTTGTTCAGCAATACTTTTGTCTGATCAAGAATAGAGCGTCGGCACCCCAGTGATAATATAGCAACTTCTTTATAGTAAATCTCCAGCTACATATACCGATCATAACTCTGAAGGCCACACACCAAACCCTAGCTACTGCCTTCGTAGCTTGCACAAGTCAGCAGCTTGTACCTACACACAAGCACAACCAGATAAACAGTCACGTAGCACTGCTCTGACATGAGACATGAAGCAATGGTAGTCATTATAATGTCAAATTAGGCATCGATTACAACGCACAAAATGTCTATATATATATTTATGTAAATCATATATCAATTACCAAAGTGCGTGTAGAGCAAACTGATCATGCAAGTTAGCTAGTGAAACAGTTAAGGTTACACCCCTTATTACTATTGCATTAGCTAGATATATATGATATCAAATCACCATATAAGCACACACCACACCCACACCCACTCCGTGTGTGTATATATATGCAGCACGGTCGGCCGGCACCATGCAGTCGTCGATGGCGCGCCGAGCCGCCATCACGGGCCACGGGGATACGCGCTTCCGCCGGTGAAGTACTGCCCTTCCATGCGGAGGACGGCGGAAGAGCTGCCCGAAGCGCCATAGGTGGGCTGCAACCTGTAGTCCACGGCCGGCGGCGTCGGCTTCCAGTGCCGCTTCCGCTGGTTGATGAACCAGTTGTTGATCTGCTTCGCGTCGAGCCCCGTCGACTCCGCCAACGCCGCCTTCTCCACTTCCTGCACCGCCATTATTGTTGCAAAAGCTCTTACACACCAAAGCTATAATCTTTCAGAATACACATATGTATGAACCATGCGCATGTACGTACAGATGGATAGGGCCATCTGTAGTGCAGCTGCCACCAGTGGAGGAGCTTCTGGCGCGCGTCCCTCGGCAGCTTGCCTTTCTTCTTCTTCTTGGAGAGCTCCCTCCAGAGGCTGCTCAGGTAGCCGCTGTACTTGTTAAGGAGGTGGTTTTTCAGCTCCTTGTCCTCCGCACAAGGACTGGTGATCTCCGGCAAGCCGGCCACGTCTCCGGTCTCCTGCTCATCTTCGGAGGAGCCGCCTCCCTCGCAGCTGTTGACATCTACTTGAAATATTGGCGATGCAGGTAACAAGGGATGATCGATAAATTAGGTACTGCATGTAAATCATTCAATCCTACAGAGAAATGATGAAGCTCTCACATAGCAGAGAGCTCGTGAGCAGGATTCCTTGGATAAAAGGATTATTATATACCGCTAGCTGTCAAATCCGTGTAATTGCCTGGACATATATGGCAGTTATATATTTATATTTGAAAATAGAGTTGTATTCACTGTAGGATTCTAACATCTTTAACTTTTTTTTTTCTGAGTCTGACATCTATAACTAAATTGTATTTATAATAGAACTATGACAACTGCAATACTTATTATTTGATCAATCTACACCGTCATAGTTTGTGCCCACCATTCATAGCATAGATCTTTTTTTTCTCTGATTAATTTGGAGGTTGTTTCTAGCATCTATAAAACCTGTGTAATTGCATGATGCTAGCCAACTATATTAATTTATAGGGTTTTGTTAAACATCATCTGGATATTTTCTTCCTAACTATTATCCAGATTTAAGACTGTTGGATTAGAGATCTAATGGTCATAAATTCTCCCCCTTCCCCCTTGAATTCTACCCCCTCCCCCCTTGAAAAAAATCTCCCCCCTTCAAAAACAAGGGCCCCCTTGATCTCTAATCCAAAAATCACAAATTTAGATGATAGTTAGAAAGAAAATATCCGGGTGATGTTTGAAAATATAGTTGTACCTGTATGCATCTCTAACATCTATAGTTTTTTCCGATAATCTAACATCGAAACTTTATTGTTTCTATTATACAACTATGACAACTATAATATATATATTTGATCAACATACATCAATTGATGGTATAGATTTTTATTTTCCCCCCAATCAATTTGAAATCTGTAGCCTCTCGGAACGGACATGGTGGATCCTATAATAGATAGACCCACTAATGTGTGCATCAGATAAATCTATGCATTGAAAACCAGCATCCTTTTGAAAACTTGAAAACCGTTATTGGTTGGGCACCAAACCAACATGAACCCCCTCCCCCCCCCCCACCCCCCAAAAAAACATGCGCACACAAATTTGGAGGTAGTTCTTAATTTACCAAACATCCATATAAAATTTCAAGTTCGAATTCAAAAATGTGTTGGGACAAATGAAAATTTGAAATTCCTGACATATTGTAAGTTAAATAAAATGGAAAAAATACAAAAGTTAGTCTTCACATAAAATTGTCTTTTTTTGTTTATCCTAAATCATGCATTGTAATTTTAAACTTGAAATTTTAAAAGAGGATGTAATACTCTATATATAGTCGATATATCTATTCAACCTTTTTTTTTTGAGGATTTTGCATGTTGATTTGATGCTTAGACTAAAATGGTTTTCGAGTTTTAGAAAGAGATGATGGTTTTCACTAGACATGCATGCCCCCACATACTATAACTGAAATAATCTCTATCTTTGGTCTGTACGTAGGATCTCATTCTGGTTCTGCTTCTACATGTGACCTAGCAATAATGCATGGAAGTGATGGAACTCCCGTGATCGAGCTATATAGCAAAATCTGTCCCATGCATAGCTGTGTGTGTTTGTGTGTTTTTTTGCTTTGACTTTGGCTTATCACTTACTGTTATAGTAACTAACTTTTAAATGGTGCGTTTTTTCAAGATGAGGTCACAGGTAGTTTGTAGTAGAAACTGTACCAAATTCAGCTATACCGACCAAAATCGCTTGTAAATGTTTTTCTTTGCATACTCCCTCTCACGAACAGGCAGAATTTAAAACCATATACCAAAAACTAAAGCTACAGTCTAAAAGAATCTACCCATAGTACATTAACATGTTAGGATTCAATGGTAGTGGTAGTACTATATGAATTAGTTCATGAGGTCCTCGTATAGATCAACGCGAATGGTATATAAACATCATTTAGAACTAGACAGAGAGTGATTTTTAATAGAAAGTAATAGGGAAGGACCCTATATATGTATATGCTGACCAATATTAAGTAAGCTTTAACTAATGGTTATGCGCAATCTTTTTAGTAGTATGGTTCTCACAATGTTCTCCCTGAATGATCACCCGAACATTAGTTATTACCAATGTGTTTCTTTTTTTTTTCATTTTGTAATTAAAACACGCGCGCCACATGCAAAGGAATTCCCCATATATATAATGCTGGTTTTGAGAAACACTAAATATGTACTTCAACTAAGGTAAACTAGCTAGCACCACTTCGTTTCAGTTAACATACTCCCTAGCAGATCCCTCTCTGCTAGCAAGCTAGCTAGATGCACAAGATCATTATGCATTTTTTTTGATCGGGGAATTATGCATGATTCATAACCACCCAATTATCCCACCCAAACCCCGCTAGCTAAACAGAAAGCATGCACTCCCCCACCACGGCGACCATTCATAACCACCACATTATCACCTCCTAATTAAGCTAATCTGGTACAGCCACGCAAAGCTAACTAATAATACGGCGCACGGCAACGCAGCGAACATTTCAATCAGACCTTCACATGCCCATGCAGAGCTGACGCAGTGATTAGCCTGCACTGGCACCGTGCACAGTGCTTAACTAGCTAGCTGCGCCCTCCACAAGGAGAGAGAAAAATACATCCTGAATCGCCATATCCTCTGCCGTGCAATTCAAACGGCAAGTGCGTACATGTAAATATGTAATGATCAGATGAAATGCTCCACGCATATATTATGGGGACCGTTCAACGGGCTGCTGGCCTCTGGCTAAAATTGTATTATAGTTATTGTTATTTTCTAAATTATTTAATTAAAAAATATAATAAAAAAATATTATTATGCTATCACAGACAATATAAATGAATAAGAAAACAAAAAAAAACAAAAAATAGAAAACTAAAATTAAGAAGTTGACACTTTAAGTGGTTTCTAGCTTTTTGAAGCTGTAACTTAAAAGCCGAAGACTTTTAAGCTGTTTGGAATATGTCGTATACCACTCGAGCGGACACGGTAGAGGATCCTCGCTGACTGGACTGGGAGACCAGATTTAGTGAACTCGTGGTGCATCTACCGTACCAATTTCTGCTTTTATCCCGTGGGCTCTCGACTCTGACGACTGCGTTTCATTACTTCAGATAGAAATAGCTGGAGTTGTTGTTAGCCTGGTCAAGTGGTACTACTACACCGCAGCATCCTTCGGCCCCATTTCCTTACTCTCCACATGGAAGCCAGGGAACCAGCAAGCAAATTAATAAAACGACTATGCTCATTAATTTCATGCACAAGTGGGATTATTAGCCTCCTTTAGCTAGAACAAAGGATATATAGTTGTAGGAAATCTAGAGGAATTATTGCGCTGTTTCCTGTAAAGTTTAATTCCGTGATATTTCTGTACTCCAAAAGGGTCTCATAATAGTATGAGAAAAAAATGTACTTCTATATACTGTAGCTCATACTTTCCAGTTTGTAGGTTTTCTCGAACAAATAGACAGAATATCTTCTCGTCGTCTTTTCAAAGTGATTTATCGGGACAGCATTTTCAAAATGGCTTATCAGTATTCAGTTTGTTCGTACAATCGTTGCGCTAGCGCCAAAAATCATCTGCCGTAGCCGCAAAAACACAATGTCAACACACATATTTCCGCACCTCTAAATTTATTCAGGGCTAAGATCTATCTCATATGTGGATTAAACATGGTGCGGTGCCGAAGGGACAATGGAGCAGGCCAGTCACAATGGCGCATCAATTCAAACGGCGCCGTCAGTGGGAGCGTGAGTGCATACTTGATCTAGTCACAAAATCACCGCGGCTTTTTATCTCTATAAGATAACATGCAAGGTATTGAGCTTAGGATCTCCTACTTCGTGCCAACTTAATTACTACATATATTACCAATTCACACACCAAATTAAATAAGCTCACTACTGTATTTGTAAAATTAGCCATTTTTCTCGTATAGACTTAAAAGTCCTAGTATTACTCATAACTTAACTATTCTAAAATTTTTATAACATCCGTTTCGTCTATAACTGGTAACTAATTATGTTTATATCTATTCTCTTTATAAGGCAATTAGTTAGAATCATGTGCACAGAGAACACCTCACACGGCAGGCTACATGCCTACATAACCACTAGATTGTTTGCTTTCTTAACTGACAAAAGCATGTACTAGGATACCTGCTCTGCAACAGTAGTCAGAACTATTCCAAGTTGTGAATCTAAAAAAAATAGCAAGTGTAAACATATGCAGTTATATATGCACCTATTGCAAACGAGTCCATCTGCGCCTCCATGGTCCTGAAGAACTCGTCGGCTTCTTGGATTGGTCTTGTGAGCTCCTGTCTGTACCTCACCAGCACATCGCAGTAGGTCTCCTGCGCACGAAAACATACACATCCATGTATGCAGCTATGATTTTTTATGGGGAAAAAATGTAGATGTACATGTTAGTACGCGCTACAAGTGGTTTCAATTAAATCATACAAACAAATTATATTCTCTTTTTTCGGGACAACCTCTATGGCTGGTTAAGATACCACGTACACCCACTGGGATTTGGGAATTGCAGAAATTTCATTATTACCATAAACTCGTCGAGCTCTGGATCTGATGGCTCTTGGCAACGGTCGTTTGAATGCGATTCGAGCTCACCGGCGAGGGCGGATAGCCGGCCGACAACTTCCGGCGGTGCTCCGACCTTAGGTAACACAAAATCAAGTGTATTTCCACATATGTAGAAAGAAACACAAAAAAACAATAGAAAGAGAATAAGAACCGTGGTGATTTTGGGATGCCCCGAAGAACAACCATGAATTATAATATTACATGTGTATGGGATATGTATACATACCTTCTGGAATTCTATGAAGGCTCTCAGGAGAGCAGGATAGAGAGGGTGCGACATGATCTTGGCTTTGATTGTATCTGTTCCCCTCTCGTGGTTGGAGTGTCTAGAAGGTTCCGAGCCGGTGGACGGTGCCACCGCCAATGGCGGCGAAGTGGATGTGGAGGTTGTGTTGTCTAAGGTGAGGTACAAGGGGGTGGTGGCGGCGGCCTTCGAGCCACTGGCGAGAAGAGGGAGCTGCTCCATGTGTGTACTCACCTTCTAGCCAATCCTAATTATCTAGTGAGGGTTAATTGTGGCAGGAAGGGCAGGAGGAGGAGGAACTAGCTAGGTCAAGGGAAAGTTAGCGGCGTGTTGGATTTTCTTTCAATTGTGGATCGGATAGTTTTTTTTTGGTGTGTGTGAGAGAGGGAGAGACGAGGATGTGGCTTGCAACTTACTATCCAGATACAGTAGCTGGCCAGTAATGCAGATGAGGAAAGAGAGCCAATAATGGAAGGGAACAATGGTTGTTAAGTGCATTGTTCTTGAAGAAAAAAAATAGCTTTACTCGCTGTTGTACAGTTTCATGAACCATCTGATGCTCTAGGATCATGATCAACCTGCAGCCGGTCTACATCTGACAAAAAATTAGAAGCATGATATAAACGTGCGATCTAATCTTGTTGTTAAGCTATAAAGAGTGAAACAGTAAAAGAAATAGTACACGCGTTGTTTTGGTTAGTTTAAACTCAAATGCCAATGACCTGGCCTTTCTTTTCCTTGAACTAAAAAACGCGTAATATCTTATATATCTAAAATTCTAAATGGACTAATAATACCTAAGGTCGTATTGGGAATACATAACAATGCTTTCAAAAGAAAAAAAACTGTATGGAGGTATACCATGCATGTTAGGGTAATTCTTATCTAGATCTCTTATCAGAGTTCTATCAATCCATTTTATTACACTCCCTCGGTAAAAAAGTGTTGTCCTAGATCGATTACTGAAAAATGATTTGGGTAGATTTATTTCAAATATATATTTACAATATTATATTTTGTTAGTTCTACAAATATATTATAATAGAAATTGGTGATCAAAGTTATATTTTAAATACTTTATCAATGTCCAAAACGATACTTATGTGTGATCAGAGAGTTATTTCAGGTGGTCTCTATAGAAATTTAATTCTCTGTTAATTGATGGGTGGGTTGTCTATATTTTTCTTTCTTAATTTTTAAAATCGTTTATGGACTTCTCTTGTGTTTACAATATGTTGGAGTTTTTTTTTTTCTAAATGGCACGATTTAGATGTAGCCTGCAAATCCATATATTTTCCCTATATACTCCTCTTCTCAAATGCATGTTGTTTTGGATAAAATGTGTAGTTAAGCTTTTCCCACTTTGACTAGTAACACCGTATTTAAGTTAATTTGTCACATGACTTGTATATAATTATATGGACCATAAAAAATATTTCCGTAATAATATATATTCTTATAACCTTTTGCCAACATATTTAGATAGAAATTTTGTCCAGCAGTATGTGAAAGTTGCATGTTGAGTACCAAAACTTTGTAAAACGAAGGAATACACCTTGCACTACTATAAAAGGCTATAATATTAAATGCCACGTTACAGACAGTTAACCAAAATCGTCAGTATTAAATACAATCACAGATGATTTTAGTTTAGAGACTGTCTATGTTGCTGCTCGTGCTAAAAACTGTCTGTGAAGAGATAATATCACAGACGGTTCATGGTGAAAACCGTCCGTGATTTGTGAAGTATCACGGACGGTTATTAATAAGAACCGTCTATGATATTACCAAATATCGCAGACGATTTTTTTCTCTGAACCATCTGTGATACTTCACAGATGCTTTATATTAAAAACAGTATGTGATAATTAAGTCATGGCAAATGGTTTGTATTAAAAGTCATTTGTGATAATTTAAATATATTAATTATAGACCTGTTGACTCTCACAGATCTGTCTTAAATTTCAGATCTGTTCTCACAGGTTGATGCTTTGAGGAGGTGAGGCTTTGAGGCCATTTGGTAAAAGGAGATTACGAATTTGGCAAGAGTGATTGTAGATCTATTAAGTTTTTGACTATCTATGGTTAGTAATTTATTTCTAATTGCATTATATTTTATATTTAGCTTTTCGTGAAAGAAGAATTGAAGATGATTTAGATCTAGCTTAATGTAGAGAGTAGATTATTTACATCTAGCATAATTTAAGGTTTAGGGTTTAGCCAATTCATAGTCTATTTCTACTTAATTCAATTTAATTAATTATTATTGCTATATGTAGCTACTTTAGATCATATATCTAGTATACTAATTAATTAATTCAATATTTAATAGTAAAATTGTTATATGCGTAACGTATGACCGAAGTTGGATGTACGCTGAAAACCGTGTGAGTGAAGAGTACATTAATCCTATATATATAACACTTCGTAGTAATGCCTTTCGGACTAAAAAATTCTATTTTTTGCACAAATTCTATTTTTGTAGTGCCATTAGCAGCTACCGGGTAACACCTGTGAATTCTATGTTTGCCACGACATGCAACTACTCCTTGGTTCCATGAAGACTAATGATCCTCAGGTTTGTCAAACTTGCAATAATTGTTTCATACTTATTAATTTATATGTATGCACGACATTGATTTTCCTATTTACAGGTTACGACTATCACTAGAACTGCATTGCAACAGGTTGAGCTCCAACAAATTCGAGGACAGTGGCATGCTTCTTGATGTCTCAGGTCATAAACAAAGATGGGGAGTTCCATAATATAGAATAAATTTGATTGGGATACGATTAAGTTTAATTGTACATGTGTGTATTTGTTTATGGATGGTTAATTTATTTCATTTCAGTTAATTGGTTGATTTGCTCTTGTTCTTGTTGGGTTTGATCTCTTCCCTCCCCTCCTTGATCTTGTTGTATGCCAAGGAAGTGCAAGTGATGGAGATGACTTATGGATATCAACTCCCATCTATCTAGGCACTAGATCTTGCAAGATCTGGAGTTTGTCTAGTTTTGCTTGGATTTGACCTCACCTTGAGATTTCTTGACCTGGATTTTTGCTTTGAATCTTCGATAGAAAATGCTTTGTGACATATGGAAACTCATCTAGAGCTATATTAGCTATCCTCTACACACGAGTAAGTTGTATCCCAAGATTATGAAGTTTACCTGATTTTGGCGAAATCTTGTTTGTCTTTGGGAAAGGTTGAAATTAACTTTGACCAAGATCCTTGTGATCCTTGGATGAAATAGCTTCCCGAGACCCCCTAAGTAAGGTGCATGTAAAGTTTCATCTCATTTGGTTAAGGATTTTGTGAGTTGCACCAAAAGTGGTTTGGATTCAGACTGTTTTTTTGTTCTAGGAACAGGGGAGCGATCAGACCATTCTTTGGCCTAGTCATACCAGTCTCCGGTCAAACTACTTAGTTGCCATCGGTCAGACTGCTAGGGCGTTGCCAGTTAGACCACAAGAAAGCTACCGACCAGACATCAGTTGTGTCATTGGTCAGACCACATCCTTGTGGATGGTCAGATTGCTCTGTTGTCATGTTGTCGATTTGCTCTTGACTTTCAATTCTGATTTTCATAGCTCTGTAGCTATTGGAGCGAAGAATTTGATAATACTTGGGGAATATTTCTGAGACACCATTCACCCCATATTGCCATTACGGTCCTACATAACAAAAATGAAAATTTCTATTCTAAGGTGGCTTATGCTATCTTAATTATAACTTATATTTTTGAATCATTTGATTAGTATAGAATCTTGCATGTACACATCTAAAAGCTAATCCAAAGACCAAGAAAATTGACTTAAGAGTTAACAAAAAGTCAAGCTACTTAATTATAAATAATTATTGAAGTATATTTTCCACCTTTCTCAACAACTTAGGCTTTTGGGTGAAATAGTTGGTGTATGTAACTTAATATGGTATCAGACTCAAGAGTTTTTGGGTTCAAGACTTTGCTAGTGCAAATATTAAAAAATAATTGTGACCCACTTTGAGTCCACGTATTAGGCCTGATGGAGCCAGACATGAGGGGGAGTGTTGACATATATATTTCCCACATTTCCTCATTAGCATAAGCATTTGGGTGAAATAATAACAAATACGAAAAAGATATTATGATTTTAATAATAAAATATACTTGTGTGCCATTCATGTGGTTGATCAAAATACTTGAAAAAAATATAATAATGGTTAAATTTGCATGTAAAAAATAACATTATCTATTTTGGACCTGATTTCAAAAAAATATCTATCTATTATTATATTATGAAAATAAAATGAAAAAGAAGCCACCATGTTCACTCTAAAGGGCTAGAAATTATCATATTAATCGGAAAAAAAAAAGAAAAGATCAACAACATCGTGTAGAGGCTTGCGGTTGCGGAGCCTCTGCTCCCGTACGTACGCGCGTCTACGTCAGAGATACGTGCGTGCAATTTTTGCTGGAGGTTACGCGCCACATGCATGCATGCATGGTTGTAACACCGAGCTGCCTTTCTTGGTCACGTATATACGTGCGCACAGGTACGTACATACTAGAGCATCTATACGACCAACGCGAGTTCGCTTCTCCTATATACGACTAGAACACAATACTAGCATCGGTGCAATGGGGGAGATGATCCGAGAAAGAAAGAGCACATGACACGAGGCAATGGCGCTGAAACAAAACCGAAAATGTGAGAAATCAAAATTGAGTTTGAATTTGCCTTTTGGATTTGATATCTTGCTTCCCAGCCCTAATCCGCACTAATCTTGAAGCAAAGCAGCCCTTAATCCTTGTCATCACGGCATGAACGGAGGGAGTTAGCGTGGCTACTGTTCACTGCCCGAAAAATCGCCGTCGCCGCCAATCTTTTGTCACTGCCAACCTCTTCGAGCCTTCTCGCGCTTGCGCGCCCCTGCCGGCTCCTCCCCACCTGTTAGCCACCGTACTGCCCCTATCAATGCTCCTGCACTGGTGTCAGCCGCCACCGGTTGCTCTTGCCACCGCCGCGCCCTGATTTTCCCTGCCGCCACTAGTTTCTCTGCAAACCGCGCCTCCCCGCGCTTCCAGGCATTGCCACCGCACCCGCTTGGTCAGAGCCCCGTACAACATCGCCTCCCACGCCCTAACAGCCCTGGCTCGGCCCGAAGGTGTGGCAGCACCGCCGGCCGCCCATTGCCGCTGCTACTGCCCTTTCTCGCAACCCCCTCTCACAGCTGACCTGAACTGCGCCAATGCCTTTTGACCACAGCATTGCGTCGCCCAAGATGCCCCTCTGGCAGCCGCATTGCGCATTCCCGAACGCCCCCGACCTCACCACGCGCGGTCGCCCCTTTGGTCGGCGCACTGTGCCGAACTACCCTTCTTCGCCTATTTAAGCGACCGAGGCCTCCAAGGTGAACTCCACACTCCCCAGAGCCCGCCCAAACACCCCGAAGCTCCCATCATCCCCTCCATTGTCGCCGATTGCAAGAAACCCCAAAAGCGAGCCCAAACCCAATGTCCTCTCTCCAGCCAACCATTCTTCAATTAACCTCGGCTATAGCCTCCCCAACCTCTCAGAAACTCCCCCCAATCATTGCCTCAGCTCCCCGGCCACCCTCCTTCCCTGGCGCCATGAACCACCCAACGGCCGAAAATCCTCACCATGGCTAGCCCAGTTCCGTCCCCCTCAGCCAAAACCAACCATTCCACAAGCTTACCCGAACCCCAAGGATGCTCAAAAGCCAGCTCAATTGCCTAGAGAAGCTCCCAATCACCCACCAAATTCAAAATGACTGTAGGAAAAAAAAGCTCGCCGCCGACGATTGCCGCCTCCGCCGGGCCGACCACCACCCAAAATGGATTCCCCATGGTCCCACGAACCTATCCATAGCTTCAAATCACGTCGCAAAACATCCTAGCGCCGCCGACAACCGCTGCCGTTTGCTCTATTTCCTCTGCGCGCGCGGGCAGACGGGGAAGATGAACAGTAGCCGGTACTGTTCATCCGACCGATGCCGACCGACACGGTTGAGCTGAACCGCCTAACCGTATCGGGTCCGAACCAGCTGTAGGATCAAGGATACCGACTAGAGGGGGGGTGAATAGGAGGTTTTTAAATTTTTCTTGTTCAATTGATTAATTCTTTACAATTTAAATGGCAAGAATGTAAAACAATTAATCCTATGCAATTCTAGTTAACAATATAGCAAACTTAGCTCTAAACAATCAAATGATCATAAAGAAGTAAATAAGTAAGAGCTAAGCACAAAAGAACACAACCGATGTTTTACCGTGGTGATCGAAAACTTGCCGGTTTCCCCTAGTCCACGTTGAGGTTAGCCCGAACGAATCGGACCGGCTCCACGAATTGAGCCAAACACCTCGATCACTAATGTAGCTCTTCCCCGCTCCGGGTAGGTGAGCTCCAACCTTCACAACTTGTCGGGTCTTCTCACAAGCTTCTTGAGAAGATCACCAAGCCAAACTTCGCCCGATCGTCCAAGTGCCGGCAAGCGCTAAGAGTAATAGACCTAGGGCTTCACTTGAATGCAATTCTTATGCTAAGTGGATCAACAATTGAAAATCTTGCACTAATTGTAAAACCACCTCAATTTAATGCTCAATGAGAGAAAGTTGGTGGAATGAATGCTCTTGGGCTCAAGGAATATGCAATGAGTCTCTAACCTTAGCCCTTGTGCAGTGGTGGGGGTATTTATAGCCTCCACCGACCAAAACTAGCCGTTTGACACAAATTCCAGAAAAAATTCTGGTCGAGCGGTACTACCGCCCCCAGGGGCCGGTACTACCGCAATCAAATCTTCACGCCAGAACGGCTATGTCAGAGCTCTGCAGTGACCGTTGGATTTGGCGGCGCGGTACTACCGCCGTTGACATTTGCGGTACTACCGCTCCCCGGTAGTTCCGCAAAGTCGGCGCGGTACTACCGCTCCAACCAAACTCCAAAAGGTCCCAATTTTGGCGCTCTTTGAAAAAATTGATCCGCTCTGAGGCCGGATCTTCCGGACTCCGGAAGTACCGCTCTGGACAGCGGAACTACCGCACACAGCGGTAGTTCCGGCGTTGAAATCGCCGGTACTTTCGCTCCAGGAAAATCCAGACTTCATCCGGAGGGTGCTCTCTGGAAAAATCAATCCGCTCTCCCTCCGGATCTTCCAGGCTCCGAAAGTACCGCTCCATAATGCGGTACTACCGCTTGGTGCGGTAGTTCCGGCGTTCAAGTGGCCGGTACTTCCGTTCTCGCAAGAGCTCAAGTGCATCCGCGGGTGCTCTTTGGAAAAATTGATCCGCTCAGGAACCGGATCTTCCGCTCGCCGGTACTACCGCATTTGGGCGCGGAACTACCGCTCGCTGGTAGTTCCGACGTTCAAAATTGCGGTACTACCGCCCTTCCAGACAGAGCACAGATTTTGTTTTAAAACTGATTTTTGATGGATGCAAGTTTCTAATGTTGATCTATATGGCACAAGAAGTATGTTTTCAAGCTACTTGCCAAGATCCCTCTTGATGGTACGATCATCTATCCTATAATCCGGTCTTCCACCATTCGCCTAAGACTGGTAAAAATAAAAAGGATCCTACGCTAAGTATACCTTTGTCTTGAGCCAATTTGATCTTCACACATATCCTTTGGCTTGCATCTTGTTGCACTTATGTGAACTAACCCTTTGCATGCTCATAAAACACATTAGTCCCATATTCACATAATTTCATTAATTACCAAAACCATTTTTAGGGGCCTAGATGCTTTCACCAGCCGAGCCCGAGGAACAGTGCAACCCGCAATGAATAGTAAACCCAACCCGAAACCCGAAATCCATGTTTATACTCATTTGAACCGTTTCGAGCCCACCAATCCATTTCTCAGGCCCATTACCCCATTTGGCCCTTCCTAAAAGCCCAAAACCCGATTCATTTGGATTTTTCGTGTTTTCTTTCTTTATCTTCTTTCTTTATTCCTCGCTCAACCCTTCGAGCATGGGATTAATTTATTTTATTGTTTTGCGTTAGCTTCCGAAGTCGAAGTCTCCCCGGAGCAGGAGGGAGAAGCTCAAGTCCAGGCCCAGCCCACTGAAGAATACGAGTTAATTGCAATAGTAGACTCGCAAGGCGAGTCGCATATATTTTTGATCATGTTGATCCTACATTCCTTAAGTTATTTATTTACTTGTATTTTCATTATGTTATTTACGCATTGTTATTTCATGTACAATTACTGCTTAGAATGATATGATATTAGTTACATCCTACCACCCGAAAAAGCCCAGTTTAATTTGTTGGCCACATTCACCTTGACAAGACATAGTAGTATTAAATATAATTATAATGTAATCATGGTAGTATAGAAACTCATCAACATCTTTTTATTGTTAATAATCTTAGTAATTGTCTAGAGATTTGAAAAGATGGATCTAGGGTAAGCGAGGATCGCAGAAGGCCATAAATGGGCCGGATCCCAAGACTTATCCTTGGGTGGAGGCTTGGCTGTGGATTGGTGGCAATGCCTCAGGCACTGAATCTGGGTTTGTGCGTGGATGATGCCTCAGTTAAAAATGTAAGGACTAGGCCCTTATGCTGAGTAAAGAACATAGTAACCGCCCAACCACAAGCGTTGACTTTGTCAAACCTGGCTTAGTAGCTGCTCAACTTCAATTGAACATTTGCAACTGGAAAGGGGGAGACAGAGGGTGAGTCGTATGGGAGGTGGTTAACCATACAACTGTAGGTTTGCGACGAGTCGGACGAAATCCGTGGGGTCATCCGAGCTTGTTGAGATCAAAAACCTACTGGGTAGAGGCTATATAAAGAATTGAGCAGTGAACAACCTTGTTTTCTTAACTCTGTCGCGGGAGTTAAGAAATCTTGTGGGTAAACCAGGGCAGCTCTGTAGAGTCATGATTAATGGTATTCGAATACGCCGTGCTTCCGGTAAATGAAGTTGTGTTTAATGGGTGAATCCAGTAGCAAAGCATAAGTAGATTTGAGAATGTTGAAAGTTGGTAATCAAGTTTGAAAACCCCCTTTGACTAAAGAAGTTGTCTTTAAAACTAGTTTCCAACCAAAACTGCATCCACATAAAATAATAAACCTGTTTTCCCATCACTCGGTAAACCATGCATGTAGTTATTGGTAAGCTCTATGTGACTTGTTGAGTACGGTAGTAGTACTCATACTTGTTAAAAACATGAACAGAAATAGTCAGCTCTGATGAGGCAAGTGAAAATGAAGTGGTGCTCTACAAAATAGACGAAGCTTGGGATTAGGATCGTCCTTCGCTCAAGCGTGCCTGTGGCGTCTTTTGCTGTAATGTATCTAAGGGTCGTTTGCCCTACTGTGAAACTTGGCTTTTAGCCCCTATGTTGTAATAAAGTTGGTTTTTGTTCTTAAGCATGTGTTGGCAATGTTATACACTCGTTTGATATAACTCGCAGCTGTACAGTCCTGGGCAGTTACGAGGGATTCATAATACTCCTAGAAATGAGGGTGTTACAGGCGTGACGTAGACAGGGTGCAACAACGCATGCATGTATGCATGCATGGGTGAATTTAAGCCGGCCAAGTTGTGCAGAGGGGCCAGAGGCCCTGCTGCTCCTGCCCGCTGATGTTTCAGACAGGGTGATTCAATGCTTAACGATCTCTGCGCCCTAATCAATGGTATTATAGGAGCCTAAGCTGCACGTAACAGTACCCCCATGGATGGGCCGGCCTCGTGATCGATTAATTTCCTAGATCTGGAGTACTACTCCGATCCGGCCGGAGTGCTCTGTTCTCAATTTCACCTACGGGAAGTGCTACACTACAAAGCTGGATCGGAGCACAGGCCGGTAAAATGACTGTAGCTTGAATGTAGAGAAATTCACACTAATTCAGTTGGGATAATTAATGTAATGTACATACCCACTACTTCATGCTCAGCAGCAACAGCATCGTCGTACACCAGAATGAATGCGGTGCTATGCTTGAGGTCTGATCCACGTGAGTACCACGTGCGTACGTGCATGGTGCATTGAGTGTGTCAAAATAAAAAACTTGCATGATTTCCATGAGTTTCAATTTTTTTTGTGCATTTTCAAAAATCCCCCAAAGTCTTACTTTGAATCAAAAATTTAAAATAATTCCATGGCTCAAAAATCAAATTTGTGAATTTATAAAATTTATTTGTGTGCAAATAAATATCGTTAGAAATTTCTGTTCGCAAAAACCTCCCAAAAGTTTACATTCAAATTCCAACCAAATTAAAATCTCAAACAAAATTTTAAATCTATTTTCTTCCCTCCCTTGCCTTCAGGCCAAAATCAACTCACCGGTCTGGCCCATCTTTTATTTACTTCCACACGGGCCCACTCCTTTCTCTCCCCTATCTTTCCCTTCTCTTTTCCCACAGCCCAGTCGGCCCGCGCCATTGCGTTCTTCTCTCTACACCCATGCGCAGGCAGACCACCTGGCTGGCCCAGGCACACATTCTCTCCTCTCTTGCTTTTCTTCCCCGCCGCAGCCAACGAGCTGGCCCGCTCACCCGCAACACATCCTCTTTATTTCTATCTTGTAGTCTCCGTCATGTGAGTCCCGGTCCCACCTATCAGTGCCAAGCACTGTGCTTCTTCCCTAATCTTCTCTCTCCCTATTGGTCGAATTTTCCCAGGGGGTCTAGACGAGCGATGAACGACAACCTTTACGATCACACACACGTGAACACAAGTAAGCATAGATAGATTTCTCTGTCAATGCTTGCAAATTGCGATGTGTCTGCATCCTTTTCTTCTTCCTTATATAGAGAACCAATAACAAAACTTTGAAACTAACGAGGCATACCATGCCAAGAAGCCGACACAAAAACATCCCGACTTTCTGTTTACGACCACTCTAAAACCTAAATAGACTCTGATTCTGGATCCCTTACAACTACGACTACTACAGTGCCTTTACAACTTATGACTTTCTGCCGTGGTCGTAGAATGTGGTCATAGATTCGACCAGACCTGAAGACAACTAGATTAACTCTATCAATCACCTTCTTAAGCTTGTTGTCTTCCATCGATGTTATGCACACCGATCTTCTCCCTCATCTCTATGAATTTCATTTTTCCTAGCGATTTGGTCAGGATGTCTGCGAGTTGGTCTTCTGTGCAAACATGCTGCACTACTATCACCCCTGATTCCATACATTCTCTTATGTAATGAAATCGAGTATCAATGTGTTTGCTTCTCTCATGATAGGCTAGGTTTTTACACAACGCTAATGCCGACTGATTGTCAATCTTCAGAGTTACCTTCTTCACCTCTGTTTTCAACATGTCAGCCAACAATCATCCCAACCATACCCCTTGACATGCTGCCGCACAAGTTGCAATGTACTCTGATTCACACGAGGATAAAACGACCACCTTCTGCTTCTACAAACACCAACTGATTGGGTTCGACCCAAGGAAAAACACCACGCCTAAAGTACTTTTCCAGTCATCTATATCCTCGGCTAGATCACTGTCTGAGTGACCGATCAGCCTTAAACCTTCTTCCATCTTCTTGTAGTTACACCTGTAATTCACCATTCCTTTTACATACCTCAGGATGCGTTTTACTGCACCCATATGTTCTGTTGACAGATTCTCCATGTACCTACTCACCATACCAACCAAGAATGTCAAATCCGGTCATGTGTGTAGCAAGTATCTCAAGCTTCCGATCACGCTTCTGTACAGAGTCTTGTCTACGGGAGGGTTTATGCTATCTTTGCTCATCTTCAGGTGGGGTTCCATCGGAGTTTGCATTGGATTGCAATCCTTCATGCCGCATCTGTTTAACACCTTTGTTGCATATACGGACTGGCTAAGAGTAATTTTCCCTGGACTTTGATGTACTTCAATGCCCAAGTAGTAGCTGAGTAACTCGAGGTCACTCATGTTGAATAATTTCTTCATCTGGCATTTGAAGCTACCGATCTCCTCGATACTCTCTCTAGTGATAATCAAATCATCCACATAAACTCCAACTAACAAACTCCCTTTTCCTTGGCTTTGTTTATACACTGCATGCTCTAGCAGGCATTGTTCAAAACCGAGTGTCAGCAAATAATTGTCTAGCCTCGCATTCCAAGCTCTTGGGGCTTGACGTAGACCATATAAGGCTTTGTGCAATCTTAGTACTAGGTGTTCTTCTCCTTTCTTCTCAAAACCTGGAGGTTGCACAATGTATACTTCTTCCAGATCGCCGTTGAGGAGGCTGACTTCACATTCATATGATGAACCTCCCATCCTTTTTGTGCCGCAATCGCAATAAGTAGTCGTACTGATTCTAGACTCGCAACAAGGGCAAAGACTTCATCGAAATCAACACCTTGTCGTTGAACATACCCCTTTGTGACTAGCCTCACCTTGTGCTTTAGATCACGCCTTGGGCATCCTTCTTCACCTTATACACCCACTTCAACCCACCCAATCAGCCTGTGATCGACTGGCAATGGAACTAGCTTCCATGTTCTATTTTCTTGGATAGAGGACATCTCCTCCTCTATAGCTCTTCTCCATTCTAGCTTCGACTTAGCTTCTTCAAAGTTCATAGGCTCCTCTTTTCTGAGCAAACAAAACTTGGAATCTTCTAGCTCGATCGGTTATGTAGTCGTCAAGACCTACATTAGTATTAGGATAATGCACCGTGAAGATGTCTTCCATAGGTCGTACCTCTATTCAAGGATCTCTGCTCCACTCCCACTTCCTCTCCTCCTCAAACATGATGTCACGAGTCACCACAACTTGTCATGTCGCTGGATCAACCATCCGATAGCCTTTCATATTCGAATCATATCCAATGAACACCATTGGCTTGCTTCAATCTGCTAGCTTGGAGAGATGTTGCGTGGTCATCTTTACATGTGCAATGCACCCGAACGTGCAGAGGTGACCCATGCTAGGCTTGTGGTCATAATAGGCTTCATGAGGAGTTTTGCCGACGACGCTTTTCGTTGGTGCCCGATTTAGGAGATAAATGGCAGTCGAGATCGCTTCCCTCCAAAATTCTGCTGGGACACCCATGCTCTTCAACAGACTCCTTGCCATATCGACCACCATCTGATTTCTCCTTTCGACCAATCCATTCTGTTGGGGCGAGTAGGGCGTTGTCAGATAACGCCTAATTCCCAGCAACTCGCAGTAGTCGTCGAACTCATTTGAGGTAAATTCACCACCGTGGTCAGTGTGCAGAGCTTTCAACCTCTGATGCTTTTCCATCTCGGCTGTAGCCTCAATCTTATGCCTCGAACGCTTCGTCTTTGCTTCGAAGTAATGCCAGCCACATATACCTCATACAGTCATCTACCAGCAGCAGGAAGTAATGACTTCCTCCATGCGTGGTCGAAGTGAACATAAGTCACCATGTCATAACTCATGAGGAACGACTGCTTGGTATAGAGTCATGGTTGCAAACAGGTTTCGACATTGCTTTTTGATCAGACAACCATCGCAGATATGATCCATATGCTCGATCATGGGCATGCCTTGCACCATCTTCTTGTAAGCCAAATCCTTTAGTGCATGAAAGTTTACATGCCTGTACCTAGCGTGCCATATCCATGCTTCTTCTATGCTCCTTGCTAGAACACACTCTGGGAGAGTCAGATTGATGTTCAACATATACATCTGGTTTTTTGATCCATTCACCTTAGCCAACAATCTACGAGTTCTGTCTAAGATAGACATTACTCCTTCGACCACAATCTTGCAGCCGTTTTTATCCAGCTGTCTGAGGCTGATGATATCGCTTCTCAGCCTTGGGATGTAGTAAATATTCGTGAGAATACAATGTTCACCCATAGAACTCTCCAACTGTACCGAGCTCCTTCCTTGTGTCTCCACAACTGAAGCATCTCCAAATTTGACCGAGCCTTTTATCTTCATGTCTATCCCAGCAAACTTTTCAATGCAGTCGGTCATGTGGTTACTCGTGCTGGTATCTAAATATCGAGCCTTGTTTTGGGTGCCGCAAAGCTTTGGCATCAACTTTTCTTCCAGTAGGTATGCCTCTTCTTCAGTTGTTGGGATTGTATGGACGAGTTCACACACTTCAATCATCAGTAGCTAAGGGTCGTTGTCATTCTGCTAAGCTATGATGTTTGCCCTGGCTCTTCGATTTGGTTTTGGACACTCTTTCACAAAGTGCCTATACTCATTGCAGTTGAAACACTTGACCTTGGTCTTACCGAAATTTAGCGGCAATCGAACCATGACAAACTGAGCTAGACGAAGTCGCCGAGCCAAAGGAAGTTGGTGGTGAGTCGGAAGGAGTCATGACAAACAAGGATTGGTATATGCATTTCAAAAAACACTATGCTCAGATGCTGCGAAAGGCTACAATTGCATGCCTTGATCAATTACATTGCCTTGCAGCGGTGTTCTTCACTTGATGAAGGATCATGTGAGAAAGTCCAACATTTTATTATGATGAACCATTGTTATTTTGGAGGAGTGAAAATATCAAATTTCAAATTTTTCTGGACAACATATAGAGGCAATGGTCTGACCGGCTAGCTTGTGTTGCTTCGGCTAAAATAGATGATTTTTAAAAAATTGAGTCATGGAATGATTTGCTTTGATCTAGGTCTGTGCATATGTGTGGCATGATGCATGTTTCAACTAACGTGGGTCAGGTTGTAAAAAACTTATGTTCAAATATAATTTCTTGGTCTTTTGGATATGTAGGGGTGCTTAAAGTCAACTATGGTTGACGAGAGGATTAGGGCGACGGTTGTATCATGTGGCTTGGTCGGTCCAAGGCATTGTCCAGTGGAACCAGAATGGGAGAAATTTGCCGACGCGTGGCAAGCCAGTGGTGCATCTACACATGACAAGCATGGCTATTGCTTGTAAGGGAAAATGAAGGCCGAGTCAAGAAAGTACATTTTGGTAAGTTGACCAAAATACTAAAAAAATATCTTGATAAAAAATGTAGCACTTGAGTGGTGTTTAGAAAGGTAGTTTAGGTTAAGAAGGAGCTGAGATGATCAAGTGGATCAAACGCCAAGGACTTAGTGGATTCAGGCTTATGTGCTTTGAAAAGCATGCATAAGTGTAGTGTGTGAGTAAAACCCATGTTGTGTTGGGTTAATGGTTTTTCCCATTTGTGCTAAGTGGATAGTATCTATTAGAGTTAGATAGGGCTAGTTGCCTAGATGAGGATCATTGCTTTGTTTATTTAACGATTTAGGATGGAGACTTGCTAGTTAACCATCCAACCATCCTAGCTTTGCTTATTAAAACCAAGTGTTCTAGGGTTAGGGTTTGACAAGTGTAAGGGTTTTGGTGTGTTCTCTTGTCCTCCAGGTGGGGTCCTACCTAGGAAGTTGTAATCCTACTTGTCCATAAATCTTCCACAACTAGAGATGGCAACGGGCACAAACCCGCTGGATTTTGCTATCCCAAACCCGTGCCCATGAAAGTTGGACGTGCCCGCTAAAAAATCCATGCCCGTGACGAGTGCAAATTTTTGCCCAGACCCATCCCCACTGGATTAACGGGTACCCACGGGTCGCCCGTGGGGTCAGTAATGCAAGCTGCAACAATGGTTAATGGAGAGGAGGAAGAAGTTCACCGGCCATCTTCGTTGGAGCCAGAGGGCAGCGCCATGGCCAAGGGCCTACTGCTGCAATGCACGTTGGCTGCGGCGTGGGGGCGGCGGGCTGAACTGGAAGGCGAGGTGACGGTGAGGGCATGCGGGAGGACGAGCGTGCGGCGAGAGTGGCGGGAGCAGGAGCGGGAGCTGCGGGACGGGAGGGCGAGCGTGGAGACTGCCGGAGACCGAGCGCGGAAAGCCAAATGCGCCACCGCTGCGGCAGCTGTTGAATCGGGGTGGGGACTGGGGAGGAGTGAGTAGTGACCGTGACCGAGTGCTAGCTAGGGTTAGCCGTATGGGTAATGAGGCATTGCCGCATTGGATTTGGGGGCTTGGGGCTAAATGGCTTATGGGCTGGGCTGGTTTGCCTGGGAGGCTAGGAGCCTGGGTTTATAACTCCTATGGATCGGGTTTATATTACCCATGTGTTTATGGGTTTGGGTACTATAAGAACGTACTCGAACCCGGCAGACCCGATGGGTTGGGCTTTTTTCCCATTAAGAGACCCATGGGTTAGGAAATTGACTCAGACCCATGCCCTAATAGAGTAAAAACCCACCGGGTATCGGGTTTCGGGTACCCATTGCCATCTCTATCCACAACCCTGCTAGCGCTGCTTCGAAGTGTGCATGGCCGGGTGCAGCGGCACTGGTCATGGTGGTGTGGCACTGAAGATGGAGCATCTTGCTCTACTGCTGCCTGGGGCTCCCCCTCATCTATCTACAGCTCCAGGCTAGCTAGAGAAAAAGTCTTGAGGCAAATAAGTTCGTTGAGGTAGACTAGCACTCTGTTGTGGTGGAAGCGACAATGGTACTCTCTGGTGCTACAGACGTGATGGGGCGGCGGTGGCGAAGGGATGACTACAGTGGATGAAAATTACCCAATTTGCTCTACCTCCATATCCTACATGTGTGCAATGTCGAGCTCCCAATGGAGGTCATCCATCTCCCCCTCCATCTGGGCTACCGAATCATAGATATGATGTAGTTCCTTCAAAGTCCCCTAATAAGTAGCATCCATCCCTTTGGTCAGTGCCACCTGGTGGGTCAACATGGGGCAATTCTCATGGGAGGCTGTGAAGGAGTTGAGTGTCATGTCATTCTGGTGAGACGGGTAGTAGCAGAAGGGTGCTCTCTGTATGTCATCATTGTACATGTCACAGATATGGTGGACCAACTCTCGAGTGGCATCCTGAACTTCAAGCTTGAATCTGTCCCTCCTGTACAGGACGGGGAAGCGGTAAACCTGACTATCATCTCCATCTCTCCTGTAGACATTGGCCTCCATGCGCTACTTGACATGGGTCCCAATGAAAACTCGGTGCCCCTCAAAGATAGCATGCTTCTAATACTACAGATATCCCAGCATGAATGCCAGGCAATCCACCCAAAGTCTGAGCTTCTAACCATTAGTGATCTTGCATGACTTTGGCATCTACAAAGAATTTGAGTGGAAAAGATCAGTAACAAATTTTTTGGGAAATAAATGGGAAGTAGGATGAGAGCAAGATACTAAAAAAGGAAAAGAAGAAAAATAGCAAAAAATACACAATATTTTTTGCAAAGGTTTTTGCTTAAGGAAATTAGCCTTTTTTTCCATCAAACAAGTTCTTAGACTAATGACCATTCTAACTAGGGTTTATCCTACAGTCAATATGGCTATGACACCACCTCTGTGGGGACCCAGATTTGAGAATTCGAATCGCTTATGTATTCTTAGCTAGTTCCTAGATTAGTAGCTAGCTCACACAATTTAACATTGGTAGATATCATATCCATACATGTGTAACAATAAAAGGAGTACTTAATATTACATAGGCAAATGTAAATAAATCTTAAGATCAGGTTTTACATAACGAGGCGACAAGCCAAATGGGATTGTTCATAACAAAGCAACAGAATAGTAAGTAAGGGCCTTGTTGTGGTTACAGACCAAATAGAGAGATGGTGGTATGGTAGTGGAGATGTTAGGTGAGCAATGCTTGGGGACTTCCCCATGCCCTGGATCGCTTATATATATTCACATGGGGAGTATTTTACAGTTATATCCTTACACCCAAGTATCCCTCTCGGGGGTATTTAAGTCATTACACATGTCCCCTTTTGGGCTTTACAACCTTCTAACAGGCCGGCTGGGCTTAGGTGGGGGCCACCCCTACAACAGGCCTCTATGAATTCATACATCGAGTCATCAACTCCGTCACCTAAAACCATATATTAAGCAACAGTGAGTACAAAAATATTCAGTAAGTCCCTATAGCAAAATGCAACCGTGTGTGTGTATGCAAGGGTTATCTAATTGAAGGTCTTATGTCTCTTTTGGCATAAAGCCATTTTTTCAAATATATTAATTTAGTTAGTTTTTAAATCTATGACTTAGCCATTTTTATATTTAAACACGATTTCCACTTTTGAGTCAAATTCATCATGAGTGCAAAATTCCTCTGTTTTCATTTCCATTAAATTATTGTATACAATCAATTCATCATTATTTTTAATTTATGAAAACTATGCAAGTGTGACATTTCTACAATGTCCAGGGGCACAGCTATTTGAATAGATTTTTAATACTCTACAAAGGTTGTATAGATTTATCCACAAGATATGATTAACTCATAATGTCGCCCATTATATGCTTCCGTAGGCGTGCAACTGAGAAAGTCATAATAAACCTTTGTAATGCTTAGCTTCAATGCTTACTCTCACTTTAGGGTGAATCCTTAACACTGTCGACAGTGACCATTCCTATCTTGGGTTACGTCTCACCCCTAGAACATTACCATCCTAAGCCACATTTTCAATGAGGGACTCGGTTGTTAGGGAGTATACGGCCCTTCTTGACAAGAAATCCACAAGGGCAGTGACCATTACAGATCATTCCCACCAATCACAACAGAAATCCAAAAATTCACATACCAATCTAAAATCATAGAAATCACATCGGAGCTAAGAAAATTAGTGAGTTAGGTCCATCCCATAACTAGACTTATGGTTGCATGATTTGTGTGTAGAAAAAAGAAGCAAAAGAGTTCGGTCCTTAAACGACTCAGGCGAGACCAACCACAAACCTAGAGCTCGTATAATCCCTGCACATCTATTCAAAAAAGTACATGTGCAATCCATGTATGGCCTATCCACAAATGACTTGTGTAATCCCTGCACGGCTAATCCAAAAATGACATATGCAATCCTTGTATAGATATGTGCAATCTCTGTACCGGTCTCCAACCAACCACTTGCCCGAGTCTCCACCATTTCAAAAGATAATTTCTTGTTTATAGTGGTAACCCACGTTACCATTCCATTATCATGTTTTCAAGTTCAATTGGCAATGTTTGTGTTGTGCTTCATTTCATCACTAATACATTTCTAACCACAACTATAATCTACTAAAGTTTATATATGCATAATCAACTTCAGGGGCATTTGAAGCATCGAAGCTTATATATGCAAAATCAGCCACATATAATCCAACATTCAAAGAAAAATCAAATCAACTCCAAAAATTATGATTTTGGTTCTGATGAAAAGATTTTAAATTTAGATAAATTTAGAAACAAAAATAACAGGATTTGGATTTAAATTTAAGAAGTTATGGCCTTTCAAAGTTTGAACCGAGGTGAAATTCTAGTAATTTGAGAATCTCTGGCCAGTGGGGCCAGCTGGAATTTCTTTTTCCTTTTGAATTATTTTTCTTAGGAAAATCCTTTAGTGGCTGACAAGTGGGGTCTAGTGGGGTTTGAATTCTTTTCTAATTATTTTTACTTGTGAAATCCTATGAGAGGCTGACACCTGGGCCTGAGAAGCAGTGACACGGTCCGTATGGACTGAGTCCATGAACTATTGGCTACGCATGGGGCCGCTATGTCAGTGACTCAATGATTAATCCAAAGTCTAAATACATTTCTTAATCTTAGTGGGACCCATTGTTAGTCACTCATTTGTACTAATTCAAATAGTAAAGCTCTCTTAACTGATAACTAGGCATGGTCCACTAGTCATTGAGATAGAGTTCCTCAACTAGAATAGAGGAGCTCTAGTGGTGGTCGTTGCCGTGCTCACCAGTGTGCAAGGGAGGTATCGAGGGGCTCGGCTGATGGGTAAAATGGTTGCGGGGTTCATATACTAACTAAGGGTGGTGGAAGCGATTGATGAGGTGCACCGAAGCTGTGGCTGATTGGCAATGAGCGGCAAGATGGTGCAGCCGAAGGACAAGCTCGGCACATAGTGAGGTGGGAATGATTTCTTTGCGTGCTAGGCTAAGGTTTTAACCGTATGACTAAGTAGCTGTAACATCCTGAAAATTTGAAATTGAAAATGTGAAGCTTTTGAATAATTTTGCAATGTATTTTAGTTGAGTTTGGATTTTATGGTATTTCCTGAAATTTGGTTGAGGTTCCAAAAAGTTGAACAGTTCAAGAAAAGAACAAACATGTTAAATAATAGAGAATTAGAATTTAGGATTTGAATCTGAAAAGATGATCCAGGAAAGGAAGGGAGAAATTTGACTTAAATATAAAATGTCATCTTTGGGAAATAATGGCATGGATGACAAGGAAGTAAACAATTAAAATGCTAACCTATACGGAAGTATATATATGTACAATTCATAATAAAAATAATCGAAGTGCAAATGAGAATTCATATTTTAATGTCATGCAGCAATTCAACTCAGTAGACCCTAATGTAAGATAAAAATCCAAATTCAAAAATTGTGTTTAATCCTCTCCCCATTATCCTTTTTCCCTCATTCTCTTCTTTCTCTATTACATGTGGACCCAGCTTTCTTTTGTCTCTCCTTTTTCCTCCCTCCCGTTTTCTCCCTGCCATTGGGCCCTGCGCGCGCCTTCCCCTTTCTTTTCCCTCCTCCTGGTCTTCTCTTTTTCCCCCGTGCGCCTGCGCTACCTCGCTGCACTGTGCTGTCTTGTCTCCTCTGCTCTCTCGCTGCCCTCCTATGCCCTCTGCGCAGCGCCGCTCGCCTCCTTCCTATGTTCTGCGCCGCCCCGCCAGCGTCGGGTCACCTCGCCACTGTGTCGCGCCCCGCGTCCTGCATGCCTCCTCGCGCCGAGCCCTGCGCCGGTCTTGCCCTGCAGCCCTCCCCGCTGCCCGGTCACACCACCGCACCTTCCTTTCCCCAGGCTATAAGGAGTATCCCTGGCGCCCATCTGTCTCGCCTCATCCTCCTCTACTCCCATCTCCCCCTCATCCTTTCCTGCTCACCCCGCCGCCAGTTCGGCCGAATCGCCCGCCGGCACCTCCACGCCATCCCGGCCTTCCGGCAACGCCCCACCACTCGAAATGCGTCGCGATGTGTCCTAGCTTCCCATATACCCTCCCTCTAGCTTAATTAGAGAAATACCCGCTGGGGCTCACCGCGCGGCCGACCATCCCCAAAATTGGCCGCCGCCGCCATTTCCACCGCCGTCTCTCCCTCGGAGCGCCCCCGTCTAATTCCTCGCCTTGAGAGCTGCTACTCGGCACCCTCGAGCCTCCCCACCCGCCACCAGAGTTCCTCCTCCACCCCAGGTCGCCGGCGCCATGGTCCTCCTCACACCGCCCATGGCTTCCGCCGCCGGCCCATTCCAGCCCCTCTCTGGCCCCGCCGCTGCTTCCGGTGAGTTCCCCGTGTCCTCCTCTAGCTCACGCCCACCCAAACCCCTCCTCCTTCCTCTCCGGCGCCGTCGCCCCATGCCCACCTCGCCGCCATCCGCCTAGAGCCGCCGGCCGCTCGCCTCACCGCCACTCCGGCCGACGCGCCGCCACCTATAGCTCCCTCACTCCCTAAGGAACACATTTCAGCAGTCACCCGCGCCTCCCCTGCCGCACCTCGCCGGCGACGCCGCCCGGCCCTTGCGCCGCCGGGATACTCTGTTTTGGAGCCCCCACTGCGCTAGCCCTTCTAATTTGTTCCCTAATCTAAGTACAGTTGTCCGGGTGGTTAGCCGAGCCGAGCCGTGGTAGCGCACATGCCCCCTGTGGTCTCGGGTTCGAATTCCCCTCTGCGCATTTCTTTTTTGGCTTTGTTTCTAGAACCTGCTGCCTTGGCTTAAGCACACTTTCCTCCTCTGCTCAATCAGGTAATACCCTGGGCTCAGATGGCTAGAAGCGCGCACGCCCAACGCGGCCACCTGCGTTCGATCCCGCTCTGCCGCATTTAGGCATATGTTTTTGGCTTGAGTTTTGCTAAGCAGTATTAGTAAAGAAAATTAAGGAAAAGCTAAGGGAAATTAAGAAATAGTCCATGGAAACTAATAAAGATTTTAATGGGACATAAGATAAGACTATTTAGGCTTTAAGATTTTATTAAATGTCACACATGAGTTCAAGATTTCACGGCATAGATAAATCAAGTATATATATATGTACACATATATATATGTGAATATAATCCACCAGCCGTTAATATTTCCTGCAGCCTCAAACTCCAAGTAAAGATAACGTTAGACCTTACTTAAATGGGTTTATCCCTAGAATTAAATCACTCTGAATAATAACTAAAGATACATAGGATAATGATGAAGGTTAAGTCAAAGGGGATCTTTAACTGAAAATTTTGTTGGCACATCTATTAGAATCTTTTAGGTCATCAGTCATTAGAGTAACCTTGCCAAAATTGCATTATAGTGAACGCAGTGCTACTAGAACCACCTAAAATGATACGTCTTAAATTATTAGTAGTGTAAATTAATTCGATAAGTTAAAAATCATATACGTCATCTATCAAATCCCTGCTCGTGAAGGACAACACTCGACCAATAAATTAAACCCTGGCTAGATCCATACATCTGTGCACAGGTCTAACCTAACTCATGGAACTTCCTTGATACATGCAAAAATGATAAAAGAAATTATTAATAAAAGGTCAAGCCTCGCTTCTCCCCCAATCGGCCATGTATGGCTACCTTCCTTTCCCAAAAGCAGATGATTCCTGTAGGTACATCTTCACTTTTGATCCCTCGTATTTCTAAAATTTTCCCTCACGATAAAGCATTTAGACAACTCGTCCTCCTGCTCAAACCCAGCTACCGCTGTGCTTACAACCCATCAACCTAAATCATCCTTCTATTCTCCAACCATAATAAATGCATAATTTAAAGTAAATCAGGTATTTAAAGTGATTGGATTTATTTGGATCTCTTGAGTTATTTGTTTTTATTTGGATTCAGTCGCTTTTCGCATAGTTAGAAACTGGAGTTCCGAAGAATCAATGGATCAAGCAAGACCAAGATCAAAGTGTAGAAAAGACCAGCAGAGCAGCCCCCTCAAATGAGACAGCTTTGAGAAGAGCACTGTAGAGACCCGAATATACAAATCCGGACTCTCCTGTGTATTCTGCACTAGTCCAGGATCACGCTAGTGCACACAGTGTGAACAAAGATAAATATCATCCATATCACGATATTCTAAGGAAAAACCAAATTATATTGATAATCATCAGAGTACGACCTTATGGTCAAGCTTACAATAGACTAGCCCGAAGGGCTTAACAAAAACTAGCAGCGGAAATCCAAAAGAAAGCGCAGCAGCCAATCGACACGCCCACAGGCTATCGAGTGGAGAACGAGCCTAAACCGCGAAGACGTCGAAGTACTCTCCTTCTGGAACCTCCTGCTGGTGATACTCCTCCTCCTCAACTGAGCAACAGGGGCATAAAGCCGTGAGTACATTGGTACTCAGCAAGCCGTTTGTAACAAATGAATGCAATATAATATGCAAGGCTTACCAATGGAAGGCTAAAAGGGTTAATTTGCATAAACAGCATTTGGAAATATCATAAATAGATTAAAGGCGAATTGTAAATAAAACAATAATGAATAATCAAAGGAATTTAAGGTAAACCACTTATGGACCTCCCATCCACAAACCAAACCAACAGTGAATTAACCATCCACTGACCAGCTACAAGTTTTCCAAGAGTAACTATACCTCGTGTGAAATCACCGAGCATTGTCCATGACCGAGGACACGGCTATTCGAATAGTTTTACACTCTGCAGAGGTTGCACAACTGTACCCACACGATGTGATTAGCCTCGCGCTAAGGAAATCACAACAAGGCCTTTACAATGTTCAATTCCAACCCAATCCCGCCCGCTAGGGTTTCGCATCACACCCCCCCTTGCGCCTCATGGAAATCAGCAACCATGTTCATCCCAGCGAGATTGAAATTGAAACATCCCAAATTAATCAGCCAGGTCTGTCCCATACCAGACATGTGGTTTGCACGGTAAGACTCAGATCAATGGCGCACAAAGTTAAGTCCTTAAGTGTTCTCGGGCGAGACTACCACATCCCACGAAGTGCTCCAACACTTCCCCCTTTACTGCACGATCACTCGCCCGAGTGAAAACCAATTTTGTATAACCACTGCCGATGACGCACCAACGTCACGGCACAAAATTTTATAACGGTGGCACCAACCACGATTCATTATGGCACCAACCACAATTCAATATCTCATTAAGTCAAATTAATTAATCACATGTGATGATGAACCCAAACGATAATAAAAGCATGGCTAAGCACACTAATCGTACCAACCCAATGTGATCGTAACATAGCATCACTACTAAGTTTCCCAACCTATGGTGTCAATGGCATCAAGGTATTCCAAAATATCAAGGAGGGAAATAACCAATTGGGACGATAACTACCAATACAAGGGTTTGAATAAAAATAGTGATGCAAGATAATTTAAAACAAAATATTTAAATAATAGATTGCAAACTGGGTTCAACATGATCAAAGGAACACGACTTGCCTTGGCCTTGCTCAGTTGACGGCTCTTGATCTTCAAATCTGACGGCGGCTCCCTCGAACGCGTGATCTAACGAGAGAGAAAACGAAACAAAGAGACAAAATAAATTCAAATAAATTCAAATGAACTCCAAAAACTTTCAAACCTGAACCAAAAGGTAGAGCTCAATTTTAGATGAATTTAGAAAAAAGAACGGGGTCAATCGGAGCTAGGACGAGGGAGAACGGGCTCTTGGAAAATTAAATCTACAGAAAATCGGGAAAATTAGAAAAGTGCACTGTGCTGTGGACCGGGCGCACGGGAGAACAGGTCCACGGTGAACTCGGCGCACGGAACAGTGCGGCTGACAGTGCGGCTTGCGCAAGCGGCTGGCTGACGTGGCGACCACGTGGCAGGACACGTGTGCGGTTAGGGCTGACGTGGCAGCTGGCGTGGCGGGTGACGTGGCGGCTGACGTGGCACCTGAGGGTCCTCGGGTGCTGACGTGGCATCCACGTGGCGCTGACGTGGCATGACACGTCGGCCTAGGGCTGGCGTGGCTCGGCTGACTCGGCTGCTGACGTGGCTTCGGCTCACGGGTCCACGGACCACGACTGACCGGTGGGCCCGGCTTGTCAGTGGCACGGCTCACGGTGGACTCGATCCACGGGAAGGCGAGGAGACACGCGGGCGCGGGCGCGGGCGGGCTGACGGCGGGCGGCGCGAGGCGCGGGTGTCCGAGGCGGCGGCGGCTGGCCGGCGATCGAGGAGGCGCGGGGCGGCGGCGGCGGCTGACCGGCGGCGACGACGACGACGACGGCGGCCGAGAAGACGGCGGAACCGAGGGCGCAGCGGGCTCACCGGCGACGACGACGACGGCGGCGGATGGCGGCGGACGGCGGCGAACGGCGGCGAAGGCGACGACGGCGACGCGGCCTGGCGGCGGCGGATCTGGCCGACGGCGGCGCACGGCGGAGGCGACGGCGCGGGCGACGGCGAAGGCGGCGGCGCGGGCGGGGCACGCGAACCGAGGCGGGCGGCGCAATAAATACCCGGGCGGCAAGGGCTGACGTGGCACGGACGCCGAGTCCCCGCCGGACTCGGTCTCTGACAGGTGGGCCCCACCTGTCAATGGAACCGGGCGAGCGGGCGGCAGCGATGGCGCGCGGGCGAGGGGAGGCGCTCGGATGGGCGACGCGTGTCGTCCATCCAACGGAGGGAGGCGGGTGCGGGCGCGCGCGGATGCGCGCCGCGTGGCACGGCGGGGTGCGGGCTGGGCCGGCGGTCGGACCGGGCCGGTTCGTTGGGTTTCGGCCCACCGGCCGGTTTAGGGTTTTCTTTTTTCTTTTCTTTTTCCAGAAATTCAAATAATTCTTTTTGAGCTCTAGAAAATAGCAAATAAATCCAGAAAAATCCCAGAAAAATCCAGAAAAATCCTTGAGACACAAGGAACTCAAATAAAATACTTTTGGCAAATGTTAATGTTTGACTTAAGCATATTAAATCCTTTTAATTCATAAAAATTCCATTTAAGCTTTAATTAATTTCAGAAAAATTCAAATGGTGAATTTTATTTTAAAAGCTTCAAAAAGGCTCTGAAAATCAGGATGTTACAAACCTTACCCCCTTAAACGGGATCTCAACCCCGAGATCCGGGCTCACTACTAGAATAGGTTCGGAAACTCTGCCTTGAGATCCTCTTCGTGCTCCCAGGTGGCTTCCTCCTCGGAGTGGTTGCTCCACTGAACTTTGCAAAAGCGAACAACTTTGTTCCGGGTGACTCGCTCTGACACGTCCAAGATCTTGTCAGGACGCTCTTTGTAGGACAGATCCTCCTGAAGATCAATGGCCTCAACTGGCACAGCCTCCTCTGGCACTCTCAAGCACTTCTTCAGCTGTGACACATGGAAGACATCATGTACCCCACTGAAGGATGCAGGTAGCTCCAATTGATAAGCAACCTCTCCCCTGCGTTTCAGAATTCTGAACGGACCAACATACCTTGGTGCAAGCTTCCCTTTTTGCTGAAACCTCTTCACACCTTTGAATGGTGTGATCCTGAGATACACAAAATCATCTAGCTCAAAACTCAGCTCTCGGCGTCTAGTATCCGCATAGCTCTTTTGCCTGGCCTGGGCAGTCCTCAACCTCTCCTGAATCAAACGGACCTTGTCCTCTGCCTCTTTTAAACAATCTGGACCAAACACCTGACCTTCCCCCGTCTCTTTCCAATTGAGAGGGGTCCTGCATTTCCTGCCATAGAGTGCTTCAAATGGTGACATCTGCAAACTTGCCTGATAACTATTGTTGTAGGAAAACTCTGCAAAAGGCAAACAACTGTCCCACTTAGGACCATGATCTAGCACACATGCTCTCAACATATCCTCAAGAATCTGATTGACTCGCTCTGTCTGACCATCTGTCTGGGGATGATATGCGGTACTGAAATTCAGGTGCGTTCCCATAGCCTCATGGAAACTACCCCAAAACCGAGAAGTGAACTGGGCTCCTCGATCTGACACTATTTTCTTGGGCACTCCATGCAAACTGACGATCCTTGACATATACAATTCTGCCAATCTGTCATCGGTGTAGGTTGTCTTTACTGGAATAAAGTGAGCAACCTTGGTCAATCGGTCCACGATGACCCAAATCGAATCATAGCCTTCTTTGGTCTTAGGCAGACCAACTATGAAGTCCATACCAATCTCTTCCCATTTCCACTCAGGGATTTTCAACGGCTGGAGCAAACCTGCCGGCCTCTGATGCTCTGCCTTAACCCTCTGACAGACATCACAAAGTGCCACATACTCAGCGATCTCACGCTTCATGCTAGGCCACCAATATTTTTCTTTAATGTCCTGGTACATCTTGGTACTGCCAGGGTGTATCGAATACAACGACTCATGAGCTTCTTTTAGCAACAGATCCTTTAGCTCCTTCTTATTGGGCACACACAAACGTCGCTTGAACCACAGAGTTCCTTGGGCATCCTCTGAAAATCCCGACTCTTTTCCTTCACTCATATTCTTTCTGATACGCTGAAACGTCTCATCATCCGTCTGAGCCTGACGAATCTGACCGTCCAAAGTGGGCTGCAACTCTATTGCTGCCAAAAATCCTTCCTCAACCAATTCCAAACTGAGCTTTTGGAATTCCTCATGCAAAGCTGGCTGACTCTCCTGAACCATTACTGAATTACAATAAACCTTTCTGCTCAGAGCATCTGCGACCACATTGGCCTTCCCTGGGTGATAATGGATTCCGACATCGTAATCCTTTATCAACTCCAACCACCTCCTCTGCCTGAGGTTAAGCTCGGACTGGATGAAAATGTATTTCAAACTCTTGTGATCTGTGTAAATCTCACATCTATTACCCAAGAGATAGTGCCTCCAAATTTTTAAAGCATGCACTACAGCTGCTAGCTCCAAGTCGTGGGTAGGGTAATTCTCCTCATGCGGTCTCAACTGGCGCGAGGCATACGCTACCACTCTCTTTTCCTGCATCAGCACACAACCCAAACCCTTGCGTGAGGCATCGCAATAAATCTCAAAATCCTTGTTTAAATCTGGCAACACTAGCACTGGGGCTGTGGTCAAACTCTCCTTCAACTTCTGAAAGCTTTTCTCGCACTCGGGCGTCCAAACAAATTTCTTCTCCTTTTTGAGCAATTGGGTAAGTGGCTTGGCTACACTGGAAAATCCCTCGATGAAACGACGGTAGTAACCGGCCATACCTAGAAAACTCCTGACCTGGGTCACCGAAGAAGGTGACTGCCAGTCCAAAACATCCTTGACCTTTCCGGGATCAACAGCAACTCCCTCTGCGGACATCACATGGCCTAGGAAGGCGACTTCCTTCATCCAAAACTCACATTTGCTAAACTTGGCATACAACTGGTGGTCCCTTAATTTCTGCAATACCATCCTCAGGTGTTCCTCATGCTCTTTCTCATCCCTAGAGTAGATTAGAATGTCGTCAATAAACACAACGACAAACTTATCCAAATACTCCATGAACACCTTATTCATCAGGTACATAAAATAGGCTGGAGCATTGGTCAAACCAAAAGACATCACTGTGAACTCGTACAAACCGTAACGAGTCGAAAATGTTGTCTTAGGTATGTCCTCCTGTCGAATCCTCATCTGATGGTAACCTGACCTCAAGTCAATCTTGGAGAAAACTCCTGCTCCCTTGAGCTGATCAAAAAAATCATCGATCCTGGGTAACGGGTACTTGTTCTTGATAGTGACCTCATTAAGTGCTCGGTAGTCCACGCACATGCGCTGACTGCCATCCTTCTTTTTCACAAACAAGACTGGCGCTCCCCACGGGGATGAATTGGGCCTGACATAACCTTTGTCCAAAAGCTCTTGAATCTGCTTCTTGAGTTCCGCTAATTCATTTGCTGGCATCCGGTAGGGTCTTTTGGAAATCGGAGCGGTACCGGGTACCAACTCGATCAGAAACTCAACTTCTCGCTCTGGTGGCATCCCTGGAAGATCATCTGGAAACACATCGGGGTACTCCCTGGCAATTGGCACATCCTCCAACTGAATCCCCTTGATCTGGCAAACCCTTACTTGCTCTGGCTGATTCATGCTAGCTGAAAACTGCACTTTCTTCCCGTCGGAGCTGGTCAAAGTCACTGCTCTGCTCCCACAATATAAAACTGCTTGGTGCTTCTTGAGCCAATCCATACCCAAGATCACGTCTAGGGACTGGATATCCAAGACAATCAAGTCCGTTCTGAACTCAACTCCCTGGATGACCATCTGAACTCCGGGACAGCCTAGGTTGGTGCTCAACTCCGCACCGGGGGATTGGATCAAATGAATAGATCCCAGAGTAACAATTTTCAACTGATGCTTTAAAGCAAAACTCCGAGAAACAAACGAATGGGAAGCTCCAGAATCAAACAAAACTGTGGCAGGTGCTGTATGGACTAAGAACTTACCGATCACGACATCTGGTGCTGCCTGGGCCTCCTCTGCAGTGACGTGGTTCACCTGACCTCTCACCACCTGCGGAGTCCTGCTGCCCTGACCTGGCGCCTGGGGTGTTCCACGCCCTGCTCCTGGAGTAGGCGTCCGTCCTGGTGTGGCTCCCAAGTCGAAGCGAACTGGAGTGGGGCCCTGCCTCTGGGGGCACTTGCTAGCATAGTGTCCTGGCTCATGACACTTGTAGCAAGTAACAGACGCTGCTGGATTGGCGTTCCTTTGCTGCTGACCACCAAATCCACCAGGTCTCTGCGCTGACTGCTGGGGACGTGGCGCTGGGGCTGGTGTCCTGAAGACTGACTGACTGCTGCTGCTGCTGAGGCACTCGAGCGGGCTGGTAAGTGCTGAAACGCTGCCTCTGAGCCTGGTGAGACTGTAATCCCTGCTGAGCCATCCTCCTCTTGCGAGACTCCTCGAGCTCGCGGCGACTGTCCTCAATTAGGATGACCTTATCCACCATCTGCTGAAAGCTGGCATAGTCGTTGCCCACGACCTGCACCTTCAAACCTGGGTTCAAGCCTTTCCGGAACCTCTTCTGACGAGCCTCATCTGTGGCTACATCCTCAGGCGCATAGCGAGCTAGCTGAGTGAATTTATTGAGGTATTCACTCACTGACATGTTCTTCTGCTGCAACTCACGGAACTCCTCCTTCTTCATGTCCATCGCCCCATCTAGGACATGGGCGTGACGGAAAGCGGTGTAGAACTCATCCCAAGAAATGTTGTTCTGGTCCTCGTGGGCGTCACAGTAGTTCTCCCACCACTCTGCTGCAGGTCCCTCTAGCTGGTGTGCTGCATACAACACTCTCTCCCTGTCTGTGCACTGGGCCAAGTTCAGCTTTTTCCCTACTGAACGGATCCAGTCGTCTGCCTCCAAAGGTTCTGAAGAACTGGAGTAGGTAGGCGGCCTCGTCCTCATAAACTCTGCAAAGCGGGACTGCTGGTGGGCGGCCTGGGGTGCTGCTGCCCCTGGGTGCTGACGCTGAGCCATATTGTTCATATTCTGCATCATTGCTTGCATCATCTGGGTCTGGGCCATCAGGAACTGACTGAGAGCGGGGTCCAGGGTCGGCGGAACTGCCTGGGGTGGCTGAGTGGAACTGCTCCCTGGGTTCTGGTTTGTCTGCTCACGACCTGCGGAGTTCCTGGTTTCAACCATCTTGCTGCTGCTCTGAAAAGAAAGACCATTTGCTGAGAACTGACATTCTGAGGCTCAGTAGATAAGAGGGAAAAGCAGAGGTAAGCGGTGAACTCGTCTAAGGGGAATAGCTAATGGCAACCTGAACTAAGCAAACACTTAGCCCGAAAGGCTAACAAAAGAAGCAATAAACTCCACAAAAAGATTTTTGACATGACTGCATCATAATGCTAGAAGCAAAACTGCAGCTCACGTCACATCCAACGGCAAATAAGAAGCAAGACGATCTACACGATACTAAAACTATAACAGGGTTCAAATCTAATGGCCCCTAATCTTCACGGAAATCTCCAATCTTTTCTTGCCATATTGGGTGCTTCCTTGATCCAAACTTCACAGCACAGCTTGAAGAATTCCATGCCAACTTTTACTTTGATGGAGGGACACTCGAGACATCTATGGACATTATAGAGATAAGAAGTCAAATTTAGTTTCGAAAACAAGTTCTCAGAGGAGACAAGGAGCAAGAATCCTAAGAATGAGGTAAGAATCAAGAATTACTAGTCAATCATTTGGTTGATTTGATTTAGAAAATAAATTTTGAAATCTTTGCTAATTCGACCATTCTAACTAGGGCTTCGTCCTACAGTCGATATAGCTCTGATACCATCTCTGTAGAGACCCGAATATACAAATCCGGACTCTCCTGTGTATTCTGCACTAGTCCAGGATCACGCTAGTGCACACAGTGTGAACAAAGATAAATATCATCCATATCACGATATTCCAAGGAAAAACCAAATTATATTGATAATCATCAGAGTACGACCTTATGGTCAAGCTTACAATAGACTAGCCCGAAGGGCTTAACAAAAACTAGCCGCCGCCATTTCCACCGCCGTCTCTCCCTCGGAGCGCCCCCGTCTAATTCCTCGCCTTGAGAGCTGCTACTCGGCACCCTCGAGCCTCCCCACCCGCCACCAGAGTTCCTCCTCCACCCCAGGTCGCCGACGCCATGGTCCTCCTCACACCGCCCATGGCTTCCGCCGCCGGCCCATTCCAGCCCCTCTCTGGCCCCGCCGCTGCTTCCGGTGAGTTCCCCGTGTCCTCCTCTAGCTCACGCCCACCCAAACCCCTCCTCCTTCCTCTCCGGCGCCGTCGCCCCATGCCCACCTCGCCGCCATCCGCCTAGAGCCGCCGCCCGCTCGCCCCACCGCCACTCCGGCCGACGCGCCGCCACCTATAGCTCCCTCACTCCCTAAGGAACACATTTCAGCAGTCACCCGCGCCTCCCCTGCCGCACCTCGCCGGCGACGCCGCCCGGCCCTTGCGCCGCCGGGATACTCTGTTTTGGAGCCCCCACTGCGCTAGCCCTTCTAATTTGTTCCCTAATCTAAGTACAGTTGTCCGGGTGGTTAGCCGAGCCGAGCCGTGGTAGCGCACATGCCCCCTGTGGTCTCGGGTTCGAATTCCCCTCTGCGCATTTCTTTTTTGGCTTTGTTTCTAGAACCTGCTGCCTTGGCTTAAGCACACTTTCCTCCTCTGCTCAATCAGGTAATACCCTGGGCTCAGATGGCTAGAAGCGCGCACGCCCAACGCGGCCACCTGCGTTCGATCCCGCTCTGCCGCATTTAGGCATATGTTTTTGGCTTGAGTTTTGCTAAGCAGTATTAGTAAAGAAAATTAAGGAAAAGCTAAGGGAAATTAAGAAATAGTCCATGGAAACTAATAAAGATTTTAATGGGACATAAGATAAGACTATTTAGGCTTTAAGATTTTATTAAATGTCACACATGAGTTCAAGATTTCACGGCATAGATAAATCAAGTATATATATATGTACACATATATATATGTGAATATAATCCACCAGCCGTTAATATTTCCTGCAGCCTCAAACTCCAAGTAAAGATAACGTTAGACCTTACTTAAATGGGTTTATCCCTAGAATTAAATCACTCTGAATAATAACTAAAGATACATAGGATAATGATGAAGGTTAAGTCAAAGGGGATCTTTAACTGAAAATTTTGTTGGCACATCTATTAGAATCTTTTAGGTCATCAGTCATTAGAGTAACCTTGCCAAAATTGCATTATAGTGAACGCAGTGCTACTAGAACCACCTAAAATGATACGTCTTAAATTATTAGTAGTGTAAATTAATTCGATAAGTTAAAAATCATATACGTCATCTATCAAATCCCTGCTCGTGAAGGACAACACTCGACCAATAAATTAAACCCTGGCTAGATCCATACATCTGTGCACAGGTCTAACCTAACTCATGGAACTTCCTTGATACATGCAAAAATGATAAAAGAAATTATTAATAAAAGGTCAAGCCTCGCTTCTCCCCCAATCGGCCATGTATGGCTACCTTCCTTTCCCAAAAGCAGATGATTCCTGTAGGTACATCTTCACTTTTGATCCCTCGTATTTCTAAAATTTTCCCTCACGATAAAGCATTTAGACAACTCGTCCTCCTGCTCAAACCCAGCTACCGCTGTGCTTACAACCCATCAACCTAAATCATCCTTCTATTCTCCAACCATAATAAATGCATAATTTAAAGTAAATCAGGTATTTAAAGTGATTGGATTTATTTGGATCTCTTGAGTTATTTGTTTTTATTTGGATTCAGTCGCTTTTCGCATAGTTAGAAACTGGAGTTCCGAAGAATCAATGGATCAAGCAAGACCAAGATCAAAGTGTAGAAAAGACCAGCAGAGCAGCCCCCTCAAATGAGACAGCTTTGAGAAGAGCACTGTAGAGACCCGAATATACAAATCCGGACTCTCCTGTGTATTCTGCACTAGTCCAGGATCACGCTAGTGCACACAGTGTGAACAAAGATAAATATCATCCATATCACGATATTCTAAGGAAAAACCAAATTATATTGATAATCATCAGAGTACGACCTTATGGTCAAGCTTACAATAGACTAGCCCGAAGGGCTTAACAAAAACTAGCAGCGGAAATCCAAAAGAAAGCGCAGCAGCCAATCGACACGCCCACAGGCTATCGAGTGGAGAACGAGCCTAAACCGCGAAGACGTCGAAGTACTCTCCTTCTGGAACCTCCTGCTGGTGATACTCCTCCTCCTCAACTGAGCAACAGGGGCATAAAGCCGTGAGTACATTGGTACTCAGCAAGCCGTTTGTAACAAATGAATGCAATATAATATGCAAGGCTTACCAATGGAAGGCTAAAAGGGTTAATTTGCATAAACAGCATTTGGAAATATCATAAATAGATTAAAGGCGAATTGTAAATAAAACAATAATGAATAATCAAAGGAATTTAAGGTAAACCACTTATGGACCTCCCATCCACAAACCAAACCAACAGTGAATTAACCATCCACTGACCAGCTACAAGTTTTCCAAGAGTAACTATACCTCGTGTGAAATCACCGAGCATTGTCCATGACCGAGGACACGGCTATTCGAATAGTTTTACACTCTGCAGAGGTTGCACAACTGTACCCACACGATGTGATTAGCCTCGCGCTAAGGAAATCACAACAAGGCCTTTACAATGTTCAATTCCAACCCAATCCCGCCCGCTAGGGTTTCGCATCACACCCCCCCCCCTTGCGCCTCATGGAAATCAGCAACCATGTTCATCCCAGCGAGATTGAAATTGAAACATCCCAAATTAATCAGCCAGGTCTGTCCCATACCAGACTGTGATTTGCACGGTAAGACTCAGATCAATGGCGCACAAAGTTAAGTCCTTAAGTGTTCTCGGGCGAGACTACCACATCCCACGAAGTGCTCCAACACTTCCCCCTTTACTGCACGATCACTCGCCCGAGTGAAAACCAATTTTGTATAACCACTGCCGATGACGCACCAACGTCACAGCACAAAATTTTATAACGGTGGCACCAATCACGATTCATTATGGCACCAACCACAATTCAATATCTCATTAAGTCAAATTAATTAATCACATGTGATGATGAACCCAAACGATAATAAAAGCATGGCTAAGCACACTAATCGTACCAACCCAATGTGATCGTAACATAGCATCACTACTAAGTTTCCCAACCTATGGTGTCAATGGCATCAAGGTATTCCAAAATATCAAGGAGGGAAATAACCAATTGGGACGATAACTACCAATACAAGGGTTTGAATAAAAATAGCGATGCAAGATAATTTAAAACAAAATATTTAAATAATAGATTGCAAACTGGGTTCAACATGATCAAAGGAACACGACTTGCCTTGGCCTTACTCAGTTGACGGCTCTTGATCTTCAAATCTGACGGCGGCTCCCTCGAACGCGTGATCTAACGAGAGAGAAAACGAAACAAAGAGACAAAATAAATTCAAATAAATTCAAATGAACTCCAAAAACTTTCAAACCTGAACCAAAAGGTAGAGCTCAATTTTAGATGAATTTAGAAAAAAGAACGGGGTCAATCGGAGCTAGGACGAGGGAGAACGGGCTCTTGGAAAATTAAATCTACAGAAAATCGGGAAAATTAGAAAAGTGCACTGTGCTGTGGACCGGGCGCACGGGAGAACAGGTCCATGGTGAACTCGGCGCACGGAACAGTGCGGCTGACAGTGCGGCTTGCGCAAGCGGCTGGCTGACGTGGCGACCACGTGGCAGGACACGTGTGCGGTTAGGGCTGACGTGGCAGCTGGCGTGGCGGGTGACGTGGCGGCTGACGTGGCACCTGAGGGTCCTCGGGTGCTGACGTGGCATCCACGTGGCGCTGACGTGGCATGACACGTCGGCCTAGGGCTGGCGTGGCTCGGCTGACTCGGCTGCTGACGTGGCCAGATCGGCTCACGGGTCCACGGACCACGACTGACCGGTGGGCCCGGCTTGTCAGTGGCACGGCTCACGGTGGACTCGATCCACGGGAAGGCGAGGAGACGCGCGGGCGCGGGCGCGGGCGGGCTGACGGCGGGCGGCGCGAGGCGCGGGCGGGGCACGCGAACCGAGGCGGGCGGCGCAATAAATACCCGGGCGGCGAGGGCTGACGTGGCACGGACGCCGAGTCCCCGCCGGACTCGGTCTCTGACAGGTGGGCCCCACCTGTCAGTGGAACCGGGCGAGCGGGCGGCAGCGATGGCGCGCGGGCGAGGGGAGGCGCTCGGATGGGCGACGCGTGTCGTCCATCCAACGGAGGGAGGCGGGTGCGGGCGCGCGCGGATGCGCGCCGCGTGGCACGGCGGGGTGCGGGCTGGGCCGGCGGTCGGACCGGGCCGGTTCGTTGGGTTTCGGCCCACCGGCCGGTTTAGGGTTTTCTTTTTTCTTTTCTTTTTCCAGAAATTCAAATAATTCTTTTTGAGCTCTAGAAAATAGCAAATAAATCCAGAAAAATCCCACAAAAATCCAGAAAAATCCTTGAGACACAAGGAACTCAAATAAAATACTTTTGGCAAATGTTAATGTTTGACTTAAGCATATTAAATCCTTTTAATTCATAAAAATTCCATTTAAGCTTTAATTAATTTCAGAAAAATTCAAATGGTGAATTTTATTTTAAAAGCTTCAAAAAGGCTCTGAAAATCAGGATGTTACAAGCACAAGACCGCGGCAAACCGTGCCAGGCGAGTCAATACTTTGATCATGTTGAACCTACTTTTTCTGCAAATTATTTTTGTTTAAATTATCAAATTGCATGCTGTTATTTTATATGCAAATACATGCTTAATTTAAGATTATAGTTATATGCCCATTATTGACTTGATTGATATTACACCTCCTTTGGAATAATTGAATGTGTAAACCTTGTCGCCTTAGCAAAATGATAATAGTAATCTTGTGAAAATAAGTCCCTAATTATACGCCATGCTTAGTACTGCATATATATTCGGGGGCGTTGAAATGCCCCAAACATCATTGACATTTTTAATCCTGAGAAACTGGTTTGGACAGTCATGGTGGAAATGACTGGTATATTTTGACATAATTATTTTATGCTCCCAAAAATCCCAATTTGCTTAAATATCTGAGCGGATGGTTTGGGGGCTGGTATGTGTTGCGGTGGGAGCACAAATGATGGGGTGTGGTAGAACCGCTCAGATAATACTAAGGACTGAATCTTGTGATGACCTCCTGATGTAAAACAGTACAACCACAAGTCTATAATGGGTACGACCTAGCTGAATAACTTGCAAGGGTTTAGTTCAGATATCACCAGTGGAAAGTGGGTGCCAGGGTGTACTGGTTTACTCACAGTGAGGCACAGGGTTTTACTGTACTCGCACGGCGCAAGAGGGGGCTTCTGACTGTGGTGGTGTAACCCTTCAGCGGTGAAACCTCAGCGGGTGGTGTCTAGCTAGATCGGAGTAAGGTAAAGGATTTGTGATAAATTATCTGGGTCTCATGCCTACGGAAGCATGTGGGCTATTAAGATAATTTATCTCTTGTGGTGAAAGTGTACAACCTCTGCAGAGTGTAAAACTGTTCGAGCAGCCGTGCCCACGGTCAAGGGCGGACACGGGAACTTACTAGATATAGGTCTATTTCAAAATGTTTTGTGGGTGGGATGGAAAAGTGGAGGGCAGCGGAAAGCCCTGATTTGAGTTGTCCTGGGTGTCGTCCCAGTGGTAAGTTAAGCGGCTATAACGCTGAAAGATGTCAAATGGTGTGATGCCATATGTATGGAAAAATTATGGTGATATTAGGCATATGGTGTGATGCCATATGTATGGAAAATCATGTTAATATTCCTTGAACATTATGTTTTGTTCCAAAGCTGCTAGGTCTCAGGAAATTATATGTATTGTATTTCAAATAGTGGCATTTCTATTCCTACAAGATAAAATATGGAAAGAATAAGCAGGGTCGTGAGTAAAGGAAATAGATGTTTGTAGTGTACACATAAAGGTATTGGTGGATTCATGTCGATCATATATAGGAAATAATAGTGTGGGTTCTGGGAGAAATAAATTGGTGGAGTCTAGCTGAATAGATAGGCTAGATAGATGATTTAAATGATTTTTGGAGATTTAGGGATTGCACAGATAATTATTAGATTACGACACTGATAAATAAATTCTTGGGAGATGACAATATTGGAATTAATAGATTCGGTTACTAGATGAGTCAATTGAATTTTCGGGAATTTGGAGGAGTAAACAAGTATTGGATTATAGTTCCTGATTAGTGATTTACTTGGTGGGAGTGATGTGACCACGCCACCAACACGTACGACCATAGCGGCCAATATCAAGAATGAACTAAAGGTGAATTCGTTTCTTCAACTTCAACATATTTTAAATGAGAATATGATGCTACCTAATGATGAAAATATATATATTTGTAGCACCACATCACTTTGGAACCAATTGAAGCAAGGGTTCAACTTGGACAGGTTTTGGAATCCAATTCGGCCTCCAGATCAATTCGGATTCAGCTTGACAAGCCAACTTCAAACGGTCATAACTTTTGATCCAGAAGGCTTCTCGGGGCCCGTGAGTACTCGTTGGAAAGATCTTGGAGTCTACTTTCAGATGGATCTGGTCTCACCTCCAAACTCCACTCGAGCAGATCAGAAACTGCGAAACAAGTCACGTCACTTTTCCAGTCCGACTCAAAGTGGGCCGAGGGCCTTGTAACTTGGGCTATTTGGGCCGGTACTGTTCACATGAACAGTACACGCGCGTGAACAGTAACTAGGAATAGTACCACATCCCTTTTCATTAGATAAGTGTGGCTTCCCCCTCCCCTATTTAAGGAGGCCACACCCCTTTAGTTTTCCTCGGGCTTTTCTTAAGAGTTTATTCTGCTTAGCAGTTTCGCCGCATGTTCGGTTTGAGGAACCCCAACTTGTGAACTTAAACATTATTCGCAATTTCAGATTGCATCTTTTACTCTCTTGCTTGTGTTCTCGATTCGCTTGCAGGAGATAGCCTTCTTGGCGAGGTCAATCGTGTTCGGCACGGTTGATAACCAACGGAGCAGTGGTGTAGTGATTGCGAGGGGTTCGATCTGTTTTGGTCGGAGCCTTTGGATCATCAACGTCGAGATCTCCACAATCGACTTATCAGTACCTCTCGGAAGATCGGGCCATCGTCACATCAGTTGGTATCAGAGCAACGGTTGCCCGTGAGGAAATTCTTGTATCCCTAGTTAGTAGATTGGTTTTTTATTTCCTATAGTCCAGAAAAAAAATTGCCCCACAAAAAGAGTTAATTTCCGCTGTCCAAACCCCGTTGTGCCTTTCAATCTGTTAGTTTTGGTTTGCTAAATTGAATTTGTGTCCGTCATAGTATTGTCTAGTTGCTGGTCATATCTTTGTTCCATTGAAAATCCAAACAAAAAAAATTCCCCACCCCAAACCCTAATTTCCAATTTCGGCTGATTTTTCCTTCCTCTGCAGCCGCCACCAAAAACATCATATCTTTTGATTCCGAGATTATTTTTGAGTGGGACCACCGCCATTAGATTCAAAAATTCCTTATCCATCTATCTGTAAAATTTCACGTCATTCCAGCCAGGCAGTTAAGAGATATGTGCGGTGAAAGTTGACCCATTTATCTGTTCTGAATCTGCAACAGTCAGCAGTTGTGATTTTTGTGCGAATTTCTGTGTTGGGATTCAGAAGTTGGCCCCAAAACAAAATCTGTAGAAAAAGCCGTCAGAAAACAGTAAAAAAATCAGTGAAAAATAGGCATCTGACAAAAAGTTACGGCCGAATTACCAACGTGCTGTCCAGTGGACAGAAATCTGAAGTTTTCAGTTTTGGGTCAATCCTTGTGTTCTTCAATTCCAGATTGAATTGGATTGAATTATCTTGTATTTACCACTCCTACACTTTGCCATACACTTATTCTTAGCCTTCTTCCATCCTTGGTTGATCAGCAACATAGGCTAAGTGCTAGATACGAACTATAATTCAATTCTATGCAATTCTGAAATAAACTGATTGTTCTCCATTGCTACCATATTGTGCCTTCCAAGCTACACCTACTCTTGATCAGAACAGGTTCCCTCTTGCAATCGTACCCACGCTCGACACGGTGTCACGAACCAGCCACCGGTTGTACCACCTGCTACATTGGTAAGAACACTTGTAAGAGTGTGATAAGATGCTTGAGAGTGTGTGATTCTACTTCTCGCCACCTAGTAGTTGATAGGGATAATACCTTTGTGTTGTCTTTTGTTTGCTACTAACCATGGCAGGTGAGACGTCTGATGCGCAAGAGTGTGTTTTAAAGGGAGAGCTCATGACGCTTTTGGATGAACAACGCGCTGCCATTACTGATGACATCGATAGGAAGATGGATACAATGCAACTTTCCATCAATGAGAGCATTGCAACACTCACTACACGCCTTGAAAGAATGGTGAATCGGCCACCAAACAATGGAGGCCAAGATCATGAGGAGGGAGATGATAATGAGAGACAAAACCGTGACGCCGGTGCTGCACGGCCACGACACCATCCTCATCAGAACCGTCATGGTATGGGAGGTAACAATAATTTTCAGTATCACAATGCTCATGTTCATGATGACCCGTTTGCTAAAGTTAAATTTTCCATACCATCTTTTGCGGGTACCTATGATGCTGAAACTTATCTAGATTGGGAGATCACAGTTGAACAAAAATTTAATGCCCATCTAGTTCCTGAAGTGCATAGAGTCAGACAAGCTACTAGTGAATTTAAAGATTTTGCTATCATTTGGTGGACTCAAGTAGTTAATTCTGGCTTAGCCCCTAATACATGGGATAGATTGAAGGTAGCTATGCGTGCTAGATTTGTTCCTCCTGCTTTTAAACGTGAAATGCGTAAGAAATTGCAGCGCTTAGACCAAGGTAATAGATCTGTTGAGGAATATTATCAAGAACTGCAAATAGGCATGCTGCGTTGTAATGTTGAAGAGGATGAGGAAGATAAGATGGCTCGTTTTTATGGGGGATTAAGGCGTGAAATTCAGGACATAATTGATTACAAAGAGTATAATGATATCAATAGATTGTTCCAGCTTGCTTGTTTGGCAGAGAAAGAATTGCAGGGTAGACAACAAAGGACAAGGAGCAATTTTGGAGGTACGTCTACATCGAGACCAACACAGGAGCAACCCAAGACAGCCCCACCTCCTGTTTTTCGAGCTGCTGCCCCCTCTGTGAGTAGGGCGCGTTCAGCAGCACTGCCACCACCATCACGAGCACCCGAGGCGAGCAAATCTACTAGTGTGCAAGCACCAGCAAAGAGCTCTTCATCGGTTGCTTCCACGGGCCGTACGACGGGCATTGTGTGCCACCGTTGTAAAGGGATGGGCCACGTCATGAGAGATTGCCCAAGTCAGCGGGCGTACATTGCGACAGAAGATGGTGGTTATGTAAGTGCTAGTGATGTTGAGGATGAATATGCTCTTGCAGCTAACCTTGCAGGTAGTGGTGATGAACATGAGAACAAACATGTGTTTGTGCCATTTTCTGTGACTAACAACTTGCAGGTAGTTGAGAACCATGCCAAAGAAGAGCATGAGCTGATTGAATCACTGACCCCATTGGTTGAGAATGAAGATAAGGAGATGGATGCACTTACATCATCTGAGGAGACCCAAAAAGGTAAAGAACATGGTACTATCATCGCTCACGGTATTGATTTGGTGCTACAACAAGACATAGAGCAACCTTGTGAGTATATACCTGTTGTAGTGCAATCTTTTGATATTCCTTGTGTTGACTTAAATAAACCATGTGCTGATCTAAATTCTCATAATTTTGCACATGTTAAATTAATAACACATAAAGAAGTTTTGACTAGAATTTCTCCTGCTAATTCATTGTGTTACATCATGTTGGATCTACCTATGAAATTGTCACATGCTATGGAGAAAGTTTCTGAACTTGCATGTTCGAAATTCTTATTTAGTACCTACACCCCTGGATATAAGTTTAATTTGATTGGAGATTATGATGTGGGAACTCAATTTCTTGTATATCGAATATGCATAACTTGCGATCACATGGATGAATTGAAACTTGCTATTTGGAACAACAATTCTTGTATGCTGAATCATGTTCAAAGTGAGAGGGAAGTAAAATTTAGTACTCATCCAATGCCTATGTATTCAACTCTTTTTACACCATCTAGTATAGACAATCTGAATAGAGATGATGAATTATGGCAGAACATACAAATCTTTTCACCCTGGCTAGATGAATTTGCTATTGTTCGATTGAGATATGATTATATAGCTGGATTGTTCCTCACTTACATTTGCAAAACAAGTTGCAACAATTACTGTGTGACAAATTTTGAATTGCTCATTAACTTATATGATTACTCTTGGGTTAATAATACAATTAGCTTTTATGATTGCTGCTGTTTTATAACCTTAATTGTGCAACAACGAAAAACTGTTAAAATGGATGACATATACATATACCATGCATACACCTTGGCTTCTTTGTTATCATATTTTCAGCTTATCAAGAGCCGAGGACGGCTTTGTTTGCAAGAAGGGGAGGATGATAAGAACATGAACCCTATGGATACAACCATATTTGCTCTACTTGTTGTTACAATTACAAGAGCTCCTACGCATCCCTTAAATTATGAGGTGAGCTCGTTTCAAAGAGATTTTACTTTATTTGATAAAGAACTTATGATATTACATAATGAGAGTTTGTTGCGTTTGTTATCATACACCAAGATTTATGATCAAGATCATGCAATACGTGACACTACACATATGTTAAAACCGAGGACGGTTTTCCATCAAGAAGGGGAGGATGATGTGACCACGCCACCAACACGTACGACCATAGCGGCCAATATCAAGAATGAACTAAAGGTGAATTCGTTTCTTCAACTTCAACATATTTTAAATGAGAATATGATGCTACCTAATGATGAAAATATATATATTTGTAGCACCACATCACTTTGGAACCAATTGAAGCAAGGGTTCAACTTGGACAGGTTTTGGAATCCAATTCGGCCTCCAGATCAATTCGGATTCAGCTTGACAAGCCAACTTCAAACGGTCATAACTTTTGATCCAGAAGGCTTCTCGGGGCCCGTGAGTACTCGTTGGAAAGATCTTGGAGTCTACTTTCAGATGGATCTGGTCTCACCTCCAAACTCCACTCGAGCAGATCAGAAACTGCGAAACAAATCACGTCACTTTTCCAGTCCGACTCAAAGTGGGCCGAGGGCCTTGTAACTTGGGCTATTTGGGCCGGTACTGTTCACATGAACAGTACACGCGCGTGAACAGTAACTAGGAATAGTACCACATCCCTTTTCATTAGATAAGTGTGGCTTCCCCCTCCCCTATTTAAGGAGGCCACACCCCTTTAGTTTTCCTCGGGCTTTTCTTAAGAGTTTATTCTGCTTAGCAGTTTCGCCGCATGTTCGGTTTGAGGAACCCCAACTTGTGAACTTAAACATTATTCGCAATTTCAGATTGCATCTTTTACTCTCTTGCTTGTGTTCTCGATTCGCTTGCAGGAGATAGCCTTCTTGGCGAGGTCAATCGTGTTCGGCACGGTTGATAACCAACGGAGCAGTGGTGTAGTGATTGCGAGGGGTTCGATCTGTTTTGGTCGGAGCCTTTGGATCATCAACGTCGAGATCTCCACAATCGACTTATCAGTACCTCTCGGAAGATCGGGCCATCGTCACATCAGGGAGGATACTAGTGGATCGTAGAATTAATCAATTATATTCTTGGTGGATTTGAATCAATAATAAAAAGGATTGGATTGTTAGAAAATCTTGATGAGAATGTTCGGTGGATAAATTAAACGATGTCACTCGTTGTTTGGAGTCTTAGACAGCAACCATTACAGAAAGAATATGATCGGTGGATTGAATAGAGGATGACACATGCTGTTTGGAGTTTAGACAGCACTCAATAAAGAAAGTGTAATTTCGGTGGATTAAGTCAATTATGGCGATCGCTGTTGGGAGTCTTAGACAGCAGCTAATAACGAGAGTGAATCTTTGGTGGATTAAGTCAATGATGTCAATCGCGGTGAGGAGTTTTTAGGTTGCAAAAACAACAATATGATTTAATAACAGAAATGTTACTAAAAGCGATTTTTGGTAAATAAAATAACCCTAGCCTCTCCTTTGTTAAGCCATGCATACTATTTATTTGCATTCTGTGTATTGGCTTGCGGAGCACGGGGTTGGAGTGCTCACACTCGCTTTTGCGACAGAATTCAGAATCAGGAATCAAATCACCTCGCCTCAGCAACAAGGTTGGACAAGCTGGCAGAGAAGATAAAGATATCAAGGGCTAGGTCGCGAACCTCCAGTTGGCTGCCTGTGGGCATGTCTTGAAGGTCCCACCTGTGTGCTTCGTTCTTCCGCTGCTGCAATTTAATGATTTCGGCCTAATCGGCCCATGTGTAAGTTTACTATTACATTTACGCTTCTGCATGATATGTACTTTGATATTCAGAGCTGTAATCTGTGAGCACTATCTACTGATCCAGGGAATAGTGCGGGAATCACAGAAGATTCCGGATTGTAAAATCTGGGGTACTACAGTAGCTTGAGGACCAAAGGTCATTGTGGTTTGGCCACCGATGAGGGGCTGTGGTGGTGGTGGGATGCCGTTAATGGTGAGGTGCAGGTCTCATAGCTAAATCCTCAAATTGAGGCTACATTCATGATCTATACTCCAAGGCAATGCTATAGGTGATGATGGCATGGTTGGAGACAGGCTCTACCATCGGCGTGGCTATGCACAACGGCGGTGGTGATCTGGCCCACAATGGCGATGGCTAGCCTGTGGCTAAAGTCGACATCTAGGGCACGCATAAGTATCTACATTCGCAAGGGATTCTATGGTACCACTTACCTGATGCAAGGCACTATAGGTGAGGTTGCCCACGATGGCTGGAGTTGGGAACGAAGGCCTCATAGTAAGGCAGTGCTACTGTGCACTAAGGCTTAAGTCAGCTAACCTAATGGTCTTCATTACTAGAACATGAAGTGACGCAGATACTAACAAGCTTGAGTCCAGGGAGGTGGAGCTGGGCGGTATGCAAGGATGGTGGGCTCCGCCAAGCTTTATGGATAGTGGTGGCAATGGCGTTCTAGCCTAACTATGGGCGAATAAGTGAAAGTGTGGTGAGCAAACTGGAGAGTAGTTCAAGGCGAACTCTACAGGCAGGTTGGTGGTGACAGAAGCTTACCAAAGCAAGGGAATTAATCAGTGGAAGCCAACAGCTGGGGTTGAAGTTGGCAACTCGATTTGCTTCAACCGAAGGTGAAGAGAGGGGGAAAGCTCAGGGGAAGTGCAGAGGGGTAGAAGGTGCACTCAATGACGTGGTTGGCATGGCTTAAATAGAGGGAAGGAGGGGGACAAGAGGAGGGCTCTCAGTCATTGTATGACATTCGTGCGGCGGGGCTTGTAATGGCTCTAGCGTGTGGATGTGACTATCTCTCAGTGGTGCAATGCTCAAGGGCAGTGCTGCAGTTCTTCAATGCCACTTCAAGAGCTTATCCTGGTGACGTGGAGAGAAAATGAGCGAGAGAGCACTCGGGCAAGAAAGAGAGAAAGACGTGGGAGAGAAGAAGAATTGTAACCAGGAGCTGACTGGTAGGGCTATGGGGTCCGGTCATCAGTGATGCACACGTGAGAGAGAGAGAGTGACGAGGCTGGTGCGCGTGTGTGGGCTGCAGGCGTGGGCATGTACCACGTGGGGGAAGATAGGGAAAGTGGGACTAGGCCATCTCAACTTGCATCATAGCAGGGAAATGGGTCGGGACAGTAGAAGGCTTTTGGCCGAAGTCCAGGGAGAAAAAATTTTAGGGTTTAAACATTAATTTTTTTGTTTCCAATTTGTTTGAATTTATAATTTGAATTTTAGAAGGTATTGAACATAAGATTTTTTTAGGAAAAATTGCTCAGTGTCCAATTGACTTTTAGAAATTTTGAATTCACATTTTTTGAGACAAGGAATTTATTTTAAAATCTCAAACTCCAATGAGGCTTTTAAGAAATAAAAATTTTATAAATTCATGAAAAATCATGCATGTTTATTTTTGAAGTAAAAATTGGGTGGTTACATAATGGCATAGAATTCAAAAACTCATCTTTTACCACTTTCTGCACTAAGACAGAATTAGAGCACAAATTCTCCTCACCTAAAGAATGGGGTTATAGAGAGAAAGAAGGGAATCATTGTAGAGATGGTTAGGATCATGCAAGATAAGCATGGCACCCCTAAGAGGTTTTGAGATGAGGTGATTTGTACTGCTTGCTATGTGTCCAATAGGATTTCCTTGAGGTCAGTCATAGGCAACACTTCTTTTAAGCTTAGATTTGATCAGAGACTTGGCATCTCTTGTTTCAAGATATTTGGTTGCAAGTGCTTCATTCTTAAACATAGAAATTTGGATAAATTTGAATCTAGATGTTATGATGGTAATTTAATTGAATACCCTACTCATTCTCATGGTTTTTGTGTTTTTAATTCAGATACTAACAAAATCATTGAGACTTCTTTTGATGAGGTTAGTCTTGATATTAGACCCAACAAAGCATCTTAATCAATGACAACCCTGACCTAGAGGATGAGGACCCAATCTCTCCTTTAGTCAATCCTAAGTTGGTTGGAGAGCTTGTTTCCACTACTCCAGCTTTAGCAGAGCAACTTTCTCCTACCTTCATCGGTACTTAGAGTGGCTCTGCTCCTGCTTCCATAGCCCATGAGGTAGAGACCACGTCTACACTAGGACCTCCACTTCATATTCAATGATGACACCCACAGGAGTAGATGTTTGGAGATCTCCATGAGTGTGTTACTCGCTCCAGATTTATTTCTCCAGATTCTTATGCACATTCTTCTTTTGTTGAGTCTTTTGAACCCCGACATGTCACCCATACTTTATCTGATTTCTCTTAGGTCAATACCATACATGAAGAGCTTGATAACTTTGAAACAAACTAAGTCTGGACCTTAGTTAAACCTCCTCCTAATCACAATGTAATTAGAACAAAATGGGTTTTTAAAATAAGCAAAGTGAGGATGGGTTGTTAGTTCACAACAAAGTTAGGCATGTAGTTTAATGTTTTTCCCAAGTAGATGGTTTAGACTTTGAAGAGACCTTTACACCTATAGCTAGATTAGAAGTAAGTCCCATATTGCTAGCTTTCACAATGTCTAAGAGCTTTTAGTTTTTTAACTGGATGTCAAGTGTGCTTTTCTAAATAGTTTCATAAAAGAAGATGTATATGTCAAGCAGCCTCCTAGTTTTGAAAATTCCAAGTTCTCCAACCATATGTGTAAGCTCTCTAAAGCATTGTATGGATTGAAACAAGCCCCTAGAGCTTAGTGTGATAGGCTTAATGGTTTTCTGCTGAAAAATGATTTCAAAATGAGAATGGTAGATAAAACTTTTTGAAGGACTATATGAGAAGGTCCATGATTTTATTGTGATGAACCATTGTCATTTTGGAATAATAGAAATTTGGAATTTACAAATTTGCTATTTTTCCTGGACAACTTGAAGAAATAGATGGTTTTAGGAAATTTGAGTAATAGGATAATTTGGTTTGACTTAGGTCAGTGTATATGTGTAGCATGATACATCTTTTAGCTAATGTGGGTCAAGTTGTGAAAAACTTGTGCCCAGAAATGATTTCTTGGCTTGAATGTGCAGAGATGCTTCGAGTCAACTATGGTCAACAGCGATGATCGGGGCTATGCTCATGGAGGAGTCGAGGCCCAAAACGATCAAGGATGCCATGTGAGGGGGCTTAGCTCAAGTATGGCACAAGAAAGACGGGAAATATTGGAGGGAAGTTCGAGTGATAGGTTGCACCATGCGGCTTGGTTGGTCTAAGTGAGGTGTGGTCCGATGAAATCAGAATAGGAGACTTGTTAATGTGTGGCAAGGCAGTGGTGCACCTGTACTTGGTAAGCATGGCGATTGCATGCAATGGAAGATGACGACTGGGTCAAGAAAGGGTATTTTGGTAAGTTGACCAAAATACCAAAACTATCTGGATCAAAATAGTGGCACTTGGGAGAGTGGTTTAGATTAAAGAGAAGTTGAGAAGATTAAGATGGATCAAGACTAAGGACTTAGACGATCCGAGCTTATGTGCTTTAAAAGGCGTGCATAAGTGTAGTGTGTAAATAAAATCCATATTGTATGGGGTTAACGGGTTTTTCCCATATATGCTAGGTGGACAGTATCCATTAGAGTTATATAGATGCTGGTTGTCTATCTATATAATGGGTTGGAATGGAGATTTGCAAGTTAATCATCCAACCATCCTTTCATTGTGTTAAAGTGTTCTCGGTTTAGGGTTCGAAAGAAGTTAAGTGTTGTGGTGTGCTCTCTTGTCCTCTAGGTGGAGCAGCCAAAAAATATTTATCCTCAAGTAGTAATATACCAATCTTTGTTCATCTTCCATGGATTCATCTTGTGTTGATTGATTTGCTATTGATTTAGTTTATTTTTTCTTTTCTCTCTTTTCTTCTTGATCTTGTGGTACCAAGGATGTGCAAGAGATGGAGATATATCATGGAAATCAATCTTTATCCACCTAGACATCAGGTTTGGTAAGTTCTTAATGTTGCCTCTTTTTTGCTTGATTCGGTCTTTCCGAGTGATTTCTTGATCCAGTTATTTCTATCTTAATTTCTTTGGTGTTCTTGCTTTTTATGATATGTGAAAAATACATCTAGAACCATCTTGGCTATTATTCACCCACGAACAAGTCATATTCACCTTTTTTGGTTTTTCTCGTTTTTGGTACTACCTTCTTTCAAATGGAAAAATGTCAGAACTTTGGCAAATATTTTCTTGAATATTGACTAGAATAGATTCCTGACTTCCTAGAGAAGGTGCATACCAAATTTCAAGTGATTTAGAGTCTTAGTTTAATAGTTGGCTCAATTTATGGTTTCAGGCCAGTTTTGGTGCAGCAGAGCTTCATGAACCAACACTACTACAGACAGTGTTATCACAGATGGTTCAAAATCATCATCACAGATGATTTCTGAACTGTCTGCGTTTATGTATCAGTGATAATAGCTAGTTATCACAGACGGCTCCCACACCATCTATAATAACTTATAACACAGATGGTTTTTCTGAAAAACCATCTGTGATATTCCTCTATCACATATGGTTTTTTGTATTAACCGTTTGTGATATGTACGATATCACATATGGTTTTTTGTATTAACCATCAGTGATATGGTGCATATCATAGATGGTTCAGTGTTCCAAACCATCTGTGATATCGTGCATATCACAAACGGTTTGGTGTTTCAAATCGTCTATGATATAAATATCACAGATGGTTTGGAACATCGAACTGTCTATGATAGCTATTTCAATAGCGATGTTAATTACTCTTTTTTTGCTAGCCTCAGGATATGCTAGCCATGCCATTTGAAAAGAAGCAAGATCACGTATATAGTATGGCAATCATTACATAGATCTCACAAATAAATTAAATTGAATGAATTGTTTGATTAAACATAATTGAGTGATTACAATTAAATCCAATGTTTCAACATCTAATCACCATTGCCGGGGTGGATCTCTCCAGTCTTGTTTATGACCTCAACTAGCAAAAATTGGGAGAGGTTTCCTCAAATTTTGACGAGTTTGTCAAGATCAATTGCACTTTCATCCAAATCCACATGCTGTCGCTAGGAGTAATGTTAAGCCATTAGCATGTGTGTGTATATATATATATACATATATATAATTAGAAAATAATAATTATTAGAATATTGAGGGGGACTAGGTACCGCATTAACGGGGGTGAGTTGCGATTGGTTGCGGACTTGTCTCAGTTCTTCCCTCAAGTTATGCACAAAGCTCCTGTTTTATTTGTTCGTCGTGATAGGCTTTGGATCTCTTCCTAATCCTATATGTCTCAGAGTCATTTGGGAATATGTACCTCTAAGATATGTAAACCCTTAGGCCTCGCGTGCGACCTAGTTGCTCCTTGTTTTCCAGGGCCTGTGATAGTATATCTTTCTCCCTATATTCTTCAAAGGAGCCTCGGGAAGATTCGGTAGTCAATGATTGCTGTAAGAGGCAATCATGTTATTTTTGAACCCATGAAGTTCAAGAGGTATTAACAACTATGTACTTTAATATATCTTACCAGGCGTTAGGATACTTTCTCGTCTACAGGGTTTTTGAAGGAGACACCCGACGACGTGGTTGATGACCTCGCTCTTAACCAGTTTCAGGTGCGCTCATTTGTGATCCCGGCAAATGGCGAGGAGGCCTCTGATCAAATTGCGACCTCGTATTGTGTGATAAGAGTGCTCTTGAATTTCTTCCATGCTTTTCCCATTGCGAAGAGCGTCTACCATTGCACGAGTCCCTATACTTCTGCTGGGATCTCGAACGAATTTGTTATTTCTATCCGCAGCTGATTTTTCTGATCCTTTGCCAAATCTTTCCAACTTGCTATGGTGATAGGGACCTGTTACCTTCCAATTATCCCGCAGGTAGTCCGAAATGCTACCGCTACTTTCTTCGGTTGCAGAGAGACCCTATCTGGAGAGACCACTGTGATGGTCATTCAGCCCTCTGACCTTTTCGATACTCTTCGGCTATGCTTAGTTACCCCAATCTTCAGAGCGTAAGACCCAGATGATGACAACGATAATTGTGTGGACGTCATCTCTCTTATAAGAAAAAAACTAAGTACAGTGAGCTATGAACGTAAACAAATTAAGTTCTATGAATCAAATTACACACTTCAGTGTCTCAAGGTCCCTTTGGAATAGTAACATGTCATTCCAAATAGATCTTGTAGCTAACAAGTAAAGCATATATCATGACTTACAAAAGATCATAAAACAAAGTTCTATGAATCGAATTACACACACAAGTGTCTCAAGTTCATTGAACCTAATACATTGGAGTGTGTAACTTGCTTCATGCCCTTTGAAGGTATATGTGGCATATATTATTGCTACAAGGTCCCTTTGGAATAGTAACATACCATTTCAAATAGATCTTGTAGCTAACAAGTGAAGTACATATCATGAAGTGCTAAATATCATAAAACAAAGTTCTATGAATCGAATTACACACACCAATGTTTCAAGTTCATTGAACCTGACACACTAGAGTGTGTAACTTGCTTCATGCCCTTTGAAGATCTATGTGGGATATATTATCGCTACAAGGTCCCTTTGGAATAGTAACATGTCATTCCAAATAAATCTTGTAGTTAACAAGTGAAGCATATATCATGAAGTACTATAAAGATCATAAAACAAAGTTCTATAAATCGAATTACACACACCAGTGTCTCAAGTTCATTGAACCTGACACACTGGAATGTGTAACTTGCTTCATGCCCTTTGAATGTCTATGTGGCATATATTATTGCTATAAGGTCCCTTTGGAACAGTAACATACCATTCCAAATAGATCTTGTAGCTAACAAGTGAAGCATATATCATAAAGTACTAAAGATCATAAAACAAAGTTCTATGAATCGAATTACACACACCAGTGTCTCAAGTTCATTGAACCCGACACACTGGAGTGTGTAGCTTGCTTCATGCTCTTTAAAGGTCTATGTGGCATATATTATTGCTATAAGGTCCCTTTGGAACAGTAACATGCTATTTCAAATATATCCTGTAGCTAAGAAGTAAAGCATATATCATGAAGTACTAAATGTTATAAAACAAATTAGCCAACTACTGAAGATCACAAAATAAATTAGCCAGCTATTGAAACATACCACAAGATTGACATGATAGTAATAGTAAGAATTTAGAGCTCAAACTTGAATTTCCAATTTTAGTATTAGATCTTGTTGCTAACAAGTGAAGCATATATCATGAAGTACTAAAGATCACTGTTGTGGGGGTGGCCCAACCCCCCGTGACTGGGCCTTGCAACTGGTCTAATATGTAAAATATGTAATAGGCCCAATAGTGTAGAGGAATATACCAATGTACCCTCATCCTTTGTAAGTACTAAGGGGTAGGATGGGGATTTCCGATCCTACCCCACTCATGAATATAGACCCCTAGGAGGGGCAGGAAGAGGGGCATCCTCTCATTATTACTCACCCGCTGTGCCAGCTCTCTTCTTCCGCTAGTCCCCTTCTTTATTGTTTGGCCTGTAGCCACAACAATCACCAAACAAATTAGCCAACTATTAATATTAGATCTTGTAGCTAACAAGTGAAGCATATATCATGAAGTACTATATATCATGAAGTATTAGACCAATATCATTATCGAGCTAATATCTGAACCCAACGTGGGATTTGGGTTTCGTACCGTAGGGAGGAGAGGTGGCCAGCGTCGGGAGGAAGAGGCGACGTCATGAGGGAGAGGCGGCGTCGGGAAGGAGAGGTGGCCGATGTCGGGAGGGAGAGGCGGCGTCGGGAGGAAGAGGCGGTGTCAGGAGGGAGAGGCGGCTCCACCAATACAACACAATGAAGATAGATCTGTGTTGAGACCACGTATGCCTACTATTTAATAGCGCAGATTATCCCAGACAATTCTAACCACAAACTGTCTATGATACAACACTATCATAGATGGTTCATATTAATAACCGTCTGTGATAATTCACATATGGTTATTCATACAAACCGTCTATGATGTCTGCAGTATCATAGACGGTTTGTTATAAGAACCATCTATGATAATGCTCATACCAGAGACGGTTTTTTATACGAACCGTCTGTGATGTCCGTAACTTTCACAGATGGTTATTAATACAAACCGTCTGTGATGTCTCAATTATCACAGACGGTTCGTGTTAATAACCGTTTGTGAAAATATCATAGATGGTTGTTAGTATAAATCGTTTGTGATAGTTTAAGCACAGACGGTTCTCTCTGAACCGTCTATGATGTAGCCGTTCAGTATAACCTCTTTTGTAGTAGTGCAAAAGATCGCCTTATGTTCTTTCAACATATTTGGTTGTGATATGTTCTTAAGGTCTTGATCTAGACTTGATTCAAGTTTCAAGTCTTTTGTATTTACGGATCAAAAGTTACATGGTTTTTTATTTAAAATAGTGTTGTTTTTACTGTAGCAAATTGAATTTTCAGAATTTTGGTTTCTTGATCTTCATAGCTTCTCATAGCTATTAGAGTAAAGAATCGGTGAATTCTTGAAAAAAATTGAAGTCGCCATTCACTTCCTCCTTTTTTGCTATACCGGTCCTACACCTTGAGGAGGAGCATCGACTGTGTTTGAAGAAATGATGGGAAACGTATTTGCAGTGGAACAATGGTCGCCATCTCAGAGTAGCCTTCATGCAGTCCACCCAGACAGGTGAGAACGAGTGCCTTGTTTGAGACGGGTCGGCCAACATCGACGAGGGCGTTGGCAAGTGTTTTGAGCTTGAAACAATATTCCGTAATGGCCATATCACCCTGAATCAAAGCACGGAACTCAGTTTCAAGTTGAATCACGTGGCTTTTCTTGTTGTCACGGAAGAGATTTTCAAGTGCATCCCACACGGAGTAAGTGGAGGAGCCATGTTGCATGACAATGTCAAAGATCTCCATGGATATTGATCCATACAACCATGAGAGAACAGTGAAATCATCACGGCCCCAAGCGTCGTTGATGGAGATGGCCCCCCAGATTTGTCGACGTGGCTTGTAAGGGAGTACATGCAGAGAGTAACGAGAAAGAGTTCTCGCTTTGGTATAATTGGAAGCATGGAGATCCAAAGTCACTGGTACATGAGTTTTGATTCTAGCGACTTAGACTCAAGGTTCTAAATCTCCGGCTATAGCTGTCGCTATAGCCCGCTATAGCTGTTTTAGACTGATCGAGCTATTTGAGTTCCATGTACAATTTAGCCGCTATAACCCGCTATAGCCTCATTTAGCTCCGCTATTAGCTGTTTGAGAGGTCATCCGCTAAACGTCATAGCCGGAGATTTAAAACACTGCTTAGACTGCTTGTGTGGAAAGCGTGGCGACAGACGGGACCGGGGTGGGCAGGGATGCAGCAGGAGATGTGGGTGCCTTAGCAGCTTCTTGGTGTCGACTGAAACGACAGCAGTGACAGCAGCCACATCGGACAGATTAGTGGCGGCAGTGGCTTCAACGGCAACAAGAACTGCTGCTGCGGCATCGGAGGGGGCGGCTGAGGCGTCGGAGGGGCTGTCGCTCATGGCTGGAGATGGCGATGTATCGGCCTGAGGCGATTTAGAAACCGCCGAATGCGAGGCAGTCACGGGCGATCAAAAGTAGACACGCACTGGACGAGCCAGGCAGAAGCCGTGCGATTGACGAGCCGGGCAAAAGCACGCGAGCCGGAGGCAGTTGGCGGCGAGTCGGAAGGAGTGGTGGCGAACAAGGATCGATAGATGCATTTCAAAAAACGCTATGCTCTGATACCAATGAAAGGCTACAATTGCATGCCTTGATCAATTACATTGCCTCAATATTTATAGTACATGTACAAATGTTGGTGACGTATATATCAAGAAATACCTGAACTATACAAAGAATCTGTGGGAGACAAGAAGCGGTATTGGCAAGGAAACAAAGCTAAGGCCTTTCCTATTGTCGGACAAAGTACAGGACAGACAGGCACGGCTGGACAGTGCACAGGCCAAGTCAAAAACGAAAGTAAACTACGCTAAACTCGTTGACGTGATGAGGACGGAGATAATTCTTCTAACAATGGAGACAAGCGTGCGATCCACGGGAGCTCGGTTTGCCTCCTCTTTCTGGTTCCTGCCAGACATGAGCACATGAGACATGCCCTTCCTAGACCTTTCCTATCACTTCTTTCTCTTCCTCGTCTCTCTTGCTTCTTTTGGCTAGCTCAATCTGCATATATGTCGCTAGCTAATAGTATGCCCGCATATTCTAGCTAGGAGACACTGCAAATTCTTGTTGAACCTTCTCGAGAAAATGTAAAAATTAAGGTGTTCTTCACCTGGTGCTCCTTTCAACACCGTTTTCGTAATATATATAGGGCCTGTTCTTTTCCTCCGAAGCTGGCAGCTTTTGGCTTTTGCTACAGTACCTAACTTTCGAACATATTATTTTCTTAAGACAGGGTCTACAAGTTAAACGATCTACAAGTTAAAAACCCAACATCTGTACCAGCCAAAATCACAAGTGAGTATCTGTCTCTCCGTAATCTGTATTATAAACAACCAAAATTCAAAAATTTCAGCCAAAAGCCATAAGCCGTAGCCAAAAAGAACAGGCCCATAATAAACCGGCTTTTGCTATCTGTGGCGGATTTTTTGTTACCTCTAGGTCAATTTTTTGCCTTTAGATTAGTGAAGGATCATGTAAAAGATCTAGGATTTTGTTGTCATAAACCATTATTATTTTGAAGGAGTAAAAATTTATAATTTGCAGATTTTTCTAGACAGCTTACAGAGGCGGCGATCTGACTGGCCAGCTTGTGATGCTTCGACCGGAATGGATGATTTTGGGAAATTTGAGTCATGGGTTGATTTGGTTTGAGCTAGGTCTTTGCATATTTGTGACATGATGCATGTTTCAGCTAGTGTGGATCAAGTTGGGAAGAACTTATGTCCAAAAATAATTTCTTGATCTTTGGAAGTGCAGAGATGTTTGGAGTCAGCCATGGTCGATGATGAGGATCGGAGTTATGCTCATGTAGGATCTGAGGCTCAGAACAATCAAGGATGCTATGTGAGATGGTTGATCTCAAGCATAGCACAATGAAGGCAGGAAATATTGAAGGGAAGTTCAAGTGATATTGAAGGGAAGTTCAAGTGACAGGTTCCACCCCTTATTCAACATATCCTCCTTAACAGATTTTGTAAAAGCAGAAATGCCATTAATGTATTTTTCACTCACACAGTTCCCAGCAAACATCCAGCTTCAGTCCTACGTTACGCATATAACAATTTAGTATTACATATTGAATTAATTAATTAGTACTCTATATATGTATGATCTAAATTAAGTAGCTATGTGTAGTAAGAATAATTAATTACATTGAATTAAATAGAAACATACTATGAGTTGAATAAATTCTAAACCCTAAACACACTAGATGTAATTAATCTTTTCTCTACGTCAAATTAACTAGATCTAAACCATCTTCAATTTTTCTTTCACCGAAAGCTAGATCTAAATTATAATGCAATTAGGAACAAATTACTAACCATAGGTAGCCAATAACTTAGTAGATCTACAATTACTCTTTTCAAATAGTCTCCTTTCACCGAATGACCTCAAAGCCCGCCTCCAGCTCAAGGCAACAACGTAGTTTTGGAATTTAAGACAGAGGGTGATGGGTCTATACGCAATTAATATAGTGGAATTATCATCGATAGTTTGTAATATAAACCATCTGTGATAATCTAATTATCATAGATGATTTATAATACAAACCGTTTGTGAATTATCACAGATGGTTCAAAGTAAGAATTGTCTGTGATATTTGATAATATCACAGACGGTTCTTGTTAATAATCGTTTGTGATACTTTATAGATGGTCTAAACCATGAACTGTCTGTGATATTTCACTTTCACAGATGATTTTCAGTACTGGCGGCAACATAGATGGTCTCTATACTAAAATCATTTGTGATTATATTTAATACTGACGGTTTTGGATAACCGTTTATGATGTGGCGTCTAGTATTAGGCTTTTGTAGTAGTGCTTGTTAGTTAACAATCTAACTATCCTAACTTTACTCGTTGAAGCCAAATGTTCTAGGGTTAGGGTTTGAGAAGTGTCAGTGATGTGGTACGCTCTCTTGTCTTTTAGGTGGAGTGGCTGTAGAATTTTTATCCTTAAGTAGTAACATATCAACTTTATTTCTCTTTCATGCATCCCTCTTGTTTTAATTGATTTACTCTTGTTTTGATTGGTTTTGATCATACCTCTCCCCTTTCTTGATCTTGCTGGATATCAAGGATAAGTAATTGATAGAGATATATCATGAAAATGAATCCCAATCTGTATAGACACTAAGTTTGGCAAGTTCTTGGAGTTGCCCATTTTTTTCTTGATTTGGCCTCTCCGAGTGATTCTTTGATCCAATTATTTTTCCTTAATTTCTTAAGTGTTCTAGCTTACTGTGATATATAGAAATACATCTAGAGACATCTTTGCCATTATTCACCCACGAGCAAGTCATATTCACCATTTTTATTTTTGCCCAGTTTTAGTGCAATATTCCTTCAAACGAAAATAGGTCAGAACATTTGCAACAATTTTTTTAATCATTGATTCAAGTAGGTTCCTGACATTCTAGAGAAGGTACATACCAAATTTCATATGATTTGGAGCCTTGTTTTGAGAGTTTGCTCAATTTGCGAGTTTGGCCTAGTTTTAGTGCAGTAGGGTTTCACAAACCAAAATATCACAATTCTCTGAAGCTCTTTTCAAGATATTTGGTTGGAATAGGTTCTTAAGGTCATGATTTATTTTTGTTTCAATTTTCAAGTCTTCTGGATCTACGGATCAAAAGCTATATGGCTTTTTAGATTTGAAATAATGTTTTTTACTGTTCATGAGCCAATTTTACTGTAGCACATTAAATCTTCGAAATTTTGGTTCTTGGTCTTCATAGTTTTTTTATAGCTATTGGAGTGAAGAATGTCATCATTTATCCCTGCTCTATTGCTATACTGGTCCTATATTTAGCTTTGAAATGTGTATTTCTCTTATTCTAGACCAGTCCAACAGTTCAAAATATGGCACCTTGAATGGATTATTCCGTGCTCAATAAAAAGTTAATGGATTATTGGTGCCTTATAGACTGATCGAGAGCCTATCTTTGGCTTCAGCTTTGCTTGGAGCCACTTTCAAGTTAACTTCTTTCAAGTGGAAAATATTCTATGGGGAGGCCCTAAAGCCTCAACTCCAAATGCTCCGTGCCACATTTAGCCATGCGGCAAGCACTAATCTCAAAGTAGCCCAATCACCCCTTTCTCTTTCCTCCTCCATCCTCCTCCCTCTCAGTCATGAAACAGCCATCGGTGGACTGGCGAGGGCTCCGGCGATGGGGACAGATTAGCGGCGTATAGCCTTTGGAGTTGATCGGCCCTGCTCCAACACATTCATAAGCCATGGCTTCTAGCTTTCTTCGTACTTTAGCGGCTGAAAATACACTGTTATAGTGGCTGTTAGCTTTTCTGAGTAATTAAATTTTAAAAATAAAAAAAGCTACATCATCACAGACAATGCAAAGGAATAGGGAAAAAACCAAAAAATGTCAAAAAAAATACAAAAAACCAAAAGAGACGAAATTAAGAAGAAGCTAAAGCCGTTTGGAGCAAGTCCGAAGAATTTTTCCCTTTCACATGGGGTTAAGCTGTTAGAAATTTAGGCAAATTACGACATAATTTAATCCAGAAATTACCAATTAAAATCATGACAAGGGTTGTGCTAGTACTATTCATTTTTAGAACACTAAACAGTGTAACTAACTCTATGAACAATACTGTAAAGATCAGGAACAAAATGTTATACCCAGAGGCGGGGCCAGTGCCAGAGGCACCGGATGCGCCGTTCTGCTCAGTTGACATAAGCAGCTATTCGATGTAGTCGATCTCAGTTGGTGCAGGACGAGGTACGCAGTGCAGTCCCTTGAACGGCCTTCTGGAAGTAGTTGTACTTGCCGTGTAATGGAATGCCGCCGGGAATTAGCCGATCACGTCGTGTATAGAAGCGAGCAGTCGTGCTGAGTACTCCCCAAAAACCTGATCGCCCGCCTATCCGTGCAGATGTCACAGCTGGACGTGGTTTTGGAGGCCTGCTCTCCCAAACGCCTGTGCGCGCAGGAGCTGGGACGGGGAAAAACTCGGAGGAGCAGCTCAACAGAGAGGAGAAGGTGTGGTTTCTGTGTCTCGCTCGAGGCTACTGTCGACTCCCAAGCTTATACGCGTGCCAAGAAGATGAAGAGACAGGAAGCGTTACCGGGACAGGGAGTAATCGCAAGTAACGGACAGTAACTCTCGCACAATTACTACTTGAAACCGACGGAATCAATTCCGGTAACTGCTCACTTAATGCCTTCATCAATCCATGCACTTAGCATTTAATATGGGCCTTAGAATTTATTTGATTTAATTGTTGAATTAAAAATGGACCAAGCTCAAATTAAATCCAACAATCCCCACCAAATTCTAGGGCACATATGAAATACTCTCAATTCTCTGTTATTTGATATACCAGTGTTTCGATGGAGACTGTTAAGTTGAACATCCACCTAGAACAAAGGTTACACTTTTTCACAACTGAACAATGGACTATGCCTTGAATTGACGGTTTTGTGCGAAATAAGTTTCACCTAAGTCCTTTACTGATACTAGGCTGCCTAAAGCATCCCCTCTGGTTGGAGCATATAAGTCAAACTCCTTGGCCTTTCATGAGTATCTAGAGATCACCCAAATCTCATAGACTGTGACCAGCAGTCAAACTCATATAGGTGTGTGTTCCTCATAAGATGTTCTGTAGGACAACATCTCTGCTTCAACAAGCCACTCGGATCACATTAAGGTATAAACCAACCTGCCTTACAGGATAGGAGAGAAGTGCATCTCATACGACATGGACCTTGTTAAGGGTCTCTCCTCACAGTCTACCACTAGCTTGTTTCACCATCCTACTTCACGGGATCTCCGATCACATAGGACAGGTTACCACTATGATAGACTTCACGTGGGTCTCAAGCCCATCTCACTCGATGCACTATCTATCACATTACGTGACAAACCCTTAGTGAATTGATCTGCCAGATTCTTAGACGTATGGACATAGTCCAATGCTATCACTCCGGAGTTTCTCAATTTCCTGACAGATTTCAACCGCCTCTTTATATGCCTTGTTGACTTCATGTTGTCCTTAGAACTGTTCACTTTGACAATCACCGTCTGATTATCACAGTTCATAGAAATAGCCGGTATAGGTTTTTCAACCACCGGTAAATCCATAAGGAGTTCACGAAGCCATTCAGCCTCAACAGTGGCGGTATCCAATGCTGTGAGTTCTGCTTCCATTGTTGACCTCGTTAAGATGGTCTGCTTGCAAGACTTCCATGAAACAGCGCCACCTCCAAGTGTAAACACATATCCACTTGTGGCATAAATCTCATCAGCATCAGATATCCAATTGGAATCACTATAACCCTCAAGTACCCTTGGATACCCAGCATAGTGAATCCCATAGCTCATAGTACCTTTTAAATAGCGCATCACTCTCTCAAGAGCACGCCAGTGATCATCTCCCGGATTTGATACAAACCGGCTTAGTTTGCTCACAGCAAATGAGATGTCAGGTCTCGTTGCGCTAGCTAGATACATAAGTGAGCCAATGATTTGGGAGTATCTTAATTGATCCCTTGCTATTCTTCGATTTTTCCTTAATAGCACACTAGGATCATAAGGCGTTGGAGCAGGTTTGCAATCACTATACCCAAAGCGACTCAACACCTTTTCCACATAGTGAGATTGCAGAAGTGTCACCCCACCATTGCCTTCTCTCAGTAGCTTGATATTAAGAATAACATCAGCTACTCCCAAATCCTTCATCTCAAAATTATTGGACAAAAAGTCCTTAATCTCCTTAATCACATTAAGGCTGGTTCCAAAGATCAGTATGTCGTCAACATACAAACACAAGATCACACCTTCACCCCCGCCATAGCGATAGTACACACATTTATCAGCTTCATTCACAACAAAGCCAGCAGACGTTAATGTTCTATCGAACTTCTCATGCCATTGCTTAGGCGCTTGCTTCAGGCCATACAAAGACTTCAATAATTTACACACCATGCCTTCTTGACCATTTGCTACAAACCCATCTGGCTGATCCATATAAATCTCCTCCTCTAACTCCCCATTTAGGAAAGCTGTCTTAACGTCCATCTGATGAACGAGAAGACCATGAGAGGCTGCCAAGGAAAGTAATACTCGAATTGTGGTCAATCGAGGAACAGGTGAATAAGTATCAAAGAAATCTTCGCCTTCTTTTTGGGTGTAACCCTTGGCCACAAGCCTTGCCTTGTACTTTTCAATAGTACCATCAGGCCTAAGCTTTTCCTTGAACACCCATTTGCAACCTACAGGTTTGCACCCGTAAGGACGATCAATGACTTCCCAAGTTCCATTAGACATAATAGAATCCATCTCACTCCGTACTGCTTCCTTCCAAAAGTCAGCATCAGGAGAAGAATATGCCTCTTCAATGGTTCTTGGAGTGTCATCCACAAGGTACACAATGTAGTCATCACCAAAAGACTTTGCAGTCCTTTGTCTCTTACTCTTTCGAGCGACTACACTGTCATCCTCCTCAGGATTTTGCACACGGGTTTCCTCAAAGTGTTCTATCGAAATATGTTGCTCATGGGGTATTATAGGTTCATGACTAAACGTGCTAGGTGATTCTTTCATAGGAAATTCATTCTCAAAAAATGTAGCATCTCTGGACTCCATAATAGTACCAACATGCATGTCAGGTACTTCAGAGTTTATTATTAAAAACCTATATCCCACGCTGTGTATAGCATAACCAAGGAAAACACAATCAACAGTTTTAGGTCCAAGTTTGCGCTTTTTGTTGATTGGCACATTCACCTTGGCCAAGCAACCCCAAGTGCGCAAGTAGGAGAGATTCAATCTTTTCTTTTCCCATTCCTCGAATGGTGTAATTTCTTTATTCTTTGTAGGAACTCTATTCAGGACATGACAAGCAGTCAATATAGCCTCACCCCACCATTCCTTAGATAGTCCCGCTGTCTCTAACATGGCATTAACCAACTCAGTTAGAGTGCGATTCTTTCTTTCGGCAATCCCATTTGATTGTGGTGAGTATGGCGGTGTCCTTTCATGAATAATTCCATATTCCATGCAGAATTCAGAAAATTCATTTGAAAAATACTCTCCACCGCGATCAGATCTTAACCGTTTAATTTTCCTCTCAAGTTGATTTTCTACTTCAGCTTTATAGATCTTAAAATAATTTAACGCTTCATCTTTTGATTTTAGCAAGTACACGTAGCAAAATCTAGTACAATCATCTATAAGTGTCATGAAATATCTTTTGCCACCTTTAGTCAACTCGCCGTTCATCTCGCACAAATCAGAATGAACTAGTTCTAATGGTGCCAAGTTCCTCGCCTCTGCTGCCTTGTGAGGCTTGCGAGGTTGCTTAGATTGCACACACACATGGCACTTAGAATCTTTGACTAAAGTAAATTTCGGGATTAAATTCAGATTTGCTAGCCGCGTCAAACAGCCAAAATTAACATGACAAAGCCGTGAATGCCAAATGTTCGATTCATTCGAATTAGTAACATTGTTTGCAACATTATTACACACATCAGACAAAGATAAGCGGAACAAGCCTCCGCAATCATAACCTTTTCCAACAAATGTCCCATACTTAGAAAGTACACATTTATTCGATTCAAAGACTAATTTAAAACCATCTCTACATAGTAGAGAGCCGCTAACTAGATTCTTTTTGATAGAGGGGACATGCTGCACGTTCTTTAATTGCACGGTCTTTCCCGAAGTGAGCTTCAGAATGACCGTACCAGCACCAAGAACACGCGCATGCGATCCGTTCCCCATCAGCAAGGTTCCAGTCCCGCCATTCTGGTAAGAAGAAAACAAAGAAATATCAGCACACACATGAATATTAGCTCCAGTATCCATCCACCACTCAGGCGAATGACAGACTGAAAGAACAGTAGGTAAAGAATTACCATACCCCGATGTTCCTGCATCAGTCTCGCTAACAACCATGTTTGCAGACTTCTTGTCCTGCTTAAATTTGCGGTCTGGGCACTCACTTGCCCAGTGATCCTCGCTCCCGCAAACAAAGCAGTTCCCTTTGTTCTTTTTCTTCTTAAACGTGGTTGTTTGCTTAGTCTTTGGTTTGTTCTCTTGCTTGTTCTTCTTCTTCTGGTTGCGAGAAGCATTGAAGTTTTTCTTCTGCACCAAATTGGCACTAGAAGACTCAACTCCTTTCCCACGAGTGTCTTTTGCCCTCGCCTTCTCCTCAACATCAAGAGACCCAATGAGGTCAGCGACACTGAACTCTTGTCTCTTGTGTTTTAGAGAAGTGGCAAAATCCCTCCAAGAAGGTGGTAACTTGGCGATAATACCGCCAGCCACAAACTTGTCGGGTAACACGCATGGAAAATGCTCGAGTTCCTTTGCCAGTGCATGTATCTCATGAGCCTGTTCCACTACAGATCGGTTATCAACCATCTTGTAGTCATACAGCTGCTCCATGACGTACAGCTCACTACCAGCATCGGAAATACCAAACTTTTTCTCAAGTGCTTCCCACATCTCTTTGCCAGACGGCAGTAACATGTAGACGTCCACTATGTTTTCAGCGAGAACGCTAACCACAGCGCCTCGAAACAGGTTATCAGCAACCTTGAACATTTTCTCCTCCTCTGGAGTAAATTGTTCAGGAAGCCCCTGCACGACGTGGTAAACGCTCATAGCCGTCAACCACAGGACCATCTTAGCACGCCACCGCTTGTAATTTGAACCATCAAATGTATTCGGCTTAAGAGCAGCAGCAAAACCACTAACCGAAAAGTGCCTAAAATCAGGTTTTTGGATTGTTAGAAATTTAGGCAAATTACGACATAATTTAATCCAGAAATTACCAATTAAAATCATGACAAGGGTTGTGCTAGTACTATTCATTTTTAGAACACTAAACAGTGTAACTAACTCTATGAACAATACTGTAAAGATCAGGAACAAAATGTTATACCCAGAGGCGGGGCCAGTGCCAGAGGCACCGGATGCGCCGTTCTGCTCAGTTGACATAAGCAGCTATTCGATGTAGTCGATCTCAGTTGGTGCAGGACGAGGTACGCAGTGCAGTCCCTTGAACGGCCTTCTGGAAGTAGTTGTACTTGCCGTGTAATGGAATGCCGCCGGGAATTAGCCGATCACGTCGTGTATAGAAGCGAGCAGTCGTGCTGAGCACTCCCCAAAAACCTGATCGCCCGCCTATCCGTGCAGATGTCACAGCTGGACGTGGTTTTGGAGGCCTGCTCTCCCAAACGCCTGTGCGCGCAGGAGCTGGGACAGGGAAAAACTCGGAGGAGCAGCTCAACAGAGAGGAGAAGGTGTGGTTTCTGTGTCTCGCTCGAGGCTACTGTCGACTCCCAAGCTTATACGCGTGCCAAGAAGATGAAGAGACAGGAAGCGTTACCGGGACAGGGAGTAATCGCAAGTAACGGACAGTAACTCTCGCACAATTACTACTTGAAACCGACGGAATCAATTCCGGTAACTGCTCACTTAATGCCTTCATCAATCCATGCACTTAGCATTTAATATGGGCCTTAGAATTTATTTGATTTAATTGTTGAATTAAAAATGGACCAAGCTCAAATTAAATCCAACATAAGCTTCGTCTATTTCTATTGAAAAGCCATCCCAAATGCAGCCATTGTAGCAGGATCACATGCTGGGGTTCGAGTCTTTTCACAAAATACATACAGTGACGTATATATTTGTCATCCCGGGTTTCCACCCTAACAAAAGTAGCTCGAATAATTGGACCCATGACAAATAATCAATTAAGGTTCCGTCCAAAAACCGTTTGAAACACGTTGATTTCTTGATGCGATTTTTTCTCTCTTTTTTCTTTTTCTTTCGTATTATCAGTAAAGATATAACGATATTTTAAAATTTTCTCTTTTTTATTTTCTAATTAAATATATCAGAAAAATTAAGAGTCGATATAGTATCATTTCAGCTAAAAGTCACGACACGTGGGAACAGGAATTCTCGGCTGATCGATAGATGCTTCCCAGAAGCAAGCTCCGATGCCTAGCTATAAGGACGGTTGTGTTGTTGAAATCAAAAGGGATTGGATGGATCGGTGGCTTCGATCTCTAGAAGCTAGCTAGCACTGGCCAGCAGCAACAGCGAAGGCACCGGTTAATCATTCCAGTCCGATCGAGAGGCGACGGAGATGGATCGACGCGCCACCCGCCGGTGGGGCCGCGCGCGCGGGAACAAGAGTTCGTGTCGCCGTTGGGCGGCTGCGGTTGCGCCAGCCACCATAAAGGAGTACGAACCGCCTCCCTGCATGGTACGCGTCGCTCTCCATGGAGGCTTTAATTTAGTCGGGCCTCAAATGGCCCAACAAGCTAACCTTGCATCTGTTTTACGCCCCATTATTTTCAGCTTACCAGTCAATTTTTATTTGTTTTCATCTATTCCAACAATCACTATTTATTAAAATAATAAGTACAGTCAAAAATCACAAATCACAGCTCAAAAAGAACAACCCTTCTCCGTTCAAAGTTGATGCATGAGTCAAAAACGCCCTTATCAATTGCTCCTTCCGTCAACACTGATGCTCAGGAGTCAGGACGTCGCTAGCTACAAGGTTGAGCTGACAAGGCCCTCGAACGGTCTTTATACGCAACCTTAGCGTGGAACTGGAAAGTGTGTCCTTGATTCGTCAAAATTGGTGCTGGTTGGTTCGCATCACGATGGAAGTTCGAAGCATCCTATTTTGGAAAAAGAGAAGAAACAATTTGCTATCACTATCTGAATCAAACAAGTAACATTATTTTTTTCCCGGTTAACAGCATACTACTGGGGGAGAGACAGAAACCCCAGCCCAGCTGGTATATGAACTTTTTTTTTTTGCGTGAACTGGTATATGAACTTAAAAGTTGAACATCGAACATATAGCACGCTGGCCCAAATTAAATCAACACGAGAGCTAGGAAAAGTATCTGCAATGTAAATCAAAGCACGAGCTTTTGACAGATTTCAGCCGTCTGCGACGGTGAAGTTCGAACGGATCGATCTTAGGCTTCCTTTACCTTTCTATTTGCAATGAATTTGAAATCATATGTAATTATGTATAACCATCGGTAGATATAAAAAAGCACCCGAGGAGAAAAGAAAAGGGCACCTTTTGCAGCGGTCAACGGATCTACAGAACATGGGTAAGTTGATCGTGTCAACGAATTGAATTGGAGCAAGAATTCAATACTCCCCAACTGCCCGAAGTTGTAGGCGTGAGGTAAGCAGTGAGTTTGATCACTTTACAATCCGCTCAATGGAATTTCCTCTTAACTTTCATTCTTTTGGCAGAACTTAATATCGATCGTGATAGTCTTATTCAGTGTCCTTACCTAGACTAACACTTGCTTTTGTCGATGAAGGACCATGTGAGATGTTTCAGGTTAATGTTGTGATGAACTATTGCAATGTTTGTAGAGTGGTCAATTGGTTTTGCAAAGATCGCACTTTATTTGGACTGGTTTTGGGCAGAATTTGAGGATTTTGAGATTTCAGTCATTGATTTAGTTAGGTTGACCTAAGTCATTGGATTACATTGCATGATGCATGTCTTAGCTAATGTAGGTCAAGTTGTGAAAAACTTGTGCCTGAAAACGATATCTTTGTCTTTGAATATGCAGGGTCGCTTAGAGTCAACTGTGGTCAATGGCGATAATTGGAGCTAGACTCATGGAGGAGTCGAGGCCCAGAACGATCAACGATGCCAGGTTGAGACGGTGAGCTTAAGCGTGGCACGAGAAAGGTGGAAATGCTAAAGACGAGTTCGAATAGTGAGATGGCGCCAGGTGGCTTGCACGGGCCAAGTGAACCATGGTTCGGTGGAACCGGGACTGGAGAGAGTTGGCAGTGTGAGGCAAGCTAATGGTGTACCTACACATGGCAAGTATGGTGATTGCTTGCAAAGGATGGTGATGAAAAAATACCAAAAACCATATTGAATCAAAACTGAGGTGCATGGGTGATACATTGGAGAGCAGTTTAGGTCAAAATGAAGCTAGTTTGATCTAGGCGGATCAAGACTAAGTATTTAGCGGATGCACACTTTTGCTCTTTGAAAAGTGTCTATAAGTGAAATTGAGTGAGCAAAACCTGTGTGTGTGGGGTTAACGGGCCTCCCCTATTATAATAGTGGACATGATCTATTTAGGGGTGTAGGTGGCTGGTTGTCCACCTATAAAAGGGGTTAGGTTGGAGACATATAGGTTTAATCATCTAACCCCTTTCTCTCATGAGCCCTCTTGTTTAGGGTTAGGATTTGAGAGTGGAGTACTTGGTGTGCTCTTTATCCTCCAAGGTGGAGTGGCTATAAACTCAATAAGTATGCAATACATCAATCTTTATGTATTTCCATAGACCCATCTTGATTTGATTGATTTGCTCTTGATTTGGCCTCAAAGTGTGATTTTTTTATCCGAGGTTTTTTTAGTTGATTTCTTTGGTGTTCTAACTTGCTGTGATATGTGAAAAATACATATAGACTCATCTTGGTTGTCATTCACCCGCGAGCTAGTTATATTCACCGATGTTGATTTTGACTCGGTTTAGATATAACCTTCCAACAAACTAAAAAAAGTCTCATCTTTGGCCATGATTTTTATGATCGTTTGTTGCAATAGGTTCACAATACCCTAAAAAAGATCTCTGTGAAGTTTCATATTATTTGGATCTATAGATCAAAAGTTCCATCAATTTTCATTTTGAAACTATGCTGCAATTCAGACTGCTCCCATCTGTTTTTGACCGCGTTGGTTCCGACCACGGTTAGGTCTTATGTCGCACTGCATCTTTTTTGACCACATTCAGGCTTCCGACTGCTCCACATCTTCTCGGGTTTTCGACGGCTCATTGGTCGTCGATCTCACTGGTCAATTTTTGAACTGATTCGACCATGTTAGTCTCAGACCACACGTTGGCTTTAGACCACATTAGGTTTTCGACCGCTCACTGGTCGTTAATTACACTGGTCGTATTTTTGACCATGTCAGTCTCAAATCACTCGTTGTCTTACGACCACGTTGGGTTTTCGACCTCTCACTGGTTGTTAACATCATTGGACAAATTTCAATTAGATTCGATCGCGTTGGTTTCGACCACATTGATTTTTATTCACGTTGATTTTCAATCGGATTTGACCACGTTGGTTTTAGACCACTCGTTGGCCTTTGACCACGTTAGTTTTGGCCACTTTCCTTGTCGACTACGCTAGTTTTTGACCGCTCAGGTTCATGACCACTCAAGTCGAATTTCGACCACATCGATTATTGACTATATTGGTTTTCGACCGGTCTCCGGTCATCGACTGCTACAGTCAATTTTGACTACGTGGGTATCTGACAGGCAGTCTATCTCTGAACACGGTGATATCTATCTGATAGTCGATCTTCGACCACAGTGATCTCCATCCGGCAGTCGACTTTCGACTACGTTGGTATCCGACCGGTAGTTGATCACCGACCATGGTGATTTCCATCCGATAGTTGAACTCCTACTACGCTGGCTTCCATTCGATAGTCGTAACCGACCACGTTGATTTCCGACCAATGGTCGTAACCCGATCACGTAGTGTTCCAAACTGGTCATGCTCAACTCTATGTTCCTCTATTTTTCAAGAAGATTTCATATCCTAATCTTTATACCTTTGTAGCTATCGGAGTAAAGGATTAGTGAATATTTGGGGGAAAATTTTAAGACACTATTCACCCCCCTCTGTTGCTTATCTGGTCCTACAAGTGGTATCAGAGCCCGGTTAGCTCTTTTCAATAGATCTTAACCGGTCTTAGGAGCCATGGCAGAAGACAAGTATTCCACCAAGCCTCCTATCTTCAATGGGGTCGACTATCCCTTTTGGAAGTGTAGGATGGAGTCTTACATTCAGGCTCGAGGCTATGCAATCTGGAAAAGGGTTAAGACTCGATTTATTGTTTCTGCCGATGAGGACATCACAGTGTTGAATACACCAGATGTTGAGGCAAACGCTAGGGCAAGGAACATCATCATTCAAGGTCTTAGTAAAAATGAGTTTGATCGCATCTCTTATCTCTCGTTGGCTTATGATATTTGGGTGACCCTCGATACACACCATGAGGGCACCACCCAAATCAAGACTGTTCGATAAGACCAGTACAAGCGAGAGTATAACAAGTTTGAGATGCTTATTGATGAGTGCTTTGGCAGATTTCACAAGATTCTGAGTAATGTTCGAGCAATTGGTCCTTCATACTCAGACTCAAACAATGCTCGCCAGATGTTTTCTGCTTGGACCTTAGGATTTGGGAGTCGAAAGTGACCACCATCAAGGACACGACTGATTGGTCGACCTTGAATTTTGATGTGTTGTACTTACACCTCAATACTCATGAGATCGACATTGTCTCTCACAAGACAAAGTCACAGTTGATGGCTTTGGTCACCGATCCGACTTCTGCTTCTGGAGCATCTTCTAATGGTGCTTCAGGTTTCTCTTCGACTCCTTTGTGTGGATGAGTGATGACCAATTTGAGTAGTTCCTAGACAGTGAGTTAGTCCTCTTAGCCAGAAAATTTTCTCATGCATACAAGAGGGTTAGAGAGAAAAAGAGAGGAGGTCCAGCCATTTGCTTTGAGTGTGGTGGCCCCAACCACATTTGAGACTGCCCCTAGCTGGAGAAGGGCAAGAACGACTATGGCGGTGTGAGCAAGAATGACTACATCAGCAAGAATAGCAACAAGGAGCCGCCAGCTCGTGATCAAGGCAAGGACAAGAAATACTGCAACCTTGGCAAGGCCAAGAAGCTCTTCCACCACGTCCTCACTGCTTTCGACAACTTTGACTTCAGCGACGTGGAAGGCTAGAGTGACGACAACGGCGAGGATGATCCGCAGAAGGACACCAAGGATGGTGATGACTTCGCTTTCATGTGCTTCATGGCTAACGAGAATTGCATCAGCGATGACGATCTCTACAGCGATTCCGATGAGGTATGCCCCACCTACGACTAGCTCAATGATGCTTTTCTCAAGTTAGGAAAGTTCTATGCTAGGTCTAGGACTACATGTGGCGAGTTAGAGAAGGAGGTAGAGAGTTTTTCACGGGAGGTTACTTCACTTAGAACTGCTCCCTCCTATGACGATTGTGATGTATGTGCTTCTTTTCTTGGAGATATGGAGAAACTAAGGACCTTGCATGATAATGTGATTTCTAAGCTAGATTTTCTTAAAGTGGAGAATGTTAGTTTGCTAGATGAGTTAGAGTTGTCTAGGGTTGCTCCTTTATATTCTGATTCTGTTGAGACTATATTCTGCATCTCATGTGAGGATAAGGACAATACTTTTAGAGGTTGTATACCATGTTCCTTGATCTGCCTGAAATTTGTGATAGCTGTACCAATTTAAAAATTAATTTAAAGAAGGTGGATCATAAAGTTGTTGTTAGAGCTAGCCAAGGGATTTGTCCAGGGGATTTCTAACAGCAAGATTATGCCACCTGCTGCTTCAACATCTCAGAAGGTGAAGCGTCATTGGGATGAGTGTTGGGTGGTCGGAGCCATGGATCTACATTTGCGCAAGAGGAGGCAATTATCGACTAGGTGGTAGCCTACTCGACGACGAAACCTTAGCGAGACGAAACTAGGTTGAAATTGAACATTGTAAAGGCCTTGTCATGAGCTCTCCGCCGCACACCAAAGAAAGTATGTTAATCTAGTGGTAATATGAGATGATCATATCTTGTGGGTAAAGTTGTATAAGCTCTGCAGAGTGTAAAACTATTTGAATAGCCGTGTCCTCGGTCATGAACAATGCTCGGTGATTTCACACGAGGGGTAGAGTTTTCATAAAAACCTGGTTGGGATAAGTTGGAGAGTGAATGGTTAGTTCACTGGTGGTTCATTTCGTGAATCTTGATTCACGGGTAGTTCATTGGAGTGAATAGTCAGTTCACTTGGGGTTAGTCTCAATTCCTTAGATTACCTATTTATTATCATTTTCAAAGTTCGCTTTTCAATCTATTATTTGTAGTTACTTCAAATTGTTGCTTTCTGCAAAATTAAACTTTCAGCCATCCATTGGTAAGTCTTACATACTATATTATATTCTTTGTTACAAATGACTTGCTGAGTACTCTATGTACTCACGGCTTCGTCCATATTTGCTCAGTTGAGGAAGAATGACCAAATCAGCAGGAGCTACTTGAAGGAGGATTCTTCGACGACTTCGCGGATTAGGATTTCGCTCCTCAGTCGATTGCCTGTGGGCATGTCGAATGGCTACTACACTTATTTCTTGTTTTTCGCTGCTAGTTTCTTTAAGCCTTTCAGGCTATTAATTATAAGATTGGCCATAAGGTCATACTCTGATAATTATTAATAATATTTGAGTATTTTCTTAGTAAATCGTGATATGGTCGATATTTCATCTTTGTTTATACTGTGTGCACTAGCGTGATCCTGGACTGGTGTGGAATACATAGGAGAGTCCAGATTTGCTTATTCGGGTCTCGACATCGCCACATTTAGCGTCGTCATCCTCCAGAGCAAATCATAGGAGATCTTGAGTGTGTCATGCGTTCAAAATCTGGATTATCTCACTTCTGTCTACATTCTACAATTGTCTCCTCTTTTGAGCCCAAGAATGTCTGTCATGCACTCTCTGATGAGTCTTGGGTCAATGCCATGCATGAGGAGTTAGAAAATTTCGAGAGGAACAAGGTCTGGTCGCTTGTTGAACCCCCAATGGTCATAATATTATAGGAACCAAGTGGGTCTTAAAAAACAAGCAGAGTGAGGATGGGATAGTCATTCGAAACAAGGCTAGACTGGTAGCTCAGGGTTTCTCCAAGGTTGAGGGTTTAGATTTTGAGGAAACATTCACCCCTGTAGCTAGGCTAAAGGCCATCAGGATTTTGCTTGCATTCGCAGAGTCTAAGGGCTTCAAGCTATACCAGATGGATGTCAAGACTGCCTTCCTCAATGGGTATATCGAGGAAGAGGTCTATGTTAGACAACCTTTAGGTTTTGAGAACCCCAAATATCCAAACCATATCTTTAAGCTTTCCAAAACCCTGATGGACTTAAGCAAGTTCATAGAGCCTGGTATGAGAGGCATAAATCCTATCTCTTGAGTCATAGGTTTGAGGTGGGTAAGGTAGATAAGATCATGTTGATTTGCAGGCATGGCAATGATCTTCTACTCGTCTAGATTTATGTGGATGACATTATCTTTGGAGGCTCCTCTCATGCTCTTGTTTCCTAGTTTTCTGATGTTATAAGCACAGAATTTGAGATGAGTATGATGGGCTAGTTGAGCTTCTTCCTTGGCTTCCAGATCAAGCAGACTCGGGACCTCCTGAGATGCTTCGACATGAGTGATGGCAAGCTGGTGTCAACTCCGATGACGACCTCAATTACACTCGACCTAGATGAAGATGGCGAGCTGGTAGATTAGAAGGAGTACCGTAGCATGATTGGATCCCACCTGTACCTCACTACTTCGAGGCCAGACATACATTTCGCCCTGTGTCTGTGTGCTCGATTTCAAGTTTCTCCTCACGTCTCTCACCGTCAAGCAGTGAAACGCATCTTTAAGTACCTTTGAGTTATTCTAGAATATGGTATCTAGTACTCCTCTGCTTCCTGTCTTTTCCTTAAAGCCTACTCCGATGCAAAGTTTGCTGGTTGTAGGATAGATAGAAAGAACACCTTTCTCACTTGCCAATTCATTGACACTTCTCTTATTTCTTGGTCTTCTAGGAAACAGTCCAGTGTTGCACAGTCCACCGTAGAGGCCGAGTATGTTGCAGCCGCTAGTTGCTGTAGTCGGGTGCTTTGGATGGTTTCGACCTTACAGGACTTTGGGTTAGCCATAGATAGTGTTCCTCTCTTCTGTGATAACAATTATGCCATTAACATTGCTAAGAACAAGTGTAGCTCTCTAGGACCAAGAACATAAACATCAGATATCATTTCCTTAGAGACCATATGAAAAAGGTGAAATAGTGATTCGGTTTGTGGAGAGTGACCACCAGTTGACTCCTCACCAAGCTTTTAGATAGTTCAAGGTTTATGACCTTTCGGGGAGAGTTTGGGGTGGTCTGTCTTTACAGCTTAATATGAGGAGAGCATCATGTACTTTTGTATTATATTGTTCATATGGTTCTTTTTCATTCTGTTGTACTTTGTTTATTTGGTGTATTTGGGTTAGTATTTCTAGTATAGACCAGAGTGGTTCTCATTCTCAGTTGTTTAGACTTCTTCTTCTCGTCTTGTGATCCTAAGATGTTGCTTATTAGTTGCTTCTTTTCTCACTAGATTGAGTTCACTCACTTTTTTTAGGTCTAGCGAGTGTTGGGCCCCCTTGGGTAGACAGGGAACATGTTTACTCCCTTGTATTTTAGATGACCAGCTGACAGTCCTAGAGTTATATGGTGTGGATGAAAACTAGTCCAAGCCAAAATAGTCCTACTATCTTGTCTATGCTTTAAGGACTACCATTTCTTCTTTATGTCCGAGCTTCTTCCCACTTGCTTATTGCTTTGATTCAGGAGGAGTTCATTTGAGATTTATGGAGCTTAATGATGATATAACTTAACTTGAACCTAATTGTTTCTAAAATTGACTCAATTGTTGAGGGGGAGTTGGGATTTTTATTGCATCATATTTAATTTCAGCAATATGCATTGTAATATAAATACATAGAGCCCTGATTGTTATCCTTGTGTGACATGATAAAACTACTTTATATCTTGCCATGACTTGCGTTAGATTACTAGATTTATCATGCCCTTCTATGTTTAGCATAGCTTTTCCCGTGCTAGCTTTATTAAATGTGAACAACTTGAATTAAATCATGTCTTGTTGGATCATATGATTAGTCTGGCTCTAGTGATCCTCTTATGATTCATGCCATGTCAAATGAGTTAAGTTGAGTCTTAAATCTGCATTGAGTTTTAGATTGAGCTATGCTAGTTCATTAGTGAAGCATGAGTTAGTATTAACTCTTTGTTCTTTAATTAAATTAAGAAAATGCAAAAAGATCTCTTTTGTGCGAAAAAACTGATCTCATCAATCCTTTCTCATGAGACAGCTTGCCATTGCACTAGGCATGAAATCAGGAGGAGTTTTGGATGACCAAGATCACTTCCTTAAGCTTTTTGCTTGGAGTTGTCGCATAAGGCTTGAGATCTAACACATGGCTAATAAAATAAAATCTTATGAAAAATAGTTGAAGCCAACCATGAATTTCTAAAAATGCCAAATGTGCTAAATTTGCTCAATTTCAAGTGATATCTAGTGTTTGAACACAATGTATCAATCTTGAACTTGTAGCACTCTAAATTGACTCAATTATAGCTTCTTGGTTCCACTTCGAATATTGACATGACTTGACTCATTTTTGGATACCTTTAACAAGCCTATGATCTTGAGTGACTTGACATATTAAACAATCCACTTAATTTTAGAGTACGGCTTACTAGCGCTTTCACTTTTTATGGCTTGGTGTAATATTTGGAAAGTCACTTTGGGTAATCTCCATGGCTCCTAATGTTTAAAATGAATAAAATACAGTCACTCCATTTTATTTGTGCTCTCTCTTCTTCCATAAATCTTGATGACTCCATTATCAAAGGGGGAGAAAGATCGAATAAAAATACATATCTAGAGCATGTTTTGGAGTTTATGCATATCTAGAGCATGTTTTGGAGTTTTTGTATAATTGATTTATTCTCACCATCATCAATGTCAAATAGAAAAATTGTTCTTTCATATAGAGTAGAGTGAGCTTTCTTGACTCATTTGATGGATATGAAGTTTTTTTAATGAAAAGTTGTTATTTTCAATAGCTTCTATCCATTTCTGTCTCAAATAGTCACTTTTAACTCATCGCATTCTTCTCTTAACCATTTGGAGCTCTTTTTGCAAAATCCTTTCCTTCTTTTCTAAAAACACATCCAATTGCATTTTTGGGTATTGCCAATGGGTTGACTAAGGGAGAGATTGAAGGACCATATGAGATGATCCAGGTTAATGTTGTAATGAACCATTGTAATGTTTGTGGAGTGGTCAATTGGTTTTACAAAGATCGCACTTTGTCTAGACTGGTTTTGGGCAGAACTTGAGGATTTTGGGATTTGAGTCATGGATGTAGTTAGGTTGACCTGAGTCATTGGGTTAATGTTAAATGATGCATATCTTGGCTAATGTAGGTCAAGTTGTGAAGAACTTATGCCTGAAAACGATTTCTTTGTCTTTAGATGTGCAGGGTCACTTGGAGTCAACTGTGGTCAACGGCGGTGATCGGAGATAGGCTCATGGAGAAGTCAAGGCCTAGAACAATCAAGAATGCCGGGTGAGACAGTGAGCTCAAGCATGGCACGAGAAAGGCAAGAATGTTGAAGGCGAGTTCGAATGGCAGGATGACACCAAGTGGCTTGCATAGGCCAAGTGAGCCGTGATTCGGTGGAACCGGGAAGTGAGAGACTTTCCAGTGCATGGTAAGCTAGTGGTGTACCTACATATGGTAAGCATAGCGATTACTTACAAAGGATGGTAATGACCGGGTCAACAAGGGGTATTTTGGTATTTTGACCAAAATTCCAAAAACCATCTTGTATCAAAACCGCGACACATAGGCGACGCGTTGAAGAGTGGTTTAGGTCCAGATGGAGCTGGTTTGATCAAGACAAATCAAGGCTAAGTATTTAGCCGATGCACACTTATACGCTTTGAAAAGTGTGCATAAGTAAACTTGAGTGGGTAAAACCCGTGTGTGGGGGTTAACGGGTTCCCCCATTGTAATAATGGATAGGATCCATTTAGGGATGTAGGTGGCTAGTTGCCCACCTATAAAAGGGGGTTGGGACGGAGACATGTAGAGTTAACTATCCAACCCCTTTCTCTCACGTGCTCTCTTGTTTAAGATTAGGGTTTGAGAGTGGAACACTTGGTGTGCTCTTTGTCTTCCAAGGTGGAGTGGTTGTAAACTCAACCTTCTTAAGCAAGCAATACATCAATCTTTGCGTGTTTCCATGGGTCCATCTTGATTTGATTGATTTGCTTTTGATTTGGCCTCAAATTGTGATTTCTTGATGCGAGAGTTTTTAGTCAATTTCTTTGGTGTTCTAACTTGTTTTAACATGTGAGAATACATCTAGACTCATCTTGGTCATCATCTACCAACGAGCTAGTTATATTCACCGATTTTAATTTTGGTTCAGTTTTGATGTAACCTTCCAACAAACTGAAAAAGGTCTCATCTTTGGCCATGATTTTTATGATCGTTTGTTAAAATAGGTTCACAATATCCTAGAAAAGATCTCTGTGAAGTTTCATATCATTTGGATATATGATCAAAAGTTCCATCAATTTTCATGTCGAAACTATGCTGAAATTCAGACTGCTCTCCTATGTTTTGTTCTATTTTTGACCACGTTGGTTCCGACCATAGTCAGGTCTCAGATCACACCACATCATTTTCGACAGCGTTCAGGCTTCCGACTGCTCCACATCTTCTCAACCACGTGGGGTTTTCGACCGTTCGCTGGTCGTCGATCTCATTGGTCGATTTTCAAACTGATTTGACCATGTCGGTCTCAGACCACTCGTTGGTTTTAGACCACATTGGATTTTTGACTGCTCACTGGTTGTTGACCTCATATTTGTATTTTCGACCACGTCAGTCTCAGACCACTCATTGTCTTATGACCACGTTGTGTTTTCGGCCTCTCACTGGTTGTTGACCTCACTAGTCGTATGTCAACCAGTTTAGACCACGTTGGTTTCGACCACGTTTACTTTCGATCATGTTGGTTTTCGATCGGATTTGACACGTTGGTTTTAGACCACTTGTTAGCTTGCGATCACGTTGGTTTCGACCACGTTCCTTTTTTACCCCGTTGGTTATCGAGTATGCTGGTTTTTGACTACTCTGGTTGCTGGCCACTCAAGTCGAATTTCGACCACGTCGATTGTTGACTATGTTGGTTTTCGACCGGTCTCTGGTCGTCGATTGCTAGAGTCAATTTCTAACTACGTTGGTATCCAACCGGCAGTCGATCTCCCACCATGGTGATCTCCGACTGATAATCGATTTTTGACTGCGCTGGTATCCGACTGGCAATCGATCTTTGACCATGGTGATCTCCATCTGGCAGTCGATTTCCGACTACGTTGGTATCTAACTGGCAGTCGATCTCTGACCACAGTGATTTTCGTCCGATAGTTGGACTTCGACCACGTTGGCTTCCATCCGATAGTCGTAACCGACCACGTTGATTTCCGACCAGTGGTTGTAACTCGACCACGTAGTGTTCCGAACTGGTCGTGCTCAGCTATATGTTCCTCTGTTTTTCAAGAAAACTTTATATCCTAATTTTCATAGCTTTGTAGCTATCGGAGTAAATGATTGGTGAATATTTGAGGAAAAATTTCAAGACACTATTTAGCCCCTCCCCCTCTGTTGCCTATTCGGTCCTACAGTAAAAAATGCAAGCTTTTATCAACACATGTCTCGACGGTCAGCATAGGCCAGCTAGCCACACCGATACCCTACTCCAGCCTTGGTTCCACATGATCCTTGTCAAGACATAACACAAACAAATTAAAGGTAGCTGATGGTTTTTTGTTGTATTTTTTTAGACAGTGGCGGACGACGAAGGCGCCGACGAACTCAGGAAGTCATTTGGAGAAATAATTTTAAGGAGCTGTTTGAATAAATTGTCTCATTTATTTCGACTTCTAAAAAAATCAAAGCTAAAATCACCTAAAAACAACGCCAAACTAGGTTGGTACTTGTACCTCCCGTTTGTCGAACAATCGGTTTGATATCATCAAGCCTTGGCATGTTTGACTACCAGCAGCTTTTCCGGCGCCCCAGGCCTGTTGTGCTGCAAAAATAGCAGCATCTTAATTGACCACCTTACAATAAGGCTCCTGCTGCACTGATAACTCCAAAGGCAGCAAACCTGACCAAACGCTGCTGCCTCAGTACTAGCATGCAACTCAATTAACACTATACACATCACAAGCACAAAAAGAGACGAACCGTTACGCAGCACTGCACTGACATGGGACTAAATCAATGGTAAGTAGCCATATGCTGTCTTGTCGTCAAGTTAGGCATCAGTAACAACGTACGTTCAAAGAACAAGGTCGATTTTCAAGATGGATGTTCGCAGTGACAAAATTTTTATTTTATAGAAAACATAAAGACCCACCGTAGCATAAGTTAAAATACATATTATTCGTAGTAGAGACAATATCTTGAATAATATAGAAAAATTACAAAATAATTAAGAAAATTACAATCTAACTCGACGATGTTTCGTGACTTAGAAGCAAGATATGATATCATCAAGATTCTTAAATTCGGTAACTAGTACTCGTTCAGTCACCTCTCCTTATAGTGATTATATGGTAATGGGTCTTGTAACTGGTTTTCTATTTTTATAACATATTTATATATGTGTAATTGTATGTTCATGTAAAATCAAAGCCACATTTGATTCTATTGCTTTGATGTGTATATTATTTGTGTCCATATCTTGTGGTACTTGGTTGATTTCATAGTTAGGATATTACATGGTCACACTAAATTCACGCATCTTTCTGAGCATACTTCTACTTGATAGAAAACAAAGAGAAGAGAACTCAACTCAGCAGTAGGGGAAGAACTCAACTATAGACTGGGCTTAAGGTGGAAGGCCGCTGCCAGCGGGAGGGGCTACAGTAGGGGAGGATGCCGCCTGAGGGAGGAGCCGCAGCAGGGGAGGACGAGATAAATCTGTAAGATGATGTCCTGAGCCACACCAAGATTTACTTAGGACTACACTGCAATTGTATATATTGTTCCCGTATTCATACTTGATAGTAGATCAGGCCAATGTGTAATACCTCTAGTCTTTAAATAGAGATAACTAATGTGTAACGAGAATGAGTTCTTCGTCGAGCACAAAGAACATTTGGGGCGCATTGCCTGAAGCTACTACAGTTACAAGTAGAAGTAGCACATATCCTATGTATCAGCAATACAACATTCATCACGGAAATTTCATTGCAAATTTACAATCAAAACTTAGAGCGCCTTTTGCCTTGCAACCTTTGAACTAAACTCAACACATACCTGCACGACAAATTTACTGGAGCCGAAGGTGAGGCCGCCGCCGGAGCTAAACGCCAGGCGGGCAGGCGGCTGCTTTGGTGGAGTTGCAGAGGCACGGAGGTGCAGTCACCAGTCATGTAGAGCCGGAGGTGAGGGTGTGAGATAGCCACGGGTCCGCCGGAGGCACAAGCACGGAGTTGGATGTGAGGCGGCCGCCAGAGCCGAAGGCCGGAGCTGAACGCCACTGGAGCTTGCACGACACCTGCCGTCTCGGTATCAGCCTCTCGGTCTCGGGTCTCCTTTCCTAGGCAGTTGTGTTGCCGCCACCGGCTATTGGTGATTGGTGAGGAGGGAGTAGTATGATGAGAAGGGTGGAGTGTTAGACTGTTAGGGTTAGGGATTTGGGGATTGGCTTTGGGGGTCATGGCTAGGCCTAGGTGGGCCGAACGGTGCGCAAGCGCAAATAGGCCAGACCCACGTCGTGAGGGTATAGGTATTTGGGGCTAAAGCAGTATGAATATAGGTTTTTTTGGCCCATTAAGTATATACATATGTATTATATTTTGTATATAATGAATTTTTTGCCAAAATTTTTGGGTGTTGATCAATTGAACTCCCATGAACCACTGTAAATCCACCCTGCTTACATGCATATATGTGTGTACATAATTTCATATATCATTTGTGTACCAAAGTGCATGCAGTGCAAACAGATCATGTTAGTGAAACAGTTAAGATTACACCTTTATAACTTTGGCGTTCTCTAGAGATGTCTATCAGCGAGTAATTAAGGAGATCAAATCGCAAGATAGGCACACCACACCCACACCATGCATGATGCATGTGCTACTGCTATATATGTGTGTGTCAGCCATGCATGCACGACCGGCGCACCATGCCGGACATGAGCTCGATCGCAGCGCACCATCGATCAAACAGTCTTCACTGGCCACCGCGGGGATACGCATTTCCTCCGGTGAAGTACTGCCCTTCCATGCAGAGGACGGCAGAGGAGCTGCTCGAAGCACCGTTGGTGGGCTGCAACCTGTAGTCCATGGCCGCCGCCGGCGGCGGCGGCTTCCAGTGCCGCTTCCGCTGGTTGATGAACCAGTTGTTGATCTGCTTCGCGTCGAGCCCCGTCGACTCCACCAACACCGCCTTCTCCAATTCCTGGAGCGCCATTGTTGCAAATTAAGCTCTTACACATACCAAGCTACTACATGCACGCATGAACTGTGCAGCTAGCAAACATGATGAACGTGCTACGTAGTACACACCGATGGGTAGGGCCATCTGTAGTGCAGCTGCCACCACTGGAGAAGCCTCTGGCGCGCGTCCCTCGGCAGGTTACCTTTCTTCTTCTTCTTGGAGAGCTCCCTCCAGAGGTTGCTCAGGTTGCCGCTGTATTTGTTAAGGAGCTGGTTCTTCAGCTCCTTGTCCTCATCGGAAGGACTGGTGATCGCCGGCAGGCCAGCAACAACATCACCGGTTTCCTGCTCATCTTCGGAGGAACCCCCGCGTTGGAAGCTGTTGTCATCTATTTGAAAAACAAATGGCGATCCAGGAATAACTGAGGATGATCAATAAATTTAGTATACCTTAATCGCACAATGTTACAAAGGCAAAAGCTCGATCATGGTCAGAATTCCCTACGCCGGTCGTATTATATAGTCTATAATCACTTAGTGCGTACACCATGCAATTGTGCAGCTAGACTTGAAAATAAAGTTGTAGTAGTTGAAATGTGGGAGATTTGAAGTCTTGAAGCACGGTAACATACTAACGTACCAACCGGTACGGTATTTTATCTTATGGCTAATGGTATGGTCCTGTATCTTGTGGCTACAAACAGCATGCGGCTTGGACTTATGGGAGACATCCGCACGTAATTGTCCCGTGTCTTTTTCCTGCCTTCAAAAGAAAAAACTGATCTTTGCATGCAACTTTAACCGAAAACAAATGGCTACAGATCTCAATTGGTTAGCCAGCTCAACTGCACAACACATTCAAGAACTTGTCGCCCTCTGGGGCCATATCCTCTTTGAACCTACAAGAAGGGGCAGAGGACTGCTTAACTTGAAAGCTCACTCTGCATGGAAACTACACCGCAATCTCAGTATACAAAGCGTAGTTGTTTGGTACAATAAACACCTCCATGAACACCCTAGTCTGGAAGGCTTGGACCACACAAAAATGCAAAATCTTTGCATGGCTAGTATTGCAGAATCGAATGTGGACTGCTGACTGCCTCTCATCGAGAGGATGGCCAAACCAATCGGTTTGCCCCCTCTAGGATCTTCCCCGTATTGGAACTAATATTGTTGTTAATAATGGTCGGTATTAAGTACTCGTGTGTTCGAGTGCTGTGTAGTCAGTGTCGAGTACTCGTGTGTTCGAGTACTATGTAGTCGGTGTTGAGTACTCATGTGTTTGAGTACTGTGTAGTTGGTGTGTCTAATTACTGTATTAGTCAATGTGTCCAAGTGCTACAGTAGTCGTAGCTACAGTGAACAAGTTGATAATCAGAGCTACAGTGACTGGTCGGTAGTCAGAGCTACAGTATCCGATCGGTACTCATAAGTTACAATGTCCGATCGGTGCTCAAAAAACCTACGTAGTCAAAGACCGGTAGTACCAACTCTGTGTAAGAGGTATGACCGAAGTTGCGTCGAGGCGGTTGAGAAGCCATGGTCAAAGTGTCATGATCGAGCAACCGTGATCCGAGTGGCATAGTTGAGAGCTGTGGTCGAGGCTGGGCGTCCAAGTAACGGCTGAGTCAATGAGTTGGTCTAGTCTTGCAGGTAGTGTGTGGTGTGGGTAAGTCGTGGGATCATGGCTGGTAAAACCAGATCACAAGGATTCATGTGGTTGTAGTAGGTGAGTGGTCTACATGTGCGGCCCGGTTGTGTCTATTTAAGCCACGTAATCTGTTGAGCAATTTGAGAAGTGAATGAATAGTAGAAGAAGAAAAGGCATGTGTTACCATAAAAGAAGTCTCTCTTGTGTTTATTTATTCTCCACTCGTGTGTGTTTATTCCCTCGGCTAAGCTAACATTTGGTATCAGAGCCTTGATGATTTCTGTGTGTCAGAGAATATGCCGAGGGAAGGAAGGAGTGTGTCTTTGTCAGCAATGCGAGGCCTACTATGAGGTGGTCCATCCGCATATATCTTGCAGGTGGTGAAGAGGGAGAGCACGGTGACATTGTCATACCCCCAGCTCACCCGCACGAACTACACGATTTGGGCAATAAAGATGCGTGCTGCTCTTCAGGCTCAGAACATGTGGGAAGCAGTGGAGCCTGGTGCCGCGGAGTACCAAAAGGATCGGATGGCATTGCATGCCATCTACCAGGCCGTACCAGAGGAAGTCATGTCTTCCCTCACCAACAAAGACACGCCGAAGTTGGCATGGGAGGCAATCAAGATAGCATACATGGGGCACAAGCACACACGTGAAGCCAAGCTACAGACCCTCAAGAGGGACGTCAAGTGGCTGAAGATGGAGGAAGGGAAGATCGTTGAGGACTTTGCCGATCAGGTGACGTCTGTCATCACCGGCATTCATGCGTTGGGCGACACCATGGTAGATAAAATTATCGTTGTTCATAGGTTTCTTCATGCTGCCCCGGTGTGCTACATGCAGCTCGTCACCTCCATCGAGCAGTGTGTGGACTTGAAGACTCTTACCATCGAAGACCTCGTTAGGCGATACAAAGCCTACGATGAACATGTCTGAATTAATTTCGACGATTCAAGATGGAATGAGCATATGTTGCTCACGCGCATGCAGTGGGAGACCTTGAACAAGAAGAAGAATGTGGAGAAGGATCAAGCAGTGACATGAAGAAGAACTATGGCCACGACAATGGTTGGGTCAAAGTTGGTGGCGGTGGTAATGACGGCCATGACGACGACGAGGACAACAGCAACGACAACAACTCTAACACCAGTGAACGCAAGTTCAACTGGAAGAAGGTAAAGTGCTACAACTGTGGCATACGTGGACATTTTACCAGTAAGTGCTTCAAGCCGAAGAAGGAAGAGATGCATCTCACTATGACGGATGAAGAACCAGCACTGCTCTGAAGTTTGGCTAGAAGGTACTCAAAATAATGACAACAAGATTAGGGGGTTGATTGTTGGAACTAATCTTGTTGCTGATAGTGGTCAGTGTTGAGCACTCGTGTGTTCAATATTGTGTAGTCGGTGTGTCTGAGTACTGTAGCAGTCGATCTATCCGAGTACTATAGCAGTCAGTGTGTCCGAGTGCTATAGTAGTCATAGCTATAGTGAATCGGTCGTAGTTACAGTGAATCAGTCGTAGCTACAGTGAACCAATTGGCAGTCAAAGCTACAGTAACTTGTTGGTAGTCGGAGCTACAGTAATCGATCGTCACTCATAAGCTACAGTATTCAATCGACCTGCTTGGTCGAAGACCGGAAATACAGGCTCTATGTGAGTGGTACGACCGGAGTTGTGTCAAGGCGGTCAAGAAGTCATGGTTAAAGTGATGTGGTCAAGAAGCCGTCGTCGAAGTGGCATAGTCAAGAGTCGTGGTCGAGGCTGGGCATCAAAGTAACGGCTGAGTCAATGAGTTGACCAAGTTTTGCGCGTAGTGCATGGTGTGCGCGAGTCGTAGGGATCGTGGCTGGCAAAACCAGATCACAGGGAGTCGTGTCACTGTAGTGGATGAGTGGTCTACATGTGTGGTCCGGTTGTGTCTATTTAAGCCATATAATTTGTTGAGCAATTTGAGAAATGAGTGAATAGCAACAAAGAAGAAAAGGCGTTTGTTGCCACAAAAGAAGTCTCTCCTGTGTTTATTCATTCTCCACTCGTGTGTGTTTATTCCCTCGACTGGGCCAACACCCCAAAACAGTCATCCACCTCTTCGCCATATGCCGCTACACAAAAAGAATTTGAACTCTCATCGGCCAATGGATTACTTTGGACTCCATAGACTCAGCTTCTTAGCACACCGCCGCCTCCATCCGGCATTGGTGGGAGTCTGCCATTCTCAAGCCAGACGTGCCTCATAAACCTCTAGCGTCTTTAATGATGCTTGTCAGTTGGGAGATCAGGAAAGAACGAAAATTTCGCATTTTTCGTACTGTAGAGGCATCCTCCACATCCCTTCTTGCAAAATTTAAGGAAGAGTCTCAAATCTGGTTTTTGACCAGGGCAAATAGACTAGCAGAGCTCTTAGCTAACTCTGTAACGCCTTAATTTCTTCCTTTTGGGTGTGGCCTTTTAGATCATTACCCTTAACCTATATATAAATTCTCTTGTCAGCTTTTAATATAAGGCAATGCTCCTACCTGTTCCAAAAAAAATATACAAACAGCATGTTATGTGAGTTTATTGTGGATTTTCCGAGTTTTGATCCTAGACCTCTCGGTTGCTGAGCATGAAGGATGACTTCACTAACCAACCGCATGCACCCCTCCGGAGAAAGAAAAGAACATCTAGTAGAATCACTTATTTCAGTTTACTACCCAATACATTAGCTGCACATGCATGCAACCACCAAATTAATCCAAACACACGACATGCACGCCCCCACCACCACCACTCAACAAGGAACAACTCGTTCTCTCTTCCAGATTTCAAGCTAATCCTATTCCCTATCATGCGTGCGCACGAAAAGCTAGCTAATAATCGGACGTACGGCGGCAAACGGAGAACATTTCAATCAGGCCTTCACATGTCCATGGATGCATAGCGACGGCAGCGATGAGGCTGGCAACGTCGCCACTGCACAGCCTTCACCGCGGACGGCGGACCCGGCCGGCCGGACCCTCCATGCTAGCACGACTGCATGATTTGGACGGCATCATGTACAAACGGACGTGCAAATCGGGCACGGCGGGGGATCTGTGTTCGCGTACACCGGGGGACCTGTGTTCGAGGTACATCTACTGTATGATCTGCTGTTGTTCCTAGCACGTACGACTTTTAATGATCCCGTGGTTTCCAACTCGATCTGACAACTGCGGTGCACTAGTGCACTACTACATAAAAGATAGCTGGAGATGCAGGTTAGCCTGCTTTGCCATGTGGCACTGACTGCTGCAGCTCTAGCATGCCCTCCTTTACGGGACCCCATTTCCTGACTACTCTCCACATGCAAACTCTACCAAGACAACTGAGAATCAAATTTCTGATGGTAGACACATTATAGGAGAGACCTATCTAGCAAAAGGGCAACCAAAGGGTTCTACAACGTACCCCTCCGAATGGAAAACAAAGAACAGAATTACAGAGTTAAACTAGCTAGAAGCAAAATAATAAAGGGATTATGTTAATTTCATGCACTAATGGGATATTAGTTGGCATTTAATATTAATTTTTGAGCAGCAACCAGTTTAAAGAAAGTACATATACAGTTGGGGAAGGTTTTTCCCTTATACTTCAGCATTTTCCCGCATCTCTAAATTTATTCAGGCCTAAGACGTGTATACGTGGTGCAGTGTTGTAGGGACACATTTACCCAGTCTCAAGGGTGCATCAATGCAAAATGGTGTCGGATGCGAATTTACCCACGGCCTAGCAACTCACATGGACAAGGCCCTACAACTTTTTATTTCTATGAAATCAGTGTGTGGTAAGCCTTGAACTTTAGACCTATTCAAGATCAACCTGTTTTGGGAAATTTTCGCTCTTAATTTGGCTCGTGTTTCAACATTTACAAACCCTACAGTTACTCGAACTTGATTTTTCTAATTGCTCTATCACCTCTCTTTTTTTGTGTGTGTGTATTGAAAGCTGCTAAATATGTTTAGTTGTATGCTTGATAGTTGCGAGGGCAATTACCACTTCAAGATATTTAAGCCGCACGCCTAATTAAATTATGTATGCACAGTTGCACACAGAATATATCACATGGCATGCTACAATGCCACTTGTTTTATTTCATCCTTAAATGACAAATAATCATGTACTAGGGTACCTGCACTGCAACTGTGTCAGCACTATTCCAACATCCAAACGTAAAAGAAACCCTCAAGAATAACTTAGTTTAAACATATGCACCTAGTGCTAGTGAGTCGATCTTTGCCTCCAAGCTCCTGAAGAACTCATCGGCTTCTTGGATTGGTCTTGTGAGCTCCTGTCTGTACCTCACCAACATATCACAATAGGTCTCCTGCACACAAAAGAAAATATATAGATCCATATATATATGCAGCTACGTATGTATTTTATTTTGGAAAAACTACATGTCAGTTCTACAAATGAGATCCAACTAAATCATAAAGGTATAAGCTGTTACCATGAACTGGTGGAGCTCTGGGTCTGCCGGCTGTTCTTGCCTGTCGTCCGAATTCGGCTTGAGCTTATCGGCGAGGGACGAGAGCCGACCGACAACCTCCGGCGGCGCTCCGACCTTAGGTAACACAAAATTAAGAGCATTTTCTTAAGGACATTAAAGAAGAAAAGGTACAAATAAAATAAGAACAATCAAACAGCTAATAAATTGTGTATGTGTTGGGGATATACCGTACCTTCCGGCAGTCTATGAAGGCTCTCAGGAGAGCCGGATAGAGAGGGTGCGACATGATCTTGGCTTTGATTGTTTCCGATCCCCTCTCGTGGTTGGAGTGTCTAGAAGGATCCGATACGGGGTACGGCGGTGTGGAGTCTCTGTGATCTAAAGCGAGGTAGAAGGGGATAGCGGCGGCGGCCTTCGAGCTGCTTGCAAGAAGAGGGAGCTGCTCCATGTGTATATACTGTATACTATCTTCTAGCTGATCCTAGTTATCTGGTGAGGGTTAATTGTGGGAGGAAAGGAGGCGGCGGCGGCATATTAGGGCAAGGGGGGAGGTTGTCAATTTGATTGCCATTTATTCTGGACCGAATTGTGTGTGTGTGTGTGTGTAAAGATGTGGTTTGCAGTTACATCCAGAAGATGCAGTAGATGGACAGTCATATGGGAGGAGACAAAAGGGTCCAATAATGGAAGGGTACAATGGTCGTTGCTGAGGGTGGGTTTTTCCGACTTATGGCTTATATATTATGGTTTCTTTCGAACAAATAAATAATATTGTTTGTGAAGAAAAAAATAATTGTACGATTGTACCGTTCCATGAATCCTCGGATGAACCTATCATGGATTAGTGATCAATCGGTATATAGGTAAGTAACCTGCAAGATCATATCAACCCTAAGTAAGTTTATCAATGTTGTTTTGTATATTTTTCTTTTATATTTTAGGCTCATACTTGTGAAAGGTTAACATCAGTTAAAGGCCAGCACGATCGATGTTTTATGTCAGTATAAAAACATTCTTTAAAAAAAGGTTTTAAAATAAATGTACTTAATTAGTTGGAAAAAAGATGTCATTGTAGCAAGCAACCTAGTTAATTAATTGGTGCAGAATGTGCAATTTATTCCAAGTTTGAATTGGGAGAGAATGCAGATTAATATCAATTAGATACAAAGGATACAGTGATGAGATGAAGAGTGTACTAGTCAAAGGTGTGAAAGGTAAGGTTTCAAAACTAGTATTTTTTTTCTAAAAATGTTCTAGTGTAATTAGATAATGCCGATTTAGTAAGCATCAAACGATCAATGGGAAGGAGGATTCAATGAGACAAGTATAGTTAGAAAAAAAAGGCCAGGTATGCAAACTTGGAAGCGTAATTAAGAGTCCGTGAGCGGTCGCAGAACTATAAGTTCCAAACAATTCGTTAATAGAACCACCGATAGAAATGCGCGGCGTGGTCTTATATACTACGGAGATATCTTAATATCTAAACAAGAGTTGTTTTATGGTTTAGGATTCTTATCCTTTTCGAGGGCGTGGTAATTGTGTTGACCCTTAACCTTTCACAACTCAAATTTGGCTTACAATATATGTGAACAAGGCGTTTTTATTGTTTATGATTCTTCCTTGTCGTTTTAGTTTAAATATGTTCTAAATAACTTCCTATTGTTGTATTTTAGTCTCAGTTATATAAGGGTACTAGGGAGTGCAAACTGAGCGGAAATGAACGAATATGTTCATTCTATGTCCTATTTCGTATTTTTTTTCAGAGTCAGAATCAGACATGGATAATGCTGGATATCTATTTCTTTATTCCGTATTCGTTCCATAAGTCTTCAGACAGTCGGTCGGATAAAAATTATTCGCTTCTTTACACAGGACATTAGACAGTAGGGTGTAATCTGAGTGAATACGATGAGATTAATCTCTAAGATATCAAGGAAGAGTACTCAGTATTCTCTGTCTGTTTAAATGGAGCAATCCGCCTATATGTTATCTTGTTCGTAAGTGAAGTCACGACACACTTCCTCTCATATTACTTGACATACGGATATCACTCATCTCGTATCATATTTCATATTTTTTTCCTCAAAGTCAGACACAGATAGTACCGAATACACATTTACCTCTTCCGTATTCGCTCCGCGAGCATTTGGTTGGTCAGTTGGATAAAAATTCTCCGCTCCGATTGCACCCATAAAGGGTACACACTAAATTGAGAGGTAGATGTCCAGGTGCTTTTATGCTCTTGAAAAAGTAAAAAACATAAATTGTAAAGCGTATTAAATGTTTGATTTGCGACCACCCATTAATTCGCCACTAACAAAATTGTTTCAGGATTTATGCAATTTGCCTGGCAATAGCATATATAGAAGCCTTGCCTAAATATCAAACTAACAAATACGGTGTGCCAGAATGCACATCAACGAACAAATATCTTTTATATCTAGTCATCATCGTCACAAAAAAATGTGTACCGCACGCAAGACTTCCCTCCGTTTCACAATATTACTCCATTTTCTTGAGATGTATTCCATTTGTCTCATAATATAAGTCTATTTTTTTAAAAAAAATAACAGCATCATCCCACAATATAAACCTATTGAGAAAATTAAAGTGTATTTATTGCAATATTTCTACTCAATACCTCTATTTTAATGTAGAAAAAGTGAATATGTTGTTGTAGTATGTCATGAATAGGGTATATATGGTCCAATAACATTAATCTTTTATTAGATTTAGTGCTTCCCTACACGGTGCGTATGGTGGGTTTAGACTTATATTGTGGGATGGAGGAAGTATTGTTTCCCAATATATTTCTATTGAGGAAATCAAAAGTATAGTTATTGCAATACTTTCACTCTTTATGAACCTTACTACTTTAATGTTGTAAAAAGGATAAAATGGTTTTAGTATATCATTTAATAGAGATATTCATGGTCCACTATCATTAACTATTCCTTAGATTAATTATTTGTCCCCTTAATCTATACCATGGACTAATATTCTCAAATGGATGGAACGTAGCTGGGAAATGAAAACTGAGAAACCATATAGAAGTTCTAGTATATCTTTGTGATGAACTAGTGTCACTTTGGTTGAGTTAAAATTGGATTTTGCAAAAGTTTCGAAAATTTCATATTGTGCTATCAGGGTTCAGGCAGTCTGACTGACGGATGGCTAGAGGTTTGACCGCCATAGGGCAAGCGATCAGATTGGCCATGGACTTTTGGGAAATGAACACCAAACACTCGTGTAGACTTATTTGGGGATGAGTTTGCCCTACGTGCCACTGGAATTAAAAACAAGAGCTGAAACTACATAGGATTTAACCAAAATTTTAGAGAGTTTTTTCTGGTTGTCTTAAGCAATCAAACTGGTCAGTGGTCGGCAGTCTGACTAGCATGGAAATTGCGGTCAGACTGGTGGGTACTGTCAGAGAGCAGCGAAAATGAATTTTGAGTTGGATGAGTGTATGCACGATATGGGTGTCATTCGTTGGTTGTGTTTTGTTACTTGATGAACAGTTTTGACTAACATGAGTCAAGTCCATAGAACTTTGTGCTCGAGATGGCTGCTTGAACTTGGATGTGCAGCTGTCTTAGAGAACATTAGCTGTTGACGGCAATGGGCGGGGACTAGGCTGGGAAACTGAGGTCTAAGAGGTTATGTAAATTCGGTGAGAATACATGACTCAAGCAGGAAGCACAGAGAAGACAAGGATCATAAAGGGACAAGTTGGTACATGTGATACGCCAAGTGATGAGGCCGATGTACATAGAGATGGTTCGGGGGAATCCGAATATGTGAAGACATGACGGTTAGTTATTAGGCACTACGATGTACATGTCAAGGCATGAGGAGATGCTTTGAAGTGAAGATGAAGATGTAGTCAATGAAAGGTACCCAAAAGTTTCGTCTCAATCATGTTATTAAAGGGGAGGAGAGATGGTAGATAGCAAGGATTCTAGAGTTTATGCTTTGTTATATCATATTATCTCCTCCCATGGTTATATGAGAGTAAAATTGAGAGAGAGGAAAGAGTGATGCTTTGGCTGCACCTTGTAAATATTCATAAGTATATAAACTTCATCCTCCATAAGAAATAAACAAAAGCTTTGTCTCAATCATGTTATTGTTTGCGTTCCTGCTTGGTTTTGCTTATTCTTAAGCTAGATTTGTAATTTCGTGTTCGTGGGTGTTCTAGCCCAAACTATTGCTTAAATTACCTTGCTAGATATGTGACAATATAGATCTAGAAGACCACATGCTTTAGATCCTCACGAGTAAAAAAGTAATTTGAGTTTTCAGTTTTCTTATGCTGTAGAATTGATTCTCTCAATTTAGTGAACCTGAGCCCAAGAACTTTGTGATTCTTAATTGTTTCAGGTTCCTATTGCCTTGAACAGATCCCATGCAAGATTTGAAAGTGTTTGGATGATAATTAAGTTCTTGAGATTTGGGTTTTGTCCCAAAAGGCTTTCAAGTCTGGGAACAGTGGACCAGTAAGGTCGGCTCTGGACCTACAATCAAACCGGCCTCAGAGGTCAAATCGCTATTGCACTTGTGGTCAGACCGAGCTTGGTAGTATGACCGGCCTTGTGATGTTGATGGCTGATTTTATTGACCTAGGTTTTCATCCTTATTTTGTAAATTATAGTTGGTGCAATCTAAACTTGTGACTCTCATAGTCACTTAAGCCTAGATTTTAAATATCATTAAAAAAGTTTGAATAATCATCCACCAATTTGAGCGACATCAGCCCTACGTAGACGCAACTAACCGATGTACCACCAAATGAACATGTTTTCTGTTGTTTTCATTTATTTCTCCTTCCTTACATTGTTTTTATTGTTTTGCTTATCGACAACGATGCGCATTTATTCAAAAATAGATGGACCATTCAATTCGTACGTATGGTGCCCAGAGACTAAGAGTGCATCAGCCGTACCATGGATTTTGTTATTAAAATTAGGACAGAAATGAAATAATTTACCAGAACCATTAATATTCCTGTAGCTTGCGATTCTACGTCGGATGCTGTCGAGCAGTGCAACTTTGCGATGAGATCTCTATTATTATTATTATTATTATTATTATTATTATTATTATTATTATTATTATTATTATTATTATTATTATTATTATTATTATTATTATTATTATTATTATTATCAGTGGCTCTAAAACTCGGCCCTTCACCGCTGTTTACAATGCCATAGTTCGACCATTCGCAGGAGCACATTAGGTTAGACTGCCATCGGAGCAACAGTGTATCTGTGCAACGTGTTCTCTAGTGAAAATTAACGCCCGAGAAGTTCTGCAGAGCATAGGCCTCCATGCATGCCAGAGCACGTGGTTGCAGAGACAGTGTATATAAGCCCCGCTCGTTTTTGGCTTGAACTTCTGGTTTCTAACTTATTTTTCACTATTCAACAATTCCGTCTTTTTCTGATTTTTTGACTTTTTTAGCTTTTTTGTCGGTTCTATTTTTTCCCGTATTCGTTTGTACTGTCCGTGACGGGCTAATCTATTTTTTCTATTTTTAAAATTTTGAAATCTAATTACGTCAAATAAGCCATCGTCAGCTATAGTGTTTTTTCAGTCGGCTACAGTGATTTTCAACCAAAAACCACTTAAAATAAGCTATTTTGAGCAGGGTCATATATAGACTATGGCTAATGAGTCTTAGTTAGAAATAAATAGTAGTAGTTAAAAAATAATTTTTAAAAGAAAGAACGAGCGGTGGGAAAAGTGAAGAAACAATACATACGTGAGATGGGAGTGAGAGGAGTAAGATATATGATGCGCTCGTGATCTCTACCTTATCTTTAGAGCATAACTTTTATTTTATCTTTGAGCAAGAGGAACGAGGAAGCCATTTCGAATAATCAGATGTTTATTTTGATTTCTAACTTTTCTAAATAAAAGACAGAGGTAAGAAACCAATATAAATCTTCACAGGTTTCGGATGAGGTGTTTTAATGCTTAACGATCTAGATCTGCACCCTAATCAATGGTATCATAGGGGCCTATAAGTTTTCATAGGGGGCCTATAAGCTTTTGGACGACCAATGCATGCATGGATGGGTCTCTCATGACGTCATCAATTAAGTACCAGTGCGCGCAGATCTGTGGTTCCTTCTGGCTCCTTGCACAGATCGTTAAGTCAGTTACGGCTGTAGGAATAGGCACTCCTATAGAAAATCGTATTACAGACAGTTCAGAAACATTATTATAGATGGTTTCTGAATCGTTTGAATTTATAAGTCGGTGATAATCGAAAGTTATCACAGACGGTTTTCGAACCGTTTGTGGTGTAAATATCACAGACGGTTTGTAACTAAAAACCGTCTGTGATATTTTTTTCTACCCCTAAATCTATTTCTGTTTATTGGCTAGCCTCAGAAAATGCTAACCATGCCCTCTGAAACAAGCAGATCAACATGTACATGTATACATACAATTCACATCTCAATTCATTTCACAAACATAAAACATCCAATTCACATCTCAATTCATTGCACGTTGTGGAACTCTTCATCTGAGTTTATGACTCTAGCCACCAAAAAGTACGCGCACTCTCCTCGAATTTGTGAAAAGTCGGGCTGTTTCAATGCAGTTGACAGGATGGACGTAGGCTGTCGATAGGAATATCAATGTGCGTATATATATAACCTGATAAGTATGAAGTAATTATGGAAAGATTGACAAACCTTAGAATTGGTAATCCTCGAGTAATCGAGGAGTAGTTTCATATGGTGGCAAACGTAGAATCCACACGTGTTGCCCGGCGGCTGCTGGTGGCACTGCAAAAAATGGAATGTGTTAATTCAAGAGGCATTACTACCAACTGTTGCATAGGATTAATTAATGTGTAATAGCGAATACCTTAAATTTTTGAACATATGGTAATTGACTTCGCCATGACTAGTCACACGTATAACCCTTTTTTAAAACCCCTCCGAATCAAGTGCGCTTCAATTTGCCCTCGGTTCTTAAACATCTTTAAATTCTCGCAGTCAGTGCATGGACAATATATATATTCCACCCCCTTATTCAACATATCCTCCTCGGCAGCTCTTGTAAAAGCAGACACGCCATTAATGTACTCTTCACTCACACGGTTCACGGCATACATCTAGTTTCGGTCCTACGTTATGTGTGTGTATATATATATATATATAACAACTTAGTATTAAAAATTAAATTAATTAATTATTACTACATATATACCACATGCATTGAGGCTTTGCTAACTTAATTCATATTATAAACACAACAGCTATTTCTCCAGCGATCGCTAAAGGTATATAACCAACAATTTTAACACATTTGGTCTCCCACATGACGGGAGAACTGGTCACATGTATGGTCAAGTAGATGTAAACCATCTTCAATAACACTCACCAAAACTTAGATCTAAATTGTAATGCAAAGAAAAATAAATTTCATTACTAACCATATCTAGAGCAACCAGGAACGTATGAATCTTCAAAGCTCAATTTCTGCCTCCTCCCACCAAATTAATTGGTCTGAAATCGCCTAGCTTGCCTCCTGAGCGAAAGAGTGCAACACCAGCTAGATCTGGATCGAAATGAAGACAGATGCAGTTCTGAGCGGCGCAATAAATGTCTAGCACCATTATCACAGACGGTTTTTTTATTAAAAACCGTCTGTGATAATTCTGAGATTACCACAGACGGTTTTTAATACAAACCGTCTGTGATAATCAGATTATCACAGACGGTTTTTAATAAAAATCGTATGTGATACTAAAATATCACAAACGGTTCATCGGTAAGAACCGTCTGTGATACTCGTTTTCTCCGATGCCATCAACACAGATGGTGTCCAAATTAAAATCGTCTGTGTTAGTGTCGGTCACAAGTTGAGAGCTAGCATGAATGCTTTAATTTCTTTCTCATGTTCCCGACTAGAATTACGCACTTACTACTACAGAAAGTCTAATACTAGACTTTAAATCACAGACGATTTGATAAAGCATTCATGCTAGCTCTCAACTCAAGCTCAACTGCTCAAGTCATAAAATGGAGCTAGCATTCTCCGAGGAAATGGAGCAAAATTTCACAAGGGGCCAGCATCGCAAGTGCAACAAATGTGCGCAGAAAGGGTCACTTGTTCTTGACTATATATGTCCAAACAATAATCTGCGCGTATGCATGCGTGTCCTATGTTTAAATTTTTCATGTGCGCGTGCATGGTGCAACACAATGGGGGGCGCATGCATGTTAAGACGATGGGGGACACTGCATGCAATGTATGAAAGCTGGTCCTAAAAGATCTGTGGTGCATGCATGGCAGCATTCGTGCAAGGCGTTGGCTGCCGGATGGGGCTAGCGGGTCCAGTGCGTCAGGGCAAGAAGGCGAGCGGCCGGACTGGGCAAGAAGGCGAGGCCGAGACGAGCGCGCGATTCGCTGCCGGCTCTGCGTTCTCTTAATGTTTTGGCCACTCGCACATCAATTCGATCCGCTCCCTCGCAGACGTACACCGGCGCACCAGACGGGCAGCATTTCCTTCGCCAGATCGATCTTACGTCGTTGGGCCAATCACTCGTCCCTAGCTAGATCTTTCGTATCGTTGGGCCAACACATTACTCGATCGTCTCCGTACTTCAATACTACACCAACTAGCTTAGTTCTCAAGAAAAATTGTAACAGAACATATGGCTGACGCTCACATGGATTTGTACTTACAGCACGATCGCAATATACTATATACACTGAAGGTATTGCACACGCGTTGCATTTTCCTTATATACCAGACACTACAGCTTTACGTACATAGCTAGTACTTGAGTCTTTTACTGACAGCTTTTGATTTTAGTTTATAAATAGTAACAGCATAAAGAGAAACTTATAGAGAGACATTCGCGTGCGATTTTGGCTGATATAAATAAAGTCATTATAGTATGTACTACAATCAATTAGTAAACTCCGTCTTAAAAAACGCTCTGTTAAAAGGTAGATACTAAAAAACTATTTACCGTAGAAAAACAGTTTATAGAAGCCAAACGAATAGGGTCTAATCAGAAGGCTCAGTTGATTTCCAGGACCTTTTAGAAAATTCAATATAAATAACAACATACATCAAAATTCAATATTATTACATTCATTTCCATACACACAGTGAATACAACAATTAAATTACAACTGAGATTATTTCTTACATATTTCCAGTTAACCAGAAATTACAGATCAACCGACAGTATTAATTGCAAGAACAGCAAGTATTAAGATAATGAAAAACCAGCTTGCCGTCAGAACCCTCGTTTAGTTATTGAAATGGGCATTTTGCTAATTAAGATATCAGACCGTCTGGGGCCAGTCGACACCTCTAGCAGCCGTAGGGTTTCATCATTCAGCATTAAAAACCAACCTAAATCCATTCCAAATTTCCAATTCACTGCTAGCCATCCACTCCTCGGCACAATGAAAACCCCCTAAGAGCACAGAGAAGGCACAGGGAGGAGATAAGACCGAGAGAACAACCAAGAGAAGAGAGAAAGAGCCATTTCCACCCATGACTAGCAATAATGCTCACCCAGCCAAACAACACCAGCAAGCCCACGGGTTCCACAACCATCACCACCTCCACCCCATCCTTGTCCAAAAATCACTCAAATCAAAGAGTAAATCAAGTAAAATCCATGAACTAAAAGTAAATGGGAAAGGGGGAAGTTATTAGAGGGGTGAAGCTCGGATCACAATGGCCGAGGTTAGATCTGCAGGGCCAAGGGCCATATTCCGCAAGCAGCAAACCGACGAGGCACCTGGGCAAACGGCGGCAGCCAAACTGAGTTAGGGTGGGTGACCAGGTGAAGGTGAGATGAAGAGTAGCAGCAGAGCCGGCAAGGGAGAGGAGATCTAGCCAGGGGGTGAGACCAAAGCGTGGTGCCGACGGCCCACCGTACCAGGGAGGCGGCACCGAGGGAGCAGCAGCATCATCAACAGTGGAGGTAGCGGCATGAGGGAGTTGGCCAGTGAGGAAGCAAGGTCAGAGAGAGAAACTGAGTGAGGCACAGAGAATGAGAGAGATGAGAGAGAGAGAGAGAGAGAGAGTAGGGAGTAAGTAGGCCAAGCCCAGTTGGATGGTCAGCTGATTAAGGAGAGAGGAGGGAGTAGCAGGGAGTTTATACTACATAGCGATGCAATGAGTACTCTGTTGTATGTTTAGTTGCATGCCAAGTCATTTAGGTAATATTCAAATTATAGAACTTAGGTAATAATTGTTTGTAAATATTAAACTGAAATAATTGTCATCAGTAAACTAGATTCACATGACAAAATAAATAGCTTTTAATTGTAAAATTCCGTGACTGAATAATTGACTTAGGGATTGTATGGAACACATTGGTATAGTTTATCTTCTATATTCATAAATTGAACCATAGCGTACATGTTGAACGTAGGAAAAGAATCAAGCCTAGAGGAAGAATTTCACCCGAGAGAACTTGAGATTGAGACCTATGATCAACTCGCAAGAAAATATACCTTTGAACATGTGATCAGATTATCTTCAACAAAACAATTATTTTTGTACTAAATTATTGTTGTACTGCATCAAATAAAAATCTGTTTAATCTGAATGAATGGCATGTGAATGCCATGACAAAGGGAAAGGCTGGGATCCTTTACATAGGGGTAAAATCTAAGGACTTACAAACTTCACTCGTGTAATGGACCATATCAACTGTATCAACCATTGTTCTGTCTAAGGACAAGTAGAATCAATGACTCTATCAAGGTTATTATGTACTCCACAACTAGGTATGTAGATTTATCTAGGGAAGAAACCAGGCAAGGTCTCAATTAGACTTTGGGTCATAAAGGATAAGCCCGACGCACATATTTAGCAATGTAGAGTGTCGGAAGAAGGTGCATCCGGTGCGACTACAGCAGCCACCGCCTGAGCCGTCGCAGCCTAGTTTGCAAGCATCACCGGAAGAGCGGTATGCAACAACGTGACGAGGTTCTACACCTGAGCCGAAAGCTGCTGCATCTCGCTCTGAGAAGCAGCTTGGACCAAAGAGGAAGGGCGCCAGCTGTGCCTGGGGTAGGATCTGCCGGTGGAGGTAAAGTTGATACATCAAAAGCGGAGTTTATTGGTGAAGAGGTACAATCCTGATTGTCATGTTCGCCTGTACGTCCGTGCACCCGGTCCACGTACTCCCACACACAAGCGCTAGCACGTCTAGCCGGAGGCATACTGTTGCATGGAAAGGAAGATTGGAACAAAACAAGGAATAATGGTAAAGCAAAGGAAGTAACAATTGGATACGGAATCAAGTAATATACCAGTGACTAGATGTGCAAGCATGAGTAAATTAACCCGAAGCCCTGTGTACGTGCCTCTTTTTTTCCAGAAACTACAGCTTGGGCTCTGATACCAACTGTAGCACCCCACATACAGCCAAACTGGGATACTACTATGGAACGTCAACGCCAAAGTAAAGAGGAAATAATAAAAGTAACAATAGAAATCATAAGAAATTTAAAACCTTAAATGTACTTTATTTAGATAATCAAAGGAAACTAAAATAAATGTTTGAAACAAGGGACAGGTCCACTTCTAATCAAATGAAGAATAAAATAAATGGCAAAAATAGTGGCAAGCCACAGTGCTGAAACTCGAGTGCTCCCACCCATGCATATTGCTATCACTCCACTGGCCTTTTACCTGAGAAGGGAAAGAGCAAGCGTGAGATTTGGGAATCTCAGCAAATACCCAACAACGGTCGTAACATAATGAGTAAAGACAGGTAATGCAACCAAGATAAATAAGCGACAAGCAATGTAAGCAAGCACTTGATACAGATTAAAGGCAACAAACTCAGGTTACCGAAAACACTGATATAACCGTCGACGAGGTGTAATATCCTGTGTAACGAGAATGTACGGCCCCCCGTATGTTATCAGGTGGGTGGAAATCTCCCCTATATGTGGGTAATCCCGAGCTAGGTAACCATCATTTCTTTTATTAGTGAATTATCCAAGATGTAATTAGAAATTCGAGGGTGAATTAAGGTAAAGTATGAGGGTAATAGGTTGATACAATTGAGAATGGAGAGACATGATTTGTGATACCCAAGCGATGGAGAACAAAGATCCGTTGATAGCATACTAGAACCTATCCTAAAGAGGACACTAGAAGGAATCACACAAGGGTTGTCAATCATACAATTTTTATTACATGATAAGTGACTATTAGTCAGATTAATGTACCACAACTAAATCAGCCAAAGCCCGTAATTAATAATGAATAGTTAAAGGAGTCACACAATTGCTTGCTCCCTCGGCCGTGCGAAACGCTATTCGGCCAAGCGAAACTACGCTCGGCCGTGCTAACTACCATTCGGTCAAGCGAACACTTGTTTGCCCGTGCAAAACCCCGTTCGGCAACGCGAACGAACATTCGGCCGTGCAAATGGTCGTTCGGCTGTGCCTTTGCCCCCGGCCACTGGCTGCCACCACTCACTGCCGCCGGCAAAACCGTGGGCACATACGCGCGTACAGCCACGCCTTGCACCGCCGCCGCCTTGCGCCATAGAAAGTATTGAAAACAAAGTTGGGATAGCCACTCTACTTGCTCCTATCAATTGGCCTTCATGTCGCCGTTGAAAGCATCTAGGCCCCTAAAAATAGTTTTGGTAATTAATGAAATTATGTGAATATGGGACTAACGTGTTTTATGAGCATGCAAAGGGTTAGTTCACATAAGTGCAACAAGATGCAAGCCAAAGGGGATGTGTGAAGATCAAATTGGCTCAAGACAAAAGTATACTTAGCGTAGGATCCTTTTTTATTTTTACCGGTTGTCGTAGGGGTGGCCCCCACCTAAACCCAGCAGGCCTGGTAGGAGATTATAAGGCCCAGAATAGGCCATGTGTAATGACATAACTGCCCCCAGAGGGGATAACCAGATGTAAGGGTATATCTGTAAAAGCACTCCTCATGTGTATATATATATGGGTAAGCCATGGGGAGGGCCCAAGGCAACCGCACTTATCTTCATCACTCTCCACTACCATCTCTCTCTCTGTTTGGTCTATAGCCACAACAGTTGGCGCCGTCCGTGGGGAGGACGAGGACAAGCCTGAAGACCGAAGAAGAAGGATGGCACCGAAAAAAGCTTCTTCAGCGGCGGCGAGGGGAAAGAAGACGGATGGGTCGGAGCAGCGCGTGAGCACCAGGGCTTCGGCATCGGCCGCCGAAGGAGTTGGCGGCGGCGTACGCGCCGTGGTCGCGGGCGTCAACGCCCGCGCGGCAACAACCGACCCCGCCAGCACCGCTACAACGACACCTGCGGTCGAAAGCGCCCTGCTAGTAGCCCTTAACGCGTTCCAGCGGGAACTCGGGGACCTTCGCGGGGTCATTCGAGATATACAAGAGGCTCGGAGCCAGCAGATCGCGCCGGTGGTCGCGCCCGAGCCCACGTCAGAGAAGGTGGACAGCCGCGAAGCCCCCACATCTAGCCGTGTCCCGCTGAGACGCGTAGATCCGGAATCTCCGCTTTCGGCGGGGCTGCAGCAGGCAGCGTGGCCCGAAGACTTCAAGTTCCCTCGCATCATCGACCCGTACAAAGGCGACACGGATCCTCGTGAGTTCGTGCGCGTGTACGAAACCGCGATCGAGGCCGCAGGCGGAGACGACACCGCGAAGGCGAAGGGACTCCCCCTCGCACTGCACGGAGTGGCACTCTCTTGGTTTTTTACCATAGAGCCGGGCTCCATCTACGCGTGGGAGCAGCTTCGCGACCAGCTTCGTAGCAACTTTCAAGGACATTATGTCGAGCGGATCAATGCGGACCAGCTCTTCGCTGTGAAGCAAGGACCCTCGGAGACGCTCCGGGGCTACGTCAAGCGCTTCGACAAGATTCGAGGCCAGGTAAACGATGTTAATGAAACCACAGTCGTTAACGCAGCCATACAGGGCCTTCGCCCGGGCCCGATGGCCGAATACAACGCGCGGAGGCCAATCACGACAGTGGCCAAGCTCTTCGGCAAAATGGACGGGTATGCGCGGGCGGAGGAGGATGCGCGAAGACGCAGCATCACCGCCCCCGGCCTCGCCCGTGAGGAGCACCCCCCGCGCGAGGTCAGGGTGGGTGGTCCCTCCTCGAACCTGGGCCGTAGCCGAAAGCCCCGAGGAGGCCCTCCCCGAGGCAGGGAGGCCGAGGTACAGGAAGGCTCCTCACGGTGCAGCCCTAAACCTCGGCGCCGCCAGCGCCGGTCGCAGGCGGCCCACCATGTCCTCGCCACCGAGAGCGCCCACCAAGGACCCGACCCCGCCTCACGGAGGGGAGACCGGGGATCGGAGGGCGGATTTGACTACGGCAGCCAACCCCACGCAGAGCAAGAGCTCCTGCACTATGGCAAGTGGTGCGAGGTACACGGCTATGGCGATCATTACACAAGGGCATGCATCGCGGTGATGGAGCTGCGGAGGGCGACGGCCGGGTCTCGGGCTCCGCCTACTCGTCCCCCCGCCGAAGCCCGCGTAGGGCACCCAAGGGATAGCCCCATACGGGCCACCGCAACGGAGGGCGCGCAGCATCGCACCATCAACGTCATCACCGGAGGCTCCTCTTCAAAAGCCCCCGGGGAGCAGCCGCATCTGTGGATGCCGCCCCGCAACATCACCTTCGACTTGAACGACGCCAGGGGCGTGGAGTACCCTCACCAAGACCCTCTAGTCATCCAGGCCCACATAGCACGCTGTGAGGTCAGGCGCGTCCTTGTCGACGGGGGCAGCTCCGCGAACATCTTATTCGCAGAAGCCCTCGACCGCATGGCAATCCCCCGAAGCCGGCTAGAGCAGCCAGGAGCTCCACTTCAAGGCTTCGGGGGTCAACCGCTGCAGGTCCTGGGGCACGTATCCCTCCCTGTCACTTTCCGTCAAGAGGGCAACAAAGGTAACATCCGGACCGAGCATGTCACCTTCGATGTCGTGGATACCCCGCACCCCTACAACGCCATACTGGGGCGACCCGCCATCAACTCTTTCGAGGCAATCCCGCACCACGCCTTTTTGTGTGTAAAGCTCCCGGGCCCGGAGGGTGTCATCACCATCTTCGGCGACCAGGACTTGGCCAGACGTGCCGAAGGCGGCAGCCGCGTCCTGCATCGCCCGGTGCATGCCCTCTCCGGCGCGACCGGTGATGGGCCCTCCGCTCCCGGGTGGACGCCCAAGCCTCGGCCCGAAGGCGACGTCAAGAAGGTGCCGCTCCAGGCGGAGGGGCAGTTTGTGTCCATCGGCGAGGGGCTCCCGCCGGGGGTCGAACGGGAGTTGCTCCGAGTGCTTCAGAATAACGTTGACATCTTCGCATGGTCCCCGGAGGACATCAAGGGTGTAGACCGAGCAGTAATCGAGCATCGTTTGGCGGTCCGCCCCGACGCCAAGCCGGTCAGGCAAAGGCTCCGGCGTATGTCGATGGATCGGCAACAGGCGGCCAAAGCAAAGGTGGAGAAGCTTCTTCGCGCCGGGGTCATCCGCGAGGTCCACCATCCAGAATGGCTCGCCAACCCGGTGCTAGTCAAAAAGGCCAGCGGGGCCTGGCGCATGTGCATCGACTTCACGGCACTCAACAAGGCGTGCCCGAAGGACAACTACCCCTTGCCGCGCATCGATCAGCTGGTTGACGCCACCGCTGGGTGCGAACTCATGAGTTTCATGGACGCCTATTCCGGCTACCACCAAGTATACATGGCCGAAGACGACGAGGAGAAGACTAGTTTCATCACACCACTTGGGACGTTCTGCTTCGTCAGAATGCCCTTTGGCTTGAAGAATGCAGGTGCTACCTTCACCCGACTCGTCGCCATTGCCCTGGCCGCCCAGCTTGGGAGGAACATCGAAGCCTATGTCAATGACGTGGTGGTCAAAACTCGGCAACTTGCTCTACACGGCCGGGACCTCCAGGAGACCTTCGACAACCTCCGGAAGGCGGGCATCAAGCTCAACCCCGACAAGTGTGTCTTCGGGGTACAGGCGGGCAAACTCCTAGGTTTCCTCGTGTCCGGGCGGGGCATCCAGGCGAACCCCGACAAAGTAGACGCCATCCTGGGTATGGAGCCGCCCAAGACAACGAGGGAGGTTCAGAGGCTCGCCGGCCGCATGGCAGCATTAAACCGCTTCCTCTCCAGGGCGGCGGAGCGGGGCCTGCCGTTCTTCAAAACACTCCGCGGGTGTGATGGATTTCGTTGGGACGGAGACTGCGCGAAGGCCTTCGACGAGCTCAAGCAGCACCTGGCAAGCCTCCCAACTCTGGTCGCCCCAGCACCAGAGGCTCCTCTCCTGCTCTATCTGGCCGCGTCAGCCACCGCGGTCAGCGTCGTCCTCGTCTTAGAGGAGGGCGCCACGCAGCGGCCCGTCTACTTTGTCTCCGAAGCCCTTCAAGGCGCCAAGACAAGATACACAGAGCTTGAGAAGCTCGCCTACGCGCTGGTCATGGCCTCCAGGAAGCTTCGGCATTATTTTCTGGCTCACCCGATCACAGTGCCTTCCTCATTCCCCCTGGCAGAGATGCTACATAACAAGGAGTCCACAGGGCGTATCGGTAAATGGGCCGCCGAGCTCGCTCCCTTCTCCTTGACGTATGCTTCGCGGACGGCAATTAAATCCCAAGTCCTGGCGGATTTTCTCGCCGAATGGACCCCGCCCGCCCAACCCGGCCAGACGCACGATGATCCTGTCTGGACGCTTACAATCGATGGAGCTTACAGCGTCGCCGGCGCGGGCGTAGGGGCGGTGATCATCACGCCCGAGGGACAGCGTTTGCTATACTCGGCGCGCCTCGCCTTCCCCGCCACCAACAACACGGCTGAATACGAGGCACTGCTCTTTGGCCTGGCAAAGCTCAAGGCAGTCGGCGCGAGACGGGTGTTGGTCCGCACCGACTCGCGCTTAGTGGCCGGCCATGTGGACAAGTCATATCAAGCCAAGGACCCTGAGTTGGCCAAATACCTCGCGGCGGTGAGGGCGAGGGAAAGGCACTTTTTGGATGTCACCGTCAAGGCCATCCCCCGGGCGGAGAATGAGCAAGCCGACGCCCTCGCCAAGGCGGCCAGCCAGCAAATGCCCCCCCCCCCCCCGAGGGGGCATTCTGCAAGGTGTTAGCAAAGGCGGCCATCGCGCAGGACAAGCGAATGGTGGAAAACCGGATTATAGGATAGATGATTGTACCATCAAGAGGGATCTTGGCAAGTAGCTTGAAAACATACGTCTTGTGCCATATGGATCAACATTAGAAACTTGCATCCATCAAAAATCAGTTTTAAAATAGATTCTGTGCTCTGTCTGGAATGGCGGTACTACCGCAGTTTTGAACGTCGGAACTACCGGAGAGCGGTAGTTCCGCGCCCAAATGCGGTAGTACCGGCGAGCGGTAGATCCGTTTCCTGAACGGATCAACTTTTCCAGAGAGCACCCGCGGATACACTTAAGCTCTTGCGGGAACGGAAGTACCGACGATTTCAACGCCGGAACTACCGCACCTAGCGGTAGTACCGCATTATGAAGCGGTACTTCCGGAGCCCGGAAGATCCGGAGGGAGAGCGGATCGATTTTTCCAGAGAGCACCCTCCGGATGAAGTCTGGATTTTCCTGGAGCGGAAGTACCAGTGATTTCAACACCGGAACTACCGCTGTGTGCGGTAGTTCCGCTGTCCAGAGCGATACTTCCGGAGTCCGGAAGATCCGGCCTCAGACCGGATCAATTTTTCCAGAGAGCGCCAAAATTTGAACCTTTTGGAGGTCGACTGGAGCGGTAGTACCGCGCCGGCTGTGCGGAACTACCGGGGAGCAGTAGTACCGCAAATGTTAACGGCGGTAGTACCGCGCCGCCAAATCCAACAGTCACTGCAGAGCTCTGACATAGCCGTTCTGGCGCGAAGATTTGATTGCGGTAGTACCGGCCCCTGGGGCGGTAGTACCGCTCGACCAGAATTTTTTCTGGAATTTGTGTCAAACGGCTAGTTTTGGTTGGTGGAGGCTATAAATACCCCCACCACTGCACAAGGGCTAAGGTTAGAGACTCATTGCATATTCCTTGAGCCCAAGAGCATTCATTCCACCCACTTTCTCTCATTTGAGCATTAAATTGAGGTGGTTTTGCAATTAGTGCAAGATTTTCAATTGTTGATCCACTTAGCACAAGAATTGCATTCAAGTGAAGCCCTAGGTCTATTACTCTTAGTGCTTGCCGGCACTTGGACGATCGGGCGAAGTTTGGCTTGGTGATCTTCTCAAGAAGCTTGTGAGAAGACCCGGCAAGTTGTGAAGGTTGGAGCTCACCTACCCGGAGCGGGGAAGAGCTACATTAGTGATCGAGGTGATTGGCTCAATTCGTAGATCCGGTCCGATTCGTTCGGGCTAACCTCAACGTGGACTAGGGGAAACCGGCAAGTTTCCGATCACCACGGTAAAACATCGGTTGTGTTCGTTTGTGCTTAGCTCTTACTTATTTACATCTTTGTTGATCATTTGATTGTTTAGAGCTAAGTTTGTTATATTGTTAACTAGAATTGCATAGGATTAATTGCTTTACATTCTTGTCATCTAAATTGTAAAGAATTAATCAATTGAACTAGAAAAAATTAAAAACCTCCTATTCACCCCCCCTCTAGTCGGTATCCTTGATCCTACAGCCGTCCCCTCTACCATGCCCTAGCACATCACCATGCCCTGCAACACGTCGCCTCACCACACCACCCCCCATGCCAGCCACGTCGTTGCCCATGCCGAGTCCTGCTCCTAAGTCACCGGCAACAGCGCTGCCACAGCCTCCCTGTCGTGGCTATAAATGGCCCCCTGAGCTTGACTTGTCTCGCACCTTCATCCCCCCATTTCTTTCCTTTCTTCCATCAAGTTGTGCGCCTACCGCCACCGTGGCCCCACGCTGTTCCGGTTGCTCCAGTCGTTCACTCCAAAAATTAGCTACATCTCGGTGTGTCCCTAAGCCCCTTCTATCGTCCCTCCAACTTAATTGAAGGTTCATGCGTGGAGTTGCCGGAGTCTCCATTTTCCCCAATTCCGACCGCCGGCACTCCCACCTAGGCCATTTCCTCCACAACGCATCCCGGCTCGATTCCTTCCTATGGAAGCATCTCAGAGATGTCTCCTATGCTCCCCAACCACTGCTCGGCCTCCTCCTCCACCCCAGCTCGCTGCCCATGGCAGCCCCACTGCGTCGCCGCCCACGCACGACGCCAGCACACCTCGGCATCCCTCCGGCTACGCCAACTGCCTGGGTAAGTTCCATTGGCCTCTCTCATGCTTATACGCTCGCCACTTTCTCCTCTCCTCCACTACGGCACCGCCGCCCTTGCAGCTTCCCTGCGTCGAACGCCACATGCCGCTGCTGCCCATGCCCAGCGCCACCCCAAGCCAAAGCCCCACCACTTTTTCTTCCACGTCCTCCTAATGACCCATTTTGGTGGCTTCCATTCCCTCTCTAGCCACCAGCCATCGACGACAAAGCCAACACCGAGCGCCGTCTGGGTGCTTTGTTTTGAGCCCAGCTCATGGCCTGCCTCTTCTAGTGTGTTTCCCCTTCAATTCACAAAAGGGTAGCTGCCCAGTTGGTTAGTCGATGCATGCTTCACACCGCAGATGCTGGGTTTGAGTCCCCCTTTTGCCATAGTTTGTTTTTATTATTATTAGCCCATTTCAATTAGAAAATATTTACGTAATAAATCAAGTTAGCTAAGATAATTGATTTGGGTTCAAATAAAATTTACATATACACTAGAATATAGGATTATATGCATATGAACAATTAAGATATTAATTGGCTAATTAACAAAATAATTAGGAAGGTGAAATGGGAGCTTATGTTTCGACTAACATCCCACATAAAATGACGATGGATAAATTAGAATATGCCTAAAGAATATATTGTAAAACTATTTGCATAACGAAAGAATTATATAATTAAGTAATACAAAATTTAACCATCCAAAATATGGCTGTCATTCCTATATCTTAAAAAGGTCATGAAAATACTTCTTCGAACAACAATTAAATAAATTGAAGTATCAAGCCGTTAATATTTAAACTATAATTAAGTGACGTAAATGAAAGATGTCATTGCATATAATTAATTGTCTCAAAAGCCATAGGGATCCCTCTCCAAATGGTACTTGAACAATTTAGGGAATTAAATTGAATGTTGAGTCACTAATGTTAATTTCGAATGCAAAATTAAATTAAATGTTACCCCGAATATAGTTAGTTAAATCTCCGCAGTAAGTGACATCTAAATTAAAGTATCCATTCCCATTAGCCTATTTTCTTGGAATATAGTTGACGCCATCAATAATTGATTAGAACTGTTATGACAAATAAAAGATCTTAATCAGTATAACTATTGGGAAAATAATGTTGAAAATTGTTAGCATATTGACTAACCCTTAGCTTAGAATGCAAGTTAGATTAAAAATGATGTATGAACCCTTAGGTCATGGCTAATGCTCTTGCGATGTACAAATTAGTGCCATTCAAGAAATAACAAGCTAAAATCATATATCGATCCATAGGTCTAACCTTACTCATGGAACTTCCTTAATAAATATAAAAATACTCAAAAGAAGTTGTTAAATTAAAAGATCGAGATATGGCATTCTATCATTGGCTATGCCAAGCCATCGCTGAGTTCTAAGCGGAATATTCTCGTGAATATTCCTTCATCATGAACCTTCCTTGACATTCGCCTCGACAAATTTTTCTCAATCATTCATCATTTCGCTCCAACCCTATTTGACTCCGTCAATACTCCACGCCCAATCAACCTTGTCTCAAAACACCCATTGACTCATAATAAAGATAAATTGAGTTTATTTGGATTTATTTGGACCTTTGAGTTATTTGCATTTATTTGGATTCAATTGTTTATCTCGTAATTAGAAATTGGAGTTCTAAAGAATCAATGGATCAAGTAAGACCAAGATCGAGATAAAGATGAAAGCCAGCAGCTCAAGACCATCGAATGAGAAGGCTTTGAATAAGCTTAAGACCACGGTAAACTGTGCAAGGCGGGTTAATACTTTGATCATATTGAACCTACATTTTTTGCAAATTATTTCCATTTTAAATTATCAAATTGCATGATGTTATTTCATGTGCAAATATATGTTTGTTTTAAGATTCTAGTTATATGCCCATTATTTAACTTGTTAGTATTACACACTTTTGGAACATTTGAGTATTTGAGCTTTGTCACCCTACAAAATAATAATGGTAAAACTTTCGAAAATAAGTCTATAATTATACGCCATGCTTAGTACTGCTTAGATACTCGGGGGCACCAAAATGCCCCAAGCATCACTTTCAATCATGAGAAACTGATTTGGGAAGTCATGGGTGGAAATGACTGGTATATTTTGACATGATTATTTTATGCTCCTAAAAACCCCCCAACTTGCTTAAATATCTGGGCGGATGGTATGGGGAGGCTGGTGCAGTGGTGCACGAGAGTGTGATTAGTGTTAGAACCACCCAGATAACCCTAAGGATTGAATCTTGTCATGACCTCCTATGTAAGATAAGTATAACCACAAGTCTGTAAATTACAACTTGGCTTAGTAGATTTACTGGACCCTAAAAGTCATCTCATCGGTGGGGGAGAAGGGTTGTGCAAGTGGTTGTCTGTGTGACAGTTTGAATGGGATACTCATTGAGGGTGAAGTTTGCCACAGTGAGCTAGTCAATGTGGGTAGTCCAACTGGGCTAGTTGCTGGGGGGTAGAACATCCCACGCAATTTATGGGACCCGCCGCAAGTGGGAGAAGCCCATATGGGTGAGATGATGGAAGGGGCAAAGTATTTTGAAAAGTTACTATACTGGTCTACTCAATCGCGTGACTAAGGAATCGTGTGCAGCAGCGAGTGGATCATCTCTTGTGGGTAAAGTGTACAAACTCTGCATAGTCAAAACTATTCAAATAGACGTGCCCACGGTCAAGGGCGGACATGGGAACCTAACCAGATATAGTTCTATCTCAAAAACTTTGTGGGTGAAATTGAAAAAGTGGCAGACAGTGAAAAGCCCTGAATGGTATTGCCTTAAGTGTCTTCCCAGTGATAAGGTACGTGAATATAACACTGAAAGGTTAGCATATATATGGTGCAAAAGTCATGTAACGGTGGATGAAATGTGTGCTACTATTATTACTGCATTCTTTTTACCCAAATATCATGTTTTAGTACAAACTGGTAGGTCCCAAGAAATTTCTATGTATCGTATTTTAAAAGCAATTTATGTCAAATAAAACAACCCGAGCCTTACCTTGATAAGCCATGCATGCTATATATTTGCATCCTATGTATTGGCTTGCGGAGCACGATGGTTTGTGCTCACCCTCGCTCACTCAATTAACCTAGAATCAGGAGTCAGATCGCTACGCTTCAGCACTACACCTGGTCATGATGGTGAAGAAGATGAAAAGATCAAGAATTAGGTCGCGAACCCCAGTTGGCTGCCTGTGGGCATGTCCAGAGGGTTCCATCTGTGTTTCCATTTCCGCTACTACATTTTACTAATTTCGGCCGAATCGGCCCATGAGTAAGTCTACTATTATATTTACGCTTCCGCATGATATGTATTTTGATGTTTAGTACTGTATCTGTGAGCACTATCTACTGATCCAGGGAATAGTGCAGTGGAATCACAGAGGATTCTGGATTGTAAAATCCAAGTCCGACATCTACCTACAAGATTACCGAATTTCAGAGCCTAGTAAATCGAGCCACCATACTTGAGAAGGAGCACTCCAATTTAGGAGAAGAAAGAAGGCCAGATTTGACCAATGGCCTCCAATGATAGGTAGAGCACACCGTCCAATGCCACCATAGCAAGCCAGTATAGTAGTAGAGATCTTTTCCAAGACCACCACCACAGCTGATAAATCAACCCCAAACCTCTACAAACATCCAATGTGCTAAGTATTGAGGAAGGCATTTCACTATGGACTGCCTTCGAGGTACGAGGACCTATTTCAACTACGAGAAGGAAGGACATCTCAGGATGAACTGTCCCTACCCTGTCAGAACAGTGGGACCACAAGTGCAACAGAGGAGGAGTAGCTAGGAATGTAGCCATAATAAGAGTAGATAAGGAAGTCAATCAAGAGGACAAGCCAAACTAAACCATGTAATAGTCAAGCAGTTAGGAGAAGCCACTGATGTTGTCACAGGTAAGCTACTTATCCCACCATCCCTTGGTACCATTCTTTTTTATCTTAGAGCCACCCATTCCTTTATCTCTCAAAAGTTTCTAAATGAGAATATGCTATAATGTGAACCATTAAAGAAATCATTGGGAGTCAATACCCTAGCGAGAATTATCGCAGTGACATCAATCCGAAAAACCAACCCATAATCATTCAGAATACTAAATTTTCGGCCAACCTCCATGTGATAGACTTAACTGACCTAGAAGTCATACTAGGCAAGGATTGGTTAGCCACAAACGGGGTTAAAATAGATTGTGAACTCAAAAGTGCATCCATAAGGAAGTTCGATGGCTCTAGGTTGATATACTTTGGGAGTAGAATGAAACATCAACAATCCGAAATGAGAGTTACCAGCCTTCAAGAAGAAGAAGAAGTAGCAGACATACCAATAGTCCAGGAGTTCCTTGATTTATTCCCCGATGAATTACCTGGTATGTCACCAAACTGAGAGTTAGAATTCACAATTGAACTAGTTCTGGGCACAACCCCCGTATCCAAACGACCTTACCGGATGATGCCATGAGATCTAGTAGAATTAAAGACCGAGTTAGATGAGTTAGAATAGAAAGAATTCATCAAAGAAAGTGTATCCCTTGGGGAGTCCCAATGTTATTCACGGAGAAGAAGGGCGGAGGTCTCAAACTTTGCACAAACTATCGAGAATTAAACAAGATCACTATAAAGAACAAGTATCCCTTATCCAAAATAGATGATCTATTTGACCAACTCAAGGGTGCTTGTGTATTTTCAAAAACCGACCTAAGGTCTGGGTATCACCAAATGAAAGTGAAGCCAAAAGATATCATAATGGTTGCATTTGTCTCCTAGTATGGACATCAGGAGTACACGGTTGTCCCATTCAGGCTAACTAATGCACCAGACATATTCATGAACTTAATGAATAAGCTCTTTATAAAATACTTGGATAAATTCATAGTTATCTTTATTGATGACATCCTAGTATACTCAAATAGCAAGGAAAAACACAACCAACACCTAAGGACCGTATTATAGATCTTAAGAGAGAACCAGTTGTATGCCAAATTTAATAAATGTGACTTTTGGCTAGTTCATGTAGCCTTCCTGGGGCATATAGTGTCAAGTAGAGGAATAGAAGTAGACCCCAGCAAAATCAAAGCAGTTATGTCTTGTAATTGCCCCCACCAAGACACTAAAATCTGGAGTTTCTTGGGTCTGGTGGGATATTACCGTGGATTTATAAAGGGATTTTCTCAAATAGCATCACCACTCACTAAGTTTTCAAGAAAAGCTGAGAAATACAACTAGACAAAATCTTATGAGGAAAGTTTCCAGAAACTCAAAAGGCTCTTAACTACTGCTTCTATGCTAGCAATGCCCTAAGAAATGTTGGTTTCGTCAGTGTCATCTAGATAGAGATTATTAAACAAGTGTTCCAACTCCAGATTCTCCACGTAATGTTAAGCTCGTGCATCAGCGTGTTCCTAGTCTTTCACTATAACAAGTACTTCCACTATCTCACTCGTGAGATTTGTTCTTCTCTTCTCTAATATTCTTCAAGAAAGACTGCAAGTAGACTCGAAAGAAACCATGGAGACAGGAACAACTGACAGACACATCCCATGCTAATATGGATAGCATCGTATATGTTACCTTGTGCTCATGACATCATCCCAAAATGTTGAAGTCCTCTACATGGATCATATCACTATCCAGAAAGATTGATAGTTCCCTACAGCCACTAGTATGGATTACTGTAGCACTTAATATTATAAAGCTTGATCTTCCGGAGGATCCTGATGCACTAAAAATTTTGCCCCACGTATTTTTTTTCTTACCTATGGTGGGTGCTGGTGGGGGTCGTTTCAAGGGAACTCCCTGAGACTTTTGTTCGTACTTTGGTAAACTTCAAACAATTTAGTACAAACATCTAAAAATAGATAGAAGAATCTATCCCTTTAGCACCACCTAGAAGTGAAAAAACATTAGTGAATCCTTCAATTCTAGCTCTTGGATCTAAAATAAATGCACATGCATATAAATATGGAATATCTTTTCAATATTTCAAATATTTAGTTTTCATAGCACACAGTCTCTCATAACACTATGTTCTTTTTATTAGCTTTCAAGTGACCCGTAATTGCAACAATATGTTGCACAATTAAAAGAGATGTTGGATGGTACACTCCGGATAAAGCAACAATGGTTGCGTAAAAGAGTTTCAGAAATACTAGTAACTTCTCAGCAACATACCAGTGCTGCTTAGTCAATAGTATGTTGTCATCATGGCTGTGATAGTGCATGTGGATAAAACAGAAAATGTGCACTTACAAGGTATAATGTTTTGTAGCATGAGATAAGTTGAGTTCCACCTTAACGGTATGTCTATACCGAACTTTCATGGATGTACACCTATCACAATGTAGAAGTTCTTATATGCTATAATCCATTAGTTAGAATGATTTACAAAAGAAATTCCATTGCTAAAAGCTTCAAGATATGGATCCAGCCTCTTTAAACCACATTTAAGTATAAGATTAATAATATGGTAGGCGTGTCACTGATATAACAAGAAGGATTCGGCATATGGACTAAATAATGGAGTGAGAATATCCTTTGCCCTGAAGTTTGCTACAGCATTGTCCAAAGTAATTGCAAAAAAATTATTTGTAAGACTAAAATCTTCCACGACTTTGATAATCTATTCTGCTATATTATCACTCGTATGTGCTACGTCAATTAGTTTAAAGCCAATAATTCTCTTTTCCATTACCTAGTCATCATTCACATAATGAGCAACTACACTAAGATAATCCTCTCTAGACTGACCACTCCATATATCCGAGGTCAAGGCCATCAAAAATATACATGCCTCAAAAAGTTCTTTTTATTTTAGAATGATCATTATTGTAGTATCTAACTAAATCTCTAGTTGTTGTCTGTCTAAAAACTGAAGAAAATCTAGGATTATAAGCCCTTCTAATGTAGTTTTCAAACACTTTGACTCACCAAAGTTTAAAGGTAGATCCTGTGTGGCAATTAAATGGACTAGAGATTCTCGAGCTACCTCAGGATTATAATCCTAGTTTTATATCGTACCATTGGCGTTGAACTGTGGCTGCATCTACTTCATGGTTATGCCTTGTTTTTCTTTACATCTTTGGACATGTCTGTACAAGTGACTGGTTCCACCTATAGACTTTGCTGACAATTCATGATGACAAATTTTGCAAACAACATATCTTTCCTAAGCTCCGGCTTCATCTCGCTTCATTATCTTATTGAAATATTGCTACACCTCGGACGTACTGGGTCTGGACCTCTTTGATCTAGTGCTTATAGATGCAGCGGTACTCATAGAGCCTAACAATGGTACAGTTAGGGTCTGCTCTCCTATTTGAGGTGGAGGCATAGGTGGAGACATTTCATTCCCAAAAATAAAAGATCTTCCGAATCAATTTCGTATTCACTTGTAGGAAAATTGTTAAAATTTTCCATAGAGAAATGTGAAAACTGCATAATGTAAATAGAAAATTACACTATTACCTATTTTATATCATAACAAAGAAAAGTAAGAACAATGTAAATATATAAAAATTAGTATCGTTATCTCATTTCTTGACTGTAGTCGTGGCAAAAATATTTTGAATTTGTCAAATTATCACAAAGTGTATTGAAATTTTTACAAAAGAATTATAGGTTTAAGTATGGTTGGATGAGGGGGCATACTATCTAGTGTTGTTATCCTTGGTAATGACATGGATCGTTACACGCCTACCAGTCAATCATTCAGTCACCGGTCTATACGCCCGCGAGGGGTCTAGCTTGTTAGGAAACTTGGACTCTATCCAAGAGTCCTGATCTAATTGGGCACCCCACCGTAGACTATAAATAGGGACCTAGACCCCCTCATTATGTACGCATGAAAGAAAAGCAATAAAGAAAGACCGGGAGTTCTATCTATCTCTCTGTGTGTTCAATCTATTCTTCTGTGATTCTGTGATTGATTCGTTCTTGTTCTAAACAGAGGAATCGCTCGGACTAGTCGCCAGCGACGGTTTCTCAAAACGTTATCAGCACGACTTCGCTCCGGTGAACGAGGTAATCATCGAAGCACAGATTGAATTTTCTAGATCGCTTTTGAATCTGTATATTCTTTTCGCGTTCTAGATTGAATCTCTATGGTGCAAATCCGCCCTAATCTACCGCGAGCAGACTTGAAGTCGCCGGCACAATGCCGATCGGTAGATTGTGAAACGGGGTAGATGTTGATTGCACTGTAGAACGATGCAAATCCGCCTTAAATCTACCGCGAGCAGATCTGAAATCGCCGGCACAATGTCGATCGGTAGATTGCGAAACGGGGTAGATGTTGATTGCATCTAGATTGGAAAACGAAAAATACTTGCATGAGTTCTGTTTAACTCTGCATGATCATTGTGCAAAGATAGATATTATCATCTTCTCTATTCGGTTCTGCATAACCATGGCACAGAAAATGTACACACAACACGGATGCCGACTGGCCGTCACCGCAGCCGTCGCGCCTGTATGCGCGCCACCGGCCAGAAGCCGGCCGGAGTGCACACGACCGTCTGTGCCATCGCACGGCAGACGCCCCTGCACGGGCTACTGGTGCGGTTTCCGCCGTCGTCAATCCCGCATGGGCTGCACCCGTTGCCGTCCCCGCATGGATGGCCGCCGCGCCCGCACAGGCGCCTCCGGTGCCGCACACGCCATGGCCGCTCCGCGCGCATGCCTCTGCACGGGCCCAGTTGGCCGCCGCCAGCCTCGGCCATCTTCTCCCATGCGTCGCCCGCAGCCCGCATGCGCCCGCGCCACCGGCCACCGTCGCCTCGGCTTCCCCGCGCCCGAACGCACGCCGGTCGCCGTCGCCTCGGCTTCCCCGCGCCCGAACGCGCGCCGGTCGCCGTCGCCTCGGCTTCCCCGCGCCCGAACGCGCGCCGACTGCCGTCGCCTCGGCCTCCGCGCCGTCGCGCCCGCTTGGCATCCGCGCCCGCTCGAACCACGTGCACCGACCGAAATCTCGACGCCCGAAGCGCTGCCGCTCCGGTCTTGTGATTGCCCGGCCGCCGCCTCCCGCCGTGTGCCGCCCGCACGCCGGCGCCACTCGCCCCGCACGGCAGAGCCGACCGCCCGCCGCCGGCCGCTCGCCCCGTGCCGCCGCTCCTCGCGCTGCCGCGCCTGCAGCGCCCGCCGCCATTGCCCGCCGGGCGCCCCTTGCAATCCACCCGTTCGGGTGCCTCCGCCGCCCCGGCCTTTGGCTCCGGCCGCCGCCTCCCGGCTCCTTAGCCGCGCCCCGCATGGCGCAAACCCCGCGCGCTGCCTCCCGCCGGTGGGCCGCCGCCCGCTCCCGCCCGGATCGCCGCGCAGCACTCGTAGAAGCAGCCGCCGCCACTGGCTGCACAGGGTAGGGGAAACCCTACCCCTTGCCGGGTTTTGAGTGGAGGGGTGGGCCACTGGGCCAAACAGGCCGTCCGGCCAGTGGGCCGGTTCGGGAGAGCAGCTGGCCGCATGGGCCTGAGCGAGATGGGCCGGCCGAGAGTGGAAAGAGATGGGCCGGCCGGTGGGGGGAGAGAAAAATGGGCCAAAAGGGAGAAAAATGGCCCGGCCGGCGGGAGGCATTGGAATTTTGCTGAAAAGCCCCTTATTTTATGGAAATTACCTAAAGGCCCTGAAATTTGCATTTAAGTTCCAAATTTTGCAAAATAGGCCTCGTGATTCCGAAAATTGTGAATAAGCCCTCAAATTTACCAGCGGATCCAGAATTTTGCAGAAAACCCCTCGGTAAATCAGAAAATTGCGCAAATTTTTCTCTGAACTGGAATTTTTGCGTAAAAACCCTCTGGAATTGCAGAATTTGCTGAAATTTCATATTTTGGCATAAAAGGGCCTCGGGAATCCGAATTTTGCGTTATTTTTAGCATTTGAAGCTTATTTATTTATGCCATTATTATTCTCTGTATTTTCTGTATTTATTTACTGTTTTGGTTAATTGTAATTACTGAAAATTGCTTTTAATCACTGAATTAGCAGTAAAAAAAATTATAGAAAATGCATGAAAAATTATGAAACATTACGAGAATCTTTTGTACCATTTATTTACCCGAAGTGAATTATTCCGTGCATGTCTACCAGCAGTAGACTTATACACATTTAGATGACTAGCATCACGAACTGGGAGTTCGAGGAGCTAGCCCAGTATGGCCAAAACTATCTGATGTTGGCATCCGATGTCGAGATTGTGCTTAGAGCCAGGTAGCTCTGCGCAGCTATTGGATTGGCGGACCGTATGACGTCCAACCTCTGTCTCACTCTTAAGAATGAGTACATAACGGAGAATAGCGCGCTAGCACTCTGGACCGCACTCAAGAAGCGGCTTGATAGGCTAAAGTACACCATTCTTCCTCAAGCAGAGTAGGAGTGGATCAGACTGAGGTTTGCCGACTTTAAGTCGGTCAGGGAAAACAATTCTGCCTTGCACAGGATTTGTAACCCCAATACAGAAAATTGAGAAAATCCTTCCACCCCAATGTAGCACAATCCACACGCAACTATCATCAAGATGGCTATGAGGAATACGCCGAATTGACCGATATGATGCAAGTTGTGGAGGCTCAGGACAAAGTTCTCCGTAAGAACTACGTCACTCAGCCACCTGGGAGCTCCGTTGGCTGTGAAGCCAACGCCGGGAGCAACAAGGCGCGAAAGCCCTTGATAAAGAAAAGGGGAAGGAAGGGTAAGGCCGCAGCCCAGAAAGGCAAATCAGATGCTCCACGTGAGAATAAGGCTATCAAGCTAAAACGGGATGGCAAAGGGCACATGAAGCCCACTCTGCATCGGTTGAGGGGGAGAGTTCCGAGCAGCTGCCTGCGCTAATGGAGGTTGAGACCATCCAAGCAACAGCACCCCCTCTCGGCCTAGCAGCAGCCAATGCCATGATTTTTCTTGAAGAGAATGTCACCCCTGAGAAAATAGCAGAAGAAGTCTAGTGCACTGAATGCATTTTGACTTTAAATGTCATTTATTTTGTGTGGAAGAATATGTTAGAATTTGCATGGATGGTACTTAAGAATTGTTATCTTCTCGTGATGGTTGGATGATATCTGAAGAATTCATTCATTTATTCAGTTTATGATGGCATGATATGTTCTGATATTGGAGTATTTTATTTATGTGTTGATTGCCTTCTCATACATGTTAATAAATACCCTATATTAGAACGAGTGTAGCGCCCTATAAAGGAAGTGTGCTTAGCCAGCAGCGGCACAATGCATACCATCTTAAGAGAGACTAAGAAGTTTCAAGTCGATTCGTAAGAGCACTGGCAGCCTTACGACAATCACCGGAAGCGATGCATGTATAATTGGTTCCGGAAGAGCCACATGGGCACAACTTTGGTCATTGAAGAAGCCTCATTGTACCCAGAATCGACTAGAACTCTCCTAAGTTTTAAGAATATCCGCGCAAATAGTTTCCGCGTTGAGACTAAAGAAGAGTACGGTAAGGAATACCTGCTCATTACGAAGCGCAAAAGGGTACTAGAAAAACTTCCTTCACTAGAAAATGGGCTATATTATACCAACATTAAAGCGCCTGCAGCGTACACTGTTCTGAAGACAGTGTTTAGAAGCTCTGAACACTTCTGTCTCCGGCATGACAGATTAGGCCACCCAAGTCTTAGGATGATGAGAAACATAATAACTCGCATGGGCATAATATTAATGTGAAGAATTTCCCGAATCATGAAGATTTTGTGTACCCTGCATGTGCCACCGGGAAACTAATTACTAGACCCTACACTCTGAAAGTGAAGGATGAAGTCCCTGCATTCCTGGAACGTATCCAGGGAGACATTTGCGGTCCCATTCAGCCCATCTTAGGGTCATTTAAGAATTTTATGGTGCTCATTGACGCTTCCTCGAAGTTGTCATATGTGGGTTTTGTTGTCCACAAGAAACCACGGCTTTGCAAAATTGATCTCGCAGATCATTCGCATCAGAAATGTGTTTCCAGATCATCATATCAAGTCCATCAGAATGGACAACGCCGGAGAATTTACTTCGAAGGCATTTGATGATTATTGCATGGCGATGGGAATTGCAGTTGAGCATTCGGTACTGCATGTCCATACCCAGAACGGTTTGGCAGAGGCTTTAATTAAGAGAATTAAATTTATTGCCTGACCCCTTTTGCATAATTGAAATCTAGCAGCTACATGTTGGGGACACGCAGCCCTGCATGCAACGAATCTCATCAACCTTAGACCTTTGGCCTACAACATCCATTCACCTATGTAATTAGCGCAAGGGTCACTACCGAAAATTTCCCAACATTAGGGGGAGGAAATCAACCCTTTGATGAAGAATGTCGGGAAATTATGTGGCAAGCCACGGTAATCCATGCAGGTGACCCGCGTACTAGTGAAGCGAATAGAGAAGTCCAGAAGACAAGAAAAGTCTAGAAGACAATAGATTTGCAAGCATTAGCAAATCAACTGCCTGATCACTTTAGTGATTTGAAGAGCGTGACTAAGTCGCATGTGCCTGCACGCACTGCACTGGAGAGGGTTGAAATACCAAAGAAAATTGAAGGTATCCCTAATCTCGTCCAGAGGCCTCAGAAAAATAAAAAAGAGGACGAGAACTCCGGTTCCTCGAATCCTTAGTAACCGGGGACGCCTGGTGAAGAAGGATAAGAGAGATTTATCACAGCCGATCATTGAAGTCCCCCAGAATGAGAAGGGGAGCCAGTTGAGACCTGGCACAAGTATGACACCTTCCGAAAAGGGCATACCGGATCTGAATATCCCCATCGGTATGGATGTGTGCGCACACATCGGAGCCGAAAAACTAAAGGGACTTGCCACCGCAATTGAAAGAAGCGACGCGCAAGGTGAAGCTCCAGAAGAAGCAACTCATGAAGAAATAGCTATAAATTATGTGCACACGGGAGAGTCCCTGAATAGGACAACAGCTAATATCGATATCTACTTCGCAAAGAAAATTGCCACCATCATCGATCTTGATCCCGAGCCTGCATCGCTCGCTGAATGTAAGAAAAGATCAGATTGGAAAGATTGGAAGAAGGCAATAGCAACTGAATTGCTATCTCTGAATAAAAGAGAGGTGTTTGGGCCCGTATGCCGCACACCTCCCCACATACACCCCGTTGGGCACAAGTGGGTATTTGTTCGAAAGAGAAATGAAAGAAATGAAGTAGTGAGATACAAAGCAAGGCTGGTAGCCCAAGGTTTCACTCAACGTCCTGGAGTTGATTATGAAGAAACCTACTCCCCAGTCATGAGTGGAATTACCTTTAGATACTTGATCTCAATGGCAGTGAACTTGAATTTAGAAATGAAATTGATGGATGTTGTGACTGCATACCTTTACGGTAACTTGGATTCAGAGATTTACATGAAAGTCCTTGAAGAATTCCTCTCCCAAACCAAGACAGAGCAAATAGAAATCTGTACAGTGTGAAACTCAGAAAGTCACTGTATGGACTGAAACAATCTGGAAGAATGTGGTATAATCGCTTGAGCGACTTTCTCTGCAAGAAACGCTACACGAACAATGAAGACTGTCCTTGTGTATTTATACGGCGATCCCAGAATGGATTCTGTATAATCTCTGTGTATGTAGATGATCTGAATATCATCGGGACAGCCGAAGACATAAAAGAAGCAAGCTCCTACTTGGAGTCAGAATTTGAAATGAAAGATTTGGGCAAGACCAAGTTTTGCTTAGGCCTGCAGCTTGAGCATGTCCCTGAAGGAGTCTTGGTACATCAGTCGACCTACACCCAGAAGGTGCTTGAAAGGTTTGGCTTTGAGAAGGTATTTCCCTCGAAAGTACCGATGATCGGTAGGTCTTTACAGCAAGAAAAAGATCCTTTCCGACCAAGGGAAGAGGGGGAGGAAGTCCTGGGACCGGAATTCCCATACTTGAGTGCAGTGGGAGCACTCATGTATTTAGCAAACTGCACTAGACCGGACATTGCATTTGCCGTGAACCTCTTAGCAAGGTACAGTGCAGAGCCCACCAAAAGTGCAGAGCCCTATCTTTTGGTTCTGGTTTTGCAGTTTTTGGAGTTTATTTGAGTTTTATTTGATTTTATTTTTGTGTTTCGTCTCGGTTCCTCTCTCGTTAGATCACGCGTTCGAAGGAGCTGAAGCCGGATTCGAAGATCAAGAATTCCTAACTGAGCAAGGCCAAGGCAAGTCGTGTCCTTTGATCATGTTGAACCCAGTTTGCAATCTATTATTTAATTATTTTGTTTTAAATTATCATGCATCGCTACTTTATTATAAAACCCTTGTATTGGTAGTTATCGTCCCAATTGGTTATTTCCCCTCCTTGATATTTTGGAATACCTTGAGGCCATTGTCACCTTAGGTTGGGAATTACTTAGTGATGCAATATTAGTTGTCACATGGGTTGTGCGTTTAATTGCTTAGCCATGCTTATCACTAGTACGTTGGGTTCATCATCACATGTGATTAATTAATTTGACTTAATGAGATATTGAATCGTGGTTGGTGCCACTGTTATAAAATTTGTGTCGTGACGTTGGTGCGTCATTGGCAGTGATTATACAAAATTGGTTTTCACTTGGGCGATTGATCGTGCAGTAAAGGGGGTGCGAGAGGCACATGGGATGTGGATGTTTCGCCCGGGTAATTCTTAAGGACTTAACTTTGTGCGCCATTGATCTGAGTCTTACCGTGCAAACCACATGTCTGGAATGGGACAGACCTGGCTGATTAATTTGGGATGTTTCAATTTCAATCTCGCTGGGATGAACATGGTTGCTGATTTCCATGAGGCGCAAGGGGGGGGTGTGATGCGAAACCCTAGCGGGCGGGATTGGGTTGGAATTGAACATTGTAAAGGCCTTGTTGTGATTTCCTTAGCGCGAGGCTAATCACATCGTGTGGGTACAGTTGTGCAACCTCTGCAGAGTGTAAAACTATTCGAATAGCCGCGTCCTCGGTCATGGACAATGCTCGGTGATTTCACACGAGGTATAGTTATTTCTAAAAAGTTTTGGACAGTGGATGGTTAATTCACTGTTGGTTTAACTTGTGGATGGGAGGTCCATGAGTGGTTGGTTTAGCTTATGGATGGGAGATTCATAAGTGGTTACTTCAATTCCTTTGATTATTGTTTATTATTGTTTTACTTCAAATGCGTCTTCAATCTATTTATTGTATTTTCAAATGCCGTTTTATGCAAATTAACCTTTTAGCCTTCCATTGGTAAGCCTTGCATATTATATTGCATTCATTTGTTACAAACGGCTTGCTGAGTACCAATGTACTCACGGCTTTATGCCCCTGTTGCTCAGTTGAGGAGGAGGAGTATCACCAGCAGGAGGTTCCAGAAGGAGAGTACTTCGACGTCTTCGCGGATTAGGCTTCGTTCTCCACTCGATAGCCTGTGGGCGTGTCGATTGGCTGCTGCGCTTTCTTTTGGATTTCCGCTGCTAGTTTTTGTTAAGCCCTTCGGGCTAGTCTATTGTAAGCTTGACCATAAGGTCGTACTCTGATGATTATCAATATAATTTGGTTTTTCCTTAGAATATCGTGATATGGATGATATTTATCTTTGTTCACACTGTGTGCACTAGCGTGATCCTGGACTAGTGCAGAATACACAGGAGAGTCCGGATTTGTATATTCGGGTCTCTACAGAGATGGTATCAGAGCTATATCGACTGTAGGACGGAGCCCTAGTTAGAATGGTCGAATTAGTCAAGTTTTCAAATTTTATTTTCTAAATCAAATCAACCAAATGATTGTCTAGTAATTCTTGATTCTTACCTCATTCTTAGGATTCTTGCTCCTTGCCTCCTCTGAGAACTTGTTTTCGAAACTAAATTTGACTTCTTATCCTATAATGTCTATAGATGTCTCGAGTGTCCCTCGATCAAAGTAAAAGTTGGCATGGAATTCTTCAAGCTGTGCTGTGAAGTTTGGATCAAGGAAGCACCCAATATGTCAAGACAAGAGTGGAGATTCCCGTGAAGATTAGCAACCATTAGATTAAAACCCTGCCATAGTTTTAGCATCGTGTAGACCGTTTTGCCTTTTCTTGCAGTTGCGTGTGATGTGAGCTGCAAATTTTGCCCTTAAAAGCATTATATTGCAATCATGTCAATCTTTTATTGGTGTTATTTCCCCGGTTTTGCTGTTAGCCTTTTTCGGCTAAGTGTTTGTTTAGTTTAGGTTGCCATTAGAAATTCCCCTTAGACAAGTTTACCTCTCATCTATGCTTTTCCCACTTATCTTTAAAACCCGGTCAGAGTTTTGGAAGTGTCAGAGCAACTAACCCGGAATAAAGTTGTCCAAGTTCAACCTCAAGTCTTACCTATGCTTTTCCCCCTTACCTTTTCGCCTGGAGCAGTCAGTAGTGTTTCTCTTCAGAGCAGCAGCAAGATGGTTGGACCCAGGAACCCCGCAGAAGCATCGAGCAATCTCGCCTATTCCGTTCAATCTTGAAAGTACCCCTGCCAAGACTCCAGGAGCAAGCCGTGGAACATCGTCAAGTCAAGGAAGCCAAATACCTCAAAGCGTTGCAAGGGGAGCCTCAACCACGTCGTCTCCGAAGTCGCACCTGGTAACCTATTCTTTTAGTAAGCCTGAATCTCGGGGTCGAGATTCCGTTTAAGGGGGGAGGTTTGTAACATCCTGATTTTCAGAGCCTTTTGAAGCTTTTAAAATAAAATTCACCATTTGGATTTTTCTGAAATTAATTAAAGCTTAATTGGAATTTTCATTAATTAAAAAGATTTAATATGATTAAATTAAATATTAATATTTGCCAAAAATATTTTATTTGTGTTCCTTGTGTCACAAGGAATTTTTCTGTATTTTTTCTGGGATTTTTCGGAGTTTGTTTGAGCTCAATTTGAAATTTCCAAAAAAAAATCTGGAGAGAGAATGAACAGTACCGCACGGTACTGTTCATCCGTCTTCTTCCCAGGGCAGAGACTGTTCATCCGTCTTCTTCCCAGGGCAGAGACCCGATCGATCCCTCCTGCTCTGCGTACAGTTCTTTCCGTTTTTCCTCTCTCTTCATAACTTCCAAACCAGACCTTATCTCAATGTCTTCCCAAAAGAAAAGTTGTGCCAAATCACGCAAGGAATCCATCCCAACAGGCCTCTTTCCGTTTCGTTCATCCGTTTGCCTTTTATCTCCAATTTTCTGAAACGGACTCTAAACCGAAATCCGCGGATTGGAGTCGGTTTCTACCTCCTCCAAGCCTATAAATAGGACCCCTTGGCTCCCCTAAACCCATCCCAAGCCGTGCCAAGTCCCCTCAAAGCCCAGGACGCCGTCGGCACCGAGCCCCTCCGGTCCCGAATTTGCTCGTCGTGTCTCGAGCTATTCGGTGAGTTTCTTCGTGATCCTTTCGCGTCACATTGTGCCATCATGTCCCATCTACCTTCTGGCCAAATTAATTTGGTTTTGGTGCAGCCAATCTCCCGGAATCGAGTTTCCCCAATCTAGGTCAAGAGCGCTTCCCGACGTCGATTCGTCGCCCCCGGTAAGCTTTAGCCCTTGCCGTAATTTTTCCTAGCCTTGCCTTGCCGCGTTCTACGCCGTGCTCACTCCCTTTTCCCCGAAAAGCCTCCACAAATTTTCGCCTCCGAACCTCGCCATATCCGCCAATGGCATCTCGTGTCCCCCATCTACCCGGTGATGTTTTCACCAATCCATTCGCGTCACTTTGTGCCAAACCATCCCAGGTAGCTACCCTCCAAGTGGTTTTAGATTTCGTTCACCGAGCACCAAGATATTAAGTTTTTCCTTTTCCCTTCCCGACGTCGTTCAAACGTCGTTTGCGCCGTCTCCGGTGCGTTTCTGGCCGAGCTGATAATTTTTCTAGCTTCGCCAAGCCGCGTTCTAGCCCGTGCTCACCCTACTTCTCCATGTCCTATGCTCGGATTTTATTCCTCTCTCCTACCCATGTCGTTGTAGCCGCCCGTGCCGTCAACGGTCTCCGTTTGGCGTGCCGTCAGTTCCTATGTGTGCCTTAGGTCCCTAACAACCCATTTTGCTAGTTAGATTCATCTTCCATGCCTCCTCTCGCCAGCGCTAGCCTTCTCGCCAAAAATATTGCTCTCGGGTGAACAGTAACATCTGTGAATTTCCAGCATTTTCTTGCCCCGGCAAACTTTAGATGGCTCGTTCTCCTTCGTCCGAACTCCGATCGACCCGATTCTTCTTCCTAAATTCATATAAAATTGAGCCCTATCTTTTGGTTTTGGTTTTGCAGTTTTTGGAGTTTATTTGAGTTTTATTTGATTTTATTTTTGTGTTTCGTCTCGGTTCCTCTCTCGTTAGATCACGCGTTCGAAGGAGCTGAAGCCGGATTCGAAGATCAAGAATTCCTAACTGAGCAAGGCCAAGGCAAGTCGTGTCCTTTGATCATGTTGAACCCAGTTTGCAATCTATTATTTAATTATTTTGTTTTAAATTATCATGCATCGCTACTTTATTATAAAACCCTTGTATTGGTAGTTATCGTCCCAATTGGTTATTTCCCCTCCTTGATATTTTGGAATACCTTGAGGCCATTGTCACCTTAGGTTGGGAATTACTTAGTGATGCAATATTAGTTGTCACATGGGTTGTGCGTTTAATTGCTTAGCCATGCTTATCACTAGTACGTTGGGTTCATCATCACATGTGATTAATTAATTTGACTTAATGAGATATTGAATCGTGGTTGGTGCCACTGTTATAAAATTTGTGCCGTGACGTTGGTGCGTCATTGGCGGTGATTATACAAAATTGGTTTTCACTTGGGCGATTGGTCGTGCAGTAAAGGGGGTGCGAGAGGCACATGGGATGTGGATGTTTCGCCCGGGTAATTCTTAAGGACTTAACTTTGTGCGCCATTGATCTGAGTCTTACCGTGCAAACCACATGTCTGGAATAGGACAGACCTGGCTGATTAATTTGGGATGTTTCAATTTCAATCTCGCTGGGATGAACATGGTTGCTGATTTCCATGAGGCGCAAGGCGGGGGTGTGATGCGAAACCCTAGCGGGCGGGATTGGGTTGGAATTGAACATTGTAAAGGCCTTGTTGTGATTTCCTTAGCGCGAGGCTAATCACATCGTGTGGGTACAGTTGTGCAACCTCTGCAGAGTGTAAAACTATTCGAATAGCCGCGTCCTCGGTCATGGACAATGCTCGGTGATTTCACACGAGGTATAGTTATTTCTAAAAAGTTTTGGACAGTGGATGGTTAATTCACTGTTGGTTTAACTTGTGGATGGGAGGTCCATGAGTGGTTGGTTTAGCTTATGGATGGGAGATTCATAAGTGGTTACTTCAATTCCTTTGATTATTGTTTATTATTGTTTTACTTCAAATGCGCCTTCAATCTATTTATTGTATTTTCAAATGCCGTTTTATGCAAATTAACCTTTTAGCCTTCCATTGGTAAGCCTTGCATATTATATTGCATTCATTTGTTACAAACGGCTTGCTGAGTACCAATGTACTCACGGCTTTATGCCCCTGTTGCTCAGTTGAGGAGGATGAGTATCACCAGCAGGAGGTTCCAGAAGGAGAGTACTTCGACGTCTTCGCGGATTAGGCTTCGTTCTCCACTCGATAGCCTGTGGGCGTGTCGATTGGCTGCTGCGCTTTCTTTTGGATTTCCGCTGCTAGTTTTTGTTAAGCCCTTCGGGCTAGTCTATTGTAAGCTTGACCATAAGGTCGTACTCTGATGATTATCAATATAATTTGGTTTTTCCTTAGAATATCGTGATATGGATGATATTTATCTTTGTTCACACTGTGTGCACTAGCGTGATCCTGGACTAGTGCAGAATACACAGGAGAGTCCGGATTTGTATATTCGGGTCTCTACATCCTCTATGCTCATGAATTGCAAAGATGGACAAGATTAGAGTACTGCACACTAAGACTTGTTCACTAAGTCACTCCTCGCATCTAGCTTTGAAAGGTGCGTGTGAGGGATTGAAATGATGAGACTTAGAAAAGTGCAGAATTCAGGGGGAGAATTCTCTCAAGCCCGTTATTAAATCTTGATCATGAAGATTAAGTACCCAAAAATAAAGTCTTGCTGACCAAATGAATTTGGGTGAATTGTACTCTTTTTCCCTTGACGAGTTTTCCATGAAGTTTCTCGACCAAGGTTTTTAATGAGGCAATTCGTGCATCGCAGCATCACATGTATCATGTACTCTTTCTCCAAATTTTTCCCACTGGGTTTTTATGGAGTTTTGACGAGGCATGAGCATGTTGGGTGAGTGCCCAAGGGGGAGTGTTAGGAAACTTGGACTCTATCCAAGAGTCCTGATCTAATTGGGCACCCCACCGTAGACTATAAATAGGGACCTAAACCCCCTCATTATGTACGCATGAAAGAAAAGCAATAAAGAAAGACCGGGAGTTCTATCTATCTCTCTGTGTGTTCAATCTATTCTTCTGTGATTCTGTGATTGATTCGTTCTTGTTCTAAACAGAGGAATCGCTCGGACTGGTCGCCAGCGACGGTTTCTCAAAATAGCTAACCCTGGAGACATGGACGGCCCAACAGCCGGTAGGATGGGAAACACACGAGCTTGTGTCGCCGTTACTCACCATCAGTGCCACCAAGCACCTCCTGGACCCCTCCCTGCATGGCCGGGCCATGCTTCGACCATGCCATGGTTTCCTTGAAACAGAAATATATAATGCAAAGCTAAAGTCCCTTTAAGCTACCAACATGTTCGTTATTGGGTCCCTGTGTTAAATGAGCTCCTCCGTGGACGCTAGCTTCATAGTTAGGCCTTGAAATGGCAGTGCCAGGGCAAGCGCATATATATATATATATATATATATATATATATATATATATATATATATATATATATATATATATATATATATATATATATATATATATATATATATATATATATATATATATATATATATATATATATATATATATATATATATATATATATATATATATATATATATATATATATATAGGAAAAATATTTTTTACTCCCGGGTGTAATTACACCCACCTCTAATATACCATCTAAATAAATTTGAAATACTCCTTTATCACTTTAGGTATACTCATATACTAATTATAAGATATTCTAATGTGAACCACACGAAAAAATTGCAAGCGAGTCCATAGTTTTTAGCGTATTTTGTAAATACCTTTATATACGTACATAAAAAGGAGTATGTTCAAAAAACTGTACATACCACCTTTGAAAAATTGTTCATACCACCTATATAGTCTTAAATACTCGTATACTACATGTACATACTCCTCGTTACGCGAGATACTCCCTACGTTGTGAGATACAACATAGGGTGTAATTACACCCGGGAGTAGAAAAGAGACTTCCTATATATATATATATATATATATATATATATATATATATATATATATATATATATATATATATATATATATATATATATATATATATATATATATATATATATATATATATATATATATATATATATATGCATTGGCATATGTGGTGGTATTTTGTCTTGTTTGGGTCGTCACGTCGCTGTGCGGTCACCACTTGCTCCTCGTGAGGTCGCTGCAAAGATGAACACGGTCCTTGAACGCAACCACGACATGGAAATAGCTTCACCTTAATGCAAGACCACATGTTGGCCAGTTCATATTGGCGACCAGTTGATTTGTTGACACTCAATTTCACGTTGAAATAGAGAGTTGATTCAAATTCTGGTGCATGTTAGGGTGGAATTCGAGACCATGATGCATAGATTATTTCACGAAAGGCGTCATTTAGTCTCCCCTTAGATTACTCCAAGAGGAAAAAACAAATTTAACTTTTGGTACGGGCTATGGATCTACATGGACAAGTTGATCATGTCAGAAAATGGAAGAGTTGGAAGATGAATTCAGTAGCTCCCTAATTACCTGAAACTGTACATTGGTTGTGTTTACAATCTGTCGAATGAGATGTACTCTCAAGTTGCATGAAACACCCCAAATTTTCAAATGTTTTTACTACTACAAAAAGGGTCATCATAGACGGTTCGGAACTGTCATCACAGATGATTTTGTGAACCACCTGTATTTATGTGTTAGTGATAATCAGAGGTTATCACAGACGATTTGTGAACCGTTTGTGATAAAGACAACACAGACAATTTGTAACTAGAACCATCTGTGAACAAAACTATTACAGATAGCTCAAAATAAAAACCATCTGTGATACTCACATATCACAAATAGTTCTAGTTACCAACCATCTGTGATTGGCGAGTATCACAGACGGTTGGTATATAGAACCATCTGTGATAGTCCTTCATAGACAGTTTATAGCACAAACTATCTGTGATAGTTTATCCTATACCTATGCCCTTTGAAAACAAGTAAATACAGTGGCAAACATAATAGCATATTCCATTTCCATTAAGAATAGAATTCACCATTATATCATAACAAGATAACGAACCCAACTCTTTGATAGGGCAAGAATATATAACAAGCAGAGATCCTAGTAGACAATAGAAGCTGGATGCATCGGATGGCGGCCGGATATCACAGGCAATGGAGAGGCGACGGTAGCACCACCTTTGTGGCACGACGATGAGACTACACAAGACACTCTTATGACACTTACGATAAGAGTGTGTTGTGCAGTCAACCGTGGTGTCACAACGGAGGCGCTAGCTCACGGCGGTAGTCGGCATCGTTAAGGAACATGCTGGATGCATCGGATGGCGGTCGGATATCACTGGCAATGGAGAGGCGGCAGTAGGGCCACCTTTGTGGCACGACAGTGAGACTACAGAAGATACTCGTATGACACTTATGACAAGAGTGTGTTCTGCAGTCGACTGTGGTGTCACAACGGATGTGCTAGCTCACGGCGGTAGTCGGTGTCATCGAGGAACAAGTTGGATGCATCTGATGGCGGCCGGATATCACTGGCGATGGAGAGACGGCAGTAGCGCCACCTTTGTGGCACAACGGTGAGACTGCATAAGACACTCTTACGACACTTACAACAAGAGTGTATTATGCATTCGACCGTGGTGTCACAACGGAGGCGCTAGCTCACGGTGGTAGTCGGCATCGTCGAGGGGGATGCAGGAAGCTATATAGTGAATGAACTCACCCGTGACTGCCAGTGGAAAGGTAGATGGGGAGTAATTAATAAGGGCCGAGTGGTGGGAGGAACCAGCAGCCCAACACACCAAAGCCACTTCGGGGTGAGGCCAACACTATAGAATATTGTTCATACGATCCAACCCATCACTGTTAGAGATCCGTTACTATTCCAAACCCGATCCACATTGAATAGTGGAAACCCGTTACTGTATAGATCTGTTACTATTCATCAAAACCTATTAGACACATATATATCTATTTTGAATGTTTTGACCCCGTGAAGCTCATTCTCAGCTTCGTTTAGCCTAAATAGACTCCGATAAAACTATAGCCAACCCAAATATTATTTTGAACCCAGGCCCTGTACTGTTCAGACCCATTACTACTCACATAAACCCATTAGATAAATTTATATCCATTTCGACTGTCTCGAGCGCACCTAACCTATTTTCAACTCCGTCTAGCCAAACCAAACACCATTTGAACCCTATCCACCTAAATCTATTTTCTTTATATCTTTTTAGTTATTTTATTGTATTTTGCTCCTAGGTTACATTCTACAAAGCAGGAATTCATTTGTATTCGTTATTTTATGCTAGAATCCGGATTTGACTAGTTGGCCAGTAGAGAAACTACCATAGCAATTAAAGCTGTTGGTGTGAAATATGAAGCCTATAGTGAAATAATCAAAGATTGGATAAGAAGACAAGTCCTTATAATTGATCACGTTGAACCTAATTTTCAAATGTAATACTTTGCTTTCAAATACAAGTGTGTGCTTTCCACTATTGTTTATGTACATTGCCTAGGTACACCATGCAGCTAATACATCTTATTTCTCTTCTTTGATAATACCTTTCTCTTGTCACCATAGGATACTCATAACAGTAATATTGCCTGATTATTGTTGTGCTTAGATGTGCTCTAGTGGTAGAGTCAAATACAACATAAATATTGCAAATATAATCTTGGAACATAATAACGGTAGTGGTAACGTGGGGTTACCACGGGAAACAAAGAATGTTTTATAAAATGAAGGAGACTCAGGCGAGTGGTGGGTATGAGATCAGTGCAGGGATGGCACTAGTTTTGGATTTGTTGGTTTGTCTCGCCTAAGCCGATTAAGGACCGAATCCGTGTACGCTCATTTCTATACCCAATCATGTAACCACAATCTAGTATGGGAGGGACCTAGCCAATTAATTTGCTTAGTTTTGGCATAGACTCCTACGCCTTTGTAATAGACTTGGGGATGGACCGCGGGGCCATTTTTTGATAAAAGTGATAGGGGTGAGCCTATAGTGGGTCACTACCCGGGAGAGACCCGAAAGGTCTCTGCCCTTGAAGAGTGCACTCGACCGATAAGCTAACAATCGGGCACTTAGCATTGAGGGTTCATACCTTCGAAGTGAGGGAAAACATCATAAATAAGCATTGTAAAGGCCTTGTTATGATTTCTCAGTCCCACGCTTATGGAAGCGTATAATGGCCGATATTATAAGATAATCATATTTTGTGGGTAAAATTGTACACCTCTGCAGAGTGTTATAATCTATTCAAATAGCTATGCCCCAGTCATGGGCAAAGTGTGAAAATACCATAGTATGTAGATTTCACAAAATGGTTACTGGTTAATGGTGGTGTGGGAAAAGGATATGAAATGATGTATACGGATTGGACTTGGTAAGTAACTGTGAGGAGAGTTGCTCCCGCAAAGTCAATTGAAATTAGATATTTTGATTTTAGTTAAAAATGGCTAAGTCATAGATTTGAAAATTAGCTATGATATAATATTTATCAAATTGGCTTCACACTAAAGAAACATAATCCCATCTTTTGGTTAAGTCTTGCATATAGATAATAGCCCTATAAATGCATTCTACTATAGGACTTGCTGAGTACTTGGTGTACTCAATCTTACTTGTTTTCATCAAATCAAATACTAGAAGAAGAAAGAATCTTCAGCTTTCGTGTTAGGATATGACCGCACTCAAGCGTTCTTGTGGGGATTTTTTTTATTATTCTTAATGTAATTTAAAGTTGACCGTTAGGTCATATTTTAATCAAATTAGCTATTTTAAATGATCGTGAGCAGACATGATGCCTTTTCTATCCATAACTAAACTTATGAACTATTGAGGAAAGTACGATATCCTGTTCCCAAAAATAAAGTGGTTACGTTGCATTCTTGAACAAAGTTCACAATAGACTTATCACTTATCTTATGTTGTGACCACGCGGAGACTTTCTTCGGCTGCACCGAAGAGGGGCCTATCCTATATAACCAGTGAGGAGCGTTCGTGATCTGTGAACAACATCGGGTGTGTCGCTTGTCTAGTAGGGTTGTTGCATGTGGGTGGGAGGGTGGCCACAAGCCTACAGTGCAATATAAACATCCTTACATAGCGTGTTTGTGTTGTTACTCACTAAGGGACTATTTGTATTGGCTTTGGCTTGGAGCCAGTACGAATGCACCAGGTTCTATAAGCCATTTCTATCAGCTACTACTATTTATCAGTCACTATTTTGTGTTTTCATATGTTGTAACATATTTTTACATTTTATTATATTATAATTTCGTAAGTCGCATGATGGTCCGAGCATTATAGTATATTTTGTTGCGCCGTCTTTCTTACATAATGTAGTTAGTAAAAAGTTAAAGCCATAAGTTAATATGAACACTATCTTCCATCAGTCGTTTCTATCATTTATTACTATTTATCAGTAATAATTAAAAGTTATTAGTAAAAACTAATACGAATGGTGTCCTAACTTAAGGTCTCGCCATCGCAGGGCCCTCACTTCCGGCGTTTTTGCCCGTGCGGCAAAGGGGTTTGCGCGCTGCCCACCGCACGCAGGCATGCGCGGCAAGCACAATCCCGAGCCACCACGCCTCCACGCACGATCCTGAGGCGTGGGAGCACAGCAACTCTGGGCTTCCGTGTTTTCCCATCAATCGGGACATGGGTTGGTCGAGCTCGGTTGAGGCTACTGGGCCCTACCATTGCCCGAATCAACAAGCCGACCTGTGCGCGTCTAGTTGCAGTAGGCCTAAAACAGGCCCAAACCTAGCTAGCATGCACAAGTCTTCTTCGTGTTCATGTGGCCACGACTCATGCAACTCTGCCATTGCCACTTGGTCAGGTCTCACTGGCTACAAAGTTGAACTTGACCAAGCGTTTAACTCCCTGCTCGGTTGGGCTGAAAAGCTGTAGCTTATGGCTGAAAATGTACTGTAGCTGAAATTTTACTGTAGTTGAAAGTGTCTTATTTGATGTAATTAAATTTTAAAAAAATTTAAAATAGAAAAAATATGTTAGCTCATCTCGGATAACCCAAACGAATACGGGAAAAAAGAACAGGCAAAAAAAATGGAAAAATCAGAAAATATCAAAAAAAAGATAAAATTTATAAATAGTAAAAAATAAGTCAGAAGTCAGAATCTAAAACTGAAATGTGCGGGCCTAAAACGGTCTCTAAAGGCAGCCTCCACGTGGGTACTTTTGAGTCGTTGATTTGACAGTTTAGCATTCCAACGTTTCCGAGATGTTTGACGTCGCGTGTAGAAATCGGTGCTGGTTGGTACACATCGCGATGAAAGTCCAGCACAAAACCCACTCTGAACGTGATAATTTTATAAGAATGCCACTTAAAAGAGTTTAATTTCTGCAAGAATCAGAAAAAATTTTTATGTTCTAAATTGGATCTTCATTTCACGGCATACGTACTGGCAGAAATAGAAATCCCGTTCCAACAGGATCTAGGATAGCTACGGAGTTTTTGCTGCAATTTAGAAGATGTTCGTATTAGTTATGGTTTATAGTTTTTAGGTTAAAAATAAATAATGGTAATTAAAATAAGTAATTTAGAATGAGGTGAGGAAAATGTAGGAGAGATACGTATACAAGACAGGAATGAAAGAAGTAAGATGTGTGATACGTTCGAGAAAAAATAGTGGAGAAGAATTTTAAGAAGTCGAACGTTCTGTAGATCAAAACAAAGCTTTGACAGATTTTCACGTGTCCCTGAGTGGAGGCCGTTGAACAGTTCGAATTTTTTGACAGGAATGAATAGTTCGATTTCAGACTTCCTTTTTCATTCTCAGGGAATCTGAAACACCCTTAATTGGAAGATCTAGAACGATACTCAACGACACAAAAGGACCTTTTTTGCAGCGATCAACGGTCTAATGACCTTTTTTTGCCTGTTCTTTTCCTCCGAAGCTGGTGGCTTTTAACTTTTGCTATAGTACTTAATTTTCAAACGGAATATTTTCTCAAAACGGAGTCTACAAGTTAAACGATGTACACATTAAAAGCCTAACATCTATACCATCTAAAATCGCAAGTGAGTATCTATCTCTCCGTAATCTGTAACGTAAACAGTCAAAATTTAAAATTTTCAGTCAAAAGCCATAAACCGCAGCCGTTGCCAAACAGACCCTTCAACTCCCCAACGGCCTGAAACTACGGCTTAATTTGGGTGTAACACCCGATTTTTCCAAACACCAGCACAAGTTTGGTCCAATTACAATCTGCCCAATGAAATTTGCTGAGAGCTTACAACATTTTAGCGCGAACTCATTTCGTGATAGGCTTCAACACCAAATCCTTTGTATAGTTTCTGTCGCAAAGTAACGCAAGCTTTCGCAAACATCTGCCTGAACACACGTCAGAATAAGCCAGCCATAGCGAAGCCCGGATCCAGCCTTGGTTTCACAGTAGAGGTACAAACAGAGCAGATAATTTTCATCCGTCCGACCGATCGAAGACATGTGGAACGGATACGGAAGGGATATATGGGTATCCGGCACTATCCATGTCTGACTCTGATTCCGAGGAAAAAATATGGAATATAATACCAAATAAGTGATATGCGTCTGTATATATCCGTATATCAAATGGTATGATGAAGTTTGTTGTGACTTCACCTAGGAACAAAATAACATATAGTCAGATTGTCATATCTAAACAAACGGGAGTACTAAGTATTCTTCCTTCAATATCTCAGTAATTAGTCTCTCTATGTTCGCTCTGATTGTACCATATTGTTCAATGTCCTGTGCAAAGAAACGACTAATTTCCGTCTGACCGACCGTCCGAAAGATTATGAAACGAATACGGAATGGAGAAATACATATCTGACATTATCCGTATCCGACTCCAACTCCGAGGAAAAAATATGAAATATGATACAAGATAAGCAATATCTGTCCGTATCTGCTCCGATTGCACCCCTATTTCACAGGATTAAGGCCTATTCATTCCACCTTTAGCTTCTGCCTAGCCCAAATAAATATGTTGACTTCTTAATTTTAGTTGTTTTTTCTTTTGCTTTTTTGTATTATTTGTAAAGATATAATAATGTTTTTCATTGTTTTATTTTTATTTTCTTTTAATTGAATAACTAAAAAATTAGCAATCACTACGGTGTAATTTTCGCTAAAATCAATAACCAAAAGTCAGAACCCACTAAAAGACGGAATGAACGAGGCAGTTCTTCTCAAGACTAGGCTCCGCTCATTTCGGTTTGAGCTTCTGACTTCTGACTTATTTTTCACTATTCTAAATTTCATCTTTTTCTGACTTTTTGAGCTTTTTACCGGTTCTTTTTTTGTCGTATTCGTTTGCATTGTCCGTAATGGCTAATCTGTTTTTCTATTTTTTAACTTATTTAGCCAAATAAGTCACCATCAGTTACTGTGTAATTTCAGTCAGTTATAGTGTAATTTTAACATAAATCAACTTATTTTAGTCTAATCAAACGGCACCTAAGAAATTAAGAGCAGAGTTGTCAAATTAAATGGAATGGACCAAGCCAAGCACAAGAAGAATGGCCGAGGGTCTATGAGTAGCTCTTATCATCTCCCAGCTACGCCCATTACCCCAACAATTGAGCGTGCCATCGAGGATAACGAGTAGCATACTAGGCCTAGCGATATCTGCCGAGCAGTGCTATCAGTATGTGCTGCCAGGTGAAGTGCGGCACATGTGGCAAGTCCACGTGGGCTGGGTGCGGGCGCCACGTTGCGTTGGTACACCGGCCGATCCCCGAGGACCAGCACTGCGCCTGCCGCGACTGGCCGGGCGTCTCCACCGGCGGCGAGAAGGCCACTGACCCCGCCGCCGGCGACCTGCGCTATCCTGTGATGCGCGAGTGAGCACCGGAATAAAGCATCGGCCGCGTCGACGACGGTGGCCATTCGTTGGGTTTCTCCGTGTAATCAACGTGTGGTCACAGTGCCCGTTCAAAAAAAAAACGCGTGGCCCCAGTGCACTATCCGTAGCGTGCCACGTTTGGTGGCAAAAAATGAATGAATTTTGAACGCTTTTGGCACTGTTGCTACCCGAAATTCCAAAAATAACCTCTTCGGAAACAAAATTCCAACTCTAGCCCCCACCTGACCGCACCATTTAACCGCGTCGCGACACGTGTCCAATGGTGCGGCCGGGGAGCGCACCACACCTGAGTGGTGCGGTCCCCAACCGCATCACTCACTCTGATGTGACCATGTGGTGCGGTCGGGGAGCGCACCACTCCGGTGTGGTGCGGTCCCCGACCGCACCATTGACACGTGTCCCGTTAAGTGGTGCGGTCAACAGGGTGCTAGAATTGGAATTTTGTTCTCCTCAGCGCCATTTTTGGTATTTTCGGGTAGCAACAGTGTCAAAAACGTCCGAAATTCAAAAAAGATTGATCGTGTCCAGACGTCCTGGTCATATCTGTTGTATTGTGCAATTCGGGATTGAAATAAAATGGATGCTTTTTTTTCCTCATTTGGCATCTGCTTTCTGGGTTAGTTGAGGCAGACTCCGTATCTCTGACACTGTGGAGCTGCGTTGTCGCGCTCGCCAATTACGCCCTTTTTCGGCCTGCAGCAGAGGGGAATTCCCCCTTCCCTGCCGCCGCGGCACCGAGCGGAGCGACCCGTCTGAGAGATAAGAGAGATTTTTTTTTTCGACGATTGCTTTTTACAGGAACTGGTTCTTCCGCTGAGGTTACACAAAAAAAAATAGAGAATTGAATCACCAGAGTATGCGAGGCTGTAAGTTTCAAGAATTAATTGAAGAATCAAAACGTCCGCATTTTTTACAGCCAAAAAGACTTGAAAAGTTGCCCAGGCATGAATCAAGAAAACAAAATTCTACCCAAGCAACCAAACAGGTGATGATACTCTCTTCCATTTGTATGTACCTTCCTCAGTCCTCACCGTATATCTTCATGTATATAACGCATGTGGTTTGTATATTTATAACATGGGTGGATGTGCTTGCAGGCTATACTGATAAGCCTCTCTTATGTAATCTGATAATAAAACCAATTGATCTCACCGCACGCTGCAGCCGATCAACAGGGAGTCCTTTCAGTGTTGGGTGAGATAGGTCACTTTTGGGTTGATAGGTGCTTTCTTTGGAGCTAGATTCACCTGAACTTGCGCTTCCATCATCTCTGCCAGTAGTTTTAACTCCTTCCAAAGGTGTGTCATCAGTGTCAAGGAACTGACAGTAAGCAGAATGAAGATGGCGATGAATTTCATCCATTCTTCCTGATTGCTCATCTTCCCAGTCCATGTCTATTAAATCCTGTGCATGCCCAGCAACCAATACAGGACGAGAGAACAATTCATGATAAAATTCAGTGGAAGTAGCTAATAGATAGTGCTTCCATAGAGAGCTTAGGTATATGCAACTATGCAGAACAACAAAAGCGCGAGTTACCAACACAGTGAGAATAAAAGGTGTAAAATGACACCAAGCTGAACTGTAAGTCTAGTATACATAGGTGAACTTCCACAAACTATTAGATAAATTATACTAACCTGTGCAGGGAAAGTCTTGAATAGTGGGAGAAGGCGCTTTCTGCAATATTGGTTGAATAAAAGAGTGAGGATAATAAGAGGTACAGTGAAGCCTGCTGCTACTGGAGATTCTTTAAGGCCAAATACACCAAGACAGATGATCTGGGTGAGCACGACAGAGAATATTGTTGTATTGTGTGCAATTGGCCAATATAGACCACCTGTGTCGTATTTTGTGCAATAAACATTGAGGAACTGAAAATAGCAAATTGCCAACACATTAGGAGTTGCTGAAAGTCGGAAACACAAAAGACGTTTTTGTACTAAATTCTGTTTTGTAAAAACCTAAATTTGCTAACCAGGATCAAAGGTTTTGTATTCTACAATTCAAATTGAACTAAAAAAATGTTTAGCTACAAAATAGCTACATACATGACACCGTAGAAAGCATACATAGAGGTCAGGAAGATTGTATTCAAAACATTGATTTGATTTTTCACCTAAAAAGGAGGTATGAGTGCATAAGCATTTGTCAAATTTTGAGGTTTACTTACTACAAAAGAACACATACATTAGATAGCAAGAACACCTAAAATTCAAATATGCTGCTGACAGTATTTATAGTTATGAATAAAATCTTATGCATATGGACTTTCAAGCAGTGTTCTCTCTAGTTTCTCACCTGGTTGCGGTACACAACATAGCCAAGAAAAAAGTATACCAGTAAAAAGGGCAAGATTAGAGGTGCTAGTACAGAGCATGTGAAGCCCAATAGTCCAAACAACAGAACTTTCGGTAGTTCAGTGTGATAGGGAAATGAGGGAACAAAATCATTATCTTCTGTCATTCTCAGAACATATTTTCTTATAAAGTTCCATATGAGGCCAAAGAGTTGCATAACTTCAGATGATAGACTAGCCCATCCTGAAGTGAGAACATAGGTGATAAAGAAGGTAGCCTGAAATAAAAACGAAAGGTCTTTATATAATTGCAGTGCAAAAAACTCCATCCAAAAACAATCAATATATTGTACATAAATAACCTAAAATATTTTAGCTTTCTGCATCCTTATAACCAAAATGAACAAATATATGATTCACCTGTACAGGTACTGCTCTAGCAAGCTGCATAGGAATGTCCTTTGGGCTTGATAATGCATTCACTTGGCTAATAGCAGAACCTGATAAGACATTGACAAAGAAGACATTCCAAATGGTGAAGTATAATACTTTACAGCAGGCACTTTTCTTCCTTTCACTGTGAGAAATAGGTCCCTCTAACGTAGAAAATAGCATCATGGTTGGGGGAACAGTATATAAAAATATTTGCAAGATGACACTTGGAAGGTATCCAGTTATTAGCTGGGTTATGTACTTCCTGCAAGTGAAATAATTGTCAATATGTGTTGTTGTAATGATGAATAAAAGACTAAAATAGAATGCCAGAGTGGAAGGAATGCCAGAATGGAAGGCCCAGAAACTACTATTTATTTTTCATAGAAATATGTTGCTTTCTCCAAGACTTCACTAGTAACTTTGGAATATAACCATCAGTTCTAACCACTGACATTATTACAATGTTATCTTGGATACTCAACCCTAGATTAAATCCTAACAAACAAATTGAGTCATTTTGAAATGATGCACGCTGTATGACAACACAAATCAAACAAACTATATATAAAATAAGAGGTGAGTCACAAGTATTTAGATTACTTACTTTTTCAATATCCCTTTCAGGAAAGGGAGCCTTTGCTGCAGCTGCTCTAGCTGAGTTAGACCTTGTATAAATGTCACAGGTATAAGAAATAAGAACATAAAAACAATAGAACCCAGAAGTGTAGCTATGTGGCGAATCCAAATCTGCTTGTAAGGTAACCAAAGATTTGACCAATATATGTCATCACGTTCTGGAGCCAGACTAGTGACCCATTTCATAGGGTTAGATGTCTGAAGAATTTCTGATACAATTAGCGCTGCATACCGAGTTTTGAAAAATACAAAAGCAGCAGCACATTCCTGTGTTCAGATCGCCACACTTGAATTACTAATCTATAATAATTTAGTAAGAGAATAGTAAAAGAACCAAATTTGTTGCTAGTTTGACCTCATCAGGTAAGCTCAAGTTTGAATCATTCACATCAGGCTTTTCCCTCTCTTGCTCTAATTCACTGGGTAACAATTGGAATGAATTTGACGACGCCCCACAAAGACAACATCGGTATGTTATTTGTCTACATCTCTGATCAACTGCGGTAGCCTTCGCATGTTTGAACTTCCTATAAGCCTTCTTTGCACCAGTCTGTAAACATAAGAATAATATTACCACTACAAACTGAAAATAACATACGAAGACGTAGGGATGGCATTTATTCAAAGATGTGGAGATAATGTTCTTTTCATATGTGGGAATAAGTATCACACAGAAAGGAATGATCATATATGATATATCACAAGTTGATTTGTTGCGCATTTCCGCATGCCATTGAAAAGCTGTGCTGGGCGGAGACCTCGATGCTTCCGCTGACGCCCACCCCGGACCCAGCGGCCACCTCCAGCACGCCGACGTCCATTCCGGACCTGGCGGCCACCTCCTTGACCGCGCCTCCCCATGCGCCGGCCTCTCTTCCCTTGCCCCAGACGCCGACTTCCCCCACGGTCGGCCGCTCGAAGCTGGAGCGCTGGAGTGAAGATTCCCCTCCCGTCTCCCCTGCAGTCTCCAGACCTTCCACGTCCCCCTCCTTCCGCGACGTGCTGTTGTCCTCTCCCAGGCCGGCCGACGAGGTTGCGGCGGTGCCTGAGCTGGTGCCTCTGGTTCGCCAGCGCGCATGCTCACCCCGCTCCCTTGCCGATCGCGCTGAGCCTCTCCACGACCGGCTGCTGCCTCAAGGACCGAGTGAAGATGGATGGACACAGGTGGTTGGTCGCCACTGGCTTCGGAGTAGGCTCCGTCACCCTCCTCGACGTCCGGTTCCGACAAACCTTCGCGGAAAGTGCTTCAATTGTTTCTCCGCCTCGCACCGAGCGGCAGAGTGTCGACGTCCGGTCCGCTGCTTCCGCTGCAAGGACCTTGGCCACCTCTCTTCTGCCTGCCCTGGTGCTTCCTCGTCGCGGGGACATACCTCGGTCTGGCGGCGTATCTCGTCGACTTCGGAGGCTCCCTCACCTCCTTTACCGTCAGCGGGCCTGAACTCTTCGTCTGGTCCGGCGGATGATAGTGCTAAAAATGGCGGTCGGCCTCGGCGTCATCGAAAGCACCGACGTCACTCCTCCGGACTGGAGGTCACCGAAGCTGTGGAGTCACGTCATGCCCTCTCCGGCGAGGAGGAGCACCGGGGATCTCCCGAGGGGTCGCATCCCGGTCAAGCATCGCCTTGGGCCCACTGGGTCGCATGCTGGACATGTGGCATCCAATGCCTGCGACACCTCCCCGAGCCCCCCTTTCCCCTCTACAGCTGATGGCGACAACAGCTCCAAGCCGCCTTTTCCCGAGACGAGGCTGGCAGCGGGAGATGTCCCCAGAACCAAGATTGATTGCGCTGTCTCCTCGCCCTCATCCCCCAACCCAGCAGATCCTCTGGAGAAGGCGATCGCGATGGCTGACCCTGTGGCCCCCAGTCCAGAGCGCTCTTCCCCTGATATCCCTGACTGCCTTCCTCTGCTCTCGGTGGCTTCTGTTGGCGCCATGCCGGCAGCACTGACGGCACCACCTCCACTGGCTAAGGGACTTCGGGCCAGTTCGTTGCGATCCATCTCTAAGGTTTACTTTCGGCGCCGTCGACGCCTGAGACCGAAGCACCTTCCTGCTGACGCTGCACCGCCAGGAAGGGATTCTCCGCCTCCCCGTCCAGATTCCCCTCTCCAGCGGACGGGGGCCACCTTCATCTCCAACCTCACAAAGAAGACAAGTATGCTCCTCCCCATTCCACGTGCTTCGAAGGTGAAGCCTCGCCCTCAACCTCCTGGCGCCCCTCCTCGGCGTAGCCGCCGCATTGCCGGAGCTGGAGCTGAAGCTCCGGCTATGGTTTGTACCAGCTGTGCCAGAAAGCAGGTCATGAGAGCTCTGAACATCAGCGATGATCGGGAAGAACTCCATCCGCAAGCGCTAGAGGACTACAGCAAGCTCTTTGCACAGCCTCTCTCAGCTCCGAATATTCAGGCTTTAGCTGCCCTCTTCAGCTGGACGCCACCGGTGGAGGAGGTTAGTCTAATTTGACAGCCTTTCTGGGGTTCTTTTGGTCGTCTTTCGCTGCTGCTCCGATGAATCCTTCAAAAATTTTGTGCTGGAATGTCCGGGGGCTCAATTCTAAACCAAGGCAAGATGTTGTTCGCACCCTGGTAGCTTCGACTCGGGTGGATGTGGTCTGTCTGCAGGAAACGAAAATGGTTTTTACCTCCCAGGGATCAGTCCTTTCCTTGTTAGGTTTAGACTTCGACAACTTCATCTCTTTACCTTCGGTTGGCGCTTCTGGTGGAATTCTTGTGGCTTGGAGACATGGTCTTGGTCCTGCTGGAGCTCACAGACTAGACTCCTACAGCGCCTCGGTGAAGTTTTGCCCAAGCGGCGGCCAACCATGGTGGCTGACCTGCGTCTACGGACCGCAATCAAATGAGGCAAAAATCAGCTTCCTTCAAGAGTTAAGAGATATCCGTGAGACATGTCAAGGTCCTTGGATGATATTGGGAGATTACAACATTATCTATAAGGAGGATAAGAACAACAACCTGTTGAATAGGGCAATGATGTGTAGATTCCGGCGTCTTATCAATGATTTGGCCTTGATTGATATTCCTCTCCGTGGACGAAAATACACTTGGTCCAATGGTCATGACTCCCCAACTCTTGTCAGGCTTGATAGAGTGCTATGCTCTCTGGATTGGGAGTCCCTGTTCCCCAATTCTTTGCTTCAAAGTGCTTCGACAGACGGTTCTGATCACTGCCCTCTTCTTTTGGGTTTGCATGACAGTAGGACGGGCAAATTGAGATTTCACTTTGAACCTTTCTGGACCAAAGTGGAAGGCTTTCTTGACACTGTCGCTTTTGCTTGGTCCTCTGCAGCTGTGACCCGCTGCCCCTTTGCCTCTTTAAACAAGAAGTTCAAAGCAACTGCCAGAGCTCTTCAGAGTTGGAGTCAAAAAAGAGTGGGTCTTGTTAAATTGCAGCTTAGTCTTGCCAGGGAAGTACTTCATCAGTTGGAGATTGCTCAGGATTTTCGGATTCTGTCAGAGGAGGAGGACTAGCTACGCTGCAACCTATTGAAACACTCCTTGGCCTTATCTTCTATTTCTCGCACTATTGCAAGAAGCCGATCAAGAATTGGCTGGCTGCATGAAGGGGACGCAAATACGAGACTCTTCCATGCGTTTGCCAGACACCGCAAGCAGAAAAACTTCATTCCTAGACTTGTTGATGAAGAGCAAATGCTTACCAGTCAAGCTGATAAGGAGAGGGTTGTGTTCGATTTTTACAATGGCCTCCTTGGTCTAAGTCCAGAGAGAGAGCACACCATCAATCTACAGCGCTTGAGGCTCCTTTCTCTGAGGATGAGGTTTGGAAAACTATCAGTCAGCTACCCATGGATAAAGCGCCTGGACCCGATGGGTTTACAGGACTGTTTTATAAAGCTTGTTGGCCAATTATGAAGTCTGATCTTATGGCAGCCATTTCAGCAGTTTGGAGTAGAAATTTTGGCAATCTTGGTTTGCTCAACTCAGCCTACATCACTTTAATTCCTAAAAAAGCTGAGTCTTTGCACATCAAGGACTTCCGGCCCATTAGCTTGGTGCACAGCTTTGCCAAATTAGTCACCAAAATCCCTGCCAACAGACTCGCTGTCCGGCTCCATCAGATGGTCTCTCCAAATCAGAGCGCCTTCATAAAAGGAAGGTTTATTCAGGACAATTTCATGTTGGTACAGCAGATGGCAAGATTTCTTCATCATCAAAAGCAGTCTCGTATTCTTCTCAAGCTAGACATCACCAAAGCTTTCGATTCAGTTTCTTGGTCGTTCATCCTTGAGGTTTTGAGAAACATGGGTTTCGGCCCCATTTGGTGTGACATGGTTTGTGGATTGCTGGGCACTTCTTCCTCGCAAGTCCTTCTCAATAGAATTCCCGGGGAGGTCATCCCTCACAAGCGTGGGCTGAGGCAAGGAGATCCCCTCTCTCCAATGCTTTTCATTCTTGTTATGGACATCTTAAGCCACTTGTTTTCTAAGGCCTCAAGAGAAGGTTTCCTTCAGCCCCTCTCTACTCGCGCCTTGCATCACCGGATTTCCCTCTATGCCGATGATGTGGCCGTCTTTCTAAGGCCAGACACCATGGATTTGGAGATCACTATGGATATTCTTCGTCTGTTTGGGGAAGCTTCCGGCCTCAAAACCAACATGCAAAAGAGTAACATTTTCCCCATCCATTGTTCTGAGACAGAGATTGCTATAGTCAATGAGCACCTAACCTGCGAAGTGATGAGTTTTCCTTGCAAATATCTTGGTGTGCCCCTCTCCCTTCGGAAGCTATCTAGGGCTGATGTGCAGCCTATTATTGACAAGATTGCCGATCGTCTTCCGGGTTGGAAAGCAGAGCTGCTAACAAGAGCGGGCAGAAAAACTTTGGTACAATTTGTGTTAACCTCTATGGTGGTCTACCTGGCCATGGCAGTTGACCTTCCCCAGTGGGCTTTTAAAGAAATAGACAAAATTCGTAGAAGTTTTTTGTGGAGAAGCAGAAAAGAAACTAAGGGAGGACATTGTCTTGTGGCGTGGGATAAAACTTGCCGGCCTTGTCATCTCGGGGGTCTTGGTATCTCTGACCTCCAGCGGATGGGATGGGCCCTTAGAATGAGATGGCTTTGGCTTCAGAAGGTTGATCCTGACAGGTCTTGGGCCCCCTTTCCGATCCAGGTTCACCAATGTGTTCGGTCCTTCTTCTCTATTGCAACGTACACTAAGATCGGTAATGGCTCTCGCACCCTCTTCTGGACAGATAGATGGATTCATAGGAAAAGGATTGCTAATCTAGCACCCCGTCTTTTTGCTTTGGTTCCCAAGAGACATGCCAATAAGCGTACGGTGAGGGAGGCTCTCACGGGGCACAATTGGACTGCGGATTTGATAGGAGCAATGACGGTCAGAGCCATTGCTGATTTTTTGGACCTCTGGGATCTCCTATCTCAGGTGGTGCTGCAGCCCGCATTAGAAGATAAACACATTTGGCGCTTCACTGCCAATGGAAACTATTCAGCAAAATCAGCTTATGAAGAATTTTTTCAGGGAGGCATTGAATTTAGTCCCTGGGAGCGAATTTGGAGAACTTGGGCCCCGAATAAATGTCGTTTCTTTATGTGGCTGGTTGCTCATGATAAATGCTAGACTGCGGATCGTCTGGCACGCCGAGGTTTGCAACACCCCCCCCCCCGGCTGCCTGCTTTGTGACCAAGAGGAGGAAACCATTAATCACCTCTTGATCTCGTGTGTTTGCCCGACAGTTTTGGTTTGAGTTGCTTCAAAAAGTCAGACTACAAAACCTTACCCCTCAGCTGGATGAGCTCTCCTTTGAAGATTGGTGGTCCAGATCTCACAACGCAGTTCATGATCAAGTCCGGCAAGGCCTTAACTCCATCATCATTTTGGGGGCTTGGTCTCTTTGGAAGCTTCGCAATCGCTGCGTCTTTGATGGGGTTGTGCCGGACGTTAGGATCCTCTTGTCTTTTGTTAATGAGGAGATGAGGATTTGGAGTCTGGCCGAAGCAAAGGGTATCTCATACCTTTATGCCCCGCCGCAAGTCTTGGATTAGACCCCCTCTGGTCGTGGTCGATCTTGTTTCTGTACCATAGGCTAGTTCCCTAGACCTTTTGTGGTGTATGGTTTTGGGTGCGTTTTTTGTTTGTTGGGTCTGTAAAGTTTCTGATGTATGCTCTTTCCTTTCTTAATACAAAGATACACAACTCTCCTGCGTGTTCGAGAAAAAAAATTTGTTGCGCATTTTAGTTATCCTACAGCCTCTGCCACAAAAATAACAAATTTAAATTTCATCCATTCAAACTACCCATCAAACGCAATACCAGCTAAGCTTGCAAGGACCATATTCTGATTCTGAATTACAGTGGAGAATTATACACCAATAGAAAAAAGACGGGCAACTATGAAGATTATGCACAAGAGCTTAGCAGCAGTTTTGGGAGTTTTATTGTTTCCAGTGCTAGGAGAGATGCTAATAGAGTGGCACATGAGTGTGCTAGACAGTCCAATAGCGATATGCACATATTCTCGTGGTTAAATAGCGCACATAACTGCTGACTGCAGTCCTGCTTTATCTGATTAAATAAAGCTCTCGTAGTCTCGTGTGTTGCTAAAAAATAGTCTACAAAGATTATACAAGTTGGAAAATAACATTGGTGCCGCACCAACAAGTACCGCCAGGCCCCACCTGTCAATCTCATATTTGGATGCTTTTTTCCAATTTGTAAATTTTTGCAATGTTACTGAGCTTAATTTCCCAAAAAAAAATGAGAACAACCGCCGCAACCGTGTGATGTACCACTGAGCTAAATGGATGGTCCGGCGTAATCCCATATTATACATCAGAGGTTATCCGTTATCCAACAATTGAATAAGCTACACAAAGCAAATACTAAGTATGTTATTATGATATGGTGTAGAGGTAATAATATTTAAGGGGAACTAGTAAGCCCATAACTAACAACATTTCATCAGGACTCTCTAGTAGCAGTATTACATTTCCTCAAACAAGAAGAGACATTTGGTAAATGTTACATGATACATGGTTGTATATCACTTACCACTATCTTCTGAACTTTCCCAACTTTGTACACAACTTGATGAGATAGGTAACTCGACGCATGGTACTTGGTAAAGAAACTCTCAATAGTGCTGTTAAATGATTGTGTAGGTGATTTTGGTATTCCACGAACAAGGACAGTAAAATGGCTAGAATTGGTTGTTGCTCGAGAAAGATGATGTAACCTCAGCCTAGCAATATGCTTGTACTCCTAAAGAAACAACATAGAAAAGATAAATCGGTTCCTAAAGATAAAGATAATAGAACATTTAAGTAATTTTCAAAGGACAAAGTACTTGATCTTACCAAATATAGAAGGAGGCAAGCTACCCCAGAGATGATGTACAATATGACACAATGGACCCAGAGCCTGTAGTTATAATCAACGTGCAAAAAATCCAAAAATATGTTTAATTTGAAAAATATCTGCCTCAATAATTAAGTAATCACAAATCAGTATAAATTATAAAATCAGATTTAGTTAACTTAGATAATATGCAACACCAGAAGGCAGTACAAAATCAGTTATCAACAGAAGATAAAATATCTAAGATGTCATATTTAACTATTGAAGTTAAGACACGTAATAACCAAGCAAGAGAAGTTCTATTGCTCACCATCTTGAACTCTCTTGCACATTTCCTATTGTAAATGTCTCTAATGATGCTGAAGGAATGCGGACATGAAGCATATCTTGTCCAAAATAATTCAGTGGAAGTATTCCAAATACACAAAGAACGGCAGCCAAGGAGAAGATGCGTATACTGTTAAAAAAATATACATCAGCATATCCAAAATTTGGATGCTGGAACTTAAAAAGTTGAAAACTAAGGAAATACAATAATAAAGGAAGGACCAGACAGCAGCATATCAAGAGGTTTTGCTATATCCTACCACAGCCACAAGTTTTCTTTTCTTTTTAGTTTGGATTGCATATAGATGTTTAGAAATTCAGTAATAAGAAAAAATTATCCACATTCACCGAGAATGGTGACAATAAAAGTGCTTGTGGTCATAGAAGTAAAACTAGAGTAAATAACAACAGGCATCCTTCAACTTGTTCATTTTGTTGGTTAAGTCAACCAATTTACATTTTAATCTAGCAGGTCTTCAAAATTGTCTGATTATGTTACTGCAATAAATCCCTTTCCATTAGGATATCAGACAATTGACACGATATGATAACATGGTTCTAACCCTAGGTGGCACACTACATAGGCATACCATGTGAGAAGTACATATGCTTGTTATTTTTTATTATATTTGTACATTATCGCTTTTGCTTGAACATTTTGCATTTTCATTTTATTCCCCAAAGTTAATTTGCTTGTTCTAATTTTTATTTCTTTTCCGATTTTAAGATGGAAAGTTATGTGACTAATCACATCTATCAACAATTTTTTGAGATGAAAATACACAAATATTAAAAGTCAGATCAGCATGCATGTCATTTTCATGGAGGCACAGTGAATCTTCTAGACCAAAATGAAAATTGATGGACTCAAGTAATACAAAGAAACAACTTCAAAAATCTGTACATCAACTTTTAACAGTTTTCAGGAAAAAAATATGAAATATTAAAGAGGCATAGATAGTTAAGGTAAAGATGAACACACCTAAATACTAGAATTCTATTGAAAACAACAGCATCCAACCCAGCAGTAGCTAAGATCTCATCCTCGGTACATTGCAGACTTTTCACAATCCAGCCAGTAGATGGAACAAATCTCTCCAAAATAAAAGCCTCTCGAAGCCTGCTATGCTCCTCAGCAATCCTTCTCCCAAAATAGACCTTAACATTTTGTGGCTGTTTCCTCAGAATGGAATAGAGTGACAGAAAAAGTACACAGAGGCCAATGTTGATTCCAGCAGAGGTCAGAAGAGCACCAACTTTCATCTCTTTCTAAAACAAATATTGTGAAACCCAACACTCCGTATGTCATCTAAATACAAAAAACTTCATAGCTCCATTAGTGCCTGCAGGAAAGGATTGGTAGTTGAAATCTTACAGAAGTGATCTTGAATTCATTGTGCAATCACATTCTTACCATGTGCACCAAAGAAATTAAGAAATGAGCATACACACTGAAAACAGTACTCTACATGTTGGCCACTTCCGTTACATTTGTTGAAGGTAATAAAGTAAGTCAATTATCCTATAGTGATATTATAGAAAATAACAGGACAAAAGAAACATTCCCAAAACATGAGTGAAATACTGTCCATTAATATTGAATTTTTTTTGTAAAACATAACAATTTGTTATACAGAGGCTAAACAATCAAATTCACATGAGTGACTTAAAAGGAGCAGCTCGATGTAGAAGTAGTTGAGAGGCAGTTGACCAAAGTGGTAGGATCAATTGTTAAGGAGATAGAATACTTACAAGACATGGGATATGCTTCAGCACCCCCCCCCCCCCCCCCCCCAAATCTTAAAGCAAAAACATCTGGCATTGGGCAGTGGTAGATTTGCACTAGAAAAAATAAACTAGACTGCCGCAGCATGTAGTGAGGAGGTGGGAACAAGCGGGTACCAAGTAGATTAGGGGGAAGGATTGTGGTGTGAATTTAGGTGAAAAGGGCATAGTTAGGGTGGATTTAAATTATAAACTTTTATACCAAATCATTATCTGATTAAATATTGCAAGTACAAAAATGCCCTTGATGAATACGTTTAAGATTCATAAACTTTTCTATCAAGGTGGAGTACTGAAACACAAACCCATTTATTTGTTTGTCAAATAAATGGATCCACCTAAAAATAATATGAGGGCCTGGAAGAAAATTAGCTTAGGTAGCCCTGCGGACTGGTCATATTCTTTTTGGAACAGATGGCAGGAATTCTGCTCGTGCATATTAAAGAGAGAAGTAGAGTTTAAAAACTACCGCACCCGTCCCAGGCAGGCACACCAAAAGGGGGGACAGCCAATTACGCCACCTACACACCACATCCTCAAACAAGAACACCTGGAGACCTAGGACTCACCATGGCACCAAAACAACACCTAGCTACTCAACTAAAGAGGACTCAATTACAACAGGCAAAAGAAATCAAAAGATGATGTATAAGGCCGAGATATCCAACAACTCCTGGCTATATCAGTTAAGGCTATATGAGCTTATGCATGTACATTTTGCCTTGGGGACTTGGGGTTTGTTGTATCAGTGTTACCATACTGTCAGATTCGTTGCCGTTTTCTTGCTACTGTATTTCCCTCCTTATTGCACATTTGCACACATAATGTAGATCACACTCTTGTTAAATACATAATGTAGTGTGTAGATCTCCTTTTAAGAAAATTTAGCATTGCACAATGGCAAGATGGATACATTCTTGGTATACAGCTAAGCAAATGGAGTGACTGATTAAACAAAGCCTGCAAACATTAGATATATAAGAGGTTGACTGCAGTGTAAAAGAGTACAAAATGGAATATCTGACAAATCTCATGGGAGACGAGGAATCTAAAGAAAAAAACAAAACTGGTCATTGTCAGTAGGTCACAAAGAGAAAACAATCTCAATTCCACTACCACAAGGATGCTTTAACACTTGTACGGCCCATCAAGCACTTCAGAATTCATATTATTCGTTCAGCATCTAAAGCCAGTTTTTCCTCTCTTTTTTATTGGAACACCTCATCATCTGGAAGAGTCCATGGCATGTACTTCACTCAACATATAGGTTAGGCCTGGGCATTCCATCTGTCCATTGTGCTGCGTGTTAAGATTAGGATAGCTAATAACCTAATCCACCAAATTAAGAATGTTTGACGCAAATGCATCGAAAATTCGAGATTGCAACCGCCGTCGCCCACCAATTTACTAGACGATATACATTATACGTAAGATTAAGAAATCTCGAATAAACAACACAAATGCATAGCACCAAAGCCGTTTGCTTCACTCGAGTCGACGCACCAGAAATTGCGCAAACTAATCTCAAACCAAGAGAGAAGAAGGAAGGCTTACCTCCAACTCGACGAGAGCCGAATCCACCAGTGCTGCCCGGCTCCGCAAACACTACACCATCAAGCACCCCCAAAAAATTCCAAAAAAAAAATCACGAGATGCAGAACCATCGATGTAGCAAAGCAATCGAAGCAAGCAATTACCTCGAGCAACCCTGCGATGTCGCTGAACAACCGGAGAGAGCTCCTTTCAAAAAAAAATAGATGAACAACCGGAGAGAAGCAACTCAAGCAAGCAAGATCGGATTTGGGGTTAGGGATTGGTGAGAGAGCGACAGTTATATCAAGTAGTGGTAGTAGTTGGCGATCGCGAGGGGATTCGGTTGGTCGAATCGGAATTGGAAGTTTCGATCGGAAGGAAAGGATGGATTTGGATGGGTAAGAGAAACAAAAGGACAGCGAGAGAGTTGAAGTTCTACGAAAAATGGAGCGAGGTGGGGCCCACTGGGAGTCATGGAAAGACGTGGCAGTAGATGACTGGTCCACCCGAGGCGTCGCTGGAGGCAGAGGGCGCAGAGGATCCTTCTTGCATCGCGACTTCGAGACCATGTCGGCAATCATGTATTCACGTTTGACTATTTGCAGGAGGGTTGCCACCCTTCTTTTAACCTAAACGAAACTATTGAAGCTATTTATATTGGCTTCTATTAATAATTTTAGATTATAATTGATAAATAATAGTAAGTGATGAATAGTAATACTGATAAAAATAGTTAATAAATAGTATTATATTAGAGAAAAAATACGATGCAATGAAAAGCACTATAACATTCGAACCGTAATACAACTTACGAAATTGTGATATAATAAAATACAAAGTACATTTTTATATTTGAAAGCGCGTATTATAGTGACTAATAAATAGTAGTGGTTGATAGAAGCAGCTTATAGAAGTTGAGGCATTCGTATTAACTTTGGCTTCTGAAATCAGAAGCCAATATGAACAGATTCTTCTTCCAAACTAACAAGACGAAATTGGTCTTTTTGAATTGGCTTGTTAGGTCAATCTTTTTTAAAACGGTTTATCGGTATTTGGTTTGTTCGCATAAACGATTACGTCAAAGTCAAAAGCCATTAACCGTAGCTATCAGCCGCAGTCGAAAAAAACACACCGGATAATTTCTAGTATTTTCTAATGAACTTCTACTATTTTCTAATGAAGATTGGCATTAATGTCTCGATTGGAAGCTAATTAAATTCACACTTTCCATTCCTCTCAAAAGGAGCTTGTCACTCCAGAGAGTTCTTCTGTCATGCAGGCAACGAAAAGCGTGTATGATGTTCAGCTTATAATGGTTCAGTTTTGTTTTGCAGCATACAAAGGATGAGCAAGAGACGCACAATCGTAATCGAAGACAGGGAGCGACTTACCAGGATTAAGGTCATAAGGTGTCCCATTATTCTAAAGGTTCGTTTGGGTAACATGTGAAACGGCACCGTAGGTTCTTTAGTTTGTTTGGAATAGGTACATGTTACATACTTCTGACATGATTTCTTTTGTTTATTACTTCCACGGCACCCTTCTTCCACCACCCCTCTCTCCCTCTTGTCTTTGGTAGTGATCCAACTAATTTTTTATTTAAACTTCTGATTGTGACTTTTGCTGAAATTACACTGTAATGGTTGTTAGCTTTTTCTGAGAAAAATAAATAAGGAATTGAAAAATCATTATATCATCACGAACAACACAAAGAAATAAGGGAAAAAGATAAGGGAAAAAACTAAAAAACATCCATAGAAATCAAAGTAAGCCAAATTTTTTCAAGTGGCTTCTAATTTAAATAAGCCGAAAACTAAAAAAGTTATAAACTAAAACCTTTAGAAACAGGACCAAATTGTTCTCTTTTGCTCTACCACCTTATGAGAAATACCTGATCAATTGGGCAATATGACATCAAATATCATATATGGTTTTTAAGAGAGACAGTTCAATTCCAACAAATAGCATTTATTTTTATTGACCACGCACGCTACAACTTATGTTGCACTTGTGCCAGACACAGCACCCTCGGCCCCTTCATCCTAGCTTCACCTAGGCTAGAACCAGATCCAACGGTATTTCGCTCCTTGACTAATCATTTTTAACATATATAGCTTGTTCATAAATCGGTCACCAATAATAACGAATATAACCCTCGTCGGGATGCCAATTTTGTGGCTCATAAGAAGGCAAATTGTCCAGCCCATTCGAAGAATTTAGCACCTTATGTCATTATCGATCCGTAACAATATTTGTCCGTCCTAGAGTTGAAACTGATGATGTGCTTGGTATTTATACTAATTTATATGGTCTATTCATTTTAACTTTTACTTCAAAAAATTAGAAGTCAATAAACATCCGGTTTTTAAAGTGGCTTTTCTATTTCTTTCGCTTTCCATTTCTCTCGCTTCGAAGATAAGGTAGGGGTCACAGACGCATCACACTTCCTCTCGCTCATGTCTCACTCACGAATCTCTTCCTCATTTTCTCCACTGCTCGCGTACTCTTTTTAAAACCACTTCTTTCAATCTCTACTATTTATTTTTAACCAAAACATATCAGTCATAGTCAAAAATTATCAACGACAGCTAATATAAATAAGCTCTATAGCTTGCCATACTTCGGTCACCAATAAAGAGGAATAAAACCCACGTGGGGATGCCAAATTTGTGGCTCATAGGAAGGCAAATTGTCCAGCCCCATTCGAAAATTTTAGCACCTTATGTCATTATCATCCGCAACAATAATCGTCGGTCCAATTGACTATGATCCATTTTCTTGAGCTAGCATTTCCGTAACCGTGTAAGAAAACAATAGCGAGGGTAACGCAGTTACAGGTCAAAATCATGGTGATTTGTGCTGATCTATTTTTTCAATGTCTTCAATGTCTCTTTCCAGGAATCGTAAACGAAACAAAGTCGGAAGGATTCCGGCCTAGGCGCGGTGTCCACGTCGCCCCGCTCGCTCGGCCGGCCGGCGCGTGTCCTGCGGGATTTGCGTACGGTCGGCCGAGCCACTTTCCTCAGGTTTTTTTAAAATTACGTAAAGGTCCTTTTTCTTCGCGAATAGGTCCCTGCAAGTTTTTCCCTACAAAAAAAATTTTAGATGGCGCCCCGCGGGTTCCCAGAATTACGTATAGGTCCTTATTTACTTACGTACAAGCCCTTACAAGTCCTCGCTTTTTTGCAAAAAAAACCCTTTTATTTTTCCGGAATTGCGCATTTGTCCCTGGGTTTTTTTGAAACTCCCTGCGGATTACCGTCTCTTTTACTTTGGTCCGCACGGTAGCTAGCGCGGCGTGCGCCGCGCTTATGCGGCTAGTTGCTTTAATTAACGGTAGAAAAGTTGGCATACTCAAATCAACATGTTCGTAAGTTCTTTCTGTTTTTCGTGGGCAGAGGAAATTGTGCAGAACACTAGCTGGCACTTGAAAGCGTTGCATATATTCTGGAGTATTTGCCAACTTTTCACCAATGATTGCCTTTTGCTACTTGCCGTTTTTCGACTTTATATGTGCGAATCCGTCTTTTCTCACACTCATGCAAAGGTGGCTCAAAAACACTGTAAATTATCTAAAGTCTTAGGGCCTGTTTGGAACAGAGGAATTTTGCAGGAATTTTGCAGGAAACAGTTCAATTCCCGCAGGAATCGGGAAAAATTCCCGCATTCCAAACAGGGCCTTAGGAAAGTAGATGCCACGTCCACGTTGTGGTGGACGGTGGAACATGATTCAAAGTTCCAAAATCCTAAGTTTATCTGCAAAAGGGAAAATGACTAATTTCAACGGGTAAATGGTTTTTCTACTATTTTTGCAACAGTGTACTTTGCTGGGATTTATCTCTTAAAAAAGAAAACCCTTTATTGTGCTAGATAACCTTGCAACTTAGATAGTAGATTGATGAAAGGTGACAAAACGAGGGCCTTGTTCTTTTTTGAGTAAAGTCCATTACCGGTCCTTAAACTTTTTATGCTGTGTCATCCCGGTCCATAAACTTTTAAAGTATGTCATCCCGGTCCTTAAACTTTCAAAGTGTGACAATATCCTATGTAGTTGTAGCAGTGAACTTTTTATGCTGTGTCATCCCGGTCCATAGACTTTCAAAAGAAATTGCCACACTTTGAAAGTTTAAGGACCGGGATGACATACTTTAAAAGTTTATGGACCGGGATGACACAGCATAAAAAGTTTAAGGACCGGTAATGGACTTTACTCTTCTTTTTTACTTCGACTTATGGTTATGACTTATAGTTTTTGGGCTGTTTATGAGAGAGAGTACGAAGTAACAAAAACTCGTGTACAATTTTGACTGATATAAATAAAGTCATTACAATGTGTACTACAATCAACTTGTAGATCCCGTCTTGGAAAAATACTCCATTTAAAAGTTAGTTACTGTAGAAAACTCTGCGCTCGCTTACTTGTATTCCTTTGCACTTTGCACCGCAACAAACAAATGTTTCTACTATACTTTGTATTTAATGGCATTCACAACGTTTTGACTAGGGATGGAAACGGATCGGATACAATCGAATAGTCTCAAATACGAATACGAATTTATATTTTTTAAAACGAATACGAATACAAATTTGAATATTCTCGAATATGAATACGAATCAAATGTTGTAATGGATACGAATTTGGATCGAATATGTACTTAATTCGGTCGAATATGAATATCCTCTTACAACTTCTCTAACAAATCTCGGTGGAACAAATTTCTAGCCGTTTTACCAGTTTTACACTAGTTTTTGACTAGTTACCAATTTCAAACCCCGTAAATTCAAATTTCAAATCATAAAATTCATCCGGGGTTTTCCCGGGATTTTCGTTTGGCCACTGGGCTGGGCCGATCGGTTGATAGGCATAGAAACGAATTAAATAGTCTCGAATACAAATACGAATATTCTTAAATACAATATTCTCAAATATGGATACGAATATTCTCGAATATGAACATTTTTGAATATGGATTTTATTTATCACATTCGCATTTTCTCGGATACAAATATCGGATACAATGGATTATCTATTACAGTTTCCCACCCATAGTTTGGACGCTATGCAACTTCTAAGTTGCGGTCCACCAGTGGCCTTTAAAGTTAGCACAATGTTTTGCAATATCTAGCATCTTCAATTTTCTCTAAGATGACACCATAAATGAATAAGTTAAAAGAATTATTCCTCTCTCAAATATATACTCCCTAAGGGCAGTCCCAATGGAAGAAACTGACACGATTTCCATAGCACAAGAAATCATCTATAGAAACTATCTTCCACAGTGGAGGTGTCTTCGAGTAATAATTATTTTCTCTTTCTCTCTCCCAACTCTATCTTCTTCCTCCAATGAGAGTGTGCCACGAGCCCCCTAGAAACTGGTGGTTTCTTCCCAATGGCGATTTCATAGTTTCTTGGTGCATTGGGTGGAGTGAAGACCTGATTTCTTCATGAGGAAACCGTTTCTAGGATTTGTGCTCTCTTTCATCATTAATTACGTTGCCATGTCAGCATTTTGCCTACGTGGCAAGTCATTTAATGAGGATAGAAACTATCATCAATACATCATTGGGACTGCCCTAACAAGTAGAACCAAGAAACTTACAGGCTGTCACTTGTCTTGCTATGTTCGAAAGTAGCCTTCGAGCCATCTTATCTCTTCCTAGGGGCAAAAAAAAACACACTGCAGATGCTCCCGAGTGGCCGAGTCCCAATCGTATCTCATGCTAGGCATCAGCCACGATGGATCCAGCACAGAAGATCCAGGCATCCGGCATAAGTTGATAGTCCCAATACGCGCGCGCACCATGCGCCGATTCGTGTACACGCGCCCAGCATGCAAGCAATGCACCGCCGTTGTGGAGCCGGTCCATACTCCATGCTCCATAGACCAAGCAATATTATACACGCGCGTAACTCGTTTCCGACTTCCCGCAGCATTTTACGGAGAGCAGTCAGCAGTACTCGACAAATTGCTGATGACGATCCAGTTGCCCATAAAATGATGCGTAGCAGAAGATCCATATTTCGTTTGGCAGGGTAGAATTTTGAGTTCATGACTACGAGCCTGTGACAATTACAACCTTGTAATATACTACTATAGCTCTGATTCGAGAAGACATGTATAAGGATTTTTGTTGAATGATTTCCCATCCATGGATTATGACAAATAAATTCATCATCTTCATGCTATAGTAGTTTATAGCATGAAGTATAAAAATTAGCATGATCTAAATAAGATGTAACGAGTAATACTAGATATTTTTCATTGTAGATACTAGTTACCTTTCTATTCCTAATAATACGTGTCACTCATTTGTTTTTTGGTTGGTTTCTAATAATATATGCCACTCATTCGTTTTTTTGGTAGGGAACATTTAGATAGTGTTGTCATCCTTCAAATAATGAAAATAACAATGAAAAATCTACGCAAGTAACATACCCAACTATCACCATGATAAGAATCGAAATCCGATCGGCCAAGAGATGAGGTAGCAAACTGTTGGGCTACGCAACAGTCGGCAATTAAGAGATAGCTACTCTACTTAGGGCATGTACAATGGTATAAACTAGTTACTAGCTCTAAGATAACTTCTCCAATGATATTAACTTTTAGCACATATCTCATAACATGAATAGTCCCACATGACATCCTCATATAATCTTGGAATGTGTATATAAGACTAGCTCTTGATCAAGAGCTAGCTTTTCTCTCTCTTCTATTAAAATATGAAATAATATGTTTAGAGTTAGCTCATAAATCACCATTGGACATGCCCTTAGAGCATCTCCAATAGTGACTTATGAGCTAGCTCTAAGCATATTATTTCATATTTTAATAGAAGAGAGAGAAAAGCTATCTCTTGATCAAGAGCTAGTCTCACACACACATTTCAAGATTATGTGAGAGTGTCATGTGAGGCTATTTATGTTATGAGCTATGTGCTAAAAGTTAGTACTATTGGAGAAGTTATCTTAGAGCTAGTAACTAGCTCATACTGTTGGAGATGCCCTTATATTTGTAGTTTCTTTCTAGTTTCTTGAGATATATATGGCCCTAATCTGTCTTTGTAGAGGCATTTACTCGCAACAAATCTGATCACCCTGTGGCGAGGCTGCGAGGGTCGAATAAGTAGGCCAACACGTCCATGGACCGCATGGACCGACCCCACAGAGGCACATGCCGACGCCCCACAAGCCCACGCAGGTGCTTCCAGCAATTCCCCAAAACCAAACGCTCACCCTCACTGCAGTGTGGGCCCAACACAGGCTCGGCCCCACGTGCAGCGGCGCAACACGAGCCGAGCTCTCGCCCACTTGGCCCACATGTCATAGCAAGCCGTGCCCCACCCCCTCGGGCATGGCCACCCACACCCGTCGCGTCCCCTCCGCGCCCACGCCTCCCCACCACCTCGCTTCCCTTCCCTTCCCTTCTTCACACGCACAGCCTCTCTAAATAAAGAAACGGGGGAACCGCCATAGAATCGTTTCGAGAAGACGGGAGGGAGCAGGCGTGGCGTGGGAGTGGGAGGGGAGGGGAGCTTCGAGGCGGAGGAGGGGAGCTGCAGGCGGCGGGGCCGGGGGATGGCGGTGGAGTACCACTGCTGCGAGGCGGGGTTCTTCGAGCACATCGTGATCATCGTGGTGCTGGTGCTTTTCGCGGGGCTCATGTCGGGGCTCACCCTGGGCCTCATGTCGCTCAGTCTCGTCGACCTCGAGGTCCTCGCCAAGTCCGGCACCGACCAGGACCGCAAACATGCAGGTGCGCCATTCCTTCCAACGCCCGGCCCCGTTTATTTGGCCTTCCGTCTTGTCCGCCCGAACCTGGCGGGCGGAGCCGGTGCCCGGCTCCGGCTACGGTTGGGGTTTCGCGGGGGCAGCTTGTGTCTCGGGCCCCATACGTTCGCTTGCTGTAGTTGGGTGGTGCCTGATTTGGATGGGTGGTTGGTCGGATTCTGTTGCTCTATTACCCGGATTGGCTCGGCATTTCGTCGAACACCTTGTAGGCGTATCAATCCACGGATATTAGAAGCGTGTTGTTGTGAGGAATGGGTGAATAGAATTATACAATAATTTTTCATTTTTAGGGATTCGTGAGTAGAACTAGGGAATTGTTGAGGAGGATGGTTCGGAACGTGTGGAAGTGCTTCTTTTTTGTTCGATAAATCCACGCTATTCATCGGGTGGCTTTGACAATCTTGTCTCTTTGCCTCTCTGTGATTGGGCTTGATCACCTGGGAAGTGGGTTGCGTTATGGTCTAGGAGATAGTGACATGCTGCACTGGCTTGTTTTTTCCCTGAAAGCGAGAGATAGTGCCATATTAGAAGGAAAAAAACCGTGTGAGGCAGTGGCTTTTTAGTATAAGGGAAAATATGTGGTCTTCATCTAGTTAGTTTTTTGTCGCTATGCCGTGCGATTACTGAACACTGAAATAATTGGACAGTGATGAATTCTAGGCTATTTCTTTAGCTGAATGAGATGCAAAAAGCGTCACCTGCTATATGAGAGCATGTGTCAAATGCAAATCTTCGTGCTGAACCTCTGTTTCTGTGCTACTACTGATACCCCCCGCCTCCTCCTTTCCTTGCAGCTAAGATATTGCCTGTTGTGAAAAACCAGCACCTTCTGCTATGTACTCTTCTCATCTGCAATGCTGCAGCCATGGAGGTCCTGTTCTTGATTTCAAGTGATTTGTAGATAATTTGATTTTAAGATTCTTCTGACAAATTAAGTTGTGATGACATGCTTCTGTATATATATATATATCAGGCTTTGCCCATATTCCTCGATAGCTTGGTGACTGCTTGGGGTGCGATTTTGATCTCAGTGACATTGATTCTACTGTTTGGTGAGGTGAGTTATAAAAATTTCACTTATGATGCTCAGCTACAGGTGTCTAGCTTGGTATCATATGCTAATATTTTGGTATAAACAGATCTTACCACAATCCATCTGCTCACGTTATGGGCTGGCCATTGGTGCCTCGGTTGCTCCATTGGTCCGTGTGCTTGTTTGGATCTGTTTTCCTGTTGCATATCCGATAAGCAAGGTACTAAGTGTAGTCCCAGACTCAGTGCATTATCATTACAGGACGAGTTCTCAAATGTACATGGATTGAACTTTTATCCTTTCTGTTTCAGCTACTGGACTATGTGCTTGGTCATGGTCATGCAGCTCTTTTTCGTAGAGCTGAGCTAAAAACACTAGTGACACTGCATGGAAATGAGGTAAATAGAACTGATTATCTTATCTTGTAAATGGAAACCAGATAATGCCAATGTGAGACTACGTGGATCATAGACATTCTCATAGTGTATTTATTTGTCTATGTAACTTGTCGATATATAAAAAACTGGAAATATACAAAGGAAAAAAACTTAATGGGATCCACTGGCAAGCTGGTCATTTGCTGGCCGGATGGTCTCTGGGATTTATACTGGAACTGGTAAACTGAACTTGATTCCAAGACAATCTGATCACCAAGTAGCTGGAGAGTAGATGTTGCATCCAAGGTTCGAAATACCGCTACCGGGATAAATCCCGCTAGGTGGCCGGTACCGGTTACCGGGAAAAAACCGGTTGAATTTCACGCGCCAAAATTTGAAATCGGTAACCGGAAAAACTGGCCGGTAACCGTCCAAAAAACCGGAAAAACCGCTAAAACCCGGTTTTTCAAATTTGAAATTGGAAATTCTTAACATATTCATGGCAAAAAGTATGAAGTTAAGCACGGGAGATACATGGATCTTCCTAATGCATCATATTAGTGTTAAACAATGTAAATATCATTCGGCAAACTAACATTTACATTCAAAATCTGAAAATTCCTAATACATTTACGGCAAAAAGTATGAAGTCAAGCACGGGAAGTGTATGCATCTTCCTAATACATTCTATTAGTGTTAAACAATGTAAATATCATTAGAGAAACTAATTTTTACATTCAAAAGTTTAAATTTGAATTAAATAAAAAACCGGCGGTTTTTTTCTCCCGGTCGGCACCGGTAAGACCGGTTACTGCCAGTATTTGGAACCCTGGTTGCATCTTCACAAGGAACATCAACTGTTGAAGCATAGTGTGAACATGGGTTCATCTTGACAGAATCTTACATTCTACTCTAAAACTAATACGAATATGATTAATTATAATTACCTTGATGTATTTTATTGCCTTTTGAAGTCACTGAATCCCGTTACTGAGCACACCCTTAATAACCCCTGTTTAGCATATATTTTTTTCACTCGGCATGCCACTTCATCCTCCTTCACCTTGCCCCCATCTGAGCTGATTAGGGTCTGTACTACTTAGGAGATGAAGTATCAATTACAAGTGATGGCATGAATGCATGATGCAACAATGTATGAATCAAGATACATTTGTCATTGGGCCAGGATTGACATGAAGTGTATTCTAGTGTGTTTATGATTCAGCTGAATGATGCTGGAAAGAGGCTGAATCTGTTAACAAACGGACCCTATTAGATTGTGAAGACTGAATATATATGATCAATACTTGTCATTTAAGTCACTACTATATGTATATATTTATTTGGTGGTGAATCTAGAGTTTGAAGTTCTCGTAATAAAAATTAGGTTGCCAGGTTTTTTAACTGTGTTACTTCTCTTATAATTTGGACAGGCTGGTAAAGGTGGAGAGTTAACCCACGATGAAACTACTATAATAGCTGGAGCTCTTGAGCTCACTGAAAAGAAAGCTAAAGATGCTATGACACCACTAAGTCAAACATTTGCGATTGATATAAATGCAAAGCTTGAGAGGTATTGGGTTCTGTTACAGTCTCAACAGGATTTTCATTAAACAAGGTGTTACAGCTATGCAGGATTTTTTTGTTAAGCATGTAATCCAATCATTTCTGTTCTCTTTTGCACAGGGAACTAATGCAAGAGGTCCTTGAGAAAGGTCATAGCAGGGTGCCAGTTTATTATGAAAAGAAGACAAACATTATTGGATTGATATTGGTAATGCTATCTTTTTTTTTAAAAAAAAACAATGATATATTGATATGCATTTTTGTAACCAGTTTCTGCTTCCTCGTATTTGGCACCTACCAGCTTCTGCCTTGTTGGATATTGATATTTGAGCAGAATAGGATTCACAAAACCGGCCAGGATCACCAGTTCCTGGCCGAATAGAAATCCATGAGAGATTGTGACTCTAAAGGCAGGAAGCTGGCGGCCACTGGGGTTGTCAACCCTGGATCATAGTAAATTGATAGCATTGTAGTTGTATAGTTGTATTTTGAACTAGGATAGCATATTCTCTGCAGAATAATGTACTTGTGTATTAAGGTGCATAAGTGAGCATAGTTTGTAAAGGAAGAAGGCATTTAAATTTACATGCTGCCCTGGCTATCATGTAGCAATACTGCATATATTTGCTAGTAACTAGTAGTAGTTCAACTTTTGATGTATATTAGGTACAAACATGTAAGTCTGTAATTAGATTTTAAATCAGCACAACTGACACTTGAGTTTGCATCATTTACAAGAAATTCAGAGTTAGCTGTTTTGTGTCTTGTTTGTCCAATCGATTTGCTTTGAAAGCATGCATGCATTAGACAGAGTTATGATGTGGATATAAATTTTAGTGGTTATTTTTTGACTTTTGGTAGGCAAATTCATATTTCTGATAATCTTTCATATGTGCAATTGTACTTACTTCACTCAAGTCTAAAATTTGCCATTAATTCCAGGTGAAGAATTTATTATCCATTAACCCTGGTGACAAGATTCCTATAAAGAGTGTAACTATCCGCAAAATTCCTCGGTATGGTATAAAACTATAGATTGTTCTTTGTGTGGAATATTTTAGTGGTGATATGTGTTGTTTTTTTATAATTGAATAACTCCTTGATGACTGTTAATCACTAGCTGATCAGTATAATTGAGGATACAAAGGAAGAGATGTCAAACTTAATTCATACATCTGTGCATGTAATTAATGACTGTTTCACTGGCTGATCTGTATAATTGAAAAATACAAATGAAGAGCTGTTATACTTCGTACATCGACACAAGTAAACTTGTTTTCCCCTTCTCTTAATCCATACTGTAAAATGGGTTCCAAATTAACAGATATGGTCTATACTAGAATTGGAAGGCTAGTTTTGTTTTGTTCTTGTCATCTTACAGGCATGATGTTGAAAGAATATGTCTCTAACATGTAGATGTAAGTTATTAAGTGGAAATTTGAACATAGGGAAGTGGATTGTTGTTCTTTGGAAATTCAAAGGGTAGATACCAAGTATTTGTATATTCAGCTTACACATCTGCGCCTTGTTAAATGTCAGTGTTTCAGAAGACATGCCCCTCTATGACATCCTAAATGAATTTCAGAAGGGCCACAGCCACATGGCAGTTGTCATAAGGCAAACCAATCCAAATTACCCAGCTGAACAACCTGTCAATGATGGTGGAACTCTTGGTGAGCTCCAAGGCAGCTCTTACTCCTTAGTAACATGCATGTCACATATGTTATCTGCTTTGTAATTTTCTCATTTGCCCCTTGTTTTGCTTTCTTTCGGCATGAAACAAAGAGGTCTCCATTGCTATTGATGATAAGCGTAATGAAAAGGTTGTGAAGAACTTTTCACCGCTGCGAAGATGGAAGAGCTACCCCAGCTCTCAGAACTCTAATCGAGGAAGTAGGAGTAGAAAATGGTCCAAAGATCAATCAGATGTTTTACAGATACATGAAAAGCCATTGCCTACACTGAGTGAAGATGAAGAGGCTATCGGTATCATAACAATGGAGGATGTCATAGAAGAGCTTCTTCAGGTTAGTGATTTGCAAACAGTTCAATTTGGTTTAACTTGTAGATCTAACTATTTCATCATCTATAACACGCTCAGTGCTTTTTTTTATACCAAACGCTCATGCATTGGGGTCCGAATGCTTACAAATGACAATCCAAATCAGTTAGCATTCAAAATAATCATGTAATAACTATAACAACTCATATTTATCGTAATGGTGTGAGAAATCATAATGAAAGTTTGTTTGTTCAAAAACCATAAAATGTACTGAACTTCAGTGCCCTTTGTTCTATGGGAACATTTGGTCAGTAGCATTGTAATCGTTGTAATTTAGAGAAATAACATCGAATTTGCACTCACTTCCAAATGACAGCACAAACAACTGAAATTTTGGGAAATAATTTGTTAATGTGATTTAGATCAAGGTTACTTTAAGCGGATAAATATTTGTTAATCAATGTGATTAAAATCAAGCTTTAAGCGGATAAATATTTGTTCTCATTGTATCAAGCATGTTCAAATCCACGCATTTGTGCTGCGACACTTGTCTCCTATAGGCTATAATTTTAGCGGATCTATGTGGAATGAAGGTACAGAAACTTGTCTCCGATATTATATTTACTGTTTTCCAATTTTCTTGGTGGCACAGGAGGAGATATACGATGAGACAGACGTGCACATTGAAGAGCAATGACACATTGGTACAGTTCACACCACTTCCCATTTTGGAGCAGAAGAGCATCGTGTCATGCAAGTTCTGTGCTGAGAGCTGAGGGGAAGTACAATATTTATTATTGTAATGTTGTACTCCATGTAGATAGATCTAAAATTTGTTCATTTGAATTGTACGTAGTTGGTGCGAATGTCACCAGTGCATTAGTAGAAGAGGGTTCCTGAAACTGTAGGATCGCATGGTTCCAGAAACCGTATTGAGTATCCCGAGATTTTGACGAGGTAATAGTGTCGCTCTGAAATAAGTCAAAGATTTCCGTTGCTTTCGATGCCTCATATCACATCACATCTGCACCTTGTAGTAATAATATCTCAACCACGGGAAACGTGCAGCCACGCACGGTCTACAGAATCGGCGTACAGGTAAAATCACTTGTGCACTGCAACCTATTACTACTGAAATTTGGACGCTTTTGGTACTGTTGATCCCTGTAAATTTCAAAAATAATGTCGGTGGAAACAAAATTTCAAATCTAACCCCCAGCCGACCGCACCATTTAACGGGGGGCGACACGTGTTAATGGTGCGGTCGGGGAGCGCACGATATGGAGGTGGTGCGGTCGGGACCGCACCACTCGGTCATGTCAGGGCAAATGGTGCGGTCGGGGACCGCACCACCTCCATATCGTGCGCTCCCCGACCGCATCATTAACACGTGTCGCCTCCCCGTTAAATGATGCGGTCGGCTGGGGGCTACATTTGGAATTTTGTTTACACCGACGCTATTTTTGGAATTTGTGATAGCAACAGTGCCAAAATCGTTCAAATTTCATTACTACTACCTTGTACGGTCAGAACATCGTCGCGTAGAATCAAGCTGCGGCAGGTCATTGGCGGTCCAAGACAAAACACGACCTCCTGCAGAGGGCCGTGTCGGTGCCACCACGGCCTGGCCACCGTTTCCCCGGACACCCACCGGCCACCGCGCGGCTCCTCCACTCCACGGCCGTTGCGCGTCCGGCGGCCGGCTGGGCACCGAATCGGCTGCCTTGTTTTTGCGTTCACGCGCGGCGATATCCCACTCCCACGGTGTGCGCAAGTCTATGGGCCACGAGATTACGTTGCCCAAGTTTGCCCGCCTCGTTCGCCCTTGGTCCTGTTGCTGCGTCGGGCGCCTCGTCCGCACGATGACGTCCGTTAGGCCACCAGCTGGACGTACGCGCGCGCGCGTTCCGCCTCGTGCTCGTGCTGCCCGGGCAAGTATAGTACTCGATCTGCACTGTACGTGGCTGGGGCAGAGCCACCGGAGATCTTCACCAGGCTCCATCCTATTCTTCGGTGGCTGGAGCCCCCCACCCCCAAGGAGTGATGACGGGCGCCCTACGAGCTTGTGGGTGGGGAGGTTGTCTACGCTCTCGTGCTCGCCCGTGAACCCCGTGGATGCGGAGGCCCACCCCTTTTTCTAGGAATCACAGCGCACTGAGATGGGCAAGGACGAATAAATCCACCCAAGGAGCTGGCAGGGCAACAACGACAAGGAGCCGGGGGCCTGAGGCGGCGGCGCGATGAGCTCAGCAGGCTAGGTGGTGAACTATCGGAGCTGCGGAGGACCGACGAAGGAGGAGGATTGCATCGGCCAGCTGGGAACCTAGGGCTTGACGTTTGGCGATGAGGGAAAGATAGTCAAAGAGGCGAGTCAGCAACCAACTAGAATATGCATTGTTTTTCTTTACTCAACTACTATTGTTTCTTGTTGATATTATATAGCAACGAAACTATTTCCGATCTGGCGCACAAGCGAGCAGAGCGAGAGATATTTAGAAGCATCTATGATAGAATCATAAAACGCTTCTAAGATGCTTCTAAGGCATGAAATCTCGTGGAATGAATTTACCTCGTAATTCAAGCTAACGCCTTAGCGGTATATTTTGTTTATTTTGGATGTTCATAATTATTTATAATTTACTATTGTATCACTAATGTTGGTAATTTTGATATACATATCGCTACTCACTGAATACATGTTTATATGTTTTGCGATGCCTTTTCGTTAGTGGGGTACCTTCATTGTATTTAGCTTTCTTGCTTTGCATCCTTTTATTACTACATGAATTTGAAACACATGAGACTATGTTTGATATGTTTATCTCAATTTAACTTAGTCTTTGAGCTCACCCTCTATTTTTATCTAGGCTTCACCACTAGTACGTAGAGTATATGTGCACACAAACACATGCTCCTTCGTACATGTACATATTCATCCCCAACTGAAACACACTAGTCAGCGATTCAATCTAACGGTGGGTTTTTTCAGCTGTGGCTAATGGCTTTTAGCCTTAACACGAGCACTTGTGCGAACTAATTGAATGTCAATAAACTATTTCGAAAAGGCTATTCTGATAAGCCGTTTCGGAAAGGCGGCGAAGAAGATGTTCTATTTGTTTGTTCGGAGAATGCCATAAACCATAATCCATAAGCTAAAAAGAAGGGGACTTCCAGTAGCTACTACTGCAACGGACACGAGCAACACAACCCCGTTGAAGGGAGCAGGGCAACGTGACACGCATTTATGCTGACAAATATTATCTCTAGGTCTGTCAGGATATCTACAACTGTTGTATTTTGTGATTCAAATCTAGTCGGGTCCGACCACTTGAAGAATATGATCAGGTTTCGCTCAAAAGAAATATTTTGATCAGTATGACTGATCAATAATGCAAACTAAATGGAGGTTACGATTGGGATCATCTTTGTATTCGTGATGGACTCTATAACGACTTGCACTAGACGTGGTTTCCAAAGGTGTTTGCGCTGATTGGAGTTAGACGTGGCTACTCGAGGCACTTCTAACTATAACTCTTCATTGTCATCTTTTGAGACTTTGTTTCATCTTTGAGTGGGTGTTATTCTCATATTCGAGCATATTACCGTTCCAGTTTTCAAGTAGACCTTTGATTCATTGCTGACTAAAACTTTGTTCCTTTCTCACTATAAAACCTGTTTTCAAGTCTATTTATACCGCTTGTAAGCCTCATGGTAAAACCATACACACAGAGTGTAGTGTGATTCAAGTTATCTATATATGTAATACGCCAAGAGCATTATGTAATTTCTTCTACATATAGTGATTTCACCGATTGTGTATCCATGGTTTTTCCGCAAAGAGTTTTTTATGTTAAATCTTTGTCTCGTACTCTTAATTATTCTTTATTATTTTTCATATCTTGCCATGTGGTTTATAACAAGTGGTATCAGAGCTTGGTTCTTTGCTTGATCAATCTAGGGCATACTCGTCATAACGTCAATGAAATATGATCTTCTGCTGCTGAATCATGATACAAGATTTTCTCTCTGACAAGTCAAGATGTGAGTTATTCTATCACAATTCGATTTGGACGATGCGTTATTGGGAATCAACAAGATACTCGCTACATGGTTTGTTGAGGAGAAGTAAAGGAAAAATTGTAAAGCTCTCTCTCAAATTCATCTTCATCTTTCTAATAATATCATCTAGAAAGTTATAAAGGAGAACACCGCTGCTGTGTTACGGCCATAGATCTACATGACCAAGGATCTGACCAACAAGATGCATCTAAAACAGGAACTTTCTTACTCAAGTTGGCAAAAGATGGATCAGTGCAAAATCATCTAACCGTGTTTAAAGATGTGGCCACTGACCTTGAAGCCATGGAGGTCAAATATGATGATAAAAATTTGTGTCTTATTCTACTATTTTCCTTGCTTGTTTTGTTCTGTACGTTCAGAGACACAATTCTATACAGTCGAGATACTTTTACTCTGAATCAAATTGTTAGAATTGTGATCTTGAATCGGATCGTAGGTTCTTCGGTAGGATTACAAATCGTAGGATCGATGTAGAATCTAAGATTTTACCTAATTATACCAAAGAAATATTTTAAAAAATTTACATTGTATTATGACACTACTGTATTTTTTAAAATTATGTATTTTGACCTTTTCTTTACAAATTGTAGAGTAAAGGTAAGATGATGTGTTATTTTATGATAATTGTAGAATTTTCAATTAAAATGAAGTATACAAGTAATTATTTATAATAAAATAATAGAATTGACAAAATCGAGTATGATCATATGAAAATTTTGATTATGATCCTACAAAGTTTGAGTAGAATCGTAAAAATATTAAGATTCTACCATAGAATCGGATCAATCTAGTCAATCTTGGATCGTAAAATCTTAGAATCATATGACATAATCGAGATTCTGACAACCTTGCTCTGAATGAGGTTTATGAAGCTCTGTATGCAAAAGAAAAGATAAAAAAGTATGGCTTCGAGTGAGAGCTTGAGTTTGCATGTAGAAGATTTATCCATTCAAGGCAGACTAGTTGAGAAGTATTTGACCAGTAATTCCAAAGGTAGAAGGTCGAGCAAATACAAAGGTTATTAGAAGTTGAAGACAAAGAAGTCGTGCTGCCACCACAAGAAAGGTGGACACAATATCCCCGAGTGTTGGAAATTTCAAAATATGAAAACTACAAAATAGGGATAAGAGAAATAATAGTTCCAAGAAAGATCAACAAGATAATAAAGCTAAAGCAACTATTGCCACAAAAGAAGGTTTCGAAGTGGATATTCTCATTGCCTTCGCTGGTGATTCCAAAACTAGTGATGAATGGTTTCTTGATTCAACATGCACTTTCCACATGAGCCCGAGCCGTGATTGATTCATTACTTATGAGGCTATTCTGAGTGGATTAGTGTTAATGGGAGATAATACTCTGTGCAAGATTGCAGGCATCAGTTTTGTCTAGATTAAGATGTTTGATAACACAATTAGAACCCTGTCAGAGGTCCGACATATTCCAAATTTGAAGAGGAACCTTATCTCGTTGAATACTCTCGATGCCAAAGGGTACGAGTTTTCAAGTGGAAGTAGAGTTCTGAAGATATCCTAAGGCTCTCTTGTTGTGATGAAAGGTGATATAAAGGTAGCAAACCTTTATCATATTTGAGGTACTACCCTGGTCGAGAAGGCTGCTGTTGTCTCGAACAGGTTGCCTAATGCTGATTGGATAGGTCTATGACATATGCATCTTGGGCATATGAGTGAAATTGGGTTAAAGGAGTGTGAAAAAGAAGTATGCTCAATGAACCTTAAGTAGCCATTGAACAATATGTGCAGTAGTACTGGTCATTACATGGCGATAGTACTACATCCCCTGATTGTTTGGGGTTTCAACCCCAACGGTCATCCTGGTAGGTGGGGACTATAAATATTTCTCTACTAGCAGCAAGGAGCTCTTCTTGGACCTCATTGAATACACTTGAACTCTTGCTACTCTCTCTTCAACTCATTTGCTCTATTATCATATTTTGAGGTTGTTGAGAGCATTCAAGTGCATTGCATCATCTAGTTGACCATTGTGGCACTTGGAAACCTTCAAGCAAGTGTCATTAGCTTATTACTCTTGGTGGTTGCCAACACCTAGTTGACTTAGAGGAATTTGCATGATAATCCCTTCAGGAAGGTTGTGATGAGACCCACACAGTTTTGAAAGGTTGGAGCTCACCTCCCAGAGTAGGAAAGAGCTACCACAGTGGATTGAGGAAAAGCTCAAGATTGCACAAGGAGTCAGCTTGATTAGTTCAAACTCCTTCAACATAGATTAGGGAAGACCGGTAAGTCTTCGAGACCACGGGAAAATACTGCATGTCATCTTTTATGGTTTATCACTTTTGTCTTTACTTTTCGTATTTCCATTTCTAGCAATTATGGGATTGACTTGTGTAGCTAAAACTATATCTAGTATAGACATAGGTTTGTGGTACCTTAGTGAAACTTAGAGGATTTAGGCCTTGCCATGTGCAAAACAATTTTAATTCATTCTTATTTGCTATAAAATTTTGGTTAGCCAAAAAGCATTTAAAAACCTTTTATTCACCCCTCTCTAGTCGTTTATCCTTCATCCTACAAAAGCCAGTTTGTACCACTAAATTTGAGCTCTGCACAGATTTGGTTGGTATTACTCATTAGTCCTTTCAGATGTTGAACACACAAGAAGTTTTTTACAAGTTATTCGAGAAGTTGTCTGGTTCTTTTTTGTTATAGGAGAAATTCAGCTCAAGGTGGAGATTGTTGTATTTTGTGATTCGAATCTGGTCGGGTTCTACCGCTTATGTGGTGTCCAAATGTGTTAGCGTCGACTAGAGTCAGACGTGGCTACTCGAGGCGTTTCCGACTACAACTCTTCATTGTCGTTCTGTCTATGAGTGGGGTGTTGTTCCCATCTTTGAGGAAGTTATTGTTTTAATTTTCGAGTAAATCTCTGTTTTATTGTCGACTACGATTCTATTCCCTCCTTATCTAGGACTCTTGTTTTCAAGGCTATTTATACCCACAATAAGTCTTATGATAGAATAATGCACGCAAAGTGCACTGCATTTCAAATTATCTATACATGTAATACACTAAGAGCGTTCTGTAACTTGTTCTCTATATAATGATTTCATCAATTGTATGTCCATGATTATTTTATAAAAGTTTTTCACGTTAAATCTTTATCTCGTGATCCTAAATATTCTTTATTGTTTTTCATATCTCGTGGTGTGATTTATAACAACAACGAATGTTGCATCGCATTAACCACGCGCCTAAGCATACATATCAACTGGCTAAGAATGCCCAAATGCTTACGTACAGATGCATGCAAAGCAATCCATATATTTACGAGCACAATTACAATGCTGTCCAAACTGAAACTCACAGATAAGCAAGCAATATATCCTATACACTCAAGTTTAGAGTACACTCATAATACATTCCAACTAAAAAAACACAAAAATTCTGAAAAAAAATCTACATGTATTTGTAAACTTACTTTAACTATACATAAAATTTTAAATCCAGATTTATTATATGTTAGTAGTAAAAAAAGAAAATTTTGACAAATGTTAAGAGTTTAAATTTATCAAAATTTTCTTTTTTCTGCTCTTAATATAGAAAAAATTGGGATTTAGAATTTTATATATAGGTGGAGTAAATCATGAAATACATGTAGAATTTTTTTAATTTTTTTGTGACTTTTTAGTTAGGGCGTATCATAAATACGCTTTAAATTTAGGTGTATAGGATATATTGTCCGGATAAATACGACAGACCCGTATATTTACTCCTTTCCATCATCCACGAGACATGAAGATAGAGCGAACTGCTGGCTACTGTTGCTTGGCACATGAAAAATCAAATCACATTGATGGTGCTGTACACAATACGTGCCTGTACGTACGTGCCGGTACCGCCCTCGGCGAAATAAAAAACCAATAAAAGGGGCCGGGGCGTATCCAAACATGCCGTGCAAGGTTCCGTCGAATCCCTCCGTCCCAACTCCTGTCTGTCCTGCAACACACACACACCCAGACAGAGAGAGAGAGAGAGAGAGCGCAGGTTTGCACATATAACACCCCGGTCCCACGTGTCACCGTTCCCTAAATGCGTTCCGTGGTAGGGACAACGCAGCCAGTGTACCTTCACAGTGCGCACGCCAGTTGTGTGCGCGCGCGACCCATGAGATGCCAGTCGTAGCATAGGACCCATGCATGCACGCGCTGATGGGTGCAGTAGCAACCCAATCACTACGAGAAAAACTTTCATGGAAGTTTCCGTGGCCGGTACAGCATCAAATTTTAGAGAAGATTAGTGAGATATGACGTATAAAAGATAAATATATTAAATATAAAACGAATTATATTTGGCAATTTAAAATCACACATAATTAGAATAAGACATAGTAAAAATACAAAATACAATAAAGAGTGTACATCGGTAGTAGATAATGTGCCTCCTAAAACCCATAAATATATGTAAATAGCTATCTGTACACCAAAATTAGCAAACTTAGTGATAAAACCAGAAATTGTATTTGTGAATAGTTACAAAGATTGAAAAAAGAATGAAACATACCATTAGCTAGTATTGAGTAGTAGTATTGCAAGTACGAGGCAATAGCATTATATGAGATTTCATACTTTGAAAACGTTTTCTAATTCTATCATCATCAAGGTTTCTAAAAATCTCTCGCTCAGTGTAGCACATCATCAAGTCACTGAACCACTCATCCACTGTTTTGTTATGCAATCTGTCTTGATAATATTCATTGCCGAAAAGACTATTTCAACCGATATCATTGCCACTGGAAGGATCATTGTTAGCTCAATAAGGCGATAGACCAATGAAACTCCATCATAACTCTGTCCTCATAGCCTAGAAATTGGTAATCGGTGCTTTCCAAGCAAAGCAAATAAAATTTCCTTCAATGTAGCAGATGTACAATTTGTTACATGCTTAATACCAAAAAATCTTTCAAGAACCTTCCCTTGATCATTCACAAATCTGTATGCCACAGATTATGATAAGTTAAAACACGACCACATGATTACACGAAGAAATAGTATAATGTAAAAACACAAAATAAACTACCTCAAAATCACGACCATGTGCTCCTTTATTGATATATCTCGTGACTCATCAATTAGCATGGAGAAATTCTTATCTCCAATCTCCTCCACAATCACCTTCGTGACCTCTTGCGCACAAGTTTTCGCAAGACCTTTTTGAATTTTTTGAGAAATCATCTTAAAATGTAAGGGAGCTTGATCGAACGCTTTCTTCACTTCCTCATTCTTATCTTTGTACCACTCAACTAATTCTCTAAAATTTTCTTTATTGATGGAAGTTGAAGATTCATTGTGTCCTTGGAAAACTTCACTTTGCATTAGGAGAAATCTTGCAGAATCAAAAGAAGTAGTCAAACGAATTTTATGTGCAATTTTTCGACTCTCAGCTATGATCAGAAAGTCTTTGCGTCACACTTGCCATTTGATTTTTAAAATCCTCGTTGTCCCCCCTTGCAATGTTGTGATAACTACTAGGTCCACCGACATGTTTATCAAATGCCCATAAAGCTTTCTTCCAGTTGGAATACCCCGTTGTTGTAAATACATCACTACCAAAATCTTCAGGCCTTCCTGGTTTCTTAAAAAGAAAACAATAGAAACAAAAGGCCGCATCCTTTTACACATTATATTCTAACCAATCATATTTATTGTATCAAGATTGCTAAAACGCCCTTGAACAATCATTTTGCATTTTGTGAGGAAAATTATGGCCTTTTGGTTGGGTTGGATGTCTTAACAAATACGTCCTTCTCACTTGATCTCTAATTTCATTGTCATACTCACTAATAGGTATGCGATTCACCGGATCAGCGATGATTTCATCGAGACTAAAATCCACCCGAGTCTTCTTTACTTCACTCTCATTAGTATGAGGAGTACTACTTGTATTGCATGAAAAATATTTATGCAATGTTCGTTTCTCCATTTCTTGCAACTCTATGAATCAATAAATGACACTAGATAAAAATAAAATACCATATCAATTACAATCGCACAAATTGAAAAGTAGATTTGTGCTTTATACCTTACGGTCGCTGCCTCTGATCTCCCGTTATCTCTTAATGCAGAGCCACAACCCCCAGCCCCTCTCAGCTGGTACCTAAATTGCGGTTCAAAAAGACTTCATTCAAACATGCCATTGCCATTGATTTTATTAAAAAAACTAGGTACAATACTACAATTCTTGGCGGGCCTTCCCCCATCCCCCCATCTGGCCATCCCCTAAATTCCCCTCCTGGTTGACCTTCCCCGATTCGGCCAAATCGCCAACCCCCCGACCCCTACCCCATAAATCCCATCCCAACTACTAACCCAACCTCCCTCCCGACCGGTGGCCGACCTTCCGCCCTTCCCTAATCGGCTACCTGCCATGGCGCCACTCACTCCCATACCCTAAATCCCTCCCTCCCGGCTGGCTTCCCCAATCAGTGACCCCCATGGTCCCATCCCTAAATCCCCTCCCTCCCGGGCCCTAGCTCCTTACCTCCCCCATCTAAATCCCCTCCCGCACGCCTCCCGGGTCCCAGCCAGTGGCTGGTCATCCTCAATCGGCCAATGCCCTCCTGGCCCGGGTCCTGATTGGCCTCCCTCTCCGTCAGTGCACTGCGCACTCACTAGATCCAGATCTAGCGAGCAACCAACCGTCGCACTGCTTGCTCAGGCTCACCGCCTCGGGAAGCTCAGTGCCCAACCGCCCATTGCTGTCCACTTGCCGCCACTCACCAAGAAACCACCGCTATTGGCCCGTCGCCCGTCCATCGCCAACACGCCACCACAGTTGCAGGAGCACTGGATCAAAATTTGGTGGCTTGCTGTTGTGCCATGCTACCAAGTGCCGAAAGCCTAAAAGCTAAATTGATTGATTTCATTCATTGGTAGGCTTCACCTTTGCTTTTTGGACTTTCGTAGGCTTGATGTAGTGTCCTAGTGAGTGACTAAGTTACTGGGATCGCTGGGCTTTGGGTACAATTTGTGTGTCTTCCTCCCTCTACTCTCTATTGTCTTGTCTTCCTCGGAGTGATGACGATGAGTTGACGACCGGCTGCCAGCCATGACGCGTTGGAGCCCCAGCTAGAGGTTGAGGGGGGCTAGGAGAGTACCCACCCTCTGGCCAGTGGTAGGGTGGGCGCCACAATTGACCCCCCGTTGTGTCTGCCACTAGCATGTATCACAGACACGTGTCAGGATTACTCGTCCACTTGCATGCATGTTGTTATATGTAGAATTGTTTTACTAGAATAGCCCCCGGTATCATTTTTTGGTAGATATGGCACTTGGTGCCCTTTTTGCATGATTGACCCCTTCCAGACCGTCGATCAACACGCCAACGACACGTGCTATTTCCATGGACGGGAGCGCGGATCAGTGGCTAGCGAGCGTGGAAATTTGCCTGCCCTCCACACATGCGTGTGAACTGGTGAGGCTACCTATGAGCCACAGTCGACCCCATGGAAAAGCCGTGCTGAGATCTGCTGCCCCCGAGCGCAGAAAAGTGCCAAGTGCACAAGCCGGTACAAATTTTTTTAGGAAAATATTCAAAATTTTATTTTGTAGGAATTTTTAGATATAGGAAATGAGGTTGAAAAATTATAATTTTTTCTGTGGAGCCTTATAACACAATTTACTTGCTTGTGTAATTTTTTTTGTAATTTTAAACATTCAGAATTTTCCTCCATAATTTATTTATATGTACTGTGTGCATGAATTTTGTAATATAGAAAACGAAGTCCAAATATTTTGAAAACTCCGATACAATACTTGATCGATACTCAATAGTCATAGCTAAAGTACTTTCCATAGTTGTAACTACAATACCTGATCGGTAGTCGATAGTCGTAGATATTACTGGTTGATAGTTGAAGGCTTTGCAATTGATAGTCATAGACTTTGCGAACTGCTGCTATAGTAGTAGACTTCACAATATTGTTTTCATAGTCGTAGACTTTGCAGTCTAGTCGTTGCTTGGTTATGCACATCACAGATGGTTCTAGCTACCAACCGTCTGTGTTGAGAGAGTATCACAGATGGTTTGTATATAGAACCATCTATGATAAACTAACCGTTGGGCCTGTGGATCTACCCCAACCCATTCCTAGCCAACAGAAACCCACCAAATCCCACCCCACAGATTGTAGCTCCACCTCTCCCTCTATAAATACTCACACAAACCCATCCCCTATTTACCGTTGCTCAAAAATCTCTCCAGACTCTTCCTCACCATCCTCCTTCTTGACCGTGACCCGATGGCCCTTACGAAGTAGACACCGATGGCTACCAAGACGGCACTCAAGTCGGTGCCGATGATGGCGGGCGTCAAGGACATCCAGCTCGCGCACCGCATTTGGGGTGAAAGGGCCTAGGCATCAGCTCGTCGGTGCGGTTCAACTTCTACTATTTGTTAGGATCTCTGCTTCTTCTATGTTCTTACCATGTTTAAGAGTTTGGTTCATAGGATTAGGAGATGTGTTCTTACTTTGTTCTTGTTGTGTTAGATGGGTAGCCTACTCATTATCTTGTTATGCTATCATGGTGGATTCTAATTGTAATGAAAATGAAATATGTTGTTGTATTTGTTGCTGTATTTGCTTGTTTTCAAATGGTATAGCTAACATTTTTTCAGGTTAGCTAGCCAAAAAATAGAAAAAGTTTAGGTATAGAATAAACTATCATAGAAGGTTTGTAGTATAAACTTTCTATGAAGGATTATCACAAACGGCTCGAACAAAAACCGTCTGTGATTCTCATACATCATAAATAGTTCTATCTACCAACCGTCTAGGATGAAAAAGTATCATAGATGGTTCTATATACCAACCATCTATGATACTCACCCATCACAGGCGGTTGGTAGCAAGAACCATCTGTGGTCTTTGAGTATCACATACGGCTTTTGGTTCGAGCCGTCTATGATAGTATTCTTTACAGACGGTTCTAGTTACAAACCATCTTTGTTGTATTTATCATAGATGGCTCACAAACCGTCTGTGATAACCTTTGATTATCACTGACCCATAAATTTAGACAGTTCAGAAAACTGTCTGTGATGGCAGTTTTGAACCGTCTATAATGATCCTTTTTGTTGTAGTGACAGGAAGTGGGTGGCCCCACCCACGCGTGAAGATTCCACATGGCCCCAACCTCATTAAGTAGGAATCCCACTTCCTCGGCCACGTGCATGAAATGATGACCATGCGCATGAAATGATGTGGCGATACCTCCTCGAGCCCGCTGCCTCGCGGACGCGAAAATGCATGAACCAAATTGCACTTTATCCTTGCACGATGCAGCCATCCATTCACAGAGAAAAATGAGTTATTGTGATGTGAACATATTGAAGCAGTAACAACATGCAACTGTCTACTACAGCATAGACATGGATATGTATTACACATACATATATCATACAAAGTACTGCAGGTAACAACACAAATCAGAACAATGCTCACAACACTACACCTTCAAGATAGTAACGAACACAAGAAAAAAATACACACAATATTAAGTTAATCTTGCTCTCAAGTCTATCAAAACGATGCCACATCTCAACCATTTTGCTACCCCCCATCCTAACTTTCTCCTGTGGAACAATGCTGGGCTTAGTGGTCATTTCATCCTCTCACACCTAGAATCAGTAATTGATGCGGGGTGCCAAATCTTCATGACGTAGGATCGATGATGATAACTTAGATCCATATAATCCAAAGAACCGATGGCTCCAATCACCATTAAAACAGCAACCTGCAATAAAAGAATTCAACCAACCACATGCTCATAATCCCATTTACCGACCACAAAGTAGATGTATCGCTGCTCCTGTGAACCACAAGGAAACACAAAAACAACAGAAGGTATTCTCAAGAAAATCATCCAATTCCCAAAGGCAGTGCGTAGCATAAACTCGAGAATAAGCAATATTAGCTATCTTAGAAATAACATGGTCTAACCCAAAGGTTACATATTATAAGGCTTATATAGCCCTGGGCACAATCCGTAGGACCCCCTAATCATGTACAACTCAATCTTTTATCATATTAGACTTGTACTCCTACAAAAAGGAAATTGAAATCAATAGCTATCACTTTGTTTTGGTTGTAGTAGTTGATCTCGGATGAATCTGAAGATAAGTCCTCTTCTGTTATGTAGTCCTTAAAATATGCTTTCCAATAAGTTCAAGATCACCTCAATCGGATTCCGTATGTGAAAGTTATTGCTCTTTAATCATAAGGAATCCCTTCGGGTCTGCACTGAAACAGTCACGTATGTCGTTACAACCACGTTGATGAATGTTACGACCACGTTGAGGTTGATTTTAACTACGACCATGCCCTCTTTATGACCACACCTCCTCTGTTGATGTTGGCTTCGACCACTTGTACGACCATGAGTAGCAGTCGTAACCTTCGTTGTCATCTGAGCTTTAAAGAGGATCGAACGGTCCAGACAGCCAAAGCCGTTCAAACTGGTCCAAACATTCCAATGCAATCGAACAGTTTGGAATGAGTCTACGGTTGTAGAAGTCATAGTTGTAGCGGTGCAGTGATCGTAAGTCATAGGTGGTGACATGGTCGATACAGCCATGGTTGTAGACACTGTGGTTGTAGGCACCGTGGCCGTAAACATTGTGGTCGAACGGTGCGAATAGAACTGGGGCATTCAGACTGGTCCAAACATTTCGAAGCCGATCTGATGGCCCAAAGACGATCGAAGAATGTCGACTGCATCCATAGTCGTTGACCTGATCCGAAAGTCATCTTTTATGCCAATTAGACTTGATCGAACGGCTGGAGGGAATTTCGTGAGCTTGAGTGGTCATGGGGCCAATCCAATGTGGTAGAGAAGGCTCAGACGTGTCTTTCCTTGCTTGTTCCCCTTGTGTTTCTCCTCCATTAGCTTTTCCTCCATGGTTTCAACTCCAAAAGCTTCACAACATTTGAATCTAAGAATGCAAAAAATATTTGTATGAGGTAGTAACCAATTCTCATGTAAGGTAAACCCAAATGCAATTAGGAGTGAATTCACTTGTTGATTAATCTTTTTAGCTTGTACTCATATAATTGGTCCAGTTGGGATATCCTCATCAGCAACCACCTGGGCCATCCTGACAATTGAATAAGAAAATGGTTTTGTAACATGTGGTGAACGATTGGAACCAACCCAAAACAAGCTGACTCACTGAGTAAAAGGGGAACTTGTAGTAGTGTCGTCCATGATTCACAACCATGTGTGAGGTCTTATATCTGACAAACGTGTTGCACTTCAAGCAAATCACTGCGGGTGTCAACGAAGAGGCACTGACTTGGCTCATCTCGATGTCTGTGGAAGGGAGAAGCAAACAAAGGTAGAGAATGGGGAGAAATACTTTAGGACTTGAAGGAGAACAATATAGGGGAAGTGGCTGAAGAATGGCTCCCTTTTGTAGCCTAAAGTGCCATGGCAAAATGGTCTTTTTGCATTCCTAATGGATGACAGATAATGATCCAATGAGGCAGCTTTGCAAAGCGATGTGACCCCAACGAGTCACCTTTTTGGAATGACGTGACCCAGCATATCAACTTTTCCAACCGACAAGACCCAACACTGCCACAAGATACATCCTTAGGCCCACGACATGAAGATACTTGAAGATGTAGTGTTGTGAGTCTTGTTGTGATTCATGTTATGACATGCGCTGCTTTGTATGATGTATTTCTATATGTTACGGTTTTATGTCATGCAAGATTGCATTTTACCATGGCTCTTTTATTAAAGGTGTTATTTGTAAGAAATGATGTCATGCTATTTAGCCTGTACTTCAATGTTACTTACACAAGATGGTGTATTTCAGTGATGTCATTTTGATTGGCAAAATTTTTTGAGAAGCACATTCCAATGAGAAGAATGCTATTTACACAAGGTGGCATGGATATGCATTATACATACGTACATCGTACAAAGTAGTGTAGGTAACAACACGATGGTATCGAAGACGGCATACATGAACTCATTCTGCATTCGACCGCCACTTCCTCGGATGGCATAGATGATCCTCATAGAAGGTGAACCTAGCAGGGGTGTAGGGTGCATCTCAGAGCTTGTACTGCGAGGGCTGCATCGAAGGCGGGGCTATGGACAACTCTGTGGAGAGTTGTGATGGATGGCCAAAATTGGAGCTTAGCCAGTCAGTTGAAGAGAGGTGCACATCCTACTCAGATGGTACAACTGAGTTAGGCCAGACGTTGCGGCGTTTATAGTGCATAGTACTATTGGAAGGCATGCAGCTGTGAAGTCGGAAGTGCGAACGATGGACCCTGGCCTTCGTGTCTGAGTTGCTCTATGTAGACCTATAGATTATATGTGATGCGTTAGTGCACCACAGCGTACACACTTTTTCTATTTGCTATGTTACAGCATATTGGTGTGTGCGGTTGTGTGGACGATGATCCTCCAGGGCAATCGCCCATGTACTGCTGCAAGGTATATCATTGTATGTCTGGCCAATCCATTCATGGCACTCATGCAAGCTAGACTGAACTGAACACTGGGATGAGTCGGGGTCACTGTTAGGAGTCAGCCCCCGTCGGCCCGGTGAGGATGTCCGATCTTGGGTGTCCCTCCATGACAACGACGGTTGTAGCAAGCTGTTGTCCCATCACAAGTGTTGCAAGAAAAGCGGTAGTGAGAGATATGTTGCAATTGAGTGCATGAACAAATGGCTCACACCTGCTTATCGCTGGGCCAAGGTGCGTGGAGGACGAGCGACCAAAGCTAGGCCAACTGCCAGACTATGATGAAGGTGCAGATAGAGGTGCAGAGAGAGGTGTGGAGGGAGGCTACCCTCGGTGTCCTCCTCGCTGTATGACAACGTCGTTGTGGTGACCACAACTGATGGTCCTTATTCCCGCTAGCGTGTCATCATACATGGCACATATGGAGTCTAGGAGGAAACCGATGGTGTTTATCCTCCCACGCCGTAGAGCATCACTAGCCTTAGTGTGGATATGGCGAAAGCAGTCATACTGCATGGGAACCAAGACTGAGTTTGAGACGTGCTGGCGTGGAAGAAAGTTGCGTAAAATATTTTACTATCTTGTCCTAGCGTACAGCCCAGTGCTGGTTAGGACCTGCTTGTACAAGGTCTCGTGCATGATGTCCTCTGGACACTATGGTGCCAGCCCTATTAGCCTACTCCTCGTGCGTGGGACGTACCACCGCAAGTGCGTAGCATAGGTATCAATGTTATATGGTTGTGCCTCATGGACAACCTCTGCCATGGCCCTCTCGCCCCACAGCTCCATTGATGGCAGCTATGTCTACCTCCAGTCATCACCCGTCTACCCTCTCCTCATTTGCCTGCAAGGAAACCAGTGTGTTGGATAGCTGAAAAAGAGGTGCACGTAATAGGTAAATGGATTAAATGATATGGTGACATACATGTGGGCCTGCAGTACAAGAGGTCATCCCAGTGGTACTAGCACCTCCTGGTACAGGCTAAACTGTCTCATTACCCACCATAGGGAGTAAGGTTCGACCATAAAGGAGAACACCAGGCGGCAGTTCATCATCCAGGACGCATGGTCCTGACCACGCTGAGAGGATAACTCGAAGGGGGTGGTATGCTCAATGAACTTTGCAGTCCATGGCCACCAGATGATCTCATCCTCGTGTAGAGTCTCGAACTAGCTGTGGAACTCAGGGTACACATGCCTCAGCCTCTCTCTAGCCCATCGTAGTTGAGCACGTATCTAACGGTACTCATTGTGGGCCCATCAACTACATCGGCACCGTCGACCTCCCTGTATAACTCGAGCATGAGCTGAAAAGGGTGCACGATGCTCCACAAGTACGGCCTGCCCACCGGGAAATGCTCCCACAACCACAGCTATAGGAGGATGTAACACAATGTGAGGACTGGCTCCACGCTCGTACTACATTGCGAGGCGTCACATAACCCTCAGCACGTGGTGCAGAGCACTGTAGAGCCCCAACTGTACTGTGGCACCTCGTCCGACAAGGCATCTGCCAATGCCTCAGCGAGATGGATGTAGCGAGGGTACACCTAATTTTTCTGGGTGGTAGGAAACAAGACCCGCCTAATCAGGAACAACAAGTACGCAAGGTAGTGCATCCACACTAACTCCTCCATCGCTTGCACAGGGCAGGTCATGTACCGCCATAGCCACCAATGTGGAACACCTAATATGTTCTTGGGGAGTGGCTGACTGAACTTGTCCTCCATACGCGCCCTCCAATCTGCTCGCTTGGGACGTGGCACTACCGTAGTACCCCGCATTGGTAGACCGGTGAGCATACTGACATCCTGCAGAGTAATGGTCATATCCCCCACCAAAAGTGGAAGGTGTGAGTCTCTGGTTGCCAGCGGTCCATGAGTGTGGAAAGCAGTGCCGCGTCGAACTGAAACACGTGCGGCAGGTCTAGCATGCAGGCCATAGCAGTAGTTTGGTGTCCCGTACGTGTGGAACGTACCAATGATCTAGAGGCCAGTACTCTCTGGGGCCCCTAAGGACAAGGCTCGGAGGGCTGACGCCGGACGACCATGCCAGGCATCAGTGTCACCCATCCCAACGTGGTTCCATTAGCTCATACACGATGCCACCTGGAGGCTGTGCCATCTCCTGAGGAACATATGAGAGGAAGTTAGTTTGCAATGAAGACATGAGGAGCAACAAAGCAAAAATCAAGTAAAGAATTTTAACATTTCAAAAATAAAGTAAGTAAAACAACTATAGACATGTTCGATGCAATTCAACATGACAACAAACAACATAAGTACATTTAAACGTATTACAACATTTGGAGAACATGATGCCACATGCAATACAACATGGTTGCTACGGGGCATTGCTTGAATTAGCTCTATTTGGGCAGTTGCCTACGGAGTGGCCGACCATCTTTCACAGTCTGCATTGAGGGCACCTAACCCATTGACCATACTGACTTTCATCCATGTCACTACGGATACGATGACACTGTCGTCTTCGATGGTTTGCCTATTTTAGTGCGTCGTTCGATAGCCACTCACCTCTCCTGGCCAAACATCCCTGTAGTGCATGTCCAGCTCGTACAAATTAAACTCGGCACTCCATGTGTAGTAAAGGTGGTGGATGTCATAGTACTCAAAGATGTAAGGTGGCAAGGCCTGCCAACACACTGCGCACGCTGAGGAGCATAGCTTGTGAAGAAATTGCGGCTTGTTGCATGTGCAGGACGCTTCATCATCGAGTTTGCAGACTTGCTTTTGATCCCCTCTAGTTTGACCCTTGACATACTTCGCTCTCATATGGATCTCAAATTTCTTTGTGATCCCGGGCAAGGGCCGAGCATTGTGGGAACGAGCCTTCTTGATCTTCTTATCCGTGAATGCCTGTATCACTTTGGAGAATCGCTTGCCTTCCTCCATATGCTTCTTCGCCATCCTGGATCTATTAATGAAGTACTTGACAGCACGGTTCCAGGTCTCCTCGATAATTATGGTGATCAGTAGGGATCAGACACCCTTCAGAACCCCATTGTATACTTCTGACATGTTGCTCATTATTAATCTATATCTTGTACCACTAGAGTTGTGGAAGAGAGACCATTTCTCCAAGTTAGGGGCATGGGATTGAACCAACTGTGTGAACTCCCTAACTCTCATGGACCCTTCTACCGGTTCCCCTTGGCCTGCATCAGAATGGCTTACATGCTTGCTAATCTCCTCATCTAGCCATCTCCACACGGGCTCAAACTTCTGCCTTTGGTTCTGCATGCACAACTTCTTGAACAGCTTTGTCAATTCCTTGCTTCGAAACCTTTGTGCAAGTTAGCCATGAGATGCCTCATGCACCAACGACTCCTAATGTCATTCCACTGCAAAGGCGGCTCTGTCCCATTCTGCATCGTGGTCAACATGGACAGCAACCCAGCATTATGGTCCAAGATGACACAACACATCTAGTCGGTCATGAACGACCACTTGCTTCACATTGGCCATGAACCATAGCCAGCTATTTGTATTCTCATTCCCCACAAGTGCATACCGTAGGTAGTAACTGGTCATTCACATTGGCTACAACCATGGTGAGGATCGTACTCTTGTACTAGCCACAGAGAAAGGTGCCATCCATTGTCAACACGGGACGACAATACTTTAATCCTTCAATGGTCTGGCAGAAGGCCCAGAAGACTCTATCAGGAACAAAGCAATTAGGCCCTTTGGTTGGATGCGGCCACTCCTGCTTGTTAATGTATGTGTTGAGATTTGATTATGCAATTTGATGGAGCATTCTTTGTATTAGGTCATAGGCCTCCTCGTATGTGTCGTACATACGCTCCAGGACCTTCCTTTTCGCTCGCCATGCCATGTGATAGTAGACATGGAACCCAACCGTAGTGGCTCAACAAGCACGCATGTGTGATCCTTTATCACGGTTATCCGGAAGTCCGTAGCCGCTCCCCTCGATAGCTGCGCATGGACCATGCTAGGGCAAGATTCATCCATACACTTCATGATGTATGTGTCCATGTTCGGCCTTCACACCTGATACGTCTGACTGATGTTGACGGTGTATCTGGCAATGGCCTGTTGGGCAGCGCTCTTGTTAGGAAAACGCTACCCTAAGAGAATGGTGTCTTCCTTGAACCCCCACTGTACCTCCTCTGGCTGTGGAAGAACCAGAGATACCGCTGCGATGTTGTCCAATCTAGATGAGACATAATTAACCACCATCGGTGGTGGCAACACCACCTACCACACCCCTTGTAGCACCATCTCCATCTCCCTCGCCTTCAGAGCTAGCCGTTTCCACATCCTCCTCCTCCTCCTCGCTTTCTACTTTCTCCCACCTGGTCGGTAATGTACTCATGGCAATCAATATGGGATGCCCACCATCTCTCCACGCCTTTGTTCGGCTCGAAACCCGTGACAAGCCTCCACATGTCTCTGTCACCGGCTTTCTCAGCGGCGTCTGCTCCAACCCCAGCATCTACATCAGCACCGAAGCCCAACCCAAGCACTTCATTAGTAGGAGCTCCACTAGAACCACCTGTGTTGGATGATTTCATCCTCTCCACAAACTAAGCATAAACCATCGGCTTGTCATATATTGCAACGACAGGGTTGCACATAACCTCCATATAATTGGCTCACGACGCATCACATGTCACCTTCATAAGTTGCCAAAAGGTGCCCCTGCAGCACCCAGCATCGAGCCATACACCACCTTGATGCGTAGCTTCTTATGTGCAGCGGTGCAATCGAATGGGCTATGCACACACCTCCATACCTCTGTCAGGCCCATGTCCTTTAGACTTGGCACCCGGATTGGTCTACCCCATACAGTCCGTCGCGTACGAGACCATCCCCATAGAACACAAATAGATCTTGAATGTCCGACATGGCGTACATGAAATCGGCACATACAAAACCCTATTAATACAAGACATGCACCGATTGTGCCATAGAATAACTCGTGTCATGCGTTGTATGGTGTGATTGCAAATTATTTAAAAAATTACTTTGTTGTGTTACTTTACTTATCGACTGTTTACTAATATGTCGTGGCTAATACTTAACCGTACGGTTCAACTGCTATTCACACATGACACAACTCTTACCTTGCTTTGCTTACACATGCAATAAGGACTAAATGCCAAACCTATTTGATATTTCATGTACTCTCGCTTATTTTGTTGCATATCTTACTTTAAATTAATTTCTATTTGCTATATACAATTATATTACACTACCATTTTATATACACTTGCATATTCTATTCCATACCTTACTTGAAATTAAATTAAATTTGTTATGTACAATTATATTTAACTACCATTTTATATACTCTCATTTATTATGTTGCATACCTTATTTTAAATTAATTTCTATTTTTATATTCAATTACATTACACTACCATTTCATGTACTCTCGCTTATTATGTTTCATACCTTGCTTGAAATTAAATTCTATTTGTTGTAAATAATTATATTTAACTAGCATTTTATGTTCTCTCACTTATTATGTTGCATACATGTTTGAATTAATTTCAATTTTCTACATACAATTATATTATGCTACCATTTCATGTACTCTCGCTTATTATGTTGCATACTTTACTTGAAATTAAATTGTATTTGTTACATACAATTATATTTAACTACAATTTTATCTACTTTCGCTTGTTATGTTTCATACCTTATTGTAAAATCATTTCTATTATTTATATACAATTATATTACACTACCAGTTTATGTACTCTCATTTATTTTATTGCATATCTTACTTGAAATTAAATTCTATCTATTATATACTTTTATATTGACTACCATTTTATGTATTCTAACTTATTATCTTGCATGCCTTATTTTAAATTAATTTTGATTTTTTACATACAATTACATTACGCTACCATTTCATTTACTCTCGCTTATTATGTTGCATACCTTACTTGAAATTAAATTCTATTTGTTACATACAATTATATTTAACTATCGTTTTATGTACTCCCACTTATTACGTTGCATACAATAATTATATTAAACTACTATTTTATGTTGAATACCCTACTTTAAATTAAACTCTATTTATTATATACGATGATAGTTCACTACCATTTTATATACTCTGGCTTATTATGTTTCATAACTTATTTTAAATTAAATTCTATTTGTTATATATAATTATATTTCAATACCATTTTACGTACTCTTCCTTATTACTTTAAATTTATGCACATCTGCATTGTTATATAGAATTATATTACACTACCATTATTAACTACATGTACCGTCAATATTTAATTAACTTTGCCTTGCGAATGCCAGTCATTTTATGTACTCTCGCTTATTACGTTGCAATACTACTTTCACAAACTACATATGTTGAAATTATCCATACTCTAGCACCAATTAGTTTCTATTGGTTCTAAAAACAAAAGGGAGGAACAACCTTCTTAACTACCTAAACACGGTCATGTGCCCCCCATTCAAATGACATACTATATCACAAATAATCTTGGAATAATTCGAATAACATGATCTTAAACAACATCATTAATTAGGCTACTACTACTCGACTCTTCTTTTACTGCTATTGTTCAGCACTAACAACCTACCAGCAGCTAATTACATGCTAATTGCATTGCGACAAATGTACTGTAAGTTGTAAGAAAATTACCTATTCTTGATGCTCGTAGACTGATCTACAACTTTTATAACTAGACCACCTTCAAACTCGAAATGAAGCAGTGCAAATCCCTCTTCCTCTCTCAGTTTGCTGGAGTTCCTCAGGCTGGACCAAGGAAATGCTTCGCAGTGCTAGCCTCATCTGTACACCTCCTATTTTATTGCCCAGCGATGTGAAATGCACAAACGGGGCCAAGGACACGTGAAGAGGAGGAGGTGACACGTGAGGGAAAATGCTAGCAGGCAGGGGGGCCAAAAGCTCCGGAATGTAGGGAGGAAAACGCGTGGCTTCGCTGGATGGGTGGGGAGGGGCCTTGCACTTTTCTGCGCTGGGGGTAGGGATGAAAACGGTCGGAAATGGTCGGAAAACTCCTCAACCGTTTTCTACTTCTACATTTGAATACGAAAATGAGAGCGAAAGCGGTAAAGCCAGACACGAAAACGAACGCGAACTTACGGAATATCGAGAATTTCGAAAACGAACCAATTCGAGCGGAATTATGTCGAACACGGTCGGTATACGAAAATTCAATACGGAATACCGACTTGTAGGACCTATAGTGCTTAGTATGGCTCAAGTCATGTTTCATGGCATGGTCATGGTCACTTACAAACACAGTCACCATTCATTCTTGATGCTCAGACGAATGATTAATCCTAAGCATAGCCTTACATCCTACCCTCGTTGGATTTTCTTTAATCTTGGAATCATGCCCGTGCAAATGTCGTCAATCACGTATGTGAAAAATGGAAATTTTTATTTTTTACAACTTACTAATATAACTAGAATTATTAACTAGCTTCCATGGATCATAAGAATACTAATGCATGCGCCAGCACAAGTTGACAAATGACAAACAATAGTATACTATGACTACTTTCCAAATACAATGTTCATGATACTTCGAAATCCCTGAAGCCTTAAAAAAACAAATTCTATCACTGCTATGCAATTATAGTGTTTAGAGTATCATATCATCCCTGAATCCTTAACAAATTCTATCACTGCTACTAAGAGGAAGACTACAATATGAACTTTGCTATATCCCTTTGTTGGTCTGATGCCCATAGATACAGTATAGCAAGTACGTAGCAGACCAAAGGAAGCAGACCAGATCACAAATCACTGGATCACAGAATGCATATCACAATCAATGATTGAACGTGCATACCTCCAGATCAAAACACCATGCAGTGCTACATGCTGATGAACAAAATACTACCTCTCTAGGGGAATGAGTGCTGTGAATCCTTTCTTCAGCTGTTAGTTACCTGCTGCTGGTCCTGGAGAAGCCGTTGCTGCCGCTGCCGATGCTTCCGGCGGCGCTAGAAGGTGGCGCACGGATTTGGTCTTAGTCTTGCCCTTCCTCATTGCTGCAGGAGCAGGAGCAGGACCAGATCTACCTTCTCCAGTGGGGGGCGCCATCGATGGGCGTCGGCGGCTGCACGGGCGCGCCGGGTTGTGGCGGGCTGGCGGCTGAAGCGCGGCGCGGTGATGCTGGCGGCGAGGAGGATGACAAGAACGACGAACCAGAGGTCCAGAGCGTGCAGAGGGGGTCGGCGGAGGAGGAGGAGGCGACGGAGCGGGGGAGGAGGCGGCGGCGGAGCAGAGGAGTGGGGGGAGGAGGAAGTGGCGGCGGCGCGGGGTGGGGAGGACGAGGCAAGGGTGGAGCGAAGGGGTGGGGGGAGGACGAGGCGGTGGCGGAGCGGAGGGGTGGGGGGAGGAGGCGGCGGCGGCGCAGGGTGGGGAGGAGGAGGCGAGGGAGAAATCGCCGGAGGAGCGGGGAGGAGGCGGCGGTGGCGGCGCAGGGTGGGGAGGGGGAGACGGGGGAGAAATCGGCGGAGCGGCGTTATCGCCAGAGAGGCAGAGAGTAGGGCTGGGGGAGTGCGGGCGCTGGGCGCTGGGCTGAATTGGGCTGGGGGCGCTGGGCGCATGGGCTGTGAGAGCTGGACGGTCAAATTCGGAATATACCGTATTTACAATACGGTATATTCCGAATAAAATGTAGAAAAGTAGAAAACGGTCGGAAAACGTCTAAACCGTTTCCGCTCCGTTTTCGAATTTGGTATTCCGTATTTCAAACCGAATTCGAATTTGTTCGAAAATACGAATTCGATCGGGTCAAACGTAGAAAACGATACGGTTCGGTACGGGATATTTCCGTTCGGTTTTCATCCCTAGCTGGGGGACAGCAGTCGAGCCGCCCGGGCCACCACTTTTCCGCGCTCGGGGCCGTAGCTCTCGGCGTGCCTTTTCCACAGACGCTGACCGTGGCTCACGACAACCCCACCAGTTCGCGCGTGCGTGCTGAGGCTAGGCAGATTTCTGCACAAGCTGGCTGCGGATCCGCGCCCCGGCTGTGGAAATAGCACGTGTCACTCGCGTGTTGATCTACGGTCGGGAAGGAGCCCATAGCACAAAAAAGGGCATCGAGTGTCATATCTGCCCAAAAAAAAGCTACGAAAGGCTACTGTAGCAAAAAAAAATCTTATATGTATTCCCTCTCTCTCTCTACATGCCATCCACTACCTAGCACACGACTAGAGTAAAACTTCAAATGGTTTAAAAGTCATGTCTTTTTATTTTTGCTATAGACTTTTAGCTACAGTTACACTGTTACGGCCATTATTTTTTCTAAGTTAAAAATAAAAAAATAATAAATTGATTTTTTTTAAATATACAGGTATTTCTTTTGGGACAATGTAAAGAAATAAGGGGAAAAAGAAAAACAAAAAGGCTAAAAAAGCAAAAAAAACCGAAATTAAGAAGCTGACGTGTTTCAAGTCTAGAAGTCAGAAGCTAAAGCCAGCAGAGCCTAGCACTATGCTACAGTGACGACTTGGCTTCTCCTATATGATATGGAAATGCTGGGCTACCCACTTTTGATGTGATGCTTGGGTATATATGTTTTAATTTGATGATGATCTTTTTTGACAAGAAAAACCTTGGACAAATGTGCTGGGTCCTAAATCCACTTGGTGGGGGTTACAAGGGACTCACACAACGAAACCCAATTACGGGTGAGTTTTTTTTTCAGCAAATAACTTATGGCTTATAATTTTCTTCGAATAAATAAATAGAATTATTTCTTCGTCATTTTTAAAACGGTTTATCGGTATATTAATATTCGGTTCATTCGTACAAGTGCTCTGTTAGAACAAAAATCATCAGCTAGTTGAAAAGAATCTATCCTACAACTTCAACTCACATGACGCTTGCCAGCAGGAGAGACATGTGCATGGATGGATCAATGTATGCGATTCTGCAAGGTACTACGTATGACAAGGTGAGGCAAGGTGTGACGTGTTTGTTAGTGAGAGGAGAGAGTAAGAGCGATGCGGATTCACACTTCCCTGTGGAGCATAGTGATTCGGGCGGCTCGCGAATACAAACCGGGCGGGATTCGGGTGCCGACGCGCGCCGCCCGGGGGGGAAGGAGAAGGAGCAAATTTGCGCGCGCGGGCAGGGCGACGCGAACAAACGGGATGGGGGCGCAAGACTCGAGCGCGGCGGCAAGCAGCGCGATGAAATGAATTGAGCTCAATCAACCCCGTGACCGCGCAGCGCCCAGCGCGCGATGGCTGAATAGCTAGCTGCCTGCCTGCCTGCTGATGGATGGGCGGGCCTCTGCGGCCGGCACTGGCAAAGCGCCTGTACGCGCCGTACTTTGCTATTGCTCTGCCTTGCTTGGCTGGCTTGTGTGCGACTCCCATGATCCATCCACCAGCAGACACGCGAAGGCACGACCCAACCCATGCCCCACTTACTGTTGCTCCTTCCATTTGGATTTGGCTGTGGATCCGACGATGATCTTAGGCAGCAGAGGCGGGAGTAATTCCTTTGCCGAGAAGGTGAACCGCCAGGTCGTCGTCTCAGCGGCTAAGATCACTTTGTTGATACACCACAGTGGTCGAAAGCTGACCTCAAACTCAAGAGTAGCAAGGGTACTTGGAGTTATAACGTGTATTTTATTTTCATGTGAATAATTTTACAACGAAAGACCTAGATATATAGCATTTCAAACGCCTCAGGTCTATCTCCACCAACCATTCTATAGAAAGCTCTGCCATCTGTTTGGGAAGACATTTTCACTTACAAAGATAGAAGGGATGCTTGTTGGGGATGCTTACACGGAAATTAAATGTGCATGTACCACCATGTATTGTAGTTATGGATTTGTTCTAGTCCTCAACTAATTGCTCCGATTAATTTCCTAAGAAAAAAGCTAGCTATAGTGAAATAGTACAACGAACCCTTTTTTTAAGTACCGATGCCGGCAATCAGAGGGGATGAATGATTCCTGAAACTTTTTCATTCTAAGGTATTCAAAATCTTCACTCAAATGACTATTATAATCACTAAGTTCGGACCACAATAACACGGAACAAAATTAGAAACAAGAGCTAACAAAATCAGCAGCCTCTTACACAGGGCCGATTATACTGCCATTGAAGGGGCGGTTTGACTGCTGACCTATGCTGGTCACACCGGCAGACCGGTCTGACCACGGGTCTGGGGTTGGTCCAACCGATTCCTTATTCCTAGATCTGAAAACCTCTCAGATCAAAAACTCAAATCTTAAGAACATGTCTAGTTCTCATCCAAGCACATCTAAATTTTGCATGATACTTGTTCAAGGCAATAGAAACGTCTAAACTAATCAAGAATCATAAGGTTCTTGGACTCGAATTCACCAACTTGAAGAGAATCAAATCTAGTTCATAAGAACACCAAAAACCCTAAATCTTAAAATACTTCTTGCTCGTGAGGATCTAAGACACGAGGTCTTTCAGATTTATTCTCGAATGTCCTAGCAAAGTAATTTAACCAAGAGATTGGGCTATAACTCCCATGAACCCAAAATCACAAATCTAACTCAAGAACAAGCAAAATAAAGTAAGAACACAAATAAGAACATGATTGGGATAAAGATTTGATCTATTTTAGTGTAGGATGAGGTTTACATACTCATAGATGATTATAAGGTGTAGCTAAAACACCACCCTTTCCTCTCTCAACTTCTCTTTTTCATGACCATGGAAGGAGACAAGGCGGTAGAGCAAAAACTAAACCCTAGAATTATTGGATCTATCACCTCCTCTCCTACCCTCTAAAAAACCAGCACAACCCTAATGGGTCCAGCCCATTAAGCTTACCGGGGAACGTGTCAACCCCACTAACACAGATTTTACACACTCATGCACGCTTCTCAAAGCGTTTACAGGACTCAACCTGCTAACTCTTTAGGGATTGATCCACTTATCATTTCTAACTCTCCTTGACCTAAACCACTTCTCTTTTGCACCTCTTTGCACTGCGGTTTTGATCAAGACACCAACCCTGTATTTGGCCAACCACCAAAATACCCTCGATGAAGCTTTCGGGCACTTTCCCTTGACTCCGTCTTCATCTTCACCTTAAAGCATGTCCACATACTTTGACACGTAACTCATAGTGCCCAATGACTAGCCATCATGTCTTCACATATTCAAACTCCCTCGGACCATCTCTACGTACATCGGTCTTGTCACTTGACGCCTCACAAGCACCAATTTGCCTCTTCAATACTTATCTTCTCTGTGTTTCACGCTTGAATCACATAGCCTCATCTGGACTTATGTGACTGTTTAGACCTTAGCTCCCCCGCCTAGTCCCAGTCCATTGTCGTCGACCGTTATGTCCTCCAAGCCACCTACATATCCAAATCCCAAATAACCATATTGAGCATATGTTCCATATACTTAACTCACGTTAGTCGAAACCATGCATAATGTTCATAACTCTTAAGCCATGAACCAACCTCAAACCAACTTAGTTTAACTCACCCTGATCTCTATACGTAGCCACCGATTTGACCGCTCTTCCCACGTCAGTCGGATCGCCAACCACTGGCCGGTCCGACCACACACAACCAACACCAAATCCCACTCTATGGAAAAAAGCATCTGCTAACTAGAAATCAGTCATTCCTCTCCAGCGGTCTGTCCGCTCTGCAATATCCGGTCACACTAGACTACCGTAAAGAATCTAGTCCCATCATTGTGAGTTAATGGCATATTTTGGTAATTAATGATAATCATATTTTGGAACTAACATTTACTTGAGTTTGTGAAATAAATTAGGTTCCATGATGACAGATGACTTGTGGATGGCATCGTGTGTTAATCATCGTCAAGTCAAGGTTCAGGATAGAAGATGACTTTATGAGTTTAAGGTCATTAAGAGGAGGATGTATCATATGTTGATGCACATCAAGATCCTGAAGAGGAGATAATCATGAGTTGATCATCATACCAAGTGAAGACCATCATACATTAATGGAAGGCAAGTGATGGATGGCTTCATGAGTTGAAGGCTATGAAGACAAGAGGATGGCTTCATGAGTTGAAGGCTATCAAGATAAGAACTTTGCATCATGTGTTGATGCATTTCAAGACAATGACCCATACTTGAAGTGAAGATATTCGTCATCAAGCTTTAAGAGGATATTCAAGGTAAAGATATGACTAGTTCGGGCTACGGATGTATTCCTAGTTTTTTACCGGTCTTGGTGTTTGGTTGGAAGACCAGATTGCTAGTATATAATTATCGTACTATTAAGAGGGGTCATGTTTAGTAGATTTAGGCTCAACATGTGTTGATAGATGAATTCCACTTATTCTAGCTCTTCTTGGCATGATACTAGTATTTACGAATGTGTTTTACAAATAATTGTAGCTTATGTATAATCCTTATGACATATGACTTAGTTTTGCAAATGTGTTTTACAAATGGTTGAAGTTCATATTTTTCTACTCCTTGTGGCATGACACTTAGATTTATGAATGTGTTTTGCAAATAGTTGAAGCTCACAAACAATCCTTGTAGCAAGTGACTTAGGTTTACGAATGTGTTTTTGAAAACTGGTTGAGTCCATGTACCTAAACCTTGTGTTATGATTCTAAAAGTGTGCGAATGTGTTTTGTAACTTGTTGAGAATCATGGTTTGATCCTTGTGTGCATGGTACTATGATTTATGAAAATGTTTTACAAATTTGTTAAAGTACATGCACTCTTATATTTGTTGGAAAGTGCAAGATGGTATGACCACACTCTATGTGGCAATATGACCGAAGCAGTCAGACCGCCTCTATGTGAGCGGTCAGACTGGCCTGCGGTGGTACCGGCCTGAGTGTGGTAGTATGACTAGGATGGTCAGACCGGCTCTGTGTGAGCGGACAGATCGGCCTCCTGTGTGATGTGGTATGATCGGCCTTACGGTATTACTGGGTATTTTTTACCGGTAGGTATTTTTCAGAGAGCTCCATTTTCTCTGTTGTGGTTGAGCGGTAAAACCGATGTTTGTGGTGGTACGACCAGACCTGGTGGTAGTACCGGGCCCTATGAGGGCGATACTACTGTCAATACTTATAACGGCTAGTTTTTTAACTGTTACGAAGGAAGCGGTAGTTCCAACACTTTGTCTACGATACTAGCGCATCTCCTAATTTTTGCTTTCAATGGCTAGTTTGTTTGTGTGGGGTATAAATACCCCCTTGTATCCTATTGGAGAGGTTGTTGTTGCACCCATTCTTCATTCTTAAGTAAGTGTGAGACTCTTCACTCAATATGTATGTATTGCACCTTGTGAGTAAGAAAAGATGTCTCTAGTTGTATATGTTGCATCTAAAGATTGATTTCGTATCCACATTGAACTTGTGCATTCTTTGCATGTGGTGAGAGTCAAGTAAGTGACTTGACTTATTACTCTTGGAGGTTGCCGACTCCTAGACTGCCGTGGAGGCGTTCTGCCCAGAGATCTTCTCAAAGAAACTTATGAGAAGACCCAACGTGTTGTAAATGTTGAAGCTCACCTATTCGGAGGGGAAAGAACTACCACCAGTGAAAATTAAGGTGATTGACTTAATTCATAGAGTCAGTCTAATTCATTTGGGCTTAGCTCAACGTGGATTAGGGGATACCAGCAAGTCTTTGATCACCACGGTAAAAAGAAACCGTGTTATTATGGTTTGTTTTCTTGTACTCAATTTATATTCAAGCAATTTACATTCATAGTCACTCTAGGATCGTAAGGTTTGATATAGATTTAGGGTGTTGGTGCACTTAATTGAACCTAGTTGATTTAGCCTTTATTTGTGCAAAACCGTTTGAATTACGCTTCCACATTATAAATTTGGTTTAGCCAAAAAGAATTTGAAAAATGCCTATTCACCCCCTCTAGTCGGCCTTCTTGACATTACACACCGGTCAGATCGCAGTTCACAGGCCGGTAAGACTGCTTCCTCCGAACGGTCGGATCGGTCTAATGGGAACATTAATAACAAATCTAAATTTTCTAAAACTATTACAAAATTTAAATTTAATTTAACTAAAATACTAATTATTCATCACAAACATTCGTTAGAACTTATGCATAGTGTCGCCCTTTACTTAAGGCTGAGATAATTACTGTATCATGGATTCATTAACCACCACTAATTCGCCAAAAACTAGTACTAGTCTATTTCAAAGAGTAGGGCCGTAGATCCAATCAGTCGGATCGTATCCAAGGCGAATCACATCCTCTGCCGTTGTGTGGGAAAGGCACTAACGGCACAGCTTTGTCAATCGTTTGATCGGCATCCGACGCACTAGATTTACTCAGACAAGAAATTGGGTGCTTGGAATTTCTCACGATATGTTCGGATCTTCTCACCGACCCTAATCCGCGTCGTCTGATGCTCAATCTGACGGCTCCTAATGTACCAAACGGCACTGAGCTGTGCCTCTGCCGAGTATCGGATCTCGTTCCATCCAAGAGTGTACAGACTTTTTTTTGGGTCTCCGGCTAATAGCCTTTGTAGTACTTTTTGAGATGGTAATAAACTCGGAGACACTGACGACGCACATATTCATGAATTTAAGAAGTCGTTTGAAGAATACGTATGTTTCAACTTAAAAAAACCCAAAGTAACAAGGCAAAAAAAATAGGGCCTACAACAACTCATTGCTAGCCGTCAACGCGTCACCCTCGGTACTCATTGGTCATAAAAGTTTTGAGCTCAAAAACTCAAAAGAGAAAGCAAGAGATAAAAGAATGAAAGGACTCCTGCTATTTAAGGAGAAATACTATGGTATCACGGTTACATAGTGTGAGTTGTGTAATGACCTAATGGGGGATTGACATGTGGCGCGTAGCACTATCCCCCGCCAACGCCTCCGCACCCGCCCCAAAGGCACCAACTCCGGCCCCCAAGGCCCCCGCCCTTGCCCTGACAGCCCCCTCTCCACCGGGTCGGTGTCGAGCTTGATCTCCCAATCTCCGACCGAGCCCCTGGGATCCATGGCCTTGGGCTTGGATAGAGCCACGACCGGCGTCAGGGTGGCAAGGGTAGTGGGCGCGCGCCGCCCAAATCCTCCAAGGCAACGCCGGCGCCTGCTGGCATGCCCACCGTGACCCCTGCCCCACCCATCGACGTGTCCTCCCCCGCCTCTGCTCCATTCACCACCATCCTCGGTTGATTTGGAGCCATCCATACCGGAGCTCGCTGAACCCGCGTCTTCCTCACTGCCAGCCGCTGCAGCTGCCGCCACCACCATTCCTCCTCCACAACGCCCCGGTGCAATTATTTTGGATGGAAGCACCCCCACATCATCCTCTACCATTTCCAAGCGCTGCCACGACCTCTCCTTCACCCTAGGCTACCAGCACCGGCTACCGCCTCACGCCGCCCCCGGCCGACGACGTTAGCCCACCTCAGCACTCCCTCGACTTCTCTAACTGCATGGGTGAGTTCCCTCGGACCCATCCTACTCATGCTTACCTTGGTTTTCTCCCCTCTCACTTCGGCACCACCATTCCCCAATCTTGCTCTGTTGCCAGTCGCTCCGTGCAGCCGCCATCCGTCAGGATGACCGCTCTGACTGCAGTGCTGTCTCCTTCGACTGCCATCCTACCTTGGTGACCCATTTTTGGGCTTGCCCCTGCCCCACCGACCACCGCCCGTTGGCGATGCTCACCAACCCCTCCCATGGCTGTTGGTGTAGGGGTGGCAGGGGAGGACTTGGGTGTGGGGGTGGCCGGGGTGGTGGTGGACAGAGCAGTGGCGGGGGAGGAGGCGTCGACCGGTGAGGCAAGGGTTGCGGTGGGTGTGCCAGCCGACGCTAGCATTGCCTTAGAGGACTTGGGCAGTGCGGCCCACTATCCCTGCCACCCTAGCGCCGGCCGTGGCTCCGCCCAAGCCCAAAGCCATGGATCCCAGGGGCTCGGCCGAAGATTGGGAGATCGAGCCTAGCGCCGGTGGAGAGGGGGCGATCGGGGTGGGGGCGGGAGACTTAGGGGCCGGAGCTAGGACCTTTGGGGTGGGCGCGGGGGCGTTGGTTGGGAACTGTGCTGCACGCCACATGTTAGTCCCTCATTGAGTCGTTACACAACTCACGCTATATAACCGTGATACAAAAGAATTTTCTCCTATTTAAAGACCACCCTACTCTCCCAAAGAGCCACACTTCCTGCCTCCCAAAAAGCACCTCTCCCTCTCTCTCTCTTCCCACTTCAACCACACTGTCCCAGCAATGCTCACCACATCCACACTTCTCTCCTCTCCCCTCATCTCCATCCCAAATGTTTGCTGAGCTCTGTACTGCCATGGAGCTTGGAGAAGTGCTGGGCTTGCAAGGCCTCGCAATGCCATCCCCCAAGGAGAGTGATCTGAGTCTCATGAAGAGATCCAACTTCACCCAGGCTGCCCCCTACACCTCCCCCTTCCTCGATGAACAAAAGATACTCAGATTCTCCAAGGCTGCTCACACATTGCCCTCAGGTTTGGATAGCTCTAGCACATCATTTCTTCATGCCTCTTCCGGTTTTTTTTTTCATCTGTAATGTAGTAGAAGAATAGACAATATTGCATTGTATTCGATCTGTGTTCTCTGCAACTCATGATAGACAATATTCTCTGTTCCTATGTTCAAAATAAAAGGAAAAGTCAAAAGGAAACTCAAGTGCTGCATTATGGAACTTGATGAGCTCTCATGAATGCTACAGAAGTAGTCATGGGGATTTGCACAACTCTACCCTTCCCTGCCCCCCCCCCCCCCCCCCCCCCCCCAAGTTGTAACATTTCATTGCTTTTTAACTTCACACTTTTGTCTTGACTCAATGCCTCCTCTCCTAACCATGCATATTTCGAGATAAGCTTGTTGCTTCTTTGAGCATTGCTCAGACTAAATTCCACTTGTTTCATCTAGGTATGGATTTTGGAAGACCAAATGAGCAGATGTTCTTATTGTCTAGGAACAATAGGCCTTTCACCCCCTCACAGTGGATGGAACTGGAGCATCAGGCTCTCATATACAAGTATCTCAGTGCAAAGGCCCCTATACCTTCCAGCCTGCTCATTTCAATCAGCAAAAGCTTCAGATCATCTAGTAGAAGTAAGCATCTAAACCAAAATTTTAGATGTTTTTTACTTAAAAACTCACATTTTCATAAACCGAGGTAGAAAATAAATCATTTTGACATGAAAAAGAAAGCATTACATGTATAACTGCATATGCACCAAAACATCTGTTAGGACAGAAATGCGCGATATGGGAATGTTGGCTTCTATGTAATATCTGGAACCACCAATCATAAAGTTCCAATAAAGTTTTAAATGTTTCCACAAACTGAAGTTTGTAGACCAGAATATATCAGTAAATGTAACATAAAGAGCTGCATATAGGTTGTCTCAATTATCTGTTCTCATCAGTTTAGAATTAGCCACTACACAAGTCAATATATATAGAGATAGCATAACCATAATACTATCTACTCTAGGATTTATATGCACGCAGAACATGACATATTTCCCTATATAATGCAGTGAGTTGGAGGCCTCTCTATCAAGGCTTCACAAATGCAGATTCTGACCCAGAACATGGAAGATGCCGTCGAACAGATGGCAAGAAATGGCGATGTTCAAAGGAGGCAATGGCCGACCACAAGTATTGTGAGCGGCACATCAATAGAAACCGCCACCGTTCAAGAAAGCCTGTGGAAAACCAAACTAGAAAGACTGCGAAAGAGACACCCGCTGCTGGCTCACTGTCATCTCCTGTCTCACAGGGCAGCTTGAAGAAAGCAAAAGTTAATGAATTGAAGCCAGGCAGTGTCAACTATTGGACTGATAGTTTAAACGGGTTAATACATCCTGAAACTGAGTTTAATCTTCTCGTATGAAGCAGAATTATTTCAGAGTTATAGATTGAATCACATTATTGCTTTTTGTCACTTGTGCATTGCATATTAATGGGACAAGATTTTCTGATGCATTTTCATGACAGAAAGTCATAACTGTAGTGGCTAATGGAAAAAACCTAGTTGAAATTAAAAAAAAATATGACTGCTGTATTACGAAGTATATGGAATTGGAATGCAATGTTGTATAGTCAGGGACACAGAGAAAACATCAAGATAGTTTCAATTTTAGTACAAAGTAATCATATTTTCCATTCGAATACTTACTTGTACATATCTGCAGGACAATGTTAAACAAAGAGAAAGCAAACAAACCAGCAGAAGACAACAATGCTCCACTGCTAAATTCTACGAATCGACAACCCACGTTGTCCCTCCTCTCTCAACTGAAGCAACAGAATAAACCGGATAAGTTCAGTCCTATAGTAGATAGTGAATCAATCTGCTCAAATACAATATTGAAGCCTTGGGAAAGCAGCAACCAGCAGAGCAATAAGAACACTTCTTGCACGCAGCTGCATGATCGTGAGTGCCTCCAATCAGTCCTTCAAAATTTCAGCCTGCCTAATAATGAGAAGATCGAGTCTCAGAAAAACAAAGCTTCCAATCCCGTACCAGTTTCATTAACTTTCTATTCCTCTTCAGAAGGTCCACGCATCAGCTGCCTCACATCTAACACGACACAAGTGCAGGAGGATTGCATCTCGAGTTCTTGGGAGATGCCTCAAGGTGGGCCTCTAGGTGAGATCTTAGCAAACTCCAAGAGAACTGAGGACATGACCAAGAAGTGTGAATCAAGATCATATGGTTGGTTACTGAATTTCGAGGACCATGAAATGTGAATCCTCAGTGATTGGAGAGCTAGACATAGCAAAACTCACCATGAAAGAGAACGATGGTGGGACAAGCTGCATGAAATAGCTTTGATGTTTGTCCCATCCATGCTTGTTTCTCTCCTTTCTATTCTCAATATTCTGTTTTGTAATATCCAGCCAGTTACAATTTTCAGTTCTTATGAATTTGGCTGTTTCCTAAAAAAATTCTAGTTTCCCTCATACCAGATCTTGTTGGCTAGATCTTTAATGGGTTGCATTAAGGAGAAGAAACCTTGAGGACTCATTTTTAGTATACAGCAAAATATCAAAAACAAATGCCCAAAGAAGTACCAACTGAACTTATTGATATAAGCTCATAATACCCATGGGTCTGTCAAGCCACTGTCAGAAGGGAAGTCAATTTTATCATTACTGCGCCAAAATGTAACCACAATCAACGAGAAATGAAAGATCATAATTAGCAACTCACATTTTTTCCATAGATTGTTATTATAGAACAAGCAGACTAAGATTAATCCAAATGGTCCTGACAAACGTTAAGGCCATTTGACCTTTAAAGGGCGCAGTAATTGGAGCGGTAGGAATTTAGTAATTAAGCCACAAACTATTTACCACAGTCGGGCAGTCAATCTCTGAAAACTTCCTTTAGATCATATATTCCAAAAGTTTTTATCTTGCAGGATTCTAAATATTAATATGTTCAGGGCAATTTGTCCAAATAAAATGAAATCCATATCTGATATGGTCCTTTAATTCAATATTTTTTCAAGAGAGAGAGATACTAATCAACTATGCCCCTATTCTGAATAGCTTTAGCTTTTAAAAGCTGACTTTTGAATAGAGTGGCTTCTCAAAGTGGTTTTTATAAATCGTTTGTAGGAGTCACTGCAAGAGTTATTTTGAATAGAGTACCTTTTCAATATGAGTGTTCCGTACTTTTTCAATCTCTCATAATTAGCCAAAAACAATAACACTTTTGAACATAACCTACTTAGAGTGAGAACGGCATGCGAACCAACTAAGGATGATCATACAGCCTCTCTTGCGTGCATGTTTCGTCGGACAGCAGAGGACAACTGTTTTTGTGAATTTTGACGGTTTCCCGTTGTGAAACACGTCCCTTAAAAAAAACACATGATGTGTACAGTGCCATGCTGAGCATCATTCGGAAAAGCAATGATGATCTCAATCACAGCCAGGTGAGGATGCAATGAGAATATGACAAAGTCGCCATAACCAGGTGCTCTAGTTTGCAAACTCCCCCAAAAAAATCACGTCTTTCAGACACGCCACCACAAAACATCTCAAAGTTGTGGCTGTGTAATGTTTGCCCCTAAACCTGAGCAAAACAAAACGCAAATAGTACAGCACTGAAACAAACAAAGATCAGATTTTTCGCACAAAGGGGCACGCATTGAATAAGGTGCATCGGCTCAGACACGCACAATAAGCTCATCAAAATTTTGGTCCTTGAATAAATCAAGCATCAGCGTCGAGAAACGAAGTTTTTGTCATCACAGCCACGCATAAACAAGCGAAGACGCCGCCAAGAAACCCAGGTTTAACACATGAGGAACAAAAAAAGGGAGCAAATTTGTCGATGCCCAAGGCAGGCCTACCATTTTCGTGGAACAAGGCTATTTGTACCTTGAATCAATATGGGAGTAATTGAGATTACAAGACAAACCAATAGCCATAGGATGGAGAAGCAATGGCTTGTCGAAATCACCAAACTCCCATGAACAATCGTTGGAGATCTTCAGTAAACTGCAAGAAATACTGCAGAACATAAAAACAACTAGCCTCATAGGCGCGCCGTCACGCTGCGCCAGCCACCGTGTGTACCGAAGTAAAAGAGGCGATAATTTGTGAGGAGTTTTTTTAAAAAAATCGAGGGCACATGCGTATTTTTGAAAAAGCCAAAAGTCTTTTTAGTAAAAAATCGAGGGTATGTACGTAACTAAACGAGGACCCGTACGTAATTTAGCAAACCGTGGAGCGCTATCCTGCAAAGTATACAAAATTTCGGTGAATTGGAGGGGTGTTTTCAAAAAAAATTTCAAAAAACTGGCAGGGACCTTTTCGCGAGAAATAAGGACCTTTACGTAATTTCAAAAAAAATGTAGGGACTTTTTTGCAAAACGCCTCCCCCGACCGTACAAAAATTTTTCGGCCACGCGGCGGCCGCAGGGAGGCAAAGGGGCGACGTGGACGCGGTCTCCTCGCGGGGAGTCCCCCGGAAATAATAGGGGTAGTATATGTCAAATCCTCTACCATACAGGCACGGTAATCACCAAGAAGGCAAGAACAAAAATCTAAGAGAAAAATATCTACTCCTTAAAAGCACGAGTTGATAGTCGTCGGTGCATTCTCCTTTGACTCTCTGTAGCCGTCCATTCTCACTTGACTCTTCGTAACCGTCCAATCTCATGATCTCCCCTCCCACGCGCCCGAACCGCCCCCACGACTAGAAGATCACCCCTCTCTGTCTCAACTGCCCCCCTTCGACGCGATCTACCCTCACCATCCATGGATGCCTTCCGTTCCCGCTCCCCATCCCCTCGCCCACCCTCTCACCCACTTCCTCCTGCTGACCCCGACGCGTGGATCGCCGTGGTGATGGTAGCGTACTCCAATGACGTGGACTCAGATGAGGCTGTGGCGCCGCGCTCGGAGGGGGAGATGAAGAAGCCAAAGGTGAAGAGGCCCAAGAAGCCCAAGGTGGCTGTGGCCGAGGCGGTCGCCCTTATCAACGCTGAGAACCTTGAGGCACATCTCGTTGAGATATCGGTAAGAGCCATCTCGTTTTGCAAAATTTTCGTTTAAAAATCAGATCTTAGGAGGCTGGTCTGGATCAAGAATTTGTCCGTTTGTTAAGGATCGGATCTAATAAGGGTTTAGTGTTGGATCTTGCGGGACTCATAGAAATTGCGATGAAATGTTGGGTTCTTAGGAGTTTCGGATTAAGATTGAAAATTTTAGCGTAGTACAATAGTCTTACCAGAAAGTTGGGATCTTAGGATGTAAAGATGGGATCTTGGAAAGCTTGGGATTTTGGTGCAAGAATTAGATTCTGTAAAGGTTGGCACTCTTTGTGTTAGGTTCTTAGATTCCAATTGTTTTTTGAGAGATTTAATGATTTGCCCATTCTTTGTTTGCCAATAGCTCATTTGCCATATAGTTGGTTTTAATTAATGATTTGCCCCATTTTTTGTTGAACCATTGATCATTTGCCCTTTTTGATAATTTTTCTCTTCTCTTCCTCCTCCCTCCTCTTCTTTCCTTCTTTCTACTTGCTCCGGCCATGGCTGACCCAGTCTGCCTGCGCCGTTGCCACCACCGATGCCGAAGCAGCTCACCGAAGAAGTCGATGAAAACGCCTATGTCCACCTCGCTCATGTAGATGTACCCAGAGAGGCCCGCATGAGGATGGTGTTGTGCGCGAGGCCACAGCCATCACCGGCGACGGTGGGCATGCAAAGCATGAGGTCAGCGACGAGTCCACGGAAGTGTTAGGAACTTCAACCACGGCCACTATGACTTTGACCACGGCTGTTATGACCATAGCCACTACGACTTCGACCACGGCTATTACGACCAAGGTCGCTACGACCACGACCGCTTCGACCACGGCCGTTACGAGTAGCAGCGATCGTAGTGGCTGTGGTCATAACATCCGTGGTCAAAGTTGTTGTGGTCGAAGTTACTAACACTTTCGTGGCTTATCGCTAACCTCACATTTCACATGCCCACCGTCGCTGGCGAAGGCTTCTGCCTTGTGCATGACACCATCCTCATGCGGGCCTTTCTGGGTACCTCTACAGGAGCGAGGTGGACGTAGGCATTTTCATCGACTTCTTCGGCGAGTTGCTCTGGCATCAGTGGCGGCGGTGGAGGCGGGCTGGGTCAGCTATGGCCGGAGCAAGAAGAAAGAAGGAAAGAAAAGGAGGGAGGAGGAAGATAGGACAAAATTGTCAAAAAGGGTAAATGATCAATAGTTCAATGAAAGATGGGGCAAATCATCATTAAAACCAACTATAGGACAAATGAGCTATTAGCAAACAAAGAAGGTGCAAATCATCAAATCTCTCTTGTTATTCTGTGTGTAGGGATCGTATGAGAACTAGTAGGATATCCAGCTCATGTGGTTTATTGACTACTTTGGCCGAGCATTTGCAAGAGTGAGCACATCGTAGTTCCCGTGGGCAAAGATGTTCAAGGAATCACCTGTGTCCAAGATGGTTGACGTGAGTTGTAATTTCACTGTAGACTCCCTAATGCATTTTATGAATATATGAGCATTGCATTTGGAGGTGAATTTAGGGATGAATAGTTGAGCTTGGCCTAAATTCATACTGAATTTTGGGATCATTTCGTTGTTGGAAGGATTGACCGTAAGTCATATGCAAAATTCACCACAAAGTTGTTACTTTTCCATCCTTCTATAGCCACGATAGAATATCTAGTGGGATAAATTATTTGTTAGACTTGGACAAGGTGTAAATTGTTTGTAGCTTGTGAGAATTCTGGATTTTTCTATCAAAATTGTTATTTTTCCTAATGGTGGATGGAAGAAAACTTGTGTTATGTTCTTACAGTTTGTCCTATTTTGCTCAGATTACTTCAAATTGTGGAGAAACTAGGATCACTTTATTAGCAGTGGAATTGGTTGAAATTACACTAAAGTTTGCCATCGTGATAAGTGGAGCTTTTAAACTTTCTTTCTTTTTCTCAAAGCTATTAGTCAGCTATTATTTTGTCACCCAGCACAAGCTTTCACTACATACCTACTGAGTCAGCTTTCATTTTATCTATCCAAAACTCCTCATGGTACTTTGCATTTGTGAGGAGAGTTCTATTTGATGAGCTTTTGTACAAATATATTATGCCAAAGCAAATACAAAGACACATGTTTGGGAAGAAAACTGTGATATGTGTATGTGCGATACCCAGGCGCTCACGACCGCTCATCGTACTCGAGCATTGTTGACCGCCTTTGATATTTAGAATTCTACGACTGCCTTTGGAACATAGGCGCTTTTGACTGCCTGCGATACCCAGGTTCTCATGACCGCTCGCCGTACATGAGCGTCATCAACCACCTTTGATATTCAAACTTCGTTGATCGCCTTTGGAACACAGGCACTTTTGACCGTCTATGATATTTAGGCGTTTTTGACTCCCTGCCATACTCGGGCACTTTCGACCACCTGCGATACTCAGTTGCTCATGACCACTTGCTATACTCAGATGTTGTCGACTGCCGTTGATATTCGGTTGCTTATGACCGCTCATCGTACTTGAGCGTCGTCGACTGCCTTTGGTACTTGGACACCTCCAATTTCTTATCATACCCAATGCCTCTGGCCGCTTCACAAAGACGAGCGTCTTTGACCGCTTGTTATCGACGTCTCCGACCGCTTCTTGAAGACATATGTCTCCGACCGCTTCTTACAGATATCACCGACCACTTTGATACTTGAACGTCTGCAACTTTCGATGCTCGGGTGTCCATGATTGATCATTGGTCAAAGTTGAGTGCCTCCGACCGCTTCACAAAGATGGGCGTCTTCGATCGCTTGTCGTTGACGTCTCCAATCGCTTCTTGAAGATGGACGCCTCCGATTTCTTGTCATACACAAGTGCCTCCGACCGCTTTACAAAGATGGGTGCCTCCAACCGCTTCTTGAAGACAGACATTTCCGACTACTTGTCAAAGTCGAGTGCCTCCAATCGCTTCTTGAAGATAGGCGTCTATGACCGTATGTTGAACTAGGTCGCCTCCCACTGCTTGTCGAAGTTGGCCACCTTTGACCACTCATTGTATTCGAATGTCGTTGACCATCCTCAATGCCCAGTCAGTCATGATTTCTTGTCATGCTTAAGCATCGTCAACCACCTACTGGATTCGGATGGCGCCGATCGATGTTCATACTTAGAAGACTATGACTTTGAGGCTACAGTAATCTAGGAGTATGGCCCTCGACCATATGCTAAAGTACTCCTCTGAGTGCTCTCTTCGACTATGAAGCTACACTACTCTATGAGTATGGCCACCGACCATCAGGCTACAGTACTATATGAGCATGTCCTTCGACTGTGGTGCTAAAACACTCTACGACTATGGCCTCCGACTTACAACGACGAGTTGTGATCGATGGCTTCTGAATTACGATCACGAGTGATGGTCGATGGCTTCCAAGTTACGACCACGAGCATTGGTTGATGGTTTTCGACTTACGACCAGAATCGACGGTCGACGGCTACCCATGTACGACCATGAGCGATGGTCAAGGGCTTTCAACATACGACCACGAGTGATGGTTGAGGGCTTCCGACCTACAACCATGTTCGATGGTCGACGGCGTCCGACTTACAACCATGAGCGATGGTTGAGGGCTTTGGACCTATTACTACAAGCGATGGTCGACGGCTCCTGACTTACGACCATGAGCGATGGTCGACGGCTTCCGACGTACGATCACGAGCCATGGTCGAAGGTTCCCAATTTATGACCATGATCAATGGTCTACAGCCACCAACTTACAACCACCAGCGATGGTCAACTGCTCCCGACTTATGACTATGAGTGATGGTCAATGACTTTTTGACCATGGACAACTTCCGATGGGTTTCAACCATGGACTACTTCCGATGATATTTGACCACAATGGCTTTCAACCATGGACATCTTCTGATGGGTTTTGATTTTGATGGCTTTCGACCACAGACATCTTCTAAAGGGTTTCGATTATGATGGCTTTCAACCACGGACGCCTTCTGATGGTTTTTGACCACGGCTGCTTTGACCAACAACTACGTTCGATTGTCGATGGCTTCCAGCTTTCGACCATCAACTACGTTCAATTGCTGATGGCTTCCGGCTTTTGACTCTGACTACATCCGATTGATGATGGTTTCTAGCTACCACCAATTATGTACGATTGCCGATGGCTTCCGGCTTTTGTCCTTCGGCTGTTTTCGATTGCTGATGATTTCTGGCTTTCGACCGCCGACTACGTTTGATCGCTGAGGGTTTCTGGATCCTGACCTTTGACTACTTCCAATAGCTGATGGCTTTCGACTTTTGATATTCGACTAGTTCGATTGCTGAGGGCTTTCGGTTTTTGACCTTCGACTACTTCCAATTGCTGAGGGCTTTTGACTTTTGATCTTCAACTATTTCTGATTGTCAATAGCTTCCAACTTTCGACCACCAACTATGTTTGATTGCAAGTGGCTTCCTGCTTTCGGCCAACAACTACGTTTGATTGCTGATGGCTTCCAGTTTTCAACTACTAACAACATCTGATAGCTGATGGTTTCTGCCGATGGTTCTAGGCTTTTGACTATCAGTCACTCCCGAATGCCGATGGCTTCCAGATTTCGAGGAGTCCTTCCCAGCGATCATTGTCGACCACATCGATACTTGACCCCAATGTCCTGCTCTGCTAATCTCACCACTTAGGCTATGTCAACGATACTAATTTTGTTGCCATTACCGTCAGATCAATCATGCTTGAAGCGACTCCTGCATACGCTTAATCATCCCGTTCTCTTGTGTTGCTCGATACCGACGATGTTGAGTGGCATAGGCAGGCATGCCCAATGCAAGGGCTACGTTTTTAATGGCCCTTGTGGTGGGGGTGGCCCAACCCCCCGCGACTGGGCCGTGCAACTAGTTCAACATGTGATAGGCCCAATAGTGCAGAGAAATATATCAGTGTAAATATACCAATGTACCCTCATCCTTTGTAAGTACTAAGGGGTAGAATGGGGATTTCCTATTCTACCCCACTCATATATATAATCCCCCAGGAGGGGGCAAAGGGGGGACATCCTCTCATTCTTACCAACTCTCCCACAGATCTAGCTCTCCTCTTCCTCTTCTACCAGTCCCCTTCTCTACTGTTTGGCCTGTAGCCACAACAGATGGCGCCGTCCGTGGGGACGACTAGAAGTTTATGTATGGAAGGGAGTCCAGGAGCACTCATCACAGGGAAATGATGCCGTGGCACGGAGGGGCTACTCAGGGACCTCATCTGACGGGCCTTCGCCATGACGCCAGCATGCACGCACACCTTCGACTCGTCCACGCCGAGCTTCGCGCGGAGTGCGCCCCGCCAAACATGCCTTCGTGCCGCGGCCTCCGCGGCACCTCTCCACGCGATGTCGGGTCTCCGCATGGTGTCGAGTCCTCGCGCCAAGCCTCCGCTCGATGTCGCATCCCTCCGCCCCGTTCTGCGCCAAAGCAACCGTCCATTCGTGCGCAGACTGCACACAGACAGGCATGAAATATCCATCCCCACATCCATCCATGAGTGCATACGTACATAAATTATCACCCGTACATGCATGCGTTCGCGGTGCGAGGTATCCATCCAAACATCCATCCATGCTTAAAATATCCATTCATGCATGTCCACCAAATATCCTCTCACGTATCCATTCATGTATATATTCATACACATGCATATGTGTCTTCATTCGCGTGTCCGCGTACCCACGTATACTCTCTGCCATCCATCAACGCATACAATCATACACGCAGCGGCGGCCAGGCACGCAGGTATACGCATGGCTACAGAGTAAGATAAACTCGCATGAATTTATTAGTTCACCATCTCGTCCTGCTCGCTTTGCTTGTGTACCGTCATCGCCGTCGTCCTCCTCATCGGCTCCGACGAGGCAGCGAGCATCAGGAGCACAAAGGGGCCCCATAACCAGTGCCGGCTCCTCCATGAAGGGGTCAACATCATCACCGTCCTCTCCGCGCTCCGCAAAGAGAGAATAGCTGGGCGGCCGCCGACACCGGTCGAGCTCTTTTCAAGCTATCCAAGGAGGTCTGGCCGAAGCTGCTTACTGGGCGCGAGTCTGCTGGTCTATGTGCAAGGAGATGCGGACGCTTGGGTATGACACGCAGTGGGACCGTCTCGGCAGGGACTCGCGAGCTAGTCCTCGCCCGCGTCTTCGCGTCAGGCCAGTGCCGCGCCTCCGCTGTCTGCCAAGCTTCCAGCCTCGCGACGTCTCTGCGCAGGACTTCGCATCGCGACGTCTTTTCGCAGGACATCGCATCACGACTGTCGTCTCCGCGCAGGACTTCGCATCGTGACCTGGACTTCGCCGAGCCTCCGCTCTGTGGTCCTCGCGTCGAGCCTCCGCCCTCCGTCAAGCTCCCGGCCTCGCAGCGTCTCTGCGCAGGACTTCGTGTCGTGACCTGGACTTCGCTGAGCCTCCGCTCCGTGGTCCTCGCGTCGAGCCTCCGCTCCGTGGTCCTCGCGTCGAGTCTCCGCCCTCCGTCGAGCTCCTGGCCTCGCGACGTCTCTGCGTAGGGCTTCGCGTCGCGACCTAGACTTCGCCGAGCCTCCGCTCCGTGGTCCTCGCGTCGAGCCTCCGCCCTCCGTCGAGCTCCCAGCCTCTCGTCGCCTCCGCGCAGGGCTTCACGTCGCGACCTGGACTTCGTCGAGCCTCCGCTCCGTGGTCCTCGCGTCAAGCCTCCGCCCTCCGTCGAGCTCCCAGCCTCTCGTCACCTCCGCGCAGGGCTTCGCGTCGCAACCTGGACTTCGCTGAGCCTCCGCTCCGTGGTCCTCGCGTCGAGCCTCCGCCCTCCGTCGAGCTCCCAGCCTCTCGTCGCCTCCGCGCAGGGCTTCGCGTCGCGACCTAGACTTCGCCGAGCCTCCGCTCCGTGGTGCTCACGTCGAGCCTCCGCCCCGTGGTCCTTGCGTCGAGCCTCCGCCCTCCGTTGAGCTCCCAGCCTCTCGTCGCCTCCGCGCAGGGCTTCACGTCGCGACCTGGACTTCGTCGAGCCTCCGCTCCGTGGTCCTCGTGTCAAGCCTCCACGCTCCGTCGAGCTCCCAGCCTCTCGTCACCTCCGCACAGGGCTTCGTGTCGCAACCTGGACTTCGCTGAGCCTCCGCTCCGTGGTCCTCGCGTCGAGCCTCCGCCCTCCGTCGAGCTCCCAGCCTCTCGTCGCCTCAGCGCAGGGCTTCGCGTCGCGACCTGGACTTCACCGAGCCTCCGCTCCGTGGTCCTCGCGTCAAGCCTCCGCCCTCCGTCGAGCTCCCAGCCTCTCGTCGCCTCCGCGTAGGGCTTCGCGTCGCGACCTGGACTTCGTCGAGCCTCCACTCCGTTGTCTGCATGCAGGCAACTGTGGCTCGGCGACGACGTCTTCGTCTACCCCGCGTTACTGCGCGTGATGCGAGCAGGCGACCCTGCCGACGTCTGGTGTAACTACGCGGAGGGCCCAAGCGGGCTGGTGGCGACCGGCCACCCAGGAGGACAGCTCGGCGCCTCGCAGGAGCCATAGACGAAGCTGCTGGGTTTCATCGACTCCAAGAACGACAGCGTCGCATGAATGAGCACTGGTTAACTATGCAGGAAAGGACGTGGGCAGCCAGACGATGCTGTGGAAGAACCTGGCGTGGGAGCCCCCGAGGCGTCCCCACGTGGAGATGGCTAGCTCCGCGCACAGTCGGAGTCTGCGCCGCAGCTCTGGCCTACGCCCTCGGCGTCTACGTGCACGACTCCATGCACGCGCGAAGCCTCCCGCCCGAAGTCTCCAGCTCGAGATGCACGTGTTTGTGGCGGTGACCGCCCGCTCGTCTCCGCGCTGTCATTCCCGCGCGGTCTGGCCTCCGCTCGTCTCCGCGCTGTCGAAGTTCGGCTCCGGCCTCCGCTCACTTCTGTGATGGCGCGAAGACCCTCTTCGACTGCGGCGTCCACAAGCCTTCGCACGAGTGAAGACTGGTTTTGGCCTCTACGTCCGCTCGCCCCTGCGTTGATCAAGATCTCCGGCCTCCTCCCTGCTGAAGGACCAAACTTCGGCACGCATTGGAGCACAGAAAAGCCTTCACGTGGCTTCGCCTGCGTGGCCCATGCACGGGCATGTGCATGAGGCATAGAATGTCTCGTTCTACATGGCTCCTGCGCCGCAAGTCTTCGCGTACGTCGCACCGGGTGCACTGCTTCTCCGAGGTAATCGTCAGCCTACGCATCCGCGGCGAGCTCGTCGTCGACCATGCCCAGCGGCAAGGGCGTCCAGGACTTCCGGACGCTGCTCCACCCGGGCCTCAGCTAGACGCCGCCCTCGTCCATGGGCGGGCACAGCTACCACCACGCCCTGTTCAGCGAGGCCTTCTCCGGGCCCCCGCACGCCTGGAGGGACTCCGCCGGCGCCTAGGCAACGCTCCGAGCCTTCGCACGTCCTAGGCGAGACTTCAACAACATCAATGCATGCACGGTGCTCCGGGCCCGGGCCTTCGCACGTTCTCAGCGACTCCGCTCGGCCCCGCGATGACTTCGTCGGCCTTCGCTAGGCGACTCCGCTCGGCCCCGCGATTTTGCTCCGATATCTCCGCGCAACTAGGGTCTCCGCCCCCGTGGAGAATACTCCGCGTGGCCACCACCCCGCTCGGTACGCACTGCATGCGATTACGTGTGAGCCTTTAATAGCAGCCCCTGTGTTTCTTGCGTGCATGGCAGTAAAGAAACGGTTGTTCATCATATTATTTATTGCGGCTGTGGTTCCATTCTAAGAGCATTCGATTTGGCCGTATTTGCTTCTCCAATTTTGGCCTTTTCTGGCTACCGTAGCATCTAATGCTTTCCTAGTACTGCATTTTGGACCGTTTTTCGGCCATTTCTTTCATGCCCCTGTTCTGGTCCTCGTTTTGGATTTAAATCGCACGATTGCCTCGAGCGTCGGCGTACTCTCTGGAGTATAAATAAGACGCGGATGTTGTCCCTGCGCACTCTACTGAGTATAAACAAGACGCGGATGCCCCGCGCACACGTGGATGTTGTCCCCACGCGTACTCTCCAGAGTATAAATAAGACGTGGTTTGATATTCCCACGCAGTCTACGGACTCTAAATAAGACGTAGCGCGAGGTCCGCCTCCGCACGCACTCTACGGAGTATAAATAAGACGTCGCGTGAGGTTCGCCTCCGCACGCACCTTCACCGCCCGCAACGCGCGGAGGCTTGCCTCCGCGCGCAGTCTACGGACTCTAAATAAGACGTAGCGCGAGGTCTACCTCCGCGCGCACTCTACGGAGTATAAATAAGACGCAGCGAGGGGACGCCCCCACGTGCACTCTACGGAGTATAAATAAGACGTCGCGCGAGGTCCGCCTCCGCACGCACCTTCACCGCCCGCAACGCGCGGAGGCTTGCCTCCGCGCGCAGTCTACGGACTCTAAATAAGACGTAGCGTGAGGTCCGCCTCCGCACGCACTCTACGGAGTATAAATAAGACGCGGATGTTGTCCCTTTGCACTCTACGGAGTATAAACAAGACGCGGGTGCCGCGCACGCATGGACATTGTCCTTACGCGTACTCTCCGGAGTATAAATAAGACGTGGATGTTGATCCCACGCACCCTACGGAGTATAAATAAGACGCGGATGTTGTCCCTGCGCACTCTACGGAGTATAAACAAGACGCGGATGCCGCGCACACATGGACATTGTCCTTATGCGTACTCTCCGGAGTATAAATAAGACGTGGACGTTGATCCCATGCACTCCACATAGTATAAATAAGACGTGGATGTTGATCCCACGCACTCTACGGAGTATAAAAAACTGCACGATGGCCAAGACACCAGGGAGTGCATCGCTTTAGCGATGCACCACTAGGATATCGCGCCCTCGCGCGCGTTGCATCAGGGAGTGCGTCGCGAGTTTTTGAAGGTAGGGGAACGGCGGTGTCGCCTCCCTGCCTCTGCGTGCGTATCACCCTTGGCCTACACCGTAAGCGCCCACTCTCCGCGGGCACTATTTTTTAAGGTAGGGAAACGGCGGCTCTGCCTCCCTGCCTCCGCGCGCGTATCGCCCTCGGCCTACGCCGTAAGCGCCCGCACTCCGTGGGCACTGTTTTTGAAGGTAGGGGAACAGCGGCTCCGCCTCCCTGCCTACGCGCGCGTATCGCCCTCGGCATTTTTGAAGGTAGGGGAACGACGGCTCTGTCTCCCTGCCTCCACGCACGTATCGCCCTCGGCCTACGCCAGAAGCGCCCGCTCTCCGCGGGCACTATTTATGAAGGTAGGGGAACGGCGGCTCCGCCTCCCTGCCTCCACGCGCGTATCGCCCTAGGCCTACGCCAGAAGCGCCCGCTCTCCGCGGGCACTGTTTTTGAAGGTAGGGGAACGGCGGATCAGCCTCCCTGCCTCCGCGCGCGTATCGCCCTCGGCCTACGCCACAAACGCCCGCTCTCCGCGGGCACTGTTTTTGAAGGTAGGGGAACGGCGGCTCCGCCTCCATGCCTCCGCGTGCGTATCGCCCTCGGCCTACGCCGTAAGCGCCCGCTCTCCTCGGGCACTGTTTTTGAAGGTAGGGGAACGGCGGCTCCGCCTCCCTGCCTCCGCGCGTGTATCGCCCTCGGCTTACGCCGTAAGCGCCCGCTCTCCGCGGGCACTGTTTTGGAAGGTAGGGGAACGGCGTCGGCACGTCTTCGGCGCTCAACTTCGCCGTCCGCCTTGTAGGCATCGCCTCAGCGGGACGGCACGGCTCCGGCGCAGGACTTCGCCGTCCGCCTTGTAGGCACTGCCACGGCGTGACGGCATGGCTTCGGCGCTCGACTTCGCCATCCGTCTTGTAGGCATCGCCTCGGTGGGACGGCACGGCTCCGGCGAAGGACTTCGCCGTCCGCCTTGTAGGCATCGCCTCGGCGGGACGGCACGGCTCCGGCGCAGGACTTCGCCGTCCGCCTTGTAGGCACTACCTCGGCTGGACGGCACGACTTCTGCGCTCGACTTCGCCGTCCGCCTCGTAGGCATCGCCTCGGCAGGACGGCACGGCTCCGGCGCTCGACTCCGCCGTCCGCCTTGTAGGCATCGCTTCGGCGGATGGCACAGCTCCGGCGCAGGACTTCGCCGTCCGCCTCATAGGCATCGCCTCGGCGGGACGGCACGGCTTCGGCGCTCGACTCCGCCGTCCGCCTCGTAGGCATCGCCTCGGCGGGACGGCACGACCTCGGCGCTCGACTCCGCCGTCCGCCTTGTAGGCATCGCCTCGGCGGGACGGCACGGCTCCGGTGCAGGACTTCGCCGTCCGCCTTGTAGGCACTGCCTCGGCGGGACTGCACGGCTCTGGCGCTCGACTTCGCCGTCTGCCTCGTAGGCATCGCCTCGGCAGGACGGCACGGCTTCGGCGCTCGACTGCGCCGTCTGCCTCGTAGACAGCGCCTCGACGGGACGGCGTGGGATTCAGCGCAGGAGTTCACTGATTTCTTCGTAGGCATTGCCTCTGGGGTCTACAAACTACCAGTTGAATCGGCTCACTAGTCGGCACCCTTGCGCTTGCTGTCGGGGAACGGGGGGCTGGGATAGTTGATCGCGTCAGCTCGCCCATCGGGACCTCAGCGCTTGCTGTCGAGGGAGTACCTGTTGTGGGGGTGGCCCAACCCCCCGCGACTGGGCCGTGCAACTAGTTCAACATGTGATAGGCCCAATAGTGTAGAGAAATATACCAGTGTAAATATACCAATGTACCCTCATCCTTTGTAAGTACTAAGGGGTAGAATGGGGATTTCCTATTCTACCTCACTCATATATATAAACCCCCAGGAGGGGCAAAGGGGGGACATCCTCTTATTCTTACCAACTCTCCCACAGATCTAGCTCTCATCTTCCTCTTCTACCAGTCCCCTTCTCTACTGTTTGGCCTGTAGCCACAACAGCCCCATAGACCGATGAGACTATGAACAATGCCAACGCCCACATCTACATCAACCATTCATCACATGCATGGAGAACATGAAGCAAAGACTGAAAACAATGACCAATGCGTAACTTAATAGGAGGTATTCTGTGAGTTTGATGAGGCTCGGTCCCGATCTTCACGGCATAGGATCATGAACAAGATAACTAGTTGAAGAACAGCCGGGATAACTTGCTGCAAGTAGCGGATAAATAGTGCAACTTGACGATACGCACAAGGAGCCAACCACCGTCTCTATACGGTAGCCTGAACCAAGGATTCGCCAAACAACACTCTCAAGGAACCAACCTACGCAACCTGGAATCAATGGACCAGGAGCACGGATTGGGTGCCGATGACGCGGCTGCTTCTGTAAATCCCACGTAGGAAATCACAAGAGCAAAGGAGGTAAAGATCACTCTCTGAATTTGTTAGCACACAGCTGAACAAAAGGGGTTTGTATTCGATTCTCAATTGTCTCCCAATAGCTTAGATACAAGAGAATTTATACTAGGAACAACCCTGCTAGTTGAGTGCGAAATGGCTCTTGAGTTTCTGAAGATAGGCTAGCTGAAAGGTCTCCACAAAATGAATTCCCGTGGAGCTTCGCGTGGCTGTTGGGCTTCTGTGCAGTCTCCACTAAAACAGTCATAACTCCTTATTGGGAAGTCCAAATGATGCACCGTTTATTGCATTGGAAAATAGACTTGATAAGCTTTCCAACCATATGTATTATGCCACCCAGAACTCCACAGGTTAGTACGTCCATCCACATGAAGTTGCAGCTCTTGCTGTGTAAGCTGTAGTCTTGTTCGTGTAACCTTCTTCAACATGTGCGGCGTCCTTGTTATCCTCCGTGTAATCTTCCTCATCTTCAGTGTAACCATTTTCCACTTCAATATCCTTCATTTCCTCATGTGTGAACATGAGCAACAATAGTATATATGATTTAGGTAGTATAAAGTTTTCGGTTACATTGAAATGAATTTCAGCAAGGAGTGAAGTCACCTGTTACTGTAGCTTCTTGGCACGACTTCGTGTAAGCGGTCCTTGTTCCATTACATGGCTTACATTGTTTGGTGTTGCTTTGCCATGTGCTTGTGTAACCGGTTCATGGGTTACCTCATGGTTTACTTGCGATGGCAGTTGATCGGCTGGGATGTCCTCATCATCTTCCCCCTCTTGAAATGGAGTCATCCTCGACTCTAATCCTTCTGAGCCAAAGAATGGTGTCAAATTAGTAACATTGAATGCTGTGCTAACACCATATTCTTCAGGAAGCTCGATCTGATATGCATTGTCATTGGTTTTAGCCAGCACTCTGAAGGGACCATCTCCTCGTGGCATCAACTTGGATTTGCGCTTTTCGGGAAAATGCTTTTTTGCGAAGATGCACCCAAACCAAATCTCCAGGCTCGAATAACACCTTCTTGCGACGTTTGTTTGCCCATTCAGCATAGTACTTGGCCTTCTTTTCAATTGCTTCCTTGGTCTTCTCATGTACTTTCTTCACGTATGCAGCACGCTTGGATGCTTCCATGTTTGTCCTTTCTTGCAATGGTAATGGCAACAAATCTATCGGAGCAAGCGGTTGCTACATTCTAGCAGTTTGTTGATGTATGGCATAGATACTTTCTTATCTAAATTTCATGGCTCTGCAGGTTGTTCAGCACAAGTGATAAAAATCTAGTATACGAATAACCAAGAGTTATTTCTGTAACTTCCTTTGAAGGTTTCATAGGTAAGTTGTGGAGAGGTTCTCTGGCAGGATTTCTCAAACACACTGATGGGTGTGGAATCCAAGATCATTAATAAATCATCATGTGAGCACATGTACTCTTAGTACTTCACCAGGGAAGAATTAGAAGTTTTCCCTATCAAGGAAAGATGGTATTACTGAAAGCAAGGAGTCAGAAATTTGGCTCTTATATTATTCATTTATTCGGGTTGTTGGGATTAGACTGAAACTGTATATAATTTCCTTCTCCCTCTCAAGTGAATCTACATTTATTTTGGAAGTTTGCTAAGCTTGTTTGTCTATTTTAATATTCTTCTTTCTTTTAGACCTCAGATGACTATAACTACATCAATAATATTTTGTCATCGCTTCTGTCTACACCAGTCCCTTGCCAAAAATGGTTGGCAGGTGAGGAACTCCGTGTGTTGTAGTGGTGGGTTGGTGATATCTATAAAAATTGATTGGGGTGCAGTTTTTTACAAGCATTTATTACAATAGGTACTTAAGGCAACATGAAACCCTTGCATATTCTCAACTTTATTAGTTCGAATACTCTTGGCAATTTGTTCTTCATTGGTTGGCTTCACTTTCTAAAATATCCAAGTATTGCTGAATTTGTGTGGTATTTTGTTTGGGAATTTAGAATTTTTGTTATCAATTATTTGAGGTCCGTTGCAATGCACGGGCACTTGGCTAGTCAACATAAAAAGGTAAAAGAGAACCAAACTTAAATAATTCCACAGACAAAGGAAGTGCATCGGCTCAGATACACACAAATAAAGTCATCATAATGTAGGACCGAACAGGCAACAGAGGGGGCGGGGGTGAATGGTGCCTTTCAATTTCTGCCCTAAGTATTCACTTATCCCTTTTCTTTGATAGCTACAAAGTTATAAAGATTACGGTTTAAATCCCACTTGAAAACTGAAGAAATAGAGTCGAACACAAATAGACAGTAGGAAGAATAACGTGGTCGAAAACTAACAACGTAGTCAAAAGCTGACAACATGGTCGTAAATTCAACTACCAGTCGGAAGTTCAATGTGGTCGAAAATTTACTACCGAACAAAAATGACCGTAGTCGAGAACTAACAGTACATCAGAAACCAGTGTGGTTGGAAATCGCCTCTCCCTATCGACGACTAGGGAGCGGTCGAAAACCAGCGTAGTCGACAACCACCGAGACCAAAACCAACATGATCTAAAATGGTTGTAGTCGAAACCAACGTGGTCATAAACAACGTGGTCGGATGCCAATGAGTGATCGATCAACCAACGTGGTCGTAACCCGTCAGCAACCAAAGTGATTAACGTGGTCGTAACCAACGTGGTCGGAAGCCAACGAGCGGTCAAACAGCCAACGTGGTCGAAACCAGTCGGCAACCAAAGTGATCAATGTGGTCGTAACTAATGTGGTCATAAACCAACAAGTGGTTTGGGACCGATATGGTCGATTCAGTTCAAAAACCAACCAGTGAAATCGACGATCAGTGAGCAGTCGAAAATCCCACGTGGTAGGGAAAACGCAAAGCGGTCGAAAGACTGGGCGAGGCCGAAAACGATGCGATGCGATCTAGAACTTGACCGTGGTCGAAATCAACATGGTCGTAAATCTAGTCGACGTTCTAGACAGAGAACTACACCGACTGTTTCAGCTCTGTTTCAAAACAAAAATAGATGAAACTTTTGATCCGTAGATCCAAATAATGTGAAACTTTGTAGATATCATCTCTAGAATATTGTGAACATATTCTAATAAACAATCATAAAAATCATGGCCAACGATGAGACCTTTTTAGTTTGTTGAAAGGTTACATTAAAACCGAGCCAAAATCAAAATTGGTGAATATAACTAGCTCAGGGAGGATGATGACCAAAATGAGTCTAGATGTATTTTCACATGCCATAGCAAGTTAGAACACCAAAGAAATTGACTCAAAAAACTTTGGATCAAGAAATCACACTTTGAGACCAAATCAAGAGCAAAACAACTAAATCAAGATGAATCTATGGAAATATACAAACATTGATGTATTGCTCACCTAAAAAGGTTGAGTTTACAGTCACTCCACCTTGGAGAACAAAGAGCACAGTATGTGCTCCATTCTCAAACCCTAACCTTAAACAAAAAAGCACATGAGAGATGGGTTGGATGGTTAACCCTATATGTCTCCATCCCAACCCAAAATGGATCGTATCCACTATTACAATGGGGGAGACCCGTTAACCCCACACACGTGTTTTACTCACTCAAGTTCACTTGTGCACGCTTTTCAAAGCGTATAAGTGTGCATCCGCTAAATCCTTAGTTTTGACCCGTCTTGATTAAACCAGCTCTATCTTGACCTAAACAACTCTCTAACGCATCGCCTATGCACCGCGGTTTTGATCCAAGATGATTTCCGGTATTTTGGTCAAAATACCAAAATGCAATCGCCATTCTTACCATGTGTAGGTACACCACTAGCTTGTCACATGCCGCCAAGTCTTTTCCGTTCCGGTTCCACCAAACCACCACTCCCTTGCCCGTGCAAGTCACCTAGTGTCATCCCACCATTCAAATTCGCCTTCAACATTTCCGCATTTCTCGTGCCAAAAGCCCATCTTTTTCTCGGGCTGAGGCAATTAGAACCTCGAATCAATCTGGGAGTACTTGGAACAGGAAAGCCATGGCCATCGAATCTGGAAGCCGCAGCTCGTCGAAATCTGGGAGTACTTGGAACAAGAAAGCCATGGCCATCGAATCCATAATCTGGAAGAATGTGCAGAAAGAAAAAACAAAAAGAGGAAAATGCCGAATGGATTAAACGCCAGACTGCGCAAGAGAAAAACTTCGCTCGATCTATCGGGTGGGTATAACAATTGGGGAAAAAGCAAGGACTATAAATTTGCTAATCATGCAGGAAATCAGGGTTGTAACGGAAACTAGGGCATACTTGAAAAAAACATCCCAATGATTATCCAAAATCAAGAGGTATGCATCGAATCAAGAAGCTACGCATTGTCGATCCCACCAGATTCCCACGAAAACACCATCGGATTTACAAGAAATTTGTGTGTGTGTACGGGTGGGGCTGTAAAAAAAGCTCGAGGCTCGCGAACTGCTCGAGCTTGGCTCGCTTTAGACTCGATTCGAGCTTGATTCGAATTCCAAACGAGCCGAATTCGAGCTTCTTCTTAAGCTCGCGAGCTTTAACGAGCCGAGCTCGAATAGCTCGCGAGCTTAAGATTTTTTATTTCCCCGGTTTCACCACCCCTCCCGCGGTCTCTCTCAAATCCCCACCCCAACCCCCCGCTCCGGCCCTCCCGGCCCACAGCCCCATGCCCCCAGACCCCCTCCCTCTTCTCCCCCACCCGCCTCCGCCAGACTGCCCACTGCGGCCGCCCCTCCTTGCTCCCCCCCGCCGACGACCTCCTCTCCCCCGCCGCCACCCCTCCTCCCCCCGTCCCCTTCCTCTCCCCCGTCGCCCCGCCCACCCCCCTCCTCGCCCCCCACCGCCCCTCCTCACGCCGCCCCTCCTCTCCGCCGCCGCCACCGCCCCTCCTCCCCTCGTCGACGCCCCTCCTCTCTCCCCGTTCCCCTCCTCACCTCCCCCCTCTCCCGCCCTCTGTCCCCTTCCTCTCCCCCGCCGCCGCCCCCCTCTCCCGCCCCCCGTCCCCTTCCTCTTCCCCTCCTCTCCCCCACTGCCGCCCCTCCTCCCCCCGTCCCCTTCCTCTCCCCCGCCGCCCCCCTCGGTCCCCCTCCTCGCTCCCCGCCGCCTCTCCTCGCCCCCCGCCGCCGCCCCTCGTCCCCCCGGCGCCCCTCCTCTCCCCCGCCGCTGGCACCTCTCCTCCCCCCGGCGCCCCTCTTCTCCCCCACCGGCGCTGCCCCTCCTCGACCCGGATCCAGCCACCGCAGCCACAGAGATGCCAGGCTTGGTCATCGCGCGGAACGCCGACGCCGGCGCCGCGGCCAGCTCCGCGGGTGTGGCCGCCGCGTCACTGCGCTCCGCGACGTGCTCCAGGATGCTGGCGAGGGCGGCCACCACGCGTGGCAAGTCCTGGGCGCTCTCCACCAGCTCCTCGCCCTAAGCAATGGCTTCTTGGCCTTCGGTGTCCACAGGTACTCCCTCTCTACCCAGTCTCTACTCTCTTGGCACCGAGCCTACACGAGTCGAGCTCGAGCGAGCTTGAGTTTTGTCCGAGCCGAGCTCGAGCCTAGCTTGAAGTTCGATGTTGATCTTAGGCTCGCTCGAGCTCGGCTCGAGTTTCTACCGAGCTCGAGCTTGCTAGGTCAAGCTCGCTCGAGCTCGGCTCGTTTACAGCCCTATGTATGGGTGGGGGGATTCTTTTTTCCTTGTGCGATACGGGCTTTACTGGGCTAATTCGGCGATTCAGCCCAATGAGCCAATGAGCGCAATGGGGCCTGCTTAATTTGTCCGGGTTTGTTAAATTCCTTTTTCGTTTTTTTATAAAAGAACTCGAGAGTCCATTCACGCCAATTACGGGATTACCCCTGTTTGGTCGTGTAATGAAACGAACATGAGTTATTTTTTTCGGTTTAGCTACTAGTAAGAAGTTTGGTTTTTTTTCTTTAAAAAAAGAAGCTACAGTTGATCATTATAGTCTCAGAAGCGGATCTCTTAAAAAAAGCAAGCTCTTTTCAGGTACAACTTATAATTTATAGCTATGACTTATAATTTTTTATTTTAACTCGAGCGCTTATGTGAACTAACTGAATGCCAATAAATCAATAAGTTGGTTTAAAAATCTATTTTTATAAATGTCGTAGGGGTGGCCCCCACCTAAGCCCAGTAGGCCTGTTAGAAGGCTGTAAGGCCCAAAATGGGACATGTATAATGACTTAAGTACCCCAAGGAGGATACTCAAATGTAAGGGTACTATTGTAAAAGCACTCCCCAAGAGGGTATATGAGTACAATATCAGTCGTGAGGGAGGAAGGAAGCCATTACTCACCTAACTCTCCACTACCATACTCTCTCTCTCTGTTTGGTCTGTAACCACAACGATAAACAATTTAAAATAATAGTTTATTTTATTATTTTCTTTGGTGATGGCACCAAAGAAAGCTTCACCATCGGCGAAGAAGAAGAAGAAGAAGGCGGAAGTGGCGAAATCCCGCGTCAATACCACGGCTTCGGCTTTAGCAGCTGCAGGTACGGGTGGCGATGCAGGTGTGACGACTGTGAGCACCGGCGTTCACGACGCGACGCCCAACCCCGCCACCGCCGCGACGAACAACCCCGCCACCACCGCCCCGACGACCAACCCCGGCGGTGGCAACCCAGGCACGTCCACTTTCCCACCCGGCGCAGGAGCGGTGAGCGGTCTCGGCGACGTGGGCCTCGTCACCAGCTCCAGGGTCCTCCAGGACAACCCGGCGGGCAGCCTAGGTGCGCAGGCCGTCGCCACCGCCGTGCCGATCGCGCCGCCGGGCGCACCGACGGCCCTAGCCACGTCCGCGGTGGAGACCGCCCTGTTGGCGGCCCTCAGCGTGTTTCAGTGGGAGCTGACAGACCTCCGCGGAGCTGTGCGAGACATGCAAGAGGCCCGGAGCCAACACGCCCCCCCGGCGGTGACATCGGAACCCGCTCCGGATAGGGCGAATAACCGCGACGCCCCTACGTCTAGTCGCGTCCCATTACGGCGCGTAGACCCGGAGTCCCCGCTCTCCGCGAGCCTGCAACAGGCGGCATGGCATGAGGACTTCAAGTTCCCGAGCGTCATCGAGGCGTACAAGGGTGACTCCGACCCGCGAGAGTTCGTGCGCGTGTATGAGACCGCTATCGAAGCCGCTGGCGGAGATGACACCACGAAGGCCAAGGGACTTCCCCTCGCGCTACAAGGGGTAGCGCTCTGGTGGTTCTTCACCCTCGAGCCGCAGTCCATCTATGCGTGGGAGCAGATCCGCGATCGACTCTATAATAACTTCCAGGGAAACTACATCAAGCGTGTCGATGCGGACCAGCTCTTCGCAGTCAAGCAAAAACTCGAGGAGAGGCTCCGGACTTACTTCAAACGCTTCGCCGAGGTACGCTGCCAAGTCAGGGACGTTAACGAGGCAACCATCATCAATGCAGCGATACAAGGTCTCCGCCCGAGACCGCTCGCTGAGTACAACGCGCGGAAGCCACTCAAGTCGGTGGCAAAGCTCTTCGACAAAATGGAAGCGTACGCCCAGGCCGAGGAGGACAGCGGAGGCGCAGCGGCGACAGCTCCGATGCCGGTCAAGCGGAGTTGTCGCCGCATAGGAGAAGCATAAAAGGCAACCCGAGGACAAAACACAAGCAAGTGTCCGCGGGTGGCACTCGTAAGCGCGTCGACGACGGGGTGCACAAAAACTCGCCAAACGACAGGTGCAAGCCCCGGCGTACCCGGCGAAGACCCCAAAAGGGTCGCCACATCCTCGCTGCGCAAGGCGTTCCCCGGGAAACCGCTTTAACCCCGCGCGCCGGAGGGGGACGTGAAGGAAGCCGCGATGAGAAGCCGCGTACGGAGCAGGAAATCCTAGAATACGGCAGATGGTGCGAGGTGCATGGCTTGGGGGCCATTTCACGCGGACATGCACCAAAATCGCGGTGTTGCGGCAAGCGATGGCCCACATCCGGGCCTCAGAGACAATGACCCCCGCGGTAGCCCACGTACAGTGTACGCAAGGCAGTCCCTCGCGCGCTGGGCCCCCGGAGGGACCCAGTGCCGTGGTGTTAACGTCATCACTGGAGGCTCTTCGTCGAGCACTTCCCCAGCACAACTACCTCTGGGGACGTCCCATCGCAGCATCACCTTCACGTCAGCCGATGCCCAGGGCGTGGAATTCCCTCACCAAGATCCCTTGGTCATCCAGGCCGACATTGCAGGTTGCGACGTCAGGCGTATCCTCGTTGATGGAGGGAGCTCTGCAAACATCTTGTTCGCGGAGGCCCTTGATCGCATGGGAGTACGTCGGAGTTTACTAAAAGCTTCGGAAGCCCCCCTCCAGGGCCTCGGAGGGCAGCCACTGAAGGCTTTGGGTCAGGTACGCCTCCAAGTCTCCTTGTGTCAGGCCGACAACGCCAGGACTGAAGATATCGTCTCCGATGTCGTAGACGTCCCGTATCCATATAATACCATACTGGGCCGGCCGGCCATCAACTCCTTCGAGGCAGTCCCACACTACGCCTTCCTATGCGTAAAGCTCCCGGGCCGGCGGGGCGTCATCACCGTCTTCGGTGATCAGGATATGGCTAGGAGCATCGAAACCGGAGCTGGAAGGTGCACGTCCTCGCCGACAAGTACCAGGCGGACACACCATCCGCCCTAGGATGGACACCTAAGCCCCACCCGGAGGGCGGAGTGAAGAGAGTGCCACTCCAGGCGGAAGGGCAATTCGTATCCATAGGCGAGGGTCTCCCTCCGGACGTAGAGCAGGACTTGCTCCGAGTTCTTCGGGCCAACATAGATGTCTTCGCATGGTCCCCGGAGGATATCAAAGGTGTGGACCGCACCCTCATCGAACATAACCTGGCGATCCGCCCTGACGCCAAGCCAGTCAAGCAGAAACTTCGCCGTATGTCCATGGACCGGCAGCAAGCGGCCAAGGTGGAGGTGGCGAAGCTCCTTCGGGCGGGGGTTATCCGCGAGGTCCAGCATCCGGACCGGCTCGCCAATCCGGTGTTGGTCAAAAAGGCCAGCGGCGCCTGGCGCATGTGCATCGACTTTACCGCCCTCAACAAGGCATGCCCGAAGGACGACTACCCTCTGCCGCGCATAGATCAACTGGTCGACGCCACCGCAGGATGCGAACTCATGAGCTTCTTGGACGCCTACTCCGGCTACCATCAGGTCTACATGGCCAAGGACGACGAGGATAAAACCAGCTTCATTACGCCGGTTGGGACCTTTTGCTTCGTCAGGATGCCCTTCGGCTTGAAGAACGCGGGCGCAACCTTCACCCGGCTCGTCACGCTGGCCCTAGCCACTAGCTAGGGAGGAACATGGAGGCCTACGTGGATGACGTGGTAGTAAAAACCAGGCAGCTCGCCTCCCACGGTCGGGATCTTCAAGAGACCTTCGACAACCTTAGGAAGGCGGGCATCAAGCTCAATCCGGACAAATGTGTTTTCGGCGTATAGGCGGGCAAGCTCTTGGGCTTCCTCGTATCCAGGCGAGGCATTCAAGCGAACCCCGACAAGGTCGACGCTATCCTGGGTATGGAACCGCCCAAGACGACGAGGGAGGTCTAGAGGCTGGCTGGCCGCATGGCGGCCCTGAGCCGTTTCCTTTCCAGGGTAGCGGAGCGGGGCTTGCCATTTTTCAAGACTCTTCGCGGTTATGACGGGTTTCATTGGGATGACGACTGTGCAAAGGCCTTCGACGACCTCAAGAAACACATCGCAGCCCTTCCCACTCTGGTGGCCCCAGCGCCAGAGGCTCCCCTCCTACTTTACCTCGCCGCCTCGACAACGGCGGTCAGCGCCATCCTCGTCCTCGAAGAGGGCGCTCTCCAGCGAGCAGTGTACTTTGTCTTCGAAGCCCTTCAGGGCTTCAAGACGCGGTATACGGAGCTCGAGAAGCTTGCTTACGCGCTGGTCATGGCCTCAAGAAAGCTCCGGCATTACTTCCTGGCACACCCGATAACGGTGCCATCCTCGTTCCCTCTGGCGGAGATGCTGGACAATAAGGAGTCCACGGGGTGAATTGGCAAATGGGCGGCCGAGCTTGCTCCATTCTCCCTCACATATGCCTCCCGAACGGCGATCAAGTCTCAAGTTCTGGCGGACTTCCTCGCAGAATGGACCCCTCCAGCTCAGCCGGTCCCCCAGTCCGAAGACCCGGTGTGGATGCTCAACACCGACGGAGCTTACGGCGTCGCGGGCGCAGGGGTTGGCGCAGTTATTACCACACCTGAGGGGCAGTGCCTGTCGTACTCAGCGCGCCTAGCATTTCCTGTTACGAACAACACGGCCAAATACGAGGCGCTGCTCTTCGGCCTCGGAAAGCTCAAAGCGATGGGAGCGAGGCGAGTTCTCGTCTGCACTGATTCACGGCTAGTGGCGGGCCATGTGGACAAGTCATATCAGGCCAAGGACCCGGAGCTAGCTAAGTACCTAGCAGCCGTACGAACGAGGGAATGTCACTTTTTGGGTGTCACGGTGAAGGCCAAGGCTGCCAGTCAGCAGCTCCCAACTCCCGGGGGGCATTTTACAAGGTCCTACCAGCGGCAGCCATCACGCAAGATAACCGTGATGCGGCCCTCATCCACCAGATCACCCAGCAGGGTGACTGGCGGGAACCCCTTTTCGCTTTTCTGCAGGGCATCGTGGAACCGGACAACCCCACCGAGCTCCGGCATTTACAGCACCGCGCTAGGTCCTTCCAGGTGCTCGACAGGGTGCTCTACAAAAAGGAGTCTGCGCCGCTCCAGCGGTGCCTCTCGCGCGAAGAAGGAAAGTGCCTCCTCGCAGAAATTCATGCGGGGCTCTGCGGCTCGCATCTTCAACCAAGATCTCTAGTGGGCAAGGCATTCAGGCAGGGTTTTTATTGGCCAACAGTTGTCGCGGACGCCCAGGATCTCGTGCGCCGTTGTCAAGGTTGCCAGTGGATGGGAAGGGCCATCCGCAGGCCCCCGACAAGCCTCCATCCCATACCCCCAGTATGGCCGTTGGCGCGGTGGGGCATCGACGTCGTGGGACCGCTTCCCAGGGCCCCAGGTGACCTGCGGTTCGTAGCGGTCGCTCTGGAGTACTTCTCCAGGTGGCCGGAGGCGGTAGCCCTGGCCAAGACTACCTCGCCAACTATGCAACGCTTCCTCTGGCAGAACATCATATGCCGGTTCGGCGTGCCCAGGGAGATCACCGTCGACAACGGTCTGCAATTCGACGCAGCCCCATTCAAAGAATTCTGCGACAACGTGGGCATCACACTCCGGTTCGCCTCGGTTGGACACCCACAGTCCAACGGTGCGGTGGAGCGGGCAAACGGTGCTATCTCCGCCGCGATCAAGAAGCGCCTTGTCGGGCTACCAAAGGGGAAGTGGCCGGGTGAGCTCCACAGCGTCCTCTGGTCCCTTCGTACAACGGTCACACACCCAACGGGGTTCACGCCATTCAAGCTCCTCTTTGGTGACGAGGCGGTCACACCTGAAGAAATAAAGGCTGGCTCACGAAGGGTCCTCGTCCAAGCACCAGACGAGGAGCGCCAATTGTCCATGGACCTCCTCGATGGAGACCGGGCAAGCGCGACACAGCACGTCATAAAGTACGCGCGATAGATGGTGCGCGGTCGGGATCATTCACTGTACCCACGCGAATTCAGACCAGGAGACCTCGTCCTTAAGATGGCACTCCACGCGGAGACGGTAGGCAAGGTCGAATCCAGGTGGGAAGGCCTGTACATCATCGCGGAGGCCCTACAGAAGGGGGCATACCGCTTAGCCACCTTGGATGGGCAGACGTTCCGCCACACGTGCAATGCAGACAGACTGTGGCGGTATTACGCCTAAGCCGAGTATGCGAGTGCAAGGACCTTCCACGGCTTCGGGGGGCGCCCCACCACGCTCCTGCGCAAACCGCCCGGGCACTAGAGGCTCCAGACGCATACAGCTTCACCGCCGGGCAGTGACGGCTGAGGTCGTCTCCACCTTTAAGCGGCCAGCGGTTAGTGCCTCACCTCTTGTAACCGCTCACCCGCGCAAACGGGAATTTAATAAAGTGCACCATTCACACAAAATTTTCTCGTTTCATACCAAAAGCGCACAAAGGGTTACCTTCGTGCACACTATGCATAAGCATGAATAAAGACGCGTGGGGGGACGCCCCGCGCGCAGTCTTTGGACTCTAAATAAGACGTAGCATCGAGGTCCGCCTCCGCACGCACTCTACGGAGTATAAATAAGATGTAGCGTCGAGGTTCACCTCTGCACGCAATTTCACCGCCCGCAACGCGCGGAGGCTCGCCTCCGCGCGCAGTCTCCGGACTCTAAATAAGACGTAGCGTCTAGGTCTGCCTCCGCACGCACTCTACGGAGTATAAATAAGACGTAGCGTCGAGGTTCGCCTCCGCACGCAATTTCACCGCCCGCAACGCGCGGAGGCTCGCCTCCGCGCGCAGTCTCCGGACTCTAAATAAGACGTAGCGTCGAGGTCCGCCTCCGCACGCACTCCACAGAGTATAAACAAGACGCGGATATCCCCGCGCACGTGCAGGCACTGTCCTTGTGCGTACTCCCCGGAGTATAAATAAGGCGTGGTCGAAGTTCCCACGCATGTAACCCATAGGAGCGCTCGCGCGACTACTTCGACTAGGCGCCAGCTCCGCTGCCACCCCTTTGGAAGGTAGCGGAAGGTAGGGGACGGAGTGCTCGCGCGACTACTCCGACTAGGCGCCAGCTCCGCTGCCACCCCTTCGGAAGGTAGGGGACGGAGCGCTCGCGCGGCTATCTGCCCCTTACATGACACCTCAGCTCACAGCATACTACATAACAAAAAACACAAGAGAGTTGTCGCTTAGCTCGTATAAGACAGAAGTTGCATTACAGTAGCAGACATACACATGGCGTGTTGCGCACTCAAACCCGGCACTATTCCTACGAGTCCGCGCCATCCTCGTCGCGACGAGCGCTCGCACCGCCTTCGCCGTGCCGAGGAACCTCTTCGAGCCAGCGGAGCACATCCCCTTCGTCATGCAGCGTCTGCCGCAAAGCAACCGTCGCAACATCCTCCTTGATGTAATTCCAAATCCGATTGTGAAAATTTCGGATGGCGGGCTGGGCAGCGCGAACTGCATCAGATATCATCCCGTGCTGGGCGGGCAAGTCAAGCTGGGGGTTCGTCAGCATTGACGTGCTCACACCCACCAGCGTGCAGCAGGGCGAGGGCAAGGCCAGCACTCTTGTAGCCGCAGTGGGTGCCGAAGGCCTTGGCGCCGCGAAGAGCGACGCTCGAGCCCTCTTCGATTCGCCCAAGCGTCTCCATCAGATCTCGACGGTTATGGGTGGCGTCCTCCACGTGCACGGAAAGCTCCCGGAGGGCCTGCTCCAAAGACTCCATCGCCCCCCACGCGGAGGCAGACGTATTGTCCCAGGATAAGGCCTTCTCTACAAGGGAAGCAGTAAGCTGCTCCTTCTCTGCCTCTAGCGCGGAGATTCGTTGTAGAAGGACGGTCCGCTCCTCCGTCGCGACGCGCTGAGCCTCCTCCATCGCGAGTTGTGCGGCTAGCGTCGCGCTCTTCGCGTTCGCGCCTACCAACTGCGCGTCGGAGATAGCCTCGTCACGTTCCGCCATCAGCACCCGAATGTGCTCGTCCTTGACAGCGTGGGCATCGTCGGCGGCACGCAGCTGGTCCTCCAGCGCCCTCCGTTCGCGCGCGCGAGTCTCCTCGAGGGCTTTGCTGATCGCAAGCGTCTACACGGGCGCAAGAACAAGGGTTACCCACCAGATAAGCAAAAGACATGCAACGCGAGCAGGGATCGTTACCCTCATCTCCGAAGCACCCAGCGCGAGCGCCAAAAGGTCGCCCCCGCAGGACTGCAGCGCCTACCAATCTAGCTGGCCGTCAGCGTACTCCGCCACCTCGCTCAAGGCGTGAAGCGTCTCCCACCGAGGAACGAAGTCGGAGGTGTCAAGCCCTAGAGCCCCCGCCCCAGCGCCTTCGGCAACCGTTGGGGAACACACAGTCCCCTGCTCAACTAGGCCAGAGACCTCGCGGGCACCCCCGTTGCTTGATTCTTGTCCTCGTCTGGGAGACCTTGTCTCGCCTGATGTCGACGGAATAAGCGAGCAAATCGGAGAGAGTTTCGCGAAGTCGCGGGAGGAAAACGAACCACACCTACCTCCAATACCCTCTACCGTGGCAATTCGCCGGGCCTCCGCCTGGGTCATGATCACCTCGCTGGCCTAAGGAGCAACAACCCTCTCGGCTTCAGCAACATCTTCGCTGGGAGCCAGGACCTCGGTCACTGGGCCTGCCACGCTGAATTGGCCCCTCGAAGGTGGCGGTGACTGCACATGAGGGCATTTCGCCCTCGGAGACGCAGGCGACGCTTCTGTGGTTGCTTTAGTAGCCGCGGTAGCTGTCGTCAGTGATAAGGCCGCGGTCGCCGCTGGAGGCGACGAGGCATCATCTTCAAGAACAACAAGGCTCGGGCCCGCTGCTCGCTGCCATGTAAGGCCTCGTCGCGGATAGTGTGCTTCTCCGAACCGGTCGGTTAGAGCTCGACCGGTGGAACGTCCGGTGGGTTGGAGACAATAGTATCCGACCGGACCTCGCATCGAGAAGACGGCGCCGCCATCGTCGCACCGCTCGGCGGTTCCACAGGCACCGGCCGTTCCGGAACGAGAATTCCCAGAACCTCTCATACCCGGTTAATCCGCCCTTGCTTTGCCAAGGAAGTTGCGGACTCACGAGCCTTGTGCTCTTCCGCCGTGTACGGTCCAAGAACCGCAACCACCGCGTGCTCCGCATCTTCTAACTGGTGCACTGCACGCGAGAGTGGAATGTCATGCGTAAGGGTTTGCGACCACCAAGGCGGTGCGTGGCCTATGGCAGTGATACTTATAGGGCGCGGAGGGCTTATGGAGCGAAGACACCCCCGGGTGGATGCCGTCCTTCCGATCGGGCCCCCGCCGCTCGTACTTCCAGTTACAAGAAAGCGGAGATATCCCGTACATGGTGAACTCCTCGGCGAGGTCACGCATGTTGAACCGGAGGGTGATGCCAGCAAGTCTTCGCGCTTGTTGTCCGTCGCCAGACCGGGGCCTCACATCCGGACAGCGGTTGAATGATATCGGCTCCCCCCGGCTTCGAAGACCGCTCGTGCTCGTCACAAGGTGGTAGAACCACCGCCGTGTCCAGCCAGACTCTCACTTTCCCCGCGTAGCCAACGCGGGGAACAAGTGCGCGCAGTTCGTCCTCAACACGAAGTCCACGCTGTCGAAGTTCAAGTACGCTTCCCCTTCCATTTTCCTCGGCTGGCACCGTGCGTCGTGCAGGATGGCGAACAAATCAGCGCTAGGACGGGTACCTTCCGTCCGCATCGCCCAAGTTAAGATGGCCAACCGGACGATCGCGGTCGGAGTCAGCTGCGCCAGCTCCAACCCATAGGCTCGCAGCACTTCGCGAACAAAGAGTGTCGACGGGATTCAGAGCCTGGCATCGAAGAACGCCATGAAGACGATTGCCTCCGATTCCCCCGGGTTCGGCTCCGTCTCGTCAGGCCTAGGCAAGCGAGCCCCGGCACGGTCCTCCAGCTTCTTCTCCCGAAGAAGGGCTTGGAGGGTCTCCTCCGTGACGCGGCTCCGCCCCAGCACACGGGAGCAGCGGCCCTTTGACTTCTTCATGGCATCCCAACGATGGTTGGTTTGTCTCTTGTCGCGCAGAACCAGGCCATACTCCGCCGGGGGTGGCGTCAGGCAGCGCTGGCTCGACGACGCGCTCTCGCTAAGACGGCGCGCAGGATCATCGAGGGCGGCGCCACTGTCAGTGGGGCGGTCATCGCGCGCAGCCATTCCACTCTTCCCACTACGACGACGAGCACGGGTGGATGCGGAAGCAGCAACGGGGTGCGCAAGAAAACGGAAAGGAACGCGTAAGCACAAGCAAGCAGGCAGCCAAGGGGAGCGTTTGCATGCCCAAGGTGATGACTTATAAAGTCACCCGTCTCCCCTGCAAGCAGAAGATCAAGCGGCAGAATTACAGCGGTTCGGCTACCCACGATCGGACAGCGCAACCGCCGACAGCCGCGGCAGGCGGCGGTAGGTGGGCGATCAGCGCGTAACGCGCCGATGCATGCCTGCCGCATGGCCACTTTCCCTGGGGAAGAGGCGAACGGCCGTGGTTGTAGGACCGCTGACATCCCACGACGCTCCAATCACAGCCTGCCGCGTGCCCCCACCCACCCAGCGTGGAGCAGATAGAGCGGCCGTGACAGCCTGCCCCTGACAAGGGCCGGGGCGATTCCGGACGTCATTAAAGCGCACTACCAGGCCACGCAGCCACCTCCCGAGGCAGCCACCCAAGCTTTACTTCGCGCCCGCAAACATCCGAGACGCGAGGTAGGTCACGCCCTGACTTCGGCCCTGTCGAGGCCTTCGGCCCTGTCGAGGCCTTCGGCCTGCTGGATATCCTTTACCTCGAAGCCGCGCAGCTCCGGGAACGGAAGACAAGCCGGCTCTCGCCACCATCAGCACGAAGCCAAGTGTATCTAGTCTATCCAGGGTCACAGGCCAATGGGACGGAGGGGGCCAAAGGGCTCAGCGGCATAGCTTCGGCCCGTGAAGCCCTTCACCATGAGAGGCTCCTGTCGTAGGGGTGGCCCCCACCTAAGCCCAGTAGGCCTGTTAGAAGGCTGTAAGGCCCAAAACGGGACATGTATAATGACTTAAGTACCCCCTAAGGGGATACTCAAATGTAAGGATACTATTGTAAAAGCACTCCCCAAGAGGGTATATGAGTACAATATCAGCCGTGACCCGTGAGGGAGGAAGGAAGTCATTACTCACCTAACTCTCCACTACCATACTCTCTCTCTCTGTTTGGTCTGTAACCATAACAATAAACTATTTAAAATAATTATTCTATTTATTTGTCAAAAGCAGAGAGCCACAAAGCACGGGTGTCATATCGGTTGGGCTAGCCACGGGTGAGCGTGTGTATTCGTTCGAAGTTTCGAACTGATTCCAATGTAGCCAAAATTGCACCGTTTGATCGCAAGCTTTGCGTGAGTAAATGGGATTCTGGCATTAAATAGTCGTGTGAGCGACTCGAACCGAAAGATAACATGTTGGTTCTTGTGTTACGAACATTTCGTCAGTCATCTCTGAGAACCACTGAGAACGACTTGAACCAAAATATTACCTCTGTTGTTATTCTTGGGTTAGGAACATATCATCTGTCATCGCGAGGCAAAGATATCTCTGTGGATTCGTTGTCTATATTAAGGTGCACTCCTAACCAGATCAAAGTACTTGATTACACTACCAAAATTTCTTCAGATATTGAAGAGTTAACATCAGGGGCATATTGAACTGAACATTGGAACATGATCTGGCAACTAAAGCCCCTTCGATTTCTGACTAATTCCAGCCATGTCAGGTTATGGATACCCATAAACAAATCTGACTTGTGCTACTACTTGTGATATATATTAAGTTTGCCAAACACAGTCACTTTCAGCTAAACCAACTTGCGCAGCGCAAGCTTGATACCTGGCCTACCTTTTTTTGTCTTTTGCCAGGTGAAACCTGGCCTACCTCTTAGTTCGACCCCCCCCCCCCCCCCCCCCAATAAATATCTAATTGTTTAATTAAACACTTCAATGCCCCTAAGATGAATTTAAAAATTCACCAATAATGAGTCTATGATCAAATTGGCATCGTCATTGGCCTGTTATTTTTTTTCAATTGTTTTTAGTTTTAACTTTTTTTAACGATTATTATCCATTGGATTAATAAGTCGTAGGCTAAAAAAATATTCTTCCTAGGCCGGATAGGATCCTGATATTCACATGCGCGCGGATCGCAATTAAATAGGCGTTGCTGCTGCTTTCGATGGTGAGCCTGTGACACTCGAGCACTTCAAAACCTTTTTGTCTCCTCTCTCGCTTGCCAAATTTCTACATGTGCGCATGGAAAGTCACGCTCTGCGTTTTGACTCTTGTGTACTTGTAACCTAGCGTCCAGGTCATGACAACATTCTCACGTACGTAAACACGGTGAGACCCTGAAGCGTCGAGTTTTGATCTTACGGTGCAATGGAGCAGTTTTGGATGGATGCAGCATGTGACAGAGAACACGATGCCATTGCCAAAGATATCCACAAAAATGTGCCCAGCTTATCGACTGCTGCTGCTGCTGCTGCTGCTAGATCGATGTCGCCATGCAAGCATGCCCCGGTACACGGTTAGCTGCCGGACTGGATTGCGTTTCTCTGCTCGAGCTCCCATGCCGAAAAGGAAAACTGGCACCGAAAAGGACACGGTCAAGCCATCGCTCTTGAACCCCGTCACACCAGTGGATCAAACCCTGCCCAACCCGGCACCCTGCTCCTATAAAATCTCGTTTCTCGTTTCTCGCACACACCTAGTACGACATACTTATCAAGCAGCGATCACCGGCCAGTATATCAGCAAACCAAGAGACAAACTCCTCGCCTCCCAAACCCCGTTCACAACTGCGAAGTTTGCGCATGCGTTTCGCATGCACGACGCCACGCCGCACCACTACGACCTCCACTCTTCTTCTTCAGACCACGCCATCGCTCCCTTCGTCTTCCTCGTTTGCTTCTCCACAAGGAGCTGAGTTAGCGTGATTCGATCAGTCCGTAGCTAGAGAGGCTTTAGACATGAAGCCTGGAGCTGTGGCGACGAGGTCCAGCACGGTGGCCTTCTCGTGGGAGCACGAGCCGGGGGTGTCCAAGCAGAGCCCGGCCATCGAAGCAAATAAGCCGGAGGCCGGCGGCAGGACGCCGGCCAGCGCGAAGAAGGCAGCGGCGGCTGCGCAGCCTCACCGGGTGCGCGTGCCGCCGCCGCCGCCGGGAGGGCCCGGGGCGCGGGCCGTATCACCGCCGGATAGGAGCTGGTCAAGGAGCCGGGGCGTCCGGCCGGAGGAGGACCCGTTTCTTGCGGCCTACCTGGCCTGCACCGCGAACGGCAGGAAGGGCGGGAGCGCGGCGGGGGAGCCCAAGGGTGCCCAGAAGCTGCTAGGTTGGGCCGGGCTTGGGCCTGGGATTGGGCTCCGGCGTGGGCTTGGGCTCTCCTGCAAGAGCTCTGGTGGGGTCATTGAGAGCCTGGTCAGCCTGGCTAAAATCCCTGAATGAAGTGGATGATCAATTCCGACATACGTTCTCTACAGATCATGTTTGTTGGTGGGTGAAGCATCAAAGATGTCGAATTCTACACTTCGCTTAGCCCTAAAGGTCGAGAAAGGTCTTAGCGAGTTCAAGGCTTAGTTGTGATAGTAAACCCTTATCTTTTATTTATTTTTCTTTCTTTCCTTCTTAATACAAATAGAAGGCCTTACGTACTGAGAAATGCAATTTTTTTGCATGGGTTTTCCCTGTGATATTTCTTTTCCTACGAAATTTCTATAGTTCTATATGGTTTCGGTCTACCGTTATCCTACTATTGAAAAGAGATTTGAGTATCAATCATCCGTCTGCCACACGCAAAGGACCACTAAAAGAAAGCTGGTGTAAAGTTTATCTGAAAAAAAACCACGAAAAGAAACAATGAGAAAACACTTCAAAAGCTTATCTATTTGTTCCTTTCCACACAAATGGCTAAAAGAACCGGAAAAAAAACCCCACGAAAAAAAATGAAGAGTATGTTTCCTTGACGATCACTAGTGCATAATAGGTCATCACAGATAGTTCAAAAATATTATCATAGACGGTTTCGTAAGCCGTCTGAGTTTATGAACCAGTAATAATACGAGGTCATCACAAACAGTTTTCGAATTGTTTGTGATGCGACTATCACAGAGGTTTATATTAAAAAACTGTCTGTGATATATGGTTTATCATAGACGGTTTCAACTACATACTGTCTATGATATATTAATATCACAGACAGTTTCTACTATAAATCGTCTGTGATAAATCATATATCATAAAAGGTTTCTACTAGAAACTATATGCGATAGTCAACTATCACAGACGGCTACGAGTTAATAACCATCTGTGATATTTTTTCTATTCCTAAATCTATTTCTGTTTGTTGGTTAGTCTCAGAAAATGCTAGCCATACCTTCTAAAACAAGTAGATCAACGCAGTATATATACATATCCAATTCACATTCAGTCATTTCAGAAACAAGAATATCCATTTCATAAATCAATTAATAGAAATAAAATACACATAAACACATAAATAATTAAGCTCAATCTTATTCCAGCAAAATTTATTCTATATGGTGGAACTCTCTATTTTCTTTTATGACTTTAGACATCAAGAAGTACGCACACTGTTCTCGAATATGTTTGAGGTTGGCCTATTCCAACGGAGTTGTAGTGATGGACGGAACCTGTCGGTATGAAGATCAATGTCGCGCATACATATATAAATCGATAAGTATGAAATAATTATCGCAAGATTGACAAACCTCAAGATTGTTCTTCGCAGAACTGACGAGTAGTTGCATATTGTGGCAAACATAGAATCCACAGGTGTTGTTGCCCGGCGGCTGCTGGTGGCATTGTAAAAATAGAATTTGTTAGTTCGAGAAGCATTACTATAAAGTATTATATATGATTAATGTGTACAAGCGAATATTGAAAAATCTAGAATGTGTTGCAGGGTGTCGATCCCTCCCTTGGATTTCCATGCCTTTACAACATACATGGTGAATGATCTACGTAATTCCAAAAGGTTGGCCTTAGCCATTAGGAAGGAAGGAGAGACTATAATAGAGTTATCTATAGGAGAAATGTGTTTACATGTCGATTACTTGTTGGACAACTGTGTAGTCTGTTTTGTTCTTCTTTAGGGAATCAAAGTATATTACCATGTTACATTTTGATATAATTACAATTATAATCCAGTGGAACCTATATAGGCATATCGTGGTCATTAGACCTAAGTTCGTATTGTTTACAAAATACAATCAACAAGTATAACCACTGGTGTAGCACTTACCCCTGGTTGTAGGGCATAAGTATGAATTCCTTATCGCGGTGACCCTCCAATGCCTTTGTAATGTAATTATCAACGAAAGATGCATCCTCCTTGATGATATCCATGGTGACAAAGTGTGGGTCGAGGAAACCAACTGGTGATTTCATTAATATGGCTTCACACACCATGTATATATAGACACACACACAAAATCAATGAGTTATATGTGACATTTATCAGCATTATATAAACGTAAACCGTGATTGTACACACTTACAATGTCCAACATCAAATGAGTGAGGCGTCAAGAGCATCGAGTGTGAAGAGAAAGAATAAGTCCTTGAAGGTCACCGAGAAAGTACAATCATAAATATTGTGATGTAGATAATGTGGCATGAACTTGACGTTGACACCCAAGCGCCATTATTCCTCTGGTTTGTTAGCCTGTTCCATGTAATACATATGCAATCTCTGACAAGATATTCCTAGAGTTAGGAGGCGCTCTTTCAGGACGACTAACGACTCATCTAATGAATTTTCAGGCCAAGGGCAAATAGGAGATATCATCATCTGCCTTCTTAAGTTTGACCGTGCCGCCTCGGCTGTAGGTCGACTTCATGGTAGTCAACCGTCCACGAGATGTAGACACACCGTGCCCTTGCTGCGTCTGTGCAGGTAGCGTTGGTGCGGATCGTGCCTGTGGAATTGAAACTGATGCAGATAGCTCCTGTGGACTTGGCACCAGTGCAGGTAGCTCGAGTGGATTTGACACCGGTGCAGATGGCTCTTGTGAACTTGGCACAAGTGCAGGAGCCTCCAGGCAGATGTTGCTTTTGGGCCATTAGATGAATGTTCCAATAGTTTTCCCTAGAGTCATGACCTCGTCATTGGGGGTCTATAGTGGGATGATCTCGAAATTGGCATGAACAATATCCACATTCACTTTTGCGAAATCTGGCACTAGAGATACACCGTGCACCAAGGCTCCGAACCCAGATGGATACACCTAGCCCCAAGCAGCGCACAGGGCAATGGAGATATATCTCACTTGGAGCTTGCACTTTGTAGCCACCTACATAACGATAAAGTTACTCCAATAGGCTTATTAATGGATCGAGCATTAGAGAGATAATAATTATTACCAGGATACCATCGATAGAAAATCGGTGGTTGCTTTCCAATGTAGGGTTGGACGCGCAGCTACTCTGACGGTTGGGGGCTGCCTAGCACAAGAGCGACAGGGAGCTTCCTGCTGATTTTCCTATACCTTTGCATCTCATCTCTGACCAACCTTTGCATCTCATCTCTAATTTTTGCCATAATGTCCTCTTGTAGCTATGCCTCGTGCTCTGCTTTGGCTCTCTTTCTACTCCGATAAGCTTAGGAGTCCTTTGGGAAGCCATGTTTCCAAGAAACATAAAGACCAAGGCATCTCATGTGATCCGGGTGCTCCTTGTTTTGCAGGGCAGCAGAGAGTAAATCTCTCTCCCTAACTACCTCGAATGAGCCTTGGAAAAATTCTACACTCAGCTCTTCAAAGTGGTGGGGCACTTGCTCGTCTACGGGGTTTCGAAAGGAGATGACCCCCGACGACACGGTAGATGACCTCGCTCTTATCCAGTTTCGGGCGCGCTTATCAGGGATCCCAGCAAATGGAAGGGAGGTCGCCTGCAGGATTTCCTACTCGTCCTCCTACCTCCATTGCAGGATTTTACCAGCATACCCAGCAGTGTCAAGTCTATGAGGGGTGCGTGTTTTTGCCTGGAGGGCCCTGTGCGCCACACTTTTACTCCTAAAATTATCTGTCATCTTCATCGCCACAAACTCTTGCCATTGCGATTCTAGGAATAGATACTTGAGAAGGGCATCAGATCCTTCTCCACGTATTGCTTGACAAGCAGACTCTTGAAGTTCTTCCACACTTTGCACGCTACTAGCAACACATGTCGTCACACGGAGGCCTGGTGTTCTTCCGAGATCTCGAATGATTGAAAACTTCCGTCAATAGTTGACTTTTCCGAACTTCGGTCACCTTCTTCCACAAAACAAACATGATCTCAATCCATTCATGTGCAACTATTCCAACTATTCTCTAGAATGTGGACATTGCTCGGTGAGGATTGAGAGGTGTTCTAGACGTATCGACATCTGTGATGGTAAACCAGCGCTTGGCCCTTTTCAATAGTCCACTTCATATTCAGGATTTTCCGATGATGATGTCGAAGAATGAGCGGATGACATCTTCAAAAGATAATAGAAGTAAGCAATTCTTGAGCCAATTCTTCATGAATTTAGAATACGATCACGTATTTATATGCCAATTTCTCTAATCAGTCAGGCTTTGAACTCTAGACTACCTTACCGAATATCTGAAGACAAGTAGCAGAGTTATTTTGTCAAAAATATTTACTTCAAGTAAATAGCATTCATATCAATAATATATTCATGCTCTGTGATCTTTGAAATTCAGAATATATGCTCCTCTTGTTAGCCAATTAGCCTTATTTTGCCATTTAAATACTGGTGGAATTATGCTTTAAACTGAGCAATGTATAGAGATCAAACTATTATCTCCCAACATGAACCATATAATAGAGCCAAAGGACAATATGCTAAACTGAGCACAAGCATGAGCATTTGTAATTAACATAACGCACAAAATACTCAATCTGATAAGTTATTCTCATCAAGTAATGATAAATCAATACTAGCAGAATACTCTCTCATTAGTCACAGTGATCTCAATCTGACAAGTTATCCTCATCGAGTATTCACAAAGCCCACATTCTATTATGCAAAGTCCCCCAGTGCTAGACCTTACGAGGAGGGCCGCTAGAGTCGGGGGAGGTGGCGATGGTGTTAGGAGAGGCGGCAACAGGCTCAGGAGGAGGAGGAGGGCGATGGCGGCCTCGGGGGAGGAAGGCTGCTGGAATTGGGGGAGGCAGTGACGGCATCGGAGGAGGCGGTGACAAGCTCGGGAGGAGGAGTGCGACGGCCTCAGGCGTGTCGGGCGATGGGCTCGGGAGGAGGAGGGCGATGGGCTCGGGGCGAGGCGATGGCATTAGTGGGAAGTACAATGGGGACAAACCCTAGTGCGCAATATGTATAAGGGAATAATCATAGACAATTATATTTAAGAACCGTATATGATATTTATCATCACAGACAGTTCTTATTTAAAACCGTCTATAATAACAAACCATCATAGACGGTTTTAATCATGGGAGCCTAGGCACCATGGTGCCCCTGTTATTTATACCATATAGGATGCTGAAATGGGGCACCAAGCCTCCGTACCTTTGGATTGCTTTTAGAAACGTGCAAGTGTAATGATATATAATATATCAGGCGAAGCCGTTAACATTCATTAATTCGAAAAGACATCGATTTGGAAAGTAAGTTTTTGATTTAGCATGCTGAATCAATCATGGATGGAAAGTCTCAATCATAGAGTCTGGGCACCATGGTGCCCCTGTTATTTATACTATGTATACATATCACACATTCTTATATACATAAAGCAAATTCAAATATATATTACACTTTCTCATATACATATATAAATACAAATACAGAAAAATATGTCACATAAATACTTCATTCATCGGTCAACTTGCTTATTTCCTTTAAAAATTAGCCCTTCATGATGATCGACGCGTATGTAGTTACTTTCATCACGCTCTTCCTCTACCCTTATGCTGTTCCCGAAAGGAGGCAACTCATCAAATTGATTATATTCTTCCTCGTTCACTATATTCTTAACTCCGACAATCCTTCTTCTTCCATAAAGAACTACGTGACGCTTCTTATTTACCTGGTCAGTTGCATAGAAAATTTGAACAATTTGGTTAGCGAGTATGAATGGTTCGCCTTTATATCTGACATATTTGAGGTCCACGGTATTGACAATGTGCTTGTCGACCTTCACCTATGGGATATGGATCCAATGCACCGAAATAAGATGATCTTGAAAAGCAATTTGTCGAGCTCCCAAATATCCTCTATGAACCTATAGTAAGAGTTCCTCAACCCATCGGTACTGAACGCATCTATGCGGACACCGCAAGTGCTCTTTACATCTTGAGCCTGCGTATAGAATGTGTACCCATTTTATGTCATATTCTTGCCATGCCACAACTATAAATATTGGCCATTTTGCCAACCATGTCAACATATCACTTGACGAGCTCCTAGTGAGTCGCTCCTTCAACCATTGGTTAAACCAACTGTTTGTTGTCTTGTGATCCAAATATCCGACCGCTCCGAATTCTATTGCTGAAGCACGCCCTTGTGCTTGTTGATATATGGGGACACTTCAGTCATGTGTTGCAAGACCGTGAAATGGGCTTGAGCATACACATCCATATCTGGAATGATTGCTTTCCTTCCGATAGTCTCAATACCCTTGAGCCTCCCCCCATGGCGAGATAAAGGCACACATATCAGTTTGACCCGAGCCATGTAATCGACACAGAACTCAAATGACCTCTTAGGTTCCATAACATTCGATGATGCTGCCCTCCGGCCGAGATCGATTTCGTACATAAGACTTGATAATTCCCATGAACCTTTTGAACAGGTACATGCTATGTACGAACATGGGCCCATATATTTTTATCTCTCACACAATGTGAACAATGAGATGGACCATGATATTAAAAAATGATGAAGGAAAATATATCTCAAGATGACATAGAGTCGTCACCACCTCGTCCTACAGAGCATCTAGTCCTTTAGGATTGATGACCTTCTGAGTAATTGTATTAAAGAAATAACACAGCCTCATGATTGTCTCTCGGATTTTGACCGGTAAAATACTTCTAATTGCAGTAGGGAGCATACGTGTCATCAGCATATGATAATAATAAGACTTCATACTAATTAATTTCAAATCTTTCACCGAAACAAGTTTCTTGATGTTGGCGGAGTAACTAGACGGAACTTTTACACTATGCAGGCACTGGAACAGTTCAATTCTCTCGGCCTTGGACAGAGTGTAACAAATAGAGGGAAGGTAAGTTCGTCCTTTATCGGTCTTTGTCGGTGCTAACTCAGGCCTGATGTCTATATCAACCAAGTCAAGCCGTGCATTGACACCATCGTTTGTTTTGTCATGAATGTTCAGTAAGAGACCAATCAATTTGTCATATACATTTTTCTTTACATGCATGACATCGATGCAGTGGCGAACTTCTAGGTCTCCCAACAAGATAAGTCTCAAAATATTGATCTCTTCTTCTAGACGTTATTCTCACGGGTCATCGATTTACATCTTTTTTCGAGCACAACATTTAAATGCTTAACAATATCATAGATCTCTTTTCTGCTTAAATGCCTTGGAGCTGAACTATCCTCATTCTCTCGATCAAATTGTTTCTTTATATTGCGGTATGGGTGAGCCCTCTAAAGGAACTTATAGTGACGCATGTACAAAGTTTTGCGTGAGTGCTTCAGCCACATACTCTTGATATCATCTAATCAGTGAGTACAGGCTTCAGCCCCCCTTTGTACTCCAGCCAGACAGGTTAGCAAGGGTAGGGCAATCATTTACGGTGCAAAACAACAAGGAGCGTAAAGTGAAATTGTCTTGTTTATATGTATTTCATATCTGTACCCCTTTGATCCACAGTATTTTTAGATCTTCCACCAACAGTGCAAGGTACACATCAATATCGTTCCCAGGTTACTTTGGCCCTGCAATAAGTATCGACAACAAAATACACTTTCGCTTCATACACAACCAAATAGAAAGGTTGTAGATGCAGAAAGTCACGGGCCAAGTGCTATGTCGGCTGTTCATATTACTGAAAGGATTCACTTCATCTGTACTCAATCCGAACCTTATATTTCTCAGTTCTGCACCGAAATTTGCAAGCCTCCTATCGATGTTTCTCCACTTAGCAGAATTAGTAAGGTATCTTAACATTCCATCCTTCTTACACTCTTCCAAGTGCCAACGTAGCAGTTTTGCCTCCTTTGGGTTCACAAAAACCGCTTCAAATGGGGAATTACTGGAAGATAACATACCACCTTAGCAGGCGATCCTCTCTTCACCTCTATTCCCTCACCGTCATCTGATTGATTCTTACCCTTGTATCAGGATACATTACACACTGGACATACATGCATGTTTGCATACTCTTTATGGTAGATGATACAGTCATTCGGACATGCATGTATTCTTTCTACTTCTATTCCCAATGGACAAAGAACCTTCTTAGCTTTGTAGGTGGTTTTGGGCAACTCGTTTCTCTTTGGAAGCATGTTTGCTAAAAAGACCTAACAACACCGTGAAACTCTTATCGGACCAACCGTTGCTTGCCTTTAATTTCAACTGTTCAAGTATGCCCGACAACCTCGTGTACTTCGACTTGCAGTACGTGAACAAAGATTTCTCTAAGTCCTCCATCAAGCCCCGGAATTTAACATACTCTCTCATCACAGTTCCCTTTTGCATCGCGAAGCATCTGATCCAGATTGTCATCATTCAGCCTATCCGAATTGGAACCATAATCGACATGATCATCCGGCGGTATATGATTGACTTTATCGGCGATGTCATTATTACTATCTTCCTGTGTAATCTGCTCTTCACCATAACTAGTCCAATATGTATACCCCCTTTTGAACCCCCTTCGAATCAAATGTGTTTCAATCTGCACTTGGCTCTTAAACATCTTTAGATTCTCGCAGTCAATGCATAGACAGTACATATATTCCACCCCTTATTCAACATATCCTCCTTGGCCGCTCTTGTAAAAAGCAGAAACGCCATTAATGTACTCTTCACTCACACGGTTCCGAACGTACATCCAACTTCGGTCCTATGTTATGCTTTCTTGGCAGAGTTTGACGTAGCAAAAAAACTTTAGAGCTTGTTGGAGCAACGCCCTGCCGGTAGCTCCTGACCTCTATTCCTATGGATGGGGGAAAGAAGGTGCATATAACAATTTAGTATAACATATTCAATAAATTAATTACTATACTATATATGTACGAATTACGATCTAAATTAAGTAGCTATATGTAGCAATAATAATTAATTAAATTAGATTAAGTAAAAATAGATTATGAATTGACTAAACTCTAAACCATGCTAGATGTAAAATAATCTTCTCTCCACATCAAGCTAGCTAAATTAAGCATCTTCAATTCTCCTTTCACCAAAAGCTATAAATGTAAATTATAATGCAATTAGGAATAAATTACTAGCCATAGATAGTCAAGACTTAGTAGATTTACAACTACTCTTGCCAAACAATCTCCTTTCACCAAATCGCCTCAAAGCCTTACCTCTAGCTCAAAGCAGCAGCGTGGACCTGAAATTTAAGACAGAGGGTCGACGAGTCTGTGCGCAATTAATACAGTGGAATTATCACAGATGTTTTTTTATACAAATCGTCTGTGGTAACTTAATTATCACAGATAATTTTTAATACAAACCGTTTGTGAAGTATCACAGACGGTTCAAATAAAAAACCGTCTGTGATATTTAGAAATATCACAGACGGTTCTTGGTAATAACCGTCTATGATGTAGCCACAAACCGTCTGTGATATTTCTTCTTCACAGACGGTTTTTAGGGCTGACAGCAATATATACGGTCTCTAAACTAAAACTGTATATGATTGTATATAGTACAGACGATTTTAAGGAACTGTCTATAATATGACGTCTAATATACAGCTTTTTATAGTACAAGATAATATAAAACTCTGGTAATTTTCTCCGTATCATATCTTATAATATCACTGAAAAATGGTTTTTAATGTGCGGACCCGTCACTAGTAGTGTTTGTCGGGTCACCTAGCAAAGCTAAAAGATGGGTAATTAACTCTTCGTTTTTTGTGCACGTGTTGTTTCTATGTTCATCTTCTAAAACTTAATGTCTATTCTTTTTGACTTATATCTTATAATTTCTTCTGAATAAATAAACAGGGCGTCTTCTCCATCATCTTTTTAAAGTGATAATGTTTTTGAAATGATTTATTCATATTAGATTCATTCATGTAATCTCTCGCTCTATGAGCAAAAATTATAAATCGGAGTCGAAAAAACATATCCTTAGCTTCGGTTGTAAGAGTTGTGAATGGTTGCACACTGGCACTGGTACGGTACAGTACAGAGTGCAAACCGCCTGCGGTAGTTGGTAAAATAATAGGGACAACAAAATTGACAAGAAAACAAGTAAATATGGGCCTTCCGGGATGGATCTTTGGGCTCCATCTCCAGCCTTTCCTGACTCATCTAAATTTGTAAGAAACAGGCAACCTTTGATAGAAATATCACTGCATTTTTTTCTTCGAATTTGGCTTATAAATATCTGTTTTTGCACAGACACCTGAACGGTAGTTAATTAATTATAATTAGTATTAATTAAATACGATTAATACTAATTAAAGTAATAAACAAGATGTGATTAATTTAGTGCTTTAATTAGCACTAGTTAAATGCTATTAGTACTAATTAATTACTATTAGTACTGATTAATTATGATCTATACTAATTAAGTGCTCTTAGCGCTAATTAAAGTGCTAATTATGGCCGCATAATGCAGCCACAGTGTTGCTCAGTGGCTACGGCATGCATCCGAGCAGGGGCTTGGTAGGTCTCTTGCCGAGTTAGGGGTGCTCAACAGGAGCCTGTGGAGCTGTTATAGCTCGGTAGGTGGCTGTCGAGTTTAAAAGATTTACGGAGAGAACTAGATTTATAAAAACGGATGGTTGGATGCTAAATTTTTTTAAAAAAAACATATAGACTGATATTTCTATGAACAGCTCTAGAAATTTCCTATGTATCACCCGCTCAAAAAAATCCTATGGATCACGTGTTGTGTACTACTACAACAGTACAGAGTACAGTGTATGATAATATGGCACAAGATTATTTTTTTTCTAAGATTATCCAGTGACAAGTAGTTTGTATTCCGGCTTTGTTAAGGAGGGTTCAATGAGGGTTTAAGCCAAGGCGCGCATACAAACCAAAGCAAGTGTACAGATTAACAACCACTAACAGCCACTTCCCTCACTTGTATTCGTCGAAGCCGCCTCCTTCTCGTCCCATTTTTCATGGGGAAAGGTAGAGAGGTAAGCGTGCTACGCTGCGCGCGGATCAGCTGACGGATGGTAGACGGCCAAAATACAGAATCTAACTCATCTTCGATATGATTTATCCTTATGTTGGCCGGTTAATCAAAATTTTCTAATGGTGTTTCCCCCATGCTAAAAGTCATAGTGCCGGCCTGTTTAGCAACGGCTGTGGCTTATAGCTTTTGGTTGAAAATTTTGAATTTTGGTTGTTTATGGTACAGATTACGGAGAGAGATACTCACTTGTGATTTTGGCTGGTACAGATGTTGAGCTTTTAACATATATATCGTTTAACTTGTAGACTCCGTCTTGAGAAAATACTCCGTTTGAAAGTTAGGTACTGTAGCAAAAGCCAAAAGCCGCCAGCTTCGGAGGAAAAGAACAGGCCCGACTAATGAATTGAGCAAACTATCAATCCCAACAAATTATTTTGACATTATACATTTGCTCATGTGTCTATTGTAAATCATAATCCTAAAATAAGAACCCTAATTTGAATAGAGACAAATACTACAACACCTAAGAACTTCTGGATACAGTTTGTTTGGCTAGTGTGCAACTGCATCTATACAGAGAAACAGATCAAAAGAACTGATGTGCATGCCACAGGAAACCTTGTATATCAATAACATTACCGCCTTTGAACTGCCAAAAATTCAATCATGTTACAACTTTTAAGCTATTAAAAATCGAGTTCTTTTGGATATAGAACCTGAAGAGATCTTTTCTCTTGTTGGACATGTGAAGCATCCCAATACATAACTCTGGCTCTCAAAAAAAAACTTTTACAAACCACATTATATTATCTACATCCTTATATTTTTCCTTTTACTTTCTGTAACCAAAATCCTCGATAAAAGAAAGGAAATATATAGCGTTGCTTCTTGTCTAACTCTTAGGCAGCAAGAACCAAACAATATTTCCCATCTCTTTCATTGTTGCTCTAGCCAAATAGAAAGATGAACATAAGCGTTGTACCTACATGTAAATACCAGCAGGAGCAGAAAGCGAACTGAAAATTCATGCTAGTTTAAGCTGCTAGTAGCCACGTATGAGCATCTCGAGTATAAGAGTATAAGGAAGTTGAAAACTATAAGAAACGGAAAATATATATAACAAATTCTCACATCACTAATGGAGAAAGCATCACGCTTCTTGTATCAAAGCTTAATACGCAACTGCGGCAATCATATGTTTTTTTCATGCATGTTTTTCTGCAAGAGCATAGCAGTACACATTTATATTGCTACTGCCAGTTTATCCAACACAAGAAAATAAACTAGAGAATGCAAGGGATACATATTTTGCAGCAAGTTTCATATATAATGCATTCATGCAACTGCACATGTGCGCACAATACAACGACCTTGTATCTTCAAGGAAAATACATTGTGGCAAACGACAGTGGTAGAAGCGCAAATCTTGTCCCCCGGAACAGCAACCTCATTCACATAGTACTGAGACACACACGTCATACATGGAAGATAGTGGGAGCGGCTCAGGTGCTGGGGGCACAGCACTTAGTGCGTGCGGGGGTGCCCCAGCACCCGCCACGTGTCCCGCAAAATCCAAAAATATTCCAAAAAATTCAAAAAAAATACTTACAAAATCCGAAAATTTGTAAAAAGTACTTTTTGTAAAAATACCTTTATTAAAAAGTATTTTTAAGTACTTAATAAAATACTTTTTTAATGAAAAGTATAAATCAAAAAAAATTAAGTACTTACAAGAAAAAATACTTTTTATACTTAAAAAATAGTTTTTACAAATTTTCGGATTTTGTAAGTATTGTTTTTGAATTTTTTGGAATATTTTTGGATTTTGCGGGACACGTGGCGGGTGCTGGGGGCACCCCCGCACGCACTAAGTGCTGTGCCCCCAGCACCTGAGCCGCTCCCGAAGATAGTAGGCTAGTGTTCCAGGATCTTTTCACAAGAAATAAGTGCTCCGTAACAGGTGTCATAGCAATGTCCTCCTCAAATATACTGGGGCAAATCTTCGATCGCCACGATAAAAAAAATTGTTATATCATCTCGTGTCGTTCAGGCTTACGCTCATATTGTATTTACTTATGCTAAGCGAAGGAGGCAAATAAGGTAGTGTTTGGTTTGGGGTATATCCTGGGATGGGAGGGGACCAACCCATTTTTGGTGGTGTTTGGATTGGGGACTTGGTGGGATGGGTTGGACCCAAAAGAGAATATTCTGTTGAAATCTGGGTTGAGCTGGTACCTCAAAAACGAGCGAACCGAGCCAACCCATCTTCCCCATCGCGAGCCAACCGGCGCGTCCTCCATCGCCCGCACTCGCTGCCGCTCCCCCATCTCCCCCGTCGCCCGCGCCGCTCCCCCCATCGCTCGCGCCGCCTGCCGCTCCCCCATCTCCCCCATCGCCCGCGCTGCTCCCCCATCGCCCGCGCCGCCCTGCCGCTCCCCCATCTCCCCCATCGCCCCCATCGCCCGCGCCGCTCCCCCATCTCCCCGCGCCGCTCCCCCATCTCCCGCGTCGCTCCCCCGTCTCCCCGCGCCGCTCCCCCATCTCCCGGGTCTGCTCGGGTCTCCGCTCCGGGTCTGCTCGGGTCGCCGTCGTCGTCGCCGTGCTCCGGTCGTCGTTGTCGCCGTCCCCGTCGCCGTGCTCCGGTCATCCTCTCCGGCCTCCGCCCCGGCGCGTCCTCCCCGCCGTTCTCTCCACTGCCGGCTTCCTCTCCGGTGAGTATATGCAGCTATCCCACTCCATTCCTCCATCCAAACAAGAGGTGGGATCACTATATCCCATTCTATCCCTTCATCCAAACAAAAAAAAAGTGGGATTATCCCATCCCATATACCTGGGATGGAACTATCCCATCCCACCAAATCCCCAATCCAAACACCACCTAAAGTTACGGAAACCCACCCAGAGGGCTCTTCGAAAAATGCTGACCTGGCAACTCTCCTCACAGCAATCTCTTCCGCAGTTCCGCTTTAATAGGATATATATATATATATATATATATATATATATATATATATATATATATATATATATATATATATATATATATATATATATATATATATATATATATATATATATATCTGACTCGGGAGTAGAAAAGAGGCTTTTTATATAGGAAAAATACCTTTTACTCCTGGATGTAATTACACCTACCTCTAATATACCACCTAAATAAATTTGAAATACTCCTTTATCACTTTAGGTATACTCATATACTAATTATAAGATATTCTAATGTGAACCACATGAAAAAATTGCAAGGGAGTCCATAGTTTTTAGCGTATTTTATAAATACCTTTATATACGTATATAAAAAGGAGTATGTTGAAAAAAAATGCACATACCACCTCTGAAAAATTGTTCATACCACCTATATAGTCTTAAATACTCATATACTACATGTACATACTCCTCGTTACGCGAGATACTCCTTACGTTGTGAGATATGACATAGAGTGTAATTACACCCGGGAGTAGAAAAGAGGCTTATATATATATATATATATATATATATATATATATATATATATATATATATATATATATATATATATATATATATATATATATATATATATATATATATATATATATATATATATATATATAGTACGAGTGTTTCATGCACACAGGTGCCTAGGCACCCATATCAATACCCGTTGATTTGCTTTGAGATTCGCAACGTTTGATATTAGTATCTTCATATACCCATAAAAAAGTATATTTGAGATGTCAAACTCCGAAAAAAATTAAATTCAACTTCAGTTTAATTAGTTTGAACTATTCTTATAGTATATACTCACTGTAGTCGCATTGAACTCAAAAGTAGTTCAAACTAGTTTGAACTGAGTTCAAAACTTACTTACCATAAATATATCAAAGGTATAAAATATTTTCATACACAAACTCAAAAAAATTATCAATCATACACGTGTATCGGATGGTTCTTGATGTGGGTGCCTAGGCACCCAGGTGCCTTATGTAATTTTCATATATATATATATATATATATATATATATATATATATATATATATATATATATATATATATATATATATATATATATATATATATATATATATATATATATATATATGACGAGTGTTTCATGCACCCAAGTGCCTAGGCACCCATATCAATACCCTTGATATATTTATGGTAAATAAGTTTTGAACTCAGTTCATATACCCATAAAAAGTATATTTGAGATGTCAAACTCCGAAAAAAATTAAATTCAACTTCAGTTTAATTAGTTTGAACTATTTTTATGGTATATACTCACTGTAGTCGCATTGAACTCAAAAGTAGTTCAAACTAGTTTGAACTGAGTTCAAAACTTATTTACCATAAATATATCAAGGGTATAAAACATTTTCATACCTAAACTCAAAAAAATTATTAATCATACACGTGTATCGGACGGTTCTTGATGTGGTTGCCTAGGCACTCAGGTGCCTTATGTGTGTGTGTGTCTATATATATATAGTGTGTGTGTGTGTATATATATGTGTGTATATCCACACATAAAAGCATGAGCTAGACATATGAAGATGAGGAGAAAAAGGGGCAAAGTAAAAAATCATTCACGATGCCCATCAGAAATGTTGCAACCAGTAGAATAATTATACACGCAGCTGTAGTAGAGCGTACGTAGTGAGCACCGAACAACGACAGTTTTGTTTTGTTTACAGAGCTCTTCTTTTCAACCGATTATATTTATGATTTTTTTTTCGAATAAATAAATAGGATAATTTTTCGTTGTTCTTTTAAAGTGGTTTATAGGTACAATTTTTTTGAAGCGATTTATCAGAACAGCCTTTCTAAAATAGTTTATCGGTATTTGGTTCATTCGTACAATCATTTGTGCTAAGATCAAAAGTCATTAGTCGCAGCCGAAAAAGAACACACATATAGTAGCACTGGTGTTTTGTCCCTCTCATGTCTGCACGTTTAGAGGGAAGGCCGCAACAGGACGAGAGGGGTTGCCGAAGGGCATCCAAGGTTGGGAGCAAACAAATCGTAAGCTGCTTCTTCAGCGGATTGGAAGGACGGGCCCTGCTGCTGCAATGCATGCAGATAGCTGTGCGTGTTTGCATCTGTGGACGAAACCCTAGATCCTTGAAGATCTCAACACTGATGATGACATTATATCTTGTCAGGGGTTTCTCGCAAAATGACAATAGCTGTTCTAACAGTCAAAAGAAATAGGAATTGCTACCCTTCACCATGTTGTCAACAATCCAACCTTCTCTATCCTGCAAGAAATATATCCAACTCTTGAAAAGCAACTCAAATGTATGGGCTATTGGGAAATCAAAAAAAATTTATTGAGGTCCCTTATATTATCGTGAGAGTTAAATCTCTCGTCCACCTGGTTTAGGAATGTCAAGTTCAGCCCATCGAGCAATAATGGAGGATAAGTTTAATTTTGTAAAAAAAAATGTGAACACAAACTACTGACTGTTCCCTTGGTAAGCATCCTTCTTTTTGTACGAACTTACTGCAAGTAACTCGATCTGTACTAGAAAATCTTGCACAGTAGAATTAAGGCACCTTGGCCGGAGCCCACATCACCAACAGTCTTCGTCTAGCTCCCCATATATCACCACAGTGCATGCTGCACCTGCAAACATCTAGGATAATCAAACAGCTTCTGACCTGTCACTGTTTGTTTACCAAGAACACAAGTACACGCCTCCAGTACTCCTAGCGATGCCTGCGTCCGGGATTGGATCCAATTTAACGGCAGCCATATATGGTCGTATTTCACATGGCATTCGGGCTTCTTCTACCTTGAGAACCTGCAAATACGCGTGTGTCGCCTCGCTCGCTCGCTCGATTCGACACCAAACAAAGCTTGGACCTGAATGTGGATAGTGAGTTAGTGATCGACAGTACCGACCGATCGAGCGACCGACCAGCTGCCTGAAGCCTAACAACTGTTGCAATTGGCAACTGATCCTTCGTAGGCAGTCATTCATGCACGCAAGTTAATTACATATATGTTTCGACTTCTTGACAGATATGTATATCCATTTCGTTTATACGAAATGAATGTTTAGAGACGTACGAGCAATGAATGCATCGGAGTTTTTTTTTTCGGACGATGCAGATCCACAGCATGGATGGCAGGGAGAGGGAGATAGGGTTTTGCCGGTTGGGTTGGGTGGGGGCATCAATATCAGTGTTGTGCAACCGTGCAGTCTGTCCTCACCGCCGGGTAATTAATGGGGCGCCGTGACGCGACGCTGAAGAATGGCCCCTCCGGTCATGATTGTGATTGATGATTTATAGCTATAGTTGATAATTTTTATTTATAAAATAAATACTTATATAAACGAATCGAATATCGATAAATTAATAAATTATTTCGAAAGTACTATCTAATAAACTACTTAGAAAAATAATAGAGAAATTATACTATTTATTTATTAAAAAAATTGTAATTTATAATCTTAAAAGAAAAGAACGGGCCTTGCTTTGCTTGCACTCGCGGCCGTGCCATGCATCGCATGCATGCCCGGAGACCCCACCCAGAAAAGCTGCTTCTCCTCACCTGTTCCTCCTCTTGGTCCGGCTCTTGGTCCGGGCCGTACGGACTCCACGACCACCGGCATGCATGTAATGTACTAGCTAGCAGCATATGTTGGTTAACTCATTGGTCTTTTTCATCTGCTCCCATGCTAGCTTCCGTTTAGAGCAGGAGCTAGATAGCTAGCTTGTCACTTCACTAAGCAAAATACAGTTAAGAGCAAGTACAATAGTATAGCCAACTAGTGGCTATAACACTTGTCCATTTCATCTATAATCTTCAAAAAAATAGTTCATACAATAAGGTAGCTATTACAATAACTATTTGACCCCACGTGTAAGAGAGTGAAATGCATATTTTTACGTGCTATAGCTAGCTGTAATTTAGTAGCTAGCTTCCTTCTCTCTCTTCCTTTCTTTCTCTGTCACGTAAGATTTTGTTGATATTATATTTGCTATAGTCTGCTGACTAAGTCTTATTGTACCTGCTCTAACATGGGCAAGGCATAGTGAGGAGTGAGTACAATTTAATATAAACGAACATTAGTTAGCTGCAAATTTAAGATGCATTGACTAAATGACAATGTATAGAGGCTCAACTAACCTTACTGCTGTTTGGCCTAGCTTCGCAAATACTCCAACATGGTGTACAACGCAACGGCCAACTTGGATTGGTGCCCGTCCGCTGTACGTGTGTCTTGAATCCGTGTCCTGAAAACTGTACATCGACCGAGCTGCTGCTGCGTTTCCGTTATACTCAACTGTGTCCCTCGTCTAGAGCTATTATGCTTTTAGTAAGTTTTAGGAAGTACTCTTATGTAATTCAGAACACGTATCTGGAGGTAAAAAAATGAGAGATTCATGGATCCAGAAAAGACAAATGAGGATATCATGCTATAAAGACAAGTGACTATTGCACAGGTTATTGTTTTTTCTCTTCATCTTCAGTTATTTTTTACACTATAATTTTAAGTGACTAAAGTGTAACTTCAGAATAGGATTAATTAGTACACTATAATTTTAGATGACTGAAAGTATAACTTTAGATAATTAAGAGATAAAAAAATTTCAACCGGCTGTACAATAACAAAACCGTACCACTCTCTCCGGCGAACAGTGCCCACGCACCACGCATTGATGGCGAAATGCCAATAACGGCTTTTGTCCCCCTCTAACCGCCGTTTGATTTGCTGTGACGGCCTCCTGATCAAAGTAAGACAAGTTTATCTACTTTTACATCAGTTGTTGTTTAAACAAATGCTATTTTAACTCTCGCTAATAATTCAGTTTTTCATAGTACTCGGTGCAGGTAGGTGTTTAGTATAAGTACGTTCTACTATGGCCCCGTTTGGCACAGCTCAGCTTCACTAGTGAAACTGTTTTTTTAGTTTCAGCTTCGCGAGCAGCTTCACCGGTGAAGCTAAAGCTGTTTTAGAAAACTGTTTGGCAAAACAGCTTCACCAACAGCTTCATGCATGGCTGAGAGAGGTCAATTGTCCAAGATGCCCCTGTCTACCTGACTTGTTCTAACATTTGGAGTTGTATATTTGTATATGATCATATGAATTAAAAAATAATATATTTGAATGAATATGAATTAAAAAATTAAAATAATAAAATAATATTTGTGAACGGGATTTGTGAATAAAAATTAAAATAAAATAATATATTTTTAAAATAATAAAATAATAATGAATATTTGAATTAAAAAAATAAAATAATAGCTTCATGCATGGCTTCATGCACGGGATTTTTGTGAACTCTGCGGTGCGTACGCTGAGTGGCAAATGCGTGTAAATATTTGTGAACTAGAGGGGCATTCGCTTCCTAGGAATATGGGCCTGAGGGAGAGAGCTGTGAAAAGCTACTTTTTTCAGCTTCACCTCTCCCTATTCCTTTGTGAGAGCACAAAAAAAGGAGCTTCATGGGTGAAGCTATTTGCAAAATGGGTGTTTGGCAAAAAAACAGCTCACAACAGCTCATGAAGTTGTTGGTGAAGCTGTGCCAAACAGGGCCTATAATCCTGCTTCATAAGTAGAAGCAGTATAACAATCCATACAATAAGCTAACATCAAGTCTTAAAAAAATGAGAAAATTCCTTATCTGCCATCAAAGCGATTGGTCCCTGATTTGCCATCGAAAAAATGCTTCTTCCTTCGGTGCCACTAGTTTGAAAATCATTGCCCTATATACCACTGCTTTCAGCTCCGCTAGACCATTTAGCCATTAGCCTTCCAAAACCAGTCAGATCTTTGTGAAAATACCAAGCTTACCCTCACAATGGCCCACATGTCAATGATGCCTGCCATCATCTTCTTTCTTCGTCCTTCTCCACCATCCTCTCTCTTCTCTCTCATGCCCCACTGGACGCCACTACTGACTGCCCCCTACTCCTCTCTCTCCTTGCCTATCTGCATCTTTCCGTTGTGGGGGTGGACCAAGGCGGCGCCGGTGTGGGACTTGGGGACCGAGGTGGCAATGCAACCATGTCACGAGCTCATGTAGTGATGGAGGCAGTGGTCCCCCCAAGTTCAATGGTAGCCTAGGAGCTTGAAGATGCAGAAGAAGCATCGGGAGAAGCTCGGATGTGGGAAGAAGCACTGAATCTGAATGAGTCCCTCCAGTCAGCAATGTTGTTGCCTACCTCCTGACCAGTGAGCTCAAGATCCTCCCCAAATCTTGGTGCTACCACTACTTCTCTTCCACCTTCGACTACCAACGACGAACTCGCCACCACCTACCCTCGCCATGCCGCTCGAGCTCCCATTCCATGCTCGTTGGCCAGATCCAATGATGGTGAGATTGGGGATGTTAAGGTTAACCTAGTTGTCTTCAGGTCTGGTCGAATCTACGACTATGGTAGACTACAACCACATTCAAGTTTTGTAATGGTCATAAGTCGTAAGTTGTATGGACTGTAGCAATCGTAGGTCATAAGGACTGTAGCAGTCGTAAGTTGTAAGAGGTTAGGAGCCAGAGTCTGGTTAGATTCGGAGTTGGAAAGTTGGGTGTTTTCCGTATTAGATTCCAGCATGGTATGCCGTGTTGGTTTCAAAGTCATGTATGTTGCTCCTCTATATAAGAAAGAAGAAAAGGACGCAGACGCATCACATTGCATCACGTCGCAAAATTCGACTTGTGTCTACTTGTGTTTCGTGTGTGTGTGATCGTAAGAAGTTGATGACCATCGCTCGTCTAGACTCCCTGGGCGATTAACCCAACAATTGGTACCAGAGCCTAAGGGGACGAAGCGATGGCTAGCAATGCAAGTAACCCGTCAAAGTTAGGAGAGCTCATCAAGACCGCGGGCGATGCACTCGATCTATCGAAGACTGGCATGCTCATCAAGCCGACGACAAGAAGTGCCTCGATCTTGATTCAATACCCGATGTTAAGCGAAACAAATTACGGTATATGGGCCATCAAGATGAAGTTAATCTTGCAATCTTTAAGGGTTTGGTTGGCGGTCGAAGATGGACACGACGACAACGACAAGGATCAAGGCGCGATGGTGTGATGATGTCGATCACCGAGAAGCAGACGGTGAAAGAAGCCTGGAGCGTACTCAGGGAGATGCGAATAGGCAAGGATCGTGTCAAGAAGTTGCGAGCGCAAGTGCTCAAATAACAACTGAGCAAGCTACGGATTGGAGACTCGGAGTCGATCAACGAGTACTCCATGAAACTCACCACGTTGGTGGGTAAGATCCGTTCGCTCGACATGAAGCTGGAAGAAAGCGACGTGGTCCAAAATCTATTTAGCTCAGTTCCTGACTGATTCCTTCATATTATCGACATGATTGAATAGTTTAGCGATGTTGAAACGATGTCAGTCTCAGAAGTGATCGGTCATCTCAAACCTTTCAAGGAAGGACTCAAGGATCGACGGCACTTGAAGGATGGAGGAGACAAGCTACTCTTTGCCAAAAACAAGAGGGAAGAGAGGAGCTTAAAGACTAAGAAGAACAAGGGCTCGAGTTGTGCTCAAAGAGGTGGTCGTAACAGAAGAGGATGGGGGCGTGGTCGTGGTCAAGGCAGTGGCCGAGGAGATGGAAATCGAGGTGGTGATGAACGATTGCCACCATATTTCGAGAAGACCAAGATCAAATGCTTCAACTAGAACAAGTATGGGCACTATGTGAAAGAATGTCCAAAGCCAAACTGAAGAGCAAGGGTGAATCTCGTAGTGAAGTAGAACGATGATGACCCCTAGCTGCTGATGATCGAAGTGTGTGAACTCGTTCGTATAGTCCCAACGCCTGAAGAAAAGGTGTTTCTGCATGAAGAGAAGGTGACGCCAAAGTTGAGCAGCACTCAAAATAAGGTTGATATCTAGATACCGGCATGAGCAACCATATAATCAGATGCATTGAAAAGTTTGCTGAGATTGACATGAAGATAAAAGGCTCAGTCAAATTTAGAGATGGTTCGGTTGTAGAGATACAAAGAAGGGGCTCGGTACTGTTGGAGTGTTCCATGGGTGAATATCATATTCTCACAAATGTTTACTACATCCCAAGGCTGAGAAGCAATATCATCAGCCTCGGACAGCTGATGAAAATGGCTGTAGGATCGTGGTCGAAGGAGGAGTAATGTCTATCCTAGACAGAACTTAGCGGCTGTTGGCTAAGGTGAACAGATTAAGGAATCGGATGTATGTGTTGAACATCAATCTGGCTCTCCCAAGGTGTCTTCTAGAAAGAAGCACGGAAGAAGCGTGGAGATGGCATGCTAGGTATGGGCATGCTAACTTCCATGCTCTAAATGATATGGCTCATAAGAAGATGGTGAAAGGCATGCCCATGATGGAGCACGTGGATCACATCTACGATGGTTGTCTGATTGGCAAGCAACATTGGAACCCATTTCCTACCACATCTCTGTATCGAGCATTCGTGCCTCACGAGTTATGGCACGGTGACATATGCGGGCCAATCACTTCGACCAAGCACGGCGGAAATAGTTACTTCCTACTGCTGGTTGATGACTATACAAGGTATATGTGGCTGGCGTTACTCCGAAGCAAAGACGAAGCATTCAAGGCATTAAAAAAGATTAAGGTTGCAGCCGAAATGGAAAAGCATCAAAAGTTGAAAGCTCTGTGCAACGACCACAGTAGCCAGTTTACCTTGAACGAGTTTGATGACTACTGCGAGCTGTTGGGAATTAGATGTTATCTGACAGTACCTTACTCGCCCCTAACAGAATAGAGTGGTTGAAAGGAGGAATCAGATGGTGGTCGGTATGGCGAGGAGTCTATTGAAGAGCATGTGCATCCTAGGAGATTTTTGGGGGAAGCAGTCTCGACTACTGTTTATCTCTTAAATCGAGTGCCAACAAAAAGCGTCATTGACAAAACTCCTTATGAAGCCTATTACGACCGCAAGCCAAGTGTGGGTCATCTCCGCACATTCAGGTCTATCGCACATGTAAAGACGACCACACCTCACCTCTCCAAGCTGGCAGATCGAAGCAAGCTAATGGTGTTCATTGGGTACGATTTGAAGACGAAAGGCTATCAGATGTTTGATCCGATGACACGACGAGTCGTGGTGACTCGTGATGCCGTGTTCGAGGAGGAGAGGAAGTGGGAGTGGAGCAAAGATCCCTCGGTAGAGGTACGACCTATAGAAGATATCTCTACGGTGCACTATCCTCCTAATACCGATGCAGGTCTCGAAGACTATGTAATCGACACACTGACCACGGTGGGCGAAGTTGGAGAATCCAACCACAACGTGGTCGTAGATCCTAATGACAACGTGGTAACTTTAGACTCTACGACCATGGAGAACGAAGTCAGAGGATACGACCACATTATAGAAACTCCAGTAATGACCATGGGAGGTATGAACACGGCAACTAGCTTGCCCGGCTTGACTACAACGCGCATTCTAGTAGTGACGGTGAGAGCGCCGGTCTCTCCCGGTGCTCCGTGAAGATTGGAGCTCGATGCGAGCTTGTCTGAAGGACCTCGATGGGAGTTTGACATCAAAAACCTCTATGATGCCACATCTCCGATCGAGCTAGAAGACTCCGAGTATTGCTTACTCGGAGAGGAGGAACCAGCAAACTTTAAAGAAGTAAAAGGAAAGCCAGCGTGGAGAAGAGCGTTGGAGGAGGAGATGTCCTCTATCCAAAAAAAGGGAACTTGGCAACTTGTTCCATTGCCAGTTAATCACAAGCCAATTGGACTGAAGTGGGTGTATAAGGTGAAGAAGGACACCCAAGGCGTAGTCGTAAAACACAAGGCAAGGCTAGTTGCAAAAGGGTACGTTCAATGACAAGGAGTCAATTATGATAAAGTCGTTGCCCCTGTTGCACGACTAGAAATAGTACAACTATTTATTGCGATTGAGTCACAAGAAGGATGGGAGGTTCATCATATAGACGTAAAGCCAGCCTTCCTCAATGGTGATCTAGAAGAAGAAGTTTATGTCGTGCAACCTTCAGGTTTTGAAAAGAAAGGAGATGAACATCAGGTACTACGACTGCACAAAGCGCTATATGGTCTGCGTCAAGCCCCAAGAGCTTGGAATGCAAAGCTAGACAACTCTCTGGTGGTACTCGGTTTTGAAAGGTGCCTGTTAGAGCATGCAGTGTACAAACAGAACCAGGGAAAAATGAGTCTATTAGTTGGAGTGTATGTGGATGACTTGATCATCATTGGAGAGAGTATCAAGGGCATCAATAGCTTCAAAGGCCAGATGAAGAAGTTATTTAGCATGAGCGACCTCGGGTTACTCAGCTACTACTTAGGCATTGAGGTACGACAATACTCAGAGAAGATTACTCTCAGCCGGACTGCGTATGCAACAAAAGTGTTGGATAAATGTGGCATGAAGGACTACAATCCAATGCAAACTTCGATGGAACTCTGCCTGAAGATGAGCAAAGACAGCACAAACCGGCCCATAGACAACACTTTGTATAGAGGCGTGATCGGAAGCTTGAGGTACTTGCTATACACACGACCAGATCAGACGCTCTCAATTGGGATGGTGAGTAGGTACATAGAGAATCCAACAACAGAGCATATGGGTACAGTGAAACGTATCCTGAGGTATATCAAAGGAACACTGAATTATGGGTGTGTCTACGAGAAGAAGGAAGAAGGTTTGGAGCTAGTTGGTTACTCAGATAGTGATCTAGTTGGTGATACAGATGATTGGAAGAGTACTTCGGGCATGGTGTTTTTCCTGGGGTCAAACCCAGTTAGCTGGTGTTCATAGAAGCAGAAGGTGATTGCACTGTCTTCGTTTGAATTAGAGTACATTGTAGCTTGTGCGGCGGCCTATCAAGGGGTATGGTTGGGTCGATTGTTGGCTGACGTATTGAAGACGAAGCTTAAGAAGGTAACCTTGAAGATTGATAATCAGTTAGCAATTATGTTGTGCAAAAACCTAATCTACCATGAAAGAAGCAAACACATAGACACTCTGTTCTATTACATAAGAGAATGTGTGGAGTCGGGGGTGATCGAAGTGCAGCATGTCTGCAAGGAAGACCAACTCGCAGACATCTTGACCAAATCACTTGGAAGAATGAAGTTAGTAGAGATAAGGGAGAAGATTGGTGTGCGAAAAATCAAAGACGGAAGACAACAAGCTTAAGGAGGAGATTGATAAGGTTAACCTAGTTGTCTTCAGGTTTGTTGAATCTACAACTACGTTCTACGACCACGGTAGACTACGACAATATTCAAGTTCTGTAATGGTCGTGTGTCGTAAGTCATGGACTGTAGCAGTAGAAGGTCATAAGGACTGTAGTAGTCGTAAGTCGTAAGGGGTCAGGTGTAGCACCCCACATACAGCTAAGGTGGAATACTACTATGGAACGTCATCGCTAAGAATAAAAGTAATAATAATAAAAGACAATAATAGAATTCATACACCAATTAAAACCTTTAAAGTACTTTATTAAATAATCAACGGAAGCTAAAATAGTGTTTGAAATATGGGACTGATCCACTTCTAATCAAATGACAAATGAGGTAAATGGTAAAACTTGTGGCAAGCCACAGTGCTGAAATTCGAGTGCTCCCACCCATGCATGCTGCTATCAATCCACTGTCCTTTTACATAAGAGGCAAAGAGCAAGTGTGAAATTTGAAAATCTCAGCAAGTACCCAACAACGGTCGCAACATAAGAGTAAGATAATTAATGCAACCACATGAAATAAAGGGCAATCATGACAAGTAAGCAATGGACATAAGGCAAACAATGAACAACTGATATCGAAAATACTGTCATGAATAGAAGACGGATATTATGAGAACTGTGTATTAAAGATACTTGTTATGTGATAAGTTATAGCAAGTTATAGTAAGGGTGCCGGCGACCTCATCCCACATACCCAAATATACGAGAATAGCCAGGCATAATCTTGTCCTCGACTGTATAACCGCAGACGGGGTGTAATATCCTTTGTAACGAGAATGTACGGCCCCCCGTACGTTACCAGGTTAGGTGGAAATAACCCCTATATGTGGGTAGCCCCGGCGTGATAACTCTTAGTTCGTTATTTAGCGAATTATCCATGATATAATTAGAGAGTGGTGATTGAATTAAGGTAAAGTTATGAGAGTAATGATTTAATCCAATGAGACCGAAGAGACATGATTGGTGATACTAGGTGATGGGAACAAGATCTATCGATGGAGAGGATACTAACCAAAGTCACACACCAGGGTTGTCATCATACAATGTTATCAGGTGATAAGTGATAATTAGGCAGGTTAATGTACATCAACAAAATCAACTACAGCTCGTAGTTAATAATCAACAGGTAGGATTCACAAAACAAGACATAACCATAACCGTCCAGTGTTAAAGATTACTAGTGGTTAACCTTAAATTGGAGCATACTTATTCGCAACCCTAATTACCATTAGACATTTATTTACATCCCTAATCACACATGAATTCTATGGTTAACATCATATTAATTACAAGTATTCAATACTAACTAACTCATCATATTCAGAAGCTACTAAAGCTACAACAATCTACAACAGGTAATTAATAAAGTGCAATGATCGGAAATCACACTAAGGCAACATGTAATCATGTGACATAATCGTGCAAAAGAAACGAGTTACGGCCGTGAGGTACTTGCCTTGAGCACGCTTGACGTACACGCTGCACGATGGATCCGAGAAACGCAACTGCCCAGCTGCTCCCTCAACAGCTGCGTGAGAACCTACAGGATAATATGGAAAATCACCGATAAGATATGATAAATTTGATAAAGGAACGACATGAAATAATTGACTGGAAAGGAAACAGCTGTTCGGCCGCGTGGAACGCAGTTCGGCCATGCCAATGGTCATTTGGTCACGTGAACGACTGCGCCTTTGCACCCGGCCTCCGGCCGCTCCGCGCTGCTACCGACCCAGCCATGCCCGCACGCGTGCATACGGCCACCGTGCCGTCGCTGCCACCAGGTCGGTCAACGCCGCTGCCGTCACGCCCACCCTGCGCCACCGTCGCCATTGCCCAGCACCACTGTGCCATGCCAAGCGCGCGTGCATGGGCGCGTGAGTGCAGGGCGGGCATGCACGCCACTGCCGCCACCGAGCCCGTCACCGCAGCTGCCCCGCACCACTGCCGCCGCCACGCCATGGCAGGTGCGCATCGCGGGCACGTGAACGCGCGGCTAGGCGTGCACGCCGTCGCCGCTAGGCCGGCCATGGCCCAGGGCCGCATGCACGTGGAGCGCTCGCATGCGAGGAGAGAGAAACAGAGTAAAGAAGGAAGAGAGGGGAGGGAGAGAGAGATTGGAAAAAACCTAGGAGAGAGAGGACCTGGAAGAAGCACTGCGCATTAGGAAAAAAGGAGGGTCCCCCTATTTAAGGATGTGATTAGATTAGGGTTTAGTTTTTATTTATTTATTTAAAATTATTTTTATTTTTTATTTTTGGGTGCTATATCAGGAGTCAGAGTCTGTTTAGATTCGGAGTTCGAAAGTTGGGTGTTTTTCATATTGGGTTCTAGCATGGTATGCCGTATTAGTTTTGAAGTCGTGTATGTTGCTCCTCTATGTAAGAAAGAAGAAAAGAACACAGGTACATCGCATTGCAAAATTCGACTTGTGGCTACTTGTGTTTCGCGCGTGTGTGATCATAAGAAGTTGACGACCATCGCTCGTCTAGACTCCCTGGGCAATTAACCCAATAGGGTATAGCCGAATCGGGAGGCGACGATGGAGTTGAGGATGGCTAGAATTGGGGGGGGGGGGGGGGCAGCGGTGTCGGGGATGGCGAGATACAGCATGAAGGACGGTGAGGAATGGAAAAGAGGTCGGTGGGGTGAACATGTGCTCACCAGCCACTTGTGTGCTTCGTCGTTGAGAAGTAGAGCAGGGCGGTGGGGGAGGAGGTTGTTGGTAGGGTGTTCATGAGATAGAACAGAAAGAAATGTGAGAGAGCAGGGTGGTTGAGGGAGAGGAAGAGGATGTCGGTGGGGAACCTATGAGAGAGAATAGAGAGGAGAGGAGGAGAGGAAGAGGAAGAGGAGGAAGAACAAGGGTATTTTGACATTGTCCTATTCAACTTAATACCTAACACACGGTCAAGGGACCACATTGACAAGAAAATGTAGAGAAAAATGAGCCCGTGGCATGGGAGGGAAGAGCATTTTTTGATAAACAGATCAGAAAAACCGGCAACTTTGCACGGCAAATACAAAATTTTCTAAAAAATTAACCTGTCATCGGCCATTTTTCTTCTGCTGTGGTGCATATAAACACAATCCCACATTCTGTGCCATATTTCCCTGATCTAATTAATCCTGTGAGAGAATTCTTAGCTTTCTCTGATTTTTCCCCAAGGTGAATCATTTCACTACCTGTTCAACTTTCAGTTACTAGTAGTACTACCGGTATTCTCCTTAATATAGGAACTATTTTACTACATAGCATGGGGCGATGCAAAGAAGGTACTGCCAGCGCCAGCCACATGGCTACCTCTTTGACCCCCTAATTAAAGATCAACTGGGAGCAGCTACCAACAAAAGTGCGTACACATGAAAGGCATCCTATACGTGATGCTTGTCCTTTAGCAAAGGGCTTCCTTTCCCTCCCTCCATTTGGAAGCCAACCCCACTTCTCAGTGCGATGCTCAGATTCCAAATGTGGTGTGTGTTGTTGTTTTTGCAAAATGGACAAATTCCTTCACTTAATGGAAAGGTTAGTGCTGTTTCTTTATATAGCCATGCAACCTTGGCCTTCTGACTTTCAGACCATAGATTTGTCTGCTGGTGTTTACCTAGAAAAATGGTCTGTTTGCTGGTGGGTTTAAAATGAGAGTAATGAACAAACAAGTCCCACTTTTATCATGCTCCAACCAAACACTCAGTTGCATCTTTGAAGTTCAGAGGGTTTCCATGCATGTAAGTCTACACATTGGTCTGTTTGTTAGTCTTAGGCCTCTAACTGCTGCTCTGTTAAGAAAGAGTAAAACTTGTCCTTTTGCCATCTATATCATATTTGCAGAATAAACAACATGGAACCCAAGGCACAAGACAGACAAATACTTCGGAGTTAGGGAAAAAAATGAATTCCACATCAAGCCTCAAATTATACAGATCCTCTAGTACTATTTTTTAACCACCCCTCTCCTCAGTCCTCTCTCTCTCTCTCTCTCTCTCTCTCTCTGGTCAACAAGATGTTGTTGCCAATGTACAGTGGGAAGCAAGCATGTCACGGACAGTTTCTCTCCTGATCTCCTCAAAGATGAGGATCTCTATCTTGGTGCCGATCTCCCTGACCTCGGGCTTGAGCTCCCTCCATTGCTGTATGGACTGGGAAAAGTCCAGCTCCACCATCCTGGGGATCTTGGAGATGTCCCCTGCAATCCTCTCCCATGAGGAGATATGCTCTTCTATGGACTTGCCGTTCCTGACCATCTCGTCTTCCCCTTCTTCTACCTCCATTGCGCACACCTTGTCATGGACATTGTAGGTGAAGCATGGGGAGGTAGGCCCGAGGAAATCTTCAGATGGAGGTGAGCTCCCTGAGGTTGATAGTTTATCATCCTCCCCTGTCACAAGAACATAGAGGAAAAAAACAATTACCTAGAGGAAAAAACAATTAATCTCACATTTTAACAGCTAGTATGCATTCACCTTCTACCATTACAGTTCAGAAATTCAAGAACATGAAACAGAGAGCTAAAGTTTTGGTCTACCAAAATCAGGGAGTCATTCTAGACAAGAAAATCTTCAAATGGTGACAAACATGCAGAGTTAAAAAATGCACAATGTAACATATCAACATGCTCTCTTTTGTTTTAGTTTTTTTGCTCTCTTTTGTTTTTTCTTTGTTTTTTCTTTTTATCCTGTAACTCTCGGCCGGTTTTCGTGACTGGTTTGTTTTCCTTTTCTCTCTTTCAATATATGGCAGTCCTCCTGCCTTTTCTTTCAAAAAAAAACATATCAACATGCTTGAACAAAGTTCTAGATATGAATAGGTCAATTGATAATGCGGTAAATTAATTGATTAATGATACTACTGCAGAGGACACTGAATCAGTAAGGGCCAGAAAGCTTACAGCTGGAATGCATGGGAGACTCGTCGTCGGAGTGCAGCTCCAGGACGGAGACCGGGCTGAGCTGCCGCGACGAGTCCACCTCCATGTCGGTCCTCCACCTCGCCCGCTCATCGTCGTCGTCGTCATCGTCGAACTTCATGGCACGACCATCGCACTCGCCGCCGGACCGCCGCAGCCGGCGAAACTCGCGGTCACCGCCGCCGCCGGGGAAGCCGCCGCCGCCGCCAATATTCCCCCATTGCAGTACCCTCCTCATGGCCTTGCTGCACAGCACCTTGCTCAGCGCGCCCCTCAGGCCACCAATGCCGCTACTGCCAACGCCGCCGCCGCCGCCGGCACCCCTCCTCTTCTTGAACCCGTGGTTGCAGAGCCTGAGCAGCCGCCGGCACGCGGCCACGGGGCAGCACGTTGCTTCTCGTCCGCCGCCACGCCCGGGCCGCAGCCTCCTGATCTTGGCGCCCTCGATGAGGAACGGCTCCTGCTGCTCCTGGAGCAGCTCCGACAGCCTCCTCGCGGCGGCCATTGCTGCTCCTGGATAGCTCCCTCCCTCCTCCGCTCTTCTTGGTGCACTGACACACACACACACTGACACACAAACACGGCGCAGCTCACCAATCAAGAAGGCGCCACGAGCTCATCACAGGGGGATGGAATCGGCAGCGATTGGGGATGGGAGGGTTAGGAAGCGCCGTGCAGCGCGGTGCGGTGCGGTTCTTGTACGCACGTGAAGAAGCCTAGGGGTGGGGTGGGGAAGGTATCATAGTATTCTCATATGCTGGGGACGGAGAAGGAGGCGTCTGCGCTCGGGGTCCCCAGGATGGTTGTTGGGTAGTGGAAAGCAAGTGGGGCAGGAGAGAGCGGCCGTTTTTTTAGTATATAGTTTTTCTCCAATAAAAGAAATAGAATATTTTTATTATTTTTATACAGTTTATCAGTACATATTATTTAAAATAATTTATTAATATTTAATTTATTCGTATAAATACTTACATTAGAATAAAATAATTAGTCATAACTATACGCGTGTGCACACGCGCGCCTGTGTGGTCATGCGGTAGTGGTGCAACCGTGCGAGGAAAGGATAGGAGAGGCGAGTTAAAAAATGGTGACAAACATGCAGAGTTAACAGGGCAGGGGAGGATTGATCTGATGTTTCGCAGTTGTTAGCTGCTCGGTAAGAAAAAAGAGTTACTACGCTTTTCACCTCGTGTCCTCGCATCGGCCTCGTTAAAACGCAAGCAAATGAAAATTCTGGTAGTCATGGTTTCCCCAAACAAAAAGGGGAAACAGAACTGTATATCCTACGCATTTTCTTTGTTCTCATTTTGCTGAGCATCCGGTTCTAATCCTTCTACCACAATAGTCGTCAACAAGAAGATTGTAAGCAGTGAAATGGAAGGGTGATATAGCATAACTCAGCATATCAGAGACCTTTTTTTTTTCCGATGGAGCATATCAGAGACTTTTGGTAGCACATACTAACTTGAAAGTGATGTATACCAACTGAATCTTGACGTAATGAGAGACCGCACAATTCCAAACTGGTCTTGCAGTCGTATCACTGCCACAGATAGGAGGGAGCTAACATGTTCGCAGTGAATGGCAACCGCAAAACTCCAGCAAAACGCTCACAGGTTGGTATGGCAGCAGTCTCTATCCTGGCCTGGCAACTTATTGGTTGCCGAAATATGTATGCTACTGTCTCGTACTCGTGCCATGTATCGCTGCAAGTTTTGCTTGATGCTTCCGAGACATTCAAAACCCAAGTCTGTCATCACTTGCACGCATGCTCACCTCCTCTTAAGCTTTCGCTAAGCTTACGAGCACGTTGCAAGTCCCACCTTGGCAATGAGTCGCTGGGAGGCAGGCCCGGCTACTGGTAGTGTTAGAGTTAGTAATTTAATTTGCAGTTTGGTAGTCGTGGTCGTATACGAGTTGGTGGTCGTAGTCGTATATGAGTTGGTGGTCGTAGTCATGTTCGAGTCATGGTCGTAGTCGTATTCGAGTTCGAGTCGGATTGTTGAGTTCGTGTCATAGTCGTAGTCGTAATCAAGTCCGCTTCTTAGTCGTAGAATTTGGGTATAAAAGGGTAGAGCAATGTAACAAGAGAGAAGCGAGGGAGCGATCAGGGTGATCGTAGCGATCGGTATGATCGAACGAGAGAAAGAAATAAAGAAGAGAAGAAAGAGCGGTTTGGTTATGGGAAATCATCGAGTATCGAGTTCATTGTGATCGCAGACGTGGTTGTAAATAACTTACAACCACGGAGAACGAAGGTGTCCGTAGGAGCAGCAGACGTGGTCATAAGCGAGTTACGACCACGGTCACAGAGTAGAAGACGTGGTCGTAAGCGTTACGACCCAGTGAGAAGACGTGATCGTAAAGTGTTACGACCACGGCAGTCGATGGAGCCTTCAACGTGGTCGCAAGTAACAGTGTGGTCATAATAGAGTTATGACTACGGTGATCTACTATGGTCGAAGGAGTGGTTACAAGGAGCGCAGCGCAACGTCAACGTGGTCGTAACTTTCTCAACAAAAGTTACACGTACACAATCGGAGCTGGGAGACGTGGTCGGAGCAGCTACAACGTGGTCATAGCTGACAGCAGAGCGATTGTAATGGCTACCTGAGTGGTCGTAGCTGCAACAAGATGGTTGTAGACTGCAACAAGTAGTATCAGAGCCTGTTGATTTTGGTGATTTCTGAAGATCATGGGTGATAAGGCGAAGTCCCAGAGTGGGCTAATCTTCCTCTAGTACCCTCTCCTGACGACCGACAATTACCCGGTGTGGGTAATGAAGATGAAGGCGAACATGCACGCCCAAGGTGTCTGGGGTGCAGTCGATTCAAAGGGGAAGGACAAGAAGGTGGATGATAAGGTGGATCAGGCGGCTTTGGCCATCATTTACTAGGTGGTGCCAGATGCGATCATGCATCAGCTCATCGGCAAGGAGACGGCACGGGAAGCGTGGGAAACGCTTCAGACGACGCACGAGGGCGTTGATCATGTTAAGGAGGTGCAGCTCAAGAATTTGTAGAGTGAGTTCAAGAATCTAAACATAGGAGAGACCCAATCGGTGGACGAGTTCACCGACAAGTTGAGTTCATTGTACAATCAGATTAACTCTCTTGGCGACAAGATGGATGAATCTGTGGCGGTGAAGAAGTACCTATATGTGCTTTCAGAAAAGTACATACTTGTTGTTATCACACTTATGTACTCCTCCGATCTGGACAGGAAGAGGATAGAGGAGATCACCGGCCTCCTCAAGGCGCATGAGGAGTTACTGAAGGGGTTTTAGTCACGTAACGAGCAGGGATCTTAGAATGAACAGGCGATGCTGGTAAAGGAAGATCTGAGAGACGATCATGGCTCATCAAACAACCGCAGGAGGTGGTGCGGTCGGGGTGGCCAGAGTGGTTGAGGCGGCAGGGGTGGCCATGGAGACAAGACCGGGCAAGGCAGTGGTGAAAGATTCTATGATAAGTCACATGTCAAGTGTTTTGAATGTGGTGAATATGGGTACTACGCGTTAGGATGCCGCAGCCATATAATGTGTTTCAACTGTAACGAGTATGAGCACTATGCTTTGGATTGCAGAAGCAAAAAGAAGGACGGGGAGGTGAATGTCGCCAAAGACGAAGAAGATGATGAATCGCTAGTACTTCTCTCCTCATATGTTGAAAAGGCACCGGTCATGGTGACACTGAATGAGGAGAACGTAGTTCCAAAACTACGTACAAAGGAAGATAGCTACGATCATACGAATCAGTGGTATTTAGACAATAGAGTAAGCAACCATATGACGGGAGATCGCTCCATGTTTCATAAGCTCGACCAAAAGGTTTGGGTCAATGTCAAGTTTGGAGACGGCTCCACGGTGGAGATAAAAAGCAAAGGGACGATGATGTTGCAATGCAAGAACGGAGATAAGAAGTTGTTGGCAGGGATTTACTATATAACAAGTCTATGTAACAACATACTTAGTATCGGGCAGATGACAAAAAGAGGGTGCAGGGTGGTGCTACAGGATGAGTTCTTGCGCGTGTACGACAAGAACACAGATTTGTTGATGAAGGTGGAAAAAATCTCCAAATCGATTGTACAAGATTTTTTTGAAAACATGTAAATCGATTTGTGTAAAGAGCAGTCTAGAGGAGCCAGAAGATGGTTGAATTCACAAACGTGCAGTAAGCAGTGGCTCGGGCGCACAAGACAGTGAGGTTCACGGACACGCAATTGGGGCAGGAGGTGTGCGTGCATTAGACACGCAAGTAGATGGCACAGGAGAAAGGATGGGTGCAGTCGGCATGCACATAGGGCAACAAGAGCATGCAGTTGGAGGCACGGCACCCCACATGCGTAGAGTTGGTGGTGTGCATGCAGTCGTAATGAACAAGGGCTGGGGAGGTCAAGGCACGCAAGGAGGTGGGCGCATCCTTGAAGCTGTGGCAAGAGGCACATGCAGGCATGCAGCGGGTATTGGTTCAAGTGGTCTCACATACATACAAGGGCAGTAGAGCGCAGTGGGAGCGATGGTCGAAAGCAAGATCACGCGCCAGAGGAAGAGTGAGCAAGCGCTATAGGCAGAAGACGACCAGACATGTAAACGAGGCCGAAGAGATGGCTATGAGAGCAGGTGCTCCAGCCCAAGCAGGCATGAAAAGAAGAAGCGGAAGCAAGAGAGAAGATCGGCGTGATCAAGATGGAAAAATAAGATTAAGGAGCTGATTGTTAGAGTTAGTAATTTTATTTTTAGTTTGGTGGTCATGGTCATGTACGAGTTGGTGGTCATAGTCATGTTTGAGTCGTGGTCGTAGTCGTATTCGAGTTCGAGTCGGATTGTTGAGTTCATGTCGTAGTCATATTCATAATTGAGTCCGCTTCTTAGTCGTAGAATTTGGGTATAATAGGGTAGAGCAATGTAACGAGAGAGAAGCGAGGGAGCGATCAGGGTGATCATAGCGATCGGTGTGATCGAACGAGAGAAAGAAATAAAGAAGAGAAGAAAGAGCGGTTTGGCTCTGGGAAATTATAGAGTATCGAGTTCACTGTGATCGCAGATGTGGTCGTAAACGAATTATGACTGTGGCGAGTAGAGGTGTCCGTAGGAGTAGCAGACGTGACTCGAACCTAAAGCGCACCTCGTTTTGCAAGGGCTGTGCAAGTATTAGCGGTACGTCATTTATAGCGATTATGTTGAGCAACAGACGGTGATACAATTGGACAGAAGTGATCTCCTAAATATAAATGGGTGTAATAAGAACGTAATAAGGTGAAAAACGGCTGTGAGCACAGACATTATGTAGCCATTGTGCACAGGAACACTGACTTAGCACACGTGGAATGGAAGCTACAGGGACATGGGAGCATTGGCCAAAATCCTGATCTGTGGTGGGCACACAGGGAGGATCTGTGATCAGTACGGACCGGTTAGCAAATAATTGGTATATTTGAAAGAAAAAGGCAGAAAGTATATGCATAGGCAGGCTAACCGAATTTCTGAAAGCGGAGGAACATGTAAGAAGCGTGGAAAGCGTACAGGTCCAACAAGGAACCAAGAAAGCACGTAGGAAGAATAGGTCGAAAAAACAGTCTAATCGAAGAAGGTAGATTAGAAAGGGGGAACCGTTTTGGTGTAGCTGTGAGAATTAATAAGACCTACCTACAAGATTTGTAGAGAAGTCAATCGACGTTGAAGGTATGGCAACATCTATAGGGCGACGCTGGCCAGCTACAGGTACAACGGAAAGTAAACGGAAGAAAGTATATATTTTTTAATTAGAAAACCGTTAACAGCGAGATAGACGTACCACGATACAAACGACGACGACGCCATCGTGAAGCAATAGTATCTTCCTTGAGAACTGGTTAGTACGAAGACAAGGGAGGTTCGGGCATTGCTTTCGGATAGGGCAGTCGGCTGTAAACGAACGAATTTTGGGTAAAACTGACACTGTGAATCACCAGAATATCAGATCTAATCTTCTAACAGCAGTAATTCTATTTGTGGCCCCGTAACAGTGAAATCTTGCGGTCTCCGACCGCACGACCACTGTTCATGTACTAGTCGTGCGGTCGGGGACCGCACGACCACACTGTTCATCCGTACTTTTTCCAGTTTAGTATTGTTTTGAATTTTTAAATATATCAAATGAGCTCCAAAAATTTATATACAACCTCCTGACATAAAGTTCCTCGCGGTGTAATATTTGGGAAATTTTATCCATGGCAAATCTCGTTAAAAAATTCATACAATGTTGATATTTTTACAAGTTTTTACATATAGCAAACGAACTCCAAAAATTACGAAATTTTATGTGAAGCCTCCCAATGCAGTAATAGTTATTATGTAATTGTTTGGAAATTTTTAGATTTCATTTGATATATTTAAAAATTCAAACAAACAATAAACAGGAAAAAGTACGGATGAACTGTGTAATCGTGTGGTCCCCGACCGCACGACTAGTACACGAACAATGGTCATGCGGTCGGGGACAGCACGATTTCACCGATACGAGGCCACAAATAGAATTACTGCTATTAGGAGGCTAGATCTGGTATTCTGGTGATCTACAGTGTCATTTTTGGCCAACTCACTAAACGAACGGGCAATGTAGAGCGAAGAGGATATTCATAAAACAGGAGGTACAACGTGGGCAAAATAGGGGGGGGGGGGGGGGGAAGTGCCCACGTCATGCAATAGGATATGGCAGACAAACATGACACGAACGATCAGTCAAGAGCAATGCACCTAAGGAGCATGTAGCTAGGCTAGAAGTCTATATAACAAGTCAAACAATTATAAGCCATTCACACAGGCAGGAATACAGTAAGCGCAATTAGCGAGATGGTGATAGAACCATCCGTATTACGTAAGGGCAGATTTTGTCCGTAATAGGTAAGAGTATAGGAATGTACCAATTAAAGCAGTTGTCAGGTAGCTATGCTTTATTAAAGAGTAAAGCAGGTGTGTTCCCATGATTGCCAGGGCTGTGCACTTGTACAGTAAGGATAAAACTTAAAAGCATAATAAAACCAATCAGGTTCCAAAAAGGAACACAACGATAAACAAATCTATGTAAGAAAGAACGAGAGCGTTCGTACGCTGTCCATACGGAAAACCCCAGTTTAACGGTAAATGGGCATGACAGGTAAAATACATATGAGGCACAGTGAAGCGCAGGCGAACACAAATAGGAAAGAAAGAGCATTACCGTGTAGGCAGCAGCCTAACCTGAAATATGTAGGTAACTAAACACAAATGTATGTGACAAAGCACAAATCCAATGTACAATCGAACGAAAACAGCCTTAAGGAAAAACTGTAGGAAGCACGTGATAGTCAGATGGGTAACGATGATATGGCCATAATCGACCTGCTTTACTATAATGCCGAAAGAATCATAACGTGGAGGACATAAAGAACAGGATGCATGGTGTAATAGCTTGCCGAACAACGTAAAACAAAAACCAAGCCGCTGCGATGGCCGAAACACAGACCAAGCATTGGGAGACACAAATAGACAGAGGAATGTAATAAGCTATACATACATTAGCAAAACACCAGAACAAAGTAAATCAAGAATGATTCGACTTAAAACTATAAGCATAGATGACCTAACATCATAAGCGAAGATAGCAGATAACCGAGCCTACGTGGTACGCGATGGGCGCACGCATAACAGGCAGGTAAAAGTATGGCGCTGCACTGGCTGAAGTGCAGATATAACATAGGGAGATACAGATTAGCAAAAGAATATAACAAGAAATACATACATTAGCAAAATAGCACAGCGAAGTAAAACAATAAATATTCAATTTAACACCGTAAGCATTGGCGATCTAAGATTATATGCAGTGACAGTAAATGAACAAAGGAACGATACTAAGGTGAAGAATCATTTTGATTTAAGCAGCGCAGAGTTTTTGCACAAGCAGCGACAACTGAAGGGGCATGGCTAAACCAAAATGAATGTTCGATATAAGAACGTAAGCGCAACGAAAAAGCAAACCGACCTTGATGAAGTACGTGGAACGGCCGGTCCTAACGAAGATCGATAATCGACTGGAATGGACGACTTCAGAAGCTGGTGCCTACAATGTGCAGTAAAAACCAAAACGAATGTTCAATATAACAACGTAAGCGCAAGAAACAAGCAAACCGACCTTGCTGAAACACGTGGAATGTCTGTAGGTATCAAAGATCGATAATCAGCTGGAACGGCCGACTTCGGAAGCCAGTTTCCACAATCTGCAATTAAACAGAGAGGATTAAGAGCTTGAAACAGGATTCCGGCAACACAAAGAACAGACGAAGACAAGCGCACAAACAACCGTCACCAAAACAATCAGAACTCAGAAGGCACTTCAGAAATCAGGGAAGAAACCAGGGCTCTAAAAGGTTAAGCAGGAACACGAAACATACAAAACAAAACTGAGTCCGTACAGGCGACACAATCAGGAAAGACGATCTGACAATAGGAAACACGAAAGCAAGCAGGGTGCAATTCGCTACCGAGTGGGCACAGGGACGCAACGAATATGGGCCAAGAACGCGAAGCCAGGATCTAACACGGGGGTAGCTAAATTGGGGAAGAAGCAGGGCCTGCGTAGGGAAAGCACGGAGCACGCCCAGACCAAGAGGACACCGCGCGAACGAAGCAAGAACGCCAACCGAAAGCAATGCGGCCTTGGCTGAACATACGAAAGGAACAACCACGGGCCGAGAAAGCCGAGCGACACTAGGAATCTAACAGCATGAACATGCAGAGCGACCAAAAGAAGCTGGGTCGGGAAGCCGAGCGACCAAAAGAATGCCCCCTGTAATTATCTAAATCTAAACAGTTACATAGTACTGTATATGAGTGTGTACCAATAACAACACGTACCTACAATAAAGAGCCAAATTTTTATTACAGACATAAGGTTTATCAACCTCCTTTTTCCACAACAGATGTGCAAGCCCAAAACTATCTTACAATATAAGAAACTTTCAGACGTACTTGAGCGCAGTTAAGACTTAAAACCAATCATCCTCGAAAAAGAAAGGTTCTTCATAAACTTCATCTTCAGTTTGGGCATCTTGGTTCCACTGATCTTCTGTTTGCTGTTTAGCAAATAATGAGTATAATCGTATCTAGCAAGTCATAAGAGTAAACCCTAATTTAACTATTTGCAAGGATATTCGAAGGGAGGGAATATACTGGTTTTATTAAATTGAGTGGATACAGTTTTATTTGCAAACAGGTAAAACAAAAACAGATCTCCTTAAGATTAAAGGGGTTTTCTTTCAACAATTACATGCTCATCTTACTCAAATTAAAACATCATAAAATCTACTTATACTTGCTGCTGGAATCACCCATTAACATAGCTTCATTTACTGGAAGCACAGCGTATTTGAACATCATTGATTTCACTCTGTAGAGTTGCCCAGCTTTACCCACAAGATTTCTTAACCCTCATGACTGAGTTAAGAAAATCAGGTCGTTTCACTGCTTATCTCTTTATATAGGCTCTACCTGATAGAATCATCCAGACGCGGTTCATACACTAAACCTAATCTCTTCTGCCCGCTTTGAATGACCTCTATCGTTGTTAGTCATGGTTTTACCATTCCGCATACATAACTCCCCATCATCAACACTTCCACCTTCTGTAGAGATTCAAAGTTAAGCAGCTACTAAACCAGGGTTGACAAGTCAATTCCTGTGGTTGAGTGATTAATGTGTCTTTTACTCAGCACAAGATTTTTATCCTTACTTTTCACTTAAGGCACTAACCACATTTCCAACAACTGTGCCCGATGACACTACCACCCTTCCATTCAAGCCTCCACCTTAGGGTAAGGTCGTGGACGAAAGTCATCTTGTGGTTTTCCACTGCACACCTTTACCTTAGTACCAATTTTACAAATTCTACTGGCCAAAAGCCAAGTCACTTAGTAGTACAAGATTTGGAGTGAGCTGATCTACAATTATTTATACAATAATTTAAATATTACTAAGGTTGTCAAGGTGAATATGACCTCAAATTAAACATGACATTTTTCAGTAGTAGGACATAACGAAGTAGCAGGTCATTCTGAACATTTATTTTAATCAATTAACATTTTACAATTAAGAATAATGCAAATACGATAATTAAATAATTTAAATTTGACGGGATTCAATGTGATCAAACACTTGTAACTTGCATTGCTGCTCTGAAACTTCTACTAGCTCATAAACTTCACTGCTTAGTTTCAATCCTTGTACCGTTGCTTCGGAAAGGTCGTAAGCTAGCGCAAACACATAAAATAAAATAAGTACATATTTGAATCTAATCAAGCTAGGAAAACAATCTAATTAAAAGAGAGTAAACCGCAATAAAATTCAAATGGAGGGGTTTGAATTTATTTGGAATTTAATTTGGTGGAAAGAAGGTCAAAAATGGGTTTGCGGCGTCGAAACGATCGAGATGGTATATTTTTGGAATTTTCTGGATTTTTTGGATTTTTCTCTGAATTTTTGAATTTTGCTGAGCCAGCTCACAAGCACAGTGCGGCCCGGCCGGGGTTTTCTCCCACGTGGCCAAGCAGGTCGACCGGCCTCAGCCCACGCCGCGCGCGCGGCAGCGAGGCCCAGCGGGCGCGCGCACGCACGCGCTCAATGGGCTACGCATGGATAGTGCGGACAACTCCGATATATCGCATGTGAGCGGCCCAGATCAGATGACAACGATGTGTGAGTGGCCCAGATAGGGCCACGTCGTGCCCCCGGGTTGATTTCAACCTTCGGCTTCACTCCCCTGGCAGAAAAAACAGAGCACGGCGACGCTCCGCGATTCTGCTTTAGCAGTGTTCGCTGGTGGAAAAGGGGGACATGGTTGGGTTCTTGGGAGCATGGAGAGTCCATTTTAGGGCTTTTGGAGGCGCAGAGACGGATGGTGGTGGCTGGCGGCAGGGGAGAAGACAAAAGTCCTAACGACGTCTCAAGGCCTCCCTGATGATCTTCCGGTGTAATGGTATGTGGTTTAATCATCTATGGGATATAGGCTTTACAGTGGTGGCGATGGTTTAGATCGGGGAAAGCTCAGCTAAGCTGCCCACGCGAGTGGCCTTTTGGTCGGTGGTGGCTTCAGCCGCCAGAGCTCTACAGAGCTGCTCGTGCCTGAGCGAGTTCACTAATGCATTTAGGGAGTAAGGAGGATCATAACACTAGAAGCAATTGAGTTTTAATCAAATAATGAAGGAGATTAGGTTTAGGGCTCATTGAGCGCAGGGTAGGTCGCTGGGGGCGATGCGGTGAGTTGAAGCTCTAATTAGTGGTTCTGGAGAATATTAGAGAGTGGTGTGAGGCTCTTATCAATGGCAGAAGGGCTTTAAAAGTGGTGCAAGGTGGTGGCGACAGTAACGCGGTTTGGGTACTCTCACACGCGGGGGCGAGGAGAGAGGCAGGGCTCTGCGGTGGAAGAGATAGCACCGGTGATGTGGCTCTGTAAGTTCTGCGGGAGCTGGTGAGAGTTGACGCTGTAGGTACGAAGTGGGGCACGCATCGAGCGGGAGCTGTAGTCTGCAGTGAGAGAGGGGAAGCGCGAGCCGAGCTGCGCGCGAAGCGAGGAGGAGGTCGGGTGCTGAGCGACTGGACGGTGGGGCCATAGAGTAGAGCAGGTGTGAACGCACGTGAGAGGGCGGCCACAACTGGGAGCGGCGATGGCGCGGCGCATGGACGGCTGGCACAGTGAGGCGGTGGAGGAGGTAGCAGTGCGGGGAGGCGCCAGCGGGAGGGAAAGGCGGGAAGATCAAAAAGGGTAAACGTATTTTCAGGGAATTGCCAAATTGGGAAGGCTTGAGAATTCAATCAAAATTCAAAGAAATCTAAAAATTTTGAAATTTTGAGGGTGTTTCACCAATCGCAAGAGACGGGGGAATAGTCACAGGCGTCACCCAGGACAGGACTCCATTTCTTCGGCGAGCAATAGGGTTATGATTCTGCAACGAGGGTTTGTTGGTGTTCCTAGCTACTAGCAGTTCTACACCCCCTACTCTTATTACGGTTTACACTATGCATATGTTTTGAGCTCGGAGCCCAATAAAGGCCACGGTGAGGAGCTGGAGGCCCCCGCAAGAATCTCATCAGTGCCCCTCTCCAGAGGGACAGCACATGGGAGCACAAGTGCTACTAGTGCATAAATTTTCGGTTTTTCTACGTGCAACTTCTTGCACAGGATATGGGCTCCATGGTTGCTCCATTAGCTTGCAAATGATGGTACTGCCACTGCCATGCTAATAGTAGCTTTTGTGTGTGTGAGAGAGGCCATGAACATGAAGCCTGTGGGTTGTGTGCCAGCCTCCTCCAGCGAGTCCTCTGCTGCCCCTCATTGGGCAGCCATTTCTGTTGGTGCAAATTTATTACCAGTAGCTGAAAGTTCCAAGGAGTCATGGACACACAACTCAATGGGACAGGATAAAACACAGGAGCGATAGTTTGCAGCAGATTGGGGCCTGATTTTTTTTAAAAAACCTGCAACCTTTGAACAGTGGATCCCTGACATTCCATTTATATGAAAATTGAAGAGTATGTTTGAATGCTCCATTCCAGTAGTACTACGATTGCCAGCTAGCCGGCCAGCGTTGACTGGAATCTGCTTTTTTTGAAAAAAATTCTGTTAGGTACCAATACCACCGTTCTAATTTCATGGTTAAAACTGAGAGTTTTGGCAGTCTTGTGAACAATGTTCAGATCTCAAACAGCAGGCAAAATGGCTATGTATAAATGCACTAAACTATTGCGAAATCTCGACAGTTACTGGAAAACGAATCTCTTAGAATCGACAGTAAATACGTCGAGTGTACATCAACCAGTCGATGCTACAGATTTCACAACAAAATAATAAAAGTCCTCATTTTAGAACATCTCAACTAGAGCAGTTCAAATGGACCGGACCAACCATGTCGGTCCAAAGCACGGTATTGCTGGCCCGATCCAGGTATGGCACGGTCCACGGCTAAACGGGTCATGCCTGTTTGGCCTAACCAACCATGTCATACTTGGACCGGTACTTTAGCACGGTGGGACAGCCCGGCACGAACAGTACCATGCCTGGTCGGGCATGGCCCAGTCAGCCCCTCCCACCCTCTCTTAGCCATGCCCAGCGTCCCCTCCCCTCCCTCTCTTGGCTATTGCTCCCCTCCCCCGTCAGCCTGTCCCCCCTCCTACATGTCTAGCCGCCCCTGCCATCCCCGCATGGCCACCGCCTACTCCCCATCGCCTCATCTCTCTCTAACTACTCGCTCCCCACTAGCGACAAGGCAGCGCCTTTGAGGTGGTCGACAACCGACAACCGGCAAGCAAGGAGAAGCTCGAGGCGATGGCGGTGTCTCTTGGTTAGCATGGAGGACACGACGACGTGGTGTTCACCCGCTTCTCTGGCGCCTATGCACACTGCCACCAGCCAAAATAGTTCAACATCCTCACCGTCGGTTGGATCCGAGGCCTACCTTCTTTGGTGCCATCGGGATCCAGTCCTAGACTCCTAGTCTTCGCCGTTGGCTAGATCTGGCCCTCAACCATGTCGGCCATCGTCCACATGAGCGGGATGAAGTCCTCGTCTGCGCTGATGGCAAGTCTGAGCTCCCCACATGTAGAATCAAGGATAACCGACTAGAGAGGGTGAATAGGAGGTTCTAAAAATTCTTGCCTTATAAAACTAATTATCACAATTTATAGCTAGGTATATTTCAAAGCAATTCAAACCTATGTAATTCTAGTATAGCTAAGGCACTACAAGCACAAGTCTCTACAAAAATATATCTAGCATAATTAAATATGATAATCTTAATAATCACAATATGCTAGAAATGTAAATGCGAAAAGTAGAGGCAAAGAAATAACCAAAATACGACACTTGATGCTTTTCCTGTGGTATTGAATACTTGCCGGTCTTCACTAGTCCACATTGAGGAAAGCCCAAGCGACTTGGATTGGCTCCATGAATTAAGCCCAAACTCCTCAATCCACTAGTGGTTACTCTTCTTCTGCTCCGGCGATGGTGAGCAATAAACCACTCATAAGTTGGTGCCGGCCCTCTTCACCATCTCCTTGAAGAGGTCACCTTGCAATCTCCCGCCAAGGCTATCTAGGTGCCGGTAAGCACCAAGAGTAACAAATCAAAGCTTCGTTTGACGACTATCAAGTGCCAAGAATCAATCTAGAATGGATGCACTTGATTTTTGGCTCAACTACCTCAAATGAATACAAAGTGAGTAAATAAGATGTGGGAGAGTGCTTTATTGCTCAAGGATGTTAAATGAAGTGTCTATATTTTGTCCTTGAGCTAGTTTAGAGAGTATTTATACCCCACCATCCAAATATAGCATTTGCAAGAAGATCCCTAAATTTTTTAGGGCAAGCAGAAGTACCGTAGTACAATTTTTGATACTACCACACGTGCTTTGATGCAACAGTAATGGCTATATCAGAGCCTCTGAACTAGCCATTGAAAGTCGACACGGTACTACCGACGTTGTAGTTACAGTAGTTCCGATTTCTGGAGCGGTACTTCCAATTGTTTCGGAGACCAAAATCTGGTCCTCTCTGGAAAAAATGTACCGCTGGAATTTTCAGAACTTCTAGGTTCCGGTAGTAACGCTCAGGAGCTGCGGTCATACCACTATGTGATAGTTCTGCCATTGAAACTTCAGTACTACCGTTTTCCAGAGAAACAGATGTGCTTCCAAGGGTGCTCTCTGAAAAAAATGTACTACTAACTTTTTGGTACTTTAGGGTTTGGGTAGTACCACTCAGGAGTTACGGTCATAGCACTCTGCGGTAGTTCCACAATTGAAACTTCGGTACTACCAATATTTCTGGGAATGCATAGATGGCTATCACATTTAATTTTAAATGCTTGCATGATCCTAAATTGATCCAAACGACATAAGAATATGCTATCAAGTTAGTAGCCTTTATTCCTCTTAATAGTACTGCATTTATCCTATAATCTGGCCTTCCATCCTTTATCCTAAGACCGGTAAAATAGAAAAGGGATCCTAAACTATTTATACCTTTGTCTTGAACCATCTTGATTCTCATGTTGACCTTTAGCATGCATTTTCAGGTTGTCATACTCCTCATAGGGACTATACCTTTCAAACACTCAATAAATATATTAGTCCCATATTCACATATTGTTATTAATTACCAAAACTATTTTTAGGGTCCTAGATGCTTTCAATCTCCCCTTTTTGGTAATTGATGACAACCCAAATAATAAATGAGAAGAATAAGATTTCGAATATACCATTTGTTTGAAAACTAGTTGTATATTCTTTTATGACTTTGAAAAAAATAAGTAATTCGTGCAATGAGTTCAAATGAGTTTAGAGAATTAATTGCTTTTAAAGTCAATAGAAGGAAAGTTCCCCTTAAACATGTGCATATAAATGATAGAAAATTTTGCACACACATGTAAAGATTGTAACAAATTTTGGTGGAGTTTCCTTTGTTTGTTGAACTTGAGGGAATTGACAATGTCATAAGTAACACAAGATAGAATTGTAATTGACATAAAATGATTAAACCATATTACTTAGCATCAAGTTCAACAAAATTACATAGCAAGTCCACAAACATCTCAAGGTTCATTACATAACATAACAATTCATTACATAATAATATCATATATATATATATATATATATATATATATATATATATATATATATATATATATATATATATATATAATATATATATATATATATATATATAAAAGATATGCTTCTAGATCTTCTTTTGCTCCCCCTTGCTTTATCTTCTCCACCATCTCATTGAATTTTCTCCCCTTGTCTCTATCTTCTCATTTCCTGCCCCTTCGGCATCAAAGTACCAAAAAGGCTATTCTTGTGGTCCTTGAGGAGAAGAGTCATGATGGCGACGGCAGCCATAATGAACAGGAGAAGGAGGACGAGCCATGGCATGCTCAAGTGAAGACACTTGGTCCCCGAGAATGGAGACAGCGGCAGTCAAAGTAGTGACTTGTCCTTCTATCCTTAGCACTGTAGAATAAATCTGAGAGAGGGATACTTCTTCTTCTCCTTGTTGTGTAGCTGCAGCCTCTTCTTGTTGAGCTCGAGGACGAGGTGGTGTAGGAATGGGAGGTTCTTCTCTTGGCTTATAGGGCTTGTGGACTGAAGCCTCCACGGTATTCAATATTTCTAAGGATCAAGGCTATAATATAGGGAGCATAGTTAATCCTCTTGAACCTATCATTCTTAGAAAAGGCAATCTCTCTTATTATAAGATCAACCACATCAAATTTTCTGTCTTGCATAATATATGCAATCAGGTTCCATGCATGGTCTCTAATAGCATCATAGTTCTCACTCCTAGGAAGAATGGTATGGTTGATAATTCTATTGACCACGCTTGGAATGGGGAGGAGTCCAAATTGCTTGCTTGGAACATATATGACATGCTGATCATAATACTCAGACCAGACGGGGATGTAAAGAGCAGGCCTATCATCATGGGCGGATCTGACATTGTTCATGGGTGTTCAGCTGAACACCCAAAAGTTTTTATAAAATACCAGATATATAATAGGTATATTAGATATATATATACTATTAATTGTGTTAAAATTATATTTTATGCCTGTAAATAAATTCAGCTTGCACTCCTTGTATCTCGCGCGCAGCCTATGTAATACATTAGACTCATTTTTCTTTCCACCTTAGCCCTCCGCACGCCTAAAGAGGTAAAGATATAAACAAAATCCTAACATTTATTCTATTTCTCATCTTGTGGCTATCTGTGTGGGAGGCGGCTTCGGCCTTTGAGTGGCGAGCGGGCGGAGGTGTAGGCTAGAGGCGAGTGACGACCGGTGGACGCAAACGTGGTGCCATGATGTGACGACAATCATGCGTGAGGCGGCATGTGGTGCAAGGTGAGAGTGTGGCAGCGCGGGCGAGCAGAGAGGTGTCGTGGGCAAGCGGGCAATGGCACAACGAACACGGAGGTAGGGAGCGGGCGACAGGAAGGGAGCAGCATGGTAGCCGGGTGGGAGCGTGGCATTGAGAAGTGAGTAGCACCTCCAACTTATTGTCATCGTCCTCTCTTCAGATCTAGGTGTGCTCCACTGCACTCTGCTTATTTTCTTTCTTGGTATGTTTTGCTCTATGGAAGAAACATACAATTTTTTCTTAGATGGATAGTTTTTGCTGATGGGGAAATAGTAAAAAAAGGCAAGATCAACAAGATATACAACTCTCATTTATCACTATAATTTGTTGTTTAGTTCATATAATTATGCTCGCCTTATGTCGTCCATTTCCTCATAAGAAATCATTAATCTTTACTATTATAAAAAAACGAGTTGGTGCTTGTACGTCCATTCTCCTCCAACCGCTCTATTCCCTCATCTTCTCACCATTTTTCACTTTTCAACTGATCAGAGCAACTCTCTTCTATAGTACAATTCTCTATATATTCAATAAGTTCCGTTGCAACGCACGGGTACGTAACTAGTTTATGTAATTTATGTATTTTTATTATATCTACATACATGTATCATTGTATCGGTGTTCTTGAGGGAGGACGATGGTGCGCTGCGGTATCGACGTACTCAGACAACTTAGCTCCAAAATCCGAACACCCATCCTAAAAATTCTGGATCCGCCACTGCCTATCATATACTTTCTCATAAGCACTTAACTTTGTTTGGAGAGCTAGCTCAAATTCATGTTTATTGCTGTTCAGGTAGGTGGATCAGGTCATCCAAGACATATGCTCGAAGTTCGGAAAGATGTACAACGTACCATAGAACTGTATGATGATCTCATCATTGTAGTCTGACTTAAGGGCCACAATGTTTTGAACACTGGCTTACTGAAAAAGCCGATATGTACCATCATATTTGTTAATTGAGTCAAGATGATCCTAATCGATATACTTATGGTATGCAAATTGTCTATTTGGACCATACATCTGGTCATAGATCAATTCCTAAAATTTGGTATGGAACTTTGGAATTGAGGAGTTCCTTGGGAGCACAAACTGACTTGTATGACACAATCTGGTGTACTCTTCACTGCGATAGTCCTTAGATTAATTTCTGGCTCCTCGGGCTCTAGCATCTCCTCATCTGATGCTTCATAAGGTGTGCTCTCCTGTTGTTCAGTCTCAGTCTCAATTTTAGAGGCCACTGCCTTGCCTCTGGCCTCTCTAGTTTTCTAAGCAGACTCCGAAATGCCTTAAGTTGATGGAGGAGGCGCCTGAAGGAAAAGGAGAGGAGCGTGTGGTTGGGCTAAGTCTTTTGTCGCAAGTTGCTGTTCTGACAATGGTTGGTACCATCGATTCGTCAGGTTGTACGGATCCAAGTTATCATTATCGATCCTACGTCGTGAAGATCGGGCACCCCACATCATTTTGGTATCAGAGCACGGTTGACACGGTAGATCAATTTTTTACTGTTTATTACCTAGAGTCCACAAAACCGAAAACTACCACAAAAAATATATTCCAAACCCTAGTTTTTGCCTCTGTTATTCTCGTGAGTTTTGTTAAGTTTTCGTCCATTAGAATTTTTATTTAGGTGTTGATCATTGTGTTTCCTTCGTGCCGCTTAATCATTGTGTCGTTTCCATTGTTTCATCTGACAGCATAAATCGTAGTGAGCCTCGCTCATAGCATTTCCTTTTATATTTGAGACTAGCTGTTGACATTGCATCAAGGGCTGCTCTTGGTAGTAATCACACTTACTGAAATCTGAATTTTCACACCAAGAAGGTAGTCGACGTACAGAAAGAGCCACGATTTAAATAACAAAAATATATATATACAGAAAAGAAGTGGAAAAATGAGAGAGAAAGAACTTTGTGGCCGAAGTCTACGTAAAAAAAATCAGAATTGTGTGATGATATCCTTTTTGAGCAATCTTGTGCCCTTATATCCTTAATATTGTAATTGGCTAGCGTCTTTCCTAGTACTTGGTGCAAAACGAGTTATCTATTCCTCAAATGTCGAATTACCTCTATTTAGCTCATTCCTTTGTTTTTACTAAGTCACATTGATCTTTGCATGTGCGTTCATATACTTCACTTAAATATTTTGGATCAGCACTTAGGCAAAATATTCTAACTTGGGTTATTACTTAACTTTACAATATCCAGTATTTTAGATTGCATAGGTAAACTCTATCCATCCAAGCTCCATAAATAAGCCATTGTTATAATAGTGCTTGTGCAATTGAATTCGCTTGATCAATCACCTTGTGTTGTCTAACATCACCAAAGTGAGTGTAGCTCTTCAGTTCCATCAAGGATGCATAAGAACTTCGGTTGGTAAGAGAAGGTGAGGTTGAGTGAATTCCACAAATAGAATCTTCCACATCCACATACATAGCTTTCCTTGTTTACACTAATAATGGCAGGAGATTCGACATTTCGTTTCTCATGGTGCGACTCTCGATACTTGTATTTTCCATTCTATGGAAGTACAGATCCGGAGGAGTATCTCAAATGCGTGGAACAACTTGAATGTGACCTCAACTTGTTTACTCATAAGGAAGTTCTTACTAAGATATGTCTTGATAATTCTTTATACTATGTCATGCTTGATGACCCTAGAAAGCTACCTAGTGTGGTTGAGAACCTTGCTGAAATTTATGTTTAAAATTACTAGTTAGTAGTTATACTACACATATAAGTTCAATTTGATTGAAGATTATAGTGTAGATGACAAGTTCTATGTTTATCGAATATGCATTACATGTGATAAGATTACTGAATTGAAATTGTATGTTTTGGATAAACAGTCTTTTGTGCCATGTGATGATCACAATGAGATGAGTATCAACAATAATAGTTGTTGTTTAGAAAGATTTTTTAAACATACTTGTTCATCCTTTGCTGTACAATCATGTGGAAATAATCAGAGTAGCGCAGTTGAAGAATGGAAGGCACTAAAAATTTTCTCCCTCATATTTGAACAACTTGATTGGATTTTGCCTTTTGATATTTTGTTTGTGTCCTTAGAAAAGTCGAGGATGCCTTTTTCTCATGGGAGGGAGAATGATGTGAATGACAATATTCCAATATATACATCTTATGGCTACGGTTGTACTAAATGCTTTGTACAAAACAATGAGAATGACACAAAAAATGATTCATATATATACTATGCATATCTGTTGTTCTTTTTGTTTACTACACCTTCAGATGTGCATGACGCGCTAAATAGAAAATGTATGAATAATATATACATATACCATGCATATACGTTGTATACTTTGTTTAGTATAATTTCAGGCTATCAAAAGCCGAGGACGACTTTTCTTGAAGAAGGGGAGGATGATACGGATACAGACATGCTTAACGTTTTTTAGTTAAATATATTGTTTGACTGGAAGGAATTATTAAGCCACATTAAATATTATTAGGTGAACTCTAATTTAATTGGGTCATTAATTATTATGTTTAGAGATACAGAGCTACTACTATGTTATGTATTATATGCAGACCCATACTCGTTTTGTACAAACTTAAAGTGAAGATATGTTTAGAAGGTCTCGTTGATACTAGTACATCGTTCATCACTTCAAGTGTACAAGATGATGAGGACATTTCGATTGGACTAATTACACAAGCACGAGTTAAAAAGATTAATCAATAGGTGAACTTGCTCCTAGTTGAATTTGGTTTTAATTTGTATACGAACTGATTACTACTTGATGTTAGTATTTTAATTGTTCTTAGGTTTATAGATTAGGAGATTTTAGGACCCGTGAAGATTACTTGTTGTTTTGGAGTACATTCCCAGTTAGAAGACGCGTCACGCGAAGTCAATAGGGAGCACATCACTCAAGCGTCCAGCAGAAATAAAAATCAAGACAAAAAATTTAGCACGAAGCCAAGGTCAAAAGGGTAGCGCCCAGAGGCTGCATGCACCATCACAAAAGGATGTATGCATGCTGTGCACATAGCTGCACCATGGCAAAAATAATGAAAGGAGAGAGAGGCCTGGCTTTTTATTTGGTGCATAGCAAAGGGGGATCATGCATGCATCATCCATGTTGCATGAAAAGGAGTTGTGAATGGGAAGATCAAGGTGTGTGTGTAGATTAACGAATCCAAATTGGAGATGGTTTGATCACCAAATTGTGTGCATGTGGGCTATTTCTTTAATCTAAACTAACTTAGGCATGTGTGCTTCATCTAGTAGTCTAAAGACATAGGTTGAATATTTTGTTTTCTTTGTTGAGTCTGTAACAAACTTGATGGCCGAATGTCGGCCCTAGGCCAAGCTACGTGGGACTGCGTGATAAATAGCTGCACCCTTCATTGTATTCGAGGGACCACGATTGAATATATTATTTTCAAGAGAGAGTTATACGCTTGTTCTTCCTAGAGTTTGCCATTTGATTGCAACCTAGAGGGGAATTGGGCGTTTCTCTATATCGTTGTTCTTGTGATTCCTTGTGATTGTCAAGAGCTGCAATGTGTCTGCTTTGTGGTCGGATAGATGGGATCATGAGTGTGTGGTTGGATGAATTCTTTTGTCACAGGTTGCTATTCTGACAGCGGTTGGCGCCATCGGTTTGTTAGGTTGTACGGATCTAAGTAATCATTATCGATCCTACGTTGTGAAGATCGGGTACCTCGCATCAGATAACCTAGGATTCAACCACAATAGGTTTGAAAGAGAATGGAATAAAGTTGTTGTTTTATTAGAGAAATTGGTAGTATTGACGTGCACACAACGATAGTACCGAGCTGCGGTAGTACCAACATTCAATGTCTGGTACGACCACGCCACGATAGTTCCACGCATGTCAAGCCGTAGTACCGTTTTCTCTGAGCCGTTTCTAGGGCAAAACAATGCATGAATTGTTTGGTGTTTCTTGGATTGAATCCATGGAATCAATGCGCAAACATCATTAGAGACCAAATATATTGATTTGCTCAAGAAAACAACACTGAATCATTTGCATTATCAATCAAAACCTAGACTTGGCCTAGGGTTCTGAACAAGGCAAAAAACAAGGATTTTGATCCCATTTACCTTGTGGATCAGAGGAATTGAATCCTTAGGCATCAAGGAACTACCAAGGAATGAAGAAATCCTAAAGGGAGTTGGAGAATTTTTAGATTGGATTTGGAGGATCCTTGGGAGAGGAGAGAGAGAGAGAGAAAGGCATACGTGTGCAAGTAGTGGAGGAGAACGGAAAGTCCAAACGAGTGAGAGAGAGGGTTAAGGACCCGTGGGGTCGGCAGTTAATGCCCTCAACCAACTGGAGCGGTAGTATCGTAGTTTAATTGCCGATAGTACCGAAAAGCGGAAGTACCGCATAATACACAGCGGTAGTTCCGATTTTTTAGAACTGATATGAAACTGAACTTGGATATAAGAATTATGAAAATGATCTTTAGTTTTGCACTTAAATAAAAACCATTCAGGATCATTATGCATTAGGAAGACTAAAGGAAACCTTGGAACATAGTTTTTATGAACATAAAGATTTTTAGCAAAAATAAGTGAAAATACCTTTAAACAATATCTCAAACAACACCAAATAAGTATGAAAGTATGAGGCATGAGTTCAAGCAATATTTGAGTGGTCTATGATATTTAATTCATTCCTCAACTAGCAAAAGCGACTTTCATCTAATTGTTTGGTGAAAATGTCTGCTGATGGGTCTTCGGTCCTGATGTGGCTAATTATAATATCTCCCTTGCTCACATGATGTCTCAAGAAATGGTGGTGTATATCTATATGCTTGGTTCTTGAGTGTTGGATCGGGTTATTGGCTATTTTCACCCCACTATCATTATCACATAAAAGAGTCATTTTGTCAAATTTAATTCCATAAGCCATCAGAGTTTGCCTCATCCATAACAATTGAGCACAACAACTACCTGCAAAAACATATTTGGCTTCAGCAGTGGATACGGCAACGAAATTTTGTTTCTTGGAAGATCATGACACCAACGAGCTTCCTAATAATTGACAACTTCTCAAGGTGCTTTTTCTATCCACTTTACAACTCGTATAATCGTAATCCGAATATTTAATTAAATCAAATTTAGCACCTTTAGGACACCATAAGCCAATGCTTGAGGAATGCTTCAAACATCTTAGAATTTTCTATACGTCCGTCAAATGACACTCTTTTGGGGATGCTTGAAAGCATGCACACATGCAAACACTAAACATGATGTCAGGTTTAGATGCAATAAGATAAAAAAAATTACTAACCATTGATCTATAAAGCTTTAATTCTACTAGTTTACCTCCCTCATTGAGATCGAGATGCCCGTTTATCGCCATGGGGGTCTTGATAGGTTTTGCATCTTCTATGCTAAACTTCTTGAATAAATCTCTCATGTACTTTGTTTGGTTTATAAAAGTCTTATTCTTGAGTTGCTTGATTTAATGTCCAAGGAAGTAGCTTAGTTTTCCTATCATGGACATCTGAAATTTCTTAGACATCATATCACCAAAATTTTTGCAAAAAATCTTGATTAGTAGAATCAAATATAATATTATTAACATAAATTTGGTATACAAAGAAATCACCATTAATAATCTTAGTAAACAATGTTATATCCAGCTTCCCAATTTAGAATCATTTAGAGATTAGAAAATTTCGAAGGCACTCATACTATACTCTAAGAGCTTGTTTTAAGCCATATAGCACCTTGAAGAGTTTATACACATGATTAGGATTTTTAGGATCTCCAAAATTCGGAGGTTGTTCAACATATACAAGTTCTGATATTTTGCCATTTAAGAAAGCACTTTTAATATCCATTTGAAATTGCTTAATATCGAAACTTGAAGCAAAAGCAAGTAATATATGAATATACTCAAGTTTAGCTACGAGTGCAAATATTTCATCATAATCCAAACTCTCAACTTGAGTATAAACTAGAGCGACTAACTTTTCCTTATTTTTTTTACCACAATTCCATTTTCATCTTACTTGTTGCAGAAGACCTATTTTGTGCCAATCACTTTGCTCTTGGATCTCTCTATTAGTGTCCAAACATCATTGCAGACGAATTTGTTAAGTTCTTCATTCATTGCATTTACCCAATCCAAATCATCTAGAGTATCATCTACAATTTTTGGCTCCAGGGAAGACACAAAAGAGTAATATTCACAAAATAAAACTATACGAGATCTAGTTTGAATACCCTTACTCACGTCACCTAATATTTGATCTGTTAGATTATCCTTACAAATAGCATTGTGGATCTTTGGTGTTAGTGTTGAAGGTAGTTCTCCTTTATCTTTCAAATCAATTGCTTGAATATTGCTTGTTGTGGAAGAAGTGAGAGCTTCAACTTATTTTGATGAAGGTGATCCACTGGGGTACTCTTTGATTTGATATCACCAATTTGCATATTCTCCATTGCTCGCCTTAGTCTTTCATCACCTACATCATCCAAATTTTCTTGCTACAACCAAGTACTTTTCCTTTGCTATTATCCCCAAATGTGATCTTTTCATTGCTCCCTTTCTCAAATGTGGTGAACATCTTTCGGTCTCCGGTCATGTGTTGAGTGCACCTGCTATCAAACACCCAATACTTTTTACCAGTCTTGTAGTTCACATACGAAAGAAAATTAGGTTCTTTTAGGTACCCAAATTTGTTTGGTCTTTGGAGGTTAGTAACCAAGGCTTTGGACACCCAAATGACATTCTTTTTAGCACCTAAAATTGAAGTGCTAACAAATCTAGCAAAAATCCTACCATCCTTAGATTTTTTAAGCATATAACAAGAATCATACAATTCAATAGATGGAGTCTTACAAATAGGACAATTTTATTACATATGTCCTATTTCCTGACATTTATGGTAATACTTGCCATTTTGCCTCGCAAACTGTCTTAGGCTTGCTTGCTGATTTTTTTTATCTTTTTTGGGGACATATCCAAGTCCCTCCTTGTTGAATGAGCAGCTTTGCTCACTTAATAGCTTATCAAGGGTAGCCTTACCCATGAAGCACTTTTCAAGCTTTTGTTAAGCTTTGTCACTTGCTTATTTAGCTCATTATTTTCAACAATAAGCTTACCATCACGACTTAATATTAACATGATTAGAGTCAATATTAGAGCAACATGGCATATCAAGTAAGTTATCACATGAATTAAATATGTTAGCTTTAGCAATTGTTACACTAGGCATTTCATTTGAAATAGCATAAGTAATACCAATGCTAGTGTAAGATTTGCTATAATTTTCTTGGACAAGCAAGTTAAGAGTTTCCTTTAGTTCCTCATAAGATTCTTTAAGAGAGAGATGCTATCTCTTTTCCAAGATATTCATTTAATTTTACTAGCATGTCCATAAGCTCATCATAAGTGGGTTCATCATCATTAAGGGTTTTTACCTTTTCTCCTTTTTCCATGAGGCATGTAGGAGATGCGAAGAGGGATAGAGCCTCCTTGATGGCGATGTCGACAAGTCCCTTCTTTTTGGGGGACTCATCTTCATTGGAGTCAGAGCTCATGTACTCCTCATTGGAGTTTCATTCTCTGATGTGGGCTTTATTCTTTCCGTCTTTGTGAAGTTTCTTAAAAAGTTTCTTCTTACCATTGAAGTCCTTCTTCTTGGATGACTTGCCCTTGTTATCCTTCTTCATGAGGCAATGAGAGGCAATTTGCCCCTTCTAATCACACTCATAGCAACGAATGTTGTTATAGCGCTTGTTATTATAGGAGTGCCCTTTTCTTGCCCTTCTCATGACCAGCACTTCGGTATGAGCGTTTCTTCATAAACTTCTTCATCTTTCTTACAAGGAGGGCTAACTCCTCATTGGAGTCCTTCGCATTGTCCTTAGACTTATCACTTGATACTGCCTTGGCCTCGAAAGCGGTGATCTTCTTGCCCTTGGAGGAGGATTGTTCCAAAAGATCCTCTTTATCCTTCTTGTACAACTCATTGATGATGATGTTTTTCAAGAATTATATTGGCATCATTCTTGTCAACTCAGCTGAGTTGAGGTAGAGGGTCACCAACATTTCATATTTCTCCAACAATGCCCTAAGTATTTTCCTTACAATATCAACATCCGTTAGTGATGTGCCAAGGCCCTTGAGCCCATTTAAAATATTGTTCAGGCGAGAATACATTTCATCAATATCCTCATGAGGCAACATTACAAATATCTCATATTTAATCCGAAGCCTATGCAATTGGCTTCTTTGACCGTGGATGTTCCCTCATGGATTTTCGAGAGGGTAGTCCAAATATCGTGAGCAATTTCCGAATTGCTCACTCTATTGAACTCATCTATGTTCAAAGCACTAAAAAGAACATTCATAGCTTGAGCATCTAAATGAGCATTACGCATCTCTTATTCTGTGGGATGTAATGGATCAAGAGGCATGACGTAACTCTCATTTACAATTCTCCATATGCTCGAACTCATGGCCTTAAGATAAATAGACATTCTAATATTCAAATAAGAATAATTAGAGCCATTCAAAAGAAGTGCATTCCCTATAGTAATCTCCTCACTAGCCATCCTTTTCTCTCTAGATGGTTAAGTCTAAATCAACGAGAGACCAAACTCTGATATCACTTGTAGGATCAAGGATAACAGACTAGAGAGGGGCTGAATAGGGGGTTCTAAAAATTCTTGCCTTCTAAAACTAATTACTACAATTTATAGCTTGGCAAGATTTTAAAGCAATTCAAACCTACACAATTCTAGAATAGCTAAGGCACCACAAGCACAAGTTTCTACAAAAAATATATCTAGCACAACTAAATATGACAATTTTAATAATCACAATATGCTAGAAATGTAAATGCGGAAAGTAGAGGCAAAGAAATAACCAAAAAAAGATACTCGATGTTTTTCCCGTGGTGTCGAAGACTTATCGGTCTTCACTAGTCTACGTTGAGGAAAGTCCAAGCGACTTAGACTGGCTCCATGAATTAAGCCTCAACTCCTTAATCTACTAGTTGTTGCTCTTCCTTCGCTCCGGAGATGGTGAGTACCGAACCACTCGCAAGTTGGCGCTAGGCATCTTCACAATCTCCTTGAAAAAGTCATCTCGCAATCTCCCACCAAGGCCATCTAGGTGCCGACAAGTACCAAGAGTAATAAACCAAAACTTCGCTTGACGATGATCAAGTGCCAAGGATCAATCTAGAATGGATGTACTTGATTTTTGGCTCAACTACATCAAATGAATGCAAAATGTAATGAGAGTGCTCTATTGCTCAAGAATGTTAAATGAAGTGTCTATATTCTATGCTTGAGCTGGTGGGGGAGTATTTATACCCCTACCAACCAAATATAGCTATTGCAAGTAGATCCCTAAATTTTTCAGGGCGAGCGGTAGTACCTAGTACAATTTTTGGTACTATTGCACCTGCTCTGATGCAACAGTGACTGCTATATTAGAGCCTCTGAACTAGTCATTGAAAGTTAGTGTGGTACTACCGACGTTGTAATCGTGGTAGTTCTGATTTTCGGTAGTTCCGATTTCTGGAGCGGTACTTTTGTTTGTTTCGGAAACCAACATCTAGTCCTCTGGAAAAAAACGTACCGCCCGAATTTTCAGAACTTCTAGGTTCTGTTAGTACTGCTCAGGAGTTGTAGTCATACCGCTATGCGGTAGTTCCGTCGTTCTAACTCCGGTACTACCATTTTCCAGCGAAATAGAAGTGCTTTTAAGGGTGCTCTCTGGAAAAAAACTTTTTGGTACTTCTGGGTTTCGGTAGTACCGCTCAGGAGAGTTGCGGTCATATTGCTCTGTGGTAGTTCCGCCGTTGAAACTTGGGTACTACCAATATTTCTGGGAATGCACAGATGGCTATCAATTTTAATTTGAAGTGCATGCATGATCCTAAATTACTCTAAATAGCACAAGAATATGCTGTCAAGTTACGAGTCTTGATCCCTCTTAATAGTACGGTATTTATCTTATAATACGGTATTTCATCCTTTCTTCTAAGACCGGTAAAATAGAAAAGGAATCTTAGACTATTTATACCTTTGTCTTGAATCGTCTTGATCCTCGTGCTGACCTTTAACATGCATTTCTAGGTTGTTATATTCTTCATAGGATTATACTTTTTGAACACTCAATAAATATATTAGTCCCATATTCAGATATTGTTATTAATTACCAAAATCATTTTAAGGGCCTAGATGCTTTCACCGTCGTTGGCGCTGGTGGGATCCGGTCCTCGCATTCCCCGTTGACCATATCTGGTCTTCGTCCGCGCTGCTGGCCATCCTCGTCGGTGCCACCGCTGGCGAGGTCCACGCATGCTAAATGAGGTAACAGTAGCCCATCAGGCTTAACGTGCCCGAGTTGGCACGACACGGCCCGTGACCTCCTCAGACTGAGCCTAGGTACGAGATTGAACCCATGGGCCGAGATAGCATGGGCTGTTTAGTTAGCCGAACTAAACAAACCATGCCTAAACGGGTTGTGCTTAGCCAGGTCTGTGCCTGGCCACCCATTTGGCCAGGTTTGATACGAACCCAGCACCAACCATGCAACAATAAAAGAGCCGTATGTCTTTGCTGCACTGGCCAAAAGGAACAACTTTTTGACACAGTTTGGGGGTGATATGACGGTTCGCAAACAGAAACAACCACTAAATTGATCGGGTCGTATGTACTCGTGGCCTGAATAGGGTTAACAATTTCACTGAAAATTCGTTAAAATTTTAGACATTTCAGTCCCCTCTGAAATTATTTTGTAAAACCAAAATTTGAGTTCAAATTTAAATCTTAAGATGAACTTCAAATATTAGAGTAAATTTCATCGATATGTTTTTAATCTCTATCTCATCTATATCCAATATGTAGTTCACCTCTGCCATATTTAATAACATCCCCCTCCGCGATCTTTTCGACCTGTCTGTCTAGCTTTCTTTCCACTGAAATCAATAAATCAAATCCCGTTGCACGCTTGCTTGTTTGCACTAGTTTGTCAGTTAAAGCGACACCCGCGACAGCCAACCAAACGAGGCGAAAATTAAGGTAGCTAATGGCGGCTCGATCTGATCATCTGAAAAGGATCATTACCGAATCTAAACCACGATTTGGAGACGTGCAGCACTCCGCTTCCGCTTTCGACGTGGCAACCGCGACCGGCCACCCGCAGAATAAAAACCTAATCCTACCCGAAAACGATATTAACGCCCAAAGCAGACAGCTTTAATTGAGTCGCATTCGAATTAACCTGGAAGGAACATCTGCTGGGTCCTTTTAAGTTGTAGCGTTTGGCTTAAATTTTTGAGTTCTACTTGTTTGCAGGATAGAGTACGGAGAGAGACATTCACATGTGATTTTTGACCGATATAAATAAATTCGATAAGCGTTAGTACAATCGACTTGTAGATCTTATCTTTAAAAGATACATCATTTAAAAACTAGTTATAAGGGTGTGATCGTTTTGGCTTCAGATTTTAGCTTCCGGCTTATTTTTCACTATTCATAAATTTTATCTTTTTCTGAACTATTGGCTTTTTATTGAGCTTTTTTGCCGGTTCTTTTTTTCTGTATTTGTTTGTATTATACGTAATGGGCTAACATATTTTTATATTTTTTTATTTTTTTTAAAGTTAATTATGCTAAATAAGCCTTTGGCAGCTACAGTGTTTTTTCAGCCAGCTAAAGTGCTTTTCAACCATGAGCTACAAAAATAAGCCCAAATGATCACCATCTTATTATAGTGTAAGTTAAAAGTTATAAGTATGAAGCCTAAAATAACCTAGCTCGGATCTGCCCCCGTTTTAATCAGCACCAAACAAGGACGTGCACAACAAATCATGGCCCGTATGCCCCTATACCTGTCATTCGTCCACCAATTAACTCTAATCACCACAAGAGTAGGTCAAATTTAGTGGTCAAGATCAATCTCGGTAGATTTATTCAGAGAGTTTCACTGGACAGAATATAAAGGCCAAATTTCGTACGAAACAGTTTAGTTCCTATAAGAATTTAGAAAAAAATCTCGCATTTCAATCAGACCCTAAAAGTTTTTCATATGTACCGTTGCTGGTGAGGACCAGGGAGTTGAGGTCAATGCTCGTGTCGGGATGCTACTCACCCAAACGCAGGGGCCGGTAAGTACCACAAGTACATGGTGTAGATTTTGGTTTACTGATATTCCAATCGTTTTTCTTCTTTCCATCGCAAGTTAATCATGCCATTCTTTCTCTTTTTTTACTTGCTGCTTATGTCTACACACTACAGGGTTTCAGGATTGAAGTCCGCTGCATGCCTTCTCTTTACCGCCGTTTGCCAATCAAAAGAGCATACACCTGGTCGTGCAAGGGCGCATGCGCGCTACACGATTAGCGAGGCAATCGTCTGCTCGAACGTCCCGAGGCCGGCGGCCGCGGCGTACAGCTGGTTGAGCGCGAGAACGCGGCGAGCCGCCGCGAGACGGCGGCTTAGAGCGGTGGCCTCGGCGCGCAGCCTGGCGTTGGCGAGCTGGACCAGGGCGACGCGGCCGCGCGCGGTGTGCGCACGCGCCGCAAGCTCACGGTTGCCGCCCCGGAGACGCGCGGCGCGGGCGCGCAGCTCGTCGAGGTGGCGCTGCTTGCGAGCGCGCGAGCGGCGCGCGGACTCCCGGTTGGACATCCTCCGCCGGAGACGCCGCTCCTCGACGTCCGCGGCGGCGGCCTTCGTCGCCGGCGAGGCCGCGGCGGGATCTACGATTGGAAGCGGGTGTGCCACGGTGTTGGATCCGAACCCTTCGTGCTGTGGTGCGAAGGCTTGGAGGGCAGAGCCCGGGAGAGGCATGAGGGGCAGTACGGTAATTGTAAGGGAGGGGAGAAAGAACGAGGGAAAAGGGGGGGAAGAAGTGAAGGGCCGGGGTATTTATAGAGGGTTCAAGAGGGGTATTTTTGGTATTTTCTGAATCTTTGTAGCCCCATGTTTTAGTGTTTGGTGACCTGGCTGCTTTTTATATTACATATTTCAAGTATCAACTTTGTAGAGAATACATAAGCATACTGTCCAAGTGATGCATTACTTCCATCGCTCAAAAATGTAGTATGTCGTATTGAAGGATGTATAGTCAAACTTTTGCATTTTTTGCTACGCTACAAATTGGTTACATGAAAATAATGTCAAGAGATTTCTCTGAAAAAATGATTTTGTACTTTCTTATAGCAGTACTGCAGTACTAACGTAGTATTTTGATAGGAATTAGTGTTCAAAATAGAATATTTACGGTGAACGACATGTACTTATGAATGGTAAACCAGAGTACAGGATAAAGTCAAATCGCAGAGGATGGCTAGGTTCTTTGTCGCCTCACCAACTTGGCTTGTAAAATCGTCAAATCACACGGCTTATCACCACAGACATTGCAATCAACGTTGGGTGACCAATACCATCGAATTTTATTCTATTCCACTGCTGAATGGCAGGAACAAAAGCCTTTTCTGACTGCAGGACCAATTCTGGGAGTTCAACCTGACGAGCACGGTTTGGAGCCACGAGGAGAACCCCAACAAATTGAGCCATGGCGCTAAAATGCCCAATGGCATGCATATTTGTGAGCTAGCTAGTGAGATCGATGTTAGGTGATTTGATGGAAGATAAAACAAAACCAAATTTTAAAAGTAATTTGATTTCTTGTTTGATTTTGATTTCTCCTGAATCCTTGACTTAAACCCGTACCTATCCCAGCCATCCAAGCCTTTATCTCCCTGCCGCTTCGCCCCTTCAGTCGTTTTGCATGCGGATACTGTTCACCATATGAAAATATCACCTGATTCTTCTGCTCCCGCGCCTTCCCATTTCTTCCCGCCGCTGCCACACCGCTGCAATCGGTCAAAGACCGTACCACCTCGCCCCTCCTGCCTCTGACACCTTAAATGCTCCCGGCCACACGTCAGAGCAGCCGCCGTCGTTCCTGCTTTTCCTGCCACCGCCTCTGCTCTCTCTTGTCTCACGGCCGACAACCCTGCGCCGCAAATTCGAGCACCTTGAAACCCACCTTTGTTAGCAAGAGCTACCGTACACCCCTCATTCGTGCCATGATCCTTACCTGGACCAGCACCGTAGTCATCTCACATCCCACCGCCTCGCTGACCTCCCCGCTCTCTCTTTGCTCTCACTCTCTCTTTGCCCTTGACCGAAGCATCGTCGACGATCATCGGAAGACCTCAAAGTAAGCCAATCTTCAATTCTTCCTTTTCTATCCCTTTCGTTTCGATTTCTTTTACCTGCATCTTCTTCATGCCCTTAGTAACACTCCTGAAGCAAGACCCCAGCTTTCCAATTCCCTACTATGCTGGTGGCTAGCGCCACCACTCGACCATAGGAGGTCACCATGGACAGCTCAGTTTAGCCATTCCCGACCCAAACCACTACACCCCTAAGCTTCCCCTACCCCTAGAGATGCCCTATCGCAAATGATATTGTCCTCTTAACCTGTCGTTAACCCGTGCCATTCAAAAGTCCTAAGAAGAGGAAACCTCTCGAAACCAAAAATGGAATCCTCATGGCCCTATGAACCCACCCATATTTGTCAATTGTTGTTTCGACCATGGATTCTCCGACCGCTCCACCGCTTGAAATCTCCGACCGCCCCACCACTTAAACTGTTTGACCGCTCCATCACCTGAACTCTCCGACCACCTTGTAATCGAGATGAGCTTTGACCGCTCTGCTTCGAGTCCTAAGCAACACCACTCAAATGCCGTTCGATGTTCTTTAGCTACTCAAACACTGTTCGATGTTCTTAAGCCACTCGTACGCCATCCGATGCTCCTAACCTGCTCGAACGTCGTCTGTTCTTTTAAGCCACTCGGACACCGCCCAATCTCCACAGCTACTCGGACGTTGTCCAATCTTCATAACAACTCATACACTGTTCGATCTCCGTCAACTTTGCACTCAAAGTCGAACCTCGACTATCTACTCGACTTCATAGTAGTAACCGAAACTACCCGAGTACTCGAAACTCCTATGTTCTTTGAGTACACAGCAACAACTAGATAAGAACTAAACTCGCTATGAACAGTACCGAAACCCGTTACTGTTCATAAAACCCTAAAACACACATATATATCTATTTTGATCGTCTTGAGCCTATTTATGCCATTCCCAACCCCATTTTGCCAATTTAGACTTCGATAAAACTATAAACCACCCAAATAATATTCTGACTCCAAACCTAATACCGTTCATACTCGCAGCCATCACAGAAATCCATATAACCCCTATATAGCCATGTTGACCGTCTTGGACCCATTAACCCAATTCTAACAACGATCAACCAAAGCAGCCAAGCCATGTGCACCACCTAAACCCTAACCACACAAACGTATTTTATTTCTATCTCTTTGGTTATTTATTTATATTTTGTTCCCAGCTTGCATTTTGCAAAGCAGGAACTCATTTGCATTTGTTTTCTGCGCTAGTATTCGGACCACATGAGTTGGTCAACAAAAGAATTACATGAGCAGTTTAACCAGAAGACTGCAGTGAAATAATTAGAGACTATGGACAAAGGGGTTGGTCACATGTCTTTGATCACATTGAACCTACATTCCTTTAATGATTTAATTATCAGTATTTTTATTATGTTATTTGTGCACTGCTATTTCTTGTACATGAAATGTTTAGGATGATATGATATTAGTTATGTCCTACCGGCTAAAAAAACGCTGTTTAATTTGATGGCCATATTCACATTGATAAGACTTAGTAATACTAAATATATTCTTTAAATAATCATGGTAGACCAGGAACTTATCAGTTTTAAACTACTAAAAGTTTTGGCATTTTGTTGGTAGAATTTTTAAAAGAGGTTCTACGATAAGGAGACATCATGGGAAGCCTCGGGATGGTCGGGTCCCATGACCTTATCCTAGGGTGGAGGCTTGGACTGGAAAAATGACAGTGTGGATGGACATTGAAATAAGGGTTTGTGGATGAAAGTTGCCGCAGTGAAAATATAAGGACTAGAACCTTATGCCAAGTAAATAACATGGTGATCGCTCAACCACAAGGGTTGATTCGCCAAACCTGGTTTAGTAACTACTCAAATCCGATTGAATATCTACAAAGGGTGGAGGGAGACTGAGGGAGTTTTTGTGGTATGGAGGGGGAAACCATACTTAGCAACAGTAGATCCACTTCGAATCAGGCAAGGCCGCGGGCCACCTGAGTTTGTTGGGAAACATTACCTACTAGGTAGAGGTTATATAAAGAATTAAGTAGTGAAAGGTCTTATTTTCTTAATTTAGTCATGCGGGTTAAGAGATCTTGTGGGTAAATATGTGTAACTTTATAGAGTCATAACTTAATAGTATTCAAATACGACGTACTTATGATAAATGAAGCTATGTTTAATGGGTGATTCCAAAGTGAAGCATAAGTATATTTGGAAATGAATTGGAAATATTGAAGTCTGGTAATCAAGTTTTTTGAAATCCCAATTCATTAAGAAGTTATTATTCTTTTGTGTTTAAAAATGGTTACAAATAAAATTGTATCCACAAATTCTTTAATAAAACCACTATATCCCCGTCCTTTGGAAATCATGGCATGTAATTAAATAGTGTTTCCTCATATGATTTGTTGAGTACAGTTGGTTGTACTCAGTCTTGCTTCATTTTCCATCAACATAGAGATCAAGAGAAAAAAGGATGTTACAAATTTTCGTGTTAGAGTTACGACCGCACTCAAGCATTTTTATGGGAGTTTTCTTCAGATCTTCTAATTGTAAGTTATATTTTGTGCTTGGACGCCCAGAAAGCTGTTAAAATTGACCGTTAGGTCTTATTTTAATCAAATTAACCCCTTTTTAAATGTCTGTGAGTAGGTATGATACTTTTTCTGTCCGCAACTGAACTCCTAGGCTATTACAGGACGTACGATGGTCTTGTTTCTAAAAACAGGGTCGTTACAGAAGATACGCAAATCACGAAGACTTTGAGCTTAATCACGAAGGAACGGACAAGATATTTATCTCCTCTCACATTCATGGTTTGGAGCCATAGGTCTAATGTCACTCAAAATAGTTTTTGGCTTCTAGCTAGCTTTTAAAAACTAAAACCCATTTTGAATGCATTAACTTCTTAACGTGTTTTTTCTTTTTCTTTTACATTGTCAATGGAGATATAACAGTTTTTTTCTTTTTTCTGTAATTGAATATCTCACTTACAAAATAACAGCCACTATATTGTTTATTTTAAAAAATCATCAGCAAAAGCTATTTTGAACTGGACCTATAATACATTCGGCCCTTCCATCCAGTTAGATTATTTCTTGTGCCCATGGATGTAATCGCTAACTACCAGAGCATAAGGGTGGAAACAGGATAAATTGGCGTGCTTTCAACTCCTCGTCCATATGATTCACTGCTCATGAGAAGCGGCAATGTATAATAGAAGCAACACGCAGTCGGATGGTCTGGACTTGAGTTCATTTCATCCTGGCTGCTACTCTATTTTATCTTTAGTTTTTGTATGATTTATCGCCTTTTTTCCACAAAGCACAATACTGTATTAACACATTTGCATGAAGAACAGTACTCTTAAGTGGGTCATGTCTTTTTTTAGGGGTTTTTGGCATGGCTCCTATTCCTAGCTTCTTGTTTGGAGCAGGCGGAGCCATGCCAGATGGGGTAGCTCCGGAAACTTGGATTCTCGAAGCTGGGCAGATCTGGAGTGGGTGCTAGTTCATTTTTGTGGACTAGCTTTGGGGTCACTCTCACCTAGAGCTAAGGCATTAGTTAGACTTTGCCCTCGGAGATGAGGGGTATTTCCCTGCAATTTGCCATTGGGCAAAAAGGGCCAACCCCCAACTCAATAGTCCATTCACTCGCTCTCTCGACTCCCCTCAATCTTTCTCTCGTGACTCCCTCCTCTCTCACTCCAAACCCTAGAGGCGATGGCGGATGGAAGCCCCGATGAGGCTCTACACCTAGCTGACGAGTGAAGCTCCTCCTCCCTCCTCGGCAGCACGCGAGATCCTCTCAAGGATGGCAGGCGTGGGCAAGGCATGACACTCTCCATCATTCTATATCTAGATCCGAGTTGTTGGCTCCTTGCTATGCAATGTACTGGTGCCAGCAATGAGGGAAGCAATGGCGAGCACGGCTACGTGGGGCGGACATGGTGGTCATGGTGAGATTTGGCATGCAGGCACAACACGAGCGTGATGGATCTGGCTGTGGCCTGCCATGACATGCGACGAGCATGGTAGTGCACCCCGAGCGTGATGAGTGGCGAGTCACGGTGTGGCAGAGACCGGGGTGCTGCTATAGCGTCCCGACAAGTCCTCGGAAGTGGTAGCCCATAGAGAGGTCTCCATTTTGTTCTTTCTCTTTCTCAAAAAAGCTCAAATGTGGAAGAAGTGTGACAACGCCAAAATTCCCAAAAAATCATGCAGCTCTCTTTCGTTCTTTAAGTGTTTTCACTGCAGAGATTGGAACCATTCTAATGTGCTGTACTCTCAGTAAATGGAGTTGTGTCAAGGGGTGATTCTCGAGCTGATGCATGAAGCTGATGGGCCAGTGGTCATTTTGCATAAGTGAATTGGTCGGAGGTGTGGTTTGTGCTCTGATACGAGTTTGGTTTAACTGAAATGCTGTACAATGTAACTTAGTGGGGTATTATACTAGTCAGAATAGATTTGTGTTAAGCTCTTCTTGGTGAACTATCCTTGAATCCTTGCATTGCATTATGAAAGTTACTAGTCATAGCTTGTTGAGTACTTCTATATTTATTCTTGTATATTTTTGTTCAGACCACGAGTACTGCAAAGAAGAAGTTGCAGGTTAAGACCACTTCATTGGAGACGACTTCACGTTTCAGGTCATGCTTACACTCAAGTGTAACCTATAGAGTACTAGTCAGAGATCCCAGGTGGCCTGTACTCGAGGCCTCTACCTTCAAGTATCAACATTTTGACTTGTAACCGAAGTGAATTTGGCCTGAGGGCTCTTATAAAACTGCTTTTGACTACTAAGTCATATTTTGTATCAAACTCTAGTTTACTAATGTATTCGCTAGTTATGTTGTGTATCAACTTTGTGTACATGCGACTGAATCCTAGGCAGTCATGCGAATGCAGGTCAGCTCCTCGAGTCACCATGGAGAGGTCCCCACTCGAAGTGGTCTGTAATTGTCTCTATTTCTCTTGCTGTTCTTGCTGAAATGTTCTTTTGGTATTGAAACATGGAAGAAAGAGACATGCTCTTGTTGAAATGTTCTCCAAATAATGCTAAAATTTGTTTCTTGGTGTTCTTGCCAAAATGCCATGATTTGAAGAATCTTTAGGTGTGATTTTGCAAGTCCAAATTTCTAATTGTCCCTCAAAAAATGCTGCTAGCAGCAGATGAAATGTTCTTCAAATAATGCTCAAATTTGTATTTTAGAAATTTGGATGTGATACAAATTGAAGGGAATAAGTTAAGTAATATTTACAAATTGGATTCAAAACTAAGGATAGTCTTGACTTTTTGCATAGAACCCTCTCGTTTTTGGACCCAGAGCTAACCTTTTAATCAAACACTTTTTCTAATAGCCCCAGATTCTCAGATAAATGGATGCAATGAGAATCTAGGAGCTGGAATTGAAAAATAGAAGCTGGAGCCATACCAAACATACTCACCAGACTTTCAAGAGAGCATCCAAAAAACAGAAAGAAAATGTAATCAAGTCTATTTTGACAGGACTATTTAATTAGGTCTTAGTCTTTCAAAAGCTATAGGTTACACAAAGATTTGCCTTTAGTAAAATAAATGAACTTTATGTGGACGGTGTGCTGAACCACTGGACAGCACAATCCCCCACAGGGGAAACCAATAAAAATCTGATGCACACAATCCAGTGCTAGCTAGTTGCCGCAATGTCACCAATCATTAGTTAGGGAAGGGAAAAAACCGCCGTTCGTTTGATACCGTACATTGTTCAAGGAAACTGCAAGTCTGAATAATCCGCTCTTTTCAGTTTTAGCTTTTAACTTCTGACTTTTGATTTACTATTCTTTTTATTTTATCTTTTTATGACCTTTTGGTTTTTAAGGGTTTTTTTGTCTTTTCTTTTTTGTATTTTTAATTGTCTATGATGGGTTAATCTATTTTTTCTATTTTAATTTTTTTAAATTTAATTACGTTAAATAAGCTACTATCAGTACAGTAAAAAATAAACCTACTGCAGTACAAAAAATTATAAACCATCACTAAACTAAGCATCATCAAAGTCTCACTAAAGCTTGCTCCTTTTGGATAAAGCATACTCCTAGCTGGCTGGCTATATGCATGCCCATACATTTGATCCCAACAATTGCAACTAGTGGGCGGCACGAGAGATGAAGCCCCAAAAGAAGATGAGATGCATGCACGTCTCCTCTTACCTATCTCTCAAATCGAACTTTCCTTCTCGATCGCCCATGAACGCAGTACGCATCGTTGCCTTTACGCTTTCAGCAACCGGCCGGCAGTGGCTTTGTTTCGCCATAACTAGCCATACAGGACATTGCATCTTGCTCATAGTTGGTTACCTTCATTGAACCACGAAATACTATTTTTTAAATTAATGTCTATGTTTTGAATTGGAGTTGAGTATCACTAGGTTGGTGATATGCATTGGCTCTTTCTTTCTTTGAAATGGCTAATACTAGTGATAGACTTCAAAAGTTTGAATTTTTTTTTAAAAAAATCGCTTTTTATTCGGTATTACAAAATTACACCCGTGATTTTTTTTTACAATTTTAATTGCATGTTATCGTACGGTTGGGCAACTTGGGCTAATCGCCTAACTGTTGGGCGAATGTATCCAAGTCGTCGAACCATTGGGTGACTTGTCCATGTCGCCGCCCAATACTTGGGTGGCTTGGACAGGTGTCGCCCAATGATTCAATGACTTGGACATGTTGTAGCACCCCACATAACCATATGGTATACTACTATAGAACGTCATCGCCAAAATGAAGACTAAATAAGAACAACAAAATAAATTACAAAGAGTTTAAAACTTTATTAACACTTTAATAGAGAACTAACGGAAGCTGAAATAAATATTTAAAACATGGGACCAGTCCACTTCTAACCAAATAAAGAATGAACGAAACAACAAAACAGTGGCAAACCACGGTGCTGAAAACTCAAGTGCTCCCACCCATGCATGATGCTATTACTCCACTGGCCTTTTACCTGAGACTGAAAAGAGCAAGCGTGAGATTTGGAAATCTCAGCAAGTACCCAACAATGGTCGCAACACAAGACTAAAGACAAGTAATGCAACCACATGAAATAAAGGGCAAGCATGACAAGTAAGCAATGGACATAAGGCAAACAATGAACAACTGATATCGGAAATACTGTCATGAATGGAAGATGGATATTATGAGAACTGTGTATTAAAGATATTTGTTATGTGACAAGTTATAGCAAGTTATAGCAAGGGTGCCGGTGACCTCATCCTACATACCCGGTTATACGAGAATAGCCAGGCACAACCTTGTCCTCGACTGTATAACCACAGACGGGGTGTAATATCATGTGTAACGAGAATGTAGGCCCCCCGTACGTTACCAGGTTGGGTGGAAATGACCCCTATATGTGGGTAGTCTCGGCCTGATAACTCTTAGTTCGTTATTTAGCGAATTATCTATGATATAATTAGAGAGTTGTGATTGAATTAAGGTAAAGTTATGAGAGTAATGATTTAATCCAATGAGACTGAAGAGACAGGATTGGTGAAACTAGGTGATAAAGTAACCGATACATCATGGACAGATTAAATAGAACAAAATTAAGGTAACTAAGAGATGGCGAGAATAAGACTGTAATAAAGTTATGAGAAGTCAAAAGATGTGCTAGGGTTGAAAATGGAAAGATATAGTTTCTGGTAAGAGGGCGATGTGGAATAATGATAAGATGATAGTGATATAGTAATCAACCTAAAGAGGTATTATAATGTAGCTCACACAAGTTTATCAACCAATCAAGTTTTGTTATGTGATAAGTAATTATTAGTCAAATTAACATTTATTAAGGTATAACGATCATGACTCACATAAGGAACTATACGGGCAATACATCATGATATTGAGAGGATTAAACACAGAAACGTGATACTTAAAGGACTGCTAGTGATTTTAACATAAGTCTACAACATGACCACCCGATACCCCCATTAACGTTTAAGCATGAACTCTAAACATTACTTAAAAGCATGAATCTTATAACATCATTAACAGAGTATTATAATAAACCTAAAGGAATGTGAAATAAGATAATCTAGAACATCATGGCAGGAATACAATATTAAGGGTATATAACCAGCAAGCATTAACAATATGATAAGGACTAGACAAGCATTAACAATATGATCATAACTAGGCAAGCATAATAATAACCAGGCAAGCATGAATACTATAATAACAACCAGGCAAGTACTAGAGAGAGATGGTAATAACCAAGTAACTTTGGTGACAGGATATTAGCCAGGTAAATTCAGTGATATGATAATAACCAGGTAATTCATTGATATGATAATTGTACTTGATGACAATGGCAAGGAGTAATCATCAAAGATGTGAAATGTGGAATTAAAATAATTGGAGATAAGTTCATGCACGATTACATGGAGGGAAAAGGATTGCTAAGGTTGAGGACAGGAGATAAAATCAGATGGGAGATGAAGAAGGATAATACAACGGTGGTAGGATCCATAAATGATTCTCACCCAGCATTACAACTAAACTCACACCAAGGGATTGTCAAACAACTAGATTTTATTACGTGATAAGTTGTTATTAGTCAGGTTAACAATATCATACATAATTCCATCGAAACCAATCAAGCAATAACATACAAGTAATGAATCAGGGAACCGGTAATTCAATATATCATTCCGAAGCTAAAGATTACTAGTGGTTAGCCTTATGTTGAAGTCACTCCTATACTACCCCAACCATAATTTAAACATCAATTAAAATTACTAATTAGAGCTTGCAACCTAGACATTAACTCTAGCATTCCAATACATCTAAGAGTCTAAGGCATTAATTAACATCAAGCATTGCAATATGGAAATATCTAATAACATGTGACCATGCAATCATCGTAATGTAATAATTATGGTCTACTTGATGGGGTTTGGGCTCCGATAGGGCGAAGCGGTTAGGAGGCCTGCTGACCCGTGTTCCCAACACCTCGAGGTTTGACTGTACTTGTGGCTACGTGGGAACTGGGGCACTGTTGAGCTGCAACCCGTAAGGACCTCTGCCTGGTCCTCCACGAGGAAGTTGCTCACATCCCCTAGGATTCGTCGTGGGGGGATAGGTGAACTCCTAACCGTTGCATCATTCCTACAAGGCAGGTATTACTTATTCGTGTAATATATCAACATGAAAAAACCTTAGGAGACAAAACATACCTTCCAAGTGGGTCATAGCCTGCGCCCAACTGTCGTACCTACCTTGGCCGAACAACATGTGCTGCCCTGCCGAAGCTAGCTAGGGGTCCAAAAATGACGATGACGCTGGTGCGTATGGACGTGTCCACCTTGACCCTCTGGCCTAGCCCAGCGGCGACGGTGTCGGTGCCCGACGGTAGGCACGTGGCCATGCTGATCCTCTAGCCTGGTCAGGCAACGGCGAGGCCTGTGGACGTGGGCCTCTGGAGCCTCCTACCTGAGTTGCAGGACATGGTGGCCTCAGTGTATGCGTCGATGTGGCAACCTCTGAGAGCATCTTGCACAATGAGAGGTCGAAGGCACGCTTCTCCCTCTTTTAGATCCGATGGACAATGCCCAGCAGCTTGTCTTACGTCACCTCCAAACCATGGGTGACCTTGTCCACGATCGATTCGGTGTCCATCACAATCTCGGCAGTGATGTTTGTCTACAAGAAATACATAAAAGCATCAAAGTAGTAATTGTGGTAATTGTACTCAGATGCTTTGAAGCATGAGAGCACCTATCGTGTGGGCGAAGTTCCGCGCTAAGTGCACGAGGTATGCATTGGTCTGTGCTGGTACGTGAGCGGGGGAGGGTCGACGACCCACACTAGCTTGGTACGTGTTTGCAGAGCGTACTAGCATAGGTATTCATCGTACATGTTGTGGTCATATGCGGTGGCCTCCTGCACGAAGTCCTAGAGTGCCTCCACCTACTCCTCCAACCACAGTGCCATCTTCGCGGCCCAGCTCATCCCGCTACCACCGCTCTTATTGTGCCTGCGAAATGTAAACTGCAATTAGAAGGCATCGTAATAGAACTGCCAAAAAATTTAGGGACATGTGTTGTGTGTAACTCACACGTGGACCGAGTCAGGCACCCAACACCCAACGAGGATAGGAACAGCCTGGCGGAGGCCAAACTGGTGCATCACCCTGTGCACCACGTAGTCCTCGATGAACACACTGAAGACAAGCTTCTTCTGTGTGAGCCAGTATGCCTAGTCACACAAGCATAGCAACAAGAGCCTGGAGGGGGTGCGGTCTGCCATCTCCCTAGTATAGTATGGCTGCTAGGCATGTCATTAGTGGTGAGGTGGTCGAGGTGCTCGACGAAGTTGGTGTATACACGAGTGACCTTCAGGTGTGCAAATTGTGTTTTCAGGCCAGAACAGTGGTTACAAAGGATGACCTATAATGTACGTATATTAAAGACTTAGAAGAGCACGTACCCGTCTATGGCACCAAAGGGAACTTGCAGTAGGCTAGTCCATGGTGCCCCCGTGGTACATATCCGCATGGTACGGACCACTGTCGACCAGCATCGGTCGTACGAGGGGGAAGCGCTCTAACGACCACAGCTACAGCAGGAGGGCGCAACTTGTGAGGATACGGGTCATCCACGTCCTGCGGCAAGCGTCACACATGTTGCGGTAGGTCATGACAAGTACAGCTGAGCCCCAACTGATGTGCACCTCATCCCCATCGACGATGGCCTTGCATACCACATGAGGCAGGCGTCGATAGAGTCACCGTGGTTGCTGGTAAGTAGTGCCTAGCCGAACAGCCACAACAAGTATGCCTCCAAGTGCTGTGACTCTTGGTACTCGTTTGTGTCTGGGTCCATCCGCTCGACCTATGCACAAACAAAAAATTAGTAAGCCTGTCATATGGCAAGGATAGTGCATCACTAAATAGGGAAAATTGATAGCATACGTACCCAAAATTGCGAAAACCAACGCATGGGTGGGCCATGCTTGTGTCGCATCAAGAAGACGTGGTACGCTACCGCGGCCTTGGCTGGAAGAACCACATCAAACCTGCCCAGCAGGTCATCGCGCCAGTTGCCAGTGCATCCTCCGGGGAGGCAGCCTCTCCTGTGATAGGTCAGCCGAACAGCATCATGATGTACTGCAGAGTGGGCGCCATCTCCCCGAATGGGAGGTGGAACGTGTGCATCTTGGGCTGCCACCGGTCCAATAGAGATGTCAGCAATGACCAGTCAAACGGGAACCGTCGTGACTACTCTGAGCCAGCCTTGACATCCTCAGCCTCCTCGATGAGCTCCGTCCTCGTCGATGGCCTCCACCATCTGCGAGAGGGGTAGAATGCCGATGTCGCTTAGCCTGTAAAGCACAAAAACTAAGTACATACCAAAAATATCATAAAAAGACATGCCATACTTTGTACAAAACCTGTCTCTCTAGCATGGGTCTAGTCTCCAAGCTTGTTGGGGTGTCCGTGTATGGACCACCTCTAACTCGGTCTCCTAGTCCCCGCCCTTAGGATACGGGACCCGATGGCTCACACAGTGCTACGCGTCAGCGTGTTGGTCCAGCAAGCCGAAAGACCTGTCCGAACCACCAAGGACGTGAGCCATATCTGCAAATTGATTTTAAGCTAGCAATTACAACACAATTACTTACGGATATAACAGAAAGTAAATCCTAAATATAATAATTAAATGAATTATACTAAGGCGTCCCTGTGGGATCCCTCAATTTTGTTTTAGTCATTTATGGATTTTTACAACTCAAATGCTATTTAAATCGTCACGTATAATTTAAATCTCTATGTGTAATCTTAAATCGTTGCATACTATTTTAAATTGGCGCATCCTATTCTAATTGTCATGAACAGTTTTAAATCTTTCAATGCCTATTAGTTATTATAATAATTAACAATACTTATTACGAGGTTTCTACAATTTATAAGTGACTAACAAAATTAACTAGGCCTTCAAATGCACAACAGAGCGATCTAAACGGCAATATAATTATTAACAACTAAATTACTGTTAGTTTCTAAATTACAAATTTAATGATTTCAATTGCTATCCTATCATGTTTTAAAAAATAATTGTAGAAAAAATACAGAAAACTCACCATCGTTGATGTGCAGATCCCTCCTCCTCTCTTCCCCCTGCTCTTCTCTCCTCCTCTTCCTCCTCTCCTCTCTTCTTCTCCTCCTTTTCTTTCCTCCTCTCCTTCTCACCTCTCCTTCTCTTCTCCCAACGGTTCGACGACTAGGGTCACCCAACGGTTTGGTGACTTGGACACGTGTCGCCTAATGGTTGGACGACAAGCCAAAGTCACCCAACCATGCAGCAACATACGGTCAAAACTGCAAAAAAAATTCACAGGTATAATTTTGTAATACTGAATAAAAATATAATTATTTAAAAAATTCACAAAAGTTTGGTTGGGCTAGCATAGTAGATGTTTTAGTTGCAACAGGCAGCCCTCGAGTCTCACACAGAAAGATTGCCTGTATTATGAGTAATAGTCAGCTGCGGAACTAGAAAATTTATAATGGTGTGCACATTTCACATGCACAATTTTGTAGTCTTGTACAATAGTTTCATAACATCTAAACTCCAGTATATAAGTTCAAAATTTGTCAAAACTACAATACAAATTGGTAAATCTCCAAATTCGAAATCCTAAACTGGTAAATCGAAATCAAGAAATTATTACAGTCTATGGCTGTGTGTTGGTACGCGCCCACCATGCCACTAGCTACTCTCGTGTAGGCGCTGAGCCTGCCGCTGCCTGCTTCCGTGGGGCCGCGCCTTGCGCCCGTTGATGCCTGCTCCTATGGGGTCGTGCCCTACCCCATGCAACGCTGCTACTCTGTGCACTGCGTCGGTGTCAGGCCTGGTGGTCTGCTGTTGCTTGCATGTGCCTATTCAGTTGCTCCCACTGGTGAGGTGGAGACAAAAGAATTAGGGTTTGGAAATTGGGGAGGAATTAGAAATGAAGGTGGTTGTGGGCTGGTTTCGTGCATATGGACCAGTGTGGGGTTATGAGTGTGCCATTCGTTGTGGGCTGGGCCAAGAATGTAGCATTAATCCAGTAAAACATTTTTCGATTTTTGGGCGTGTCTGGGTATATCGGGCACCTCTGCTAGCTTTGCCCCTATTACTGTTAGAGTATTTGGGCCTCAACCCAAATGACCCAAATAATAATTCCCATAAATCACAAAGGCCTACTCATGCATGGCACGTGGTTGGACTATTAGTCTCATATTGCTCACCAAAAGAGAGTCATACCCATTTATAAGGGAGAGTGGGTATGGCTATGGTGAATAGAAGCAAAGGAAGACTACACACGTGCGCTCGCTCGCCTTGCCACGCCATCGCCTACCCACGCGCGGTGTGCGCATGAATGGTGCTGTGATTTTAGGCCTGGCTGCTTGCATAGACGCAGTGTCCTTTTGCACCTTGCATAATTTTTTAAACTTGCACTCGTAGTTGATTTTGGCAGTAACGACGTGTGCACTAATGCAAACATTACAACACAATAAATTGTGTTTAATGTGTCAGTTACTGGTTCATGCTTAAAAGAGAGAAAGTGACTAGAAAAGCATTGTCTTATGCTCTCTCTCCCTCTCATTCTTCTTAGTGTTCTTGCACCGAGTTGCTTCGGGTTCCCCATTCCTTCACCAATGTGCACCTGCGTGGGAAGAGCATTGTCTCCAAAACCATCATTACTCAAGTCCTATATGCAAAGGGGCAAATCAGGTTTTTGGGAAGAACTTTTCATGATTGCTCGCTTCTTCTTGCAACCCTCCTACTAATCCTAGTACTCGCTAGGAGTGAAATATCATTTTTTACTTCCTTAGTTATTTGATATATGGAAGAATATCATGCTATTATTCTTATTGTTTAGTAATCTGTTGAGAATCTATAGTACATATTTATTTGCAATCTGCAAATTTTCATTTCCTTCTGTTTATCGGTTTAAATTAGTTACTAAAGTACACTATTTTCTAACATTCCAAAAACCTGATAGACACTTAGTGATGGCTAGCTTTGCTGAGGTAATGAAACCGGACAAGTTTACTAGTGTGAATTTCAAGAGATGGCAGATAAGAGTCCAGTTGTAGCTCTCAGCTATGAATATATTTTGGGTCGTGTCTCCATGACCTCACACCACCAAAAGGTAGAGAGAGAGTTTGACACGACTACGTAGTATTTGTCAAATGCATTCTGAGTGTGTTGTCTGACTAGCTCTGTGTTGTGCACATGCACATGAAGAACGTTGCCAAGCTGTGGGAGGCACTCAAACATAAGTTCGCTGCCTCAGATGTTGGCCGAGAATTGTGTGTCATGGAGCAATACCATGACTATAGAATGGTTGATAACAATTATGTGGTCGAGCAAGCTCAAGAACTACAGTTCATCGTGAGAGAACTCGCACACTTTGGTTGCAAGTTGCCGGACAAGTTTGTGGCTAGAGGCATTATTGCTAAATTACCTCCATCCTGGAGGAATTTTGCTACAACTTTGAAACACAAGAGGCAAGATATTTCTGTTGAGGATTTTGTTGCTGGTCTTGATGTTGAAGGAAAGGCCTGAGCAAAGGATGAACCAAAAGTAGTCAAGGGATAGGCTAGCGCTCATATTGTGCAGCATGCTACTAATGTGAAGAACAAGGGAGAAACCAAGGTGGTTCCAACCACGAGTCCTAAAAAGACCAACAACAACAAAAGGAAGAAAAATGTGGAGAATGTTACATGATATGTCTGCAGTGACATGGGCATATGCCATGCATTGCCGTAAATGTAAGGTATCGAAATTCAGCAAAGGCAAAATACTACCAACATGACTATTGGTGATGCCGGAGGATCTGGGTATGGTAATTTACTATTGGATCCCAGAGCAATAACTTCTGGATCCTTTAAATTAATCGCACTAGTCCAAGATTAGTTTGTATACATAGTGGTAACAGAGATACATATCATACACAATGACAAACTTTATTTAACTGAATATGAGCTCGATGGTCAAAGTTTACATCCACGGCCCATAGGCCAAAACTAAAGATAAGAATAGAAGATAAAACTGAAGCAGAAGAAGCCTAACAAGCTTGCTCACAGGTGAACTACAGTAAGACGCGGCCTATATGTCTTGATCCTCACCAAAGTCGATGCAGTCCTCCTCTGAGCAATAGAATTAAGCAAGGGTGAACACATAAAATGTACTCCGCAGGTTACACAGGAAAATGCACAATAATGCAAGGCTGGCAAGTGAAGGCATATAAACATCATTTAAAGAAATACAATAAATAGACTAGAAATTACTAAATTTGATATAGGAAATAAAAACAACATTGTAATCTTTTAGACCGTGTGGATGGTCATGAATAAAATGATGATGAATAATTGACATTTGGATTGCTTTGGAATTTGCATTTGCGAAAGTTTTAGTCGATTGTAGTCAAAGATTTTGAATCTGAGTGATTTCAATCAGTTTTGAGTGACACCAAGCGGTTTTGGTGTGCTTCGAGTGGTTTCAATCGTGTTCGAGTGGTTTCAGTCTGCTTCATGGATGTTCGAACCAATCCGATCGGCTAAGTGACATTGAACGACTATCGAGCAGCAACGGAATATCAGACGATGCTCTGCTTCAAGGATGTTCGAACCAGTCCGATCGGGTAAGTGGCATCGGACGACTATCGAATAGCAACTGAGTATTAGATGACGTTTGAGTGGTATTGGAGGATCGGACGATATTCGAGTACCATCGCAAGATCAAACAACAGACTTCGACCTTGTCCAACTTCGACTACGTCCTGCTTCGACCATGGCAAAATGACCACGGTAGGTAGTTATAGATTTTATTGATCGTACTCGATAGTCAGAGATATTTTAGGTCGATGGTCAAAGGCGTTGCAGTCGATGGTCGTAGAGTTCATAGTCTTGTCATCATAGTCGTACACAATGCGGACTATTGTCGTTATCTTCGTGTTTAATCGAAGGCTTTGCGATTGATTGCCGTAGGCTTCGTGGTTTGTACTCGTAGACTTCATTGTCGGTTTGAGTGCTTCATTCTTATGATTTTCAAGTTCCTCGAGTACTCGTGCTGGGCTAGTGGTTAGCTAGTCAATACGTGGTGATCAGTGATTGGTGGTTGTTGCGACAGTACCAGGTAGGTACTCGGTGATCAATGAATAGTGTTCGGAGGAACAGTACTCGCAGGTTTCGGTACTTGAAAGATGGGAGTACTTGGTAGTCAGAAGGACTCAGTACTCGATGGTCGTGGTTTTCGCGATCAGGTCTAAAGTTGGTGTTTTAGAAAGCGACGGAATTACTGGTCGTGCTAAGTGGATTTCTGGAGAGTAATGGTATTTGTGGTCATGGAAGAATACCATGACAAAGGTAATGATGGAAAGACAAGAAAAGACAAGGGTAGCGCATTAAAGTTTTATTTTATAAAATAAATTTGAAGCTCTTCTACTAATGACCATTCTAACTAGGTCATGTCCTACAATCAATTTGGCTCTTATACCATCTCTGTCAAGACCGGATTTCCAAATCCGAACCCTCTGTGTATTACTCCACTAGTCCCAGATCAAAACTAGTGCACACAGTCAAACAGTGATAATTGCATAACCAACAACACTTTATTATAATAAAAAAGAGTACATGCCTTATAGCTAGTTTATCAAAACTAAGGTTACAAGGCCTCTCAAATTAACAAAACACAGCGGAAGCAAAATAAAACTCTGACGATTACCCATCAATACGTCATAGGCAATTGACTAGGGAAGCACAACCTAGTACTCTGGAAAACCTTCATCGAATCCACACGCGAAATAGTCCTATGCTCCTTCTTGATCTTCATAACCCTCTGAGAGTTGTTTTGAGTGTAGCATATGAGTACATAAAGTAATCCACAAGTCTTGGGAAAAATGCAGTAGATGCAAGGCTTAACAAAAAAGGATAATGTGGTTCTTTTGCACAAAGCAGCATTATGTTTCAAATACCATAATTAAATTCTCAAAAGCATCAATTTAATAAAGTAATTGCAATAATAGAAACTAAATAAACTTTCTAGTCAAGGTTCCAACCACCAACATAGTAAACAGGCCTTAATCGCCAAGGTTGAAGACTACGGGTTCCATCCACCCGCACTAGCTCCATCCACCAGGAAACACTCCCGAGAATACCTTCCACTCCTGAGTTCCCAAAACTTTTACTTTGAAACAAAAACCAAAGATCTGCCATGTGAAAGTGAACATCGCCCGCCCTTGATCGTAGGCACGGCTATTTGAATAGTGTTACACTCTACAGAGGTTGTACAACTTTACCCACAAGAGATAAATCATCTTAATAGCCAACATGCATCCTTAGGCATGAGACCCACATAATTTATCACAAAGCTTTTGCCTCACTCCAATCTAGCTAGACACCACCCGCTGAGGTTTCACCGCGGAAGGGTTAAATCTACAACAGTCAGAAGCGGTCTCTTGTGTTGTATGAGTATAGTAAATCCCTGTACCTCACTATGAGTTTAGTAAATCCCTGGCACCCACTTACCATTGGTGATATCTAGACTAAACCTTTGTGAGTTATTCAGCTAGGTCATACCCATATAAACTTGTGGTTATACGGTAGTGCTCAATTTGGACAATCACAAGCGTTGGTCTTTAATTGACTAGGGCGGCACATCAACAATACAAGTTCTCATGCTAAATCTGCACCAATCAGATCTTACCATCCGCCCAAGTCTAAAACCAATTTTCACCATTTTATTTTATTTTAAAAACAACAGCCATACCTATTACCACTAAATTACTTGAATAAAAGATTAAAGCAGACAATATCAAATTTTCACCCAAAGGGTTATACCGACCGACTAGCTTGTCTAAGCAGTTACTATTATTCTAAATTTATCAAATAACATTATAATCTTAATACTGAAATAAGGAAAGCCTAGGGTGACAATGGTATATGGCTGTCGATGTCAAATGCGGGCAGAACAATTGTCGGTTTAACTATTATCCTTAAAATCCCATTATGTGAAATTGTCTTGAGCCGATTCAGCTATATGGACAGGAAGCCTTCTTCAACACCATATGATCCTAGTCTAATACTTTGACAGAACAAAAGACTAGGAAAATATCAATTGAGATACTCTCAGATTATTGGTTCACTCATGTACCTAGTCAGTGCTACCCGTCCTAACATCTATTTTGCTATAAGCAAATTAAGCCAGTTTACTTCTAATCCAAGAGATGATCATTGTTGCGCACATGATCAGGTTTTGCGCTATTTGAGAGGCACAATGAGCTTTGGAATTTACTATATAGGGTATCCTAGTGTACTTGAGGGATATAGTGCTTCCATCTGGATATCAGATATTGATGATATTAAAGTTATGAGTGGATATGTGTTCACTCTAGGTGGAGCTGTTGTTTCATGAAGGTCGTGTAAACAGACCATTTTGACGAGGTCAACAATGGAAGCAGAACTCACATCGCTAGACTCAGCAACCATTGAGGCCGAATAGTTGCGTGAGCTCTTGATGGACTTGTTGGTGGTTGAGAAACCTATTTCGGCTAACCTTATGTCGGGACCAGATTTCCAAATTCGAACCCTTTGTGTATTACTGCACTAGTCCTTGATCAAAATTAGTGTACACAATCAAACAGTGACCGCATTTCTGAATCCGAACCCTATGTGTATTACTGCACTAGTCCCAGACCAAAGCTAGTGCGCATAGTCAAACAGTGATCGGATTTCCAAATTCGAACGCTCTGCTGTATTAAAGTATACAAAGGCTTGGTACAGTCCACCTAGCACACAAACAAATAATATATAAGCATTCTAAAATCGTAGAACTTTACTTAGGTACTACATCTCAAGAACTACTCCTCATTCCTTCATGATGATGCGCTTCTATGGATCCTCCTCAAGGTCGTTCTCACTTAGCCATATATAGAAATTACAAAGGAAAGTGGATACAATTACCATTCCAAATGGCAAATAAGCAGATAGAGAAGGAAGAATACCATGACAAAGGTAAGGATAGAAAGACAAGAAAAGACAAGGGCAGCGCATTATTAAATTTTTATTTTATAAAATAAATTTTGAAGATCTTCTACTAATGACCATTCTAACTAGGTCATGTACTACAGTCAATTTGGCTTTGATACCATCTCTGTTGGGACCGGATTATTTCTAAATCCAAACCATCTGTGTATTACTACACTAGTCCTAGATCAAAGTTAGTGCATATAGTCAAACAGTGATGATTGCATAATCAACAATGCTTTATTATAATAAAAGAGTGTACAGGCCTTATGGCCATATTTTATTACAATTGAGGTTACAAGACCTCTCAATCTAACAAAACACAGTGGAAGGAAAATAAAACTCTGCCGATGACCCATCAATACACCACAGGCAATTGACTGGGGAAGCGTAACCTAGTACTCTAGGAACCTTCGTCGAATCCACACACAAAATAGTCGTAGGCTCCTTCTTGATCTTCATAACCCTATGAGAGTTATTTTGGGTGTAGCATGTAAGTACATAAAGTACTCTGTATGTCTTGGAAAAAATGTGGTATCAATTTCATTCTTTTGCACAAAGTAGCATTATGTTTCAAGTATCATAATTAAATTCTCAAAAGCATCAATTTAACAAAGTAATTGCAATAACTAAAACTAAATAAAATTTCTAGTGAAGGTTCCAACCACCAACACTAGTAAACAGGCTCTAACCACCAAGGTTCAAGACTACGGGTTCCATCCACCCGCACTAGCTCCATCCACTAGGAAACACTCCCGAGAGTTCCATCCACTCTCGAGTTCTCAAAACTTTTACTTTGAAACCAAAACCAAATATCTACCATGTGAAAGCACATGGGCGTGGCTATTCAAATAGTTTTACACTCTGCAGAGGTTGTATAACTTTACTCACAAGAGATAAGTCATCTTAATAGCGAACATGCTTTCTTAGGTATGAGACCCAGATAATTTATCTTTACCTCACTCCAATCTAGCTAGACACCACCCGCTGAGGTTTCACCGCTGAAGAGTTAAACCCACCATAGTTAGAAGCCGTCTCTTGAACCATATGATTACAATAAATCACTGTGCTTCACTGTGAGTCCAGTAAATCTCTGGCACCAACTTACCACTGGCGATATCTGAACTAAACCTTTGCGAATTATTCAGCTAGGTCGTACCCATATAGACTTGTGGTTGTACGGTAGTGCTCAGTTTGGACAATGACAAGCGTCGGTCCTTAATTAACTAGGGCAGCACATTCACGATATAAGTTCTCGTGCTAAATCCATACCAACTGGATCTTATCATCTGCCCAAGTCTAAAACCTATTTTCACCATTTTATTTTATTTTAAAAACAGCAGCAATATCTATTGCCACTAAATTACTTGAATAAAAGATTAAAGCAGACAATATCAATTTTTCACCCAAAGGGTTATACTGACTGACTAGCTTGTCTAAGCAGTTACTATCATTTTAATGTTATCAAATAATATTATAATCTCAATACTGAGACAAGGAAAGCCTAGGGTGGCAAAGGTACATGGTTGTCAACGTCAAATGAGGGCATAACAATTATCCGTTTAACTATTATCCTTAAAACAGAAGTTATCATTTTATGTAACATAGCAATGCATTTCAATTTGAAATAATAAAAAGGATTTTGGAAAAACATAGGTACAGGATGGTCAAAGGAGACTTGCCTTCCTGCACGTTTTCTGGACCTTCCTACTGCGGATCGAAAAACTCTTTGGCGACATCGGGTTCTATGCATAAAACGAGAAACCTAAATAAATAAATATAAACAAAGTCACAAAAATACAAAATATATATACTAGAAGGATGTTTATGATTTTAGATAAATTTAGAAATTTGTACAGGTGCAAACGGAGCTAGGATGAAGAAATATGGGCTTCTGGAAGTGTTTATCTTTGTTGGAGGTGGTCGGATCTATAGAGAGTCGTCAAAAACTACCGAGCAGTCGAAGGACTATGGTGGTGGTCAAAAGTCAAAGGTTAAATGTGGTCGAACGACTCTGCGCGGTCTCAGTCACCGAGTGGTCAAAAAAGCTTAAAAGCTAGTCGAAAACGGAGGTAGTCGAAGACTTACAGTGATAGCGATCGAAAACTTAGAGCAATAAATGACAGTGGTCGCAATAGCAAGCGGTCGGAGGTGACTGTAGTCGAAATCGACTATGGTCAAAATGATCGGAGGGTTTGGAGAGGTTGGAGAGATCGAATGGTTCGGAGTAGTCGAAGGAATCGAGCGGCTTGGCATGGTCGAAGAAATCGATCAGCTTAGGTGATTGAATAGTTGTGATCAGATGGCTGAATGCGATCAGAAATTTAGACTTGGGCGATGGTCGAAGTGTCCATGAGTGGTCAATAGTCCATATGTGGTCGGAAGGAGTGGTCAAAAAGTTTGAAGTGGTCAAAGTATGAAACGTGGTCGAAAGGTATATGTGGTCAAAAGGTTTAGAGAGGTCGAAACCATTGCATGTCAAACCTTACAGGAACTAGTCCAAGAAGATTGGAACTAGTCGAAGACTTCAAAGTGATCGAATCTTAGTGATCGAAACCTAGTGGTCAGAGGTTGAGAGTGGTCGAAGGCTTCAGAGTGGTCATAACAAATGAGGTTGTCATGACCGACCCTAGCGATTGCAACACTGAGAGTGGCCTAGAGGCATGGAGTGGTCAAAAACTATAAGGTGGTTGAAAACGAGGGTGGTCGGCGGCCATGGTCGTGAGTGACTGCGGTCGTGAGCGGCCATGGTCGAAAGCAGTTATGGTCACAAGCGACTGCGGTTGTGAGTGACCATTGTTAGAAGTGGTTGTGGCTGAAAGCGACTACGGCCGTGAGCGACCGTGGTCAGAAGTAATCGTGGTCGAAAGCGACCGTGGTCGAAAGGTCTTAATGGTTGGATGGTTTTAGTGGTAGGAACTCAAGAGCGGTCGGGAGCGATCGGAGTGGCTGAGGTAGATGGGGTTGCCATGGTCTTAGGGTAGTCAGGGCTTTGAGTAGTGGAGAATGTTCGGACCTGTCAGATCAGCAACTTGCTTTACAACCATTGCTCGCGGTTCAACGCAGAGCGATCGTTTTCAACAGGCAAGGGGTTTACTAGAGAAAGCTGGAGAGTGGTCGGCGACGGCGGAAGACGTCGGCGGCAAAGTGCTTTTGCAATGCATTTACTCGACGGCGAGGCAGAAGATGGTGGCAATGGAGTGCTTTGACAAGGAAAAGCTCCAGCAGCGGTCGTGGATGGTGAAGAGGTTGGCGACATAGTCTCAGCGTGACAAAGCCGATGGTGTCGATGGCAGCCTCGGCATTGCCTCGAAGACTTCTCTGGAGGATGGAAGATTGCGGTTAGGTGAAAGGGAAGGCGACACGGTGCTCCAATTTATAGCTTCGGCAAAGAAAGGAAACCGATGGAAGTTATGGCACCATGCGAGAATTTTGATATTCAAGGATGCGCAAAAGGGATGGAAAGATTGATTGCTAGCTCAAGTGGGTGGTTTCCAAGTGAAGATGCGAAGGGAAAAAAGGCTTTTGTCGGTTGGAGATTTGAGCTTAGGTCTGACGCAAGGTAGAAGAAGATGAATAGTAATCGTGGTCTCAAGGGAAAAGGAAGGAAGAAAAGAGAAAGAGAAATCCAAATAAAATCCCAAAAAATTTAAATAAATAATTTGGAATTAATTTTTAAAGAAAGCAAATTTTTGGGATGTTACACCTTATGTACTATGATAACCAAATAGTTATCGCAAAGGTGACAAGTGCTAAGGATAACATGAAGTCCTTAAGACAGGTGAAACGGCGACTGAAAACTATCAAAAAATTTAGAAACTCTGAAGTGATAGCTGTGATTTATATTCAGACAGGTAAAATCTAGCAGATCCCTTTATAAAGGGATTGTATCGAAACATGATTGATAACGCATCTAAAGAGATGGGTTTGAGACCTACTTGAGTTACACATAGTTGTAACCCACCCTATATGATTGGAAATCCTGTGAAGTAGGTTCTTGGAAAAACAAGCTATATGTGTAACTGGAGAGTACACCTTAATGTTAATGAACCACTCCGTCGGAGATGTACTCTCATTACTGTATGGTAGGATGATTTTTGTCTTAATGTCTTTTGAGGCTCTAAAGAGCAAGATACTGACTTGCAGGGTATTCTTGTAAAAAACACCTTTATGAGCCCGACTATTGGTCATAGTATATGAGATGTGGGTACTCTCTAGGAAGCTCATGAAGAGACATAGGAGTTTGATCTATATGCTCCACCCGAGGGGTAGCCTATCAACAGCCAAGTATTCGATTAGATCCTAAGTGAAATTTGTCTACACAAAACTGTCAATTTAAGGCCTATTCCATTGTGCAGTTGAGGATAAATATAGCTTGGAATTCTAGGTGGATATTCAACCCTAACTAGGTTTCCACTGAAAAACTGGTATGTTAACAGTGCTTCAACGTAGTAAGAAATCTTTAAGTGCCATTGAGATCTGGTGAGGGATTGTTAGAGTATTTGAGCCTCAACCCAGATGGCCCAAATAATAATTCCTATAAATCACAAAGGTCAACTCATGCATAGCAAGTGGTGGGACTAATAGTCCCATATTGCTCACCAAAAGAGAGTCACACCCATTTATATGGGCAAGTGGGTATGCCTATGGTGAAGAGAAGCAAAGAAAAGCTACACGCACACGCTTGCTCATCTCACCTTGCCACGCCATGCCATCGCCCGGGCGCGGCGTGCGCATGAATGGTGCTGCAATTTCAGGCTTGCCTGCTTGCGTAGGTATAGCTTCTTTTTGCACCTTGCATAAGTTTTTTTAAAACTTGCACTTGTAAGTAATTTTTGCACTGATCATGTGTGCACTAATGTAAACATTACAACACAATAAATTGTATTTAATGTGTCATTTACCAGTTCATGCTTACAAGAGAGGAGGTGACTAGAAAAGCATTGTCTTCTACTCTCTCCCTCTCATTCTTCTCACTGTTCTTGCACTAAGCTGCTTCGGGTTCCCCTTTCCTTCACCGGCGTGCACCTACGTGGGAAGAGCAGTGTCTCCGAAACCGTCATCACTCGAGCCCTACACGGGAAGGGGCAAATCAGGTTTTTGGGAAGTGCTTCATGTGACTGCTCACTGCTTCCTATAACCCTCCTACTGATCCCAGTACTCGCTGTGAGTGAGATGTCATTTTTACTTTCTAAGTTATCTGATGTATGCAAGATTATCGTGCTATTTTATTGTTATTTGGTAATCTATTGAGAACCTATAGTACACATTTATTTGTAATATGCAAATTTGTATATCCTTCTGTTTATCAATTTAAATTAGTCACTGAAGTGCACTGTTTTCTAACGGTTACTGGTCCATGGCTTCACGTAGTTTTAGGGGGGAGGTGTGTGCGATGTAGCCAAACACATGTGATGCATCAAGATTTGGGCATAAAGATGCATTTTTTTGGGGGGATAAAAACATGCATGTTGGTACTTTCGAAATTAGATAGCAATTGAGCTTTCGAGGGTCGCATGTGAGCGGTTTTGGTCCTGTCTGTGAGATATAGGGCCTGTTTGGTTGCCTGCATGAGCTGATACAGCTGCATGAGCGTGGCCAGGCTGAGTAGAGAAAGTCCTCAGCCGCGTTTCTCCTCAGCCTGGCTCTAGTTGATTTTTTGCATCCGCTCGTGCAGGCTCTCACCCCGATGCAGGCAACCAAACACCATCTCCTTGCATGCGCTGGTGCGAGCCACCCCGATGCAGGCAACCAAACAGCCCCATAGGGGATGCACTTAGGAGATTGGAACAGGTGTCCAATTAAGGGGCATGGGCAGCTTTAGATTTCTCCTTTGCCCCTTTGCCTGCTATTCTTTTTTGTCATTCCTATTTTGTTAATAACGCATACAACAAATGTAAATGGGTAATTGGCTACTCATACCTACAGTCAGTCAGTATGTATGTATGTATGTATGTATGTATGTATGTATGTATGTATGTATGTATGTATGTATGTATGTATGTATGTATGTATGTATGTATGTATGTATGTATGTATGTATGTATGTATGTATGTATGTATGTATGTATGTATGTATGTATGTATGTATGTATGTACGAAAAGCTAGCTATAAGTAAGCACTAAAGCTTACATGATACAAGCAGGGGATTGCTATGTTACGTACGATTTTTTGTTACAGAAGGGTTTTGGTGGGTTCAAAAAAAAATTTCTGGGTTACAGAAGGTTTTTGAAATTTTCCTCTCCCGACATTTTTTTCCCACTCTCCATGAATCCCACCTGTAGAATAATTAGTAAATAATGAAAAAATGTATAACTTACATATATATGTTCCATAGTACTTAGTCACTCTCTACTTGCATGCAAACAAACGTGGGCTTCAAAATGGGCATATTTGCACTGGTGGGCTATGCGCCAAGGCCTAGTGGAATACGTCGTTCAATGCGACATAGCTGTGGCCTTTTTCCCCCTCGAGGCTGTCCAGTAAATAAAATATTTTTTAAAATAGAGTCTAATAATTTATTATAGTATATATTATACTGACTTCATTTATATCGATTAAAATCATATATAACTGTTTTTCTATTCATATTTTCTCATACGAACAAACAAAATTTAAAAATTTTAAATATAAATTATAAGTCTCAGCTGTAAGTCTTAGCCACACCAAAGAGACCCTATTTCTTAAGGAGTATGTGCTCATTTGGCACGAGATCGTCCAATCCATCTCATCGGAAATTCAACATATCATCTGTCTCAATCTCAATGACGTAACGGTCCTGCCTGTCAAACTGTCATGCTGATACGTACATGGAGTAATTATATGCTGATACGTACATGGAGTAGTTGTCTGATCATGTTAGTAGTATGAACTTTCATCTATCAACGCTCCTCATCAAACCCTTATACTGTTCATACATTTGTTTCTGTTTCCTTAGCAATAGTTCATTTTGCTTCGCTTTGAGTACAAGTAAAATATCCTATTTCCTGAGCAAGGTTGCATATGTTCTAGAATTATTCTGTTGTGAAGATGACGAAATTAAAAAAAATATCACCTCTTGTGAGAATGACATGTAGGACTGAGACCATCTGCCAGTAACATATGAGATGGTGTATTCAACTCCATGATCTTCATGATGATATGGAGCAATATTGCCCTATATTGTATCATCCAATTCTCCATAAAAATGCTAGCTGCGAACGGTTCAAGTAGAGGCACGAAACAATTTCAACTGGGAGTTATTTACAAAAGATCCATAAACAAGAGGTGATTTGGATGCATATGATCTGCTTATTTAGAAATAATAAAGGACAATCACTTATAAATTTATTGGCTAGATTATTACCAACTTTGCCCTTTTAGAAAAAGAAAGAAAGATTATATATCATAGATATAATATACCAGTAGCTAGTGGAACTTTAGTGTAATTGAGCACAAGTGTTCTTGAAAAACCGAATATGACAATAGAGCAGAGTGAATGGCACCAACTCAGAATTTTTTCTAAGTAATCAAGATTCTATCCTCAAATACCTACAGAGATGTAGAACACAGAATCATCAACTGAAAAACCAAACTAACTAGCTTAAATCAACAAAACTTGGAAACCAACCCTTCACAGCGATCTAATCGACCTACAAATGGCAGTCTGACCAACCCGACGGTTTGACCGCTCCTTCAAAGGCGGTTTGACCACTACTACAGTAAAATTAGGCAAATGAATAGTATTTTCAGTGTTATTTCAAATCCAAAAATCAATAGAACTTTTGATTCATAGATCCAATGACATAAAATTTTGTAGGGATTCTCTCTAGGTTATCAAGAACCTATTTCAATAAACGATCATGAAAATCATGGCCAAAATTGAGACCTTTTTTAGTTTGAAGGAAAGGTGCATCAAAACCAAGCCAAAATCAAAATCAGTGAATACAACTTGCTCATGGGTGGACGATGGCCAAGATAGCTTTAGATATGTTTTCACATGTCCCAACAAGCAAGAACACGAAAGAAAACACATCAAAAACTCTCAGATCAAGAAATCACACTTTGAGGTTAAATCAAGTAAAACCGGTTTTTCTTGATAAACTTGATATCAAAGTGCCTAGATAGGTGGAGATAGATTCCCAAAGGTTATCTTCATCTCTTACACATTCTTGGCATAACAAGATCAAGAAAGAGAAGAGAGATAAACACCCAAATCAAAAGCAATCATTCAAAACATGCATCATGCAACTATAATGCAATGACCTAGGTCATCCCAACTCAATTCACGACTCAAATCTCAAAACCCTGTTTTTCTAGGAAGATCGATGTACCATACCTATAATGTTAGTACTACCGCACTGCGATACTACCGTGCCCCAAGCCGGTACTTTTGCACCTTACAAAGCCAAATTGGACCTCTCTGGAAAAACGTTCTGTGGCTTAGAGTAGAACTACCATTATTGTGGTATGATCGCTCTCACAATGTCGGTACTACCGCTCTATGGTACTAGGTTCATCTAAGTGCACCAACAACCTAAGTCTATGCTAAGATTTGGTATCCTAGGATGATAAGTAATTAATTTAGTTTTATGAATGTAAATTGAGCACAAGAGAACAAACCACAGTTGACACGGTTCCTTTTTGCCATGTTGTTTGGAGACTTGCTGGTCTCCCCTAGTCCACATTCAGGTAAGTTTAAACAAATTGAACCGGCTCCATGAATTAAGCCAATAACCTCAATCCACTAGTGGTAGCTTCCCACTACCGGTAGGTGAGCTTCAACCTTCACAACTTGTCGGGTCTTCTCATAAGCTTCTTTGAGAAGATCACCATGCACGATGCCTCTAATGCCATCTAGGAGCCAGCAACCTCTAAGAGTAATAAGTCAAGCTCCTCGCTTGACTCTCACCACGTGCAACAAATGTACAAGCTCAAGTGGATACTAAATCCAGCTCTAAATGCAACACATGCAATCTAGAACCCTTCTCCTTATTCACAAGGTGCAACACATGTATAATTGATAGGAGAACCTCACACTAGCTTAAGAGAGTGAAATAGAGTACCAAAAGATTATTTCCCAACCGGCTAAGGGGTATATATAGCCTACACCACAAAAATTAGCCGTTAGAAGCAAAACCCCTGAAAAATTAGGATTTTTTTGTAGTACCGCAGGCAAAACTCTAGAACTACTGCTCTCCTCGCAACGGTCAAAAAACTAGTCATTATTTAGCAAAATCGGTAGTTCTGCCACACAAAGTCCGATAGTGCCGCTCTCTGGTAGTTCCGATTAATGACGCGGTACTTCTGTTTGTCTCAAGGACCAAAACTTGGTCCTCTCTGGAAAAAAAACATATCACTCATAATTCTAGAAATTTCGAGATCCGGTGGTACTACTCACAAAGATCTAGTAGTACCATGTTTCAGTCATATCGCGCAACACATGCCAGTAGTTCCGATGCTTGGTAGTACCGCGCCACACAGAATGGTAGTTTTGATTTTTCTGACAAGTGCATATACTTCAACAAATCTTGTAAAACACATTTACAAATTATAGTATCATGCATACAAGGATCAACCATGATTACCAAAAAGTTGTAACACACATTTGCACACTTTTGCAACCATGACATAAGGTATAGGTACCTAGACTTAACATCTTTGCAAAACACACTCGCAAACCTAAGTCACATGCTACAAGGATTATATATGAACTTTAACTATTTGTAAAATATATTTACAAATATAAGCCTCATACCATAAGAAGTAAGAAATATGGACTTCAAACACTTGCAAAACACATTCGCAGTGTATAGCCCCATGTTACAAGGATTCAATACATGAGTCTCAACTATTTGCAAAACACATTCACAAATACAAACATCATGATATGGAGAGTTAGAGCAAGTGAGGTTGAGTTATGAACACATGATGAGACTCAAGCTACTAGATATGACCAACTCTTAATAGTACGGCAACCTATACTAGAAATCTGGTCTTCCAACCAAACAACAAGACCGGTAAAAGACTACGAATGCATTCTTAGCTCTAGCTAGTCGTACATTTGCCTTGAGTTATTGTCTTGATATGTATCAGCTCATGATGCATTCTTCACTTGAACTCCATCAACACATGATAGGTCTTCACTTGACTTCAATGATCAACTCATGATCATCTCCTCTTGGACATGCATCAACTCATGATGTGTCCTCTTCTCGATGGCCTTCAACTCATGAAGTCATCTTCCATCCTGTATCTTGACTTGATGATATTCAACACATAAAGTCATCCTAAGTCATCCTCATTTGTGGAATCTAACATATTCATCCAACTCATCAAAATTTAGTCCACAAATCAATTATCATCAATTACCAAAACTTTACCATTAACTCATAATGAAGGGACTAAATACTACAATCTTTCCTTTTTGGTAATTCATGACAATCTCAACAAATAATGAGATAAAAGATTAATTTGCGAGTATACAACATGTACACAATAATTGTATACTCTGGAATAAGCTTTCAAAGCAATTAACTTATTTGAATGGACGTGTTTGCCTTTGAGATTAATTGCTAGCAAAGCTTACACATCTCGTTGTCATTGATTATCCAACGATTAACACATATTGGAGAAACTAAATGACAACCCGATTACAATTGATTTAATTTAAATCAATCGAGAGTATATATTAAATGCATAAGCTATATATATACTCAAAGGATATGTTTCAAAGTAAAGATCCTTAATATATATAGAAAAGGAAACATATATTAATACTAATGAAAACACAAAATATAGAGTAAACTCCCCATAAATGTGTGCATACAAGAATGTATAATTAAAACATGTTCACATATTCATCGTAGACTTTTGGTGGAATTCAATCTCTATTTTGGATCTGTGGAATGCACTAAAATATAAGAGTATGATGTCGAATGCATACCTCCATTATTTTCACCCTTTTCATCTAAGGAAACTTAAGCAACATTATAATCAGTAGACATGTTAGTCCCACAATTGCATTTGTCATTTATCATATGCAAATGAGACTGGACAATATCATAGTTAATAACAAGTTAGTCTTATAATTGTATTTGTTATTATCATCAAAACCAACTTAATGGAGCTTAAACTTATAACTAGGGAAGAGAACCAACAGACCTCTCCCTTCCCAGCCAGGCAAACCTGAGTCAGTGAGAAGACAACATCGGTGGCTCAATACTGGGGTAAATAAGAGCAGATCTAGAAACCCAGTACTAAGTCACAAGATGAGTAGAAGATCCTGTCCCAGAAGCAAAAGACTGAACTCTAGCAACACTACGCACCTCGTCTCTCATGGGAACCGCAGGTCTAGGAGCAAACCACAACCTCTGCTAGGTCCGACCATTATTGAAGAGCAGGTATGACCTCCAACGATATACTGATCACGCCACGGATAGCTACCTCGATAGGGAAAATGAGGTCTATCCTCAAGACAACGAACACCCTAACCAGAAGCAACTCGAGGACCAAAACCAAAAGGAGCCCAAAAGCCAAATCATTAGTACTGCCTAACACCAAACAACTCAGAAGAGCTGCCTACGACTCTAGATCTCATGTTGGTTTTGGGGATATTCCAAGTCTGGGGCTGACCCTGAATAACCCTAAGATTACGAAGATGGTCTCTACATGCAATCTTGGCGCACCTGAAGTAGAACTCAATCACATGTCCATCCTTCTGACAGAAGGTACAATGATACTTCGCCTTATGAGAGGTCAAAGCAGCAGGATGATACTTCGTCTTCTAAGAGGTCGAAGCAACAAGTGGAACAACCTTACTGTCAGAAATTCCCTAAACAAAACCCATATATTTAAACACTATATTTTTAGCCTTGGGCCTAACCTCAATCATGCCTCTAGCTACAGCTCTAACTACTACAGGTGGATGTTTACTTACATCCTCTAAGAAATCATATTCTAGACCTTGATTGGACTTACAAATCTTGGATTTGTCCAGGATAAGATTAAACCTTTCCTTGCCTCCAGCAAAATTTTTGAGAGTGTTCATGAGATACTCACACTTTTGAAAAAGAGAGGCACATGAAACACAAGGAGAAGCAAAGAGTGAGGAACCAAAAGGAGAGGATGAAGAACTTGAAGAAGAAGATCAAATAGCATGTGCATATCTCTCTTTATGCACGACCACCTCAACGTTGAGGGCTTCACAAGACACACAGGAGGAAGATCCAATCCTACCCATCTGGGTCTCTTAACTCTTTCTAAAAGTCTCTTGCGTAGAATAATCAATCAGATTGTGGCTTCTTTAGTAGATCCTTAGTTAGCTTCACATAATTTTTATCCAAAGCAATCAATTCAGATTTTAGTTTTTTACAATTATTTCATGGTGAGCTACCAGTGACTTAGAAGTATATTAAGTCATTTTCTTATTATGGTTACACATGTCTTGAAATTGCTTAAAAATATATTTAAGTTCAGCAGTTAATTTAGGACTGTTGGTACAAGAAGCAACAGACTCCATCAAAGCAGCTTGCATTTCAATGATTTTATAATCTGCCCTTTTGAAGTTAATCATCAAATTGTTACAACTATCACAGCTTTCAAGCAGATCAAGAAGCATGGTATATAATGCTCTAAAGGTATTGTCCTTATCCTCACATGAGGTGCAGAGTGCAATCTCAAGAAAATAGAATGTAAAGAAGTAACTCTAGACATATATAATTCAGCTAACAGACTAACATTCTCCATGTTAAGCAAATTCAGCTCAGAAATCACACTATCATGCGAGGTTCTTAGCTTCTCCATATCTCCAAGTAAGAAAGCATATACATCACAGTCGTTGTGGGAGGAAATAGATCTAAGTGAAGTAAGCTCCCATGACAAGCTCTCTACCTCCTTCTCTAACACACCACACGTAGTTCTAAACCTAGTATAAAACTTTCCTAACTTGAAAAGCATCATTGAGCTAGTCGTAGGAGGGACATACCTCATTGAAGTCACTGTAGAGATCGTCATCACTAATGTCATTCTTGTCAGCTATGAAGCACATGCCGGTGAAGCATTGTCCATCCTTGGTGTCTTTTTAGATCATCCTCGCTATCATCATCACTCCAACCCTTCATGACGCTGAAGTCGAAGTTGTCGAAGGTGGTGAGGACATAGTGGAAGAGCTTCTTGGTCTTACCAAGGTTACGGTACTTCTTCTCCTTACCTTCATCTCGAGCTGGGGGCTTCTTGTTGCGGTTCTTGTTGATGTAATTATTCTTTCTTGGACCACCATTGTCGTTCTTGCCTTTCTCTAACTTAGAGCAGTTTGCTTGAATGTGGTTGGAGCCACCATACTCGAAGCAAATCACTAGGCCTCCTATCATTCTCTCTCTAACCCTCTTGTATGCATGTGAGAACTTTCTGGCTAAGAGGGCAAGGTAACTATCTAGAAACAGCTCGAACTAGTCATCGCTCATCTCACATAAAGCAGCCAAAGAGAATCTAGAAGCACCATCAGGTGATGCTCTAGAGGCAGAAGTGGGATCAGTGACCAAGGCCATCAACTGCAACTTTGTCTTGCAAGAGACAATATTGATTTCACGAGTCTTGAGGTATGAGTACAACGCATCAAGAGTCAAGGTCGATAGATTAATCATGTCCTTGATAGCTGTCACCTTCATCTCCCAAACCCTAAGGTCCAAGGTAGAAAGCATCTAACGAGCATTATCCGAGTCTGAGTATGTGAGACCAACAGCTCAGTGGCTACTCAGTATCTTGTGAAATCTATCAAATCATTCATCCAAGGATTCACCAGCAAGCATCTCGAATTTGTTGTATTCTCGCTTGTACTGGTCCTATCAGACGGTCTTGATCTGGGTGGTGCCCTCATAGTATGCATCAAAGTCACCCAGATGTCGAACGCCAACATGAGATGAGAGATGTAATCAAACTCACTCCGGCTAAGACCTTGAATGATGATGTTCCTTGCCTTAGCATTTGCCTCCATATCTGATGTATTCATAGCCGTGATGTGCTCATCATCAAGAACAGTGAATCTGGTCTTAACCTTTCTTCAAATTGCATAGCCTTGAGCCTGTATGTAAGACTTTATCCTATTCTTTCAAAAGAGATAGTTGACCCCATCGAAGAGAGGCGGTTTGGTGGAATACTTTGTCGGTTGCCATAGCTCTAAAGACCAGTTAAGATCTATGAAAAGAGCTAACCGAGCTCTGATACTAATTAAAAGACCGAATATACAACAGAGGGGGATGAATGGTGCCAACTCAGAATTTTCCACCAAGTATTCAAGATTCTATCCTCAAACACTTACAGAAGTGTACAACATAGAATCCTTAGCTAAAACCAAACCATCTAGCTCAAGTCAATAAAACTTGGAAGCCAACCCTTCCCGATAGTCTAACCGGCCTACAAATGGCGGTCTGACCATTGCTACAATAAAATCAGGCAAATGAATAGTGTTTTCAACGCTATTTCAAATCCTAAAATCGATGGAACTTTTGATCTATAGATCCAAATGATATGAATTTTTTCAAGGATCTTCTCTAGGTTATCAAAAACCTATTCTAACAAGCAATCATGAAAATAATGGCCAAAATTGAGACTTTTTCAGTTTGAAGGAAAGGAGCACCGAAACTAAGCCAAAACCAAAATTGGTGAATACAATTTGCTCGTGGGTGGACGATGGCTAAGATAGCTTTAGATATATTTCCACATGTCTCAGCAAGCAAGAATATGAAAGAAAATATGTCAAAAACCTTCGGATCAAGAAATCACACTTTGACACCAAATCAAGCAAAACTGGATTTTGTTGATAAACTTGCTATCAAATTGTCTAGATGGGTGGAGATAGATTCTTAGAGATTATCTCCATCTCTTACACGTTCTTGACATAGCAAGATCAAGAAAGAGAAGAGGATAGACAAAAAAATACCTAAATCAAGAGCAAATCAATCAAAACATGAGGGATCCATAGAGTTGATCAAAGATTAATGTATTGCTTACTTGAAAAGTTAGGTTTTACAGTCACTGCACCTTGGAAGACAAAGAGCACTTAAGGCATTCACTCTCAAACCCTAACCCTATAGAAGAGAGCACAAGAAATGGGTTGGATGGTTAACACATGTCTCCACACCAACCCCCTTTTATAGGTAAGCAACTAGCCACCTATTCACCTTAGTGGATATTATCCGCTATTGCAATGGGGGAACCCATTAACCCCACACACACGGGTTTTACTTACATAAGTTCACTTATGCACGTTTTTCAAAGCACATAAATGTGCATCTTACGCCTTGATCCCATCTTGACCTAAACTGCTCTCTAACCCATTACCCATGCACCGCGGTTTTGATTCAAGATGGTTTTTGGTATTTTGGTCAAACTACCAAAATACCCTTTCTTGACCCAGTCATCACCATCCACTACAAGCAATCACCATGCTTGCTACGTGCAGGTGCACCACTAGCTTACCACACTTCTCTAAGTCTCTCTCATCCTGGTCCCACCGAACCATGGCTCACTTGGCCTGTGCAATCCACATGGCGCCATCTGTTTGAACTCACCTTCAACATTTCCCACCTTTCTCGGGCCATACTTGAGCTCACAGTCTCACCTGACATTCTCGATTGTTCTATGTCAGACCCGAATTTTTCAATCCAGAATCTCCTGTGAAACCATCGCACTATTCCCGGGATCAGTAGATAGTGCTCACAGGTACATTGCTGCATCATTTCATACATCGCATGAATCACATCAACTCATAATAATATTACATAATTGAGTTTGAATTATGCCACATCGGGTAAAATTTTTACATAAGGGCTGGTTAGGCCAAATGTTCACATTGCAAAAGCACAACAACGGAAGCATAAACAAAGTAAGGCCTTTAATCCACAGGCAAGTGGCTGGGGGTAAATATGTGCCATATGATTATTACTTAAGCCTAAGCAATAATTATAGGCATACAACACCATAGTCTAATTGACTAGGACCCAAAAGCGCAGTAGTCGTCCTAAGTCTCAGCGTTGTTCCCTCCATCTATAGCAAGGGTTTCTTCGTATGTGTAATGGTCTTGAGCCCCTGAATCTAATTTTGGCAATGCGAGTGTGAGCACAAGCCACCGTGCTCAGCGAGCCAATACACAGAATGCAGTATATAGTATGCATGGCTTATCAAGAGAAGGCTAGGGTTCTTTTATTTGCCAGAAATTGCTGTTTAAATATTCTTCTTAGAAAATCTCCTATGATCTAGCAGTTTCGACTAAAGCATAATGTAAGTGAAAGATTGCTTTAATAGTAGTGATCCAGATACCATCCACCATTACATGGTCTCTGCACCTATGCTAGACCTTCAGCGTTATAGCCGCTTACATTATCACTGGGATGACACCCAAGGCAACACCAATCAGGGCTTCCCACTACCCTCCATTAATCCTATTCCACCCTCTAAGGTTTTTGAAATAGAACTATATCTAGTTAAGTTCCCATATCCGCCCTTGACCGTGGGCATGGTTATTCGAATAGTTTTGACTCTGCAGAGTTTGCACACTTTACCCACAAGAGACAGTTCACTCGTTGCCCCGTATGATTCCTTAGTCGTGCGGTTGAGCAGACCATCACAGTAACCGTTCAAAGTACCTCGCTCCTTCCATCATTTCACCCTATGGGTCGCTCCCACTTGCGGTGGGTCCTATACATTGTACGAGATGTTCCCCTCCTATGTGCCTAGCAGCTGGCTACCTACACTACTAGCACACCGCAGAAGAACTTCACCCTCAACGAGTGTCCCATTCAAGCCCGCCACACAGACAACCACTTAGTTCTAAAGGTTAGTGGCTTAGGGTTTAAACTTTGCAATGGTTAATTCTATATCATTTACTAATATGCAAGGGTTCATGATTTATTGTTTAGTAAATCTTTATTACTAAGTTATCATTTCATGAAAGCATATCCCTAAGTAATATTCCTACTAAGCCTTTAGTTAATAAAGATTTAAAATAAGTATTCAAGGCATATTATTTACTATCATGTGATAATTAATCAATGGTTAAATGTTTAAGAAGCTCACTAATTTCCTAAATAAATTTTTGCATCATTTATGAATTAATTACTGATTTTTCCTAAATTTTTACTCACTGAAATCACTTGGCAAAAATGTTTAAAACCTATTTCTAAATGCTGCGGGCTAGGGGAATCGAACGCGGGCGGTCGAACTGAACGCGCGCTCTGTTAACTAGTCGGCCTCTCGGGTGTTACCTGACAGTAGGGGGAAGTAGCAAATAAGCCGAGGCTGCATGCGTCCCAAAACAGAGGAGCTCGGGCGGCGTACGAGCGGTGGGATTGCCGGCAAGGGGTGGCCGGAGGGCTATCGGTGAGGGGCAAAATGGATTCCTAGCATCGTGTGGAAGCTGATGGGGGTGTCGGTGGAGGCCGAGGATCGCCGGAGGTGGGTCAGCGACATGCGGCGGCGGCGGGCTCGGAAGGAGGAGCTCGGGGGCGGGTGACGTCGGCTTTGCCGTGTCCTGAGGAGACTCTGGAAGGAAGGAATTGGGCTTTGGTGGGTTGACATGGTGGCGCGCTCGGCGGCCGGCCATGAGGAAGAAGGGGGCGCCGGTGAGAAATGGGGGCGCAGGAGCTCGATTGCTCGTAGAGGGAGAAAGAGGGGAATGTTGCGGTGCGGATGGGAGTCTCGGCCGGGGTTTCATGGAAGGGAAAAGGGCGCAACGGCGAGGGGCGGTTGGGGCTAAGCTTGGCGGCGGCGTGGCCACAGTAGCGACAGGAGGGTGACCGGGGGGAAGGCACTGACTGGCATGGAGGTGACACACACGGCAGGGCCGTAGTCCGGGCGAGGCTGTGGCCGACGCAGGAGGCATGGCGCGGTGGGGTGGTTCGGCGCCATGCGATGGGGAGGAAAGGACGGCCGAGGCGACCGCGGGCAGGTGGTGACGCAGCGCGGCGTAGTGACCAGACGGCGGTGGGGGCCATGGTGACGCGCGCGGAGATGGCGCCTGCGACCAACGGTCCGAAGAGGGCGTCGTGGGGGAGGCGGCTGCGATGCGGGCTGTCCAAACGGAGGAAGGGGGCTTCGGCCCTTGTCCGAACGCTGCGAGGGTGCGGAGGAAGACAAGGGAAAGGGGTGGGCCGGCTGGGCTGGCTGGCTGGGCCGGTTTGCCTTTTCTTTTTTTTATTTTTATTTGTATATATATACCTATGTTCATACATATTCTTATGCACATCTTTATTTGTAAAATTTCTTGGCATATACTTCTTCATTTACATCTTTTCATTTTCATTATTTCTTTATATATTATTTTTATTTTTACTTATCTATTTATTATTAATTTCATGTTTCACTCGAAATTTTCTTGTTGGTTTTATTCTTCCATTATGGAGACCTCAAACCAAAATCCAAGAAAATCCAACATAGTTCAAATATCAAAATAAATATACTCCCAGACAATTTAAGGTTTACATGTTTCCCCAGAATTCAAATTTCCAGGGTGTTACATTCTGGTCCTCGACTCCTCTATGTGCCTAGCCCCGATCGTCACCGTTGACCATAGTTGATTCCAAGCGACCCTGCACATCCAAGACAAAGAAATCATTTCTAAGCGCAAGTTCTTCACAACTTGACCTACATTAGCCAAAACAAGCCTCATGCAACCATAATGCAATGACCTAAGTCATCTCAACTCAATCCATGACTCAAATCCCAAATCTTTTTCTGGGAAGATCAATACTGTCGCACCTACAATACCAGTACTACCGCACTGTGGTACTACCGTGCCCCAAGACGGTACTTTTGTACCTTGCAAACCTAAACTGGACCTCTCTGAAAAATGTTCCGTGGCTCAGAGCAGAACTATCGTTATTGCGGTATGACCACTCTCACAACATCGGTACTACCGCTCTACGGTACTACCGCATAAACACCTATGGTACTTCCGATTTTCCCGACACTTTTAGAAAATAATCCAAATCGAATGCAATCTTTGTAATACTATTTGACCACTCTACAAATTTTGCAATGATTCATCACAATAGTATCATTGACCTTTTCACATGATCCTTCAGTTACACCAGCACCACTCTCTCTTAAACTAAGTTTAATCTTCTAGCTAGCTAGAATCATATCTACTTGAGCTCCTCAACAATCATAATGATTCATGAGAATTGAGAGATGCTTGGTTCAATTTTCTAACTCAAACTTAGCCACAGAATAATGAGTACATGGCCAACGCAAAAAAAAAATAACAAATTAAACGTCCAGTACGGAGGAGGCTGTAAGCCTGCAACTGACTTGTAGTTAGATAATTAGATCAGTTTCCCTTTTTTTTCTTTTTGACAGTAGAACAGTTCACAATTGAAGAATAACATTTTGAACACAAAGAAGGAATTTAATTCACAGTCATTAATTAAACTTATAAGGTACTTGGGTACAATTAAACGTCCATGCATCCAAGAAAGATCGATCCCTTGCAAGATCAAAACTAGACACGAACTTAAAGCATGCATCCACAAGCTTAACAAGCAACAACAAGAACATCAACAAAAGTTGAGCTACAAAATATTGACATCATTCATCATACATGAAAATCACCATAGCACCCAGTGACACCACCACCACTCCTCTTGCCCTTCTCGTTCCTCCTGCCTCCTCGTCTCCTCCTCCCGACGGTGCCGGCGCCGGCACCGTTGCCGTTGCCGTCGTCGAACATGAGCGCCGCCTCGGAGTCCCTCTGCTCGTCGTCGAGGTCGTCCTGCGTGCGCACGTTCACGCACGAGCACCGCTCCAGGGAGGCGAAGAACGCCGCGGCGATGCCGCCGCCGACCCACCCGGCCACGCGGTCTAGCGGCCACCCGCAGCCGCCCTGCCCGGATGACAACGGTGGCGGCGGGCGCCGCGTGCACGACCGCGGGGACGAAATGGCGGGCGACGTGAGGGTTGGCATCAGCTAACTAGCGAAGGTGTTGCAATGGCGACGGCACCCGTTTAGTTTCGCCACCTTTAGCTGCTGTTTAAAAAGAAAAGGGGAAGCGGCGCAGGGAACTTCTTAATTGGCGGCAATGGTTAAAGCTACATCTTTTATTTTCCTATTTTGCCCTTTGTAAAACTTTGTGACATGGCGATGTAGGTAACTCGATTAGAGGCAAGGAATAGTTGACTTTGAGCATAGACAAATATGTCACCTTGAGCAATCTTTCAAGACCGATCGTAAATAAGCATTGTAAATCTGCCTCTCGAATTAGATGCACCTTTGCTCGAAAAAAAAAAGAATTAGGTGCACCTATTGGTCCATGTACCATGTACAGACAGATAATGCTCAACTATTTGAAATTAACTCTTGCCTCTCTTGTCAGTGAGGGTACAATTTTAAGACATGATTGGAATTTTGCCCTTTTTCTTTGCCCTCTCCTTTGGTAATGTAAAAGGAGCGGCATCCAATTTGGTGGCCACTTATGAAAAGGTTGTTCATGTACGAATTGGAGAGAGGCTTTTGTTGTCTCTTTTTCTAGGTAGGGTGATGGCATGGGTCACACTAGGTACACATAAATAATGTCACGCTTGTAAATTATGGCTGGACTGGCATGATGGTGCCCAAAGGAAAAGGTGCTTTGCCTGATGCCCTTTTGCTATCAGTGGACTGCAAAAATTACGGTTTTCGGGGCTTTTAAACCGACTCGAGCTTATGATTTTTGGCTGAAAAGTAATAGTAATGATCAGAAGAAGTGGCTTTTAGAAGTTAATGTGTTCAAATAGGCTAGAGCTGATGGCTTTTTGCTGAACTGATTTGGAAAATAAAAAATACATCTCCACGACCGAAAAATAAAAAATCGGAGTTCTTCTCTAATTTTTTTTCTTCTCCTTCTTTTTATTTCTCCCTCCTCTTTTTCTTTTCCTCTGCTTGCTTTCCTTTTCCTTCCTCACCTCCCTCTTCTTTCCTCTCGTTGCTACTTCTCTCTCTCCTCTTTAGTCGTAGCCGCCGCCTCCACTGCCCGCACAGCTATCGTCACCCCTCTTCGGTTGGCAAGCTCGTCACCTGCATTGCCTCCTTTTTTCCTCTCCTTCCTCCTTTCTATCTTACAGCCTCCTTCCTCCAAATATCTTCCCACTCTCTCCTATATCCTTGTATCTCCTCCCACAACAACCTTCTAGCACCGCCACTAGTAGGTTGCAACATGTGACACACGTGACCCTTGCACGCGAACTTTCTCCTATGCAATACCTCACCGGCTTTGATGAAACCCACCAGTGGTGCACCACACCCCCTCCTCCCTTGTGCCACTTCTTCCTTATCCTATCATTGCTTCCTCTCACCATCGCCTCTAGCACAGGGGCAAAGGCGGCTTCCACCTCTAGCACTGTAACAAATATGAAAAATATGAATCTGTGGTGGAGCATGCAGGCATACAGTGTTGGCAAGGCTGTTTGAGGTTAACCAACAAGGCCAATGAGCCAACTATCTTCGTAGGAGGTAGCAGGACCGGTGTATGCTTCGCTGAAGATGACGCTCACATGTAGTGGCTTCATGGAAGACAGGAACAAAAATGGGTAGCATGTAGATTTTTAAGCACATCTAAATGTTTGAAAGTTGAGTGAGATCATAAAAGAATAAGATAGATTTTTTGCATGTCCATTTTAAAATTAGGAGCCAGCACCAAAAATATGTGAGTGTGAAACTTTAAATAGTAGGGTGACAAAATGAAGAAATTGTTCTCATTTATGGATTATATGAAGTGCACCCTTGTCACCCTTGAATATCAACCCAATGAATACCGCTCTCAATCAACAATAACCCTATACTATTATGCACACCAAGGGCAAAGGCAAAGGCATGCGCACCAAAAGCCATCAAAACAACTAAGGCCTTGTTCAATCTGGCTTCCGGTTGTTGGCTTTTAGCTAAAATGGTACTGTAGTAGATGAAAGAAGTTGGGGCTTAAATTGAGGTGTTCAATTTGGCTTATGGCTTAATGGCTTTTGTTGAGCTAATTTTTTTAGCGTTGTTTGCGATACATTCCCGATAGGCTCTACATGCAGCATATGCCACGACTACACCTACATCATACAAATATCGCATTTTCCTTTGGCATTACAGAACCTACGTGCTCGCCATCAACGACGCTGCTATCCAATCATATGTCATGTGCATCAATACGGACTCTACTTCCTATGGAAGAGCGATACTATGGCCCCACCCACACCTGAAGGGCCCACATGCTGCCCCTCTAAGTTTGTAAAATTTCTCGCAGGCAATTTGCAGTTAATAGTGAAGTTGTGCATCACCATCATACTGACAATTATCACCTTTCTGTGCGCATGACTTGTAGATAGAATCATTGTTGAGTATGAGCCATTTCATCTTGCACATGTGAAATACACCCTCAACAGTGTTCCTCAGAGACGAGTGATGGAAGTTGAAGACCTCTTGCATCTCAGAAGGCTGAGTACTGTTCTCAAACTTTGAAATGTGATACCTCTAGTTGCAATATGGAGCTAGATACCCCAGCCTATTGGGATACCTGGAGTCCACGAGGTAATACTTGCCTGCACAGTTACCTTGCATAAGAGATAAATATCGATTATTCATCCTCATGCAATGCATGGTAGAATTGAAATTTGTGTGAACGTATTACCTTTAGGTGGATGCGGGAACTGGTCTCTGCATTTTGCCATTGTCTCATGCAGAATACACGTGTCATGCACTGATCCAGGCCACCCCACGCACACAAAAATGAACCTACAATCAAAGTCACATATCACAAGAACATTTTGACTTGTGTACCTATGCCTGTTGCTCGCTCGCCATTTGGAACTGTGACTTGTATATGTGTGCCATCAATCATCCCTAGGCAGTTCACGAAGTACGGATAGAACCTGCATTGAAGTAGCCTTGAATGCATACTCTGATAAGTAGGATCAGATGGTGCAATGACAGCACCAGCAAAACTATACACACACTTTAACACATTATTGAACTTCTTGCATATCGTACTAGCTAAATGCTCAAATCGATTCATAGCCTATCTATTGGATTGCAGTGCTCCACATGTCCACAAAAACATTGTGTGTTTTGCTCTTGAGTAGACTTCTAGAGAGGACCGTAGGCCATAGTTTGCAACTAGAGTGTCGTGCAACCTATCGAACACTCCCCGGTGCATCCTGAACATATCATAGCACCGCTGATCACTAGCAAGATGCAACTCAAACCATTGTAAGTTGGTCATTATTGAAACTCTCGGGGGTGTCCTAGACCCTGAACTCACTTCATCATCAGGGCATTCGAAGGCGATGAAGGCCGGAAAGGCGATGGAGCCAGTTGAAGCTTCAGCTCCATCGCCGGCCTCATGCCCCCTCTGACTCATCACTGCACAACAACATGAGCAAACAACAAAGCATTCATCATTCAATACTCTAATGTCCACAACAGCATATATTCTGAATGCAAAGAATAGACAATGGAGATGCTCAAGCATGCACATGCAGTTTTATTAATTCACAGGATCACTAGAGAGTTGCAAATACTGGCATGGACATGTAACTCTGTAAGATGACAACATGGACACACAACACTGCAAGATAACAATAGAACCGAACACACAGGACACTGACTGAAATGCATAGGTCATGTGGAAAAATAGCTAACACACAGAACCAAAGTGCATGCAAATTGTAAGGACAAAACCCAATGAGAATGCTCAGGGATGGTTCTTCATCTTATCCCATGTCCTCCTAAGCCAGCAAAGGTGGCCCTCACTCATTTGCATGGCAAGAAAACTAGTGCAGAACTCTACCTTCATGAATAGTTGTGTGGCTTAGTGGTATTCGTCGCTCTCTTTGCGACCCCGGAGTCCTCAACAAGATGCATGAGCTACATGAACTCTTCCCTCTCTAAGTCACGCATAGGGGACATGGCACATGAGCTCGACAACCGAGTGCTAGTGGTGTGGGTTTCTCATAGATGTCCACCAGATGCTTCAGCTCAGCAACCCAATCAACCCAGAGTGCTAGTGGCTGTAGCAACTCAACCAGCTCTCCTGGGCACCAAATCTAAGGAACACCAACAGGCTGGAGACGAGTAGGCTAGGGACGACGTCAGATTGGGGGAGTGCAAAGCAAAGGCGAAGATGGCCACAAGAGCTATCATCGTTGGGACTGCTAGTCCCCATGGATGTCTGAGGGAAGGGGCCTGGGGGAGGCAGCAAGCAAAACCTCCGACGAGTGCGGACAAAGAGCACTGGGGCGAGGGAGCTGGTGGCGACCGAGAGAGTTAGAGGGAGGGATGGATGGGAAAGAACCAAACAAGTTGTATGGTGGAAGGCGCCAATTTTGTCCCCGTCCTTATCCTTTTGCCCTGAAGCGGCTTATCGGAAGCCGAAGCTGAAGACGCACCGTTCCAACTGGCTTTGGGTTTCATGTAGCCGAAAGCCAGAAGCCATAGCCGATTGGAACAGCGCCTAAGTCTTGACTCTTGACAAGCTAGTAGTACTACCTTATCTACATATGGAGATTGAGTACTATGCAACTTAGCTTGTAGGCGTTGCCCACCACCGATCACGGCCCATGCAGCGTGGAGAGAAAATTTTAATAAAAATGTGCAACCAAATGTCCCGATGAACGGTTGGAACATTGAAATCAAACAAAAACATTGGTCATTCATCCTTTGTAACTTAATGTGTTGAACATTATCAATAAATTATAGAACATCAAAACCAAATATGTAGATTATTTTATTTTACCTACTGGAACATCTGATACCTGCCCAGTTCATTCTCCATGCCCAATTCAAAAATACACACTAGAACATTGTCCATAAACTACTGAAACATTAGGAAATAATATGTGGAATATTTTGTTTTTATCTATTAGAATATATGCTACATGACATCATTATTTTTGTAAGAATGGTATCGTTACTAGATCTAAATATGTGCGAGTGAGGTCTTATTTTAGATATCTCGTTACATCCCCCAAACCGTGCTAATTCTATGGTTGGAGCCTGACCTCGAGATCTCGGTTAAACTCGATTCGCATGGGCTCGCCTGGGCGGTCGAAAACTTCCAAGGCCTGGCCCAACTCCCCGATCGCCATGCGAGCCCAGTTACCACTTGCCCGCCGCCGGCGCCCCTCAAAACTCTCCGATCGTCACGTCGCCGCCTCGCCGCGCAGCGCGAGGCGTAATCAACTTCGCTTTACACATCGCGATCGAATCTGTCGAATTAACTGGAGTATGTACAGTGCCGGGCGCAGTTACTCCGCCGGCGGCAGGCTGCGTGCGTCGTAAGGTTCAGTGGCGTCTCGGCGACGGCACGCCGTCGATCGATGGATCGGTGCCATTGCTGTCCCGTCACGTCGATCAGTCACATGAATTAAGGCTGGGCCTCCGTGATGCGCATGCAATGCACGTACGTCGGTACGTGCGGTTCGGTGGTTGCGCGCGTTCGCCGTCGCCAATAACGACACCCCAGGCGTCAGCATGGCACAAGGACACGTCCACTGGCCGGCGAGCGAAGGCGCGTCGGAACAAAACTCAAACTGTGTACCGTCCGAATAGCACCGCCGTCTCGCTTGCGGTTTAGTGCATTATGGCCGGTCGTTTTCCCTCGTTCCCCAGGTTGCAGGGAAGGCAAAGAATGGTTTGCGTTCCTGTCCTCGATCACCTGTTCGTTCCCGGTTCATCATTGTAGGAAAACGATGTGATCGCCCAGGAAGGAAGGCAGAAAAATGACCACGGGATATGTTCTTTTCATCCGTGGCTTATGACTTTTTAATTCTGATTGTTCATGAGAAAAAGTACGAAGAGAGGCAGCCACGTGTGATTTTTACCGGTATAGTTAAAGTCGGTACAGTATATAGTATAATCGATTAGTGAATCCGATCTTAAAAAACACTGTTTAAAATCTAGTTACTATAACATAACCTATAATATAGAAGCAAAAGAGAAAGAGGCCTCTTTGAGGGTATATGTAATGCAAATAACTATAGGTCTGTTCTTTACAGCTTTTAGCTTTTGACTTTTCTATAGTAACTAGCTTTTAAAACGGCGTGTCTTTTCTATACTACTTTTTCTATAGTAACACACTGTAGCGACTTTATTTATATCGACAAAAACCGCACATGAGTTTCTATTGCTCTATAATCTCTCTCACGAATAGCCTAAAAAGTACAAATCATAACCAAAAGTTATAAGCCACAGCCATAAAGAACACACCCTGTATATTCCGTGTCAAGTGCAAACTAGTCTTGGCAGTGATCCGTCCGATCCGCATGCATGCTTCATCCTACAGTCCTACTGGTGTCCTATCATCAAAGGGCTATTACATACATCATAAGGATTCAGTTCCAGAAGAAAAAAAAAAGAAACACTTACAAAATTGCAACTTTAGTCTTCCTAAGGAGCACAAATGAACACCACACGGTAAATCACCACAAATCGACCTAGCCTTGACATATATATTAGCAAGTCATTCACATCTAGTTTTGGTTCTGAAATTTCGATCGGGTGTCTGCGTTTTTAGTTGTAAATAGTACAAATTAACGTAGAAGTGTATAGATATACAAGAAAGAAAGTTTTTACCATCATTGAAAAGTTACCAGGAGATATCAGAGATGTTGGTACCTCGTCACCAAAATACATATAAATTCTTGGTGTATGTAATTTGGTGACGAGGTACCAACACCTCCTGTTTCCTTTTAAAAATGGTAGAAACTCTCTACAAGAAAAGGTACATACAGAGTTAGATGCGCGTGCCGGTATGTATATAGAGAAAATCTAAGAAATGGTACACCGTTCGATGGTATACCATCCTCTCTCTCTCATTCTCCTCACTCCCGCCCACCGTTCTCGCTCCTGTTCGCCGCTCCCTTCCTCCTCGTCGCCGCTATAGGTTCATCCTTCCCCCCAAGCATAGAAGGACGTTGGGGGAGGCGTCGGCCTGGTGGTGGGCGGCGATGGGTGGGGTATGAGGGTGGTGGGCAGAGCTGGAAGGCGGTGGCAGCGGCGGCTGTAGCAGTTAGGTTTGGTGGGGTAGCACAGCGAGGAGGGGTTGAGGGGCTATGCGGCGAGGCGACGATGGCACCGCCGGCCATGGGTGGTGGTGGAGGGGGCGGGGCAACGGAGAAGATGCGCAGAGCTGCAGCTGGTGTGGAAAAGAGAGAGGGAGAGGAGGGCGATGGTCGTCGCTGGAGCTAGAGAAGAGAGGGCGAGGGGAGCGGTGCTTCGAAAGGAGAGAGGGGAGGGGGCAACACAAGGGGGTACATCGTATGGATGGTATACCGTGCAGTAGTCGCTCTCATGTATATACGTGTGGTAAGAACGTTTGGGACGTGCCGTTGGCACATTTTTTGCGTTGTTGCAACTGTGTCTATACCTGTACTGAAGGGTGGCATATGAAGTACAAAACACAAAGTAAAACCCAAAGAAATGGCCAAATGCACGGGGTGCATAATTTCCAAACAAGGGTGATTTTCTTTTCATTTATAGCACTAATAAAGCAGCAGTATAGAAAATAATGTGAATTGTAACATTGACAAATGGGATATGCGGTATGAACCCGTAAATCGGTGACAATTTTGAAAAGTGTGACTTTTCTAAGTGTGAGGAATGGAAAACCCAAAAAAATTTGAGGAGCGGATTTTTTTTTCTGAGAGCAAAAGCAGAGAATTAGTAGTCAGACAATTAATCAACTGTATCCTGTAATCCGAATTGTTACTGGAGCTGATTGTGCCATTTACGACTCCCTGCCATTTACGACTCCCTCATAATCTTTCTTGCCATCGCAAACACAATTACAGTATCGAATTGGACTTTTTTCGACACACCCCTACATTAAATTCCCTTCAAGAAGATTCTTCAATCATTATTTTTGGAAGCAAAACCCTATACGATTAAATTCCAAAGTTCTCCCTGCTCCGAGTCCTATATAAAGAACACCACTCTCATATAAGTTCTAAGACCAATTCATAATCATCGGTTTCTCTGATCCTAGCGTTCTGGATTTCGCCAGCATATCGACCATACCACCAAAACGCCATGTCACCAAAGCTCATCGCCATTTCTCTTGTGGCACTCCTCCTTTTCGTCTCCACAAGCCAAGGTGGTCGGATTGGGCCAATTGAGCCCGGCAAAGTTTCCACCCAGGTGAAGGGGAAAAAAATTCTGATTTTTGTTGCCCGTTTGATCTCTTGATGGATGTTGCATTCGTGCTTCTAGCGATGTTGATATATGTGAATGGAAGATTGATCATTTTGTACCTGTGTTCTTGACATTTGTTGTAGAATGTGGAGAGGAGAAACCCAGTGGAGAGAATGGAAGGATGTGAGGGGCTCGATGAGGAGGAGGATTGCCTGGTGAAGAGGTCGCTCGCGGCTCATGTGGACTACATCTACACGCAGGGCGCCCACAATTAACTACAGAAATGAGCATTCTGCAATAGACATATATACGAATAAATTAACCACCCAGCTATGTAGTCGGTGGAAATCACTCGAAAACGACCATTTTCTCCTAGATACACGGTATTTCTACGAGCGGGATAATGGCACCTACGATTCTACAACTGAAACTTTCCTACTAATTTTGCAATGCTGTCATACCCATAAGCTACTTCTCTATGCATCCAAATATATGTGGACCCGAATGATCCGCTTGCTAGTCGGTGTTATCGGATTTCATAAATACAGTTCTTGTGCAGACGTTCTTCAAATCCGAACAGTTTGATCGGACGTGTGAGACAGTAAACTGCCTGTAAATGTTCCTGAGTCCTTTTTCAGAGAGAAAATCGACTGGTGAAAATATGGTATGCTCAAAAGTTCAATCAAAATATAAACAAAGTGCATGAGACCTGGTTGCCTGCATTCGTACGGCCCAGGCCAACATCACCAATGCTGAAATCTGAGCAGCGTTGAAAAGAAAGGAATAATAGGATTTACTAAAGATGTGTATTTTAGAATTTATCGCTCGATTCACTGACATATAAGTCCTATAACCACATGTTAGTGATACATAAATGATAAATTCTTACATACATATTTTTACAGGGGAAATCTTCGAACCCTGACAGAAAAAGGCTAGACGTAAAACTCCCAGCCGTCAGATCGTGGATGGGGCAGAGCCACCTTGATCCGACGGTGCAGGAAGCGTTGCTCCTTTTCCCTTTCTTGGGGTTTTGCTCCCTGCGAGAGAGACCGTGGAGAAAAGGGACAAGGGAAAAGAAACGGGAGAAGACGAGGAGGCAGGATGCGGCTCTCCTTCCTCCTCGTGGCCGGCGCCGTCGTGTCTCTCCAATCTTTTCTTGATTTCTCATCTCTCTGTAACATCCCCTAATAGATCTGTTGCTGCGTTGCTGTATCATACCGGTCTTGATACTAATTAGATCTTTAGATGCGCTCTTGAGTGCTTTATCTATGTTTGTGTTTCTTGATCCTATTGCAAGTTGCGATTTTTGCAATCCTAACTACGTGGATTTATTTCTGTGCTGAATCTCCATGTTGTTCTATTGGGGACTAAACTTGGTTCTTGCTCAGGCTTAGCTGGGCAAGTGTAGTGTGAAGGGTAATTAATGGGTGTCGAGCACCGATTAAATGTGGTGCGAAACTTAGCTGGGCAAATATCCGCACCGTACCAGTAGCTTGCAAGATAGAAATACCATCGAGAGGCTTGCTCTTGAAGCTCTTTGCTGCAGGGGTAACTATCATCATAGCAAAAGCAGTGCTTTCTTGAAATTCTGCTGCTAGTGTTCTGCAAGCAAAACCAGACGCTATGGTTGAGACTTGGGGTTTGAGCAATGGTGGTGCTTTTTTAAATGAATAGAAATACTTATGTTCTATTAATATGATATCAGAACCATTCTTAAATCGCGAAAGGAATATTGCAGATATGTGGAACGAATGCATAGTCATTTCTGTTTTCTGATTATGAATGCAGATATGTTTCGGTGTTATGGACATATGTTACTATTTTAGTATTTTGCAACCCAATCGCGAAACCTATGCTCATGTTCAAGACTTCAACATGTTACAATATGCTTTAATATGAGATATGACAGATGCATGCTTGAAATGTTGCATACACTCAACTAGATGCCAAGTTGTACATTAGGATTTTCTATGTTATGTGCAAATATAGGCTAAATAACACGAAACACTTCAGTAATTTTCCCTGTACTGTAATAAATTGTTCATTTCGGTTGTTATACTTCATTTTAGTTAATAAGGTTCCTATATTTTAGAAGAACTCTGGTTCGGTCCTCTCGGAGGTGTAGGAGGTGCTAACACCTCCACCAGATCTGACCGTCTATCTGCCAGGGGCAAGATTGTACATTCAGGTGCACCCACGTTGATTAGACGGTTAAGTAGTGAAAAAATGACAGTTCAGTGCACGGTACCGGGCCGGCGCGCGCACGAGCGATCGAGCTCAGGAAACGCGGCGCGCGCCACGGGCGATCAACCCCGTCTTGCGCAGCGCGCAGCGTCGTGACTCACGTGAATGGATTGATCTTGCCGTCAGTTGCGGCGCGTTGGAGAGAGCCGCGGAGGGGGAGGCGCCGGCCGCGTCATCTCTATTGGTTTGTTGCCTCCTCCGGCCGGGCAAATCAGGCGTGAATTTCTCATGCAGCATGCACGGGATTGTTTTATGGTTCTGATTTGGTTCATTTCCGTTGTCTCCCGTTTCATGTAGGGGCATTTTGTGAGAGCAAGAAGATTTACTCTTTAGGGCGCGAAGGGCCTCAACGACGTGATCAAGCGGTAGCCATACAGACGCAGTGCAACTGTGCAAGAGATTAGAGGTGCATTAAGCGTTGTAACTGTTCGGATGAAATTACTTTTTTGCCCACTTTACCTAGCACCACTCCTGCACACCACTCAGAGGCACTGGAGGTGTTAAGATCATGAGAACCGTTGGATGAGCAATATTGGACGGCTGAGAACAATCGAATGTACCGAACCAGAGCTCATTTTAGAAATCGTCCATCTACATCCTTTTACTCTATAAAAGCTCATCTAAGTCCTGGTAGTTATTCTTGGCCAACTTATTCCTCTAGCCATCTAAGTGTTAACCTCGAAGCTCTTAGCAGATATGTTTTGTAACGGAAGAATAATAAGTCGAATTTAAATTCAACTGAAAAATTGACGGGGGAGTCAAGAAAACTCTGAAGGATGTGTGCAAATACTTACATTTCCTAAGACCAAATTGCTCCATTAATTTGGTCTCAAGGTATAACCCAAGCTTGTCCAACATCGCTTGAGATGGTTTGAACATCTCCAACGAAAACCTCTTGAGGCACCGGTACGTAGTGGAATTTTAAGATGTACTAAAAACGTAAGAAGAGACAGAGGTCGACCAAGACTGACGTGGGAAGAAGCAGTTAAAAGAGACTTGAGGGATTGTAATGTATCTAAAGAATTAGCTTTGAATAGGAGCGCATGGAAATTAGCGATCCACGTACCAGAACCATAAGAAAGTTAGGGGTAGTGTTTTTAAGCTCTCAGCTCGGATAACAGGTTGCACGGCTTAGGATTTTAGCATTGTAGATTTTATTTCAAGACTCTCATTTCTTTGATCTTGAGAAGGTTTCATTACTAGCCTACCATAATTTATTTAGGACAAAAGGTTTTGTTGTTATTGGTGGTGTTGTTGTTGTATAACCCAAGATTGTTTCTATTTGGTAACATGATCACAGATTCACAAATGTCACTAGGCTCTTGAAGCCAAAATACAAAAAGTACATAGTATAGTGAATGAAAATGTCTTTTGGGTTGGCATGCTAAGAAAAGTTTTTTTTCTTGAAAAAAATGAGCTAGGAACTACTATCTACTAGACAACTGCGGGTGTATTCTGTTTGACTAAGAGTGTTTTTTTATAAAAAGTTAAGGATCATTGGTATAGAAAAGCTATTGCCACTGCACTTGGTGAGGATAATTATGTATAAGCAAAGTTCGTGTGCCAATTTTTTGTTTGACAAAAGGATTAAGTTGTGATGCTACTTTGGTCAAATAAGAATACCCGACCATGCATATAAGCCATAAGGAGATGTCATTTCAACCCGCAGTTGTCTAGTAGATAGTAGTTCCAAAGCTGGTTCCATGCTTGTGTCATTCATTTATAATCAAATTGCGCATAATTCATTGCCCATTACTTTGCTTAGTAGCTATTGATAGTGAAATGTGTCTTTTACTAATATGGGCATAAACCTTAATAAGTAGTGTGAGGAAAGCTGCCTGCGAAATCTGAATGTGTAACTTGGAACATCATGACGTTAATTTTGTAGGGATATTTGTACTTTTGTGGCTGTAACATGTAAAATTTATCAGGCGTCTATAGAATTGCATCTTTTTTCTTATAACTGGCCAGATGCTGTTAGACATTCATGATTGCTTGTGTGCTGGTGTGGCTATTTCTCTTTGGCTATTGAATTGTTTTTGGCCCAAGCAAGTCCTGATCTTGGTTTGCTCTTAGTTCATTATTGCTGCAATTACATACCCGCTTCTCACATAGCAAGCAGAATTGCTGTTATTGTCAAGCATATTTTGATGTTCTTGATCGTTCTCCCTGGCAAATGTCGCAGGTTTGGAGTGATTTCTGGAAATGTTATATTTGGGCCACCACTTGCAAAGTACTGGGCACATAAGCTGCAGGAAGAGGCAGCAAAAGAGGGCCAAACTGGCTCGACCTAGCAAAAGTGTTCTACGTTTTTGCTGAATCAATGTTGCCAAACTTCCTTCAGTCACACACTCAGAAAGCCGAAACTAATGCGATGATGTGAAAGGAACTTGGTTACTACCATGAGCTGGCCTCAGTTTTTGGTAGCATTGTTTGAATTGGTTGCCCTAGCTTTTGTACAGGAAGGAATCATTTTATGATACGCAGGATAAATTAGAATCCATACTATCATTTCGATCATGCTCCTTTTTAATGTTCAGTTTTATTTCGTTGTAAAGAGCTGCAAATTTGATCAAACCCAGTTGTGCTCTGCTGATTTTAGTTCTAGCCCGGTCTGCTTGTGCTGTTGGGTCTTGCCTTGACGAGCTTGGCCCAGAGAAAGCGGGCTTTAGTATCCCGGCCCGGCCCGGCCCACTTACATTTTCCGCTTTTAGAGCAGGGAGACGGGACCACGGGAGGCCATGGTAGAACTTCCCCGCGCATCCACAAGCCCTAGCCGCCCACTTTCCCTCCAAAAGAAAGAACCTTGCCTCCTACGGCGATCGCCGGAATCCTTAACCCTCACAGGATGGCGAAGAAAGCAACAACCACCGTCACCGCCGCCGGCAAGTACTGGCTGCTCAAGACGGAGCCGGGCGAGTGGTCGTGGTCCGACCAGGCCGGCGCCCCGGGCGGCGTCGCGCCGTGGGACGGCGTCCGCAACCGCCAGGCCGTCAACAACCTCCGCGCCATGCGTCCCGGCGACCGCTGCCTTTTCTACCACTCCGGCGCGGGCGCCGCCTCCCGCCGCGTCGTGGGCGTCGTGGAGGTCGCCAGGGAGTGGTATGAGGGTGAGGAGGCGGCGGCCGGCGGCGCCGTGGACGTGCGCGCGGTCGGGGAGTTCCGGCAGCCGGTGGCGCTCGGGGAGATCAAGAAGGCGGCGGGAGAGGTGGAGGGGAGGAGGGACTTCGCGCTGCTCCGGCAACCGCGGCTGTCGGTGATGCCCGTGCCGGCGAAGGTCTGGGACTGGATTTGCGAGATGGGAGGGGGCTTTGTGCAAGGTGTGGAGGAAGAAGAAGAAGACGAGGGTTGATCTTGATGCTATTAAGGTAAAAAGAAATACTATTGTAATGCAATTGAGCCCTCATTTTGTATTTTGCATTTGTCTCAGTGAATTTTCTGCTAATCTTGTAAACTGTTGCAGATGCAGGGTAACATCTGCGATAGGAAGTCGGCATTTTGTGGTGTCTTTTGGCCTGCAAGAGATGGCACTTCTGAGGAGCATATGGGAGGTATTTTGTGCATCTTCTTTAGAGTGCCATCTCTGCACCGTAGTCTGACTAGGTGTGTTGCCACTGGTTAATCTGTCAAGTTCAGTGGTCGATGTCGCAACAATAGTTGTGATCTCAGAAGAGCTTTTGAGTCAAAGCAATCACATGCTGTTCTGTGTGGCTGTTTTGTTTACCTTGTGAGTTTTGAGTTGCAACTCTAGCTGATCTACTTGCATGCCTGCACGGATGTACCGTTCAATGAATTTTCAAGCAGGTGGTTTCATGCTTCATGGGTGATTCCTAGCTAGTGATGCAGGTGCCATGGCTGAATTTGGGGGTGAACATCGAGAAATGTAAGTGGCACATCGATTCAAATGCCCAGTTTCTGTGCACAAATAGCTAGCTCCTCTGTCCATCCCTGTAAAATGCAAGAGAGGGGTGTGGCGCTCAGTGATGAGCACCATCTCCAGAGGCTGCAATGCAAGCTGCAGAGGCTTCGAAATCAGATAATACAGAAGCAACTGCAGAAGGCAAGCTCAAGTTGGATGCCCTTAATTTAGGATGCAAATGGAGTGAATATAGACGGATGTTGCTCATTCCGTATTATTTTTCATATTTTTTTTCGAAATCGAAATCGGATATGGATAGTACCAGATAAGAATACGAATGTGGATATTCTCGGACTCGAATATGAAGCAAATACAGATCGCTCCGAATACGGTTAGTTGGATAATGCGCGAAAACAGAAATCATATATGTAGTACGTATAAAGATCAATTAACCATACTACATATGCAAAATACAACTACATTGGTAGCTTAATAAGCAAGTTTGACTATATCACATAATGATAGGGACTAGTTAAGCAAGTAGTTAGTAAGTAGTTATTACTAAGTAAGTTACTAGGTTTTTACTAGGAAAGTATCAAGTAGATGTTAGGGCCTAGTGAAGCAAGTAGTAGCTATACGTAGTAAGTCACAACTATAACATCTCACGGTCCAAAATCAATCCATAGCTAAGTACATCACTAGTTTGTTTAACTTAATTATATGAGTGGCGTTAGGCTTCAGGAAAATTGGTGACAAAATTAATGGCATATAGCACAAAAATCATCTTACATGATCATCTCTGCATATTAAAGATTAATCCCAAGCTCCGAAGCAACATAAAATTGGTGTGGATTGCAGATTAATCATGTTGAGGAACCGTCGCTGGTGACCAGTCCGATCGATTCCTCTGCTATACAAAAACAGATCAATCACAGAAGATACAAATAGTTGATTGAAACACAGAGATAGAGAGAATTCCTGGTCTTTTTATTGCTTTCTTTTTCATGCGTGTACAAAATAGTCAATAGCACTCTCTATTTATAGCCTAGTGGTGAGGTGTCCACCATGGGCCAATGCTTCAAACCCAGACCCAGGTTTCCTAACACTCCCCTTGGGCACTCATCCAACATGTTCATGCCTAATCAAAACTCTATAAAAATTCAGTGGGAAAAATTTGGAGAAAGAGTACATGATACATGTTATACTGCGTTGCACGAATTGCTCATTAAAAACCTTGACCGAGAAACTTCAGGAAAACTCGTTAAGAGAAAAAGAGTACAATCCACCCAATTTCATTTAATCTTCAGGATTTATTCTTTGAGTACTTGATCTTCGTAATTAAGTTTTAATAACGAGCTTGAGAAAAATCTCCCCCTGAATTCTGCACTTCTCTAACTCTCATCATTCTAATTCCTCGTACGCATCTTTCAAAACTAGATGCTGGGAGTGACTTAGTGAATAAATCTTCAAGATTTTCACATGACTTAGTATGCAGTACCTTAATTTCGTCATCTTTTGCAATTTATGATCATAGAAGAACTTGGAGTTGATATGCTTTGTGAGATGACTCTTCACGTAGTCCGTCTGCACTTGTGCAACACAAGTTGCATTATCCTCATAGATAATTGTGGGAGCTTGCATAATATTCATCCTACATGACTGTTGGATGTGGTGAATCATTTGTCAAAGCCAAGCACATTCTCGTGCAGCTTCGTACAGCATTATAATTTTTGAGTGGTTCGTCAAAATCGTTACAAGACTTTGCTTAGACGATTTCCTTAAAATTGCAGTTCCACCATACAGGAATACATAACCTGTTTGTGATCTTGCGGTATGCGGGTCCGACATGTACCCTGCATCTACATAGCTAGTTATATTCAAATATTGGTTCTTTCTGTAGAACAACTCAAGATTCTTGCTTATTTGGAGGTATTGGAAGATGTCCTTTATTCCCTGCCAATGCCTTTTGGTAGGTTCTGCACTATGCCTTACTAATAGGTTTATAGCAAATGCAATGTCCGGTCTAGTGCAGTTTGCTAAGTACATAAGTCCGAAGGGGGACAGAGCACGCTTTTTAGACTTCGTCTCACCGCCGACTTTGTCAACGCTCGTTCGAAGGGTGGGGGATGGAGCGCGCTTTCAAAAGACTTCGTCGACGCATGTCCGAAGGGAGAGGACAGAGCGCGCTTTTGCAGAATTCGTCCCACCGCCGACTTCGTCGATGCGAAGGGTGGGAGACGGAACATGCTTTTTTAGACTTCGTCCCACCACCGACTTTATTGACACCCATCCGAAGCGTGGGGGACGGAGTGCGCTTTCAAAAGACTTCGTCCCACCGCTGACTTCGTCGACACCCGTCCAAAGGATAGGGATGGAGCGCATGCTTTTCAAATACTTTGCCCCACCGCTGACTTCATCGACGCCAGTCTGAAGGGTGGGGGATGGAGCACGCTTTTTTAGACTTCGTCCTGCCGCCGACTTTGTCGATGTTCATCCGAAGGGTGGGGGACGGAGCATGCTTTTTTAGACTTCATCCCACCACCGACTTCATCAACGCCCATCCGAAAGGTTGGGGATGGAGTGTGTGCTTTTCAAAAGACTTCGTCCCACCATCGACTTCATCGATGCCCGCCCGAAGGGTGGGGGACGGAGCGCTATTTTGCAGACTTTGTTCCAGCGCTGACTTTGTCAATGTACATTCGAAGGGTAGGGGATGGAGTGTGCTTTTTGAGACTTCGTCCCACGGCTGATTTCGTCGACACCTATTCGAAGGGGGGGACAGAGCACGCTTTTTAGACTTTATCCCACCACGGACTTCGCCGATGTCCGTCCGAAGTGTAGGGGACAAAGCGTGCTTTCAAAAGACTTCGTCCCACCACTAACTTCATCGACGCCCGTCTGAAGGGTAAGGGACGGGGCGCACTTTTTCAGACTTTGTTTTATCACTGACTCCGTCGACACCCATCCGAAGGGTGTGGGACGGAGTGCGCTTTCAAAAGACTTTGTCTCACCACTGACTTTATCGACGCCCGTCCGAAGGGTGGGGGACGGAGCACGCTTTTGTAGACTTCATCCCGTCGCCAACTTCACCGACGCCCGTCCGAAGGGTAGGGGACAAAGTACACTTTTTTAGTCTTCGTCCTGCCACCAACTTTGTTGATGCCCCCTGAAAGGTGGGGGACGGAGCACACACTTTTTAAAATACTTCATCTTACCGCTGACTTTATCGACGCCCGTGCGAAGGGTGGGGGACGGAGCGCACTTTTGTAGACTTCGTACCACCGCCAACATCGTCGACGCCTGTCCGAAGGATGGGGGATGTAGCACGCTTTTGCAGACTTTGTCTCACCGATGACTTCGTTGACGCATGTCCGAAGGGTGGGGATGGAGCGCACTTTTGCAGACTTCGTCCCACCACTGACTTCATCAACGCCCGTCCAAAGGGTGGGGGATGGAGCGCGCTTTTTTAGACTTCGTCCCACCACCGACTTCGTCGACGCCTATCAGAAGGGTAGGCGATGGAGCGTGCTTTTTTAGACTTCGTCTCGCCACTAACTTCATCGACACCTGTCCGACGGGCAGGGGTGGAGCGTGCTTTCAAAAGACTTCGTCCCGCCGTTGACTTCGTCAATGCCCGTCTGAACGATTGGGAACGGAGTGCGTGCTTTCAGAGATTTCGTCCCGCCGCCGACTTCATCGACGCTCGTCCAAAGGGTGAGAGATGGAGCTTTTCAGAGCGCTTGTCTAACCACCTCATGGTCGTGGATGCTTGTCCGACCACTTCGCGGTCGTGGCTTCGTACGACCACCTCATGGTCATAGACGCTCATACGACCACCTCATAGTCATGACTTTGTACGACCACTTCATGGTCCTAGACTCTCATCCGACAACGTCATGTTCGCAAGCAATCGTCTGACCACCTCCTTGTCGTGACTCCATTCGGCCACCCTATAGTCATAGACGACTGTCCGACCACTCTGTGCGCATGACTCAAGTACCTTCGTGTGACTTCGGTTGATGAATACAAGCAATCCGCCCTACTCGTCGGTACCGCAAGTGAGTTACGATTACTTGGGATTCCCATACATCGGCGTGTGTGATGACACAGTGGTCTCCATGACCGCGTCCTACTCACTAACCCGAGGCCTCCGGGGGTTGCCACAGTACACAACACTTCAAACAATATTTTTCATCAATTGTTACAATTGTACAGCACTCAACACCCGCAATAACGGAGGAGGCGGGCTTCCCACACGCTACTCCCCATCCGAGGGTTCTACCTTTATGTACTCTCGAATGGAGGTCACCCCTGCGGGGCCACTCAACCCAAAATCGCAACGACTCCTCCGCCCATCCCCAGTGTCGCAGCTGACACCGAACAACATCATCCGACACGAGGGGGCGGTCATCTTCGAGTACCTGCTCGCCAGGCAAACATCATGCACACACCCATCGTTGTACACACAGTCACCGATGGCCACACACACAAACTACTACGTACAAGGGCGGAAGTCCTTAGCATCACACCTACCAATTGGTGGGGACGTTCGATACAGGCTCGCCGTCTTCATCTCGTCGGGGCACATCACCCAGCCAGTTGCTGAGGTCCACCTTCACACCCATCGTACACTTCAGGGCAACCTTCGGCGCAGTCTCACCGATATACTCCCAGATCCGGTGGTGGAAGGCATGGATGGACTGGTGGACTGCGTACAATGCCTCAGCCAATGTCGTGTTCCCTGCAGGCAAGTCCAAGCAAGGGTTAGCCAAGTCGCCCACGTGTAAGCAGCCCCAGAGGTAAAGTAGAGTAAGAAGCATCTGGTTGGTTGCAAGTGAACAGTGGTAATCGTATGCACGTGCGGCACTCAAAGCAACCGACGAAGCCTCCTTGATCCTCTGAAGATTGCAGAGCAGGTCCTCGGGTCCATGCGACCAAGGAGGGACTATGACTGCGAGGTCAGCTAGGATACTCTCCAATGACTCTAGCGACTCCCACGTCGCTAATGAGGCATTGCCCAATAGGCGGTCCCTTGCCACCAAATCTGATGCCACCCAGCCCTTCTCTCCTCCCAGCGTGGAGATTTGCCGCAGCAGCTCCTCGCACTCCTCAGCGTTTGCCCGCCAGCCCTGCTCCACCAAGGCGTGCGCCTCAACAATGGCCTTTCCGCCCTCCGTCTCCAGGAATTGAATGTGCTCGTCCTTCGCCACTATGGCAACAACCGCATCCTCGGCGAAGTGATGAGCCAACATGGCCTCTGCCTCCGCGGTGGCTAATTGCTCCTGTAGACCATTTCGCTCTCGATGCCTTGCAACTTGGACAGCACGAGCAAGGGCAAGGGTCTGTATGCCGATCCGGTCTTAGCAACAAAACTGCAAAAGCTGTCAGTGTACTCACTTACACGTATCTTCATCTCCGTGGCATCGAGGGCACTCTCCAAGAGCTCCAAGCCACATGAAGAAAGCGCGCGATGGTCCAAGGCCGTGTCTGCATAGTCTGCAGCCCCTAGAAAGCCCTCAGTGCCTCAGGATGAGGCACAAAGTCTGCCACAATGAGCCACCGCGATTCCAAGCTGGCAGCCTCGAGGATGGTCAGACCCAAGGACACATCTACAGCGGCAGCGCCAACTGGGCTGCGACTAGTTCCGTTGCTAGATCCCTGTGCGCACCCCGAGGATCGATGGCCCACTAACGCCGAGGACAGTGTTAGGGAGCAAAGTGGGTAAAGCCTCATGAAGCCGCGAATGGAGAATGAGTTATTCATACCTGCGGCTTGACAGGGAGACGTTGGTTGGGAGGTGGCAGCACCAGCGAACTCCATAATTGGACATGCAGAAGCAGCGCCACTATTAGCACCTCACCTTACTTTAGCACCACCGATGTCCATGTCGGAGTCCGAGTCCCCCACCAATGCTGTCAGCACCACTTGGAACCCGAAATCTGTGGGTACAGGAAAAGACACTAGACCACACTTCGTTGCTCCGGTCTCCGGGGACGCCTCACAAATGGGTGAAGACAGAACTACATCCTCTTGGCCACGCTTTATCACACGAGTATCCGGAGACACCTGGTAGACTACAGTCTCCGGAGAAGTCTAGCGGACAGCCAATGCAGAAACTACACCCTCGGCGCATCCAAGACCTTGCGCCTTGCTGTAGGTTCAGGGCCACCCATGTCATCGGCCCCGTTACCCGGGCCCTCTGCATAGCTCATGACGAAGACACCGTCGACACCACCTACACCACACTCTGGCTTGGGCTCCAGGTCTGAGTTTGCGTAGTCGCCCAACTCAGAGTCGGTACCCATAGCGGTCTCCACGGGTTCACCTAACTCATTCGTAGGGGGCACTGAGTGCAGCAATTGCGTTGTGAGGGGAAAGTGAGCCCTTCGCCATGAAGGGGGTGCCTCCCCATAGTTGCCCTCATGGCCGTGGGGCCAACCAATGCTGGGGACAGCATGCTCCGGCACGGGGATGCCAAGGGCTTCACACACCCGGTTCACCTGGTCGTGGTTCACCGTCACTGACTCTCAAAGGCTATGCTCCTTTGTTGTATATACCCCAGAAAGATGGCCGCAGCACGCTTGGCATCTTCGAGAGTGAGTCCTATTATGAATACAAAATGGAATCACCACCGACCTCCTGCATAACCGAGGTAAGTGTGGTGGTTACAACCTAGTGCTTACTTGGGTCGATCGGCCTTGGCAACGAAGCAACAGTAGGGCGGAGGTCATCATCGCGGACGGGGCTAGATTGAACATGTCACGGGAGCATTAGCGGAGACACACTGAACATGCAGTACTCCTCCGTAAGATCCCATATGTTGAATAGGAGGGTGACCCCCACAAGCCTCCACGCGTGATGCTCGTTGTCACGGTCCAAGGTCACTGTTGGAGACAAGTTATGGAGACGGCGGTTGGTGCGCTTGCAGGCAGTGAGTGGTGGCCGCAGGGGCAGGTGCTACAGAACAAATCATGGGCGAGACCACCAACCAGCACACACTGGACAAACAAGAACAACAGTTGTGGCGGCATTTTGCCAAGGGCGCCAGGCTTTAAAGGCAAAACGCCTTTTTCGAGCGCCCCTTCGGAAATCGCGCCACAAGACAAAACGGCGCACGGCCTACCAACCATAAGTGGACGCGCCTCCCCTGATACAGCAACCGTGCATGACCACGGTCAACAAGACTGAATGCATGGGCTAGTTCCTTACCAGGCCGAGCAGATGGAGGGGGCAAAAGGCTTAGGCAGCATGACTTTAGCCTGCTCAAGAAGAAACTCTTTACTATGAAAGGCTCATGTTGTGGGGATAGCCCCCACCGGCATCTATTCGGTGCCATAGCAAGGACAGAGTAACAACACCAGCCCACGCAAGAACGCCGCATCCGGAACCAACACCCACATCGATTCACTTGCCACTTCCGGGCTGGCAGAGACTCGCCAGCATAACCGGAGGATACGACGGGGCCGGTGATGAGGTCAACAAGTCCGGCGTGGTCGGGTCCTTGAGAGGAACCAGCAGCGTGCTGGCGACGTCGTCGAAGGGCTGTATGACGGGGTACTGCCGCGGAAGGCCCGCATGGAAGTTAGGACAAACCTGACTCTGGCCGCGGCCTGTTGAGCGGACGGGCACACGCAGAAGAGTGGCACGGTGATGATGCTAATGACGAGGACTAGTGACGGTAATATTTGGCTTTGTTCAAGTTTTAGTGTTACTAAATTTTGGTCTCATACTGAACTTTATAAGAAAATATGTTCTGAAAATGACAGAAGATAGCGATTTTGTTCCCTCATTTTCCTATCACACTGAACTACCGAAAGTTCTGTTGTTTGGACTATTGGGCTTCACATGCTCTGTACTAGCACCTCTAATCTTGCCCTTTTTACTAGTATACTTTTTTCTTGGCTATTTTGTGTACTGCAACCAGGTGAGAAACTAGAGATAACACTGCTTGAAAGTCCATATGCATAAGATTTTATTCATAACTATAAATACTGTCAGCAGCATATTTGAAATTTAGGTGTTCTTGCTGTCTATCTAATGTATATGTTCTTTTATAGTAAGTAAACCTCAAAATTTGACAAATGCTTATGCACTCATACCTCCTTTTTAGGTGAAAAACCATATCAATGTTTTGAATACAATCTTCCTGACCTCTATGTATGCTTTCTACGGTGTCAAGTATGTAGCTAAATATTTTTTTAGTTCAATTTGAATTGTAGAATAAAAAACCTTTGCTCCTGGTTAGCAAATTTAAGTTTTTACAAAACAGAATTTAGTAAAAAAAATAACGTCTTTTGTGTTTCCGACTTTCAGCAACTCCTAATGTGTTGGCAATTTGCTATTTTCAGTTTCTCAATGTTCATTGCACAAAATACGGCCCAGTTGGTCTATATTGGCCAATTGCTCACAATACAACAATATTCTCTGTCGTGCTCACCCGGACCATCTGTCTTGGTGTATTTGGCCTTAAAGCATCTCCAGGAGCAGCAGGCTTCACTGTACCTCTTATCATCCTCACTCTTTTATTCAACCAACTAGCATATTTACCCCTACAATTGTGCGACTAGATATTATAATACAATTATTTTTTATATACAACTCTATTTTCTATAATTGAAATACAATTGTATTTATTATGTAACTGTGATATCTATATATGATTAGTCTTCACCGTTATAATTTGACCCTACCAAAATAAGTGGTGGAGATTATTCTCTTATTCTTTCGATCAATGTGAGAATTTCTATGATTTTTTTATGATTATTGTGAGATTTTCTTACCCTTAAAACAAAAAAGATATCTTAAATATCACCGCTTGTTTTTTATTTATATAAGTATTTCAGAAAGCGTCTTCTCCCACTATTCAAGACATTTCCTGCACAGGTTAGAATGATTTATTTAATAGTTTGTGGAAGTTCACCTATGTGTACTAGACTTACAGTTCAGCTTGGTGTCATTTTATACCTTTTATTCTCACTGAGTTGGTAACTCGCGCTTTTGTTGTTCTGCATAGTTGCATATACCTAAGCACTCTATGGAAGCACTATTAGCTACTTCCACTGGATTTTATCATGAGTTGTTCTCTCGTCCTATATTGGTTGCTGGGCATGCACAGGATTTAATTGACATGGACAGGGAAGATGAGCAATCAGGATGAAGGGATGAAATTCACCTCCATCTTCATTCTGCTTACTGTCAGTTCCTTGACACTGATGACACACCTTTGGAAGGAGTTAAAACTACTGGCAGAGATGAAGATGGAAGCGCAAGTTGAGGTGAATCTAGCTCCAAAGAAAGCACCTATCAACGCAGAAGTGACCTATCTCACCCAACACTGAAAGGACTCCCTGTTGATCGGCTGCAGCGTGCGGTGAGATCAATTGGTTTTATTATCAGATTACAGAAGAGGCTTATCAGTATAGCCTGCTAGCACATCCACCCATGTAAATGTCAGAAAGCACATGCGTTATATACATGAAGATATACGGTGAGGATTGAGGAAGATACATACAAATGGAAGAGAGTATCACCCGCAGGGGAGGCCGGCGGCGCAGGCGCGGGCGCGGGGAGGCCGGGCGGCGGCGCGGGCGCGGCCGGGCGGCGCATGCGCGGGCGCGGGGAGGCCGGCGACGGCGCGGGGAGGCCGCGCGGCGGCGCGGGCGCGGCCGGGTGGCGCAGGCGCGGGCGCGGGGAGGCCGGCGGCGGCGCGGGGAGGCCGCGCGGCGGCGCGGGCGCGGCCGGGCGCGGGGAGGCGCGGGCGCGGGGAGGCCGGCGGCGGCGCGGGCGCGGCCGGGCGGCGCATGCGCGGGCGCGGGGAGGCCGGCGACGGCGCGGGGAGGCCGCGCGGCGGCGCGGGCGCGGGCGCGGGGAGGCCGGCGGCGGCGCGGGGAGGCGCGGGCAGGCCGGCGGCGGCGCGGGCGCGACCGGGCGGCGGCGCGGGCGCGGCCGACGCGGGCGTGGCCGGCGCGGGCGTGACTTGGCGGCCACGTAGGCGCCACGGAGGCTGGAGAGTGGCAAAAAGTTAATTGCATTGTAGAGGATGGCATTTGAGTAGGTGGCAATGATAAGAGTGGCAAAAAGTTAAATTTCCCCATGTTCTGTAGATCCGTTGACCGCTGGAAGAAAGTCCTTTTTCAGATATCTTTCGGGTTATGATTTATGATTTTTATTTTATTATAATAATTAATTTTTGAATAGTATATTTTTAAGACGAAATTTATAAATTGATTGTAGCAAACACTATATCGAATTTATCTATATCAGTCAAAATCATACGTGAATCTCTCTCTATCCTCTTTCTTGCGATTGCAAACAGTCGTAATTCAAAATTTTAAACTAAAAGTCATAACCCAAAAAAACTAATTCAAAGACGAAGAAGTCCGAAAGCGAACTGTTCGTTCCTGTAAAAAAAATCGAACTGTTCAACGGCCTCCACACATACGTGATACGTCTGAAAATCTGTCAAAGCTTGTGTTTTGATCTAGATCGCAGCAGATGATTTGCGTAGCCGTCCTAGACCCTGGTGGAACATGTTATAAACATGCCTAGGGATTTTCTAGGTGGTGATCATTTGGGTTTTTTTGTGGCTTATAGCTGGAAAGCACTGTAGCTAGATAAAAAACACCGTAGATGACAGAGGTTTATTTAGCATAATTAAATTTAAAAAATTAAAAAATATAAAAAATATGTTAGCCCATTACGTATAATACAAACAAATACGGGAAAAAAGAACCGGCAAAAAAGCTTAACAAAAAACCAAAAGTTCAGAAAAAGACGAAATTTATGAATAATGAAAAATAAGCCGGAAGCTAAAAACTGAAGCCAAAACGATCACAACCCAGTTACGAAAGTTGCGAAATTTGCTTTGTTTATATTACTTTCTAAAAGCTACTTTTTTACAGTAAATAATTTTTCTATAGTGTCTAACTTTTAATCAATATATCTTTTAAAGATAGAGTCTACTAGTCGATTAAAGTATACGCTATAGTGATTTTATTTATATCAGCCAAAATCACACGTAAATTTCTTTCTCTATACAGCTCTCTACAAATTATTATTATTTGTAAAAAAATCAAAAAAACATTAATAAAAACCAATATATGCTAAAGTCTCGTTTAGAACGTGGCAGGTTTTGTATTGGACTTCCATTGTGATGCGAACCAACCAGACCGATTTCTACACACGACGTCAAACATCTCGGAAGCGTTGGAATGCCAAACCGTCAAATCAAGGACTCTAAAAATACACAAGTGGAGGCTGCGTTTAGAGACCGCTTTTAAACGCCTGGTCAGCTCAACTTTGTAGCCAGTGAGACCTGACCAAGTGGCAATTGCAGAGCTGAATGAGTCGTGGCCACCCATGAACACGAAGAAGACTTGTGCATGCTAGCTAGGTTTGGGCCGTTTCAGGCCTACTGCAACCAGACGTGGTCCTTATCAAAAAAAAAAAAAACCAGACGTGGTCCAGCAACCTCAGTCGAGCTCGACCAGCCCACGTCCCGACAGATGGGAAAACGCCGAAGCCCAGAGTTGACGTGCTTCGTGCTTGGCGGCTCGGGATTGTGCTCGCCGCGCGCGCGGCCTTGCGGCCAGCGTGCAAACCCCTCAGCCGCACGGGCAAAAACGCCGGAACTGGAGGGCGCGGCGGCAGCTAGGCGATTGCATTAGTGAGTAACAACGCGAACGCGGTACGTGTGGATGTTTATATTGCACTGTAGGCTTATGGCCACCCTCCCACCTACACGCACGGCCGATGTTGTTCACGAATCACGTACGCTCATCACTGGATATATAGGATAGGCCAGGTGGAAGAGCCCTCTCCGGTGCCGCCGGAGGAAGTCTCGGCGTGGTAACAACATAAGTGATAAGTCCACCGCGAACTCTGCTCAAGAATGCAGCTTGAGATTGTTGTAATAATTACGGTATATGCATAATTTTTATTTTAATTCCAGCAATAATTATAATTGTACAAGCATGATAAACATGACATATAAACGACTTAACTAATATATCAGCATGTGAATCAGTTAAGTCATTGCAAAAGTAACATATACTCAACATAGATGTCACATATATGTACAAAATTAGCACGATGACATGAAAACATGAGAATCTACATGCTAATCTCATTGAACCCTTAACATATATGTTTAAATCTAGCATATGTTCAACAGATTGAAGTAAATTAAGTGCTCTCAGAACAGAGTTATGCACGATTGCAAATCTTAGCCTTCTCATGCTAATATCAAGACTCTTCATAATTGATCTAATACCAGAAATCAGAATTTGAGCTCACAGCTATGTTTTCTACTGTCACCACTGATCAAGCACAGGAAACATCAATCTGCAACTTTCGGTATGAATGTTCACAGTCACTGAAGTAATAGTTTGTAAATCACAGAGTAAACATGCAGCATCTAATATAAATGTATTATGCAGTATATAGCAGAACTGAAAGAGATAACAAAAAGAACCTCCTCTGAAACAACTAGAGTACTGCATAGCAAGAACTTAAGTGCATATGAACAAACCTAACCAGCCGAAAATCTGCATGGATATTGACAGTAGACGACTAATCACTAGAGCTCAAAATCCTTATCTCGTTATCAAGATCTATTCAGTCTTTGATTAGTTCATCACAGAGCAATCGCCAAACCCACACACATAGCATTCTCCAGTATTTCAACCGAAACAAGAACAAATACTGCTGATACAGCTAGAAGATGAATCAATGTACTTACGGCAGGGGTGATACTCAAAATCACCTGAAGTAACCAAAAATAAGCAAGGCACGCAAAAGCGCTGTCCTAGAAAACCAATGTCCCCACAAACCGAGCAGGGAGATGGTCGCCGGAGATACAATGCCCTTCTCCCTGTCTCAGCCGCAATCAAGAGAAAGACGAGGAGTTGAGGTTGGGGTTGCCGCACAAGACCACAAGAGTGTTCCGGCCAAGAACACTCAAATCGCAAGTCAAGTCTCATGGTAATTCTCCCGGTCCAAGCACAAATCAAAACCCTAATCAAGGGTCAAGTTCACGGCTGCCAGCGAACCACAAAGAACCGCCAACAGCCCAAAGCCCAAAGACCAAGGATTCCCACCGGAGATTGAAGAGAAGAGGGGAGGAGAGCTCACTGTTTTTCGCCGTCCCGAAGAGAGGAGAGAGCCTGAGTTTTATAGCGGAGCGAAGAGAAGGGGAACGGTGGGCTACGGTGCGGCTGGCGCCGAAACGCCTGCGCCGACGCCGCCATCGCCCCCACGACCCGGCAGCCGCCATTGCCCGAGAGCATCGCCAGATCCGGATGAAACGAGCCGCCCGCACCGGCCTGGTCTCCTCAATCGGCCCACCGACAGGTGGGCCCCACCGGCAGGATTTTTTCCTTTACTCAATTGGGAAATTCCCATTTCGCCCTCGGTTATACAACAGTCCCCACCAATTTCTCAATTGATAACTGATGCTCAAAGTCTTGTTTAATATACAGCTGTTCGACGATGGGTACCTTTCGGGTTTGAACCCAAAGCCTAGCGACAAGGACTACGACTCTGCACAGACAAAGGAGGACTATACCTTGATCCAAAGCCTTGGTGTGAGAATTTTTGCCCAAATCACATTCTGTACTGGGCAGCTTGCCCTTTCCCTCTCGGGTTGGGACGTTCCGGTCATGTCCCCGTATCTAGCTCATGAGTGCTTAAAAAAGTATACCCTTATCTTTCTTTGATTGCGACCTCACAATCACACTCACGTAGGTGAACTCTTCTAGGAATCCTGTAGGACGATTCCATAAGTCATATAGACCTCGAGTTCATTAAGAGCCCACGCTTCAACCTTCTATACAGAAAGAGCACTGCAGCTAATGGGGCCCATCAGATGTGCTCTCTAATCTCACTCAGTTTATTGTCCTAGAGCCTAATTCACGGGATCTCCGATCTCCTAGGATAGATTACCACCAATGTGAGCCTTTATACAGGTATGAGTCCCATTCCCTGAGACGCTGCTTGGATGACCTTCCGCGCCAATCCTTTAGTGAAAGGATCTGCCAAGTTCCTTTCAGACTGGATGTATTCTACAGTAATAACACCCGTCTCTCTGGCATGCCTTACCTACTTTAGTCGTCTCTTTATATGTTTTGAGGACTTCATATTGTCCTTCCTACTCTTCGCCTTAACCAGAATGGTTTGGTTATCGCAGTAGGTTAAAATGGCTGGTATAGGCTTTTCCAGCACAGGCAGGTCAGAAAGGAGTTCTCGAATTCATTCTGCCTCCGCAGCTGCTTAATCAAGTGCTACCAATTTAGCCTCCATGGTGGACCGTGTAAGAATAGTCTATTTAGAAGACTTCCGTGACACGGCCCCACCTGCTAGAGTGAATACATAACCACTCGTAGCCTTCATGTCATCCGAGTCACTGATCCAGTTAGCATCACTGAATCCTTCCAAAACTACCGGATGACCCGAGTAATGTATTCCCAAATTAGAGGTTCCCTTCAAATATCTTGGTACTCTTTCTAGTGCTATCCAATGATCATCTCCTGGATTGGACGTATAACGACTCAATCTGCTTATAGCATATGAGATGTCTGGCCTCGTTGCACTAGTTAGGTACATCAGGGATCCTATGATTTGAGAGTATTTAAGTTGATCCTTTCCATGCCCAGTGTTCTTATGTAGCTTTGCATTTGGATCATAGGGTGTAGCTGCTGACTTACAGTCCATAAATCCAAATCTGGTTAGGACTTTATCCACATAATGGGATTGTGAAAGAGTAATCACATTCTCACCCTTTATAAGCTTAAATGTTTAGTATAACATCAGCTTCACCCAAATCTTTCATATCAAAATTCTGGGAAAGGAAAGACTTTGTGCTATTGATCACATCTATGTTGGTCCCAAATAGCAATATGTCATCTACGTAAAGACATAGAATGACACCTTCGTCCCCACTAAACCGATAGTAGACACATTTATTGGCTTCATTTACACAAAAGCCGACTGACGTCATTGTACTATTGAATTTCTCATGCCATTGCTTAGGAGCTTGCTTTAGACCATACAAAGATTTAATCAATCGACATACTTTCCTTTCTTGCCCCTCAACCACAAATCCTTCAAGCTGTTGCATGTAAATCTCCTCATCCAACTCTCCGTTTAGGAAAGCGGTCTTTACATCCATTTGATGTACTAGGAGTTTGTATGCAGCGGCTGGTGCTAGAAGCACTCGAATTGTGGGTAAACGAGTCACAGGAGAGTATGTATCAAAATAGTCTTCTCCTTCTTTCTGCGTGAAACCTTTAGCCACTAAACGGGCCTTGTACTTTTCAATAGTACCATCAGGTCTACGCTTTCTTTTAAAGATCCATTTGCAACCTACTGGCTTACAACCTGGCGAGAGATCTGTAATTTCCCAAGTTCCGTTAGCTATGATGGAATCCATCTCGCTACAGACTGCCTCCTTCCAGTAATCCACATCCAGAGATGTGTATGCCTCTGAAATAGTTCGTGGTTCATCATCCACAACATAGGTGACAAAATCATCGCCAAGTGACTTTTCGGTCCTTTGTCTCTTACTCCTCCTCAACTCCAGCTCTAGAGCAGTGTTATCCACACTAGGAAGAATAGATAGATCATCTATACCGATATGGCCACTGTCTTCATTTGGTCTCATAGGAAACACATGCTCAAAGAATGTCGCATCACGAGATTCCATCACTATATTTGTAGCAATGTCACTCACCACGGATTTGACCACCAAAAATCTATAAGCAGTGCTATTAATAGCATATCTTAGAAAGACACAATCAACGGTCTTAGGACCAAGCTTCCTTTTCTTTGGTAACGGCACATGCACTTTTGCAAGGCATCCCCACGTTTGAAGAAAGGATAAGTTGGGTTTTCTCCTCTTCCATCCTTTAGAGGGTGTTTCCTCTTGATTGCGAGGTGGAACCCTATTCAGGACATAATTAGCTGTGAGAACTGCCTCACCCCACCAATAGTCCAGCATACCTGAACTCTGAAGCATGGCGTTAACCAAGTCACAAAGAGTTCGGTTCTTTCTTTCGGCTATTCCATTAGATTGGGGTGAATATGGTGGAGTAACTTCATGAATTATTCCACTTTCTTCACAGAATTGAGAGAACTCATGTGAGACGTATTCACCGCCTCGGTCCAATCTTAACCGTTTGATTTTCCTTTCTAGCTGATTTTCAACTTCAGCTTTATAGATTTTGAAGTAATCAAGTGCTTCATCTTTTGATCTAAGTAGATAAATATAACAATACTTAGTCGCATTATCTATGAGAGTTAAAAAGTATCGTTTGCCACCTTTAGTTAATATTCCATTCATTTCACAAAGATCAGAATGGATTAGTTCAAGTGGAGAGGTGCTCCGCCCTTCAACACTATGGAAAGGTTTCCGGGGCTGCTTAGCTTGCACACACACTTCGCACTTTGAACCTTTCTCATAATTATAGCTTGGAATTAAACTAATCTTACTTAACCGTGTAATGGCTTCAAAATTAACATGACACAATCATGAATGCCAAATATCATGAACTTTATTGCAATGGGAAACATTGTAAACATTTACATTATTCAAATCAAGAATAGATAAGCGGAACATGCCTCAGCTATCATAGCCTTTGCCCACAAAATTACCAAACTTGGTCAAAATGACTTTATTTGACTCAAACACAAGCTTTATTCCTTGCCTACATAGCATTGACCCGCTAAGGAGATTGCGAGTCATTGCAGGCACATACAGTACGTCTTTTAGGGTGAGTGTTTTGCCCGAAGTAAGATTCAGGCAAACCTGTCCAATCCCACGTACTGTTGCAGCGGCTCCGTTGCCCATTAGGACAGATCCATCACCTTCACCCTGAAATGAAGAAAAGCAAGATCGATCAGCACATATATGTCTAGTAGCACATGTATCAATCCACCAATCAATAGATGGACTTGTCATAAAGGCCATAGGTACGTACTCTTCCGAGCTGGTGCTAGCCAGTGCGACATTAACCTCAGCCTTGCGGCTCTTGTGCTGACCCGGAGATGGACCTCTGCCCTTCTGATTGCAGCAATGATTGGCTTTATGGCCAGCCTCACCGCAAACAAAGCAGACGATGTCCTCCTTTTTCTTCTTCATTTTCTTTGGTTGGAGCTTGACTTGGGGTTGATTCTTGAATTTGGGTTTCCCAGGGCCTCCAGTTCTCTTGACCTTCACTTGATGAGCTTGAATCTGAGCCTTACTCGTGTCGTCACCGGCTCTAGCACGCTCTTCGACATTGATAGCGGCCGACAGCTCATTAAGTATCAAGCACTCTTTTATATGTCTACGAACGGTCACAAAGTCACGCCACGAGGGTGGTAACTTAGCCAGGATGACATTTACTTGGAATTTTTCTGGCAGGATGCAGTCGTACTGACTTAAGTCACGTACATGAAGTTGAAGCTCGTGGAGCTGCTCCATCACCGACCGGCCCTCTACCATCTTATAATTCAAGTAGTTTGCAGTTATGAATGACTCATTTCCATTGTCTCCTTCGGAGTACTTCTCATCAAGTTCGTCCCAGAGTTGTTTGGCATCCTTGAAGTTCACATAGACGTCAAACAGCCGATTGGATAAGACTGCTAACAAACGAGCTAAGACTGAGTTGTTCGCATCCTCCCATCGCATCATTTCAGGAATTTCCAATGGAAACATTGGAGGATTCGAAATGACCCAAAAGAGTTTGAGATCAATCAGCCATAACTTCGTTTTAGCTTGCCAACGTTTGAAGTTGACACCGTCAAAAATCTCCGGCTTAACGACGTCAGACGATGAAGCCATTTCTTTAATTATTGGTTTTTCTGGATTGTTGTAATAATTGCAGTATAAGCATAATTTTTAATTTAATTCCAGCAATAATTATAATTGTACAAGCATGATAAACATGACATATAAATGACTTAACTAATATATCAGCATGTGAATCAATTAAGTCAGTGCAAAAGTAACATATACTCAACATAGATGTCACATATATGTACAAAATTAGCATGATGACATGAAAACATGAGAATCTACATGCTAATCTCATTGAACCCTTAACATATATGTTTAAATCTAGCATATGTTCAACAGATTGAAGTAAATTAAGTGCTCTCAGAACAGAGTTGCGCACGATTACAAATCTTGGCCTTCTCATGCTAATATCAAGACTCTTCATAATTGATCTAATACCAGAAATCAGGATTTGAGCTCACAGCTATGTTTTCTACTGTCACCATTGATCAAGCACAGGAAACAACAATCTACAACTTTCGGTATGAAAGTTCACAGTCACTGAAGTAATAGTTTGGAAGTCACAGACTAAACATGCAGCATCTAATATAAATGTATTATGCAGTATATAGCAGAACTGAAAGAGATAACAAAAGGAACCTCCTCTGAAACAACTAGAGTACTGCACAGCAAGAACTTAAGTGCATATGAACAAACCTAACCAGCCAAAAGTCTGCATGGATATTGACAGTAGACGACTAATCACTAGAGCTCAAAATCCTTATCTCGTTATCAAGATCTATTCATTCTTTGATTAGTTCATCAAAGAGCAATCACCAAACCCACACACATAGCATTCTCCAGTATTTGAACCGAAACAAGAACAAATACTACTGATACAGCTAGAAGATGAAACAATGTACTTACGGCAGGGGTGATACTCAAAATCACCTGAAGTAACCAAAAATGAGCAAGGCACGCAAAAGCGCTGTCCTAGAAAACCAATGTCCCCACAAACCGAGCAGGGAGATGGTCGTCGGAGATACAATGCCCTTCTCCCCGTCTCAACCGCAGTCAAGAGAAAGACAAGGAGTCGAGACTAGGGTTGCCGCACAAGACCACAAGAGTGTTCCGGCCAAGAACACTCAAATCGCAAGTCAAGTCTCACGGTAATTCTCCCGGTCCAAGCACAAATCAAAACCCTAATCAAGGGTCAAGTTCACGGCTGCCAGCGAACCACAAAGAACCGCCAACAGCCCAAAGCCCAAAGACCAAGGATTCCCATCGGAGATTAAGAGGGGAGGAGAGCTCACTGTTTTTCGCCGTCCCGAAGAGAGGAGAGAGCCCGAGTTTTATAGCGGAGTGGAGAGGAGGGGAACGGCGGGCTGCGGTGCGGCTGGCGCCGAAACGCCCGCGCCGACACCGCCTCCGTTTCCATCGCCCCCACGACCCGGCCACCGCTGTTGCCCGAGAGCATCGCCAGATCCGGATGAAACGCGCCGCCTGCACCGGCCTGGGGAGATGTTTCGTCTCCCCTTATCTCCTCAATCGGCCCACTGATAGGTGGGCCCCACCGGTAGATTTTTTTTCCTTTACTCAATTGGGAAATTCCCATTTCGCCCTCGGTTATACAACAGAGAGTACATATGATTGGGCAGATTGTAAACACAACCAATGTACAGTTCAGGCCGTTGGGGAGCTACTGAATTCGTCTTTTAGCCCTTCCATTTTCTAACATGATCAACTTGTCCATGTAGATCCGTAGCCCGTACCAAAAGTTAAATTTGTTTTTTTCCTCTTGGAGAAACCTAAGGGGGACTAAACGAAGCCTTTCGTGGAATAATCTAGGCATCATGATCTCGAATTCCACTCTAGCGTGCTCCAGAATTCGCATCAACACCCCCATTTCAACGTCAAATCGAGTTGTCAACAAATCAACCGGTCGCCAATATGAACTGGCCAACATGTGGTCTTGCATTAAGGTGAAGCTATTTCCACATGGTGGTTGCGTTCAAGGACCGTGTTCATCTTTGTAGCTACCTCGCGAGGAGGAAGTGGTGACCGCACAACATGACGACCCAAACAAGACAAAATACCACCACCTATGCAAATGCATATATACGCTTGCCCTGTCACTGCCATTTCAAGGCCTAACCGTCCATGGAGGAGCCCATTTAACACACAGCGACCCAAGAATGAACAGGAGGTAGCTTAAAGGGACTTTTGCTTTGCATTATATATTTCTATTTCCGAAAGGAAACCAGCACAGTCGAAGCATAGCTTGGCTATTAGGGCTGAAAAAAGGCTTAAGTCTCGTGAGCTACTCAGGCTCAAAGCCGGCTTGGCACCAGAATGTAAGCCAGCAAGCCAATCCTCAATGCTAGCTCGTTTCACTAACGAGCCAAGCCGGAGCCACTCGCGAACTGCTCATTTGCTCAATCGAGCTGCTCACTCAAACTTAGCGCAGCGGCAGCCCAAAGCCCCAACCTAACCTTCCCTGGCTGGCTCCCTCAATGTCCCTCTCCTCTGGTTCTTCCTTTCTAGCCCCGAGCTTTTTCTCCCATTCCGCCGCTGCTCTTTCTCCCCGACTACCCGCCATTGCCGCTCTTTCTCCCTGTCTACCAGCCGCCCCTCATCTCCACGCTCGCTGCCATCCCCCTCCTTCCTTCTCCTCTACTTCCTTCGCCACATCTCCTCTTTCTCCTCACATCTCCCCACTCGCCCCTCCTTCTGGCTCCCCACTCCTCTACCTGATTAGCTCCCATCGCCAATCACCGCCACCCGATTTGCGATGGAGATGGTGGATCTTGCCTTCATTGCCTAGTTTTGCCCTCCACCCAAATCCAGCCGAGCATGGACCGCCAGCCTTTGTGAGTATCTTCAGTGTTCACCTAGGTGCTCAATTATTTAGCTTAATGATTAAGTATTTCTATAACAGTTTCTTTGGTGTTCACCTAGGTGCTCAATTATTTAGCTTCATGATCAAGTATTTCTATAACAGTGTGGGTGATTAACTGCACGGGCCAAGACACCACGATGAGCTTCTCATCCCTCCTAGAGTTGTGGAGCTTCTTCTCCTCCTTCCAGCCATTGCATGGATTGCCAGTGGAGCATGGAGTCTCGTGTGCGCCAAGAAAAGAAGTCCGGTGCCGTTGGCCTCATGGACTGCTATTCAGAGCTGCCGCATCACCCCGCCCAACTAGCGATGACCCCAGAAGCCTCGGTGAGTCTCACTCTCTCTAGTAGAAATATGATGTTTAATTTAAGGTGAAAGATTGATGCAGGTTTACTTGTTGGCAAGTTGCCTTGTTGGGTTATTGTCTTAATAATGTTGTATCAATTGACAGTTGTGAGGTAAGGAATCGGACCCAGAAGGTGGCAAGTGGGATTGGGGCATGGATGATGATGATGCTGATCCTGATGGTAATGAGGAGAGCGCACCTTCACATGTTTCAGTGGATTCAAGTGAGAATGAGAAAGCAATTGAGGCAGATGATGCAATTGCGTCTCAAAGATCGAAGAGAAGGTCAAAAGAGAAGATGAGTTCTCCAAAGGCCCCCTCCACAAGTGGCAGATCAAGATGATCAAATTGTTGGAACACTTTTAAGATGGTGAGTAGGCCATCCAAGAAGAAGGGGAGACAGAGACAGCGGCGAAGTGTCTATTTTGCTACAAAGTCATGTCTTACAAACAAGGGGGTGATACTTCACATCTCATAAGGCACATACCAAAGTGCGCACCCTATTTAAACAAGGTGGCTAGGATGAAAACTCAAGCTAAGTTCAACTTTGGTCCCACCAAGGTAGGTGATTCTTGTTTACCTCTTATTGTCACTCCTACTGAATATGATCAAGATGATACTCATCAAATAATTGCTAAGATGATAATTGTCCATGAGTATCCATTTAGGATGGTAGAGCACACTTAGTTTAATGTGTTGAGGAGGTATTTAAATTCATCATATCAGTTAATCGATAGAAAGATAATAAGAGATGAATGCATCAAAATGTTTAAATCAAAGAGAGAAATTCTTCGAAAGACTTTCAAAAATGTCAACTATATAAGTTTAACTTATGATATATGGACATCTAACCAAAACATTTGCTATATGAGTTTAGTAGTGCATTATATAGATTCAAATTGGGTTATGCAATGCCGTGTGCTAAATTTTATTGAGTTGGATCCTCCACACACAGGAATTGTTATAGCTCAGGCTATCTCTAATTGCGTTGTTGAATGGAAGATAAAAGATAAGATTATCACAATTACTCTTGATAATGCTTTCTCAAATGATGTTGTTGTACGTAGTCTAATGGATCAGCTTGTTTTGTTGCTAAATATCTTCATGTCCGTTGCTATTTTCATATTGTGAACTTGGTAGTCAATAATGTCCTGCAACCATTAGCACCTTTGATAAATAAGCTCAGGGAAACAAATAAGTGTATAGAGGCCATATTGCTTAAAGCAAAGTCTTTGGAAGGTCATGGTAGAGTGCCAGGTACTAACTGGATATTTCTTTCTATGTGTTCTCTTGTTTTACTCTTAAACATCATCATCTGAAATTTGGAGAATAGCTCCAAAAGCTTTGCAAAATACTATTCTAATGGTACATGGGCTTAGTTTCCTAGGTTTTTCAGATTTTGAAACCAACTAGTTTTTTTTAAGATTAAACAGAAACTGAAACATATGTATTGGACAAAACAAAACTGTTGTGCTATTTCTGTGTACATGATACAAGTGAATATGCATATGCCTCAATTGAAAAGGGGTTATCTTTATATTGATAATTCCTGCATCTAGAAGATCTCTGTCACATTCAATCCAAATTTCACTTATGTTATCTTGACATAGCCAATGCTGCAGAAGAATGCAAAATTATCATATACATCGTAGAGTCTGCATGGCCATATGGTGTTCCTGAAGGTACTTTTGAAGAGTGTAAGCTGATCGAGATGTTCCACTTGGCACTATAATATCTTCATTGCACATCGGAGAGCTCTTGCAAAGCCACGAAATTTGGATTCTCAAAGGTATACCAACTTACAAAAAGACATAGCAGTGATTCTGTTGTATTGTGGTGTAGAAGTGAAGTTTCCTCAAGAATTCAATCAACAACACAACCCAATAACCTCTAGGAACAACATGAAGGAAGCAATTTTGTTGTTACTCATACTTAAAGAAAGCTAGCCCTCCAAGCAATAAAGCGGGATCTTGACCTTGTGAACCATTTGATGTATGCACTAACATTATCAGGGCACTTTGAAGTCTTGGCCAGCCACCTAGAAATATTGTTGCCTGGAACCATTTGATGTATGCACTTATGAGGCCGGTTGTGGGCAACTTGGCTCGAGCCAAGAAATGAGCTAAGTTGAGTTGGGTTTTTGGCTTGATTTCTCAACGAGCCGAGCTGAGCTGCAACTACAGACAAGCCTGGCTTGAGCCAGCTCAAACGGACCGACGCTGACGTGAGTAGTAGGAGGATGATGGTGGCTGCAGGAATCGTGGAGTAGTGTGATGAGGGGATGCAACATGCTCGGTAGGGTGGCATGGTTTAGATTCCATGGTGAGGACACCGAATATGGAGCGGGCATTGTGAAAGTGGAATTTGGAGGGGAGCTACCTATATAGAGCGAGTGTGCGTGTGTGTGTTGCATTTTAGTATTGAGCACTACTTAGGGGGCTTTTGTATTGGCTTTTGCTGTTGACTTTTGCCTGTAGCTTATGGCTTATGGCTGAAAATGAGCAGCAGTGGTTGAAAGAAGTAGCTTTTAGAAAGAGAGGGTGAGCGATGCAAAAAATGAGGGAAAGACGCATGCACGTGATGGGAGCGAAAGGGGTGGGGCAGGTGATGCACCCGTGACCCACTATCTTATTCCGGAGCGAGACGGTAGCGAGATGGGTGGAAATGCCACTTAGAGAAGCCGGGTGTTTGTATTAGCTTTTGGCTTTTCTAAGTAGAAGAAAAGCCAAAAGCCAATACGAACAGGGCTAGATGTAAATTTAATGGGAGAGTTCACAAGATATTGTTAACGAAATCAAAGTTAAATACCACATGTTATACTCTGATAAAGGTCTAACCTCACATGTATAGGATCCGGATCTCATAGGATTATTTTCTGTAAGATTGGACCCTCTACAGAGCATGAGACGTGGTGTAAATTTCACAAGAGGGTTCATGAGATTGTTAATAGAATTAAAGTTAAATGCTACGTGCCATGCTCTAGGAAGGTTCAATCTTACATGCAAAGGACCAAAGGCTTATAGGATTATTTTCCGACGAAGGTGACGGCGGCAACCGGGGAGAAAAATGTGGAATGCAGGCTGGTGACGTCGGTAGCAATGGTCTAAACATTTGATTGAAATCAATGATATTTTAGTCAAATGTTATATAGACAATCCAATAAAAATGGCTTGGCTTTCTAATTTTTGTCTCAAAACTAGATCCATTGTCTCATGGAGTGGTTTAGTATATCACATAGGCTTATAATATTTCAGATTTCAATTTTGACTTAAAACATATCTTAACGAGGTTTTATGTTATGGTTTAGAATCATTACATGTTTAGTTTAGAGTTTTGACACGCGCACTATCGTGATTTAATATACAAAAGTTATTTATCCCTTTTTTGGGATCTCTTACAAGGTTCCAAATGAATGTAATTAGTTTAAAACAATGGACTAGATTGCAATAACCAAATTAAACAGTCTGTGTGAAAAGCGAAGGTTAAAAAAAAGTGTGACAAGGGGGAAATGGAGAATTCATATAAGATCATAGAAATAATAGGGAGCTAAGATGATCACTTCGGATTTTCAAAAGATTCCTTTTAGAAAGTTCGAATAATTAACTTTAATTGTGACAGTCCCTTCAATACACAACTTTATCCTTGCAAAAAAAACTTTACCATCAATTTCTATTGCAATCTATTTTTAAGAATAAAATTATAAAATATGAAAGTATTTTCGAGATAAATATGTACATACCATTCTCATAGGTCTGATCTAAACATTTAAACAAATGTCGTTGGTCCGCACACATTCCAGGAGATCACCTTTTTATTTTTGACTGAAGGGAGTGAAATAGGGAAAGAGTGGAGGGCTGATAATTATATATATAGAAAAGGATAGATGACTTAAATGAGATGTGCGAGTCAATGTGTGAAACATAATGTTTTGAAATTCATACAAATACGTTGCAACTAACAATAACTGAGAGAGAGATGATTTGATCTCTTTTTTTAAGGATCTCTAGTGTTTTTTTCTCTTTTCTCTGAGAGCATTTTGCAATGTGTTATCGGTTTTTATTGTTTTTAAAATATGGTTTTTAGTATATAATAGATATACTTTTTTTCCTCGATTGATGTACATCTGACTTTACTCTGTCTCTCTCTCTCTCCACAATTCATTTGGCTTATGAAAGAACAAGCCTTACTTTTAAGAAAACAAATTAAAGAGCAACCAATTTTCGCTTGAATATCAACTAGTCACCATTAGATTAATTATATGTGGATTGTGACATGTTTGGCATGCTCCCACCTCGGCGCAAATAAGTGGCTATAAAATCATGCTAGACGTGATTTAGGACTATGGTGTTTGTTTGCATCTAGTTTTCAGTGGTTTATAATTATGCAATGTTTTCTTTCTCCCTATGAATCTATTACCAATTCAACTTGGTTGAACACCACCCTTCGAAAGTAAAAAACTTTTTTTTATGGAACAAAACGTAAAGACTTGGTTGAACGCCAACCAACTTTTACCAGAGGCACGAAGTAACGGTGAAAACGTCATGCGAAGACTGGCTATAAATATCAACATCTAGTCCCTCAAACACTGTAGGGCATGCCAATCGATGACTAGTCCAACGGTTTGGCATTGTGTTGTTTGGCTACAGGTTACTATTCGAGTCCCATGCTATAAGGCACAGTTTAACATGGAATAGTGATCTTAATAATATGAAGGTACCTTTAATTACCAATCTAATGGTGACACTTCTATGTCACTAAACTTATATATTATTGGACTAATTGCTGGTGGCAGTCAATATTGACCGATGTGTAAATCATCCACCCGCTCATGTCGCTGTCGATTATTTTCCGAGTAGAGAGGTGTCGACTGTTGTTTAAAATCGTTCAACAGAGAAAAAGTAGTCAAGATTTCATCATTCATGCACAGGATGTCAGGATCACAAAAAGGGAGCACCACCAAAAACGAATTACCTAACGAAATGATCCTTTTGTGGTTCCTGTGGTGATAATGGACTGCCGTAACAATGAGTTGTGGAATGGTTAAACAAAGAAACGATTACATAGAGCTATACAACCATCAACAAAATTGTGAATCTATTCATATTGGGTATATATCTATTATATACTAAAAATCGATAACAAACCTTTGAGAGTTGCTAAGAAAAAAAAGAAAAAAATGCTAAAAATTCTAAAAAAATATCTAGCTCTTAATTTAATTGGTCCTAATTTCAAATAGTTAGATTTGATAGTTAACTTAGAGATATAAGAGTCTATTTATACCTATACTAAGTATACACTTAGAGAAAGATCTAGCCATCAATATGATTGACGCAAGCGTTAATGGTTTAGATTAAATGAAAAAGTTTATGCTAAGTACAATCCAAATCAAGATAAATTTAAAATTACAAATAAAAAATTAATTTGATTTTCATACGACTTCCAAAGTAACATCCATAAATAACTAAAATTCACAATAATAATTAAATAAAAGTTAGCAAATTAAAAGAAAAAGTCCATGTCAAGTACAATCCAAAATAACTAAATTTTAGAATAAAATATAAAATAAAATTAGCAATTTGATTTCTATATGAATTTCAAAGTAAACCCCTAAAAATTAAATTTAGAATAATAATTAAGAGAAAATAGAAATTGGTTTATATATGAATTTTGACATAAAACAAAAAGAAATCCAATTTACGTACGATCTAAAAATGAAAATTCAGAATAAAAAAATAAAGGATGATTAGATATTGGATTTGTAATTGAATTTGAAACCTAAATTATAAAATATTAAAAATTGTAAACCTATACTAATTAGTCACTCCGAGGAAACTCTCGTATTAACTAGAAAGAATTAGCCATATATCTCGCTGGCCCAGGTTAGAATAACTTAGATTAAAAGAATGAATCCCATGTCAAGCACAATCCAAAGCAACTAAAATTTGAAATTAAAAATAAAGAAAATTAGCAATTTGATTTCCATACAACATCCGAACAGTGCATAGCTGGAGGAAGAAGAACACACTATTCATATTGGGCTGGGCCAGAACAGTAGAAGCCCAATTCTTTTTAGCAGATCGGGCTGGAGCAATTACTATTCACTACTAATCATTCTGGATTCAGCTCTATTCACCCATACCCGTTAATCAACAGTGAAAATCCGACACTATATATCGGACCTTGAAAAATCCCAAACCTAATGTATTTGTTTTCTTTCCTTTATTTATTTTCTCTCTTTTTCCTAGCTCACCCTTTTGAGCACGGAATTCGAGTTTTTCTGTTTTTGCACTAGCATCCGATGTAGCAGAGTTGTCTGTTGTAGGGGTGGCCCAACCCCCCGTGACTGGGCCGTGCAACTAGTCCAACATGTAATAGGCCCAATAGTGTAGAGGAATATACCAATGTAAATATACCAATGTACCCTCGTCCCTTGTAAATACTAAGGGGTAGAATGGGGCTTTCCCATTCTACCCCACTCATATATATAAACCCCCAGGAGGGGCAAAGGAGGGACATCCTCTCATTCTTACCAGCTCCCCACAGATCTAGCTCTCTTCTTCTTCTACTAGTCCCCTTCATTCCTGTTTAGCCTGTAGCTACAACAGATGGCGCCATCCGTGGGGACGACTGGAAGTTACGTATGGAAGAGATTTCTCCAATATTCAACCAAAGCAGCAGCTATGTGGATCTTTTTTGCTCCTAAGAGCATGCTGCTTCGGGCCATCAGCGACAGGCAGCCGTCGTCGTGCGGCGTCGACCTCGGCCCCGCGGCCGTCGGCACAGACTTCGCGTCGACGCCGTCGACCCACTGCGTGCGCCGCGTGCATGTGACTTCACGTCGGCGACGTCGACTTGGGTTCTGCGCCCGGCACTGACGTAGAGGCGGTGCCCTCCGCCGGGACTTGGCCGACGCGACCTCGCCTCCTGCGGTCGCCCAGCGCGGCCCGCCTTCGAACATTCGCCGTCGTCAGCTAGCCCTACGATCGGCCCCCGCTGCGGGCTCCGCTCCGCCGAAGACCTCGGCCCCGGACCTCGCGCAGACGAAGCCTCGAAGGACTTGGCGACGTGACCCCGGTAGCTTGTCGCCAAGCCCCCGCTCGCCTCAGCGCGATCCGCATCATCCGTGTTGAGGGTCTTTAATGCGGAGTGTCCTGTGGAGTGCAGTGGCTCTGCGTCGTATCCTTTTTGCATGCACATGCATGATTCAGCCATGAAATATCAATATTTGCGCATGCATATAGTATCCATCTACGAGCTTCATTCATGCGTGCACTCAAGTATGCATTCACGTACGCAAGCATGAGTATTGTCCATGCATACACCAAGGCTTCAACAGGAGCGTACGTCCAAGCATCTGTTCATGCATGCAATACGCAGAGTCCCCGTTCATACATGGTATGACCCCGCGGAGTAGCACGCTCAGGCGTTGCTAGCGGAGACTGGCGTCGGCCTTCACGCCGAGTCCCCGTCAGCGCCGCAGGCGAAGTTTAGACCCCGCGCCGCGGCCTCCGCGTTGAAGCCTCTGAGCGCCGCGTAGCTCTGCACCAGCGGATACCGCTTCGGCTCCGCCCATAAAAGTATACGCAAACAATCATTCATGTCTTCTCCAGCCGAGCGTCGCCTGGCGCCCGCCGGCTCCGCGTCCGGCCTCTCCGCTGGCTCCATGCTCGCCTCCGCGCGTGGTCGTGCACCGTCGCCTCGGCATGGGACTCCGCTCGTCCCCGTCGTCGTGCAGCGTCGCATCTAGGGCTGTAAAAAAAGCTCGAGACTCGTGAGCTACTCGGGTTCGGTTCGTCTTAGACTTGACTCGAGTTCGGCTCGAATTATAAACGAGCCAAGCTCAAGCTTGAGCTGAAGCTCGCAAGCTTATCGAGCTCGAGCTCAAAAAGCTCGAGTAGGCTCGTTCATTATTGCTAAGCATGACTCTTTAAAGTGTTGTTGTGGCTACGGACCAAACAGAGAGAGAGATGGTAGTGGAGAGTGATGGGGAGGAGTGGGAATGGCCTGCCCTCTCCCCATGGCCTGTCTTCATATATATACACATGAGGCACGCTTTTACAGTTATACCCTTACATCTGGTTATCCCCTCTGGGGGTACTTATGTCATTACACATGGCCCATTCTGGGCTTTATAACCTCCTACCAGGCCTGCCGGGTTTAGGTCGGGGCCACCCCTACGACAGGAGCCTCTCATGGTGAAGGACTTCACAGGGCCGAAGCCATGTCGCCGAGTCTTTTGGCCCCCTCCGTCCCCGCGGCCTGTGAACATTTCCAAACTTGACCCGGGGCTGCGCTGCAGCCGAAGCAGACGCGTCCGCTCCAGCCCTCTCCCATCGAACGGATGGCAGCGGAGCTGGCGCCTAGCCGAAGTAGACGCGCGCGCTCCGTCCTGTACCCCTCGAACGGATGGCAGCGGAGCCGGCGCCTAGGCGAAGTGGACGTGCGCCAGGGGCGTTGCAGCGGCACAGGTAAGCATGGCGGGTCCCTGAGCCGCCGCGTGAGCCTTAAGCGATAAGGGGCATGCTGCAACGCTCGCTCTTCCGGCCGTCCACGTGGTGAAGCATGCGTGGCACGGTGCGGGCCTCGAGGCGTCGTGACCATTAATGTGACGGCGGGCTCCCGGCATTTGGACTTCTGCCGATTGGACTTCCGCCGGTTGGCCTGCCTGCTGATGGGGTATATATACGGCGCTGCTGCGGCGTTGTTCCTGCATGTATTTGGGTAGAAACTGCTCCCCTAAAATGGGCACCTTTCGTGCATCAGCATTCCCTAGCGCCACTGAGCGGCTTGGGGAATGTTGATGTACATATGGTGGTCCATTTGTCTTGGGAGCTTGGTCAGCGTCAGTGATCGGCGGCCAGCCGCGCGTGCTGCCTTCGCGTTGCGTTCCCGCATGCGATGGCAAGGTTTGCCCTGTTCTCCTTAGCAGACCTACCTACAGCCGGTGTTCCTTATGGAACCCGCTCGCATCACTCTGAAAAAATGGTGATGCACTGTAGGTGGCCTATTAAGGAGAACGAGGCAGACTTTGCGGGACGTGACCCTCGCTTTTGCCTCTCACGCGCGCGGGTCCGTTTCTCGAAGGCAGGGTCCCGGCCGAAGCCGCGACCAAGCTGTTGTGGCGATTGAGAAGATGGCTTTCTGCGCACGCGCCGCGCTCTCGTACGAAGATGGCAAGGTTTGCCCTGTTCTCCTTAGCAGACCTACCTACAGCCGGTGTTCCTTATGGAGCCCGCCCGCATCGCTTTTGAAAAAATGTTGATGCACTGTAGGTGGCCTGTTAAGGAGAACGAGGCAGACTTTGCGGCTTGCCGTTGTTCCCCGGCGCGGGGCCGAGACGGGCGGCCAAGTATCTTGGCTAGAGCGAGGACCCGCCGGTAGCAAGATGCCGACATCGACGGAGTGGGAATGGCGCCAAGTCGGGGTAGACGCGCGCTCCGTCCCCTACCCTTCGACCGGGTGGCAGCGGAGCTGGCGCCTAGCCGAAGCAGACGCGTGCGCTCCGTCCCCTACCCTTCGAACGGGTGGCAGCGGAGCTGGCGCCTAGCCGAAGTAGACGCGCGCGCTCCGTCCCCTACCCTTCGAACGGGTGGCAGCGGAGCTGGCGCTCAGCCGAAGTAGACGCGCGCACTCCGTCCCCTACCCGTCGAACGGGTGGCAGCGGAGCTGGCGCCTAGCCAAAGTAGACGCGCGCGCTCCGTCCTCTACCCTTCGAACGGGTGGCAGCGGAGCTGGCGCCTAGCCAAAGTACACGCGCGCGCTCCGTCCTCTACCCTTCGAACGGGTGGCAGCAGAGCTGGCGCTCAGCCGAAGTAGACGCGCGCGCTCCGTCCCCTACCCTTCAAACGGGTGGCAGCGGAGCTGGCGCCCAGCCGAAGCAGACGCGCGCGCTCCGTCCCCTACCCTTCGAACGGGTGGCAGCGGAGCTGGCGCCTAGCTGAAGCAGACGCGCGCGCTCCGTCCCCTACCCTTCGAACGGGTGGCAGCGGAGCTGGCGCCTAGCTGAAGCAGACGCGCGCGCTCCGTCCCCTACCCTTCGAACGGGTGGCAGCGGAGCCGAAGCAGACGCGCGCGCTCCGTCCCCTACCCTTCGAACGGGTGGCAGCGGAGCCGAAGCAGACACGCGCGCTCCGTCCCCTACCCTTCGAACGGGTGGCAGCGGAGCTGGCGCCTAGCCGAAGTAGACGCACGCACTCCGTCCCCTACCCTTCGAACGGGTGGCAGGGGAGCTGGCGCCTAGCCGAAGCAGACGCGTGCGCTCCGTCCCCTACCCTTCGAACGGGTGGCAGCGGAGCTGGCGCCTAGCCGAAGTAGACGCGCGCGCTCCGTCCCCTACCCTTCGAACGGGTGGCCGCGGAGCTGGCGCCTAGCCGAAGTAGACGCGCGCGCTCCGTCCCGTACCCTTCGAAGGGGTGGCAGCGGAGCAGCCTTTGCGCTGTAAGGGTTCCTGGAATCACGCCGGTCCCTGGCCTGCCAGGGTTAGGCTCCCGTATCGTGCGACCCGCCTGGACGTGCACAGGGCACGTGGTGGCCTATGATTGGTGCGCAGCAGGATGTGGACGGTTGCGTGCTCGCGGCTGCTCGCCTCTTCCCGAGGCAATGGGGACACGGGGCGGGCGATGAATGGCGCAGCGCCGAAGCTGTTGTGATCCTCTGGCCCGTTAGTGCGCCTTTAATAGCGGCTAGGTAGCGTCGTGCTGTGACGGCCCTTGGCGCTTGTGGACGTGGCCCTCCAGCTTTGGGTATGGGGCATTGCGCTGGACGGGCGCTTGTACGACTGCGGTCGCGTTCGGCACGCGGATCGTTGCGACGCTTCGGTAGCGGCGGTATGGGCGAGGTGGCTTGAAATAGTCCCCCCGTAACAGCGTCCCCGCACCCTTACGCCCTCTTTCCTGTCTGCTCCGCCCTCTACACTTTCGTGATATCTTCACCGCTTCAATCTCTCCGTGGAAAGCGATGGCCTCCGGTGGCAAGCGCGGCCAGACGGTTGGTGGCTCTGACATTCGCCGGCGGTCCTCGCTGTTGGAGGTGAAATACGCGCTCCAAGAGCGCGACCCGGCGGCGGCGGACAGGGAGTGGCTGGTGGCGGAGGAGGAGGGCACGTTCTCCCGCGAGCTAGGCCCCTCGCTCGTGACCGAGAAGACGATCCAAGGGCTTCTGCGCGCGGGGAAGTTGTCCGAGCGCCAGGAGGTACGATTGCCCGCCACCGACGAGACAGAACCGCATCCCGCGAGGTCGGAGGCGGTCGTGTTCGTTGCCTTTTTCGACGCGGGGCTCCGCATCCCAGCGTCGGCTATCGTGGGCGACGTGCTGCGGACCTTCGGGCTGGAGCTGGCGCAACTGACTCCGAACGCCGTGGCCTGGCTCGCGGTGTACAGCTGGGCCTTGCGCTCGGGGGCGTGTTGGCCCAGTGCCTCATTGTTCGCCTACCTTCACGAGGCACGATGCCAGCTCAAGGACCGGAAAGACGGAACGCTGTCGAGCTTCGGTAGCATCAGCTTTATCCTTCGTCCGCCGTGCAAGAAGCTCTTCCCTGCGAACTCAACTCGCGGGAAGTGGGAGTCTCACTGGATGAAGCGGTGGTTCTACCACCGTGTGGAGAGCGGGAGCGGCCTTGAGTGCACGGGCCGACCGATCGCGTTTAAGCCCTCGCCCGGCTGAACGCTCGATGATGAGGACCAGCGGAGGGTCCAGCGGCTCGTAGGCGTGGCCGCCCGCTTCAACATGCGCGACCTCGCCGAAGAGTACGTGATGTACGGCGTGGCACCGCTTGTGCGCGACTGGCGTCTTGCCGCCGAGAGGCTTCGAGACGACAATGTTTCGCCATCGGTCTGCTTGCTTCCGCCGCCCGCCGGTCTTCGTAAGCCTCGATCGCGTCTCTCCTTTTTCGCGCGAAGCGCGTTATATGCTGATGCTATTCTCCTTTGCTTCAGGGATTTGCTTGGAGGAGGCGGAGCAAGCCGCACGCGTATTCCTGGGGCCGTACACCGGCAGGGAACACGAGCAGCGCGCGGCTGCTATTGCCGAGGCAGGGCTGGGGCGAATAAACCGCGTGTGCGAGGCCCTGGGCCTTGCCGTGCCGGATCGTGTCGCTCCAGACGATGGTGCAGCGAAGAAGAAGAAGGCACCCTCTCGGAAGAGGGGCCGCAGCGGGGCGCCTGCCGCGCTTGGCGCGGCGGCTGCTGCTGCTGCTGCTAGTGCTCCCGAGGGCGCAGCGGACGCGGAGTCAGACTCGACGAGGTATGCCGATTCGGGCTTGGGTGGCGCAGACGTCGAAGGCGAGGTATCTTCGGCGAGCGCCCCGGACGGTGGGTTTGCCACAAGCAGCCGGAGGGGGGAAGTCTCGCCGCCCACCGAAGTCGTCGAGGCGGAACCCGTGCGGACCGGCGATGCCGAGGTGGATCCTTTGGCCGTGGCCGCTGTGGTGCCGGAGGCGCCCTCCACGGGGGCGCACGGAGCCATGCTGCCTTTAACGACAGCGGCAGAAACCGAGGTGCCCCCTTCGACAATTGCCACCGCGGAACCTTCGCCCCCGGGCGGTGCGACCACGGGGGCTTCCCCAACCGCGATTGCGGGGGCGGTTTCGCTGCCGGCTGCCCCGGCTAAACGGCCGTGTGTGCGGCCGGAGCTCCACCGGACACCGCGGAGATTCGTCGTGGCCATGGGCATCAGAAGCTTGTGGGACTCCAGCGCAAGCGCCGGGGACCCTGCGGCATACGCGCCTTCTGCCCCTCTGGCCACGCCTCCCGCCGTGCAGGGACGACTGTCACCCTCCCCGAACGCGGAGGCTTCTGCCCGTGGCGGGACCATTCCTTCTGCTACCGAAGGTAGGGTGGCGTAGCTTACTCTGGTGCGTGCTTTTATGCCTTGCGGTGCTCACCTGTATCCCTGTTTACAGCGCTGCTCATTCCGGAGGGGGAGCGCTTGGCAGAACACGGGACCTCCGCGTGCATAAGCCCCGCGGACTTCGTGCCGCCCCCGGAGACGCTGAGGGCGTGGCGCGGGATTGTGAATGACGCGGCCACCAGTGTCGACCCGCAAGTGCTGCAGGCCTACGAGGCGGGGCGCCTCGAAGACGCCTTCGAGGTGTCTGGGGTGAGGGTAAGTACTTCATACGACGACGCCTGGGCTGGCTGAGCTTGCTAAGTCTTTCCCTTCTGCAGACACTCGTGCTGGGGCAGGCCTTGCAAACGGCCTATGCTCGCGGCCGAACGGCGCTCGAGGATAGGCTGCGGGCCGTCGAGGAGGAGCTACGCGATGCCTCTGGAGCCCGCTCTGCCCAGGACGCCCGCATCCGCCAGCTGGAAGCGGAATGCGCCGAAGCGAGGGCACACGCTGAGGGACTTGTCGCGTCGGCGCGGGAGTCGACCGCGGCAGCTGCTGAACAGGAGTTTGCGGTGGAGCGGGACGGGCTCCTGGAACAGGTCGCCTCGCTAGAGAAGGAAAAATGCGAACTTGCCTTGACTCTAGCGGAGCGTAACCAGACGCTTGGCGACGCCTCGGTGGTTGCGTGGGACGCCATGCAAGCGCTGGAGAGCCATCTTCAAGGGCTGGTAACTGAGGTGCCGGACCGCGCCTTCGGCCAGGAGGAGTTGTCTCAGGCGCTCCGCTGGGTCGGGGATGCCGCCAACGTCGCGCGCGGCACGGCGACGTCCTTTGGCACCCACTGCGCGTACACGTCGGCATGCTTGGTGTGCGCGCTCCTGCAGCACCGCGGTTGCACGCACGTCGCCGGGCTGGATGACCCCCAGCTGGAGATGCCTGGCGGGGCTGGAGTAATGTCCGGCGCCGTCCGCTCCGCTCGCCGTGCCCTCGGGCCCTTCTTCGACCGGATCTGGGCTTACGTCGGGCCGGATGCTGCGCGGATCGAGCTCCGGAAGTTGCTCTACGGGACGGGGAGCCTCGGCCAATTTCTGGACGGGGTCCCTCGACGCAACGAGGGCGGCGCTGGGCCCTCCGAAGGCGCCGGGAATCCGCAGGTCTGACGCCGCGATACCTAGGTGTAGGTGTGTGTTGTACTGCTCCCTCTTTTTGCGAATGAAGTACACACTTGCTGCATGCATTCTGACTTTCGCCTATATCCCGGGCAGCTTCCTTGCTGGGGCCGGCTTCTTACGGCCGACCTTTCAACCCGGCGACGCCTTCGACGCTGGCGACGGGCCGAAGAGTCGCTGGACTTTTGGGCGGGCCGGCCTTCTTCGAGCGAGGCCCCAGCTTTAGCGCGTGTTAAGGACGAACCCGCGGGATAGCGGCTTAGAGCGGCAAGGATGTTGCCGGACCTTTGTACTTGTGATTTTTTCGGTATGCAGATTTTCTGGCATTTTAGGATATGCGCTGTGTGTTGATGCCACCGTTGGCGAAGTAGCTGCGCAAGGGTTCCTTAGAACGGCGTGTGCGGAGGCGGACCCCCGCACTTTGCCTTGTTATAGTCCATAGACTGGCATTTGTGGAGGCGGACCTCGACACTTCGCCTTTTTATAGTCCGTAGACTGGCGTGGGCAGAGGCGGACCTCGGCACTTGGCCCTTTTTTTATAGTCCATGGACTAGTGCGTGCGGAGGCGGACCTCGACGCTACGACTTCCTTTATAGTCCGGAGACTCGCGCGTGCGGAGGCGGACCTCGACGCTACGTCTTATTTAGAGTCCGTGGACTAGTGCGTGCGGAGGCGGACCTCGACGCTACGTCTTGCTTTATAGTCCGGAGACTCGCGCGTGCGGAGGCAGACCTCGACGCTACGTCTTATTTAAAGTCCGTAGACTAGTGCGTGCGGAGGCGGACCTCAACGCTACGTCTTGCTTTATAGTCCGGAGACTCGCGCGTGCGGAGGCAGACCTCGACGCTACGTCTTATTTAAAGTCCGTGGACTGGTGCGTGCGGAGGCGGACCTCGACGCTACGTCTTATTTAAAGTCCGTAGACTAGTGCGTGCGGAGGCGGACCTCGACGCTACGTCTTGCTTTATAGTCCGGAGACTGGTGCGTGCGGAGGCGGACCTCGACGCTACGTCTTATTTAAAGTCCGTAGACTAGTGCGTGCGGAGGCGGACCTCGACGCTACGTCTTGCTTTATAGTCCGGAGACTGGTGCGCGCGAGGGCGTCCCCCCGTTGCGTCTTTTGTTTATACTCAGGCCCGTCACCTTTGGCTACGGCGAGTGCACACGCGAACATGCGACTTCGATTTATACTCAGTCCCGTACCCCTGGCTACGGCGAGTGCACACGCGAACGTGCGTCTTTGTTTATACTCAGGCCCGTCACCTTTGGCTACGGCGAGTGCACACGCGAACGTGTGACTTCGATTTACACTCAGTCCCGTACCCCTGGCTACGGCGAGTGCACACGCGAACGTGCGTCTTTGTTTATACTCAAGCCCGTCACCTTTGGCTACGGCGAGTGCACACGCGAACATGCGACTTCGATTTATACTCAGTCCCGTACCCCTGGCTACGGCGAGTGCACACGCGAACGTGCATCTTTGTTTATACTCAGGCCCGTCACCTTTGGCTACGGCGAGTGCACACGCGAACGTGCGACTTCGATTTATACTCAGTCTCGTACCCCTGGCTACGGCGAGTGCACACGCGAACGTGCGTCTTTGTTTATACTCAGGCCCGTCACATTTGGCTACGGCGAGTGCACACGCGAACGTGCGACTTCGATTTATATAGCGGGAACGCGCGCGTTGGCTAAGCCTGTGCGCGCCTTCGCCGCGTACTTGCGCGTGATGAAGAGAGATTAGCGACAAACGGCGATCTTCATTACATCCCCGTTTGCGCGGGTAAGCAACTACAAGGGGTGGATATACTGACCGTTTGCCCTTGGTGCGGCCGAAGCCTCTAGTCGCTAAACATCTGCAGGGCCCAGCAAGGCGCCTCTGAATGGCCCCGCGGACCTCCGCGCTGTGACGCCAGCTCTAGGAGCGCCGTTGGGCTTCGCGACGCGGGCACCTGGTACCTGGCTCGATGCGCCGGGCCATATCCTGGTCGCCTCGGACGGTGATGATGGTCCGGGGACCCGGGATCTTCATGCATAGATAGCCGTGGTGTGGTACCGCGCCGAACGAGTTGAGGATTGGGCGCCCTAATATGGCATTGTAGGGGTACGGAAGGTCGACCACGTCGAAGGTGGCATCTTCGGCCCGCACATTGTCATCTTGGCCGAAGGAGACTTGAAGACCTATTTGGCCCAGCGCCCGCAGGGGCTGTCCCCCGAAGGCCTGCAGTGGGATTCCTGGGGGTCCTAGGCGGCTTCGAGGGATCCCCATCTGGTCGAAGGCCGCCGCAAACAATACGTTCGCGGAGCTACCGCCGTCCACCAAGGCGCGCCCCACGTCGCATCCCGCGATAGTGACCCGGATGACCAGGGGGTCCTGATGAGGGAAGTCCACACCCTGGGCGTCGTCGGGTGTGAATGTAACTTCGTGCTGCGCCCAATCCGGCGGTGCTTGCGCTGGGTATGCCGCCACGTGATGTAGTCTTCGCGCATAGGCCTTCTGCTGCCGTGCTGAGGCAAATTTCAGCGCAAAGCCTCCGGATATGACGTTAATGACCCTGCGGTGGGTTGCCCCCGGGGCCTGCAGCGACAGGAGGCCCTCCCGAGGCTGCTGTACGTGAGCTTGGATCCGTAAGGGGCCCTCCTGGGGTTGCATCCCTTGCACCTGTACCTGCATGGGGGCCTCGTACGGGAATTGGACGTGGGCCACCGCAGGCGGACGCGTCTCGGGGTTCCTGTCCCTAGCGACGCTATCGCGGAGCGCCGCGATGGAGGTGCAGGCGCGGGTATCGTGGTTGCCGCGGCCGTGGACTACGCACCACAGTCCCTGGTGCTGGTCGTCGTAATCTCCACGACTTTTATCGTCGCGGCCCCGGCCACGGCGCCCCCGACCGCCTCGGCCCGCGGGAGCGCCCTCGTCGGAACCGCCTTCAATGTCGAGGACGTACCGGTTCCGCCTCGACCTCTGTTGGCCGCGCTTGGGCCGATCGGACGACTCCTTGTGCGAGGCGTCCCTACGGTCGGGCGTATCCTTGGACGACTCCTGCTTACGTTTTCCCTTCGAAGAACCGTCCTTCGTCGGATCTTCGGCTTTTGCCGAGGCTCCGGCCTGGTTGGTGTCGGAGTCGTCACCTTGCCTTCGCCGTGCGTCCTCTTCCGCCCTGGCGTATTCCTCCATTTTGTCGAAGAGCTTCGCCACCGTCTTGATTGGCTTTCGTGCATTGTACTCGGCCATCGAGCCAGGACGAAGGCCCTGTATGGCTGCATTAACGATGGTGGTTTCATTAACGTCCTTCACTTGGCATCGAATCTTGGCGAAGCGTTTGAAGTAGTCCCGGAGCTTCTCCGAGGGTTTTTGCTTCACAGCGAAGAGTTGGTCCGCGTCGACTCGCTCGACATAATTTCCTTGGAAGTTATTGTGAAGGCAGTCGCGGAGCTGCTACCATGCGTAGATGGAGCCCGGCTCTATGGTAAAGAACCAAGAGAGCGCCACTCCTTGCAGCGTGAGGGGGAGTCCCTTCGCCTTCGTGGTGTCGTCTCCGCCCACGGCTTCGATCGCGGTGTCGTACACACGCACGAACTCGCGGGGGTCCGTGTCGCCTTTGTACGGGTCGATGGCGCTAGGAAACTTGAAGTCTTCGGGCCATGCCGCCTGCTGCAGCCCCGCCGAAAGCGGGGACTCTGGATCTACGAGCCGCAGCGGCACGCGGCTGGACGTGGGAGCTTCGCGACTGTCTGCCCTCTCCGGCGTGGGCTCGGACGCGATTACTGGCGCAGCCTGCTGGCTCCGAGCCTCTTGCATATCTCGGACGGCTCCACGAAGGTCCCCTAGCTCCCGCTGGAACGCGTTGAGGGCTGCTAGTATGGCGCCTTCCACCGTAGGTGCTGTCGGGGCCGCCGGAACACCCAGCGGACGGGTCAGTGCAGGGACCACCGCCTCACGATCTCCAGATCTGCCGGATGCTTCATTGCGGCTACCCCCGGCCGCCTGATCCGCGCTGCCGGCGAGGGTGGCGGGGGCTGTCGTTGCAGTGCCAGTGACGGGGTTGAATGTCGTTGTAGCAGCACTGGCGGGGTTGGTCGTTGTAGCGCCAGCGACGGGGTTGGATGTCGTTGTAGCGGCGGTGGCGGGGTCGGTCGTTGCAGCGCCAGCGACGGGGTTGGATGTCGTTGTAGCGGCGGTGGCGGGGTCGGTCGTTGCAGCGCCAGCGACGGGGTTGGATGTCGTTGTAGCGGCGGTGGCGGGGTCGGTCGTTGTAGCAGCGGTGGCGGGGTCGGTCGTTGTAGCAGCACCGGCGGGGTCGGTCGCCGTAGCGCGAGCGTCGACGCCCGCGATCACGGCGCCTACGCCGCCGCCAGCTTCTTCGGCGGTCGATGCCGAAGCCCTGGTGTTCACGCGCCGCTCCGACCCAGCCGTCTTCTTTCCTTTCGCCACCGCCGATGAAGCTTTTTTCGGTGCCATCCTTCTTCTTCGGTCTTCAGGCTTGTCCTTGTCCTCCCCACGGACGGCGCCAACTGTTGTGGCTACGAGCCAAACAGAGAGAGAGATGGTAGTGGAGAGTGATGGGGAGGAGTGGGAATGGCCTGCCCTCTCCCCATGGCCTGTCTTCATATATATACACATGAGGCATGCTTTTACAGTTATACCCTTACATCTGGTTATCCCCTCTGGGGGTACTTATGTCATTACACATGGCCCATTCTGGGCTTTATAACCTCCTACCAGGCCTGCCGGGTTTAGGTGGGGGCCACCCCTACGACAAGTGTATACACATGTATTTCAATTTTTTTATCAATTGTATTGTCCAAATAACACCGGGCTTATAAATAAGACAATGGTTTAAGCCTAAGAACAAGATAGACTGCAGTTGGCTAAGCTTATGGTAGATAAAAAGCTAAAGACTCGTGAATTGCTCGTGTTTCGCTCGTCTCAAGTTCGACTCGAGATCAGCTCGAAAGATAAATGAGCCAAGCTTGAGCCTAACTCTAGGCTCGGGTGATTCTGAGGCTCGGTTCGAGTTCGGTTCGATTCTCTAACAAACTCAAGCTTGAGGCAGTGAGCTCGCTCGAGCTCGGCTCATTTACAGCCCTAGTCGCATCTCCGCAGCCAGGAGATCTTCGCGCCAACATCATCGACCCAAGCTCCGCCGCGAACAGCCTCGCCTCCGCGTGGCTCCGCATAACAACGAGCGGCCTCCGCGCACCCCGCCTCCACGAGCTAGATTCCGCGTGGGTGCCCTCGACTCCCCTGCCTCCGCGTCAAAAGCCACTAGGGAGTGGGACCCCTCCGCGCCGCCGAGGTCGCCTTCGAAGCTGCTACGCCAATACTTTCCACTGCCATAGCCTCCGCGGCGGCTCCGCCGGTCTTCACTCAACTCCGCGACGCCTCGAAAACCAAGTCCGGACTCTGCAACGCTCTGCGACGGCAGGCACCCCTCGGTATGGTATGAGCTTGCGGAGTAGCGCGCTCGGGCGTCGCGGGCGCCCGCGAAGGCAGGATCAACCTCGCGCCACAGCCTCCACGCCGGCGTAGGCTTCGCTCCTGCTTCTACTGCTAGCCCGTCGGGAGTCCGCGACGGCATACACGAGCGCCGCACACGCAGTATCCATCCATGTAGCGGCTTCCACGACGGAGTCCTCCATCGGCCTCAGCCTTTGCGCGCACAGCCCAGTCTGCGACGAAGCTCGCAGCGTTGTATACGCGGTGGAGAAGCTCGGCACCACGGGCGTCGTCATCATCAAGAACAGTTGCACCGTCGAGTCTCATCTCCGTCGCCAGCTCCAGAGCCTACCCCGCCCCTGAGCACATCACGCCTCCGTGCAACGCCGGCCTCCCCTTTAGCGACGTCCCGACAAGGTTCTTTAAAGGAGGCCACGCCCCTCCAGGCGATGCTATGGAAGACCTTGGTGTCGGAGCCCTCCGCGGCGTCCCCACATGGAGATGGCTAGCTTCACACACTGCCGGAGCCTGTGCCGCAACTCCGGCCTCCGCGCCCTCGGCGTCTACGCGCGGGGCTCCATGCACGCGCGAAGTCTCCCGCCCGAAGTCTCCGGCTCGAGGTCTCACACGCGAGGTCCCGAAGTCTCCGGCTCGAGGTCTCACGCGCGAAGTCCTGAAGTCTCCGGCTCGAGGACTCACGCGCGAAGTCCCGAAGTCTCCGGCTCGAGGTCTCACGCGCGAAGTCCCGAAGTCTCCGGCTCGAGCTCGACGTGAATGGTTGTACGCAGTCAGTTCACTCTGCGCGAGTGCGGCGAGCGCTGGTGAGCCTCGCATGTGCGCTCCGCTCCGCATGGCCTCCGCGTGAGCCTCCATGCCTTTGCGTCGGGTGTCACCTCCGCAAGCGGTGGGCTCCTCGCTGCTCCTTGCCGCCCTGCGTTGGTCTGCGCCACGGCGAACTACGCGGCGAAGTCTACCCCGTGCACACCTTCGCTGCGGCTTGCGCTCCAGCGTATACGCCGCCTGGGGCCTGTGCTTTGGATCCATCTCCGCCGGCCGGGTGACGCACGCCGCCTGCTCCTGGCGCCGGCTCAAGCCTCCACGTCGAGATTGGCCTCCGACTTGAAGCCTTCGCCTCGACCCCTCAGCTCCGCGACTACTTCGTCGGCTCGCCAGCGACACTTTGTCTTGGCTCTGAGAAGTCTTCGACGGCCCTCGCCTTGGCTCCGTGTTGCCTCCGCGACATGTCACGAATGCCACGAGCTGGCGCATGCATAACGAAGCACGGAGCGCAAGTAGGCTCACTACATCGCGTGCATGGTCCATGCACAGGCCTGGCGCATGTGCTTCGTCTCCACCACGTCAACACCAGGCGTCACACGCGGCCGCAACCAGGGCAGTTGACTCACGTCGTCACCATCCCGCCCAGTACGCACTGCATGCGATTACGTGTGAGGCTTTAATAGTAGCCCCTGTATTCTTGCGTGCATGGCCTTCAAGAAATGATTGTTCATCATATTATTTATTGAGGCTGCAGTTCCATTCTGAGGGCACTCGATTTGGCCGTATTTGCTTCTTCGGTCTTGGCCTGTTTTGGGCTACCGTAGGCTTTTCCAGTACTGCATTCTGGAGCGTTTTGTTGTCGCAAGTCTTCGGCCATTTCTTTGCTGCCACTGTTTTGGTTCTCGTTTTTGGCTTAAATCGCACGATCGCCTCGAGCGTCGGCGTAGTCTACGGACTCTAAAATAAGACGTAGCGTTGAGCTTGCCTCCGCACGCGCCAGTCTACGGACTCTAAAATAAGACGTAGCGTTGAGCTTGCCTCCGCACGCGCCAGTCTACGGACTCTAAATAAGACGTAGCGTTGAGCTTGCCTCCGCACGCGCCAGTCTACGAACTCTAAATAAGACGTAGCGTCGAGGTCCGCCTCCGCACGCGCCAGTCTACGGACTCTAAAATAAGACGTAGCGTTGAGCTTGCCTTCGCACGCGCCAGTCTACGGACTCTAAATAAGACGTAGCGCCGAGGTCCGCCTCCGCACGCGCCAGTCTACGGACTCTAAAATAAGACGCAGCGGTGGGGCGCCTCCGCGTGAACTCTACTGAGCATAAACAAGACGCGGATGTCCCACGCACGTGTGGGCGTTGCTCCCGCACGTACTCTCCGGAGTATAAATAAGACGTGCAGGATGTTCCCACGCACTCTAAAGAGTATAAAAATTGCAACACGGCCGAGACACTGGAGAGTGCCTCGCTTTAGGTCGCGCATCATTTGGGTATCGCGCCCTCGCGCGCGCTGCACCAGGGAGTGCATCGCCAAGTTTTTGAAGGTAGGGAAACGGCGCCTTCGCCTCTCTACCTCGGCGTGCGTAGTGCCCTCGGCCAACGCCGTAAGCGCCCACTCTCCGTGGGCACTGTTTTTGAGGGTAGGGGAACGGCGCCTTCGCCTCCCTACCTCGGTGTGCGTAGTGCCCACGGCCTACGCTGCAAGCGCCCGCTCTCCGCGGGCACTGTTTTTGACGGTAGGGGAACGGCGGCTTCGCCTCCCTACCTCGGCGTGCGTAGTGCCCCCGGCCTACGCTGCAAGCGCCCGCTCTCCGCGGGCACTGTTTTTGAGGGTAGTGGAACGGCGGCTTCGCCTCCCTACCTCGGCGTGCGTAGTGCCCTTGGCCTACGCCGCAGCGCCCGCTCTCCACGGGCACTGTTTGTGAGGGTAGGGGAACGGCGGCTTCGCCTCCCTACCTCGGCGTGCGTAGTGCCGTCGGCCTATGCCGCAAGCGCCCGCTCTCCGCAGGCACTGTTTTTGAGGGTAGGGGAACGGCGGCTTCACCTCCCTACCTCGGCGTGCGTAGTGCCCTCGACCAACGCCGCAAGCGCCAGCTCTCCGCGGGCACTGTTTTTGAGGGTAGGGGGACGTCGGCTTCGCCTCCCTACCTCGGCGTGCGTAGTTCCCTCAGCCTACGCCGCAAGCGCCCGCTCACCGCGGGCACTGTTTTTGACGGTAGGGGAACGGCGGCTTCGCCTCCCTACCTCGGCGTGCGTAGTGCCCTCGGCCTACGCCGCAAGCGCCCGCTCTCCCCGGGCACTGTTTTTGATGGTAGGGGAACGGCCGCTTCGCCTCCCTACCTCGGCGTGCGTAGTGCCCTCGGCCTTCGCCACAAGCGCCCGCTCTCCGCGGGCACTAGTTTTGAAGGTAGGGGAACGGCGGCTTCGCCTCCCTACCTCGGCGTGCGTAGTGCCCTCGGCCTACGCCGCAAACGCCCGCTCTCCGCGAGCACTGCTTTTGAAGGTAGGAGAACGGCGGCTTCGCCTCCCTACCTCGGCGTGCGTAGTGCCCTCGGCCTACGCCGCAAGCGCCCCCTCTTCGCGGGCACTGTTTTTGAAGGTAGGGGAACGGCGGCTTCGCCTCCCTACCGCAGCGTGCGTAGTGCCCTCGGCCTACGCCGCAAGAGCCCGCTCTACGCGGGCACTGCTTTTGAAGGTAGCGAAACGGTAGCTTCGCCTCCGTACCTTGGCGTGCGTAGTGCCCTCGGCCTACGCAGCAAGCGCCCGCTCTCCGCGGGCACTATTTTTGAGGGTAGGGGAACGGCGGCTTCGCCTCCCTACCTCGGCGACCGTAGTGCCCTCGACCTACGCCGCAAGCGCCCGCTCTCCGCGGGCACTGTTTTTGAGGGTAGGGGAACGGCGGCTTCGCCTCCCTACCTCGGCGTGTGTAGTGCCCTCGGCCTACGCCGCAAGCGCCCGCTCTCCGCGGGCACTGTTTTTTACGGTAGGGGAACGGTGGCTTCGCCTCCCTACCTCGGCGTGCGTAGTGCCGTCGGCCTACGCCGTAAGCGCCCGCTCTCCGCAGGCACTGTTTTTGAGGGTAGGGGAACGGCGGCTTCGCCTCCCTACCTCGGCGTGCGTAGTGCACTCGGCCTACGCCGCAAGCGCCCGCTCTCCGCGGGCACTGTTTTTGAGGGTAGGGGAACGGCGGCTTCGCCTCCCTACCTCGGCGTGCGTAGTGCCCTCGGCCTACGCCGCAAGCGCCCGCTCTCCGCGGGCACTGTTTTTGACGGTAGGGGAACGGCGGCTTCGCCTCCCTACCTCGGCGAGCCTAGTGCCCTCGGCCTACGCCGCAAGCGCCCGCTCTCCGCGGGCACTGTTTTTAAGGGTAGGGGAATGGCGGCTTCGCCTCCCTACCTCGGCGTGCGTAGTGCCCCCGGCCTACGCCGCAAGCGCCCGCTCTCTGTGGGCACTGCTTTTGACGGTATGGGAACGGCGGCTTCGCCTCCCTATCTCGGCGTGCGTAGTGCCCTCGGCCTACGCCGCAAGCGCCCGCTCTCCACGGGCACTGTTTTTGAGGGTAGGGGAACCGCGGCTTCGCCTCCCTACCTCGGCGTGCGTAGTGCCCTCGGCCTACGCCGCAAGCGCCCGCTCTCCGCGGGCACTGTTTTTGACGGTAGAGGAACGGCGGTATCGCCTCACTACCTCGGCGTGCGTGGTGCCCTCGGCCTACGCCGCAAGCGCCCGCTCTCTGCGGGCACAGTTTTTGAGGGTAGGGGAACGGCGGCTTCGCCTCCCTACCTCGGCGTGCGTAGTGCCCTCAGCCTACGCCGCAAGCGCCCGCTCTCCACGGGCACTGTTTTTGACGGTAGGGGAACAGCGGCTTCGCCTCCCTACCTCGACGTGCGTAGTGCCCTCGGCCTACGCCGCAAGCGCCCGCTCTCCGCGGGCACAGTTTTTGAGGGTACGGGAACGGCGGCTTCGCCTCCCTACCTCGGCGTGCGTAGTGCCCTCGGCCTACGCCGCAAGCGCCCGCTCTCCGCGGGCATTGTTTTTGAGGGTAGGGGAACTGCGGCTTCGCCTCCCAACCTCGGCGTGCGTAGTGCCCTCGGCCTACGCCCCAAGCGCCCGCTCTCCGCGGGCACTGTTTTTGATGGTAGGGGAACGGTGGCTTCGCCTCCCTACCTCGGTGAGCGTAGTGCCCTCGGCCTACGCCGCAAGCGCCCGCTCTCCGCGGGCACTGTTTTTGAGGGTAGGGGAACGACGGCTTCGCCTCCCTACGTCGGCGTGTGTAGTGCCCTCGGCCTACGCTGCAAGCGCCCGCTCTCCGCGGGCACTGCTTTTGAAGGTATGGGAACGGCGGCTTCGCCTCCCTACCTCGGCGTGCGTAGTGCCCTCGGCCTACGCCGCAAGCGCCCGCTCTCCACGGGAACTGTTTTTGAGGGTAGGGGAACGGCGGCTTCGCCTCCCTACCTCGGCGTGCGTAGTGCCCTCGGCCTACGCCGCAAGCGCCCGCTCTCCGCGGGCACTGTTTTTGAGGGTAGGGGAACGGCGGCTTCGCCTCCCTACCTCGGCGTGCGTAGTGCCCTCGGCCTACGCCACAAGCGCCCGCTCTCAGCGGGCACTGTTTTTGAAGGTAGGGGAACGGCGGCTTCGCCTCCCTACCTCGGCGTGCGTAGTTCACTCGGCCTACGCCGCAAGCGTCCGCTCTCCGCGGGCACTGTTTTTGAAGGTCGGGCAACGGCGGCGTCGCCGGCGCTCGACTTCGCCGTCCGCCTCGTAGGCATCGCCTCGGTAGGACGGCACGGCTCCGACGCAGGACTTCGCCATTCGCCTCGTAGGCATCGCCTCGGCGGGACGGCACGGTTCCGGCGCAAGACTTCGCCGTCCGCCTCATAAGCATCGCCTCGGTGGGACGGCACGACTTCGCCGTCCGCCTCGTAGGCATCGCCTCGGTAGGACGGCACGGCTCCGGCGCAGGACTTCGCCGTCCGCCTTGTAGACATCGCCTCGGCGGGACGGCACGGCTCGGACGCAGGACTTCACCGTCCACCTCATTGGCATCGCCTCGGGAGGACGGCACGGCTCCAGCGCAGGACTTCGCCTTCCGCCTCGTAGGCATCACCTCGGCGGGACAACACGGCTCCGACGCAGGACTTCGCTGTCCGCCTCGTAGGCATCGCCTCGGTAGGACGGCACGGCTCCGGCGCAGGACTTCGCCGTCCGCCTCGAAGGCATCGCCTCGGCGGGACGGCACGTCGTCGGCGCAAGACTTCGCCATCCGCCCCGTAAGCATCGCCTCGGCGGGACGGCACGGCTCCGACGCAGGACTTCGCCGTCCGCCTCGTAGGCATGGCCTCGGCGGGACGGCACGGCTCCGGTGCAAGACTTCGCTGTCCGCCTCGTAGGCATCGCCTCGGCGGGACGGCACGGCTCTGGCGCAGGACTTCGCCGTCCGCCTCGTAGGCTTCGCCTCGGCAGGACGGTGTGGGATTCGGCATAGGAGTTCGCTGATTTCTTCGTAGGCATTGCCTCTGGGGTCTGCAAGCTACCAGTTGCATCGGCTCACCACTCGGCACCCTCGCGCTTGCTGTCGGGGAACGGGGGCCTGGGGTGGTTGATCACGTCAGCTCGCCCATCGGGACCTCAGCGCTTGCTGTCGAGGGAGTACTGTTGTAGGGGTCGCCCAACCCCCCGTGACTGGGCCGTGCAACTAGTCCAACATGTAATTGGCCCAATAGTGTAGAGGAATATACCAATGTGTCCTCATCCCTTGTAAATACTAAGGGGTAGAATGGGGATTTCCCATTCTACCCCACTCATATATATAAACCCCCAGGAGGGGCAAAGGAGGGACATCCTCTCATTCTTACCAGCTCCCCACAGATCTAGCTCTCTTCTCCTTCTACTAGTCCCCTTCATTCCTGTTTAGCCTGTAGCTACAACACTGTCCATTCATGAAGGAGATTATCAAGAGCAAACTCAAGGCACAGAAGATTATGAAATAGTAGAATATATAGAACAACAAGGCAAGTAACATATTTTTGATTATGTTTAACCTGCAATCCTTTAATTATGTAATTATCAGTATTTTCATTATCTTATTTACACAGTTATTTATTGTACAATAAAGGTTTAGAATGACATGATATTTAACTACGTCCTACTACCAGAAAAGCCCTTTTTAATTTGATAGCCATATTCACCTTGATAAGACATAGTAACACTAAATATATTACTTAAATAATCATGGTAGACTAGGAACTTACTATTTTATACTACTAAGAGAATTGTTATTTTGCCGGTAGAGTTTTAAAAGTGCCTCGGTGAAAAGTAAGGATTAGGACCTTATGCTAAAGTAAATAACATAGTAGCCGCTCAACTACAAGCGTTGACTTATCAAATCTGGTATAGTAACTACTCAAATCGATTGAATATCTACTATAATAATATAATATGCTATTCCAGAAAAAGGAACAGCTAACGAAGAACGTGGTATGGAAACGATAAAACTATATTTCCACAACTGTAGGCTCAACTCGCTATCAGGCCGTCGTATTCCTGGCGTTTGGTTCCATAGCCTACTGTGTAGAGGCTACATAAAGAGATGAGCAATGAAAAACCTTGTTTTCTTAACTCAGTTGCGGGGTTAAAAAATCTTGTGGGTAAAGTTGGATAACTCTGCAGAGTCATTTATAAATAGTATTTGAATACGTCGTGCTTCCAATAAATGAAGCTGTATTCAATGGGTCATTCCAACAGCGAGATATAAGTAAATTTGGAAATAATTTGAAAATGTTGAAGTTTAGTAATCAAGATGTTGAAACCCTAAATTCCTAAAGAAGTATATGACGTGTTATTTCATTTTACATTCAAAAATATGTACAAATAAAACTGCATCTACATAAAAGGATAAAACCCATATATCCCCATCATTGGAAAATCCTGTCGAGTAGTTATATAATATTTTTTCATGTGACTTGTGTACGGTTGGTTGTATTAATACTTGCTAAAACTATCAACAGAAGATGCTTGGGAAAATAATGAAGGAACCCTCGAAGGAGGCTTTGAAGATTCATACTAGTAGACGTTTGGTATTAGAGTTTATTCTACACTCAGACATGCCTGTGGAGTTCTTTTGTATTGTAATATAACTTTGGACCGCATACCCTGCTGTATCAAACTAGGCTGTTAAGCTCTATCTTTGTAATAAAGTTGACTTTTATATTTAAATTTATGATAATAATGATATATATTTATCTATAATATTTACAGCTAAATAATTCTAAGTAGTTACTAGAAAAAACTAACGACCCTAGAAATAGAAATAGAGACGTCACAAAGCTCTCGTGGTCGCGCACAACGTACTGCTGTAGTGCCTCCCCATCATTGCGGATGTCGTGCCGGAGCAATCGCTCGCGATCCAACCGATGCTGAGCACGACGACCTTGGATTGTTGCCCGCTGCAAGAATCACAGATCACAAGTGAGCACCAGGCGAGTGAGCGAGACGCCAACGCCTACACTGCGCACACGCACAGCTCGAAATCAACAAAGAGCTCGAATCTTCTTGCAGCAAAAATGCTGCCCTCCTAACATGTCCGTAGTACTAGCCTTATGCGGCGTGCCTGCTCTTGCGCTCCACGGCGTTGTAAGGCCCGCTCGGTTGGGCTGAAAAGTTGTGATTTTTGGCTGAAAGTGCACTGTAACGACTGAAATTTCACTGTAGTTGAAGGTGATTTATTTGGCGTAATTAAATTTAAAAAAATTTAAAAATAGAACAAATATGCTAACTCATCACGAATAGCGCAAACGAATACGGGAAAAAAAGAACCAGCAAAAAGCTTAAAAAAAGCCAAAAGTTCAGAAAAAGACGAATTTTATGAATAGTGAAAAATAAGTCAGAAGCCAGAAGTTGAAGCCGAAACGAGCAGGACCTCGTGAGAAGCCGAAATAAATGCGCTGGCATTTTAATTATGGTTTTTTTGTTTTTGATTTTTTGTTGTATTATTTATAGAAGTATAACGGTATTTTCTATTTTTATTTATTAATTAATTAATTAATTTTAAAAATTAATTATCGTTATAGTGCAATTTAAAAAAGGTTAACAACTGAAAAACAAAAACCGATAAAAAAAAAGCTAGATTGAACGGGGGGCTCATGCCCATACATCTGCAACGGCGTGCGACGTGTCATATCTAGAAGGTGAGCACCACCGACCCGTCACCCGTGCATCCGGTTGGCCTCTGCTTCCACGACAGCATCGCCAATGTAGAGGCTCCGCGAGGCAGAGGGAGGGGTATCTTGGTCGAGGAAGAAGATGAGCTCATGAGGGCACTTCGGTAGTTGCAAAATGTGAAGAAGAGTGGCATTTTGGAGTCTGTGTACTTTGCAATGGTATTTTTAAAAACTTGACAATTGGGTTGGCATTTCTCAAACCGGTACCATTTGCAATGGCATTTATCCACATAAATGTGTCGGCACATGGCTGTTGTGATCCGCACAAGGTTAAATGGAAAGCCATTCTACCGTTGCTCAAATGGAAAGCCATTCTACAGTTGCGTTGATACGCCACAACAACGGGTGAGTTTTTTTCGATTTATGATTTGGCACGTAATGCCACAGCAACACATGCGTTCTTTTGAACTTATGATTAATTTTCTACAGTAACTAGTTTTTAAATAAAATATCTTTTTAAGATGGAGTCTACAAGTTAATTATGGTAGATACTATCCTGATTTTATCTATATCGGTCAAAATCACACACAAGTATCTTTCTTCGTACTTCCTTACGAACAGTCAGAATTCAAAATTTTAAGTAAAAACAATAGACCAAAATAACCAATCCGTTGTCCTTGCCGCATCTCCCATTGTTGTGGGGCTTGTGGCCATGCCAAAAAAGAAAGACCAATTGACATCTCGTTAGATGGGCTTGGATTAGAACTTGTGCTACTCTGGTAGCGTCTCCACGATCTCTGGTTGCTCAAGCTCTTGCTGAACTTCATCTCGAATCTGTTAGAAAAACCAAGAACCAAAATTGACTCGAATTGCTCTAAGAATTGCGGTGGAATGGGAGTACGGGAGGGGAAGGGAGATAAATAAAGTGGATGAGCCGGCGCCCCAGCGATCTCCGTTCCAATATTGCTGAGCTGTGATTTGGTTAGGGTGGGTTTGTGAAACTTTGACTGTAAAACTTGAGTTAATTTATCGCTCGCGAAGAAATCTAAAGTTATCTACAGTTATCATCATGAAAAATGTGGTTTTCTATAGTTTACTCAATTTTCCTCTTCTTAGTGGGCTTATATTTCCTCCCATGTCACTTTTTCGATATGAGATGAATTGAAGCAGCTGCAGATTTGGAGAGCGATTATGTTATCCTTATCCACCACCCAAATGACTTGACCTAGTTCTTTTTAACTTATGCAATATAGTTTATGATTTCTCTTAAACAAATAAATGGAATGATTTCTTCATTACTATTTCGAAGCGACTTATCAAGATAGCTTTTTTGAAGTGGCTTATCAGCATTCGGCTTTGTAGGACTGGATAGGCAATAAAGGGGGTGAATGATGCTTTCAAATTTCTCCTCAAATATTCACTTATCATTTATTCCGATAACTACAAAGTTATGAAAATTAGGATATGGATTCTACTTTAAAACCAAAGACTCACAGAGCTGAGAGCAACCAGTCGCAAAAACAGCGTGGTTGGAATTCGACTTAAATGGTCTACGACTAGTGAATGTTCGAAAGCTATTGTGGTCGTAAACCAATATGATTGAAACCAACGTAGTCGAAATTCGATTCAAGTGGTCAATGACCAGTGAATGATCGAAAACCAACGTGATCAAAAACCAATGTGGTCGAAATTCGACTTGAGTGGTCAATGACCACTGAATGGTCGAAAACTAACGTGGCAGAAATCAACGCAGTTGAAAGCCACGAAGTGGTCTAAAACCAATGTGGTCGATAACCTGAGAGAGATCGCAAACTTGAGTGTTCGATGGAAGTCGACATCCGACCGGTATGAAACTTTGCAGGGATCTTTTTAGGGTATTATAAACCTATTTCAACAAACAATCATGAAAACATGACCAAACTTGGGACGCTTTTCAGTTGTTAGAAGGTTGCACCAAAACCCGAGTCAAAACCAAAATAAGTGAATACAATTTACTCGTAGTGGATGATGATCAAGATGGGTCTAGATGTATTTTCACATGTAACATCAAGTTAGAACACCAAATAAATTAAATAAAAAACCCTTAGATCAAGAAATCACACTTTGAGACTAAATCAAGCAAATCCGGGTTTTTTTATAAACTTGCTATCAAAGTGGTTAGTTGGGTGAAGATAGATTCTTAGAGGTTGTCTTCATTTCTTACACGTTCTTGGCACAGTAAGATTAAGAAAAGAGAAGAGAAATTAAAATTAACCAAATCAAGAGCAAATCAATAAATGTTTTTCAGATTCGTTAACACAAGTACTCATATAGGACCAAAAACCATAAATAATAGACAAACCGTAAATAAAAAGTACTCACCCAATAAGCACATAAAATAAAATATGAAAGAGGAAGAAAAAGAGAGGCGCCAACCACCATCACCTTGGAGCACAGTTCCCACATGCCAAATTTTAGCCGTCTAAATAAAATTTGCAATTGCGCAAACTAATTCGTTTATTATTCATCGCAGCTATTTAATTCCTTGAACAAAAGCATTATCCTCCCTGAAAAGAGGAAAAAAATAAGGACGAAGCGACTAAAATCATTTCCCCAGACCTATATTAAAGCACCATTTCCGTGGTGGCCGTGCAAGCCGGCCGGCATGGACGCCGGGCTGAGCAGCGGCGCGAACCACGACGCGTAATCAAACTGCTCCGCCGCGGAAGCCTCCCTGCGCCCGTGCGGCGCAACCGCATGAGCCGGCGCCGCCTGCCGCAAGTCCATGGCCGGCCCTGCCGCCGCCGCCGTCGTGCCAGCGCCTGTGAGCCTCTGCACGAGCTCACGGAAGTCCCTGGGCTCCACCAGGTACACCTTGGGCCGCGCCGGCAGAGCAGCGCCCACACCGCGCCACGGCTTGGGCGTCGGCCTCTGCACCTCCCTCAGCGCCGCCTCGTGGCCGTTCCTCCTCTCGCAGCCATGGTCCATCGACCTCAAGAGCTCTGAACTCCTCCTCCTGGTGCGAACCTGCCTGCAAGTTGTTGATTTGAGCTCGCACTGTAAGACATTCCACTGAGCTTCGGAATAAATAGCCGGGCTTGGTTCATGCGGTTTGTTCTGGTCAGAGTCAGACAGCGCTCCTGGCGGCGGGGTGCAGAGGAACACGTGGAAAGGGTAGTCAATGGGCGGTGGAGCCGACCGGGACGGCCGGCTTAACCGGGCCAAAAGCCGTGACGCGGACGCCCCTGAGTCTGTGAAAAGTGGTATAACGGGTTTACTGATTCGGCGTCTTTCTTTCTACAAATAAATAAATAGTATATTTTTTATATTTTTTGAAATTATTTATTAGAATAGTATTTTTAAATTTACTTATTTGTATTTGATTCGTTCATCTAAATATTTAAAATAAACAAAGATTTGAGATAGTTACCGACCGCAGTGTAGAAGAACCTACACGCCTTTTTCGTTGTGGGATGGTTTTGATCCCTGTAGCTGAGCCTCCCCTTATCGCTATGCCGCGGTTGAGAATTTTCTCCCGAGTCCTTCAAAGGTCGTAAAATTTTCTGGAGCTATCACCATTCACCAGTACTAGTGGTGGCGAAACCCGATCTGGCGATGGTACGGTGACGTGGTATGGACAGGGATTTTTACTGTCTCGTGTTTCTCATTATGGTTGCGGAACCGCGTTGTAGAGGGATTGGAGATGCGGTCTTATTTAAGAGGAAGAATACTCCACGATTTATCGTGGACAAGCCCGAAATCGTAAATTGCTAACTTGAACAGGCGTTAGGCCACAGGCCTATCCTTTTCAACAGTAAGCCCAGGAGAAGATTTGTGCAGGGTATGGAGCCCAACTTCCCAAGGCTCCCCGTCAAATTAATCCTTCAGGGCAGGCCCATAATGATAACTGGGTGTGCCACAGACCTCCTTGCGTTTTAGTAGGACGCATATATAGGATACAAATAAAGCGGATAATTTTTATCTGTCTGACCGATCGAAGGTTTGCGAAACGAATATAGAAGAGATAGATAGATATCCGATACTATTCATGTCTGACTCCGACGAAAAAATATAGAATAGCATACGGCAACCTAGCATTCCCTTCCCTGCTGCTCAGGCCGTGCATGTGGCTAGCATCAGAGCCCACGTGCCGATCGCCCTCTCTTTAAGCCTCTAACTACGCTAAGCTAAGCGGCGAGAACTTTTTCTCATCATCCTCAGCAACGACGGCAAGTATTCACTCCTAAGGGCATCAAGAGTGTATATATCGCAATGGGCCTTAAGGTGGGTCCCACCTAATTGTTAAGGCCAACTCGTTATGTTTGAGGCCACCGCTCGGCTGTAACAAGGGTCCCACTCGGCAGTAAAAAGATTGTATTTTAATGCTTGTGGTAGTTGGTAATTGGCTGGTGGAGGGAGAGAGAACAACAGGATTAAAAGAAAATTATATTTTAATACTTGTGGCCAGGTCTTTAGCTTGAGGATCGACCTTAAGCCTTTTTGCTTATGGCCTACTTAAGGTCAAGTATGTAATGTATAAGGTCGACCTTAAGATGGCTTATGACCTCCTATTTTTATACACTACGGATGCCCTAAAGCATGTTGGCTGCTACGGCAAGTATTCACTCCTAAAGCATGTTGACTGCTCCAACCGCCCCGACGATTGTCGACTGGGAGCATGATGATTTCACCATTCTTTCGCTATATGGTTCAATATCCATGTAGATATTCGATAATCGATAACGTCATGAAGCCCGGCTCCTCTACTCTCTCAATCTGGACAACTATTGAGAATCTCTTCTACAACAATAAGAAGAGTTGCACGCTTCAGCTTGAGGCTGAATTTCACAATTCCTCAAGGTGACATGCGTAGCGACTCAGATTTAGCAATCTAAACCTTCTGTGTATTATGAACTAGTCCCTGAATCAGTAGTTAGCTCACACAGTAGAACAATAACGAATATCACATCCATATGTACACATAAATAAAGTAGTAATGAAGCGTAAACAGATCAGATGACCAAGATCTTACATCATACACCGAGGAGGCCAAATACAAATGAAGTCTTCCAATGAAAAAGACACATAGCAGGAGAGACCCTCAGGGTATGTCCACAGGCAATCGATTGGGATACGTGACCTAGTATTCGACGTCATCTTCAACCACTGATGAATGGTGACAACTGCTAACTGGTTGATCATTTCTTGGGCACTAAATCCATATAATTGAGCAACAATGAATACAGAAATACTCAACAAGTCCTTATAACAGAAAGCAAATATATGTATATACCTACATGCAAGGCTTAACCAAGGAAATATCGTATGTTTCTTTTAGCATAAAACCAGTTTATCAAATATCATAGTATAGCTTGTTCCTAAACCTATGACTTAACCACTTTTAACTAAAACCAAAATATCTAGTTTTAATAAAGTTTATCACGAGAGCGAACTCTCTTCATAGTTATACACCATTTCCATTTCACAAGCATAGTAGCATATCTATTTCCATACCAAGATACCATATTCATTTCTATACCAAGATACCATATCCATTTCTATATTAAGATACCATATCCATTTTCTTATACTTTCATCCATAACCACCATTAATCAATAACCATTATTTTATGAAAACTACACACGTATGGCCTCTCTACACTATGCCCATAACCGAGGGTATAGCTATTCGAATAGATTTCTAATACTTTGTATAGGTTGTACAGGTTTACCCACAAGCTATGATTAACTCATAATGTCGGGCATTACACACTTCCGTAAGTGTGCGACAAAGAAAATCATAGCAAAGATTTTACAATGCTTAGTCCCAATGCTTTCTCCCACTTCGAGTGTAACCCCCTCAACATTGGGACAACGATCGTTATAGGTCACCCCCAGAATGCAACTGTTACAGGCAATATTTTCAATGAAGGACCACCATTGTTAGGGAGTCTACGACCCTTCGCGTTTAAAGATATTCACATAGGGGCAGTGACCAATATGGGTCACTCAAATAATCACAATAGAAATACACCTATCAATCTACTACATGGGAGCCATATCGAAACTAAGCAAATTAGTTGGCCAGATCAATTTCATACTTGACTTGTGGTTTTATGATTTGGGTGTAGTAAAGAGCGGCATAAGATTCGATCCTTAATCGATTCATGTGAGATCACCAACAAACCCAGATCTCATACGTTACAGTATCGATCTCATCCCAACCACTCACCCAAGTCTCCACCAATTTATAAAATATTTTCCTATTTTCAGTGGTAACCCACATTACCATTCTCATTGCTACACAATGTCTCAAGTATCTATTGGAATATTTGTGCTGTATTCCAATTTACCACTAAAACATTTCTAAGCACAACCATTATTCATTAAGTAGTAACCAAGGTAGAGTATTATTATAATAAGTATCCTATGGTGATGTGGTAAAGATAATATCAATAATAAAGGAATGTGATAGTACATATCAATGGCATGGTATAACTAAGTATCAACACTTAACATAAATTCTGATTAAATAATAATAAGCATGCAATTTGTTATTTGAAAGCAAAGTAATTGCATTTAAAAACTAGGTTCAACATGATAAATCATAAGTACTTACCCTGCTCAACTATAGATAACATAGGTTCTTGTTTGATAGCGATGGAGGAGTCGGAAGCGTCAAATTCTATAAATGTACAAATAAACACATTCAACATAAATTCAAATAAACTTCAAGTGAACTCAAAATTATGATTTTAGTGCTGTTGGAAAAATCTTGAATTTACATGAATTTAGAAATAAAAACCAAGTCATTTGGATTTATAATGAGGGAGGACGATCACTTTTAAGTTTAAACCAAGAAGAAATTCCAGATCTTACTAAAATTGTAGGCGGGTCAGCCGAGATCTTCTTTTCTTTTTCAATTATTTTTTAAGGGAAAAGCTCAGTAGCTAATAGGTGGGGTCCAGCTGGTTTTTAATTTATTTTCTAATTATTTCTATTAAGAAAAACCTAAGAGATTGATAGTTAGGGCCATGGTCCATATGGACTTGATCCACGCGGCAGTCTACAAGCACAGGGCGACTTGGGTTTATGGACCAAGTTTGTACATGGTGTTTTAAGTGGTGGGGCTGCATGTCATGAACATGACACTAAACTAGCTCTTAATTATATTTTCTAATTACCGCGGGCCCACATGTCATACTAATACTACCCTCCTTATTAAACACTAATTAATTATTGGATTAACTTAACCTAATATAGTGTGGGGTCCATATGTCAGCGTCACATCATCGTCTTCTCTCTCAACCAAAACAAAGGAGAAGGGGAGGGCGTCATGGGCAACCTAGCCAAGCTTGGCGCCGATGACAAGGACCACAGCGACGGCCGAGGAGGGGCAAACTGGGTCATTACAGGCTCAAGGAATCCCTAGGTGGCAATGGCACAAGAGGAGGCGGCCTGTAGTAGCGACGCAGGTGAGTCCGGTGGTTACGACGTTGACGGCTACCCAGTGGACACCTCAAGAACTCATGTGCATCATGAGCATCTACAGGTTAGGGGGACTCGCCGTTGTGTAGGAGGGAGCCAGGGAGCAACCGTGTGGGGCTAGTAGCATGGAACTGGGGTGGCGTAGCGGGCTCACAGTGGCGGTGGCACCCTGGAGAAGGAGCGCTCAAATTAGCACTTGGGAAAGGAATCGGGGGGTCATGAGGATGTTTCGGGAGAGAGGAATTGGACTAGGGATCATCAGGGGGAGAAACAGCGGTGGTGACGACGTGTTCACCCGTATACAAAGAAGAAGATGGTGACACAGATCTGCAAAGGAGGAAAGTACAAATTGGTTGAGGGAACGCGCTAAGGGAGAAGGGGAACACATTTTGACGCGAAAAATAGTTGAGGAAGCTCACCGGAGCAACGGGGACAGGATGGAGGAGCTCAATGGCAATGGTGAAGACAAATATATGGGGCACAATCTTTGGTGCACCAGATTCCTCCGAAAGATCATGTTCTACAATGTCAATTGCTAGAGTAATCCGTACCAGTGGAAACTATCCGTCTTTCTAGACAAAGGTCATGATGATCACCATGCAAATAACTTCAACATTTTGGGATGGTGGCACGAGCACAAGCTAACATATCCGGTACTATCCATATTAGCACGTGATATGTTAACTGTTTTTGTCTCGATGGTTTATTTTGATTCTACTATTAGTCTTTCTGGAAGAATATTGGATGGTAAAAAATAAGTCTCACGAGTGATATGGTGGAAATACTTCTCAAAGTAAAAGACTGAGAATAAGTTGTTTCGCAAGCTCAATACTCCGTAGAGAATACAGAGTTGGAAGGCACGTTCAACAATCTCTATCTAGATGATAACACTTACGGCATTGATATGCATTGTACCTTTTCTCCTTTTTTTACATGTACTACGGAGCTATAGGATGTAGTTATTTTTCTTTACCAATGTTTTCTTAAATTGAGTTTTTACTTGATAAAATTTTTAATAAGGCATCCATTTAAACATGAATAAAGCTTATTATTATATTTCTATAATTTATTTTATCCTTTATAAATTCTACATATTTTTAAAAATTATTATATATTTTTTAAAATTTTTGGGCCAAAACGGGTTAGACGAATCTCCTTGTCAAATCAGGCTAAATGAGCCCGTGCTGACCCACCAGCTCTCTGGGCTATATGGCCGGGTCAATGCCTCAATCTATAAACCGGTACGACACGATTCGTTTAAACTGATGGATTAAGTAGACAATTTTAATGGACCGTAGCGGGCTGGTCCGTCCTGCCCATTTGGCCACTACTGGGTACAGCCGAGGGCCTGTTTTTCCTTCGCACTTCCATCCGGCGGCCACGTGTCGTCAGATGGACGAAGCTTCTCCACGAAGCCACCGCAAAACCCAAGCCCCCACCGAAAAAACTGCGGGCTCGTTGTAGCACACGCGGGGAGGCGTCGGCACGGAACACCAACGCCGGCGGCCATGTACCTCAGCTCCTACCTCGACACCGCGTGCCGCCTACGTACGCCTACTGCTCCACCGCCCCCATTGCCCTAGCCCTGCCATTTTTTTTGTTGTCTTTTGATCTGTGTCGGTGCACCAAAATGGCTAATGATGACGAGCTGTTGCTCGGTTGCTCCTTGTTCGCGTCCAGGTGACTACTCCCCGATGCAGGTGGAGTTCCTTGGCGCGGCCATGGAGGGTGACGTCCGCCTTCTCAAGGGTGAGCAGTCCTCCTCCTTCGCCTCCGTCGTTTGCTTCCTTAGTTTTTGGTAATTTGGTGCCCGCGCTCGCGCGCGTGCGAGGGCGGGAGAGGGGTATGGGTGTTTGCGTCGGTGCTCGTGCGCGTACTTGGGTGCTGTGGGAGTGACGTGCGCAGGTTCTGTTTCTCCTGTGCTTCCTTATGCTTCGAGGAGAACCAGAATTGGGGAATAATTGATGGTTCTGGGTTCCGTCGTCTCCAATTCGTTAAGGTCTATTGGCTAGTAATGCGCAGGGCTTATTGGTATTATTTGTGCTCTGATGATAGTACTCCGGTGCTTTAAACGCCATTTCCACTTTGGACAAAAATATGTATTGTTGGTAGAGTTCTGGACTTTGGAAACGCTCTGATTTTTTTTAGCATTTCTTGGGGGCTTTGATCCAATTTTCTGCAGTCATTTCTTGTGAAAATTAGCACTACCGTCTTCGTAGATACGTACCTTACTCTATGTGTGTGTGTGTGTGTGTGTGTGTGGTGACTCGCATGGATGAGGAGGATAAGGCAACGCTTTCCTCTGTAAATCTAGATGGTATCGGACCACTCCAGGTTGCAGCAAAATTTGAGGAAATGGATGCATGCAGATACTTGGTCGAGGAACTTAGCTTTGACGTCAATGCTGATGCTGGTGACGATATTGGTGTGTGCTTTATCTACTAGGTTACTTGCAGTCATGTTTGTTATTAGTTCATCCTTGTGAATCATGTAATGTAAACTGTTACCACCAGGTCCGCACTTTCGTAGGATTGCTGATCACCACCAATACTTTTAATCTTGGAAATTGACTGCCTATACTTTTGAGTTAATGCAAATTACCACCTGAATTTTTTGTTTTGCGGCAACTTGCCATCTGTCCTTACCACATGTACTTTTACATGCATTGCAATGAATCACTTGCTTTTCATTTTTTTCCCGAGTGCCTAATGATATATTTTTAAAAGGTGTGAATACTCATATTGGGGCATACATCTTACACCAAATTTCAAACATTTCTTGCAAGTAAACAATTTCATTGTCACAATAGGTGTTGATACGCTCTTAATTGAAAAGTATAGGTGGCAAATTGCCAAAAAAATATCTAACTAGTGTCTAGTGGGGGTAATTTTCACTAATCAAAAGCACGTGGTGAAATGACAAAAGTAAAAGTACAGATTGGGGTCCCGGCCCACAGTCTTGGGAAAGCATATGTAGTTATGATGCAGCTCTCGTAGGAGTCACTATGGTTATACAGAAGACCTCTCCCCATTGATCTTTCTGTTCTATTTGTGATTTTTTTGCTTCGCAATTGTAAGGTGGAACTTTTGTATAGAATGGTGCATTGGTAGTGCTTGCATGATTCCATCCTTTTAGTTGTCCGAGGAGAATGTTGATTATCTGACCAATCTACTTATTTGCAATGTTTCTGGCAAGTTCAACACCATTGCATTGTGCGGCAATTCATGGAAAAGTGACTGCGGCTAGATATTTTCTTGATAAAGGGGCTGATCCGAATAGGCGAGATAAGCAAGGCTCTGTTCCCCTGCACTTTGCTGCCAAAAGAGGTCCACTTTCTGCACATGATTATCTTTCTCTTCGCATTTTTTACATTTACCAATTATGTCGCTGCATAAGGATTTCTAAATTACAAACACCAACTTTTGCGCCAGTTTTATGGTCAAATTAACATTTTGGTTATATCAGGATCATCAGGTCAAAGATTATTTCCTTAATAAAGCACATTAAACTAACAAAACTTAAATTGACAATGATTGTTTTCATGTTCCATATGCTTACGTAGTATTAGTGCAGGATCATGATCCTGACCAATTATAACCATGACTCTACCCTATCCTTACCGATCTGGATTATGTAAATACTATCTTAATAGACATGCAAGCTTTCTTGTGTATTCCTGAAAAAAAATTATATGGAATCATGGTATTGTATGATCCTATGATTCATTTCGTGATTATGATCCTCTTAGTAGGGGAAAAAAGTGGTTATGAAATGTTCACCTTTGCACAATGTTGCCTGAAAACAGATTATTCTTTGCAATACTATCTCATGCTAACCATTTCTTGTTGGAAAATTAAGCACATGTAGGTTCAATTTATTCCATAAATTAATCATGGCATCATACACGCAAAATAACAGAACCATCACAGGCATAACAGATCTAGACATGTAAACCAGAAAACTGTACATGAACAGATCTAATGCGGAGAACATGACTGTTACGTACCGATGATTCTGCTCTGATCGGTTTGCTGATGTTGACTCTGCAGGTACGGTGTGGATGACATGAGGTCGATGACGATTCGCCGAAGCCGAACGACGAGGAAGACGAGCCAGAGCTACAGCAAGCAGTCGCGCAGAGTGCTTCCCAAAAACCTTATTCGCCCTCTCCCGGTGCAGGACTTCGAAGGCGACGGTTCCGGAGACCTGCTCTCCCGAACGACAGTGCACGCCGGCGGACGGGACGGAGTAGAATACGTGGGACGGCGCAGTACAATGGAGGAGGCAAAAACCCTAGATTGATTCGCGTATTCTGTATGGAGTCGGCGGCTCAGTATTTATGGAGAAAACAGGACGTGTGATCAAGACGCCTGCACGTTCTCCATAACTCGTAACCGAAACGGATTAGTTGCGCGTAACCGATCCGGATTCACCGCTACTCAAAACAGCAAAAATAAAACTGCAAAAGGAAGCCGCGTCTGCGCAAGCATCTGGAGCCGATTTTGGCGGACCATTCATGCAGGTGCCGTGCACGCCCCCCGCCCCGCCCCGCCCAGCCCAGCCCGGCCCGGCGAGGCGAGGCGAGCGAGCGCGCGCGTGTGATCCTCTAGTTCTCTCCCACACATGCCTCAAGTGGCTAGGAGTGCACCATCCCTTTTAAGGTGGTCTTCCTCTCCTAGAACTAGCAATATGATACTAAAGTGCACATGCATTGCTCCTTTGCATGAGTGGGCCTTTGAGATTTAGGAATTATTCTTATGGGCTTGGCCCACATAATTCAACAATCCCCCACCAGATCTCAAAGTCCCACAGAGATTTGCCTGAATTCCAATGTACTGTTTATATATCAGTATTTCGATGGAGACCGATTAAGGTTGAACATCCATCTAGAACTCCAAGCTACACTTACTCACAACTTGAACAATGGACTATACCTTGAATTGCAAGTTTGGTGCAAGCAAGCTTCACTTAAAGACTTAACTGATACTAGGCCGCCTGTAGGCTACCCCTCGGTTGGAGCGTATAAGTCATACTCCTTGGTCTCTTCATGAGCTTAGTAGGAGATTACCCAAGATCTCCATAGACTGCGACTAACAGTCGGGCTCATATAGGTGTGTTCTTTCAAGAACGCTCTGCAGGATAGCGTCTTCGCTTCTAAAAGCCAATGGAACACATTAAGACCTTAGTCAACCTGCCTTGCAGTTTCTGAGAGTATCGCATCTTCACATAGAGAGGGTTGAAATTACTCTCCTCCAGTTAACTAATGGCTTGTTTTTCCCAGATCCTAATTCACGGGATATCCGATCACATAGGTTGGGTTACTACCATAGATAACTCACATGGGTCTCATACCCATCTCTTTCGATGCACTATCTATCACATTCCGTGATAGTCCCTTTGTAAAGGGATCTGCCAGGTTTTCATCTGTTTGGATGTAATCCAAGGTTATAACTCCGGAGTTTCTCAATTTCCTGACAGACTTCAATCGTTTCTTGACATGCCTAGACGATTTCATATTATCCTTAGAACTGTTCACTTTAGCGATAACGGTTTGATTATCACAGTTCATAAGGATAGCTGGCACTGGCTTTTCCACCGTAGGTAGATCCATCAATAGATCCCGTAGCCATTCTGCTTCAACAGTAGCAGTGTCTAGTGCCGCAAGCTCTGCTTCCATGGTTGACCTCGTCAAAATGGTCTGTTTGCAAGATCTCCATGAAACAGCACCACCACCAATAGTGAAAACATATCCACTAGTGGCTTTGATCTCATCAGCATCAGAGATCCATTTGGAATCACTATAACCCTCTAGCACCGATGGGTACCCAGTATAGTGAAGTCCAAAGTTCGAGGTACCTTTCAGATAGCGCAACACTCGCTCAAGCGCCTTCCAGTGATCATCTCCTTGGTTAGATGTAAACCGGCTTAACTTGCTCACAGCAAAGGAGATGTCTGGCCTTGTTGCACTAGCTAGGTACATAAGTGAGACAATTATCTGAGAATATTCCAGCTGATTCTAGCAATTTTCTTATTCTTACGAAGTAACACGCTAGGATCATAAGGTGTTGGAGAAGGCTTGCTATCAGAAAAACCAAAACGGCTCAAGACCTTTTCCACATAATGAGATTGCAAAAGTGTAATCACATCCTCACCTCTAACCAATTTAATGTTTAGAATAACATCAGCCACTCCCAGATCTTTCATATCAAAGTTTTGAGACAAGAATGATTTGACCTCATTTATCACATTGATGTTTGTCCCAAAAATCAGGATGTCATCCACATACAAACATAGAATAACTCCCTCACCCCCACCATAGCGATAGTATACACATTTATCTGCCTCATTGACAGCAAAGCCTGCAGATGTCAGTGTTCTATCGAACTTCTCATGCTACTGCTTAGGGGCTTGTTTCAGACCATACAAAGATTTCAACAGTTTTAACACCTTGCCTTTTTGACCTTCTACTACAAATCCATCAGGCTGTTCCATGTAAATTTCCTCATCCAGCTCTCCGTTAAGAAAAGTTGTCTTAACGTCCATTTGATGAACGAGAAGACCATGTGAGGCAGCCAAAGCAAGTAGTACTCGAATTGTGGTCAGTCTAGCAACAAGTGAGTAAGTGTCAAAGAAATCTTCGCCTTCTTTCTGAGTATAGCCCTTGGCAACAAGCCGAGCCTTGTACTTTTCAATAGTACCATCAGGCCTAAGCTTCTTTTTGAACACCCACTTGCACCCTACAGGTTTGCACCCATAAGGTTTATCTGTCAGCTCCCAGGTTCCATTAGCGATAATGGAATCCATTTCACTACGGACAGCCTCCTTCCAGTAGTCTGCATCAGGGGATGCATACGTTTCTGAAATAGATTTGGGAGTGTCGTCCACAAGGTACACAGTGAAATCATCACCAAAGGATTTGAATATCCTTTGTCTCTTGCTCCTTCTAGGAGCTCCACTGTCATCCTCCTCATTGACAAGTTCATGTGTATGTTCAAAAGGTTCAGGTGATGTGATTGAACTAGGAATTATTTCAGAAGGTTAACTAGTAGTGTTATGTGTATCCTTCATTGGAAAAATATTCTCAAAGAATGTTGCATCTCGAGACTCCATAATTGTACCAACATGCATGTCAGGTACCTCAGTTTTAACTATCAAAAATCTATAAGCAATGCTATTATTAGCATATCCCAGAAAGACATAGTCCACAGTTTTAGGTCCAAGCTTGCGTTTCTTAGTTATTGGCACATTAACTTTCGCCAAGCACCCCCATGTACGCAAGTAAGAAAGTGATGGTTTTCTCCCAATCCATACCTCGTATGTTGTTTTGTCCTTATTTCTGTTAGGAACTCTATTTAATACATGATTAGACGTTAGCAAAGCCTCCCCCCACCATGCCTTAGGTAAGCCCGCAGTATCTAACATGGCATTCACCAAGTCAGTCAACGTGCGATTTTTCTTTTCGGCAATCCCATTTGACTCGGGAGAATAAGGAGGCGTCCTCTCATGTATAATACTATGTTTCTCACAAAATAAGTCAAATTCGTTTGAGAAATACTCTCCACCACGATCTGACCTAAGTCTTTTTATCTTTCTATTTAACTGGTTTTCAACTTCTGCCTTATAGATTTTAAAATAGTCTAAAGCCTCATCTTTCGTTTTCAATAAATACACATAACAGAACCTAGTTGCATCATCAATCAATGTCATGAAATATCGTTTTCCACCCTTCGTCAACACGCCATTCATCTCAGAAAGATCTGAATGCAGGAGTTCTAGTGGTGCCAAGTTTATCTCCTCAGCAGCCTTGTGAGGCTTACGAGGTTGCTTTGATTGCACACAACTATGGCATTTAGAACCTTTGGTGATGGAAACGTTTGGAATTAAATTCATACTGGAAAGCCGAGACATCAAACCAAAATTAATATGACATAGACGTGAGTGCCAAACATTAGCCTCATCATCCACACTACCACAAATATGGTTCACAGTCTTATTGCAGAAATCTGAAAGGGAAAAACGGAACAAGCCTCCGCACTCATAGCCTTTACCAATAAAATATCCATGTTTAGACACGACTACTTTATTAGACTCAAATACCAACTTAAGCCCGTCTCTACATAAACGGGAGCCATTAACGAGATTCTTGTCTGTAGAAGGGACATGCTGCACGTTCTTCAGCTGCACGATCTTTCCCGAAGTAAACTTCAGATCTACCGTGCCAACACCATGAACAGTAGCATGTGACCCATTCCCCATTAGGACGGAGGAATCTCGGGCGACCTGATAAGAAGAAAACAACGAAATATCAGCACACACATGTACATTAGCTCCTGTATCAATCCACCAATTGGTAGATTGACTAACTGAAAGAACAGTAGGTAAATTACCATACCCAGTTCCATCTCCAGTCTTGCCAATGGTCACGTTGACAGACTTAGAAGTCTGTCCTACAGGTGCCTTCTTTCCTTTGCGTTGTGGGCACTTCTTGGCCATGTGACCAGGCTCACCGCACACAAAGCAAGTTCTATCATCCTGATTGTTGTTGTTCTTCTTCTTCTTGAAGTTGGTTGTCTGTTGGGCTTTGACAAATTTCCCTTTGTTCTTGCTTGAGGGTTTCTGTACCACATTGGCACTAGACTGCCCTCCATCACCCTTAGACACAGCGTCCTTTTCCCGAGCTTTCTCCTCAATTTCAAGAGACCCAATCAGATTCTCAACAGAGTACTCTTGTATCTTGTGTTTGAGTGCTGTTCCGAAATTCCTCTATGAAGAAGGTAATTTCGCAATGATACATCCAGCCACAAATTTGTCGGGTAAGGCACACTTCAGGAGTTCGAGTTCCTTGGCAATGGTCTGTATCTCATGAGCCTGATCTACTACAGAACGGTTATCAACCATCTTGTAGTCATGAAATTGCTCCATGACATACATGTCATTGCTGGCATCAGTAGCACCGTATTTGGAATTCAGTGCATCCCACAACTCCTTCGCGTCTGTCATGTGCATATACACCTCGCACAGACGATCAGCAAGAACACTAAGAATGCATCCAACAAAGAGAGTAGTGGCAGTCTCGAATTCTTTCTGCTTTTCAGCATCAAGAACACCTTCAGGCTTGCCATTACTAACCCAGAATACATTCATAGCAGTAAGCCACAGAGTGACCTTGATCTGCCATCTCTTAAAGTGCACACCGGAGAACTTATCCGGCCTCAGTGCATCGGCAAATCCAGCCATAGTAAAACCACAGTGCCTACAATAAGGTTTTTGGATTGTTGGAAAATTAAGCACATGTAGGTTCAATTTATTCCATAAATTAATCATGACATCATACACGCAAAATAACAGAACCATCACAGGCATAACAGATCTAGACATGTAAACCAGAAAACTGTACATGAACAGATCTAATGCGAAGAACATGACTGTTACGTACCGATGATTCTGCTCTGATCGGTTTGCCGATGTTGACTCTGCAGGTACGGTGTGGATGACACGAGGTCGATGACGATTCGCCGAAGCCGAACGACGAGGAAGACGAGCCAGAGCTACAGCAAGCAGTCGCGTAGAGCGCTTCCCAAAAACCTTATTCGCCCTCTCCCGGTGCAGGACTTCGAAGGCGACGGTTCCGGAGACCTGCTCTCCCGAACGACAGTGCACGCCGGCGGACGGGACGGAGTAGACTACGTGGGACGGCGCAGTACAATGGAGGAGGCAAAAACCCTAGATTGATTCGCGTATTCTGTATGGAGTCGGCGGCTCAGTATTTATGGAGAAAACAGGACGTGTGATCAAGACGCCTGCACGTTCTCCATAACTCGTAACCGAAACGGATTAGTTGCGCGTAACCGATCCGGATTCACCGCTACTCAAAACAGCAAAAATAAAACTGCAAAAGGAAGCCGCGTCTGCGCAAGCATCTGGAGCCGATTTTGGCGGACCATTCATGCAGGTGCCGTGCACGCCCCCCGCCCCGCCCCGCCCAGCCCGGCCCGGCAAGGCGAGCGAGCGCGCGCGCGCGTGTGATCCTCTAGTTCTCTCCCACACATGCCTCAAGTGGCTAGGAGTGCACCATCCCTTTTAAAGTGGTCTTCCTCTCCTAGAACTAGCAATATGGTACTAAAGTGCACATGCATTGCTCCTTTGCATGAGTGGGCCTTTGAGATTTAGGAATTATTCTTATGGGCTTGGCCCACATAATTCAACATTTCTTTTGTCTAGGGCATGCTGAAGTAGCATGACGGCTGCTGTCTAGAGGAGCTACTGTTGATATAGAGTTTGATCTTGGGACACCACTACATATTGCTGCTACCCATAGCAAGATCCGTGTCATGAAAATTTTATTGGAGCACCATGCAAATGTAATAAGTACTTTCATGTTTTGAGAGCTTTATTTGGTATCTGTAGAATCCAAATGCCCTATGTGCTTTCTTTTATTTGCTATATTGGGCTTTGTTTCCACTGTTATGTCCTTTAAGCTGATGCCTTGTCCTTTAAGCTTATGCCTTGTAGAGTATCCTATGCTTAACATTTGTTTAATTATTTATCTCCTATATTTACAATAAGAGAATATTGGGAAGAATAAGTTGCAATGGCAACTCCAATTGGCTTTTTTTTGCTTGACTATGTTCAACTTTCATATGCTGCTACGCAGCTACCTTTTGGCCTGCTGTGGCATCTTCATGATCTCTACAGCGGATATGCATGCCAAAATACCCATTGGGCTTACAGCCTTGACATCTTTGTATCTTTACATCGTACGTGCTCATACATAGTAGGATTGAAGAAACTGTTGTTTTAGTTTGTGTTAGGATTAAAAAAAATGCTGTTGGTAGGATCCAAGAAATGTTGCCAAATGTTGACCTATAGTTTACTTTTACCAGCTTCAAATAGAGTAAGCATATGTTTAAGATGGAAACTGGAAACATGTTTTCTGTGTATATAGCAGGACATAATTTACCTCCGTATTTTTTTGTTTCAACATTTTATCGGAGTGCATCCTTCCTTTATATGTTGGATACTATTCATTTTGCTTTGGAAGTGATATTTTGTTCTAATTAGGCAAACAAGGTTTCAGAAGCTTCAAGTACGCCACTGGTTGCAGCTCTCTGTGCTGCTTCTGAAGGACTGAGTGAGTCTACTTTGTTAGAGTTTATAAAGCTACTTGTCAAGGTCTAGAATGTTATTCACCTTTCATGTCTTGATTGGTGGAGAGAAATCCCATGTGGAAAAATGGGTTTCTTTCCTAAATGCTTATTTATATTAATTGGCATATCCATGATATTTTACAGTACATGATTCGCATCCACAGGCTGGTGCTGATGTGAATTCTACTAACCCCGAGACTCCCTTGGCCGTGGCAACTGGACATGGCTTAACTGACTGTGTTAAGTGTTTGTCAGAGGCTGGCGCAGACCTCAATATTCGAATCACATGTGAGGCATAACAGATGTATCTCTGACATGATGATAAACATAATACCATAAAAGCTCAACTGAACTGATTGACGCTACAAAAATAAATAGGTCAATAATGTATATATGAAGTGCTGAAAAATTGTATGTAATGATGCACTAACATAGCACAGAGATCTGAGAGATGTCAGTTGACACCTGTAGGTAGTATTCCTTCTGTTAATCTCTGTTTATAGTCTCTTCATTATTTTCTAGCATAGGAGATTGACCTTAGCTGGTTTTGCTACGTGGTGTGTTCTTATGCGTGCACTCTCGGTTTATCAAGTTCTCCATTTATGATGAAATTATTAATCACTATATATGGCTCATGATTTAGGATAAGCAAAAGGCAACTAAGAGAAAGGTGTTCGCTGGTGCATCAAAGATCCACAGTAAGGTGTATCCTTGATTCCTTGCATAACCTCTCTTCCTATTGCAAAGCTATATTGGTTGGTTGCTCCTAGTAGCTCATCAATTCATTGTTGCCGGTGTTAGTTTGAGGAATACAACTGTAAATTTTCTGCTATTCTACATGTTCACAGCATCTATGTTTTTCTTATCTAAGTTATATTCATGATTTAGGATAAGCAAAGTGATAAAGATAAAAAAGATTCAGCTGAAATTACATGCTGACAAAGCAGTAGGGAGAAAGGACTGCTGGTGCATCAAAGCTGTACACTGAGGTACATATATCCTTGCACAGCATCTTTTTGTATTGGAAAGCTGTATTTGTTGCATACTGCTAATACCATGTTAAGCGGTATTAGCCTTGAGGATTTGATCGGTTAGTGTTCTGCCAATTTAGACTTAGAATTGAAGGGTTTTAGACTTAGTAGGACTAAAACTGAGTATATGAGGTGTGATTTCAGTGATGCTAAGGTAGATGATGGAGATGTTAGATTGGATGGACAAGTAGTGCCTAAGGACACATTTCGTTATTTGGGATCGATGCTATAGTGGGACGGTGAGATTGATGAAGACGTGAGCCATAGAATAAGAGCGGGGTGGGTAAAATGGCGCTAAGCATCTAATGTCTTATGTGGCAAAAAAGTCCCGCAAAGTTAAATGGTAAGTTCTATAGGATGGCGATCAGACCCGCAATGCTATATGGAGTAGAATGTTGGGCGACTAAAAGACAACATAGATAGAAAATGAGTATAGCGGAGATGATGCTGCGGTGGATCTGTGGTCATAGAAGGCGGGATCGCATCCGCAATGATGATATACGTGATAGGGTGGAGATAGCACCAATTGAAGAGAAGCTTGTCCAACATCGCTTGAGATAGTTCGAACATCTCCAACGACGGCTTCCTGAGGCACTGGTACGTAGTGGAATTTTAAGACGTACTGAAAATGTAAGAAGAGGCAGAGGTTGATCAAAACTGACGTGGGAGGAAGCAGTTAAAAGAAACTTGAGGGATTGGAATGCATCTAAAGAATTAGCTTTGGATAGGAGTGCATGAAAATTAGTGATCTACGTACCGGAACCATAAGAAAGTTAGGGGTAGTGTTTTAGGCTCTTAGCTCAATCTCTTTGATCTTGATAGGGTTTTATTCCTAACCTACCCCAACTTGTTTGGGACAAAAGACTTTGTTATTGTTATTGTTGTTGTAGTGTTCTACCAATTTACCCTGCTTTTACCCTTTGCTTTTTTTTTAAAAAAAAAGGTGAACAATGGGTCTGTTCTTTTCGGCTTCGACTTATGGCTTTAAAATTATTCGTGAGAGAGAGTACGGAGTAACAGAAACCTGCGTGCGGTTTTTGCCAATATAAATAAAGTCATTATAGTGTGTACTACAATCAACTTTTAGACCTCGCTTTTAAGTTAGAAATAATATACTGAATCGGGAGATGAGTTTAGGTAGCACAATCAACAGAGGCTCAGCTCTTTCATTTATATACACGATGCAATACAATGGAAGGTTACAACTGAATCGGAAATACTGCGATACGCTTCTAACTGAATAACACAATTATCGGGATACTGTTTATGGTATGGCAACAGCCAGGATACCCGTCAGGCAACAGCATGTAATCCGGAATCAGGCGCAACCGCAGGGAAAGTATTCCATCAGAGTTCAAACGCAGGTCTTCATCTTCACATTCCCCCTCAATGTCAACCGGCGGAACAAAGGTTGAGATTGGTCCGGAAACGCTCGAGCGTCTGTTTAGTCGCTGGTTTGGTAAAGACATCGGCGACCTGATCTTCAGAAGAAATGAAACGAACCTCCAGATCACCTCGCGCCACCTTTTCTCGAACGAAGTGAAAATCAACTTCGATATGTTTTGTACGGGCGTGAAACACCGGATTTGCAGTTAGATAAGTGGCGCCCAAGTTGTCACACCACAGTACTGGAGCTCTCGGTTGTGGTATGTCTAGCTCTTTGAGAAGTGACTGAATCCAGGTGACTTCAGCAGCGCCATTAGCTATGGCTTTATACTCCGCTTCCGTGCTAGACCGTGATACTGTCGGCTGTTTGCGAGCACTCTAGGAAATCAGATTTGAGCCAAAGAAGACAACAAATCCACCAGTGGACCGGCGATCATCGACGCATCCAGCCCAGTCAGCATCAGTGAACACACTCAAAAGATTTGAAGAAGATCGGCGCAAGAGCAATCCGGTGGAGACGGTTCCCTTGACATAGCGCAAAATTCGTTTCACTGCCTCCCAGTGAACATTGGTGGGTTGCGACAAATATTGGCACACTTTGTTGACTGCAAACGAGATGTCGGGTCTGGTAAGTGTGAGATACTGCAGTCCTCCCACTACACTTCTATAGTTAGAAGCATCATCATCACCAAGAGGGGTACCATGAGTGCAAGACAACTTGTCTGGCGACATGGGCGTAGATGCAGCCTTACAATGCTCCATGTTAACCCGACAAAGAAGATCAAGAGCATACTTCTTTTGGGTTAGGCACATTCCCCCTGAAACGGTAGTGGCCTCAATGCCCAGAAAGAAATGCAGAGGGCCCAAGTCTTTGAGAGGAAAGAAGGAACCCAGTCTGGACAAGAGAGCTTCAGTGGCAGTTGGAGAGGAACTGGCAATAACAATATCATCCACGTAAACAAGCATGTAGATGGTAACACCACCTTGATTGAAGATAAAAAGGGAAGTATCAGCTGTAGAAGCAGTGAAGCCAAGTTGTTGGAGCCGACCACTCAACTGAGAATGCCACGCCCGAGGAGATTGTTTCAGCCCATAGATAGATTTCTGCAGTTTGCAAACATGCGAGGGATACCGAGAATCCACAAAACCTGGTGGTTGCTCCATATAAACATCTTCACTCAAATCTCCATGTAGAAATGCATTGTTAATATCTATTTGACGCAGTGACCAACCTTTAGAAACTGCAATGGAAAGCACAAGTCGAACTGTAGCAGATTTGACTACGGGACTAAACGTGTCCAGGTAGTCTATGCCAAATCGTTGAGTGAACCCTTTGGCGACAAGTCGAGCCTTGAAGCGATCGACAGAACCATCCGGGCGCTGTTTGACTTTATATACCCATTTACAACCGATGATGTTCTTCTGAGGTGGTTTGGGAACAAGACGCCAGGTATTGTTCTGAAGGAGGGCCTGAAGTTCAGCTTGCATTGCAGCTTACCACTGAGGGTCAGTTAAGGCAGTGCGATAAGACTTCGGTGTAGCGAAGAACGCACGGCGATGTACAGAATACTTCACCGTACCATCGGTAAACACCTTGGGCTTGCTGATGTTATTCTTGAGTCTGGTCTGCATGGAATGTTGATGGACAACAGGCTCATGATGAGAATGTTCAGTGACCTCACCCTGATCCGGAGTGTCCGCAGGAGAATTGGTGGAGGGAGCCAAAGAGGAGTTAGAGCCCAAAGATGGTGAAGATGGCTCGTCCTGATCAATGGCTGCAGCAGATGGTTCTTCGCCGGAGCCTGCAAAATCAGTGGAAGACTGCACAGAAGGCAAAGTAGATTCACATATGGGGTTATTCTGCAACATTGGCTCGACTAATACCACAGATGATGGAGGAGGACACGAAGGCGAGGGCAATGGATGAGTGGAGAAAGGAAAAACAGTCTCGTCAAATATGACATCGCGAGAAACATAAATACGGCCACTAGCGCGATCAAGACATTTGTATCCTTTGTGCAAAGAGCTATAGCCCAAGAAAACGCACTGTTTGGAACGAAATTGGAGTTTCCGGTTGTTGTAAGGGCGTAAGTTCGGCCAGCAAGCACATCCAAACGTACGGAGGAAATTATAGTCCGGCTGAACATTGAGAAGCCGAGTGAGGGGAGGTGAATTGTTCAGAAGTGGACTGGGCATACGGTTGATAAGATAACAGGCAGTCAAGAAGGCTTCATCCCAAAAACGAATAGGGAGGGAAGCTTGAGCCAACAAAGCTAACCCTGTTTCAACCACATGGCGATGCTTGTGTTCGGCAATGCCATTTTGTGAGGAGGTGTGAGGACACGACACTCTGTGGGAGACACCGGTTTGAACAAAGTATTGATGGAGGCGACGATATTCACCGCCCCAATCAGACTGAACAGCACGAATTTTTGTGTTTAATTGACGCTCAACAAGTTTTTGGAAGGTGTAAAAGATTTGTTCAACGTCAGATTTGTGCTTTAGTAGGTAAATCCACGTAAACCGGCTGTAGTCGTCAATGAAACTGACGTAGTACTTAAAACCACCAGAAGACAACAATGCAGGACCCCAGACATCGGTATGAATGAGCTCAAGGGGAGATGAAGTAACACGAGTGGATTTATTATATGGCAAAGTATGAATCTTTGACTGCTGACAAGCATCACAAATTGACACATCTCTAGGGGAAATTGAACAAGGTAGCTTATTTAATCTGAAAACAGTCCTAGTGACTGATGATGAAGGATGACCTAAGCGACGATGCCATTGTGTTGATGACACCACGGCTCCAATGAACTTTTGTGGACTGGAAGAAGCTGAAACTCGGCGAATTGGAATTGGATATAATCCGCCCTTGCTTTTACCGCGAAGAAGAACCCTCTTCGAGTCCTTGTCCTTTACAACAAAGGAATCAGGATGAAACTCAATGAATACATTGTTATCAGAAGTCAATTTGTGAACAGAAAGAAGATGCTTGTTAATTTGAGGAACATGAAGAACATTTTTGAGAATTAGTGAATTATTCGAGCCAGGTAAAACAGAATTACCAATATGTGAAATGTTCAAACCTTGCCCATTTGCAACTTGCACTTGATCTTTGCCTCCATAGCGCTCGTTCACGGTGAGTCTATCAAGATCGCTGGTAAGGTGATCGGTAGCCCCCGTATCCACATACCAGTTGGGATCACTTGAATGTCTGCCATAAGTGACTGCATTGCCAGATCGATCTTCAGGCTGATAAGCGTGATTAAAGCGTTGGCGGCACCGCAGAGCATCATGACCATATTTTCCACACACTTGACATGTGGATTTTCCTTTGCCTCCATACCGGCTGCGACCCTGGGAATGACTGCGTCCATTGTCCCGGTTCTGACCACCTCGGCCTCCAGAACGTTCATTACCATAGGAACCAGGATTAGATGCAGAATGGCCATCTGGGCGCCGATTCATAAAATTCGCCGAGTGCACTTCCTGAACAACATTATTCTGTTCCAGCCGTAGCTCATAGCTCAACAAATATGCATAGAGATCATGAAGACTTACAGCATCATTGCGAGTGTGACGGCTGTGACTAATGGATCATAATCTGACCCCAGTCCAGCCAGAATGTAGCCAATTATCTCATCATCTGAGAGAGTTTTGCCAACTGACGCCATAGTGTCGGCATGACTTTTCATCTTGTGAAAATACTCAGCTACACTCATATCCTTCTTCTTCATGTTGGACAACTGGTAGCGAATCTGCATGATTCTTGCACGGTTTTGAGATGAAAACATCCCGGACAGTGTTGCCCACACTTCTGCAGATGTGGATTGCCGAGCTACTTGTGCTAGTATATCTTCTGTCATGGACGACAAAAGAGCACTCAGCACGATCTTGTCTTGATGAAACCAGTGGAGATACGCAGGGTTGGGGACTTGTCTTGCATCGGCACCAACACCTTCAGTTAGCATCATGGACGGAGCAGCAATACTGCCATCTACATACCCATACAGATTTTGTCCGCAGAGGTATGGCTCCACTTGCGCTTTCCAGAGGAGGAAGTTCTCTCGGGAAAGTTTGATGCTGATGGGATGCCCAAGAGTTGGCATCGAGATGCTGCCGCCTGCAGCCGGGACTAAGGCACCGCAGGTTGTGCCGCTGTTAACAGCAGCCGAAGACGCCATGACTTTGGATCTTGGCTCTGATACCAAGTTAGAAATAATATACTGAATCGGGAGATGAGTTTAGGCAGCACAATCAACAGAGGCTCAGCTCTTTCATTTATATACACGATGCAATACAATGGAAGGTTACAACTGAATCGGAAATACTGCGATACGCTTCTAACTGAATAACACAATTATCGGGATACTGTTTATGGTATGGCAACAGCCAGGATACCCGTCAGGCAGCAGCATGTAATCCGGAATCAGGCGCAACCGCAGGGAAAGTATTCCATCAGAGTTCAAACGCAGGTCTTCATCTTCACAAAAAGACACTCTGTTTGAAAGTTAATTACTGTAGAAAAACCAAACAGTAGCTTTTAGAAGCTGAAAAAAGAGACCCAATATTTATTGATATACTGTCGAAGCGACAGGGTTGTGCCTTTTGGATATGAGAGAGTTACACTGAGTTGTTGCTGATACTTGTTGATTCCAACAAATTTGGGACTTAAAAAAAATACATGTATAGCTCAATGATGGACTATGGTCCACCAAAAATGGTTGTTTCTGTCTAGTTTTCCACTGGTCGTGAGCCAGATTTGACATATCTTTTTGTTTTTTAAACACTCGAGATATGGCTGCCCTCCGGAAAACATCATGACACACACTATTGGACCACATATTTTCTCATGATGGAAGAAGTGAGGATCAAGCCTGACCAGTTTGTTTTGGTCTCCTTCAATGATGGGATCACATATTATATTTTCGCCTTCTTTTGTTTGATGCAGGCAATTGAGCTGGACCCTGCTGTTGCAGCACTGTATTCGTATAGGGGCCATTGCCATCTGCAAATTGGCAAAGCACAGGAAGCTCTGCTTGATGCTAATGCTTGCATAAGAACACGACCTGATTGGCTTAAAGGCTACTATCGTAAGGGAGCTGCTCGTGTCGCTCAAGGTCTGATAAAAACTACACTTTGCTGGCTTTCTGCTGCTTTTAAACCGTATCCATAGATAGGATTACAAAGAAGCATCTAGTTGTTTCACGTCTGGACTGACTGGATCCTGGAAATGCCGAGATGGAGAAAGCATTGTGGTAATGTATCTACTTACTATGTTTTATGTTTTTAACACCACTCCCTCAGCACTGATCATTTTGACGCAAATGCAACTCTGTTGCATATTGTGGCATGTGAGTGGCCATTGCTTATATGGAACATGTTTTGTGATAATCCCCTAAAAAAACATGTTTTGTAGTAATCTACAGTGCAATGTAGTTTAAGTAATACATCAATAGACACTGTTTGTATGTTCATGCATACTATTTTCATGTTGGCAACTCGGCATCACCCTATCATATGGTACATAATTCGATACTGTCTACTGTAACATTTATCATTTTGGAAAGTGCTCTAATGTGTTCCAAAAAACAGTTTCCCACAAAGTGGAAAACGCAAATTCTCAAGCCAAATGAAGCCATTTACTTATCCACTACTAACCGAACGCATCGCTTTTAAGATTGTTGTGATTGAAGTGTAGTATGCCTTTTTAATGAATTCTCTTCACATCTGCAGGGGGTGGCTGAGGCGATGATAAACGAACATCTGCTGAGAAAGAAGTCGTTAGATTAGAGAAATTTGCATATACGCGGACGCCCACCTACTCGTTTCAGATGTTTATTTTGGTATTCACATTTTGTGCATGCCACTGCTCAAAATTTTTGTCCGTTGTCTAGCACACGGCAAAACTGTAATGAGCAAAATGTGCTGTGCATTGGTAACTATGACTTGTCACGACTAATCGCTCGTGACACCTTACGTCAAGCTTAGGTTGAATATTCTGTTGATCTATCGCTTCCTTTGCGTGTTTTGTCGTCACATTTTAGTTTTTTAGGTCTTTTCATATTGATTTATACTTCTGTTTTTTAACTCAGCAGAGTGGCTTTTTCACCTCTCTCACTACCATTTAACTCCAGAGATAAAGGAAGAAAGTTATGGATGTATCATCCACGCTATTTCTCTCGCCTTTATTAAGTCCATGTATTTCTTTCTTATTTTTTACACCATTTATTTTTTAAAAAGCTACTTTTTAATTATTATTTATTTTTAGCAAAAAACTATAAACTACAGCTAAAACTTTCAGTAAAAAGAATACGACCGACCGCTAGTTTGGCCGGCCTGATGCATCGTCAGAGCAACTCCAGCAGGGCCCCTACTTGAACCCTCATCCTACTTTTGAGGGTCGAGGGGCAAAAAACTCACTCCAGCAGGCCCCTACTTGAGCCCTCAAAAGTAGGGGACCCTCAAATCTCCCCCTCGAGCCCTCATTCCTGGGGGTTGGAGGGAGCCCCTCTTTTGAGGGCAAGGAGGGGCCCTACTGGAGTGAGATTTTTGCCCCTCGGCCCTCAAAAGTAGGATGAGGATGAGGGTGGGTCCTATGTGTCATCCCCTCTAAGAATGAATTTGAGGGTCCTGTTTTGAGAACTCCTGCTGGAGTGTAGTCCAAAAAACAGAGCCCTCAAAAGTAGGGAGAGCCCTCAAATAAAAAGTAGGAGCCCTGTTTTGAGGGCTACTGCTGGAGTTGCTCTCAGAAGTCTGTTCCCTGCGAAGACTGGGAATTTTGATCGCTGTGAGCTCCGTACATATCGTATTCTGAGGACATGCGGCAACGGTCCAAGCTTGTTTGGGGTACATGCTTATCTTGCAACTGTCGCTGACTCAAGTTGAGCACGACAGGTTGGTGGGAATGGGATTATCGCATGTAGCAAGGTCACGCACGTTCTTGAAAACATGGCTAGTTTTGTCATGTAGAGTTGTATATGCATGGATATGGCTATAACACTCTTCGACTTGTCATGCAATCAGCGTTTCAGATCAATCTATGGTTAATAAAGTTATGCTACTTAATTTATAACTAGTTACGTACTCGTGCGTTGCAACGGAACTTATTGAATATATAAAGAATCATGTTATAGAAAAGAGTTGCTCTGATCGATTGAAAAGTGAAGAATAGTGAGAAGTTAAGGAAATAAAACAGTTCAAATAGAATGGACGTATAACTACCAACTTATTCTTATAATAGTAACTAGTAAGGTGCCCGTGCGTTGCAACGGATTCCAAAAGAGGATGATAAATATCATCAAACCATGATACCAAGCGTATAACGAACATCAATTTTCTCTTGCATGTATTAAGGGAATTACATAAAAGCCAGCTCATTAACAACTTCAAAAATTATCCAACCAATATCCTTAAAAAAATGGTTAACTGAAGGATAAACAAAACAGAGTACAACAGACATGAGAAATCTAAGACATATTTTTGTAGAAACATATCTACATGCTGAGCCACCATTGAAGATCTCGGTTTCACCAAAGAACATACCTTGTATGGAGGGGAGTGATGACGGCGGAGGGGGGGGGGGGGGGGGAGGAGTCGACGGAGAAGCGGTTGAGGGAGGGAGGGAGGGAGGGTAGGAGGTGACGGCGGAGCGGCATCGGAGGAGGGAGGGGAGGAGCGACAAAGAAATCTGTGGGGAGGAGGCGAGGGCGGAAGATTCGGTGGGGATTCGGTGGGAGAGGCAGGCGCACAGATTTCTACCTAGACAGGAAAGAGAATTGAATCTTTCATACGCAACATAGTCCAAGAAGATAAGGAGAATTGCATAACCCCATAGGCCCACATTATGTTAGACCTAACTCAAAGAGCACCCTATCCTCAAGTTAACTGGTCGCAATAAATGGCCTTTGTATATTGCACTTCTGATCAACCATCTAATTGAAAAGAGGATGTGATGACCAAAACTACCTTGGGTGGAAGAAGAGAACCAGATTTTTCACAGGCCTTCGTGTCCACATGGGCCTCGCCAGATAAAAAGTGCTACCGAATGTTTTGGAGCCCCAACTGCATAAACGACTATGTTAGCTTTCTGATCAATAACAGACAACAATTGTGAAGACTACCACTCATCCAAAAGTTGGCTTCAGTAAATAATTACTTAGGAACAAATTGATTTAGGAACGGAGATAACCAGAAATTGATTGGCTTTTCCTTGGTCCATCCTCTCTTTTGTTCACATCGCAGTTACTTTCATAACCTTTACAAAACTAAAAGCAAAACTGAAAAAAGAACATATAGTATATAACCAATCTGAAAAAGAGGAATTTCCCGAGGCATATCATGCGTAACTTCATCTTTTGTTTGCCTTGATATCATAGCTGACATCAGAACTGCAAATCTTCTTTCCTGCGCAAGAAGAAATGTAACTTATGGTTTCTTAATGGGATGAATAGAGTTGCATAACTTCATTCAATGTAATTCTTCTTTACTGATGTCAAGAATTTAATCTGGCAACTGTTTTTTTTTTGTAGCTAGAACTACTAATAGTTGAGGAAAACATGCAGAATATCACAATTTGAATGAAGGATACTAAAAGTCCAGAAAGGAAAGTTAGAAATGCATGACGCTTCCTCTATTAATATGAAGACAATGTAGTTAGTCAGCAGGCACTTGCTTCTTAGGATGCTCCCCATTTACTTCAAGCACCCTTTCACCCTTCTCCTCTTCAAGGAAGCATTCATTTCAGATTTGGACATGTTAAAAGAAACACTGGATTCACGCTTCACTTCTCTTACACCTGAAAAGGCATAAAATTCATGCTTTCTTGACAAAGAGAAGAGTAATACTAAACTTGCTTTGGAAAAAAGAACATATAGATATCATCAATCATAGATGACTTAAAATGGTAGGTAGATTAAGTCAGAAGTTGAAGTGGATGGATACTTTCAAAGTTGAGCTGAACACTATTAGCGACCATGCTTGAGCTTTTCAGCTTGTCAATGGAATGGCAAGCAACTTCTTGTGTATTCTTGAGGGGGAAGGCATACTTGAACTTATGTTTGTTTACTTGAAATTAAAGCTATACTTTCAGGGAACATTACAACAACCAAATTATGTGAGCACTGAGCATTGTCATGGCACCACTCTCAAATTCATAGCAAGCTAAGCACTGGAACAGAGTAAAATTAGCTCTGAAGTAATCCTAGGCAGCTTGATGAATCAAACAAACTATACAAAAGCCATCAACTGTAACCATGAAAAATTTTCTCATCAAACTATGGTCCAAATATCTTCTACCAGTAGAAAGCAGGCAGGCAACACAAATCCAGCCCAAGCAGAATGACAAAGAAATACTCACCGTATCTACAATAAGAACACTGGTATACCGATTACTGAAACCATAATAAATCTTATTTCCACCACCAATATAAGAAAAAAATAATAGTACATGAGATCATTCTTCTTTAAAATCCGTATCTAGCCCCAATTGGTTATATACTATTATATAACCAACTTTGAAGGTATACTAATAGAATCCAGCAAGGGAGTTGGTGATACCTTCTACAGAACAACACACCCTTTCGAAAAGAACTATTACACCACCAGCTGAGCATGATGCAGCGAATGACAGAATTGCAGTAACCTGCATTGCATAGATGGATTTCATTAGTGTTGCTGGCAGCACTGAATTACGGAATGTGGTTAGATGGATGTGCATCCTAGTGAACACAGGGCATATACTCACATAGTTTGATAGATAAGTAATTCAAATAAGAGTGCATGTCATGCACAGATCCGATATTCCTTGTATGTCAAATTAGTATGACCATTCGGTTGACACAAGGATGCATTCTGTGGAAATAGAGAGAACATGAATGACTTCAGTAACAAGTATAGAAAACCAAACTCTTGAATTACAAATTTACATAAATTTTAGTGTGCAACAATAAAACTCTCCTAGAAAATGAGAAATAATCAGCAAGGGTGATCCAAGATAGTACATACTTCTACTCACCCTACGATCCATGCCCCACCAGTGGCAAATGCCACAACCGACTTCAACCCTGTTGTGCCAGTAGGTATATAGAGATCCAATCTGCAGAAACAAATGTCAGGGCGCAAGATATAAATAACTAAACTAACTATACCAAGTGCACTGAGAGTCCAAGACAAACTATTGGTTTATTGAATAGAGATATTATCTGCATGGCAAAACATGTAAAAAATGAAAGAAATACCTGTTTCTTGGTTGTTCTCCATATACAACACTTCTATGAACTTGGCTTGAGAAGAAGTAATAATATACAACTGGAGCAAAACAAGAGTCAATTCTACTGTATGATATCTACTGTATTATATCAAACATTCTTTTGAGGCAATGGCGGCACTAAGTATATCACCCAATATCCTACTATGGAGACGAATAGGGAGCCCCTTACATGCAGAACTAAAAAAGTGGTGTCAAAACTCAAAACACCAACCTTGAATAAAACCCGGCATGAGCAAGAGAGTATAACAGCAGAGGGCTAGGAACTGTCGGATCCATCTGTAGCCTATCCTGCATAAATTAGAAAAGTTATTGCAGCGAACTGAACAATAATCTAGGAAAAGACCACACCCGTGATAATAGAAGCATCATATGAAAATTTTCTGAGCTTTAGCATTTGATCTTAGTAGCAAGCTTAGTAAAGTTCATTTAGCTACGTGCTAAACATGTCATGGTACACTAATTCTCCAAAATAAATGCCATGATATATCTAATTGTAGTAAGATCACAAGCAAATCACCATGTGAAAGTGGTAGCAAGGGAAATGGAATTGGAGAGTACCCAAGGTAGCAGAGGAGGATGAGCGCGAGTCGGGTGAGGAGGAAGGTTTTAGCGGCCGCGCGGCCGACGTCGTGGCGAAAAGAGCCGCTGTGCTGAGCGAACCGCTCGCTCACCGCCCGCCGCCGCACGCACCCACCTGGGATGAGCGGCGCGGCCTCCGCTGCCAATGCAGCGGCCGCCGGGGAGGTCGGCAGCGTCTCCTCTGCCTTGCTTGGCTGGGTGGCGGTGCGGGAAGGGAACTCTACCTACATCGCGGCGACCCGGCCCACGACGCGAGATCTGCTTTGGGACGGAGCATGATGCGGATGTCAGGGTCTCCCGGGCCACCGTGACTGCCTCTGCCCCGACGCTGATCTAGCTGCCCCGCCGGATCCTACCGCTCTCTCCCGCCCAGATTCGACCACCGTCGCCTCAATTCTGGTCGTTGCTGGTCTCCATGCGCCCAGATCTGGTCGCCACCGACACCTCCCATGGCACCGCTGCCTCGTCGGATCCGAGCAGCCTGCGCCGGATCTGGCCATCATCGCGCCGCCCCAGCCCAGATCCGGCGTGGGATGGGGGAGGAGGAGGCGGCAACGCGGGGTGGGGAGAGGAGGAGGCGAGGGCGGAGCGGAGGAGCGGGGGAGGAGGAGGCGAGGGCGGAGCGGGGGAGGAGGAGGCGGCGGCAGCGCGGGGTGGGGAGGAGGAGGCGAGGGCAAAGAGGGGGAGGAGGCGGCGCCAGCTCGGCGGATGAGGCGAACGCAGAGCGGTTTCGATGGATGAGGCGAACGTGGAGCCGTTTTGGCGGAGGAGCGAGGGCAGCGCTTTGGGCCCACATGTCGGCGCAAGTAAACTGAGGGATTGACCTGTGGAGAACAGACGGACTGCCACCAACTCCAATTTTTAAGTAGTAGAGATGATAATATATATACTAGAGAGGAGTTGGTTTCTCATCTCTCAAGAAAGCCTCTAAGCAAAACAAAAAAAAAAAAAATCCGCTTCCCCTTTTTTCTGAAAAAAAAATCCACTTCCCTTAACCAACGTCAAACAGACTCTCCATAAGTAAAGGAAAAAACCACTCCCTTAACTAAATCGTGACAAAAATCTATATCTAAAAAACCGCTAAGAGAAAAAAATGTTACTAAGCCAAAACAAACTCTTATCTCTTTATCCCTTAACCGCAAAATCTATCTAGTAATAAGTGGTTGTTTGGATCATGTGGATCATAAAACAAGTTTTAAGAGAACAAGTTTTAGTATGATTTTTAGGAAAGCATGTTTTAAGTTGTTATTTTGTTAATGTGGGTTTATCAAACACTTTGTTCAGATCACATATTCTAAAACGAGTTTTCACCGATACAATGTTGGGCTGAGATTTTATGTCAAAATGCATTTTTAGGAAGAATGCTAAATTGTCCATGGCCAATGCCCCCTCCCCCTCCACCGAGTGTGTTCATGGTCAATTTGAACTAGGCGAGGTCATCACAATCCCACAACGGTGGCTGGGCGGCCAAAAAAGTAAAACGTGCGTAACATCGCGTCTATTGGCAACTTGTTTTGATAAAAAATGAAGTCTACTGTTTTTTTTATAAAACACAAAATTCTTTGTTTATGGAAAATCAATTTTAGCTATGTATCCACAGATTGGTTACAGTGTCTAAATAAAATTTTCCTACAATCCAATTAAAACTAATTTTAGTTAATATTGTTTTCACAGAAACCTTAGATCTAAATAACCCCAAGAGTTCGCATTATATCGCGGACAACCACTTCTCCTAACCAACATCGATCCAACAAACTTAATCTCGAAATTTCCTTTCGCTACCTATCCATCTTGCAGCAATATATATTTGAAAACTAAAAATTGTAACAAATTTGAAAACTAAAACTCGGTAACAAACACATGATCTTCTACTACTGTTTCTACCTTCCTCCGCTACCCCCTCCCCCGTTCCAACGCCCTCACACTAGCATCATTCATGTCGGCGGTGATCGTAATTCATTACATTTTTCTCATGGTAGCGACCAATGTACAGTACTTTTTTTTTCTATTTAGAATATGACACCGCTAATTATATAGCATTTTTCTTTTTGGCTTATGATTTTCTCTGAACAAATAAACATGATTACTTCTTTATCACCTTTTTGAAGCGGTTATCGGGACAATATTTTTAAAATGCCTTATCCGCTTATTGGTATTCAATTCGTTCGTACAAACACTAAGGGCCTGTTTGGGGGAGCTGTAGATTCTGAGTAGCTAGCTGGTCTGAGTAGCTAGCTGGAGATTCTAAGTAGCTGGCTAGTCTGAGTAGCATCTGGTTTGAGTAGCTAGCCTGTTTGGCATCCTGGATTCTAGCTGTGTAGCTGGTATCCTGATAGATGTATTGATTGAAATGACCTTAGGTGAGTTGATGTCCTGATTATGTATTGATAGAAGAGATATCCATGCTGCAAGTTTGATCTGTGTTTTTAGCCTCAAGTACAGTTGGAATTAGCAATTTGTATATTCAATGAAATGGGTGAAGTAGCCTTGGTGGCTCCTGGATTCTGTATTATATAAATTTGCACGTTCCAAAGGCTGATACGTTACTGCAGTCACAACACTTGTTCAGAAAGAAAATGGAATAATACTAATGAGAGCATATGACCGGTATTGCTTCAGAAACAAAATGAGTTTGTGCTACATATGTTGATATTTGGTAGCCAAACCATGAGGAGGAGCACATGTTGATCTGTACTGTAAAATGAAAGAATCCAAGTTGAGGCTTTAGAGGGTGTATGCTGTAATGCTCTGCAAGCTGTGCATTTTCTAGTTTCCCTAAGTATTTTGCATTGCTCGCTTTCAGTCAGTTCTACAGCTTCTGCAATCTGCCATAGATATGTATTCAAGTTTCACCCTGTAGCACATGAACACAGAACATTGCAGGAAACACACAGAACATAAAAGGCAACCAATCAAGAACTTAACAAGTTCTTCAATACCATCAATAAGCTCCTTGTGACAATTAACGTGAGGAAGAAGAGGAGGACGAGGGGCGAGCGGCATGGCCAGTGTGGGTGACCTCCTAGCGGCAGCGAGGTGACCTCCAGGCGGCGCGGCAGGCGACGATGACCTCCAGGCGGTGGGAGGGTGGCTTCCAGGTGGCGTGGCCGACGAGGAAGACCTCCACTCTCCAGGCGGCGGCCGGCGAGGGAGACCTGTAGGCAGGGGCGGCGGCCGAGGAGGGAGATCTGCAGGCATCGCCGACCCTCCTCGTGCGCTCGCCGTCGGGGCAAGGAGGGGGGCAGCGGCGGGGGAGGGGGCGACGGGGCGGTGGGGGGCGGAGGGATGCACCGGGGGGGGCGACGGGGGGCGGATCTGGGGAGGGGGTAGGAGGGGGAGGGGGCCAGGGTGGGCGGCGGTGGGGAGGGGGGAGGAGAGAGGCGTGGGGGAGGAGGGGTAGGAGGGGGGCGGCGGCGGGAGATCTGGGGAGGGGCGCCGGTGGGGAGGGGGCCGAGGTGGGCGGCGGGGGGGAAGGGGGAGGAGAGAGGTGTGGGGGAGGAGGGGTAGGAGGGGGCGTGCGGAGGGTTTTGGGGAGGGGGCGCCGGGGGGCGGAGGGGTATTTTTATTCAGTGCCATTTGCGGGTAAATAACTTGAACTTTAATGGCACTAGTCCGCAGAATCTGTGAGAAGCTGGGCTATTGCAGATTCTCGGTCCCAGTACAATTGTGGCTTCCCCAGATTTTCAGATTCTCAGTAGCTGGCCCAAAAGCTGGACTGTTTGGAAGAGCTTTTGGCTACTAGAACCAAAATCCATCATCCACAACCGAAAAGAACCCACGCTATATCCACCATAGAAATATGCTCATAAGATAATGATACGTATCCTAGAATGTACAAATTTTATAGGGAATAATAGTACAATCCATGCCTAGTTCTTTTCAACTTATAACTTTCTCCAATAAGCAAATAGGACATCTTCTTTGCCGCTATTTCAAAAGCAGCTTATTGGCATAGTTTTTCGAAGTGACTTATCAGTATTCAGTTCGTTTGCACAAGTGCTCGAGTTAGGATCACAAGTCATAAGGCGTAGTCGAAAAGACAAACATGAAAGGCATCCATACTTGGCAAGTTACAGACCCAGTGGTCGTCAAAGCTTCAAATCTACCCTAAAAAAGCAGATGTCTTTGGGCCCGTTCATATTTGTTTTTGGCTTTGGCTTTATGAATAGTAACAGCTTATAAAGAGAGATCTGCGTGCAATTTTGGTCGATATAAATAAAGTTACTATATATATACTACAATCGACTAGTAGAACTTTACTTACAAAGACACTAAATGCTAGGTACAGTATAAAAGCAACTTTTAGAAACCAATATAAATAGAGCCAACCCACCGTTGCAACCTTCTTGGTGCTGCTGCTCGGGGACACACACCATTTTCTCCGTACATCCCGGAGTCTCTGGCTGGGTTCTTTTGGGTTCAAAGTTGGCTTATGCTTGCTTTTCTATAGTGTGCTTTTTCAAGGCAGATTCAATATGAAAATTGTAGTAAAAAGTGTATTGAGTTCAGCTGTACCAACTAAAAATCACATGCAGCTATTTCTTTCTACGTACTACCTCTCACGAAGAACCAGAATTTAAATATTTAAGTTATCATTACTATTATAAAAGAACGAGTTGGTGGTTGTACATCCATTCTCCTCTAACCGCTCTATTCCCTTAATTTCTCACCATTCTCCACTTTTCAATTGATCAGAGTAACTCTTTTCTATAGCACAATTCTCTATAGAAAGGAGAGCAGGTTGAGTAGTTAAGGTCCATACGAAATGTTTGTATACTGCAGCTGAAGGCCGAGGACTATGGAGCAGCCCAACAAAATAGAAAGGCAATATTGCTTAGTATCATTATAAAGATCTTGAAGTTAGAAAATGTCATCCAACGTGTCACTGATAGGTAGTCCTAGGCTCTATATATCGTTTTTACAAGCGATAATATTTTCAATTCCGTAATCTTTACAATGGTACTGAACAAAATAATCCCTACTCTTAAAAAGGCAAGTTAGTGGTCGTTGGTGCATTCTCTCAGCCCTCTACAACCATTGGATCTGACTAGGAAGCATTTAGAGCATCCTTTTCTACTCACACAGCAACCCCACATCATACATACCAGTTCCCACGACCCTCCTCTGTCCTCTCCCCCTCTCTCCCTAGAACCGTCGCTTCCCTCCATTCCCTCAACAGTTAGCCTCAAACTCTTCACTCACCTTGTCGTCCTCGATTCCCAGACCAAACACCGCACCGCTGTCGTAGGCTTCCACCGCCTCCGCTCCTCCTCGTCCCTGCCACCTCCTCCGTCGATGCTTCATCCTAGTGCATAGGTCGTCGCGCTCCTACCGTTGTCGGAGCCAAGCAAGAAGATGCTATTCCTGGACCTCCATGAGACGCTCATCCAGTCCCAGACCTCTATGACTTCACTGTGCCCCGGTCATCGACGGTCAGGCCATCACCTTCTACGTCTCCAAGTGCCTCGATGTCAAGGCCTTCCTCCGCGTCGCCTCCGCACCGCGGCCGAGGCCTTTGAGGTCATCGTCTTCACCATGGGTCTCAAGGAGTATGCCTCCCTTTTGCTCGAGCCTTCCTCCTCTACCTTAACTCATGCTCGAGTCACAGTCTTCTGCGAGCCTTCCTCCACCTCCACCCTGACTCCTCCACCAAATGAACCCAGGTATTGTCGTCGTTCCACACACCCAAGCGCGGCCTCCCCCACTCCCACACCCCAACGCTGCCTCCACCTCTCCCCATCGACTCCGATCACAGTCACTGGATCTGGTCGCCTCTGCCCAGATCTGGTTGCCTCTGAATAGATCCATTGGCCTCCCATCCCCATCGGTCAAGGGTGTCGTGATAGTGACCGGAGAGGAGGGAGAGAGGAGGTGGCAGTTGGAGGTGAGGACCAAGAGGTGATAGTAGGAGTGCAGCGACTAATTGGCTGGGAGGTGATGGAGGGTGGTAGCAAGTGGGTAAGGTGCCCTCCTAGTGGGTGAAAAAGTCCAAGGACAACGACTGGTTCCGCATCACCGCCGCCAACCCGGAGGGCACCCGCTGGTATGTCCACAACCTCTGCCGCTACGAGGTTCCGCTCCAGTTTGACATCCCCGTCACCTACCCCCAAGTCACCTCTGAGATCGAGCTCCCCACCCACGATGGCAAGACCTACAGGTCACATACTTCCCATGGATTGTAACATGCTTTATTTTGCTTGAATTCTCAAATTCCTTATATTTGGATTGTTTTTCTTGGGTTGTGATTGTTGTTGCTGTGGATGTATGTAGATGTACTAGGGAGGGAAGATCTACCTCACCGTGCACTTCAAGCCTTTGTGGCGAAGAACTACCTAAGGTTTGGGATTGCGCACACACTATGCCTCGGGCTCGTGCGGTGGCTCACAGCGGAGGTGCCGATTCTGGTTGATTTGGGTATGGTGAAGCACAAAGATGATGAAGCCACCCCTACAGATGCAGCGGCTGTTTATGGCTCGACCATTGCTTCTTAGTTGTAAGACAATAATAGTATGGTTGTTGCCCAGTGAGTAAAGGGGATTGTAAATCAACTAGGTTGTGGACTAATAAGAGCGACACTTTGTTTGCTTCTAGGACCTGATTGCTTATTGCTGGTAAATGATCGCATGCTTGCCGTTTGCATTGCATACATAACATATGTGCTTTTGTTGGAAGCATTCTATTCTAATTTGTGTCCAGAATTTTCATCACCACATCTTTTTTTCTAATATGTTACTGACAATGAGACCTAGCTTATAGTATCATAGATTCATAGTGCACTCAGTAATTGTTAGAGTTGAGCTCCTCACAATTAATAGTATTTAGTAAGTCGACCTTTAATTCCTTGTTAATTATAATATTATTGCTTTTGTCAGAAGTAGCCTATTCTAAATGCAGCATTCAATAGTCGGAAAAGAAGGGATTTCATGTGTGCTACCAGTAAAGAAGAATGTCCTCTGTGCATGTTTAGTAGCCTTTTCGCTGTTTAAGTCTACAGTGGTATTCATGTGTTATTTGGTTATTTATTTAGGGGTTTGTTAAGACCTAGAAGACCAATGTGTTTGCTCAAGCTCTGTGATTTCGATCAGGAATATGAGGGCGATATTGAGGTAATATTCGTTTGAAAGATTAATTATTTCCCTAATATTTTCTCATGTCGCATTTGATGAACATATGTAATGATGACTAATTCTGAACTTAGGACACTGGAGAGGACTTCTCTATTGAGCCATCTTATAAGAGGAGGTCATTCTGTGCTCTTTTGGATGTTGGCCTTATCAGGACCACTACTGGAAACCATGTCTTTGGGGGGGTCTGTTCTTTTTTGCTGCGGCTTGTGGCTTTTGGGCTGTTTGTATAAGAGATTACAGAGTAACAGAAACTCACATACGATTTTTGCCGATATAAATGAAGTCAGTAAAGTATGTACTACAATTAACTAGTAGACCCTATCTTGAAAAAAATACTCCGTTTAAAAGTTAGTTATTGTAGAAAAGCCGAAAAGCAGCTTTTAGAAGCTGAAAAGAACAGGGACTGGTGCCCTTAAGGTTGCTTTTATGGAGTGATTGCATAGTTGTAAGATAAATTCTGGATGGTTAATTGTCATTAGATAGGCAAGCACACAAAGTATTTTTACAGATTTCAAATTGTCTCGAGCTATCTCAAATTTAAGACTTATGTTAATGTTTACCATTAGCCTATTAAAATTTTGTTTTGTTGCATTTTATTATGTCAGCTTTCTATCTTCAGTAAACAGTATGCATATGTGCCAGTCAACTTTGTGAAAAGTAAACATTCTCATTTATGTGAAGAATTTTGGACATAATTGGTACTGTAGCCCATCTAAATTCCAAATTTAGCCCCCAAACCTATGCTTTTCCATTTCTAGCCCCCTCCCATCCGCACAATTTTCCTGGGCATGACACGTGGCAATCGTGCAGTCGGGGACCGTACGACACCGAAATCGTGCGGTCCCCGACCGCACGACCACTGTAGCAGGGGCTGATCGTGCGGTCGGGGACCGCACGACCACTGTAAAGTGGTGCGGTACCCGACCGCATGACTTGGGTGTGTACTATTTCGGGTTAGGGTTTATCGATTTAGCTGCTGTTTGCACAAAATGAGGTATAAGTTTTGTATTTTTGTTTAGATGAACTGTATTTAGTTGCGCAAATTTTTTCTAATTATAAATATTACGCATATTTACATGTAATTTATTTTGTTTGGAGTCTGCAGCAATTTTATAATATAGAAGAGGAGATGCAAAAAATTATGAAATATATTTTGAAAATTCATTATGCATTGCAGATGATACATGTAGGAAATATTTTTTAGATTATTATTTTTTGAAATATTTTCGTATGTTGTTAACGGTACGATCGCCGTGCCTTGTTATAGCGCAGTTAATTTTCAGAAGAATTTTGTAGGGACGATTGAACCCTAAATAACTCGTACGTATAGAGGTAAATTATAATGCAGTGTAATGGTTGATCCGTTTGTGTTGTTTGCATATTGTGAACAATAAAAATATGTTCGATTCGCAAAAACATTTTGTGATCATGGTACGTTGTTGTAGTGCAAGAAATTTCATGAAAACTTTTATGTGCACGACTAGGATAGAAACGACTGGTCAGTAGGAAGGAAAGTGATATGGAGCACGCGAAGAATTGAATGCCAAAAGACGATGACATTTTATGTTGGTAGTTAAAATAGATTTCATAATAAACTTGAGAATAACACGACGCATAGGATTTGGTTACAACAAATTGAAGTAGCCGTACGATACATATGCGCCTTCTTGGCATAGAAATAAATTAGATATTAAGGAGAGTAGTGCGGAATGGCCCAACCTACTGCGTAGACCGGGGTCATTTTCCCTTCCTTGCAAGCTCGACGTTGAAATCCTCAGATGCCTCTTTGGCCTTGGCCACCATTTCTCTTTTTTTCTCGCGCTCCCTGTCGTGAGCCTCTTGCTGCCTGCGCGTGCACGCCTCGAGATGAGCTTTTGTCTCCTGACGTATACGCTCGATCTGCTCGTCTTGGTGACGCTCCTCCTCGCGGATCTCGCATGCCCTTTTGTCGTTCCACTCCTGATAGTCCAGAGTCCACTAGTCATGTGGGTGGATCTCTAGGTCGATCCACTTGCGGTAGGCACATTGCGGCTCCGGGGACTGTGGGCAAAAGAGAGAGTTTGTTATTACGTACTATTAGTTAGAAATAGTAGGGGAACACATTGTAAGTAGTCCTTACCGGTTGCCGATAGTTGATCGTGTCGAAACGGCGGTCAGAATAGTCAGAGGAGTAGTTCGCATAACCCCAATAACGCATGCCCAGGTTGAGGCGCTGCTTAGACTTGAAAAATTTGCATGGGTCTCTTCACCAGCAGAGGGACAGCGTATCCCCCTCGGGGGGTGGTGTTGTGGCGAATATTCAGTTGGAACATTTAGTATGGACATGCTCCTACGAGGGGCGTCGTCAGGGGGTGTGACCTCGTGGCACGCTCTGCTTGTTTGACCCTGGCCGCAGCAGCCCATGCTTGTTCCTCTGAGCCACATCAGACCTTGCTAGGTTGCGGGTCTCCTCCCATTGTTTTACCATTTTGTCCCATTGCTTCTCCTGCCTCTTGTCCATCCTGATGTCGAGAAGGAATCTATGATGTAGTGGTAGGTTGTGTAGTATTTTCTCGCAGATGCATTCCACCTCATTTTATACGCCAAAGAAGCATGATGTGATTTATTTTTTGTCCCTACGCAAAGCTGCCCTCTTTTGTCATGTCACTTGGCAAAGCTACCCTCTTTTGTCATGTCTCTGCGCAAACTTGTCCTCTTTTGTCATGTCTCTGCGCAAAGCTGACTTCTTTTGTCTTGCTACTGCGCAAAGGTGCCCATTTTTGTCATGTCTCTGCGCAAAGCTACCCTCTTTTGTCATGTAACCTGGCAAAGCTACCCTCTTTTGTCATGTCTCTGCACAAATCTGTCCTCTTTTGTCATGTCACTGCGCAAAGCTGACCTCTTTTGTCATGTCGCTGTGCAAAACTGCCCGCTTTTGTCATGTCTCTAGGCAAAGCTGCCATCTTTTGTCATGTCTCTAGGCAAAGCTGCCATCTTTTGTCATGTCATTGCGCAAAGCTGGCCTCTTTTGTCATGTCACTGCGCAAAGCTGACCTCTTTTGTCAAGTCACTGCGCAAACTTAACCTCTTTTGTCAAGTCACTGCGCAAAACTGCCCGCTTTTGTCATGTTTCTGTACAAAACTGCCCTCTTTTATCATGTCACTGCACAAAACTGACATCTTTTGTCATGTCTCTGGGCAAAGCTGACCTCTTTTGTCATGTCTCTGGGCAAAGCTGCCCGCTTTTGTCATGTCTCTGCGCAAAGCAGCCCTCTTTTGTCATGTCACTGTGCAAAGCTGGCCTCTTTTGTCATGTCTGTGCACAAAGCTGCCCTCTTTTGTCAAGTCTCTGCACAATACTGGCCTCTTTTGTCATGTGGTAAGTGCACTAAGTTCTCTCATTTGATATAAAAAGCATGATTGGGGTCCCATGACAGTAGAACCAGAGAATCATGTAAATCGAACGAAGAAGTACCTTCTCCGTCGTGCAGAAACATAGCATGGCGGAAGCCGAGGGGCCAGTCGGAGTGGGGTTACCAAAGGAAGACCTTCCTGTGGAAGCAAAAGGAGGTCTTCGGTCCTAACTACCGCTTGATACCAAGCCGGCGTGCTCAACCAGTGTGGCCAAAATGCAGACACAATGAGGACGCGGTCGTGCATGTCCTGGATGGCCATTTTGATGGTGGGCGATGTTTCTTCCGATGCCCACACTCTGGGGTACAAATTGCTAATAGTACATTTTTAGTTACTGCTTATGGAGCCTTCATGTTTACTATCCTTTCCCGCAGATGGCGAAATGCGACTTCGCCCGCTGGATCGACCCTCCTCATGAACTTCATGTTGTCACGTATGTGGATACATTATGGGATCAAATCTTAGAGTTGGAGGAGTGAATCGACACTCTCAATGAGGAGAACAATGACATCCGCCAACAGATGCAACACGAGAGGGGCAACGAGGAGGTCGTGAACATAGGAAGCTCGTATGATCCCACATGTTACTGCATGAACTCTAGCTACATATGTGCGTGCCACTACAACGACGGCTAGCCACGTCCGAGGCGGCCCCCTGTAGAACATTCCATGTGGATAGCGCGAGGCACCTTCTACCAGTAGGCACGCTTTCTATGATATAGACTGGAGAGAGTTCTTAACTTAGTAATGTATAGTATTTTCTTTCTTGTGTTCGTTGTTGTGCTGATGGTGTGGCGCTGGGACTGTTGTTTTAATTTATTTTGTTGCCTGTAGTACTTTCTATGTTTTTGTACATGCAATATTTGTATTGTTTCGTGTCGTGAGTGCATGACGCCTTCTTATTTTGTGGTCTCAGTGCGTCAGGCTGCCCCCCCCACTGAGCCTGTAAGAGGGGGTCATTCCTCACCTAGTCCCCTGCATTGTTCTCCCTCGCGTCCTGAATTAGTTGTTCCCAATTTGTGTACCTTTGTTTCGTGCTCACTCCCTTGGACACCTATATGAGTCAACTCAGCACCTCTTCATCGGCACCCACGGTGATTTGCCCAAAATGCAACACGGTTTTTAGACGTAAGACCTCACACACGGTCGCGAATCCTGGGTGGCACTACTACAAGTGCCCCTTTCACTCGGTGAGTAAGATTGTTTCGGGTTCATTCGAATCGTGCAAGTATGTTACAAAACCTTCTTCTCGTGAAATCGCAGGAAGCCCTCGGCGGTTGCCGATTCTGGGTGTGGGAGGATGAAATGGGCAGTAGGACCGACATTGTTCGACATGAGAGAGTTGTCGTGGGGGCTAGCGACCCCGTCGAGATGCGGCATCGTTTCGATAGACTAGAGTGGGAGATTAATTTAATGTTATGTGCTATTTTCTTTCTTGTGTTTATTGTTATCGTTAAGTTGTAGTGCTGGAGGTTGTTCTCGGCTATGTTGGTAATGTTTTATGCTATGTTCTATCTTGTGTTTATTGTTATCATGTCTTCTCCCGCTGGAGGGTTGATCTATATATGTGTAATGCACACTGTTACCTATAGTGGCCACATGCGTACGTACTTGTCATATAAGAATGATGCCTTAATTGTAGGTAAAAAATTTTAGAAGCACAGTACAATACGAACTTTATTATTTGTATAAACGATTGCAGGAAACCATGCGACGTTACAAAAGCTGAATTATAAAAACTCATTGTGCATCTTGTCGTAGCCTCCTCTGACAGCGTATGCGATCCTCCGAGAAGGTGAATCTGCTAGGGGAGTGCGGTGCATCTCGAAGGTCGTACTGCGAGGCCTGCATCCGAGGCGGTGCTGCGTACAACTCCGTGGAGAGTTACAACTATCTCGCCCTCATGAAGAGTATCGAACTGGTTGTGGAACTCTGGGTATACGCGCCTCGGTCTCTCCTTGGCCCACTGCAGCTGAGCATGTGTCCAACGTGTCTCCATTGTGGGCCCATGAATGGGGTCGTCGCCATCAGCCTCATCGTAGAACACCGGGCTGAACTCGTAAGGGTGCACGGCACTCACAAAGTAAGGCCTTCCAATAAGGAAGTGCTCTCAAGACCATAACTGTAGGAGGACGTAGCACACTGCCAAGACCGGCTCGCTGGCCGCAGTACACTGCGAGGCATCACACAAGCCTCGGTACGCGGCGCTAAGGTATGTACCGATGGTCTATAGGCCAGTGCTCTCGGGGGCTCCTAAGGATAAAACTCGGAGGGCCGGCACCAGATGACCATGCCGCGCATCGGTGCTGGTTATCCCAACGGGGGTCTAGCAACTCGTATGCCATATTCTGCCGATGAAGGAAAACAAGTTAGTACGCAATGACAAGAGAATATGCAACAAACGTAATTCCCAGCGAATGACAATAAAGTGTGCAACAAATGACAACATAATATGCAACAAACGTAATTTGTAGTGAATGATAACAAATGACAACTAAATGTGGAATAAGTGACAACATAATTTCCAGCAAATGACTCAAACAAAATGTATATGCAGCTATTTCCGTAAGATACATTCAGCAAAGGATAAAGGTTGCAAGCTCATGTGCTCGCATACACAAGATGAGCAAAACAAAGGTCCTCACAAATTGAAAAACACGGAACCAACAGTCAGCAACGAAGAACTATGTGCTTCATACTATGGAGCGTTACTTGATGTCGGCCTGTTTGGTTACTAACTAAAGGAATGGCCAATCGTCTTGCAGAGTCTGCACTTCGGGCGCCGAACTCGATCCCCACACTGGTTGTCATCCATGTCATTACAGATGCGACGGCCATGTCGTCGCCCACGGCCGACGTGCTTTAGTGCATCGTTCGGCACCCACTTCACCTGCCTTAGCCATAGGTCTCTGTAGTGTATGTCCATCCCGTAGGCATGGAACTCCGCACTCCAGGTTTGAAATAGGTGCTTTATGTCGTAGTACTTTGAGATGTAATGCGTGGGCGCCTGGTGCCATACCGCGCATGCCGCATACACATGGGAGCATGCTTGTTTAGAACACCGTTGTACACCTCAGACACCGTTGAACACCGTTGCGGCTTGTTGCAGGTACAAGATGCTCTCTCATCAATCATGTATACCTACTTACGATCCCCTCTAGTGTGACCCATCATGTACTTCTGTCTGAGGCAGACCTCAAACTTTCTCCTTAAGCCATCCATGGTATGAACAATATGCAAACGAGCCTTCTCCCTCTTCTTGTCCATGTAGGCCTGCGTTACCTCAGAGAAATCTTTGCCTTCATCAAGATGCTTCTTCGCAATCATAGCTCTATTAACAAAGTATCCAACTGAACGGTTCCAACTCTCTTCCACGATTGCTGTGATAGGTAGGGATCTCACGCCCTTCAGAACACCGTTGTACACCTCAGACATATTTGTTGTCATGATTTCATACATTGCTCCACCGGTATCATGTAGTAGAGACCACATCTCCAAGTCAGGTATACTCGACTGAACCCATTGTGTGAACTCCCCAACTCTCGTCGAGCCTCCCTCCACAGCCCCAGCTTCAGCCTGCTCGAGGCGCTGTACATGCTTGCTGATCTCCTGATCGAGCTGGCTCCACAAGGCCTCGAATTTCTTCTTCTAGTTCTGCATACAAAACTTTTTGAACATCTTCATTAGGTCCTTACTATGGAACCTTCTGTGGAAGTTCGCCGCAAGATGCCTCATGCACCACCGGTTCTTCATGTCATTCCACTGGAAGGGGGCTCCGTCCCATTCTGCATCGTTCACAATGCAGACAGCAAGCCTGGACTACAGCCTGCTTCACATTGGCAAGGAATCACAGTCAGCTATCCGTATTCTCATTCTCCATAATTGCAAATGCCACTGGGAGTAACTGGTCATTTGTGTCAGCTGCAACCGCAGTGAGGATAGTACCCTTGTACTTGCCAGATAGAAATGTGTCTTCCATCGTTAGCACTGGATGGCACCACTTGAACCCTTCCATTGCCTGACAGAAGGCTCAGAACACTCTGTTAAGAACAAAACAATTCGGCCCTTGCATACCATTAACCCGCTCCTTCCTGTTAATGTATGTGCCTAGGTTTGCTTCTGCAATTTGATGCAACATTCTTGGGACCAGATCGTATGCCTCCTCGTACGTCCCGAACATACGCTGCATGACCTTCTGTTTCGCTCGCCACACCTTCTTGTAGCAGATATTGAACCCCACCGTATTCGCTACATCCGCCAATAGAAGCTTTAGAGAAATGGACACATCTGTCACCACAAGATGGCTTATCAGCTCCGCAACATACGACGATGTCATGTTGCGGTGCCTATGTAGTGGCGCCGCAAGCTCACAAGTGTGATCCTTCAGCATCGTTATCCGGAAGTCTGTGGCAGCGCCCCTGAACCGCTGCGCACGGACCTTGCTAGGACAGGAGCCGTCGACACACTTGACAATGTAGGTGTCAGGGTTGGACCTGTGCACCCGATTTGTCTGGCTAATGTTAACGATGTATGTGGCAATAACTTGCTACGCAACACTCTTGTTACAGAAGCATTGCCCTAAAAGGAGTGTGCCCTCATTGAATCCCCACTCTGTCTCCTCCGCCCGTGGCAGAACTAGGGATTCCACTGTGATGTCGTCCAATCTGTATGACACGTATGCAACATCGGTGGTTAAAACACCACCTAACACACATCCTGCTATAGGTTCACCATCTTCGTCCTCTCCTGAACTGGCTATTTCCACATCCTCCTCCTCTTCGCTTTGCATTTCTTCCACCTGGTCCGCAAGGTACTCATGACAATCAACACGGGCGGCCCACCACCTCTCTGCACCTTCATTCGCCTGAAAATTCTCCACGCGCATCCACAGGTCTCCATTTCCCATTGACTCACTGACTCCTCCTTCACCAGCATCTTCATGACCACCGGAGAGTAATCCAGGCTCTACATCTCCGCCAGCACCACCAGAGCCACCCATGGCGGATGATTCTGTCCTCTCCACGAAGTGAACATACACCATTGGCCTGGCATAAATCGCTGCAGCAGGATTGCACACGGCCTCCATGTAGTTGGCCCATGAAGCGTCACTAGTCACCTTTATAAATTGCCACATTGTCTCCCCTACAGCACCTACCACTGTGGCATACACTGCCTCGATCCGTAATTTGTTCCTTGCGGTGTCCCAATCGAATGCGGAACGCACGCATCTCCGTAGCTCAGACAGGCTCATGGTGTTCAGATTGCGTGCCCGAATCACACAGGTCTGCCCCGTACGGCCCGTCGCATACGAGACGACTTCTGTAGAATACGAACAAGTCTTGGATGTCATCCATGGCGTACCTAACATAAGTTCATATTGAACTCTCTCAGTATATATAACATGCTCTCTCAGTATATATAACATGCAACAAGTGTACCATCATACAGCAGCTACCGCCTACCACATACAAGCGTAATATTTTTATCTTAATTTCGTTGTTCTACCTATCCCATACAAATATGAATGGTACTTTTTTTATTTGTAAATCTAATTTTTAATTCATTTACGGAGTGCGCTAACAATTCCTATCTAAATCGAGTTAGTGATGTAATGTACTTTTTTCCAATTCTCTAATTTACAGATCTTACTTGCTAATTTCTGTGAAAAATAAATTACATTTTTTTTTCAAATTTCTCTCCTAATTTGTATTATTATTATTATTATTGTAGTTAATTCACCAATCCACACTACAAAAAATCTGGGCTTTTATAACAAAATGAAAGTGTCATGGAAAGTACAGAATTTGTCACAAAATGAATGGTATGACGAAAAACCACCGTCATGAAGGTCGTCATATAACGACCGTCACAAAATGTACCTTGTGACGAAATATGGAAAACCGTCACAAAATGTGATGACCTTTTGTGACGGTTTTGTTGTGTCGTCATATATTGTTGTCATTTAATGATGACTGTGACTGTCACATATTGGTTGGTGAACTCGTCACCTAATACGCCAACCGTCATAAATTGTGTCCTGGGAACCCTGATTTAGACAACTTATTGTGACGATACGGTAGCGTCATATATAATTATGCAGATTTTGTGACATTTTCATTTTGTCTTGTTATGTAAGGTAGTTAGAGACATCTTGAGACGACTCTAGGTCGTCATAAATTTTCCTTTCATTCGATGACGAACGTGGCTCAAATATATGTATCAATTCAATGACCAATGTCAGACAGATCTTTCCAGCATTCTCATCAGAGCTCATAAAGCATACACATTTCAGCCAAGCCATCATCCACATACATTCCAGAGCATAAGACACAGTGCTTGCAGGTTCAAACACATCACACTAGTTCCAGGTTCCATCACACAGGTTCAAACGGTTCCATCACACAGGTTCAAACATACACACAGATGCAAATAAGTTCGACATAGGTTCTGACAACACAGTGCACAAAGTTCCAACAACAGAGAAAGTTTGGTGTTCTAGCAAGGCAGCAAAAGCTTAGGCAAAGGCATCATCAACCGAAACTGCATTCAGACCTACCTCAATCTTTCTGAAGTTTCAGCAGAGCTCGCAGCAGTGCATTAGTCTCTTCAAACTTGGTATGCATCCCCTTCACTTCTTCTTGGGTCTGGCGCAGCAAATTTTGGTTTTCTTCAAGTGCTGCTTGGTTGGCTTCAAGTGAGGCCTGCTGAGCAAGAAGCTGTGCTTCCAACTGTTCCTGCTTCCTAGCTGCTTCCTCTCTTTTTGCTTGGAGTGTTGCCTCAAACTGAGCTTGCAGGCGTGCTTCTGCGGCTGTCGATGTAGACCGGGCAGTCTTCGACACTTGAGCGACACCAATGTTTGGAAGAAAGGTGGATGAACGGCTGATCTGGCTCAGACTGTCAGCAACAATCTTGGAGGGAGACTTTTGTGCTTCTCCTTCTTCTGGTTCTCTTTCCTTCTCTGCAACCATATGTTCCTACATAGAATGAATCCACTTAATAAGGCCATACAATAGTGTTCAACCAGGCATTTACTTGAGTACAGTACATGTATCCAATAATTATGTAACTTACATATATTTCATTTGCAAGAGGAGTACGACCATTTTGCGGACTATTCATACATTCCCCAAAGAAATCAACAGGATCTGGATCCATGTTGTTGTACTTAGGCCTCTGTAGCATGCAAAAAATTTGGATTACAATGATATCCGTGAAGGTAAAGAGAGGGCTGGACAAACATGGGATATAAGATTAGCCATAAATTATTTTTACATGTCAACAGCAAGATGCCAAAATATGTATGCACTACAGATCATACAAGTATCTGCCTCAAGATTTTTTATGCCAACAACAAATGCAATCACTAGCATAGTCAACTAATTACTACTATGATTTGCCAATCAACATTCACATGTATTTGATTCCCAGTTGGCCATCGACATAAAAAAATTGTGCATCAATGCAACCTGGACAGATCAAGAAAAACAACACAGAAATATGCATCAATGCAACCTGGACAGATCAAGAAAAACAACACAGAAACAACACCTACTACTGATGATGATCATCTCTGATGACATAGCAATTCCTCTTGCAAATTTCAGTTTCAGATGGTCTCCATAAAATAATTGGAGCCTAAACACCTATTGATTATAGCTCACTCGGCACAGCGCAAATATTCTGAACATGGGAGCTCATCTCAGAAATCAGAGGGCCAAACTCACAATCGGCTACAAACAGTAAGCCGTCTTTCTAACACTTCAAATATTATGAGAAATCATACAGCACATGCTAACTTGACACTTCAAAAGCACATGCTAATTACTATGCTACAAATGTCCCATCTTTCCTGCTAATTATACAAAAGACATACTAACAGGTTGTACTGAACTATGAAGCACACATCTACTGACAGTTTATATGGCTGAACACCATCAATGTCCACATGCTGTTGTTCTTCAGTACTTGTCAGGCTTCACAAGCCTAAGTAATTAATGGCACACATATTGGATCCAAACAAACATCAGGCAATCAGGTTTGTCTCCATAACATTTCACCTTTCAGTGCAAGAACTAATTAATGGCACACAGTTTCTTATAATTGGAATACACAGAAAGCAATAGTATCCGTACCAGGCTGTATCGATGGGCAATATAGGACCTAGATCCAGTCCTTTAGTGAAGCTGCACTTGGCATCAGTTTACTTTATTCTTAGCACATTTCTCCTGCACAACAAATGCAATACAGAGGTTTCATTCACATGCACAGTTTGCATTGCATATTAACAAATGCAGATAATGCAGGCATGGACCTGATTCTTTGGGTCACACCAGTACTCAACCAGCTGGATCCATTCCTCTTTCTTCATTTTAGGTGGAGGTTCTTTGGCCAACAGCTGTTCTCGTGTCAGTGAGTCGTCGAAGTACTTCCTTTTAAGGTGATACCTCTGCTGCCTTACTCCCCTCTTAATGATATCAGTGCATGCGGCCTTGCTTGGTCCCTCATTCCTAACATCCACATCCAACCTTGACTGAAGCCACACAAATGAATTATTAGACACAATTTTCACATGGGAGTATTGTAATGCATGAAAATATTTGGAAGAATGAAATAACTGTCTCACCGCCACTTTCCTAAGCACTTTTGATACTTCTACCTGCCCCTGCTCATTATCATATTCTTTCCAAGATGTGTAGATAGGCAGGTTGTCTCTAAGGGCAACACCACATTCTGATGCCAGCTTCGCGGCTTGAAGTGGGACCTCAGGTCTTTTCTTCCCTTCAGCCACCTCGATAGCCAGCTTCTTTCCTCTATTAATCATTTTCTCTAAGCCATGACCCATGGTTTTCTTGCGGACATTCTTTGGGGGCGCTGCATTGGCAAATAATAATAGAAATGTTTTATTATAGCAGTACCAATTGTAGATATTGAATGGAGAAACTAATGCTTGGAAACACATATTGTTTACCTAGAACTGAGTCATGGACTGGTTCTCCTTTAGTTGTATGACCCTCTGAATTAGCAGCATCAAATTGCTCAGCTGACTCATTGATGTCATTGCTTTGCCTAGAGCTTTGTCCACCTGGTGAGTTGTCCGCAGGAACTGTTTGGTTAACACTGTTTGTGGGAGTAGGTTGCTGAGACAGGTTAGCAGTGGGTCTGGTAGGAATAGGCATTGTGTTTGCACTAGGCAAAGACATGGCTGCACTGGCCCTGGTGAATCTAGGAGGACTAGGCACTGTGTTTGGACCAGGTGAAGACATGGCTGCACTGGTCCTGGTGAATCTAGGAGAACTAGGCACTGTGTTTGTAGTTTCTGTGGTCTGGCTGGCACTTGTAGTGAGGTGGCCTTGCAAATGGCTGCTACTGGAAATGGCATTTGTATTAGGGTTGGCTTTCAAATTGTTCCTAGTAGGCAAGTTCTCTCTTGGCCTAGGTGGCAGACGGCCTGCAGTGGTCCTAGTGTTTGCACCAGGCGAAGACATGGCTGCACTGGCCCTGGTGAATCTGGTTGGCGTGCGCGGTGGCTGCTGCTTGGCAGCCGCCTTTTGCTTCTTCTGTTGAGGGCGAGTTCCTGGAACCATCGGTCTTACCTGGCAAGAGAAACATGCATCTTATAAATTAAGAAGACAACAATAGATTAAATAACTACAATGAAGTATATGTTTCAAATAGACGGATATGTAAACTTGTAAATTGGCCTAGTAATCCATCTCACCTCAGTATTGACCTCAGTATTGAGGTCATCATCATAATCATCATCACTGTCAGATTAGTTATCAATGTCAGAGGATGGATCATATTCAATGTCAGATTCTGGTTTGTCAGACACTAGTCTCTTCCCTTTGCCCTCTTTCCCTTTTGAAAAAACATCCCTAACAGTCTGTGCTAACACTGGAATACCCAAAGACTTAAAAACATCCTGAACCTTCTTAACGTTCTCGTCCCTCTCCTGCTCATACTTGTTTTTTGGCATTTCTTCTAATACTTATTACGATGAAACGCAGAAAGAGCAGAAACTGGATTCAGTTTCTATAAAAAAGTTGAAGAAAGAACTAACAGATCAGTAGAGAAATTGTAAACGACATAAAGGAGCAGTCTAATAGTCAGTCAAAAAGCACTTTCAAATGATGAACTTGATAATGCAACTTATTCTACTAAATGCTAGAAGCAAACCAACATGCTAGAGACAAAGCTAACACCAGTACTCTTCTACAAGAAGAAGAAGAGGCAATACATAAGTATTATTCATAAAGGCAATATCTCTACACACCACACCTGAAAAGAAAATACTGAACAATACAATACTTATGCTCACTACACTCTTGATCAAGAACTACCAGCTCCTCATAAGTGAGACAACAGAACATTTCAATGCATTCATTTTGTTTCAGCAGATTCATATGGAACATACTATTTACAAATTGCTAATTGCCATAGCTACAAGGCAAAATCAGAAACTAGAAAGAAAAGAACTGTAATCTCAGCAAAATTCATCATGTTCTAATCTATGCATTCAAAGTCATTAACCTGTGGATAGGAGATCACGCGTGACGCGGTTGGCCGGGGACGTAGCAGCTACAGGCGGCTGGATGGGCCGCTCCGGCCTCCGGCGTTGGTGTGGCGGCGTTGGTGTGGCGGTGGGTTGGCGTTGGTGTGACCGGCCAAGAGGATAAGGCAAGCTGCGGCCACGAGGGGAATTTTGGCCTTCTTGAGCGGGAGGCGTGGTGGGTCCCATGTGTCGGTGAGCGAATCAGCGCGGGAGAGCTGCGAGGTGTAGCTGCTAAATTTTGGTCTGGCGCGGTGGGTCCGCTATGTCGGTGGCAGAGCCTGCGCTGGCCAATTTTTGGTCCTGGCGCGGTGGGTCCGCTATGTCAGTGACCGTATTAGTAGTATTAGGAATTCAAATAGATTTTTGTGGTAATAAATGATTTCAACTGGAAAAAATGTCAGAAACAGAGTTGTATAACGCATCGAGATCTACCACTTTGATTTTGGTCATTTTTTCATATGACTTTGTTTGGACAGTTTGAATTTTGAATTTCAAAATATTAGAACTTCGAACAAAATTTTGGGGTACTAAGTAATTTAAAATGAAAAAGTCATGAACATAAAAGTTGCACAACTCATCAATATCTACAAGTTTTATTTTGGTCATTTGTTCATCCGACAAAGTGATAGTAACATAGTTCACAAATTTTACATATCTCTCTTACAGTTTCATAAACTATAAGACATTTACTATAACTTTGTCGGATAAACAAATGACCAAAATAAAAGTTGTAGATCTTGATGAGTTCTACAACTTTTATTTTCATGACTTTTTTAGTTGAAATCATTTAGAGTTTCAAAATCTGGTTTAAAGTTGTCATTTTTTTGAAATTCAAATTTTGAATTGTTCAAACTTTGTCACATGAAAAGATGACCAAAATCAACGCAATAAATTGATAGATTATGATTTTAGAAAATTTTAGAAAAAAAGCATCACATTTGGAGTTAGTATGTGGGAGAAATACTAGTTACAAGTTTTTGCCATAGATTAAAAAGAGAAATGATGTTTGCACAATGAATTAATTACAAGAGAGGCTAATTAGCATGCAGGGCCCACATGTCATTCAAACGTTGGACCCACATGGCAGTCAAGGCTAATTAGCATGCAGGGCCCACATGTCATTAAAGGGGGGGTACTTAGCATGCTGTGGCTAAGAAGCAGAGGGCACAGGTCGGCCACGCGCGCTCTGGCCGGCCACATCTCGGCCACTCTTGTCGTCGGCCACCCACCTGTAGCCTCGCCGTCCACCCCACCTGCAAGAGCCGCGACGGCGACCCCACCTGCTAGCAGGGGTGGCCGGCGACCCCAGCTGCTGCCTCGCCGGCGACCCCAGCTGCTCCCTCGCCCCCCCCACCAGCAGCCTCGCCGGCCTAGGCACCTGCATCCTCGACGTCCACCACCCCTGCTGGAGCCGCGCCGGCCAGACCAGCTGGTGCCTCGCCGGCCACCCCTGCTGGAGCCTCGCCGGCCACCCCAGCTGCTGCCTCGCCGGCCCCCCACCTGCTGCCTCGCCCCCCCCCCCCACCAGCAACCTCGCCGGCCACCCCAGCTGGCAGCTGCTGCCTCGCTGGCCATTGTACAAGGTGAGCTGAGTCAACCATAACTCTTCCCCATTAGATTTGTTATTGCAGTGCCTTTAATTGAATTGAAGGATAGAAGCTCGATTTGTAACATTTTGGCACCTAAATTTATCCAGGTCGAGATGGATAGAAGCTGGATTTATAACAGTGCACCATTTAGTGATCCCTATATGTCTGGTGTTGAACAATTCATGGAACATGTCAGAAGTAGATTTAGTGCAGATGAGGAAATCAAGTGCCCATGCCGTCGATGCCTGAACCAAATACAAAAAAGTCAAGATGAGGTAGAGGAGGATATCCACATCAATGGTATTTCTAGGTGCTATACAAGGTGGATTCACCATGGAGAGGGAGATAATGATGTTCACCAAGATGATGGCACACTCGCTGTTGGTACTGAAGATATATCATGGGATGGAAATGACCAGGCTCCACTTGATGATGAAGGACAAGCTGAAGATGTCATAGAAGATAGTGCACGGGGAGTTCAGGGGTTGATTCAAGATTTGTACACCGCAGCAAGCCATGGCTTCGGTGGTAACTTATATCAACAAATCATGGAAGAGGCAAAGCGTGAACTTTATCCAGGTTGCACCGAGGAGTCTAGGCTAACTTTCATTATTAAACTGCTGCATATAAAAGTGTACAATCGGATAACAAATTCTGGGTTCAATGCATTCCTTGAGTTGCTTTCAACATCGTTGAAGAATGTTACCGGTCTCCCTAAGTCCTATAACGAAACTAAAGCTCTACTTCGGAAGCTTGGTTTTGGTTATGTTTCTATTCATGTGTGCAAGTATGATTGTGCCTTATTTTGGAAGGACCATGCCAATGATGATCATTGCCCAGTTTGTGGCGAATCAAGATGGAAAGTGAATAAGGAGGGCAGAAAGAAAGTTCCTCACAAGGTCCTGCGTTACTTTCCAATAATTCCACGCCTTCAAAGGCTTTTTATCTCAAAGCAGCGGGCATAGTATGCAAGATGGCACAAGGATAAGAGGGTACCAGTTGAAAATGAAATGAGACATCCTGCTGATGGAGAAGCTTGGAAAGAATTTGATGATACTTTCAAGTCTTTTGCAGATGATCCCCGCAGTTTGAGGTTAGCCATTGCTACTGATGGATTTAACCCATTTGGTCAGATAACCAATTCATATAGCATCTGGCCAGTGATAGTGGTTCCATACAATTTTCCACCATGGATGTGTATGGACCAATCCAATTATATGCTTGCTTTAATTATTCCAGGGAAAAAATCACCAGGCAAAGATTTCCATGTGTTCATGCAGCCTTTGATAGCAGACATGCTTACCCTTTGGGAGGGTGTCTCTACTTATGATGCATATGAAGGCAAAGATTTCAGTCAGCGTGCAGCGATTCTGTGGGGAATCAATGACTACCCTGCATTAGGCACCATGTCAGGCAGAACCACTAGGGGTTACTTCGCATGTGTGCACTGTGATGAGAATCCATGCTCCAAATGTCTGAGAAACAAAATTGGGTTCATAGGCCATAGACGTTTCCTCCCAAATGACCATCCCTGGAGGAAAATAGATCTTTCAGTGGCCACCATGAAAATAGAGAGCAGCCAAGGAAATTTAGTGCAGATGAGGTTATGGCAAGGTTGGATGAAGTTTCCTATGTTCCAGGCAAGAATCCTGATAAGCAGAAAACAAGAAAACGACGCCGTAATGGAGAACCAGTATGGCATCTCAAGGTTAGCTTGTATGATTTGCCATACTGGTCAAAATTGAAGCTACAGTACAACCTAGATGTTATGCACATAGAGAAAAACATATGTGAAAACATTTTGTCAACTCTACTTAATATTCCGAAGAAGACAAAGGACACGGCCGCTGCTAGACTAGATTTGGAAGACAGAGGTATAAGAAAAGAGCTTCATTTGCTGGAAGAAGCTGGTAATTCGTCCACAAAGCCCAAAGCTTGTTACGTTCTAACGCCAGAAGCAAAGAAGAAGTTCTTGCAGTTTGTTAGCAATGTTAAATTTCCAGATGGCTATGCCTCTAATATATCAAGATGTGTCAATATGGAGAAAGGAACAATGCATGGGCTGAAAACACATGACTGTCATATACTGCTGCAGCGTATTTTACCAGCTGGCCTTCGCGGTTTGGTGCGCAAAGATGTATATGAAGTAATTGCTGAATTGGGTAGGTTTTTTAGACAACTTTGCTCGAAAACTCTAAAGGTTGATGCACTACACCAGATGAAGAAAGATATTGTAATTATCCTTTGCAAACTGGAGAAAATTTATCCTCCTGCATTCTTCGATGTTATGGTTCACCTAGCAGTACACTTACCTGACGAGGCACTCCTTAGGGGACCGGTTCAGTATGGATGGATGTATCCCATTGAGAGAAGATTGGGCACCTTTAAGCGTTTCATTCGCAATAAAGCAAGACCTGAAGGATCTGTTGCAGAGGCATACACTGCCTATGAGTGTATGACCCAATGCTCAACATATTTCAGTGAAATTATTACTAAGTTCACTAGGCCTGAAAGAAACTTAGATGGAGCACAGAACATCTCACCCAATGATTACTCTATGTTTGGTCATGGTATTAACCTGTTGGGTGCTTCAAAACTTCATTACCAAGATAATGACTATGACTCCATGGTTTGGTTTGTTCTAAATAATTGTGAAGAGGTTGATGAATACAAAGAGTGAGTAATTGCTGTCATTTCATTTCTGCCAACTTTATTCAATATTAGTGTCACAATAAACTAATTAACTTCTTCCTTTGCAGCATGTATAGGGCAGAATTGGAACAACAACAGGTCAACAATATTGAAAAAATGATGTCAACACAATTCGCTGCATGGTTCGAGAAACATGTGCGTGCAACTTTTACAACCTGACTGAATCATTTATGATACAATAAATTTTCAAACTCACCAATTCTCTATGTTTTCCTGCAGATTACCAGATTGAAATACGAAGGCACAACAAATGTTGATGAAGACCTGTACTCACTCGCATGTCGGCCGGATAGGCGTGTGCGATCATACATAGCCTGTATAATCAATAGGGTACGGTACCACACTATGGCTCGTGAGGCATACAGGAAAACACAAAACTCCACCATCAAGACTGCATGTACTCACAATGATGACACTATTGACTTCTATGGGACAATCACAGACATTATTGAGTTGAATTACACTAAGAACAGCAAAGGAGATAGATCTGTTATCTTATTACGGTGTGAATGGTACAATCTTGAGGGAAGGACATACCAGATGAAAGATGATGGTTACTTCAAGAGCATTAACATCGAAGGCCGATGGTATAAGAATGATCCTTTCATTCTAGCCACAGAAGCTTCACAAGTATTTTTCTTGGAAGATACAAAGTTAGGTCCATGTTGGCGAGTGGTACAAGAATTTGGCCACCGACATATATTTGATGTTGAAGAGTCCGACGGAAAACAACCAATCTATGAACAAGTACAGATGAGATGTCAGGAGGCATACCAAGAGGACAATACTTCGTCAGGAGATTGTACAGTGGGAGACATTTATCCTAATATGGATTTGTTGAACATGGATAATCAACCAGGTAGCCCTATTAGTGTAGACCTTGTCAAGAGCATCCGTCAACATCAACAAACACCTCAAGGTGATGAAACAGACGACGAAGATGAAGATGAAACCTTCCTTGAGTACCATAGTCAAGACGAAGCGAGTATATCAGAAGAAGACAGTGATGATGACTAACCTTTGCATTTCTGGAGCTATTTGTGAACCATGAACTTCTATTAGTGATTCTGTTGTATCTGAATTATGCTATTGAAATTTGTATCTGAATTATGAAATTGTAAGACCTTGTATGCAATGATTCTGTTTCAATGTTAAACTTGATTTATGAATTCTATTCTATGCACATGTAACCTATTGGAAGTTACATACAGGCTATATGCTTCCAAAATATCATGGATATGTTATATGCTGCCCAGAATTCATTGAGATGATATATACTACAAAAATTCTGGGTTTTTATGACAACCTGACAGCGTCATGGAAATTACAGGATCTGTCATGATATATATATGCTGGAAGTTACATACATGCTGCCAAAATTTCATCACACACAGGTTACACATCAAAGCAAAAGGGATGTTTAATTCCAACATACATCAGAAAGGCGCATATTTCATCACACAGACAGGTTACATATCCATGCACACAAGAGATGTCCAACAGCACAAAGGCACATATTTCATACCAACTGCAAATACATCCTGGATAACAGGTTCAATACAACATGTCCTAGCCTACTTCATCATCATAGCCAAAAGCATATCAAATGTGGCCAACATATCCAACCTACTTCACAACATGTCCTACTTCATCATCATTGCCTACTTCAACACTACAGTTACAACCAAAAGGATGGCCAACACCAGGAATGTTACATTCAGACAGCCACACACAAGACAAATGCAGCTTCCCATGCCTTCCCTGTTCTTGCCAACCATTTCCTTCACCTTGTTCAGATTCTGCTCTAAGCTATCAATTTTTTCCACCAGCTCAAGAACTTCTGTTGTCGAAGCTGCTGCAATGGTCGAGGAAGCTGACAGTAGATAACCATTATCATGAAGGAACACCACATATTCTTCCTCGAACCAATATCTAGTACATGTCCCCTGCATCCAAATTAAAACAACAGGCAAATTAACATCAATAGTGCAGCCACTGAATGCTAAAAACACTACCATTCTCAGGCATGCCCATTCAAACAAGAATGAAATTTGGGCAATGCAAAATGATTATAACACTGACATTTCGATAGTTCTTCCTGGGGCACTTGAAAAATCTCCTTCCAACGTTATACTCAGACTGCGTGGTAGTGGCAGCAAACACCCTCACGTCCTTGCAATCCGGGCACATTATCAACGGCAACCCAGTCACATCATCAATCGGCGCCTGCAGCTCGACAGCAGTGGGCGGAGGCGCTGCAGCAACAACAGCAAGGGGTGCGGGTTGCCGGGAAACCCTAGCTGCGCTTGACCGCCGAGTGCGAGCGGTAGATGACGACGCCTGCGACATGAGAACTTGAGAGAGCGGGGATTGATTAGGCCTCACACATCAACTGGAAAGGGGGAAGGTGAGCAACGGGGAAAGGCAACGGAGCGGGAACGGGGAGGGGGATGAGGGCGGCACTGGCACAATGGCGCACCTGGGGACTAGGAGCACGCCTCCGACCAACGAGATGGAGTCGCCGCCGGTCACCGGATATCCGCGCTCCGCCGGGCGGGCTTGCAGCGGATCTGCGCGCTGGCTCCGCCCAGAGGCCGCCGCGCCGTCAGTTGGGGAGATGGGGGTATATTGACGTTGGGGGCCGTCATGTTTGAAATAACAAACAGTGACGCTCCACAGCCGTCACATAAAAACAACACATATCATCATAAAAACGCCACCGTCAACCGACTCCTGGCGACTTGCATTTTGTGACGACACTTGGTACCTTTATGTGACAAACAAAATAGTTTCGTCATAAATAGTTCTGGCTGTCCTGATTTTATGACGCTACAGACTTTTGCGTCATATTATGATATATTATATGACAAAAATTTGCCCCGTCATGAGGATTTCTGTCATAGAAAGAAGGATTTCTCGTAGTGCCAACTACTCATTTTTCATCATTTTGAATTTATGAATTCTTATGTAAATGAAATAACTCTATTTTTTCCCCTAATCTATCATTTATGGAAGCAAGCTCTCACAAATATGTACAGCATGATCTAATATGTACGCCATACTGTTACTCAATTCAGTGATTTTGGCTACAAGAATTAGCAAACATGAATACAAAAAGTTGTTATGTATAAGGATCTCTAAGAAAAAAAGACCTTAGGAATTTGGGTGTGCTAGCTTTTTGTTTCATTGAGAAGGAGATGGAAGATCATAATTCCATATATATAAGAACTGAGGGAAATATGAATAATGGGGGACTAGGAAAATTTGTAGGAGCATCAGAGACATGAGACATCAACCTTATTCTCCTTTGGTTACAAGACTCCAATTCACAACTCGAGGCTCCACAGCACTGAGTAAATTGAGGAAAAATATGCCTCTTGAAAGGCTTATATCCTGTAATCAGTACATGTAAGTTAATGAATAAATCTGAACAAAAAATTTCTATTAACGCTTGTTTTAATACTTACACCATCTAAACTCACTACAACAGCAGTACAAAATTTCTTCACATAAAATATAAAATACAATACACTACAACTACAAACATTTTATCAAAATATGGCATGCAGCAACTCCGTAAATAACGTTTACGCTAATTACAAGCCAATCAGTACGATAACATTATAAACGCATGGAGATGATATTTACCTTTTCTTGAAGCTCACGAGGCGATCTATAACTTTCATAATTGTGAAAACTTCAGATCCCACTGAAAATTACTCCAAATGCCACGTTTGCCGTTCTTCTTTCCTTCACTACGCTCCCTCTCTTGCTTTGCTATTTCGCTGCTTCTCTGTCTACGCTTGCAAACTCAGTGAAGCCTTCTAAATGCAGGCCACCCTCTTCATTTTATCGCGAGTCACACGGCACTCAAATGCAGGGAATGAAGTAGGGGACGGCTCTAACGTACAGACGCGTGTTAAAGTGCTGCAGAAGAAAGAGCCAAGCAGCAGCATGGGAGCTAAACATCAGTGAAAGAGCCAAGCAGCAGCACAGGAGCTAAACATCAGTGAAAAAGCCAGCAGCAACACGCGAGATTCCGGCTTTTGGCGCGCAGACGTGACGGCAGCCAGGTACTCGTGCGGTCGCTGACCGCACGATCAAGCCAGCACAGTAGTCGTGCGGTCGGGGACCGTACGATTTCGGTGTCGTGCGCTCCCTGGCCGCACGATTGCCACGTGTCGCCCTCGGGTAAATCGTGCGGTCGGCAGGGGGCTAGAAACGGAAAATATGATATTTGGAGGCTATATCTGGAATTTCGATGATTTACAGTGCTATTTATGTCCAAAATTCTCATGTGAAGGGATATCTTGCTCACTATTTTGTTACACTTCAGATCTGTGTTTTGTTTTGAAACTAGCTAAATGCACGTATGTTGCTACGGATTAAAATTTTTTTTAAACATATTTGTATGAATGTTCTAAAAAATTTTATCACCCATTAATTTCAAAACATATAGGATAATAAAATTTTAAAATCTATAGCAACACACAGACATTCACTAATTACTCATAAAACATCTGTCCAAAAGGAACCATCCTCCGTCACCATGCACGTACTCCCGCCACCGGGTGCTGCCTAGCCAATACCCATCATCCACAATGCTTCCTGCTCCATTCCATCCGTCCATACAAACACGTGTCGACCGATCACGGCGTCAAGCCTCCTTCCCCTTCTCTCTCCCACGTCCCCGCCCCCTCGCCACACTCCATTAATTTCCATTCCATAAAAGCAGGCACCAAGGCCTCCTTCCCCTAGAAGCAACCGCCCCAAACCCCAAATCGAATGCAAACCAAACCATCCATTCGCTTCTAGTTCTCTAGTGTTCTCGAGCTGTCCATGGCGAGGGGGAGGCGTCGAAGAGCCGGGCAGGTAGGCGCGAACGATGTCCAGCGAATAGCGACGGCCATCAGCGACGTCGCCTCCCGCCTCGGGTTGGAGTGTACCGTGAGTACGTGCAGCTCCTGCGATCCCTTTGTTTTTGCGTTGGTTTTTTTTTTGAGGGGCGTATTTTGCTCTCCGAGGTCTCTAATGGCTGCCGGTGTTGTTACTTGTTCCTCGTCGTCGTGCGTCCAGGTACCGGGACGCCTTTGCCGCCGCAGGTGATGTTCCTCACGGCGTGTGCGGATGGCGACGTCGGCCGCCTCAAGGGTGAGATTCCCCGCTCCACGCTCCATCCCCCTCCTCTCCCAAGATGGCCTCGCTTTTTTTATGGTGTTTTGGCCCTGGTTTTTGTTAGGGTTTTGCGTACGCGCTTGCGCGCGTGCGTGGTTGGAGTGTGCTCGTGTGCTTGCTTTGTTTGAACATTTTGTATGTCTTAGCTGTGTTGGGATGGTGTTTGTGAATGTTTGCTGCTTCTTTTTGCTGCAAAAAGGGGGTTAAGAGGTGGTTTTTGGTCTCACCGTTCCCAATGTGATCGGTTCTGTGTGATGGTGCTTTCTGATTGTGTATATGCTAGTGCGCGTGTGTGCTAAGCGTGCATACTTGTTCATTTAAGAACCCTTTTTTGGGTAATGTTCTGTTGTGATTTTGGAAGGTACCGATGCCGATTATCCACCATTTCTTCGTGATTTTGATCTTGTTTTATGCAAAGATCTTTTGCAGAAACTTGAAATAGATTTTCTATAAGTTTGTGCCTTACTGTGGTTCTTTGGAAAATTGGGTATTGAAGCTCTGGTGGATAGCATGGATGAGGATGATAGGGAGTCGCTTGCCTCTGTGAGGATGGAGGGCTTTGGGCCATTGCATGAGGCAGCAAGAAGGGGGAATATGGGTATTTGCAGGTACTTGGTGGAGCAGCTGGGGTTTGACGTGGATGCTGATGCTAATAATCGTGATTCGGGTCCGTGCTTTCTCAAATGTTATATTAAATACTTCCATGTTTTGCTGAGTTCTTTTTTGTGGGTCATGCAATAAAAGCTGCTGTATATGATGCAAATCCTAGGGTCTGTTCTTTTTTTTTTTGTCTTATGGCTAAAATTTTTAATTTTAGACTGTTCGCGACAGAGATTACGAAGAGAGATACTCGCTTGCTATTTTGGCTGGTACAGATGTTAAAGCTTTTAATGTGTACTATAATTAACTTGTAGACTCTGTTTTTAAGAAAATATTCCGGTTGAAAGTTAGGTATTGTAGCAAAAGTCAAAAGCCGCAAAGAACAGGCTCTGGAACATGAATTATCGATAGTTTATTAGGCATTTTCTTATTGTTTGAGCACTGGATACTCTGGTTCTTGTACTTTATGGTTTCTTATTGTGTAGTGTGGGCATGCCAACAATGGAGTCCTTTACTCCAAAATTGACTTTTAATCCAGCATCCGCCTTGTGCCACAATTTTTTTTGAAAGGAACGGCAGTACTCTGCCCATTCATTATAGAATAAAACAAATGCTTTAGGTCACATTACAGGCCCAATTGGAATATAAACCAAGGACAACAAAACACACCAGAAAGGCAAAAAGGTGACACGTGGGGGAATTGCAACGCAATCTACAAAAACTACTAACTATCAACCTTCAAAATTGATAGTAGAAGAAAACATCATCCAAAACATCCACAGCAAAGTGCGGGTGATACCCCCAGTAATACTATAAGCTTATTGCTTGCTGTAAGCACCATTTGTTCAATCCTTTGTGTACTTATTTTCATAGGAATTTTTTTCTCCTTTCGTTGTCTTTTTTACACTACTTCTACCTGACGTAATATGCTATTGATTAACAAATTTGTGTCCAGGTATAGGCCATTTTTTTGCATGCATTTTCTCAGGTCACTTTTGTGAAGCTCAATCCATTTTATTACTTTGATTTTCTTCTGTTTCTGCTACATAATGTAAGCATGTGCTATTGAAATATGATTCTAAGAATCCCATGTAAATGGATTGTGCATATGCTTGTGAATGAAAATTTTTGTATTACAATGTTAATCATAGTGCCTTGTCTATTTGCACCAGCAAAGTAGTGTTTCTGTGCGATTTCTGCTTTTATTTCATCTGATATCCATGTCTTGTAAAATTACTTGTAACTGCCATATGGTGTGGTTCATGGTAGAGTTTTTTTGTCCCACCATTAGTTGTCATCTGGTAGAGTGTCAATGATCTGAGAATGTGACTAAATTGCTTGTTTGTAATGCTCTTGGCAGGCGTGACGCCTTTGTCTTGCGCGGTGTCAGATGGAAAAGAAATTGCTGTGAGGTATTTTCTTGACAAAGGTGCTGATCCAAATAAGAAAGACTCCGAATGCTTTGCTCCTCTGCATGATGCTGCAAAAGAAGGTATTCTTTTATGCACATGCCTGTATTTCTACTCTCATTGTTCATGATCAACAATTTGTCGCTGCATAAAAATATAGTAGGCATACTGTATCTCATTGTTCCCTGTTGCACTGCTGTTCAATCTGGATATGATGATGACCATCCCTACTTTGTGTTTATGATTTTGATGGAGCGCACATGAATTGGAAGTGATAATACCTAAGTGATGGTTGCACTTGCAAATAACTTTTGTTATAAATGTCCTAAAAACTTTTCTCGCAGTCTTTTTTTTTTTGCTGGCCTCTTTGTGTGTTCTGACAGGACAGACGACTCAAAAGTCAACCTCTCAGTTTGTTCTAATTGGACAGACTGGCTCAAATGCATATCTGCCTTCTTTTACTTAAATCTTGTCATGTGCATTCGGGTTTGTGTGGGGTGCCCAAAATGCTCTCACTTAACACTGATATGAATGCTATATACTCCTGATCTATGAGACTGACTAAGGGGAAAAACCAATTGTTATGAAACATACACCTTAGCACCTTAACAGAGTCCATTCTATATTATGAACCTGATCAATAATATCTAATTCCTCAAATTAAAATGCTTATTCTTCAATGGAATGCTATTACATGTTTTGGGTGTCACAAGCGAAGGAACGTCACTTTTTGGGTGTCACGGTGAAGGCCATCCCTCGGGCAGACAACGAGCAAGTCGATGTCCTAGCAAAGGCTGCCAGCCAGCAGCTCCCAACACCCGGTGGGGCGTTTTACGAAGTCCTGTCAGCGGCAGCCATTGCGCAGGACAACCGTGATGCCGCCCTCGTCCACCAGATCACCCAGCAGGGCGACTGGCGGGAGCCCCTTTTCGGTTTTGTGTAGGGCATCGCGGAGCCAGACGACCCCATCGAGCTCCGGCGTTTACAGCACCGCGCTAGGTCCTTCCAGGTGCTCGACGGGGTGCTCTACAAAAAAGGGGTCTGCGCACCGCTTCTGCGATGCCTCTCGTGCGAAGGAGGAAAGCAGCTCCTCGCAGAAATTCATGCGGGGCTCTGCGGTTCGCATCTTGCACCAAGATTGCTGGTGGGCAAGGCATTCAGGCAGGGTTTTTATTGGCCAACTGTCGCGGACGCCCAAGATCTCGTGCGCCGTTGTCAAGGTTGCCAATGGATGGGACGGGCCATCCGCAGGCCGCCGACGAGCCTCAATCCCATACCCCCGGTATGGCCGCTGGCGCGATGGGGCATCGACGTCGTGGGACCGCTTCCCAGGGCCCCAGGTGACCAGCGGTTCGTAGCGGTCGCTTTGGAATACTTCTCCAGGTGGCCGGAGGCGATAGCCCTGGCCAAGATTACCTTGGCAGCTATGCAACGCTTCCTCCGGCAGAACATCATATGCCGATTCGGCGTGCCCAGGGAGATCACCGTCGACAACGGTCTGCAATTCGATGCAGCCCCATTCAAAGAATTCTGCGACAACATGGGCATCACACTCCGGTTCGCCTCGGATGGACACCCACAGTCCAACGGTGCGGTGGAGCGGGCGAACGGTGCTATCTCCGCCGCGATCAAGAAGCGCCTTGTCGGGCTACCAAAGGGGAAGTGGCCGGGCGAGCTCCACAGCGTCCTCTGGTCCCTCCGCACAACGGTCACGCCCAACGGGTTCACGCCATTCAAGCTCCTCTTCGGCGACGAGGCAGTCACACCGGAGGAAATAAAGGCTGGCACGCGAAGGGTCCTTGTCCAAGCACCAGAAGCGGAGCGGCAATTGTCCATGGACCTCCTTGACGGAGACCGGGCAAGCGCAACACAGCACGCCATAAAGTACGCGCGACAGATGGTGCGCGGTCGGGATCGTTCGCTGTACCCACGCGAATTCAGACCAGGAGACCTCGTCCTCAAGATGGCACTCCATGCGGAGACGGTAGGCAAGCTCGAATCCAGGTGGGAAGGCCCATACATCGTCGCGGAAGCCCTACCGAAGGGAGCATACCGCCTAGCCACGCTGGACGGGCAGATGTTCCGCCACACGTCGTGTCCACTTTCCTGTAGTCGAAAGTGGACATCCGCGCGCAGTCTACAGACTCTAAATAAGACGTAGCGTCGAGGTCCGCCTCCGCACGCACCTTCACCGCCTGCAACACCTCGTGAACAAATAGTGTCGACGGGATCCGGAGCCCGGCATCGAAGAACGCCATGAAGACGATTGCCTCCGATTCCCCCGGGTTCGGCTCCGTCTCGTGATCTCGTCAGGCCCAGGCAAACGAGCCCCGGCACGGTCCTCCAGCTTCTCCCGAAGAAGGGTTTGGAGGGTCTCCTCCGTGACGCGACTCCGCCCCAGCACACGCGAGCAGCGACCCTTTGACTAGGCGCAAGAAAATGGAGAGGAACGCAAAGCACAAGCACAAGCAAGCAGGCAGCCAAGAGGAGCGTTTGCATGCCCACGGTGACACCTTATAAAGTCCCTCGTCTCCCCCGCAAGCAGAAGACCAAACGGCAGAATTACAGCAGTTTGGCTACCCACGATCGGGCAGTGCAACCGCCGACAGCCGCGGCAGGCGGCGGTAGGTGGGCGATCAGCACGTGACGCGCCGATGCGTTCCTGCCGCGTGTCCACTTTCCCTGGGGAAGAGGCGAACGACTGTGGTCGTGTGACCGGTGACATCCCACGACGCTCCAATCACAGCCTGCCGCGCGCCCCCACCCAGCGCAAAGCAGATAGAACGGCCGCGACAATCTGCCCCTGACAAGCAAGATAAGGGTCGGCGCGATTCCAGGCGTCATTAAAGCGCACTCCCAAGCCACAAAGCCACCTCTCCGTGTCAGCGCTACACCACGCGGAGCACTTCCCGAAACTCAGCTGCCCAGGGCAGCCGCCCAAGCTCTACTTCGCGCCCACAAAGATCCGGGGCGCGAGGTATGTCACGCCTTGACTTCGGCCCCATCGAGGCCTTCGGCCTCCCTAGCATCTTCGACCTCGCGGCCGCGCAGCTCCGGGAGCGGAAGACACGTCGGCTCCCGCACCACCAGCGCGAAGGAAGGTGTATTTAATCCATCGAGGGTCACAGGCTGATGGGACGGAGGGGGCCAAAGGGCTTGGCAGCATGGCTTCGGCCCGTGAAGCCCTTCACCATGAGAGGCTCCTGTTGTAGGGGTGGCCCCCACCTAAGCCCAGTAGGCCTGTTAAAAGGTTGTAAGGCCCAAAATGGGACATGTATAATGATATAAGTGCCCCCAAGGGGATACTCAAATGTAAGGGTACTATTGTAAAAGCACTCCCCAAAGGGGTATATGAATACAATACCAGCCATGGGGGAAAGCCTAAGCCATTATTCACCTAACTCTCCACTACCATACTCTCTCTCTCTCTGTTTGGTCTGTAGCCACAACAGAGTTGATATCCCACTAAATAGAACCAAGTTATGGTTTTTCCCATTTTGACTAATTTTAGTATCTTTTGTCTAGGTATATAAACCATTGTTTCTTCACTTTTTTTACTCTCTTCACAATTTTTTTGAGAACTGATGAATTAATAATTCCACTCGGTGTTTCAACTGGTTCACTGAACTTGTTTTCTTTGAAATGGTTCAAGTTATGAGCCTTCAGGAGACTTATCTCGGAATGAAACCTTGGCATTCAGTTTCAATTCGCAGCCTAGTTCAGTTTCAGTTATGCATTAAGCATCAGCGTACTGCTATGTTTTTTTAACATAAAGGGAACAGATTATGATCAATACAGACTAATTCCATTGGTCTAGTTTGATTCCGGGATCACAGATTGTGTTTCTTATGGTTTGGTTTGATGCAGGCAATCAAACTGGATCCTGCGGATGCAGCGCTGCATTCAAATAGGAGCCTTTGCCATCTGAAGTGTGGTGAAGCACAGGATGCCTTGCTTGATGCTAATGCTTGCATAAGGCTGCGGCCTGAGTGGCCAAAAGGTTACTATCGGAAAGGAGCTGCCCTCATGTCACTCAAGGTCAAGAAAGAAATTACAATTTGCTAGTCTTCTGCTGCTTTATACATCAACTCCTTGTAGATAATCTGTTCCACGATTTTAAACTTTAGGGGTGTAAAGAAGCATGTGATGCATTCATGGCTGGAGTGAAATTGGATCCTGCAAATGAGGAGATGCAAGAAGCGTTTTGGTATTCTTTATATCTATTGCTTTTCTTTTCTTTAGCACAACTCTTCCAAGGATTGCTTAAATGACCTTTAACGTTATGTATATTACGGCTCGTGAGTCATGATTAATCAAATGGGACATGTTTTATGAATCTTAGTGCTTGTATGCTGTCATGGTAGCGTTAGTGTAAAGTTCTTTGTATGGTACATATTTCATTGTAGCACTGTTTTGCACAAAAATGATTGCAAGCTATATCTTAAAAACAAAAGGAAAACTTTGAAATGGATTGTGCCTCCCTTCTCAATGGTTGCTTGAAACCAGCTTGGAGTTTTCTAATTGGTTTTGTTGACATTTTCAGGGGGGCAGCTGAGGCAATGAAGAAGGAACATTTGGCTGAACACAGTGTCAGCTCATATGATTAGGGCTTGGACATGTTCCCGCTGGTTTCAGTTATTTCTTATGGGCTTTGTCGTTTTGGATATGCCTGGGAAAAAAGTATCACCTACTTTAGACAATTAGATGGTTGCATGTTCTCTCTGAAATGTTCTCTTTTTTGGTGTAGACATTCAGCCAAATGGTTGGGGGGCAAGTGCTCTATACCTTAAAACTGTTACTTGCCGTAACTTCTCATCAAATGCTACTTACATGTCCTGTTAGCACCTGGCTGCTTGTGTTTGTGCTTTAATTAATGGTCGTTATCTGAAGATTTCTTTGGTTTGCCCAGCATGGTGGATTACTAGAGGTTCGCTACTTGCATGCGTTCGTTCTTCTGTTCAGATCTTCTATTAATGGTCTTTGGATAGTTTCGATGGCGGTGCCATCGTATTCCCATTCTAGATGATATGAGCTATCAGCTGAATGTCCGAGCTGTTCGGTTGAATGTCCAATGTAGCTATTCCTAACTTAAAATTAGCAGCAGTACATCCGGTTAAGCAAGTGTGGTTGATATGATGGGCACAGGAAGTGCTGCATGAATTAGAACCGAACAATCTGTTATTTCCTATGTATCGCCAGGTCAAAATAGTGCCTTGTCGAAGGAAGAAATGTGCGAATTACCCGCTAGACCGTATTCCTCTCGGATTGGTAGCGCCCCATCACTTTGGCGTGGGTGGTGACACACGTTTTGTGCCGCCCTGTATTATTCCCACTGCCATCCTTGTCGCTCGATTGTTTTGGCAATGGTTGCATCAACTGTCATCGCCCTTGAGCGCTTTGTTAAGCTGTTGCCCATCCATCGACATCCTTAAGAAGTTGAGATACTACCTCCCACCATCCTCACCCGCCCTTCTCTTAAGAAATGCGTTGACTTGGAGAGTAAGGAGTATACTGGTGCGTCAAAGCTCTATAGTGAGGTTGTACATCCCTGATTCCTTGTATAGCCTCTATTTCTATTGCAAAGCTGTATTTGTTGCTGCTGATAGCTCAATTCATTGTTGCCCGTGTTAGTTGGACGAATATGATAAGAAACATTACATATTACAAGTAGAAACTCTGGCGCTCCAAACAAGGCCATATCATTGAAAACATAAGAATAACCTTAGTGCCGTGAACATTGGTGGTTAAAATGGAGGTCTGCATGGTGGTTCAACTAATCAGTGGGGGCGGCTCAGGTGCTGTGCCCCCTGCACATAGCGCGGTGCAGGGGTGCCTCAGCACCCGCCACGTGGCCCACCAAATTCAAAATAATTCTGAAAAATTCAAAAAAATACTTTAAAAATCCGAAAAATTGTAAAATGTACTTCTTTAAGTATAAAAAGTATTTTTTTTTAAGTACTTAAATTTTTTTTGATTTATAATTTTATTAAAAAGTATTTTTTTAAGTACTTAAAAATACTTTTTAATAAAAGTATTTTTTTACAAAAAGTACATTTTACAATTTTTCGAATTTTTTAAAGTATTTTTTTGAATTTTTCGGAATTGTTTTGAATTTGGTGGGCCACGTGGCGGGTGCTGAGGCACCCCTGCACCGCGCTATGTGCAGGGGGCACAGCACCTGAGCCGCCCCCCTAATCAGTAGGCACCATTCCAGTCTTCCAGATCTAGTCATTGATAAAAATAAAACGTACTCTTACCAATTTTCCACTCCAAACTGACACATCCTTTTCAAGTGTATGTACAACGATACGTGTCAATTGCCTGTAAGTTTATGTCATCAAATTTTTTAAGTGACATGGAGAAGAAAAAAACATTGCCTACTATTTAACAGATAGACTTATAAACAACGTTTTACTGTCTATATTATTGTATAGACAACCCATTAATTATATAAGGCTATTATAGATAACTATATACATAAACTCTTTTATAAATTATTTTTACTTCTATCCGAAGAAAAATTAGAGACAGCTATGGTACCTGCCCTAGCATCCACAGCCATACAGTGCACGGTCCGGCTGCCGCGTAGCCAATACCCCGCCGCAAGTGCTCCCCGCTCCATCCCATCCGTCCGTTCCAAAACGAGTCGGCCGATCCGACGCATCCCGCGATCCTGTGTCGACCTCTCCCCACGTTCCGGCCACCCTCCCCATTCTATAAAAGCAGGCAAGGCTTCCACCGGAAGGAAGCGTCCGCCTCACTCCAATTCCAGACCAAAATAGTGGCAGACCCAGGATTTTACCAAAGGGTATACCTCACCAAAATTTTCATATGTAATTCGATAAAACCATTTGCCAATTCGGTAAATAATTGTAAAATTTGCACCGTAACTCGGTATACAGGCATTAAATAATATGATAAGTCCTAAATTCAAAGATTAAGTTGGAAACTTGCACAAATTACATGTTGTAAACGGGGACCCTGAATGGAGTCCGCACATGTCTAAATTATAGACGTCACTGCAATTGTCATCTAGCTAAAACTACCATACAATGCTTTTTCGTGTAAGTAGCATTAGGCGAAGGCAAAAATGGTAACATAAACAAACCTAAGGAGCGGAAAAAAGATTTCACCTCGATGGTCATGGGGGTGAAGACCAGAAGGTTGGACAAGTCCAAACCAAGGGCGGCCATAAGGAATCCAAGCTGGTAACGCTCAATGGTTGATGCTGTCTTCCATGGGTGGAGGTATGCAAATGCTGCTACTGATATGGCCGAACACACTGACATCAACATGATATGCAGGGCTGGGAACATCTTTCCCTGCAGACTCCCAAATTGGTGTCTCGGCAAATGCCTTCATAATTCATAAGATTTCACCAACACATGTCAATTGCTTTATACTAATTTCTGATAAAGGAATAATCAACCGTGTGCTTTATGGTTTCAGGTGGACTTGTCAGTTCTCACAAAAACAAAGTAATAATGTAGTATGTACCCTGTGTGTAATACAACATTGAAGGCACAACTGAACAATCCAGTGAAAGATGTTACTTTCTAAAATGCACATAATGTATAACTCTGAAAAATGCAACTTACACAATATGTAAATAACCCAACTTGCTTGCAAAGCACCATAGCATTGGCTATAATTTTCAGAAGTTGTACTAGAAAAATGGCAACCTAAGCCGTCACAGTATCTACAGGCTTAGAGATATGAGAAATCTAACATGAACGAGCTCTCTAGCTTCCGAATAAAGAATACTCCGATGTTTCCAACTTATAAATTGCGGGGTTCCTTCCCAGCAAATTATACATTGTCTCAAAGGACATGCTTTTATGGCTTTATGCTAGGAAACATACATATATGCAACATTTACTACAGTAAAATCCTAAAGTGAAGAAAGTGAGATGAATTGGTGAGGACCTTTGGGACTACGATTCTAGTGCCAAATCTCTACTGCTTGTCACAAACAAAATTGCAATTCGAGCATAGTGAAGACCTACTAAATGTAAGGGGAAGCGCCCAGTACAGTACTGCTCAAAATCTGAAATTATTTACAAGAGGGGAACGCCTACTAAATCAAACAGCAAAAGATACTGCAACTTTTATCGCAAGCAAGCGCAATAATAATCGAGGTAACAAAACCAAAATTCTCACTCAAACGAGGCTAAGAGGTTTAACCGAACGGGATCAAGTGGTTTTACTTGAACATCACGATGCCGCCGATGAAGGTGACCCAGAGAACGGCGCCCCAGGCGGTTGCGAAGCAGAGGATATGGGCCAGCCTCGCCACCGCGACGCCCGCGCCGGAGCGGCCGGAGCAGCCGAGGAGCGCGTCCGGCGCGAAGAGGACGCCGGCGGCGAGGAACGACACCGCCGTCAAGAACCGCACCGCCCACCCCATCGCGCTCGGGCTCATCGTGATGGCACGGTCATTGCTGCGGGGGGGGGGGGGGGGGGGGGGGGGCAAGGCGGCCGCGATGTCGCAGCGAGGGCCGAGGGGCAAGGGAGACGTGCGGACGCGCTGCAAGCCTGCAACGCTGCCTCCCGAATGCAGACGTGAGTCCACCAGACCAGAGTCACAGTTCGGCTGGGCAGGAGGGTGGCATATCCTGTGGTCTGCCCCTTACCAAAACCCCAATCCCAATCGATCCAAACCAAACCACCCTTCGCTTTCTATAGTTGTTCTCCATGGCGAGGGGAGGCCGATGGGGGCGGGGAGGCGGGAGCCACAACCAGCAGTTCACGGCCGGCATGAGCTACGTCGGCTCCAAGCTCAGGATGGAGTCCGGCATGAGTACGTGCGACTGGTACTAGCTCCGATCTGGTTCTTTTCCTTCGTGTTTTGGAGGTTTGTTCCTCGATCTCCTAGTGGATGTCTCTAATGGGTAATGGCGTGTGGTGTTGTTGCTCCTCGTCGTCGTGCTGTGCATCAGGTTCCGAGCAGAGGAGAAGATGAAGCGCGTCATCGGACTGCGACGGTAGCCGCCACATGCGTGGTGTTAGAAATAATCTTGAGTTAGAGTCCATATCGTAGTAGAGTTCGTTTTCGAATATAACTCAAGTTGAAATTGAGACCAACTTGAAGTTCGAATTGGAATATGAGTATGAGAGTTTTATCTCTATATATTAGGGGGACTTGTACCCAGTTTTGTATCCAAAGAAGAAAAGCAAGAAAGAGAAGGAGTAAATAAGAGAATAAAGAAATTCAGAAATTTCTTTCGTGTTCTCTCAGATTATTTGTGATGTGCGCGTTTTCTCCTGGGATCAAAGTTGTAACAAGTGGTATCAGAGTCTAGGCGGGGAACCGAGTCGCTAGAGAAATCGTCTTGGCGATTCCGATTTCAGCGCATCTCACGCGGCGCTCTCTAGGCACACGTCGCTCATCTTCACGCAGCTCTCCCGGGAAAAAGATGCTCGCGGCATGTCCTTCCATTCTCTCGGTCCAAGAGCAACTTCAAAGTAGCTTGAGATCTTGATCTGTGCTCAAGATCATGTCACGTACTCCGGGAAGTGGTGTCACCGGTGACGAGACATCATCCGATATGATGGCGAAGAAGAGTTCCGCTATCTCGCTGCATTATTCGATGCTCACGATGAGCAATTATGCAGTCTGAGCAATCAAGATGAAGGTGTACATAAAGGCTCAAGGAGTGTTGGACGTTGAGAAGATGTATTCGTCGTCCGAGCTCAATTAAGGTGAAAAGAAATCGGAACGTTGAGGAGATATGTCACCGTTCCATGTCAAAGTATGAGTTTAGTAAGTCGTAGTTGAGTCCGACTACCTCAATGTTTTAGAATCTTTGTATCTGGATGGACCCGTACTAGTTGAGTTGAGTTCCTATATGTAGCTTGCATGTAGAACGCTTCATGTGGAGGCGTGGCTGGTAGTTCATAATGTATTGAGACTAAAACTAGAGTGTGTCAAGTCAAGATTAAGGAGATTGTTAGAAATAATCTTGACTTAGAGTCCATGTCGTAGTAGAGTTCGTTTCCGAATATAACTCAAGTTGAAGTTGAGACCAACTTGAAGTCTGAATCGGAATAGGAGTAGGAGAGTTTTATCCCTATATATTGGGTGGACTTGTACCCGGTTTTGTATCCAAGGAAGAAAAGCAAGAAAGAGGGGGAACAAATAAGAGAATAAAGAAATTCAGAAATTTCTTCCGTGTTCTCTCAGATTATTTACGATGTACGCGTTTTCTCCTAGGATCAAAGTTGTAACAGGTGGGAACCCCCGCTTTCCTCTCCAATCTCCCCTCCCAAAATGGCCTTGCTTTTTTGCTAGGGTTTGGGTTTTGGCATTGGGCCTTGACGGGACATCGTGCGCGCGTGTGTGCGCATGCCTTTGTGGTTTGAGCATTCTGTGTGTGGGCGTTGTGGGAATGGTCAATGGTGGACGTGAATGTGTTTCGAGGCGGAGTCCTCATGTGTTTAGTTGGCGTAATCTGATAGTACTAGGTGTATTGCGATAAAAGAGGTTTCTTGGTTCTTATTTGTTGGTTTATATGTTATAATTACTATGCACGCACCTTGATGACACTACTCGTTGTGATATGTTGTTGCTTTGAGAGACGCCTTCCTTTTTGGAGTCAGTCGGTAGTGTTGCGTTGTGATTTTGGCAAGGTGCCAATTTTCCCCATTTCTTGAGGGCTTTGATGTTGTTTTATGTAATATCATCTTGTGTGGAAACATGAATTATGCTTCACCTTTTTCGGAAGTTCGTGCCTTACCGTGATTATTTTGAAAATTGCATATTGAAAATATGTTCAATCGTATGGATGGGGACGACGGTGATTTGAGTGACTCGGAGGAGATGGAGGGCTTTGGGTCACTCCATGCCGGACACAAATTTAGCTAATCCAGAATTCTCAGTGAATGTCACTGTACTATTCTTTGAATCAGTACATAGTGCTCACAGATACATCACTGAATTATTTTATGTAGGACATAATCCATACCATACAATAATATTATTACAACATCAGAGTTTAAATAGACCACATCAGGAAGTTTACAAGCCAACTAGGCCAATTGATTCATTACATAAAATATAGAAGTGTATCGGAAGCAAAAAGGGAAGGCACATCTTGCCACAGGCAAGCGACTGAGGAAGGTTTGTGTGCAACCGATATTAATAAGAGACTTAGATAATATTGATGCACGTGAACACTATTATTCACTAATATACTCTTCCCCATATTATTCACCATCAGCTCCTGCAACATGATAGTACTCGTAGTGCCCTTAGTCCACAGGCTCTAAGGGATTTTGTGAGCAAGAGTGGGCACAAACAACAAAGCTCTGTGAGACAACACACAGAATATCATATTTACATATAAGGTTTAACAAGGATGGCTCGAGTTTTTTTATTTGCTAAAGGCAATATTTGTAAATTACCGATAAATAAAAAGTCTTAAGACCTAGCATTTTAACCAAACTATATTTTATTAAAGAGTGAAAGTGTGCAATATTAATAACAGTATAAGTTTCATCCACCTGTTACATGGTTCCATTTATCATATGCTAGTTTTTGATTACTATGGTTACATCCACCTAATTATCAGCGCTAGGTTACATTCACCCAGTGGAAACCAAATTCATGGTTACATTCACCTGACGAGTTTTCATCCCACTCACAAATGTGTTTGAAATAGAAACTAAATTGAGTAAATTTTCATGCTTGCCCTTGACCGTGGACATGGTGGCGGCACCACAGGGAGCATGGCACCATGCAACTCAAAGCTCTAGGATTCGATTCCTCGCTATGGGAGAGACTAGGAGTGATGAAAAACTCACACGAAGTGGCGGTAAAGCTCATGGAAGAGCGCAGACGGCTGTCGATGATGAACCAATGCGGCGGACAGGAGGCTGACACGAGCAGCTCACCGGGTGAAAGCATCTAGGCCCTAAAAATGGTTTTGATAATTAATGATATTATGTGAATATATGACTAACATGTTTACTGAGTGTTTGAAAGGTTTAGTTCCAATGATGATTGTGAGATGCATGCTAAGAGTCAATATGAAGATCAATATGGCTCAAGACAAAGGTATAAATAGTGTAGGATCGCTTTTGATTTTACCAGTTATAGGAGAAATGGTGGAAGACAGAATTATATAATAAATCCCATACTATTAAGAGGGATCATAGTTAGTAACTTGATAGCATGTTCCTGTGCCAATGGATCAATTTAGGATGATAGCATGTTCCTGTGCCAATGGATCAATTTAGGATCATGCATGCACTTAAAACTGAAATTGATAGTCAAAATGTGCACTGTCAGGAATATCGGAAGTACCAGAGTGTAAACGGTAGTACTTCCGCTTTCTGGAAGTTCCAACAAAATGAGTGATACATTTTTTCCAGAGAGCACCCATGGAAGCACATTTGTATCTTTGGAAAACAGAAGCACCGAAGTTTTAATGGCGGAACTACTGCATAGCGGAAGTAACGCAATTCTTAAAACTACCAAAACACGAAAGCTCCAAAAATCCGGGTGGTACGTTTTTTCCAGAGAGCACCAACTTCTGGCCTCAAAGCAAATGGAAGTACCGCATCGAAATTTTGGAACTTTCAACGATCGGAACTACTGCGATTACAACAGCGGTACCGCACTGAATTTCAACGGCTAGTTCTGACGCTCTGTTATAGTTGTTACTATCGCATCAGAACAGGTGCAGTAATATCGGCCAATGAATGGCGGTACTTCTGCTCACCTTGATTTTTTAGGGATTGCCTTGTAACGACTAGATTTGGTTGGTGGGGGTATAAATACTCCTCCACCTTCTCAAGGACATAGTTAGACACTTCATCGTAACATCCTTAAGCATAGAGCATTCCCTCTACACCTCAATTACTTTCATTTCATTCATTTGAGGTAGTTCAGCCAACATCAAGTGCATTCATCTAGATTGATTCTTTAGCACTTGATCACTATCAAGCGAAGCCTTGGTTTATTACTCTTGGTGTTTACTGGCACCTAGACGGCTTGGCGGGAGATTGCGTAGTGACCTCTTCAAGAAGATTGTGAAGAGCCCCGACGTCGACTTGTGAGTAATTTGGTGTCCACCATCTCTGGAGCGGAGGAAGGACAACTGCTAGTGGATTGAGAAGTTGAGGCTTAATTCGTGGAGCTAGTCCAAGTCGTTTAGGCTTTCCTCAATGTGGACTAGTGAAGACCGACAAGTCTTCAATACCATGAGAAAAACTTCTCTGAGTCATCCTATGGTTATTTCTTTACCTCTACAATCCACACTTATATTTCTAGCTTTATGATTGCTAAAATTGTCTTATTTATTAGTTCTAGAGATATATTTGTAGAGACCAGTGCTTGTGGTGCCTTAGGTATACTAGAATTGTGTAGGTTTAAATTGCATTGAAATTTTGCCTAGTCATTTTTTTATGGTAATTAGTTTTAGTATGCAAGAATTTTTAGAACCTTCTATTCACTCACCTCTAGTCGGTTATTCTTGATCCTACTAGTGGTATCGGAGCTTGCTCTCTTGTTGATTTAGACTTAATCGTTTAGAGACAAAAGGATGGCTAGTGAGAGGATTGCTATAGGGAAGGCATCTCTTTTCGATGGCTTTAATTATTCTTATTGAAAAATTAGAATGTCTTTTTATCTTAAGGACATGAGTCTGAGCATTTGAAAAATTGTAAATGAGGGTTACGTCATGCCTTTTGATCTACTACATCCAACAGAACAAGATGGGCGTAACGCTCATTTAGATGCTTACGCAATGAATGCTCTATTTGGCGTTTCAAGCATGGATGAGTTCAATAAAGTGAGTAATTTAGAAACCGCTCATGATATTTTTACCACCATCTCAGAAATCCATGAGGAAACATCCACGGTTAAAGAAGCCAAATTGCATAGGCTTCGGATCAAATATGAGACATTCACAATGTTGCCTCATGAGAACATAAATAAAATGTATTCTCATCTCAACAATATTGTGAATGAGCTCAAGGGCCTTGGCACGTCACTAAAAGATGTTAATATTATAAGAAAGATGCTTAGGGCATTGTCGGAGAAGTACGAGACATCGGTGACACTTTCTTAACGACCGTTGCTATGAGTGCGATGAGAAGGTGCATATTGCTTTGTTGTTGTTTTTAGATGATTTGATGGTGACATGCATGGACGGGAATAGCCATTTTATCCCACATGCAAACAGTAATTCACAGATCACCTTTAGTCGACATATTCGGACCTTAACAGCATGTTTTGGTAGCTAGCATTAAAAATTGTGTCTTGTTGGAAATGCCCCATATGTTGGATTATGCCTCTCTTTTGATAGTTGGTAATCGGGTATAGTTGCCTCAATGTTCACCAGTAAGCATGTGTACTTATCGTGTCGTTGAGTGGAATAGAGGTGTTGTTACCGGATTCTAGCAGCAATAGTTGTAAATGGTATATGCTAGGGTAGTGGTATCATTCCAGGCTCCGAAGTTGGGCCAGGGTGTTACAATTTGGCATTGATGCTAGATATCCTAATATGCTTACTGAAGGTATGAATACTGAGAACAAATACCAACAAATAAAAGCTTCCAATGGAATCACGTGATCATCTTTGGGACATAAATTGTGAGAGAACTCCAGGAATAGCAGATTTCTGGTAATTGGACTCCAAACAAAACTATCCGGTACATTCGAATGATGTGGAAAATTAGAAAGGGACTTAGAAGAAGAAGATCTTCAGCTGTCAGTGGTTGGGGTGGATGGATCCCCTGTTCAATCGATGGAGGCAGCGGCGACTAGGTAGGCGGAGGACTTCGTTTCGGGGTTCTGTTGGGGGGTTGCAAGTGTTTTGACCGTGGGCTCATCATGACCTTCATGTCCACAGCCGGGCTCGGCGTCTGCAACGTGGTGGCGATGGTGAAGGCCACACTACCCAGGTTCTTCCTGGAGGACCTCTGGGACAACGCGTTCCAGGCCTTCGTGCATCATGCTTGCGAGAAGTACATCACGACGCGTCTGCCGAGGGTCATGGTGGAGCCGTTTGTTAGGGAGTACACCGGGCGACCAAAGCTTGGGAGCTCTGGTGGCCGTTCTTGGGCGCAATCTATCATAGACGTCGAGCTATGCTCTGGCATCACCGGCAAAAAGGTAAAAATTAATCTTATGCGACTTGTTTTGTTTACAATTTTATCCCTTTCAAGATTTTATTGCTAACAACGTGGGCGTTATATAACTAAATACTAATAAATCTGAACCATTGGATCGTAAAGATTGGACGGCTCATATTCATTTTACTGCTGTTTTTTATAGAAAAATTCTGCGTTTGTTGCCTCATTGTTATAGTGTTCTTAGTTCTCACCCTACGTAATGTCCATTTATAGGTTCTTTTGTGTTCTTAGTTCTCACCCTACGTAATGTCCATTTATAGGTTCTTTTGTGTATGCATTTTCTCATATCACTTTGTGAACCTCCATATATTTTATTACTTCTGTTTCCATTACATAATGTAACCATGTGCTGTGCAAATTTGATTTTATGAATCCCATGTAAATGGATGGTGAATAAACTTGTGAATGATACCTTTTATTGTTATATTAATCACAGTGCCTTGTCCATATACACCTGCAAAGTGGTTCTGTGTGATTTATGCTTCTAGTATTGCATCTGATATGCATGTGTTGTGAATTACTTATGTAAAAGGTTCCCTTTGAGCTGTAAATATTTTGTGAAATGTTGCTTTGCATATGTTGAAATTGTAACTGTACGATTCTATGATGCATTTGTAGAGCTTTTGTGCCTCACGTTTTGTTGTGATAGTCTGGCAGAGGTGTCAATGATCTGACTAAATTGCTTGTTTGTAAAACTCTTGGCAGGTATGACACCTTTGGCTTGTGCGGTAGCGCATGATAAAGCGATTGATATGAGGTATTTTCTTGACAAAGGAGCTGATCTGAATAAGCAAGACAACATATGCTTTACTTCTCTGCCCTATGCTACAAAAGAAGTCAAGACTGTTAGACTTTAAACCTACTGTTGGTTTCCGTAGTCATGTACCATGTTTGACCTGTTTTGAGGTGTATTCATTGCAAAATTGTTCCAAAACTGTTTTTCGCTCTTTCCAAATCATCCAAGAAATGAGCAAGAACAAACTATCCATTCCTTTTCTAAAACCCTTAGGTGTGTTTTGCCGTTTGCGGGCCGCAAGCTAGTGATCACTCAGGCTGCCGCTGCTGTTGAAGAACCCGGTGGGGAAGCAATGAAGCCATTCGAACATTCTGAACCAAACGATCTTAGCCGAAATACAATGCAACAACAGATGGTCAATTGTTTCTGCTTCTTGGTCACAGAGTAAACAAACTTTCGGTGCCTGAATATTATGCTTGCGTAGACGGGAGAAGGTCCAGCATCTCCGGTGCAAGGCGAGCCAAACAAAAAATTTTACTTTCATTGGTGCCCAGATTTTCCACAACTGTTTCGCGCAGGGGAAGAGAGTTGCGCCATTGAAAAGGGTCAAATAAGCTGAGCTAACTGAGTAGAGTTCGTTTGATGCCTAACGCCAAATGACAACTTCTTCTTGTTCAGGCTGAAGCTGAATGCCGGCGAGCATGTCAGTTAGCCAAATAACGTCCACAATGGAGTGCAAGCAAAATGGGGGAGCTAAAGCTAAGTCCTTGATCCCAGAATAATTTTTTTAGATAAAGGATATAAAATCCGGCCTCTATATCCACGCGGGATATACATAGCCAAAAGATACACTAGCTCTTAGGCTCAAATCCTCAAAACTGAGGAGCTAAAAACAACAAAAAAGATCTCTTAAGGACTATGAAAAAAGCTAGAAAGACTAAGCTTCAGAACTTCTTCTCCGTCCTTGCTCTCAAACAAGCCCCTATCCCCAACCGACTGCGCCATCCAAACTTCGGTCTACTTTGCGTGGAGAAGGACCTCCGAGGCGACGCCTCCAAGTAGGCGACTAGGATCGTCGACGCCGCCCGCCTCACCGAGGCAAGGCTTTCACCCGGATATCAACATACATGAGGGCTATGGAGTGCCATGACAACTCCTTCAGGAAGGAAAATGGCGCCCGAAGGCGTCGTCGTTGACGAAACCGGTAAGAACACCGGTAAGGCTTTCGCCACCACTTCCACAGCACCCCACATACTACCCACACACAAAAAAGACCGCCACCAACACACCGGGTTCCTGCACGCCTCAAGGCCATGGCAAAAGCCACCCATGAACTCTACAAAGAGCCGCTTCCTGCAATGCTCGCCTTCGAAGAAACCACTACTAGGCGCCTACGCGCTACCACTGAGCAGATCTAAGAGCACGAACCACGGAACAATCCTAAATCAATCACAATGCGACAACGTCGCGCCATGGCCTCCTGCTCGAGCTAACGCCGCACCATGGCTCGAGGACTAAACACTGCAGCGCCTGCCTCCCAGCACCAAAGCCAGCTTCGCCTACTCCGGCCGCCGCGGGATGCCTGAGGAACCCAACAGTCGAACCTCCTGCCGCACGACAAGACAAGCACTGAAACGTCACAGCAGAGGAAGCCGCCGCTGACAAGGCGACCCACCGGCGACGCCGCAGCCAATCGAAGACACGCCCGCTGCCGCTCAGCCATCCCCACAGGCGACGCCGCACCGGCACCAACGGAGCCGCCCGAAGCCACCGCCGACCATCCGGCTGCACCCGCCGGCAACGGGCACCGAGCCTACGCCTTGCCGCCGTGGCGACCCGAAGCCGCCCGGCCAACCCAACCCACCTGCGCCGCCGCGCCCAATGCCGCCCACTGGCCGCCTCCGCTCGGCCTAACCCTCCAAGGGCGCCAACACGCACGAACCCCGCTGCCAAGGAGCGCTCCGGCGACGGCGAGGAGGCGGGATCCGGGAAAGCCGCCGCAGCGGGAGCGGTCGGCGCTCCAGGCGTTCCTCGCCGGCACGCCGCACGAGCGGGTGCTGGGTTGGAACGCATCCACACCGGCCTGCGCTTGGCTCGGCTTCACCTGCGACGCGGCCAACGCCACCGTCGACGCGCTCCGCCTCCCGGGCGTTGGCCTCATCGGCCGCGTGCCGCAGGCCATGCTCGGTAGCCTCCGCGGCCTCCAGATCCTCTCCCTGTGCTGAACCGCCTCTTCGGCCCCATCCCGCCAGATCCGGCCACCAGGCCGCCGGATCCGCCGCCGGCAAGGGGAGCCGCTGCCAGGGAGCGCTCCGGCGACGGCGAAGAGGCGGGATCCGGGAAAGCGGGGGTGCTGCTCTCTGCTGACTGAGGGGAGTGGCCCGAGAGGGGGGAAAAAGTCCCGCCGCCGCCCTCCTTGCGGCCACCGGCGACCGGTGGCGCGCTCCGGCGACGGCGAGAAGGCGAGATTCCGGACGGGGGGTGGGAGGAGAAGGGACGGGGGGTGGGAGGAGAAGGGACCGATCCCAGAATAATTTAGCAGCATTTCAGAAACCAAGCTTCTGTGGCGTCAGGAGACCTTGACCCTCTCCCAAAGAGACGGTAGAAGTGTTCTGATGCTTTGTCCATGGAGCCAAGCGTCCATGCAAAACATCGTTGTAGCGCCATTTCCCAAATGTATAATTGTGGATGTACTGAAGGGATCTCGTATGTCCTTGTATAGAGGATCCCGAAGTCCATGCCACAGCCGCCTTGGTTTTGTCCACGATAACCACTCCCAGCGATGTCGATAAGCCATCCTTGCCAATTTGAGATTAGGAGCACCTAACCCAGGGACGGACCTACCCTTCGGGCGAGGCCGGGTGGCCACCCGAGCTCCTCGCCGGCCGGAACCCCCCCGGCGGCGGAAGCACAGCCCCCCCGGTCATACACTCATGACTCATCACACAAGGCCCAAGTCCATGTCCATTAGTCCAAGGCTCCAAGCAACACCCAAATACCACACACGGCCCGAGCCCAACAAAGCAAGAGAAGAGATATATTGATATACTGTCTAGCGTCTAGCAGAGAACACACGGGCCAACACAAGTCCAAGAGGCGCTAACCCTAGATCCCGAGCGGGCGAGCGGCAGAGGCGGAGGACGGCGCGGCGGCGGCACCCAGCGGCCCAGGCGAAGTTGTAGGAGGACGGCGCGGTGGCGCGGCGCGGCGGCGCCCAGGCCAGGCGGCTAGGGGAGGCCGGGAGCCCGGGAGGTGGTGGCCGGGGTCCGGGGAGTGCGGGAGGCAGGGAGCCTGGGTCGGGAGGCAGGAGGCGCGAGGCGGGAGCGGGAGGCGGGGAGCCCGGGCCGGGAGGCGCGAGGCGCGAGACGGGAAGGCGTAGCAGTCGGCTGATGGGCTGAGGCCGGGAGATTTGAGGAGCGGGCGTCGGCGCCTCGGCGGATTTGTGCTGACTGCCGAGGAGGCGATTAGGCGAGGAAGCAGTCGGCTTCGGCTCCTCATCGGTTGAGGGCTTGAGGCCTGAGTGGCTGTCTGCATTTCTATAGTTTCTATTTTATAAAGGTACAATAAATTCTATTTATTCTAGATTTCAGATTTGTGTATTAGTTTTGATAGCTTGTAAAAATTTTATGTAGATTGTAGAATATGTAAACTAGCTTGTCAAAATGAGGGTACTTATATTTTTACCTCTCCAGAAACAGTGATCTGAGGCTTGTTCAAATTCAAAATGAATAGAAAAGATTTGAATAGCTATTTTAGCAAATTGTCAAGTAGAAGTACCAAGGAAAGCGGAACGGTGGCCGCACATGTACAATCTCAACTTGAAGTCCAATCGAACCAAGTCCAAGCACAACAACGACCACAAGAACAAGAGACTGTAGCTGAACAACTGCAACAAATGGATGAAGGTATTAAGGAATTCAACCCGGATCACATCATTGCTGATCCGGGACTTCGTATACCGCTTGATGATTTTAATCTCGACATTAGAGATCAAGTGAGGAGGGCTTATTTGTTGAAGGGCCCTACTCAACCAATTGGTCATAATTACCCTCGTAAAACATATGGAAAGGATCTTAGAGCCTTTCGTGAAGCATGGTTCAAAAAGCACGATTGGTTGGAATATAGTGTAGCGAAAGCACGATTTCATCAAGAAACTAGCTTGGCAAGACCTGGAGACACTAGATGGGGTTCTCATTATGCAACTTTAATCCGTATTGAGACCATGTGGGATGCAGTAACAGATGTGCTAGGCATTGTGCATGAAGATGGGCGTAATCCATCTAAGGCAGCAGGTTTGTTGCATATAATGGAGACTTTTAATTTTGTGTTCATATTAAAGATGATGTTGAAAGTGCTTCGCATTACAAATGAGTTATCTCTTGTATTGCAAAGGAAGGATCAAAATATTGTTCTGGCCATGTCATTGCTTGTTGATGTCAAAACACGGTTGACCAACCTGAGAAACCATGGCTGGGAGCCAATATTTACAGAAGTTAAAAAATTTTGTGATGAAAATAAGATTCTAGTGCCAAATATGGATGAAGCGATTCCAAGATGGGGCCGATCAAGGAGGGGTGGGATCACAATCACTCAAGACCATCATTATCGTGTTGATACTTTCTTTGCTGCCATTGATGCTATTACCACTGAGATGGATCATCGCTTCAATGAGGTATCTTCGGAGTTACTTGTATGTTTTTCTTGTCTTGATCCAAGAGACTCCTTTTCAAAGTTCAATGTGGATAATATTGCTCGACTTGCGGATATCTATGACGAAGATGTCTCTATTTCTGATCGTGCAGCTATCAAGGATCAACTTGAAACCTTCATTCTTCATGTGCGAAGAATTGATGATTTTGTTACTTGTCATGATCTTGGAAGTCTGGCCGTGAAGTTGGTTGAAACTGAAAGGCATATTGCATTTCCATTGGTCTACCGCCTCATCAAGTTAGCATTGCTACTACCGGTGGCGACAGCATCGGTTGAAAGAGCCTTCTCGGCTATGAATATTATCAAGACCAATTTGCGTAATAAGATGTCCGATGATTGGCTTAATGACTTGATGGTGTGCTATATCGAGCGAGAGATATGCAAAGGACTTGATCGTGAAAAAAATCAAGAAACGATTTCAAGACATGAAAACTCGAAGAATGAAAATGCCTCGTTCTCCTAGACGTACTTAGTTATTTACTGATATATTTTTTGTCTTCTTTTTTATTGCATCTTTTATATTGCATCTTTTATATTCTATTATCGAATTGTGACACTACTGATTTATCTATTTTTCACAATTGACAGGTTGTTTCTTTTACAACTTATCTACAATTGTGGATTAAGCTTCATTAGTGATGTATTTTTCATTGTCCTTCTGTTATCCACATATGTTAACATGCGAATTGTAGTTGTTGTTTCTATTTCGTATCACATACTTTTATTAGTGTGTTTGCAACATAGTTTGATCATGGATTGTTTTATTTTTGGGTACTACTGTTTATTTCACGCTTCCGACTTTAGCCTACCTAGTTTTTTTCCTGGGTCCGCCACTGTGACTTCGCCCTACCTACAATTTTTTCCTGGGTCTGCCACTTCTTTGTAAGAATGTATCCCGGATATTGTTCTCTAGCAATCGGTAGCCAAAGCCAAACGGAAGAAACACCACGCCGTGTCACTTCTCCTTTCAGTGTAATAGTCAATGCTGAACTAAGAAACTTACTGAAAAAACAACTACGGGGTTTTTCAAACATTTTGATTGATGATATGCTGGTAGGCCTGGGCGTTCGGGTTACCCGAATTTTTTGGGTCGGGTAGTTCGGGTAATTCGAAATTTGGGTAATGAAAACTGCTACCCGATATTAGCCCCAAAAAACACTACCCGCAATTTCGGGTACCCGATAATTCGGGTTCGGGTTCGGTTATACCCGATATACCCGAATTTACAGAAAACCAGCTAATTTCCCGACAATTCGGGTAATTTACAGACAATTCGGGTAATTTACAGACAATTTCCCGACAATTCGGGTAATTTACAGACAATTCGGGTAATTCGGGTACCGGGGGATATTACCCGAACTACCCAAACTAATTTCGGGTAATCAGAATCGCTATCCGAATTTGGGAACGGGTACCTCGGGTTCGGGTATTTCGGGTTCGGGTCCGGGTAATTCGGGTATGGGTAGCGGGTAGCGGGTATTTTGCCCAGGCCTATATGCTGGTTGCGCAGTCGTTTGCCATTCTTGTGTTCAAACACAACAGACTCTGCTAATTGCAAATTCTTGAGCGTTTTGTTTGATATCGATGAAATGGAGTCTATGAATTGGCGTTGCACCATCTTTGAATATCCCATCAAAGGAGTAAAAAAGGAAATAAGTCTACTTTTTAACCCTAAACTATAGAGGTGATCCGAAAATCAATCTCGAACTCCAAAACCGTCTGAACGGTAACCCAGAACTACCGATGCCGGTCAAGTTACCCCCTTGCACGAGACCACTCTCGTTTTGGGCTGACTTGGCAGCCATGTGTCTTCTCGCTGGCAAAGATGTGCACGCTGGCATAGATGTTCCCCCTCGCTGGCAAAGATGTGTCTCTCTTATGGTATAACTGAACGTCATGTGTCTTGTTCCCCATTCGTGCGGCATCCTCTCCCAAATCCTTAGCTTGCCGCAACAAGCTCTCACGGTGGACAGCAACCGAGGAGCTGGTTCCCACTTGTGCAGGCATGGGGAGCTGAAGGAGGAGGCCGAATCGACGCGAAAAGAGGTAGGTGCTCGAATTTGATAATCCTCCTTCTCGAATCTGGCTTTGGAATGGATTTGTGTAACTTGGTGAGGGTGTGCATTGAGTTTTTAGGTGCTGTAGAGCCCTTAATTTAAGGAAATCATAGATGTTGTTCTTGTTTAGTGTAGTTCCACATGGCAGTGGGACTGATCCTTTTTCATCTCACTTGCTTGTAGGGTTGCGGTAGAGTAGAGTAATAGATTCTTAGGACAAGCTAGCTATAAGATTTCACTATGGTGGGGAGTTCTTCAACAATGGCAAGACGTTGCACTACCTCGGTGGTTTAGAGGAAATGTTGTACCTTGAGCACGACAAGATTTGTTTGCCTGAGATTTTTGGATATTTGGGTGATCACTATGAGGTTGTGGACATGATCTTGCTTCATTGGCTATTTCTTGGCAAAGATCTGGTGAATAAGCTGAGGGTTTTGCTAGATGGCAAGGTTTGTCATTACATGTCTGACTGTACCACCGATGGTGGTGTTGCTAACATCTATGTGGAGGTCGCCACAGTGGCTGGTGAGTTAGATGAGGAGGAAGGCAGTGAGAACGATGAGGAGGAAGGCGGTGATTCTGAGGAGGAGATGGAAGCACTGAGTGAAAGGAAAGATGATGATGAAGAGCAAGAGCTAGTACATGTCCCAACCTCTCATGTGGTGAGCCCAAAGGACGTGTATGTTATCTCATTATCTCCCGAGGAAAGACAACTCTACCCCTCGTGTGAAACTTAACCCAACCATATTTTTATGAAAACTCTACCCCTCATGTGAAATCACCAAGGATTGTCCATAACCGGGGACGCAACTATTTGAGTAGTTTTACACTCTGTAGAGGTTGCACAAATGTACCCACACGATGTGATTATCCACACATTAAACAAAATCACAACAAGTCTTTTACAATGCTCAATTTCAACTTGATCTCGCCCGCTAAGGTTTCACCGTCGAGTAGGTTAACTACCTAGTCGATAATTACCCCCCCTCTTGCGCCAATAAAACATCAGTGGCGAAATCATAGTCGATTTCATACTAGACATGTGGTTTACATGATCTCGCCCGCTAAGGTTTTACAAATTATTATGTTAGGTCTATTTCATACTAGACATGTGGTTTACATGATAAAGCTCAGATCAATGGCGCACAAAGTTGAGTCCTTAGACATGACCCAGGTGAAACATCCACATCCTGAAGTGCTAATTTTATTGCATGATCATTCGCCCAAGTGAAAACCATTTTGTATAACCACCACCCATGACACTACCCATGCCAGGGTGCACAAATTTATAACTGTGGTTGACCAACATGATTCAGTATCTCATTAAGTCAAAAATTAATTAATTAACATATGATGATGAATCCAACGAGACTATAAGTATGGCTAAGCATACTAAATGTATAACCCATGTGACAATTAGTATTTCATCACTAGATAAATTCCCATCCTAGGGTGACAATAAAATCATGGCATTCAAATTATCAAGTGAGGGATTGAATCAAATTGGACAATAACTACCAGATATAAGGGTTTGTAGTAAAATAGCAAAGCATGATAATAAGACAAAAATAAATAAATAATAAATTTGAAACTAGGTTCAACATGATCAAAGGACACGTCTTGCCTTGGCCTTACTCAATTAATGACTCTTGATCTTCAAATCTTGCTTCAGCTCCTTCGAAGATGTGATCTAATGAGAGAGAAAATGAATGAGGTACAAATAAAATAAAAAAATCCAAATGAACTCCAAAAACTTCAAAACTAGGACCAAAAGATAGAGCCTAATTTTAGATGAATTTAGGAAAAAGAAACGGTTCAATCAGAGCTAGGACGGAGAAGACTACGCTCTTGGAAAATTAAACCTAAAAGAAAATACTGGAAATTTAAAAATTCTACTGTGCTGTGGACCCGGTGCATGGAAAGGCTAGTCTACGGTGAACTTGGTGTATGGAACAGTGCACCATGCATGATTTAGATGACGTGGCGACTAGGGCTGACGTGGCAGACACGCGGCTGACAGGTGGCAGGGTAGGGCTGACATGGCTGGATGACATGTGGCAGATGATGTAGCTGACGTGGCATACGCTTGTGTGGGAGCTGAGGTGGCAATGCTAACTCGACGTGTCTAGACTCTGTGCGGCTGACAAATGGGCACCATGCGTCAGTGAGACAGCGCACGGTGAACTGGGTCCACAGAGAAGATGAGTCATTGGTTAGGCCCTCGAACTGAGGTGACACTTCGGCGGACGAACAACGCGGGACGGGCGGCTGAGGGGCAGCGGACGACTGGCTGGTGGCACGCAGCAGCGGTAGAGAGAAGACGTGGTGCAGTGGAGATGCTCACCAGCGGGGAGACGGCGACCGGAGACGGGTGAACACGGCAGAGCGGCGACGACGGTGAAGATGACAAGAACAGTGACAGCGCACGGGCGAAGGCGATGAGGCTCGGAGGTTGCGGAAAATGAGGGATGGCGCTCGGCTATTTATACCTAGACCTCGAAAAGTCCACGGTGGGCCTGGACGCCTAGGTGGTCTCCGAGGCAGCTATGGTGGTGGACGAAGTCTGTGAGGACGACGACGCACGCGGTGACAGGCGGACGACCTAGATGCAAGGGCGCGGGCAAAGAGAGACGGCCGATGATTGACACGTGGCACCCATCAGCAGAGAAGGCGACGGCCGAATGCGCGACACGCGTCGAGCGCAGGGCGAAGCGCGCTAGGCCAACGGGGAAATGGGCTGAAGGGAATGGGCTTTGGCCCATTAGGCCTTTTTGGGTTTTGGGGGATTTTATTATTTTAGAAATTCAAATAAATTCTTTTGAGCTCTAGAGAATAGCAAATGAACCCGAAAAAATCTCAAAAAAATCAAGAAAATTACTTGAAGTACAAGGAATCCAAATAAAATATCTCTAGCAAATTTTTAAGTTTAATTTAGTCATGTTAAATCCTTTTAATTCATAAAAATTTATTTTAAGCTTTAGTTAATTCCAAAAAATCCTAATGGTTATTTTTATTTTAAAAAGCTTTAAAAATGCTATGAAAATCAGGATGTTAACCTCACCTGGATTAATCAAACTTTTTTCTCGGCTGCCTTTAAATATTCTGGGCCAAAGACATGACCTTCCCATGTTTCTTTCCAATTGAGAGGGGTTCTACATTTTCTGCCATATAAAGCTTCAAACGGTGACCTTTCCAAACTGGCCTAGTAACTGTTGTTGTAAGAGAACTCCGCAAAAGGCAAACAACGGTCCCACTTGGCTCCATGATCTAACACACAAGCTCTTATCATATCTTCAAGAATCTGATTCACCATCAGTCTGAGGATGATACGCTATGCTAAAATTGAGATGTGTACCCATTGCTTCATGGAAACTTCTCCAAAATCGGGAGGTAAATTGCGATCCACAATCTGAAACTATTTTCTTAGGCACTCCAAGGAGACTCACAATCCTTGACATGTATAGCTCTGCAAACCTGTCACTTGCATAGGTTGTCTTGACTAGAATAAAATGAGCGACCTTTGTCAAATGATCCACAATTACCCATGTTGAATCAAAACCATCTTTGGTCTTAGGTAATCCTGTAATAAAGTCCATGCCAACTTCTCATTTCCACGGTTGTAGCAAACATGCTGGTCTCTAATGCTCAACTCACTCTTGACACACATCACAAAGTGCAACATACTCTGCTATCTCACGCTTCATACTTGGCCACCAACATTTGTCTTTGATATCCTAATACATCTTGGTACTACCCGAATAAATCGAGTATAATGACTCATGAGCCTCCTTGAGCAACAACTCCTTTAACTCCTTTTTATTTAGCACACATAAGCATTCCTTTGGCCTTTTCGGGGTGATAATGAATTCCAACATTGTAGTCTTTTATCAACTCCAACCACCTTTTTTTGCCTAAGATTAAGATTGGCTTGAGCAAAAATATACTTCAAACTCTTGTGATACGTGTGGATTTCACAACGATTACCATGAGATAATAACGCCAAATTTTTAGATCATGCACTACGGCTGCTAACTCCAAATCATGCGTAGTATAATTCTCTTCATGTGGCCTTAACTGGTGCGAAGCATAAGCTACCACTCTTTTGTCTTGCATCAACACACATCCTAAGCCTTTGCGAGAAGCATCACAATAGATCTTAAAATCTTTGTTAATGTCGGGCAATACTAGCACTGGGGCTTTAGTCAAACATTCCTTTAGCTTCTGAAAACTCTTCTCGCACTCTGGCATCCAAACGAACTTCTTTTCTTTCTTTAGTAATTGTGTAAGCGGCCTTGCTATGCTAGAAAATCTTTCAATGAAGCGACGGTATTAACCAGCCATTCCAAGGAAACTTCTGACTTGCGTCATTGACGACGGTGCCTTCCATTCAAGCACATCCTTCACTATTCTGGGGTCAACTGCAACTCCCCTTGCTGACATGACGTGGCCTAGGAAAGTGACTTGTTCATCCAGAATTCACATTTGCTGAACTTGGACATTTGCTGAAGTGGCATAGGAAATGGAACTTACTGCCTGGCCAACTTCACACATCAAACATTGGAGAGTAAGCGACAGAGAGAGAAGGGTGACCAGAATGCGCGAGGAGATGGCGAAAGTGGAGGGGTGGGTGGTTGTAGCCTGAGAGAGAGAGAGAGGAGGAGAGACGAATGGTCCAGATCAAATCGGATGGCTGTAGAGAGGGGAGAGGAGAATGCACCGGCGACCACCAACTCCTCTTTATATAATAGTAGAGATAGAGATATATTTGGAGAAGGTTATAAACTATAATGCTGTGAATCATTATTGGCTGCAAAAATGTACTGGTATCGGTTTCATATGTTTAGTCTGGAGAAGTTTCGATCAAGATTACGACTGTAACTACTTGAGCTCTATCATTTAGCCAATCCCTAGAGAAGATATAGCACATAATATAGGTTTTACTGTTCAAAAAAATTGAAAAGTTTTGTGGATGCCCCTGACACTGTGCAGATCATTAGATAAATGTTTTAGAATTTTATCCGTTTTCCATTTTTCTGGAAAAATCTTGAAAGGCTACAGTTTTCATTTAAAAGCACTATTTGATTTCAAAATTTTTTGTATCATGCTCAAAAATACTTAAATATTTATTTTCAGCGCCCTGAATATATTTGTGAGCTTTTGAAATGATTTATAAGATAAATTTTCTCATGCCAACTTTTGATCATCTTTTTAGATTTGATTTTTGAATTCATATTAAGTTGCATCTAATACACATTTGGTTTTTGAAATCTACTTTTTCAAGGAAGCTCCAAATAAAGCCAAGAAAATAACATACATAGAAAAAGTTTTAAGTTTGTCTCATTTTTGCATTCCTTAATATTACATATGAACTTAACGATCAGTCCTCGCCTGTCCAGGCCACACATTCCTTAATACTAGTAGTGTGCCCGTGCTAACGCTACGGTAAAATACAAAACAAGATAAAATTTGTAAAAAATAAAATGAACAATCAGATTCATTAAGATTCACGTCTCATATATTGTATAACCAAATATTTTGTCACATAATGAATGTCACATAACGACTGATCCTTTGAGGAGGCGACAACATCATTGGACTCACCCACCGACGACTTTCTCCATCCCCACATTGTTTAAACTTGAGGCTACAAAGAAAACAAACAGTTTTGCCACATAAAGAAATATGAAACACAGTAAGGAAATAGGTGTTTGTGGACTATTTACTTACCACATCACCATGCTAGGACGTCTTTATACACAATATTTTTGGCCAAAATTCTTGTCGTTTGTCTTGATACACCCCTTGATAGCGCGACATAAAGCTGTCCATGTAAGAAAACAGGCTCTGGAAGGTAGATGCCAACATTTGAGATGGTTTGGCTCTGCGCTCTGTTTATGGTCATTGCAAAACTCAGGCGGATCGGGAATTGTTTCCGCTTGAACTTGAAAGGAAGTGAGATATCATCGGACGGAGCCATAGGGATTCTAGGAATGAACACCCTCTTGCCTGCATGGTGGCCACCAACTATTTCTGTATCAATTGCATTGTTTTGGAATGCTCTAACCATGAGTCTTGTTCCATTGCATAATCCGTGGTTAGGATCTAGATTGCGTATAATGCATTTTCCCCGTGATTCAAATTTATCTTATGATTCAAATTAGTTTATTTGTGATATGTTTTATATGATCTAAATTTTTATTGTCTTTCACAAGTTTCTATTATATCACTAATAGACAAGATTAACCTGCCATATTAGTGTGGTAACTAATAAAAGTGAAATAACGGTCCACTTTGCTACTTTGTGTATTCAACACAGATACAACAAAAAATTGCCAAAAAAAAGAGAAACACTTTCGGAGGAGGCTACATATATGAGTAATTCATATTTTGGCCACCTATACATAGTTTCACAACAACTACATTTGAAGCAATCATCCAGAGATGTATACAAAAAAGCATCCTTGTTAACAAAAAAGAATTGTGTTCCTCCTAAGAGATATGTTGGTTCCTCCTAAGAGATATGTACCAACAATCAGTATTTAGAGCTGCCCCCCCCCCCCAACCAAAAAACGCAATTGCCCAAACAAAACAAATATCCTAGAGAAAAAGGTGCATGCCAACATAAGCAGATTATCCAAGCTGATCCAAGGAAAAACTTCATCCAAGATTGACAATTGATATACATGCCATTACCTCACAATTAATTGCAACCTCCCAAGTTCTCAGGCAAAGTTCTCCTACCCATCAAAGAAATCCACCCAGAGACAAACACACATTCACACTACGCCATCAAATATTTGGTTTTAGAAAATCATCATAACAAATCAAACTCAACTGCTCCCAAGATTTAACCTGTTTAAGAAAAAGGAACAGGAGAAAAGAAAGAAATTTCCAGGTTCTTACAACCAGAATCACATTAGTCCTACATTTCAAGCAAACTTTGGTGCGTATCATTATTGAGAAGGACAGGTGAAGCTATTTTAACAGTGTGATAAGATAGTTTCACAGGATAGATAATGGCGTGATGAACTGAATATCTAAGATATGACTTAAGAACAATATCTAAAAAACTATTCTTCCCACCCAACAATTCAGTTTGTGTCAGTGCTAGAACCAACAGATAAGAAAAGCCATTTAAAATCAACCAAGACAGAACCTACTGATTGAGTCGACAGCCATGACCAGTTAATCTAGAATATCTGCTCAGATTGAAACTGTGAATTTGGTATAACTCCGAAATGCTTAAGTTCATAACCAACTTTGCCTACTAAATAGGTGCTTACTTACTTATTAGTTCTGCTAAGGTAACATTATATCTGACCATATAAGAAATTTTGGCCCATATTAAAGAAAAGGAAATTGTGAGGTTAAAGAATTTATACATATTTCACTAAAATTATATAACTAACCTTAGGTTTAGCTTGGCAAACACATTATGCCAACCAATAGAGAAACCGGGTTAGAGCTTAGAAGTTTTATGTTCAGCACGTCTAACAATCAACCATTCAAGGAAGCGAGGAACCAATTTCTGACTAGTGACAATAATACTTCTTTGGAATAGTATATCCATTTGCAGTCAGCATGACAATTGACAAATAAACTAAATCATGGTGGTGGTTTTGCAATTACAACACGAAAATAAATAGCAACTGCATATGTGATGAAACTCAAAATGCAGCTGACTCTAGAAATATTTTTTGTGCATGTTAGTTTTCTTATTCTAGTTTTTTTTGAGAACCAGAGTTCTAATTCCAGTTGAGGTTTGGGTCTTCATACTACGTTATAACCTACAAGCGTGATGAAAGTCCATTATACAATTCTTACCTTGATATACTTCGGCTTCTCCATCTCCACATGAGACATATAGCTTTCGACAAGGAACTTGAATCCAATTTCGAGCTCAACATCAAACGGACCATTGTCATACCGCATGATAATCCTCGACCGCTGGAACCACGGCACAAAATCCTCATAGAGATCCACCGTGGCGACAACCGCAAACATCTGCTCCGGCGAGTACCTGCATCACCAACCATTTCCATTTCAAAAAACAATCACAGAAAAAAACAACGGGTCCAATCGGTCATACCCCATCACGCGCCTCTCCTCGTAGACCTTAGAGAGCACGCTCCCCTCCTCCCCGTCGTCGCACCCGAGGAAGCACCTCGTCTGCGCGCCCGATCGCCAGGGGCCAACCGGTCGGCCCCCACGCTCGGCGGCGGATCGGCACACCGGCCGAGCCGGCGCCCGCGGCCGCCAAGCCCGGCCAGCGTGGCCACGCGCCTGGCATTGGCGAGCGCCTCCCCCCTGCCGCACTCGCCCTCCGCGCATCCCCGCAGGAGGGCTAGCCCCCTCCTCCGCAGCAACGACCTCGCGCACGGCAGCATCGGAGCAGCCTCCGCAGCGTGATCCGGCGGCGGGAAACCCTAGATTCGGTCCGCAGGGAGGCGCGAGGCTAGGGTCGGTGGTGCCGCGGGAGAATGTTCTGGAGGATCGTCGTCGGAGGAGGGATTGGGGGAGGGAGAGACGTGGGGACGTGAGCTTTGCTTGCGGGGGAGAGACGTGGGGAGGCAGCGTCGGGGGCGTGTGCGTGGGCGCGGGGTGGTATTCTGGGTTCAATGATGTGCATGATCCGGATGATTTTGGCCTTAGGATCTTCAATGAGTAAGAGAAGAAGGCTTGAGGAGAGATCCAGGCCATTCATTTGTATGAAGTTGGATTACTTTGGTACACAAATCTGGGTGGACTTAGATTAGGCATGACTGTGGGGGTGGTTGAGGGGGGTGGATTTAGTAAAGAAAATTTTAGTGTATTATAGAGGGGTAAAGATTACGGCCCTGTTTGGCACAACTCAGCTTCACTAGTGAAGCTGTTTTTTTTTGTTTCAGCTTCACGAGCAGCTTCACCGGTGAAGCTAAAACTGTTTTGGAAAACTGTTTGGCAAAACAGCTTCACCAACAGCTTCATGCATGGCTGAAAGAGGGCAATTGTCCAAGATGCCCATGTCTACCTGACTTGTTCTAACATTTGGAGTTGTATATTTGTATATGGTCATATGAATTAAAAAATAATATATTTGAATGAGTATGAATTAAACAATTAAAATAAAAAAATTAAAATCATTAGAGAAGTGCGAACGGTAGAGAAGTGCGAACGGGAGGAGAGGAAACAGGCGTGGGGACCCAGTGGCAAAGTGCTGTAATTTCTGTCAACTACAAGGGCAGTGGGTTCCTAGAACTGCGAGCCTGAGGGAGAGAACTGTGAAAAGCTACTATTTTCAGCTTCACCCCACCCCATTCCCTTGTGAGAGCATGATTTAAGGAGCTCCATCTATGAAGCTGTTTGCAAAAAGGGTGTTTGGCAAAAAACAGCTCACAACAACTCATGAAGCTGTTGATGAAGCTGTGCCAAGCAGGGCCTACATATGAACTTAACGATCAGTCCTCGGCTGTCCAGGCCACCTAACGCGGCAAATAATGTCAACAACTTTCCTCCACCAAAGCGCACTACTGACTACTTTTCACAACCTATATAAGGACACACACACCCATTGGCGGAGCTACAGGGTGGTCCCTGTGGGCCGCGGACCACCCTGCGCTCGGATAATGAGGCCTTCATGTATGTGATCATAATGCAAAAACTTGTTGAATCACAGCTACATTTTACCTCCCGCTAAATCATTTAATTTGCTATATATGTGTCAAGCTAATGACACGCAACTTGGGAATCTAGATGTACAGTAAAATCGTTGGCTAACTTGGCATCTAGATGTACAATAAAATCGATGACTAGCTTGGCATGTTCATATTGAACGATAGTTGATGGTTTTTAGCTAAAATAAATAGTAATGACTAAAAAAAGCTTTTAGTGGGAGGATACGAGTGGTGGGAAACAGGGGCGGACCCACAGGGTATGCCGGGTGGGCCGCGGCATACCCTGGGCCAGCCATGCCTTTCGCGGCTCAACGCCACAGCAAGCAAGCAAACAAGAGATCGTCGGAGATGAAGGTGCAGGCTGAAAAACCCCAAAATTTCAAAATCCAAAAATTTGTGATTTTTTTTGCCGATTTTTTTTGGGTGATTTTTGGAAACTTTCCTTTTCGGGAAAGTCTCCCCGTTTCCGCCTTCCCTTTTCGGCCGGGCGTTTCCTTCCTTCGCCGGCGCCCTCCTCTCTTCCCGCCTTCCCTCGCGCCCCGGCTCCCTCCCGCGCGGACGCCTCCTTCTCCCTCGCTGGCGCCCGCTCCCTCCCCGCTTTCCTCGCGCACGCGCGCTGCGCCTGCGCCCGCTCTCCCGCGCGCGGACAGCGCCGCCCCTCGGATCCCCTCCTCGCGCCCGCTCCGCCCCGCCGCGCTGTCCCGACCGCCGCAGGGTCTCCGCGCCACGCGTCGCCCAGCTCCTGCGCCCGACCCCACCTGGCAGTCCCCGCCCGTCCCCTCCACCGCGCGCGGACGCGCTCCCCGCCCGTGCCCGCAGCCACCTGCTCCCTGTACCGTCCCGTCGCCATTACTCCCTGTGCAGAGCTCCGTCACCCTCCCCATCCCGCGGAGAGACTCCCCACCGACTCCCGTCCATCCCTGTTGACTCGGAGCTCCCCCCATTGCCTTCTCCCCGAAGCTTCGCCCCTCTTCGCGCGGGTATAAATTTCCCCCTCCGGCTCCTCGCTCCTCCTTTGCTTCCCGAGCCGCTCCACCGCCTCCACTCGTCTCCCCAACCTCCAGTGAGTTCTCCTAAGCCGCCGATTGAAGCCCCGCCGCTCCGAGCTCCGCCATTGCCGCCTTGTGAGCCGGCGACCCCCGGGAGCCAAACTCCCTCCCCTCTCCCTCATTTTCCGATTGCTTTCGCCGAGAGCATCCCCTCCCCTCGCTGACCTTGTTGATGCATCCCTCTGGCCAGGTGATCGCCCGAGGAGCGCCGCCGTCGAAGCCCCTCTCCGGCCGTCGCACCTCTCCCGTGGCCAGCTCACTCCGAAGCTCCCCAGCACTCGCCGCCGCCGCCAATGTGAGCCTCTGGGTCCCCTGTCGGTGTAGCCGCCCCCGATTGAACCCCCTCGCCGCCGGTGACCCCCTTCGCCGCCAAATACCCGAACCACCCCCATCTTCCTCCCGCCTTCTCCTTTGTTCCCCTCCCCTTCCAGAGCCCAAAAACGGAATCCCCTCGCCAAGCCGCGCCCGCCGGTGCCATTTTCCGCCGCCGGCGACCACTCCTGCGCCCTGGCCGCCGTCGCCACCGCTGCTCTACCTCGGCCGCACTGTAGCGGCCGGAGGTTGAAGACGATGCCGCCCGCGACGTGGCTCCCTCCCAGCCGTCCATCGCCTCCGTAATATCTAACCTCGGCCGTTGGATCTCCCTCATACCGCTTCGCCGCCCTCGTCCCTCCGCAGCCGTCCGATCTTCTCCCGTCGCATCCGCTCCGTTCGCCCGCTCCGCATCTGGGTCATCCGCCAGCGCCGCGTGTCGGCCATCGCGACCGCGTGGGCGCGCCGGTGGGCCGAGCCAGCCGCCCGTCGCCCGCGCGCGCGCGCGCCGTTGGGCCGCGCTGGCCTTCGGCCGCGCGGGCCAAAACAGTGCCAGGCCGCACTGTAGCAAAGCGGCCGGGCCGCACTGTTCATCCGATTTTCCAGGATTTTATCAATTTCCAAAATGCCAGAAAATCCAAATAAATCCCAGAAAATCACAGGAAATCCCAAAAATTCCCAAATTTCACCACTTTGCTCCAAATAATATTCCAGACCCTCTGGTGAAATCCATTTCCACAATTTCATCCCAGATAAATTCCTAAAATTCCATTTGGAGTGTTTATGCAATTTATTTCTTTTTAATTAGATTATTTTTCCTCGCTTGATTAGTTGCAAGCTGGATTTATTTCATTTTAATTGTTTGCGTTAGTGTCGGAGATCCCGGAAGCACAGGAGCAGATTCAGGACCCCGGTGCTTCTACGTTCGAGCTCGCAGAAATCATCCGGATAGACGGCAAGTCCCAAATCCTTTGATCATATTGTATCCCATAATGTTTAAATATGTTAATACATTATTTGCATTGAGCTAGTTCTGAAATGTTAGTTCTAAAATAAAAATAAAATGTTTAGAATGACATGTGATATAGTTAGTCCTACCACCGTTAAATGCCATGATTAAATTGTAGCCCTGCCTTTGAAACCCTAGAAATTATTATCTGGTATTCTAGAGAATTGTAGGCTAGTATTATCATGCAAAGTGTTACACTAATAAGGTTGTGGCTGTGGGCCAATAGAATCTGGAAAACCCGACTCTAAGGTAGGGTGGTATGGGACACCGTATCTTAGAGCGGAGAGTGCCGGCGTGCACGAGGTAGGGTAAGGGTTGGGGGAGAGCCGCGAGACGGTCTTTGCCCACCTCTTATCCTAGGGCTGGAGTAGGGTAAGGGTGAGTGGGAAACCGCGGGACGGTCTACGCCCACCGCTTACCTTAGTTTGGGTCGCGGACCTGGCGAGGTTGCGGGCCATGTGAAAATATAAGGACTGAAACCCTTACGCTGAGCAAATGTCACAGTGATCGCTCAACCACAGGAGTTGACTTGTCAACCCTTGTCTTTTAGCTGCTCAACTCGATTGAAACTCTACAGGAGGGTAGCAGTGAGGTTAGGCAGGCCGTGCTACGGATGCCTAACAACGGTGGAATTCACTCGAAGCGGACGTTGTCCTCTCTTGTGTGTGTGTGTGCGTGTGTGTGTGGATGTGAGCCGGACCCGAGTGAATTCTACTGGGTAGAGCCTATATAAAGAGTCGAGCAGTGAAAAGACCGGGCTTTCTTAACTCTTTAGCGGGAGTTGAGAGATCGTGTGGGTAAAGCTGAGCAAACTCTGCAGAGTCAAATAAATGGTATTCGAATACGCCGTGCTCCCGGTTATTGGAGCTGTGTCACTTGGGTGATTCCAGCAGCAAAGCTTAAGTAGATTTGTACATACTTTAACTTGGTTAGTTGGTTAATGAATTCTTGTTGAAAAACCCTGAGTTCTTAAGAAGTAAGTTTTGTGTCCGTCTTATGAAAATGTTTGCAAATAAAATTGCATCCACCAAATGTAATAAACCAAGTATACACCAATCCTTGGAATTTCCGTGCATATAGTAAATTAAGATCCCTTTGGGATTTGCTGAGCCGGTTGTTTGGCTCACGGCTTGCTTAATCCACCCTTTAGAGGATCAAGACGAAGGAGAAGGTCTTCCCGTTGAAGAAGTCCCCGAGGATCTTTTCTTCGACGAGGACCCTTGGCTGTAGGTCTCCGCCGCGCTTGAAGCAGTTTCTGGAGCCTTTTGTAATGTATTATACTTTGGGCTTGCACGCCCCGCTGTAAAAACTGGATGTTATTCCGTATGTCAAATATATGCTGGACTTTTGTTGTTAGCATGCAATGGTATACTCTTGCGCGACAGTCCATAACTGTTCATGCGTGAATAGTTACGGGGTGCCGTGTCCGTACGCGCCCCTGGAAACGGGGGCGTTACAAGAAGTGGTATCAGAGCAGGCTCTTTGACCGTAGGATGAGACCTAAGGCTGTCTAGGAAGCGATTTTATCGCAAAAATTAATTTAAGGCATAAAAAAAGTTTATGAAAAATATAAGGTCTATTGCTGTCTTGTTCCTCTCTTGTTGCTACTTTCCTGTCTTAAATTTATTTCTGCTTAAGTTTTAATTTTTGCAAATGTTTACTGTCTTACTTGTCTAATTTCAAAATTTCGTTTCCGGCAGATGGTGCGCCTCGTTTTCTCCCGCCCCGACCGAAGGGATGGATGGCACCACAAGTTGTGGGAAATGCGACGATTCCTCGGAGCGAGAGGAAACCACGGCCCAGTGATCTACGCTGAGGGACAGTTTCGCCAGGACCAGTTCTACGAGTACAAGGCTTGGGTGGTCCTCGATCCCTTGCCTGTCCGCCCAGACAGGAAGCGGAGGTTCACAGCCCGACGGGTGGACGACGAGGATGCTGTTCAGGACGTGGCTCTGAAAGCCGCGCTCTATCTCAGGGACTACTACCACCAGGAGCTAGCAGGGACGCCCTTCGACCTGGTGCCGCGCCCGCACTTTGGGGACTTTATAGTCCCTAGGTTCGGTGAGGATGACGATCCCCGCCTAGCGGGTATCGCCACCCTTATGGCGCAGCAGGTCGCCAGCTACGACAGAGCCGTCGAGGAGGCCAGAGTCTGGCAGAGGCAGTTGTGGGACACTCGTGAGGAGGTTCAGCGCCTCCGGGAGTCCCTCGCCCGCTTTGAGGCCCAGGAGGCAGCAGAGGGTTCAGACAGTGCGGAGTCGCCCAGTGTTCACTCTTCTTGTGCTTCGGTGCAGTCTAGGCCCAAGCGCCGGATGACTGCGGCGCAGTACCGTGCCCGGTTCCGCCCCGCAGCCCCGCTTGCCCTTCCAGCACCCGGGGACGGGAAGGAGTAGACGCTGTACGCTAGTGGTAGCCCGACCTTTTGGTGATAGATGTACTTTTGTATGTAATGCAAGTGTAACATGAACCTTTATGTGGTCTGTGCACCACTTGCTTAATGTAAATTATGTTGCTACCTCTTTTAATTTGTTTGCTTAATTATCAGTATGTTCTTCCTGTGTTCAAAGCTTTCTCCTGTCCCCTTCGCTCTCGTTCTTATCTTTTCGTCCTATACTTGCCTTGAAAAATTCAAAGTCTTACTTACCTGTTCTTGATTGCCAAAGCCGCTGCAAGGCTAACCTCAAGTTCCCAATCAACAGATGGACCCAGCACAGCAGAGAGGTCAGACCAGCGGGCAGGGTGCACCTGCCACAGATCAAGCCACGCTCGCCAGTGTGATAGCAATGTTGGAGCAAAATCGTTACCAGGGAGAGCAGAACATCTTACGAGTGTTAGATCAGCAGGCCCGTCTACTTGAACAGATCGCAACCAGATCTCCAGGAGTACAGGGTGGAGGCAATATTCCACGGGATGGTGCTCCAATTACCACCCGGTGGAATGACTTTCTAAAAACACGTCCACCCACTTTCTCCACCACCGCCGATCCTATGGTTGCTGAAGATTGGCTGGCAGATGTGGAGAGAAAACTTCAAACTGCACAGTGTGACGATAGAGAGAAGGTACTATATGCATCCCACCAGTTACAGGGTGCAGCAGCGACCTGGTGGATCAACTACCAGCGCACACTCCAGAATAGAGAGATTAGTTGGGAAGATTTCTCCAGGGCCTTCCGTAAGGCCCACATCCCCGAGGGTATTATGGAAGCCAAGCGCCGGGAGTTTTTGGCGCTCAAACAAGGTGGTCGCACTGTGATGGAATACTTACACCAGTTTAACCACCTCTCCAGATTTGCCCCTGAGGATGTTGACAATGAGGACAAGAAAATGAGCAAGTTTCGTGCAGGTTTGCAGCAGTCTTTGAGATTCCATATTTCAGCCTTGAAGTTCAAAGATCTGAATGATATGGTTGATGGCTTGATCACCTCCGAAGAAGCTAGAAGTGACATGGAAGACTATAGAAAACGCAAGGCAGCACACAGATCGCAGTCATCTTCACACACTGCCCAACGAACCAAGACATCGGGATCTTCTTCATATCGATCCCCATCTTCCCGACAGTATGTGATGATGCCGAAGAATCATTCCAACCAGACTCAGCATTATGTTTCCCCTCCACCATTGGCTCTCAAGTGTCCCACTTGTGGTGGAAATCACCTGGCTAGTGGCTGCCCGCGAAGGTCAAACGCATGTTTTCACTGCGGTGAAATAGGGCACTACAGAGACCAGTGTCCCAGGAAGAACTTGCCATCAGATGCAGCCAAGTTACAAGTTCAAAATCAACAGCCGCAAGAGGCCAAGTCACAAGCAACCCCCGGTACCCCCAAAGGAGGATTCTTGCAGATTAAAGCAGCCAGCTCTCAGTCACCTGCAGGCACTGCAAATTTCTCAGCTACAGGCAGAGGCAGAGGCAGAAGCAATGTCAGACCCACTTTCTATGCCAGAGTGAACCATGTATCTGCAGAGGATGCCGCTGGTGCAAGTGACATCATTGCCGGTATGTTCCCAATCAATTCCATACCTGCATTGATTTTATTTGACCCTGGTGCAACGCATTCTTTTATTTCAAAGAGTTTTGCTGCAAGAAATCAATTGCCTTCTGTTGCATTACCAAGACCTTATGTGGTGGAAACCCCTGGGGTTAGAATGGAGTCCCACCGTGGGTGTGCGGGACTTAACATAAAAATCCAAGGGGTAGATTTTAGAGCAGACTTGTTGCAGTTAGACATGTCTGGGTTAGACGCCATTTTGGGCATGAACTGGTTGGCCAGAAATAAAGGCAAGGTAGATTGCGAGGTCAAAACAGTGTCCTTGATTAACTCTGAAGGTCAGAAAACAGTAGTAGAGACAGATCGAAAAGTGCTGAAAGATGCCAAGAAACGTATGATCAACATGATAGCAGCTACACCTGACCAAGTGCCAATAGTACAAGAGTACCCTGATGTTTTCCCCGAAGAATTACCAGGTAGACCCCCTGATAGACAAGTAGAACTTGCAATAGAATTGGTACCTGGTACCAAGCCAATTGCCAAGCACCAATACAGAATGTCAGCTAGTGAATTGAAAGAGCTGAAGAAGCAGTTAGATGAGTTACAAGAGAAGGAATTCATCCGACCCAGTACTTCACCATGGTCAGCCCCAGCACTGTTTGTGAAAAAGAAGAATGGCGAATTGAGAATGTGTGTGGATTACAGAGGTTTGAATGCTGTTACCATCAAGAACAAGTATCCCCTCCCAAGAATTGATGATCTGTTCGATCAACTTAGAGGAGCCAAAGTGTTCTCCAAGATCGACTTGCGCTCGGGTTATCACCAACTCAAGATCCGAGAGCAAGATCGAGAGAAGACCGCCTTCATTACCAGATATGGATTGTTTGAGTTCACGGTCGTACCCTTTGGTTTGACTAATGCGCCAGCGTATTTCATGAATCTTATGAACCTGGTGCATATGGACCAATTGGATCGATTTGTGATTGTTTTCATTGATGATATTCTGATATACTCCAAGAGTGAAGAAGAGCACAGACAACATTTGCATATGGTTTTGACCAGATTGAGAGAGCATAAGTTATATGCAAAATTTGATAAATGCAGTTTTTGGTTGAGAGAAGTCGCTTTCTTGGGTCATGTTATATCTGAAGATGGAGTGAAAGTCGATCCAGAAAAGATTTCAGCAGTGATGGAATGGAAACAGCCTAAGACAGTGACTGAAGTGAGGAGCTTCCTAGGATTGGCGGGTTATTATCGCCGATTCATAGAAGGTTTCTCAAGAATATCTCGTCCACTCACACAATTGTTGAAGAAAGATAAACCGTTCACATGGACTGATGCATGCGAAGAAAGCTTCCAGATGTTGAAGACCAAGTTGACAACAACACCAGTGCTGATTTTACCCAATCCAGAGAAGGAGTTTCAGATTTATTGTGATGCCTCAAAGCAAGGTTTGGGTTGTGTGCTTATGCAAGACGGAAAGGTTGTTGCCTATGCATCAAGACAGTTGAAGCCACATGAGGAGAATTATCCCACACATGACTTGGAACTAGCAGCTGTGGTGCATGCCCTCAAAATTTGGCGGCACTACCTGTTAGGAAATCGTTGTGAGATATTCTCAGATCACAAGAGTTTGAAGTATCTATTCACCCAGCCAGAGTTGAACATGAGACAACGCAGATGGTTAGAACTGATTAAAGATTATGATATTGATCTCCAGTATCACCCAGGCAAGGCAAACGTAGTTGCTGATGCACTTAGCCGCAAGGCTCGTCCCAGCAAAGGCAGTCAATCAGAGTACCCACCAGAGCTACAGAGAGACATATTACGACTGAACTTGGTAATCACAGAACAAGGTGAAGAAGCAGCCTTAGAGATTCAACCACTGTTGCCAGACCAGATTAAAGCAGCCCAGGATGAAGATGAAGAGATTCAAAAACTGAAAAAGGATATTCAAGGAGAAAATTCATCAGAGTATGCTATAGACGAACATGGAATCCTTACTTTCCGTGGTCGCTATTGCATACCCAACAAGAAAGAGTTGAGAGAGTTGATCTTAGCTGAAGCCCACTCCTCTCAATTCTCAATTCATCCAGGAGGCACAAAGATGTATCAAGATTTGAAGAAAAGATATTGGTGGAACCAAATGAAGAAGGAAGTGGCAGAATATGTAGCTAAATGTGATGTCTGCCAGCAGATCAAGATAGACCACCAAAAACCATCGGGATTGTTGCAACCTTTACCAATTCCCGAATGGAAATGGGATAGCATTGGCATGGACTTCATCACTGGACTTCCCAAGACTCGTGAGGGATATGATGCTATTTGGGTCATTGTTGATAGATTGACCAAGGTGGTTCATTTCCTCCCGGTCAAGCAAACTTATGGAAAGGATAAACTTGCTGAGTTGTACTTGACCAGAATTGTGACGTTGCATGGAGTTCCGAAGAAGATCGTGTCAGATAGAGGAGCACAATTTACATCCAAATTTTGGGAAAAATTGCATGAAGCTATGGGCACCGATCTGAATTTCAGCTCAGCATATCATCCGCAGACAGATGGACAGACAGAAAGAACCAATCAAATTTTAGAAGACATGTTGAGAGCTTGTGCGATAGTGTATGGAGCAACATGGAACACCTGTCTACCATTTGCTCAGTTCTCATATAACAACAGTTATCAAGCCAGCATTCAAATGGCACCGTTTGAAGCACTTTATGGCAGAAAATGCAGGACTCCACTGAACTGGACAGAAACGGGAGAGCGACAACTTATTGGACCTCAAATTGTTCAGGATGCAGAAGCACATGTCAGAATTGTTAGAGACAGGCTCAGAATGGCACAAGATCGACAGAAGAGTTATGCTGATAACCGTAGGAAAGATTTGAGTTTCGAAGTTGGAGATTATGTTTACATCAAAGTTACCCCATTCAAAATAGTCAAGAGATTTCAAGTCAAAGGCAAATTAGCTCCAAGATATGTGGGACCGTTTCAGATAATTGGAAGAGTTGGGGAAGTAGCTTATCAAGTGCAGCTTCCGCCCAACTTATCCAGAATTCACAACGTATTCCACGTATCCCAGCTTCGGAAGTGTCTACGCCAACCAACAGATGAAGTGCCATTGTCAGATATTGAATTGCAAGATGACTGCACATATGCTGAAGAACCACTACAAATACTTGAAACATCAGAAAGGCAGCTCAGAAACAAGAATATCAAGTTTTGCAGAGTGCAGTGGAAGAATCACACAGCGGATGAGTCCACCTGGGAACGAGAATCAGATTTGCAGCGGGATTTCCCCAACTTACTCCCTGGACCAAGTTAATCTCGGGGTCGAGATTCTTTTAAGGGGGGTAGGTTGAAAAACCCCAAAATTTCAAAATCCAAAAATTTGTGATTTTTTTTGCCGATTTTTTTTTGGTGATTTTTGGAAACTTTCCTTTTCGGGAAAGTCTCCCCGTTTCCGCCTTCCCTTTTCGGCCGGGCGTTTCCTTCCTTCGCCGGCGCCCTCCTCTCTTCCCGCCTTCCCTCGCGCCCCGGCTCCCTCCCGCGCGGACGCCTCCTTCTCCCTCGCTGGCGCCCGCTCCCTCCCCGCTTTCCTCGCGCACGCGCGCTGCGCCTACGCCCGCTCTCCCGCGCGCGGACAGCGCCGCCCCTCGGATCCCCTCCTCGCGCCCGCTCCGCCCCGCCGCGCTGTCCCGACCGCCGCAGGGTCTCCGCGCCACGCGTCGCCCAGCTCCTGCGCCCGACCCCACCTGGCAGTCCCCGCCCGTCCCCTCCACCGCGCGCGGACGCGCTCCCCGCCCGTGCCCGCAGCCACCTGCTCCCTGTACCGTCCCGTCGCCATTACTCCCTGTGCAGAGCTCCGTCACCCTCCCCATCCCGCGGAGAGACTCCCCACCGACTCCCGTCCATCCCTGTTGACTCGGAGCTCCCCCCATTGCCTTCTCCCCGAAGCTTCGCCCCTCTTCGCGCGGGTATAAATTTCCCCCTCCGGCTCCTCGCTCCTCCTTTGCTTCCCGAGCCGCTCCACCGCCTCCACTCGTCTCCCCAACCTCCAGTGAGTTCTCCTAAGCCGCCGATTGAAGCCCCGCCGCTCCGAGCTCCGCCATTGCCGCCTTGTGAGCCGGCGACCCCCGGGAGCCAAACTCCCTCCCCTCTCCCTCATTTTCCGATTGCTTTCGCCGAGAGCATCCCCTCCCCTCGCTGACCTTGTTGATGCATCCCTCTGGCCAGGTGATCGCCCGAGGAGCGCCGCCGTCGAAGCCCCTCTCCGGCCGTCGCACCTCTCCCGTGGCCAGCTCACTCCGAAGCTCCCCAGCACTCGCCGCCGCCGCCAATGTGAGCCTCTGGGTCCCCTGTCGGTGTAGCCGCCCCCGATTGAACCCCCTCGCCGCCGGTGACCCCCTTCGCCGCCAAATACCCGAACCACCCCCATCTTCCTCCCGCCTTCTCCTTTGTTCCCCTCCCCTTCCAGAGCCCAAAAACGGAATCCCCTCGCCAAGCCGCGCCCGCCGGTGCCATTTTCCGCCGCCGGCGACCACTCCTGCGCCCTGGCCGCCGTCGCCACCGCTGCTCTACCTCAGCCGCACTGTAGCGGCCGGAGGTTGAAGACGATGCCGCCCGCGACGTGGCTCCCTCCCAGCCGTCCATCGCCTCCGTAATATCTAACCTCGGCCGTTGGATCTCCCTCATACCGCTTCGCCGCCCTCGTCCCTCCGCAGCCGTCCGATCTTCTCCCGTCGCATCCGCTCCGTTCGCCCGCTCCGCATCTGGGTCATCCGCCAGCGCCGCGTGTCGGCCATCGCGACCGCGTGGGCGCGCCGGTGGGCCGAGCCAGCCGCCCGTCGCCCGCGCGCGCGCGCCGTTGGGCCGCGCTGGCCTTCGGCCGCGCGGGCCAAAACAGTGCCAGGCCGCACTGTAGCAAAGCGGCCGGGCCGCACTGTTCATCCGATTTTCCAGGATTTTATCAATTTCCAAAATGCCAGAAAATCCAAATAAATCCCAGAAAATCACAGGAAATCCCAAAAATTCCCAAATTTCACCACTTTGCTCCAAATAATATTCCAGACCCTCTGGTGAAATCCATTTCCACAATTTCATCCCAGATAAATTCCTAAAATTCCATTTGGAGTGTTTATGCAATTTATTTCTTTTTAATTAGATTATTTTTCCTCGCTTGATTAGTTGCAAGCTGGATTTATTTCATTTTAATTGTTTGCGTTAGTGTCGGAGATCCCGGAAGCACAGGAGCAGATTCAGGACCCCGGTGCTTCTACGTTCGAGCTCGCAGAAATCATCCGGATAGACGGCAAGTCCCAAATCCTTTGATCATATTGTATCCCATAATGTTTAAATATGTTAATACATTATTTGCATTGAGCTAGTTCTGAAATGTTAGTTCTAAAATAAAAATAAAATGTTTAGAATGACATGTGATATAGTTAGTCCTACCACCGTTAAATGCCATGATTAAATTGTAGCCCTGCCTTTGAAACCCTAGAAATAATTATCTGGTATTCTAGAGAATTGTAGGCTAGTATTATCATGCAAAGTGTTACACTAATAAGGTTGTGGCTGTGGGCCAATAGAATCTGGAAAACCCGACTCTAAGGTAGGGTGGTATGGGACACCGTATCTTAGAGCGGAGAGTGCCGGCGTGCACGAGGTAGGGTAAGGGTTGGGGGAGAGCCGCGAGACGGTCTTTGCCCACCTCTTATCCTAGGGCTGGAGTAGGGTAAGGGTGAGTGGGAAACCGCGGGACGGTCTACGCCCACCGCTTACCTTAGTTTGGGTCGCGGACCTGGCGAGGTTGCGGGCCATGTGAAAATATAAGGACTGAAACCCTTACGCTGAGCAAATGTCACAGTGATCGCTCAACCACAGGAGTTGACTTGTCAACCCTTGTCTTTTAGCTGCTCAACTCGATTGAAACTCTACAGGAGGGTAGCAGTGAGGTTAGGCAGGCCGTGCTACGGATGCCTAACAACGGTGGAATTCACTCGAAGCGGACGTTGTCCTCTCTTGTGTGTGTGTGTGCGTGTGTGTGTGGATGTGAGCCGGACCCGAGTGAATTCTACTGGGTAGAGCCTATATAAAGAGTCGAGCAGTGAAAAGACCGGGCTTTCTTAACTCTTTAGCGGGAGTTGAGAGATCGTGTGGGTAAAGCTGAGCAAACTCTGCAGAGTCAAATAAATGGTATTCGAATACGCCGTGCTCCCGGTTATTGGAGCTGTGTCACTTGGGTGATTCCAGCAGCAAAGCTTAAGTAGATTTGTACATACTTTAACTTGGTTAGTTGGTTAATGAATTCTTGTTGAAAAACCCTGAGTTCTTAAGAAGTAAGTTTTGTGTCCGTCTTATGAAAATGTTTGCAAATAAAATTGCATCCACCAAATGTAATAAACCAAGTATACACCAATCCTTGGAATTTCCGTGCATATAGTAAATTAAGATCCCTTTGGGATTTGCTGAGCCGGTTGTTTGGCTCACGGCTTGCTTAATCCACCCTTTAGAGGATCAAGACGAAGGAGAAGGTCTTCCCGTTGAAGAAGTCCCCGAGGATCTTTTCTTCGACGAGGACCCTTGGCTGTAGGTCTCCGCCGCGCTTGAAGCAGTTTCTGGAGCCTTTTGTAATGTATTATACTTTGGGCTTGCACGCTCCGCTGTAAAAACTGGATGTTATTCCGTATGTCAAATATATGCTGGACTTTTGTTGTTAGCATGCAATGGTATACTCTTGCGCGACAGTCCATAACTGTTCATGCGTGAATAGTTACGGGGTGCCGTGTCCGTACGCGCCCCTGGAAACGGGGGCGTTACACAGGCTGCGGGTAGGATGGCGTCCATGGAGTTGGAGCCCAAGACGCTCACCCTCGACCAGCTCAAGTACGCAAGGGTAAGTACGTATGCTGCGCGTCATACTATACGTATACGTGTGTTTATACATACCGCGTGCCGGCTGGGTTGTCTTCTCCGACTTTAGATCAGGTGTCTAATCTGTTAGGCCTGCTTCAACCAAAATTCGATCGGCCTTCGCTAGAAATGACTATGCATGTGCTCCGTCTCTCTCCTCCCCTCCCTTCTCCTTTTTCTTTTTCTATGAAAACGCAACAAACGCAACAGCGAGATTGAGATATGATCTTTTTGTGTTTTGATTTCTCTATAAAGCAAAAAAAAAAAACCTTGTCTTTTGGCTTCTCTAAAACTCTAAAAGACAAACAGACTAAACATCGAAACAAAACGGTATCTTAAAGTGGATTTTTTAAACAGTTTTTGAATCTAAAATCGTATGTGTAAACTATACACATCAGCGATTTTGCCGTCCGCTACCATATCAAAAATACAACTAAAAATTATTAGCTAAAGCCAAAACACATCAGCCACAGTAAAAAAACACCTCCGAGTGTATTACTCTATTTGAATTGCTTTCAAAATCCTTGCCAACATCGATACCATGTTGCTCTTTAATCTTCGCACTTGCAAATTGTTGTCCACACGTATATTACCTCTTCTGTGAAATATTTGTATGTCCCTATTCGTTCTTAATTAATTTGTAGGATCTATGGCGCCGTTAAATTTTCTTAAATTTGTTCACTACTGTTTATATAGCGGCGTACGTTTAATATATACAGATTATATAGTAGACTTAGAAAAATTATATAACGGGCCTCCTCGCAAAAAAGGCAAAAAACTATATACCATAATTGTTCTCAAAATTAATACTGTAAATATAGAAATATATTTTAGTAATATAATGTTATAAAAAGATGAAAAAACTTCAGAATTCCATCTCATAGTGCAATAATAATAATAAACCATTCACGGATAAATATTGCGGTGTTCACCGGCGGGTTTCTCTTCCGTACATTCTCTATACTAGCATGTTCTTTTCATCTTCTTAAAAACTGTTTTTTTTTGTTTTTTATAGTAACTAATTTTTAAATGGAGTATTTTTTTAAGATAAGTTTATAAATTAATTGTTGTATATACTATAGTGACTTCATTTATATCGAGACTTTCATGTCCTTTAGAAAACGTAGGCCAAAAAAGTCAGACAAGTAGTATTGTAAGTCTCTTTTATGTATATTTGAGACTATTAGTATAGTGTTTGAACTATTTATATTGTAATTTGTGCAAGCTTCCAACTTAATCCTTGAATTTAAGACTTATCATATTATTTAGTGCATGTATACTGAATTACGGTGCAAATTTTACAATTATTTACCGAATTGGAAATGGTTTTACCGAATTGCATATGAAAATTTTGGTGCGGCATACCCTTTGGTAAAATTCTGGGTCCGCCACTGTGGGGAAAATAAAAAAGAGATGCGTGTGCGAGACAGGAGCGAGAAGAGTGAGGTAGTGATATGTCTGTGTCCCATAACTTATTTTCAGGATGAGAGAAATAGAGAAATTATTTTAGAAAGTTAAATATTTATATTATCTTCTTTCTTCTGTGAACAGAAGTCGGTGTAAACGGTCTCGTAAAATTGCCGAGGTAGGTATTTGTTATCTTAGCTTGTGTTTGCTCCAAATGCGGCTTTCAGGAAGTTACCCATGCAAGCAAACTCTTCTGATCTACTCCTTTATAAACTGTATTTTTTAAATAGCTTTGTCCATAAATATAGAATGTATTTAATGTTCTAATATAAAATTAATGTGATGTTCTCTTTATATCCTGACAAGAAGAGTAGTGACGTACTGTTCTTCAACTACTATGGGTATGTAATATTTCAATTCTATGTTAAGAAAGCTATATTCGTCTATTTTATGAAGTTCGCATGTTCTTTTTCTCTTAATTGCATTTCGTAATTCATATACTTGTGTACCGACATGTTAAATTTATAACGGTTAAATAAATTTTAGACAATGGACCACTATAGCTACAAATCCTGGCTACGCCACTGCACACACCCCACGCATTCTGCCGAGGCAAGTTAGCAAACCATGGAGGCGCGTCCACACCACCTCCTCCTGCTCGGCCTCCTCGCTGCCGCTGCCGCCGCCACCGGGGCGCAGCCTTGCGAGATCTCGGTACTCGCCAGGGACGTGTCGCTCTTCTGCGAGCCCGACATACCCACCGCGCAGTGCTGCGTGCCGGTGCTAGGCTCCGTCGACCTCGGCGGGGGCGTTCCCTGCCTCTGCCGTGTTGCCAACGAGTCACGTGTCGTCACCGCCGGGCTCAACACCACCCACCTCCTCACGCTCTACACCGCCTGCGGAGGCCTCCAGGCCGCACCCTCCCACCTCGCCAACGGCTGTGATGGTGTGCACAGTTACACACAACCCCCCCCCCCCCCCCCCCCCCATTTGGCTTCTACGCATTCCTCGTTGCTTGGTCAGCTTTCGTACGTTGATGCCTATGACCGTGCATTAATGATTTGATTTCGCATGCATACAGGTCCATCTCTGTTGGTCCCGGCCACATCCGACGCCGTTGCCGTCGCCGCCGCCACCCAAGCAGGTACGAACAGTGACTCTCAAGCAGCTTTTCATGTTACTATTTTGTTTTTTTCCTTACAAGCCTGGTTTCTAATTTGCAGCGGAGGCGCGAGCATCCCTCGGCGCTTCGGCTGTCGAGGTACCCGTGCGCTGGAACGCCGATGTGCTGACCACCACGATTGTCAGAGAATGCTCCAGCAAGAACCTCCCTACTGCTAATTAGTAGCGTTGATATCAAAGGGTGCTTATGCGCACTGGATGAAGAACAAGCCTTTCTTGACAGTGACACGTTCAATGCAAACGTGGTACTTAACATGTACCCCATCTGCGGCGGCCTCCGTGCTGTCGATGACAGTGTGCCTGAAGCATGTACGCTCATTTTCACTTGCCGCTTCAGTAGTTCGCGTTCGATTCCGATTTATTGATCTCACTTTGTACTACCTTTGGTGCAGGCGGCGCCAGCGCTAGCACCCCGCCGCCGAGTTTTTTGTTATTATAGTACTCTCTAAGTATGGTTTCGACAAAATGGTATCCACGTCGTGGGTTTCTCTAAAACGATACCTATTTCGTGTACTCCTCTCTATAATAGTATTCCCAGGGATTTGAACTCAAATTATTTTGATTTTCGAATTTTATCTTCTCTAAATGACTAAACTACCATTCCTAAATTTGTTTAAACATAATCCTTTTTCTTTTCTTCCCACACGACACAGTACAGGCGCATCACTTTTCCTCTGGCGGCGGCGGCGCACGAACTACGCACGCAGGTGACGCGCTCGCGGCGCACGCCCACACGGCAGGCAACGATCTTGCGGCAGACCTCGCGCGGCAGGGTGATCACGCACAGAGGTGATCGAGGTCTGCCGCAAGATCGTTGCCTGCCGTGTGGGCGTGCGCCGCGAGCGAGCGCCGCAGGCGAGCGCGTCGCCTGCGTGCGTAGTTCGTGCGTCGCCGCCGCCAGAGGAAAAGTGATGCGCCTGTACTGTGTCGTGTGGGAAGAAAAGAAAAAAGGATTAGGTCTAAACAAATTTAGGAAGGGTAGTTTAGTCATTTAGAGAAGATAAAATTCGAAAATTAAAATAATTTGAGTTCAAATCCCTGGGAATACTATTATAGAGAAGAGTACACAAAATAGGTATCGTTTTAGAGAAGCCCACGACGTGGATACCGTTTTGTCGAAGTCATATTTAGGGAGTACTATAATAGCAAAAAACTCCCCGCCGCCCACGGCCCATGCCATCGCCACCAAGAAGTACTTCCTCCCCAGCCATGACGGAAGCAAGCTCTTTGGCTTGGAGGTTCTTCAAGGTTTTGAGCTCGCCGTCGGTTTCGTCTTCGGCCTATACAATGTATATCGCTGGTGGAAGAACAATCCAGCGTCGTCGGGAGTCGTCACATAATGCAAACAAATCCGGAAACTTAAGCCGAAATGAGTGGGGCCTAAGTTAGTATCCTCGGCACTGGACCTTGTTGGTGCTAATCTTGTTTTGCTTGTGTCTAGTCAGAGTCAGTCTGTGTTAAGTCTGAATAAGAGAACTGAGTTGAGTTCGGTTCATGTTCAATCTGAAAAAACGCAGTCTGTATATATTCAGTAGCTCGTTTTCAGTCTGTGTGTTTCTATTGGTCTGCAGTAGTTCTGGACTTCGGCAGCAGTGTTAGCTGGGAGTACCAAAGTTCAGATTTTGCTTTGATTTTGTCACGTTAGTAGTGTCAGATTGTGGTCCGATTTATTGGGATCATGATCCAGTTTAGAAGGAGTAAGTTGCTAGTTTTTCGGGTTGGCAGTTGATGCCTGAAGTGAGTCGAATTGTATTGCTCCAGTCCCCTGTTTTTCAGAATACACTGTAGCGCGTATTGCAGTCCAGAGAAAGAACAGAGTTCTGAAAAATTCTGTATCTGTCTTTTGTTCATCCTCTTCTGCTGCTTCCCCAAATTCTTAGCAATACTTGCCCATACTACTTGTGTTGCAGAATAATGTAGTTGTCTTATTCTTTTTTTTTAGCGGACAAATGGTTACTGCCAAAGGAACGTGCTTGGCTCTTTCTATTCAGTGATTCTGTCTAGGTGCCTATCAAAGTCTTTGATGCAATTGATTTGTATTGAGCTAAGCGCAATTTGTTTGTTTGGAGCTAGACTGACTGTTGTGCTGCTACGCTTGTCATGCTTATCACTACTACAAAAATTAATTACTTTCTTGTTCGATTAGTTTTGGTTGAGATGTATAAATTAATTCTGTGGGATTTGTGGAGGCAGACGTAATGGTTATGTATTGTCAAATGGCGCATTTCCACTTGCCAGAAATTAGTTGGAAGGAGAGCGGTTAAGTAGAAATTCAGGATGCCATGTGCCAATACATAAATATAGGTGGTTTCTGTGCAAATTTTCCTCCTTTCTCTTTTTGTTAGTTAAATTAAAAAATGTGTGAACGTTGGTTAAGCCATGACCAGTAAGAACCTGGCAACCACAGGTTCCAAAACTTCCCAATGGGGATTGGGTTTATTTTCTCCAAATTAGAGTAGATATGGGTTTATTTTCTCCAAATTAGAGTAGATATCCCACCAAATTGAACAGTTGTGGTTGATTTGTGTCTCTTTTGACTAGGCCCTGTTCAAAACAGTTTTTAGCTTCTGGCTTCTAGCTTTCAGAAGTCATAAACTGTTTTGAACGTGTTGACTTTTTAATGCGGTTTTTTTCTTTTTCCTTTGCATTGTCCTTGGAGATATAACTTTTTTCATTTTCTTTTTTTTCTTCATTTTTCTTTAATTGAATGTCTTAGCTAAGCCAAAATCCAGCGGCCACTACAATGTCCATTTCAGTCAAAAGCGATTAGCAAAAGCTGTTTTGAATAAGGCCTAAATTTTGCATCTTTTGCAAAAGATGCACCATTATTTCTTTATAAAATATTTTAGAACTGATAGATTAACATATTTGGTTCGGTGTTTAACCGGTTCACTGGGTTGTTTTCTGTGTCAACTTGTTTCGGTTATGAGCCTTCTGGAAGAAAAAAATTCGGTTTGAATTATTGAAACCTTGGCGCTCAGGTTTCAATTTGCAGGCTAGTTTGGTTTAGCTATGTATGAAGCATCAGCATACTGCTATGTTTTTGCTCATAGACGGAACAAATTATAATCAATGCAGACTAATTCCATTGGTCTAGTTTGATTCCGGGATCACAGATTGTGCTTCTTATGGTTTGGTTTGATGCAGGCAATCGAACTGGATCCTGCAGATGCAGCGCTGTATTCCAACGGGAGCCTTTGCCATCTAAAGGGTGGTGAAGCACAGGATGCCTTGCTTGATGCTAATGCCTGCATAAGGCTGCGGCCTGAATGGCCAAAAGGTTACTATCGGAAAGGAGATGCCCTCATGTCGCTTAAGGTCAGATAAGAATTACAATTTGCTAGCCTTCTGCTATTTTATACGTCACCTCCCTGTAGATAATCTGCTCCACGTATTATCCATAGGAGTACAAAGAAGCATCTGATGCATATATGGCTGGAGTGAGACTGAATCCTGCAAATGCATATTATGGACCGTATTAATCAAGTGGAACTTGTTTTATGAATCTTATTGCTTGTGGGCTCTGTCATGACATATCGTTAATGTAAACTTATAATTTGTATGGCATGTATTTCATTTCAACGCTATTTTTTGCACATAAATGATCGCTCTCCTAAAACAAAAGGAAAACTTCGAAACAGATTGCACTTGCCATCTGCATGGTAGCTTGATTCCACCTTGGACGTTTCTAAACAGTTGTGTTTGACATTTTCATGGAGGCAGTTGAGGCAATGAAGAATGAACATTCGGCTGCACGAGGCGTCAACTCATTTGATTAGGGCTTGGCTGAGTTCCTGCTAAGTTCAGTAGTTTTTTTCGGTCTTCGTGGTCTGTATCTATCTGGAGAAAGTACTACGCATGTTAGATGGCTGCATGTTAATGTCTGAAGTGGTGCTCTCTCTCTTTTTGGTCTAAACATGCGGTGAAGTGGTGGTGACTGGTGAGCCGTGAGCGAGTGCTCAGTACCTTAACTGTGACTAGCCGTAACCTGTCATTACGAAACGCTAGCTGGCTTGTTCTGTTTGTACCTGGCTGCTTGTGCGTGTGCGTTAGTTAATGGTTGTATTTCGATGATTTCTTTGCTTTGTCTAGAATGATGGATTGATGGCGTCCTCTGTTAATATTATCTGAGGATGCTACCATTCCCAGTATATAGATGGTAACTTCTTTTTCTAAGAGGTGTTTACAGACCACAGTGGCAGATAGAAAAGGAAGCTTGCCTTGGAGCCTTTTTTTTTTTTTTTTGCTTCCAGCCGGCCATCGTCGCGCATGTCAGGCCTCATCACTGGGTGCGGATGATCCGTCGTGCTTGCCAAAGGTAGAAAATTTGTTGGCAGTTGGCACTTGTGTCGTACACGTCGATCTTAATTTTGGCCTTCGTTGCTCCAGCTCCACTAGCCGCCGTCTTCCTCGAGCCCCTAGTAAGTCTTCCTGGTGCCTAGTACTGGTACCAAGTCCTCTCTCTTCTTGGTACTAGCTACAAACATACATCAGAGATGCTCTTATACGAGGTAAGGAGGGCATCGAGCAATTCTCTTCTATGTGAACTCGGTTGCACGGAACTCGTCTGTGACCATGAGACTCGACCATCTCACTTGGTGAATCCCGCATGCATGCTAACAAAATCTGCATGTCTCTGCTCATTCAACGGCGTCCTTGCTGCGCAACAATTTCTCATCGGTGCTTGCCGCTGCATCTCGTTGCCCTCATCGACATTGACATTGAGAGTTTGAGACGGGGGAGCATGTCCAAGCTACACGTGGCAGAGCGACACGGAGGGACACTTCCATTCTGACGGAGATAGAGGGACATAGGAGAAGATCGTAAATACGGAAGTGAGGGGCACGTCTATGGCGACGATGGAAAGACATGGAGAAGTTTCAAGGAGCCTAATCTGTCCATCAGCTGGACCCCCGGGTTGGACCCATTGTGAACCCAAAAGGATGAGTCCGTTTTGATCCCACCCAACCCGTTTTCTAGCAAGCCATACCCTACCTTAAGGCCCTGTTTGGAATGCGGGAATTTTTCCCGATTCCTGCGGGAATTGAACTGTTTCCTGCAAAATTCCTGCAAAATTCCTTTGAAATTCCTCTGTTCCAAACAGGCCCTAACCCTTTTTAGCCTCAGCCCATTTAGCCCTACGCCCCTAACCAAATTGAACCCAATAAAAGTCTGTCCTTTAGAGTTTAGACCCTATTTTGACTCGACCCATTACCAGGCCTAACCTCACATGACTGACTCTTTATTGGGTTCTGTCACCCCTCACCTTTCCCATCTCTACCAAAAACACAGCGCAACCTCTCCCCCTTCTTGTCCCAATCGAGGGCAGCCAGTGAGTGATTCTCGTCGCCCAACTAACGGTGAGCTAGCACTACTACAGAAAATCTAATACTAGACGCCGATCATCTGTGACTGACACTAACACAGACAGTTTTAATTTGGACACCGTCTGTGTTGATGGCGTCGGAGAAAACGAGTATCACAGACGGTTCTTACCGATGAACTGTCTGTGATATTCCAGTATCACAAATGGTTTTTATTTAAAACCGTCTGTGATAATTTGGAATTATTACAGACAGTTCGTATTAAAAACCGTCTGTGATATGTTTCCCGTCTTGCAATTCCCCAAATTTTCATAATTTCCCGCCTGAGTCCGAGTAGGATTCAGTTTTGAGACACCTTCAGTAAAACAGACATAACTTTTGCATACGGTGTCCGTTTTCGACGTTCTTGTACTCGTTGGAAAGCTAACGACGAGCCCGATCAAAAACAATAACCCACTTGCGCTAGTTGCCCTCCAAGACCCCGAAAATCGGTCATCTTGGACCTAAACCTGCGTCGCAAGTTTTTAGTTTCTGTTTTTGCCCTTTTTCTTGGTCTTCCTTTCGGAATTTGTATTTTGCTTCAACTGAAAAGTTTTAAATCTCATCAAAACCTTTCAAATGAGTATATATAAGCCATATAAAACTTTGCTATTTTATCTTTTCAGACTAGTTGTTTATATTGCATCGGTATATAAAATTTTGTGCTTTAATTCACAGACGGTTGGCATATAGAACCGTCTGTGATATTCATTCATCACAGACGGTTCTAGCTACCAACCGTCTATGATAATCTGACCACTGGGCATGTCGATCCTCCTCAACCCAATCCTAGCCAATAGAAATCCACCAATCCTCACCCCACGAATCGTAGCTCCGCCTCTCTGTCCCCGCGCCAAAAAATTTCACACTCCCTCCCCTATAAATAATGACCAGAACCCAGTCTCCTTTCTGTTCTCCTTCTTGCTGTTCTCCTCCTCCTCCTTAGTCCATACCATAATAGCCCCACGAAGCAGACGATGCACAAGGCAGCGCTCAATCAACGCCGACGATGGTGGGCGTCAAAGACATCTAGCTCATGCGCTGCATCAGGGGCGAGAAGGCCTAAGCATAGAGGATATTTGCTTTTCTCTGTTCTTGTTGTGTTAGCTAGATGCACAATCTGTTTGTTATTTTAACTAAAAACCGTCTGTGATAGATGATAATCACAGACGGTTTTTAGTTAAAACCCGTCTATGATTATCACAGACGGGTTTTTAGTGAAACCGTCTATGATATTTACACCATAGACGGTTCGAAAATCATCTGTGATAACCTTCGATTATCACTGACCCATAAATTCAGATGGTTCAGAAAACCGTCTGTGATGACGTTTCTGAACCGTCTGTAATACGGTTTTCTGTAGTAGTGTAGTGAGGAGATCGGTGACAATAGTTGTGATGGGAGGCTGATTGACGGCGGTAGTGACGGTATCCACATATCTTCTTCCTCTCTCTCTCAAACTTGGATATGTCTTCCTCCCCAGAATTTGATGGATGAAGTTTATTCATGGTTATTCCCCGTTGTTATTCGTATTACAGCTGAACATTGCTACTAGATCTCCGATAGGTACTCCTTTTTGATTAATGGCTAGAATAGATGGTGTGAAATACTTGCTGTTGTGCACATGTGGACGTCTGGACGGATCCCAGGACAAACCCATTAACGTGCCTGTTGACGGTTGTGCACATGTGGACGCCTGGACGGGTCCTAGAATAAACCCGTTAAAGTAAACTGCCCCATTCATGCCCGATCCGGTCGGATGAGCAAACATCTCCGCATCTCCATTCGCCCAACCGACACGCCCAGGACAGCACGGGCTCCTGATACTTCCTCCTCCGGTGACCCCGCGATCTCCTTCCCCGGAGACGGCCACCGCATCGCCTCCGCTTCCGCTTCCGCTTCCGCTGCTACCGCCTCCTCCCCGTACGCCCCCCTCTCCCCACCCCTCTTTCGATGTTCAGTTGTGTCGTCCTAGTCTCTGGCGCGTCCAGATCCGGTAGATCTGACACGATCGCCTGCCTTTTCCCCTTCCGAATTCGGGATTCGATCTGGTCGATGCTCTTACGATGTTTTATAGATTTGAACTGTACGGTTGGTTGTTCTGATTAGGGTTTGGCGCGGATGGGATCGTTCGCATGAATTACGGATCATACTGCTTTTTAGATAGTGGTTGTCTGTTTGGTTGTCCAATTCTTATATGAATGCTCTGAATCGTAGTTTCAGCGTAGGTTCTGCTGGCCTAGGAGTTTGCATGTAGTATGGAACTGATTGGATGGGTTAGCTGTTTGCGAGTTCTGAGGGCCTGGTGGATTATAGTCTAGAGTAACCCCCACTTTTCATCCCATTGACCAGGTTGAGTGACAGCAGGGGGGAATCATTGGATTTAATTGTACTGTTCGTGTGGTGTCATGCATGACAGCACTGCAGATTGGAGCGTGAGTAATGTTAGATAAATTGCACCCACCTTTTTATTGAACAGATTGATAGTGTGTGAATTGTGCATTCATGCCGGAGGATTGTGGATCGTTGCATAACTCGTGGAAAAATGGGGAGGGATTTATGCATGGTTGTTTTTTTTGTTGGGGTCTTAACTCTTAAGTAATGGTGTTGCACCTGCATTTTTGAGATTCATGTTATTAATGAAGATATGTTGTCTGTGAAGTGATTAATTTCCGATACGTGATTCAATTCTGGATTTTCTCAGTGCTATGCAGATGGATTTTATTACTGGGTTTTGTCAGGTATATCAGTACATGTTGCAAAAATGCTGGTTAGTTAAGCTAGCAGTCAGCAGAACTTAGGTCGTGATTGCTTGTATGAAGTTGTGCAGTGAAATAATGATCAAGTCGTTCCATTATTATTGTAGCATGTGTGATATTGCAAAATGACATGAATTGCTTGCATGGTGGCTATGCTTTATTTATGAATCGAAAATTTGGTATGTGCTGTGCTGAAGTATAATTTAATGCAAGTGTCCAACAGTTGAAGTTGGACTACTCTTGAAGCTCCCATTCCCTGCTTTGCCTTGCAGGTGTCTCTTTAGGATATCTACTATAGTTTGTAGTGGTTTCTGGCACTCTTGACAAAATGGTAAAGCTGACAATGATAGCACGTGTCACTGATGGCCTTCCACTGGCAGAAGGGTTGGATGATGGGCGGGACCAGAAGGATGCTGACTTCTACAAGCAGCAAGCTAAACTTCTTTTCAAGAACTTGTCAAAGGGGCTCCATGAAGCCTCGCGGATGTCAATTGAGACCGGACCATACTTTTTTCAGTATCCTTATGCAGTTATGCTATCTGCGATCTATTTTCTATATTGAAAAGGTGCTTATTCATGAATTTTGCTTCATCATGTCCATGTGAACTGTATGATATATATATGCCCATACCTAGGTGTTATATCTAAATATATTTAAAGATGTTCTCATATATTGCTATTAGATTTTACTTGTTACTTCAGCCATAAATTACTTTTCTATAGTTCTGATGACAGAGAAGTCAGCATATATTGGCTAGGCCTGAACCACATGTAAACAATCACAAAGATATCTATATTAAAGCAATATCCCTTGTAACGATGGCTAGGCTATACTAACCATCCATGACTTATTCAATAGTTAGACTACTTTTATTGTTTTCTACAAAACTCCACCTGCTGCCTGCTTGTGCGGGCAAATATTTTATGTTATGCTACTCTTACTGTTCTAGATATTTATATGCAAGGTATTTACCTTTGACCATTTTTCTCAGTAGTATCTTTTTTGATCTGGTGCTTACTTCATATGCTATTATCGAAAGACTACATCCTGCAACCAATTAATCACGTTCTTATATGCATTTTTTTAGCATGTGTTCATTTGTTACATTTCTTGTGATATGATATAGTTGCACCTTAATTCAGATATACAGTTACATCATTGAAGGCCGAGTATGTTATCTGACAATGTGTGACCGTTCTTATCCAAAGAAACTTGCGTTCCAGTACCTAGAAGATCTGAAAAATGAATTTGAGAGAGTCAATGGCAGTCAAATTGAAACTGCTGCAAGGCCATATGCCTTTATTAAGTTTGGTATGGTTCTTTAATCTCTAATTCACTTGTCAGCAAATCAGCATTGATTTCATTCATCCTCTCAAGTTCTACTGGTTGATAACTTTTGTCTATTTCTACTTAGACGCATTCATACAGAAGACTAAGAAACTGTATTTGGATAGTAGAACCCAAAGGAACCTTGCAAAATTGAATGATGAGCTCTATGAGGTGCATCAAATTATGACTCGCAACGTTCAAGAAGTTCTTGGTGTCGGTGAAAAGCTAGATCGTAAGTCTGGAAATCTTTCATGCTTCTACTGTTTCATTTATATTTCCTGGCATGGTAAACTGGTAGATGTTTGCATCATACATTGGCATCAGATTTATCATCAAGGAGTTTTTCCTTTCAATTGGCATTGATTTACTTGTCTTAAGAAGCCATTCACACTAATATCATTCTCACTGCCTTAGCCTTCCTTTTGGTTTTCGTCACACTCAATGCTTATTGCATATTGGACTTGCCTGTCCGATGCTTTCCCTCTTCTAAGGGCTTATTCCCACTTTTTCCTTTTCATTGCATTGCATTGCATACTAAGGTTTGACTGTATTGGCAAATAACTGTTCAATTTTTGCAGAGGTCAGTGAAATGTCAAGTAGATTGACATCTGACACGAGAATCTATGCTGATAAGGCAAAGGATCTCAATCGCCAGGTAATCCATGTGCACAATGCATATACTGTTTTGCATATGCATTTGTCAGCTGAAATGAATTTGAGCATTTCTCTATTAAACTAATTAGAAACATCATATTCGTTTAATGTTCTTCAGATGTTGCTTGAAGAACAAATGACATAATTATCAGTTTCGTTAGCATGAGTTTGCCCTTTGTTTAGCATAGAAGTATCGTGTTAATCTTACCTTTAGTTTAAGAATCTGTACTTTGTTTGCACATTGGTGCTCCACAGGCCACAGATACCTCTTTTATGTCTGAGTTACTAAAATTAGTTGATTGCTTCCAACATTTAACATTTGTTACATACATTTCTTTAAATTGACTGTTCACAGCTGTACCCTGTAGCTAGCAAAATGATGTTTCTCAATTTTCATTATCTGTGGCCAATTTTCATCAAATTCTGGAAGGGGCTAAACATTTTCAATTGTGGTGTTTGTCATGACTTGAGTCCTCAAACATTTAACTGGAGGTTTACCATCAGCAATATGCCTGGATTTCCACATTGTATACAATCCCAAATTGTATGACAATCTTGTTGTCTTTTAATGAATTGCAGGTCCTGTTGGTGTACATTTTGTTTACTGTTTTGGCTATTTCATTTCTGTGACTTGCGCAATTCTTCTGGATTTCAGGCCTTGATTCGGAAGTATGCTCCTGTTGCCATTGTGATTGGGATAGTACTAATGCTCTTTTGGGTCAAGAACAAGATATGGTGATTCCACTAAACTAAGGAAGCTGGGCCTCTGTAACACTGGAAAAAGAACACAGTTAAGGTCGATTCTGGATCAAGAGATGCTTCGATGACTTGTATCCCGTATCTGCCCACTCAAGCGAGTACTTCAGCTGCCTTTTACTCCCTACCAAGTTATTCAAGTGAATTCGTTGTAGCATAGACCTTATAAGGGACTCGATTTTGTGAATCCTTGGAACAGTACATACAAGAGCTCTGTAGAAGTTGACCTTTTGATATCCGACATCGGGATTGTTTTTTTTTTTTTTTTGTGAACTCGTGCAAGAATTCAGGTTGAACTATGCTCCATTACTCCCGCACTTCATAATATGCCATGATTTACAACATTTTGGGGTGCAATGATAAAGACTGTTGTACAATTCACGAGCTGCTGTAACATCACGATTTGATTTGCCCAATTCAACATTAGCTTCACTAGCGTATTGTTCGATATGTAAAGATAAAGCCATGATGTCTAAGCGAAAGCGGGGGGGGGGGGGGGGGTGAAATTCCTGGGCCATTTGTCTACAGATTGTTGCTGTTGGTCCGGCCATAGAAGATGTCGCTATTACACTGGCCGGTGAAGGCGGACGTTGGGCCTGATCAGCAATGTGGTATATCATGGTTTTGGTCTTTTTTTTATTGCGGTTTATGGTTTTTTGCTTTAGTACGAACGTTTGTGTAAATGAATTAAAAAGTTAATAAGCTGATAAGTTATTTTAAAAAAACTATCTCGATAAGTTGTTTCGAAATAGAGACGAAGAAATGGTTCTGTTTATTTATTCGAGAGAAACTATAAGCTGAAAGAACAAGTCTATGTGTATCACCATTCCTAGTTCGAGGAAAAATAAAATGCCGTCTTGTAACACGGATCACTTGAACCGCAAAAAGTTTCCTTTGCCCATACGACAGGAACTGATGAATACGTTCAGTTCGCACAGGTATATGAGCAATGGTCGCTGAATATTTCCGCTCCAAGGATTAGAATGTTTTTAGTGCTTACTTCCGATTCATTTCAGTCAGTGGATGACAAGTCTTTGATGTTCCATGGAACGCTCACTCGTCATATGGTACTACGGAGTGCAAGTTTGGAACTAAAACATGCTGGAACTTAGTTAATGAAAGTTCAAACTTGTAAGCTGAAACATGCTAAAACCTAGTCGATCGGAGATCTAAAACTGAAGAATCTGAAATACAAAACTTGGTAAGATTGTATCCCGGATACTGTTCTCTAGCAATCGGTAGCCAAAAACCAAACGGAAGAAACACCACGCCGTGTCACTTCTCCTTTCAGTGTAATAGTCAATGTTGAACTAAGAAACTTAGTTCACTGAAAAAAACAACTATGGGTTTTTTCAAGCATTTTGATTGATGATATGCTGGTTGCGCAGTCGTTTGCCATTCTTGTGTTCAAACACAACAGACTCTGATAATTGCAAATTCTTGAGCGTTTTGTTTGATATCGATGAAATGAAGTCTATGAATTGGCGTTGCACCATCTTTGAATATCCCATCAAAGGAGTAAAAAAAGAAATAAGTCTATTTTTCAACCCTAAACTATAGAGGTGATCCGAAAATCAACCTCGAACTCCAAAACTGTCTAAACGGAAACCCAGAACTACTGATGCCGATCAAGTTACCCCCTTGCGCGTGACCACTCTCGTTTTGGGTTGACATAGCGGCCATGTGTCTCCTCGCTGGCAAAGATGTGCACACTGGCATAGATGTTCCCCCTCGCTGGCAAAGATGTGTCTCTCTTATGGTATAACCGAACGTTTTGTGTCTTGTTCCCCATTCGTGTGGCATTCTCTCCCAAATCCTTAGCTTGCGGCAACAAGCTCTCGTGGTGGACAGCAACTGGGGAGCTGGTTCCCACTCGTGCAGGCATGGGAAGCTAAAGGAGGAGGCCGAATCGACGCGAAAAGAGGTAGGTGCTCGAATTTGATAATCCTCCTTCTCAGATCTGGCTCCAGAATGGATTTGTTTAGCTTGGTGGGGTGTGCATTGAGATTTTTAGGTGCTATAGAGTGCTTAATTTAAGGAAATCATAGATGTCGTTCTTGTTTAGTGTAGTTCCACATGGTAGTAGGACTGATTCTTTTTCATCTCACTTGCTTGTAAGGTTGCAGTAGAGTAGAGTAATAGATTCTTTGGACAAGCTAGCTAGAAGATTTCACTATGGCGGGGAGTTCTTCAACAATGGCAAGACGTTGCACTACCTCGGTGGTTTAGAGGAAATGTTGTACCTTGAGCACGACAAGATTTGTTTGCCTGAGATTTTTGGATATTTGGGTGATCACTATGAGGTTGTGGACATGATCTTGCTTCATTGGCTATTTCTTGGCAAAGATCTGGTGAATAAGCTGAGGGTTTTGCTAGATGGCAAGGTTTGTGATTACATGTCTGACTGTACCACCGATGGTGGTGTTGCTAACATCTATGTGGAGGTTGCCACAGTGGCTGGTGAGTCAGATGAGGAGGAAGGCAATGATTCTGAGAAGGAGATGGAAGCACTGATTGAAAGGAAAGACGATGATGAAGAGCAAGAGCTGGTACATGTCCCAACCTCTCATGTGGTGAGCCCAAAGGACGTGTATGTTATCTCATTGTCTCCCGAGGAAAGACAATGAAATAGCTTCATTTAGGAAAGTCTATGGTTCAAGCTCCAAGAACACTTCCAAGAAACAGCTAGGCATGGACCTTGTTATACATATGGACCTAGCAGAAGTAGCTGATGCAGAGTTAGAGGAAGACTGTGATTATGTGTCAGGTGATGATGCATCATCAGGTGAAGATGACGAAGTAGTAGAAATCAGAAAGAAATTCAAGGAGTTTAGGAAGAAGGTTAAGGCAGGGCAAACTGTAGAACTAGATGATGTCATCTATGTAACATCTACAGGACAGTGCCATGTAGGATTTGAATTTCCATTGGATGAGGAAGAAGATGACGCCATATACCATGGTAGTAGTGATAATGAAGAATCCTTTGAGGAAGACAATGATGATCAGGTAGTCAGAAAGCAATCCATGCATCCCAGGTATGACAATAAGGCCATGATCCCTTCCTTCTCCTTAGGTATGAGGTTCAGAGGCAAGAAACAGTTTAAGAGAGCTGTAATCAAGTATGGGTTGGCAGAAAGGAGGATAATTAGTTTTGTCAAAGATGAGGGGGACAGGGTAAGAGTAAAGTGCACATGGCCCAGTTGTCCAGGGTCATCCTCCTGTCCACTAACACTAGGACAGGTAGCTGGCAAATTAGCATAATGATAGGTGTGCACACATGCCCACTAAGAAGAGATAACAAATTAGTATTTGCTAGAAGAATTGCAGAGAAGTATGAGAAAATTATCAAAGCTAACCCCGCAAGGAGCATGGAGTGCTTGAAGGTTACAATACAGGAGGAAATGTTTGCAGATGTGAGCATACACAAGTGCAAGAGGGCCAAATCAATAGTGCAGCAGAAAATACTCAATGCCACAATGGGTGAGTACTCCAGGGTGTTTGATTACCATCTAGAATTGTTGAGGAGTAACCATAGGAGCACAATAGAAGTACGTGAATCTGGATCAGGACTTTGAAGAACTAGTGTTCAAGAGATTTTATGTCTGCTTAGAGGGATGCAAGAGATGCTTCCTAGCAGAATGTTGGAAAGTTGTAGGTATCTTCCAATCATAAGTACGCTAGAAGCAATTAGAAGGGGAGTTATGGTGAGGATCCAAGAAAACAGAACCAAGTATGAGAGGTGGCATGGCGAAGTATGCCTGAATATCCTAAAGAAGGTCCATACCTACATAGCCAAGTCTGGATCATGCCATGGTAAAGTAAGACCGGATAAGGTTGTCATACTATTAAGAGGAGTCATGTTTAGCAACTTGAGTCTCATCATGTGTTGATAGCTCAATCTCACCTGCTCTTGCTCTTTGTAGCATGATTCTTATATTGTGAATGTATTTTGCAAATAGTTGAAGTTCATGTGTTGAATCTTTGTAATATGGGACTATACATTGCAAATGTATTTTGCAAGTATTTGAAGTCCATGTTTCCTATTCCTTGTGATATGAGACTTATATTTGTGAATGTGTTTTACAAATAGTTTAAGCTCATATAATCCTTATATTATAATTCTAAAAGTGTGCAAATGTTTTTTTCAACTTGTTGGAAATCATGTTTGATCCTTGCATGCATGATACTTTAGTTTGCAAATGTGCCTTGTGAAATCTATTGAAGTATTTATAATTCTCAGGAAAAATCAAAAGTACCACAATGTATTCTATGGTACTACAGCTGAACAGAATTACTACGTTGAGTTCACGGTACTACTGTGTTCGCTGGTGGTCGAAGACCTGCATGGTCGAGAGGCGACTTGGTCGAACCAATGTGATTGAAGACCTATGTGGTCGAAGATCAATATGGTTGAGAACCAACGTGGTCGATCAGCATGGTTGAATCGACGTAGTCGAGATATGTGTGATCGAAACTAGCATGGTTGAACTAGCGTAGTCAGAACCAACGTGGTTGAGATCTGTGTGATTAAAATCAGAATTATTGAACCAGCGTAGTCGGAACCGACGTAGTCGAGATTTGTGTGATTGAAACTAGTGTGGTCGAACTAGCGTAGTCAAAACCAATGTGGTCGAGATCTGTGTGATCGAGACTAGTATGGTCGAACAGACGTGGTTGGAACTAACGTGGTCGCGATCTATGTGATCGAGCTCACATGGTCGAACTGACGTGGTCGAGATCTATGTGATCGAGACCAGTGTGGTCGAACCAACATGGTCGAGACCTGTGTGATCAAAACTAACGTGGTCAAACAGATATGATTGATACAACGTAGTCGAAGATCGACGTAGTGGTCGGAGATCTGTGTGATCGAAAATTGACGTGGTCGACGATGGACATGGTCGACGTGGTCGAAACCAACGTGGACGGAGATCTGTGTGATCGACCGGACAATGTGGTCAGAGATCAGCGTAGTCGAAGATCTGTGTGGTTGAACCGGACAACGTGGTCAGAAACCAGCGTAGTCGGAGACCTATATGGTCAAAGCAGACAACGTGGTCAGAGACCAGCGTAGTCGGAGACCTATATGGTCAAAGCAGACAACGTGGTCAGAGACCAACGTAGTCAGAGACCTGAGTGGTCGAATCATTTGACGTGGTCGTGGACCTGTGTAAATGACGAGCGGTACTTTCAGCTCTGTGTGAGTGTCTGATCAGTGAGCGATACTACCGACTCTATGTGAGTGATACTTCCGAGTTGCAAAACAACCGGCTTGTGTAGCAGTATGTTTTTCTAGAGAAACACCTTCGTGGAGTCTTCTCGTCCCTGTGGTAATCGGTAGTTCCACACGAGTATAGCGATACTTTCGATGATTGGTAGTACCAGTCTTTAGACGGTGGAACTACTGACAGCCTGCTGTAACAACTAGTTTTCTGACCGTTTGCGAGGGGAGTGGAACCATCAGTGGTTTGCCTGTGGTACTCCTCATATTCTACTCCAATGGGTAGTTTTGAGGTGTGGGATATAAACACCCCCTTGTGGTCGGTTGGAGTAGAACCTTTTGCACTCTATTTCACTCCTTTGAGCTAATGTGAGATTCTCCTCTCAATTCTGGATGTGTTGCACCTTATGAGTAAGGAGGAAGGTTCTAAATTGCATGTGTTGCATCTAGAGGTGAATTGAGTATCCATTCTTGTGTGTTCGTTGCACATGATGAGAGTCAAGCGAGTGGCTTGACTTATTACTATTGGAGGTTGCCAACTCCTAGATGCCATTGGAGGCGTCATGCGTGGTGATATTCTCAAAGAAGATTGTGAGGAGACCCGGCAAAGTGTAAAGGTTGGAGCTCACCTACACGGAGCAAGAAAGAGCTACCACTAGTGGATTTGAGGTGATTGCCTTAATTCGTGGAGCTGGTCTAATTCGTTTGGGTTTACCTCAACGTGAACTAGGGGACACCGACAAGTCTCCAAACACCATGGTACAAAGCAACCGTGTTGTTTGTAGCTTGTTTTCTTATGCTCAATTTACATTCATAGAATCAAATTGATTACTTGTCATCCTAGGATTGCAAACCTTGACATAGTCTTAATTTATTGGTGCACTTAGGTGAACATAATTGATTTAGGCTTTATTTGTGCCAAACCAAATTGAGTTAAGATTCTACATTCTGTACTTGGTTTTAGCCAAATAGAAGCAATTCATAATTGAAGAAAGATTTTTAATCTGCCTATTCACCCCCTCTAGTCGGCCTCCTCGATCTTACACCGGTGAGATTCCCAACCACTGGTCACCGAAATCCGATGGCCACCATTGCTCCTGGTTAGGGGTGAGTTGTGATGCATGTTCTCGTGTCTTCACCCTCTCCCTGCCATCACGACTTGATCAGCGCTACACCGAGGAGTTGCCACAGGCAGTGGCTTGCCTCACCGAGCTCAAAGTCCTCTTCTTGCCATCCCACGTGCTCCGCGGTGAGATCCCTAGTGAAGTTTGGCAGCCACCATATGAACACAAGCGCGCACATCACATCACACCCCCGAAATTTTGATTCGTGAAGGCATTTTGGCGACCTCACCGGCGATGAGTGCTCGGATGGCCAGATTCATCCTCCTCCACCATGTCAGCGGGACCCGCCTCTTCACCGCGACCTCTTTCTTGCGGCGGCGACTACGTGGCACTTACTCGCTAAAGGAGATGGCATCCTAGGGGTGTGGGTGCGCTGCTATCCACATCCACGGTCGTGGAGGCGAAGGAGGATGCGATGAAGGAGGTGACCAAGGGGGAAGCGGTGGCAGTGGCATTGGAGGGTGGGTGGTAGGGAAAGAGATGGGAGTGGCCGTCGGTCGCCAGTGAGAGGGTGCGGCGGTGGGGAATGAGATGGGAGCTGCCGGTTTCATTGGTGGGATGAGATAGATGAGAGGTGCTTTAAGATTATCAATGCCACATGTCAAAATCTAAGATACGACCTTCAACAGTATAACTTCAGGCCCCATCCTATGGAACGATTTACCATAACCAACTTAGTAGAATTTAATGCATAGACCCTGATTTACACAAATCACTAACTTATGTAGTTTTTCTGTTAGACCATGTGATGGTTGTGCATTTTATTGATGATGAATAATTGACATTTGGTTTTATTGGAATTTGAATTCATGAAAGTTCTAGTCAATGCACTTCTATGCTTGAGTTTTTAGAATGGCAAAACAACCACGCCTGGCTTCGACCACGGATAGTAGTTTGATCGGCCTTGTGATGGATGGTCTGATCGGTAGGTCCGAACAGTAGACTTTGACCACAACAGATTTTCACCATGAAAGACTTCAACCACGATATTTTGACCACGGCAAGTAATCGTGGATTTCAACCTTGAACAGTAACTGATCGTGCGCAACATTTAACTGGTCCGGTCTTAGCTACAGTGAACCAGTCAGAGGTCGTTAGGTCATCTGCTTCAGTAACCCGTCGATGGTCGTAGCTATAGTACCTGGTTGATACTTGATAGTCATAAACTTTACTAGTCAATACTCGGTAGTCATAGACTTTGTGATCGAAAGTCGAAAGCTTTGCGATCGGTTGCCGCAGACTTCACAATCAGTACTCGTAGACTTCATGGTCGGATCGAGTGCTTCAATTCTTGCTATTTTTTAGTACTTTGAGTACTCATGTTAGGCCAAGGATATGACTTGCTGGTGTTTGGTGGTTGGTGCTTCGGTACTTGTGGATAGTAGTCTGTGCGGTACTCGGTGATCAATAGTGCAGCGAATGGTTGGAGATTGGTACTCGTAGACTTAGTGATCTGGTGTTTTAGTCGTAGCGACCGGTACTCGGTAGTTAGTACTCGATGGTTCTATGGTTAGGAGCGATGCTTGTTATTCCTGAGTATTCTGAGCGATGGTAATTCTCGGGTACTTGTTATTTTCGAGTACTCGATGAGCTACTAGTCGTATTGAGTGATCTAAAGTTGATTTCTGGATAGCAATGAGATGTGTGGTCGTGGACGACCTGTGTGATGCCGATGGATGGTTAAATGTGTGTTTCGAGTGTGTGTTTATGCTGATGTTAGTCAAGTTAGAAAGAACTTGTGCCGGGATAAAGTTTCTCTAGTCTTTGCATATGCAGGTGAGCGTGGAGATGATCATGGTCGGTGATGAGAAGAACTGAGACTAGGATGGAGAGATCTGAGGTCTAGACGATTGAGGATGTGATGCGAAGTGGTCAGGCTCATGCTGGAGCATGTAGAGATCAAAGGTGGTAATTTATGGAGAAGCTACAGGCGATGCGGTCTCGGAGGCTTCGACACGAGAGGTAATGATTCATGGAGAAACTACGGGTGGTGCGGTCCTAGAGGTTTCGACACAGAAGTTGATGAGACGTGATGAAGATACAGGAGGTACTGTCTTGGAGACTTCGTCACGTGTTAAGTTAGGAGTTATGGAGGGAGTCCATAACTTAGAAGAGGTAGAGATTGGTTAAAATTCGTGTTTGGAAGGGTTTCAGGTTCCTTGATTTTTGGAAGAGATAGGATTTTGTGTCCATATTTGACATACATGGTTTAGGGCTCTAGCATATAAAAATAGGGAGAGGCTAAGGGTTTTAGCCATAGCTTTGAAGAGTTTTTTGTGCTAGGATTTTTAGGGGTGCCGTGAAGGCGCTTTGTAGCCATAAACATGATCCAGAAGTAATAGATTAGATCAATTCCAAGAAAAGTTAGTCTGCGTCGGTGACGTGTTTTCTGAGCATCGTTTTCTTGTGTCTTCGACGACGTTCTAACACATCACGATTTTGCATGCCACGAGCTCGATGTGTACGGTCATCGGTTCAATCCAACTGAGCAGAGCACGGTGTTGTCCTCGGTGTGTTCTTGTTCAAGCTGTCGAAGCATTCGAGTGGCTGAAACTTTCGAGCAGAGGGAAATTTCGACCACGTACAAAGGCGGTCTAGCGAGCAGTCGAACGATCGAAGTGTTCATCGAGTGCCCGTAAAGGAGGTCAAGTGAGCAGACAAACAACTTGCGGTCGAAATCTATATCCGGTAATTTAGATTGTTTTTTCTTCTGTTTTGAGATTTATTTTTATGTATTAAAAAGCAGAGGCAATTATTCACCCTTGTGATTGCACCATACGGTCCTACATTTTCTTTCTAAACCAAATTTCCACACGTTAGTCTTGTTGAACGAGGAACAGCAGAGACTGCCAGAAATGGCAGAACCTCCAACCTTAACCGCCGCTCGGAATGGCAAAGTACCAGATCGTGTCTGGAGCTTCCACAAATGGTAGCAAAAATGTTCCCAGAGCTGTGGAATCTGTTAGTCCTCCATACTGTACATTCGTTGGACATATGCACCTAGTTTCTCAAAGAAAATTAGTGCACGACGAAAATGCTACGACCTGGAAGAATTGTTGACAGACGAACTATAGCTGAAAAATAGCGCTGACGGTGAGTATGATAAAATGGCCCAGCTGAACTTAGTCAAAACTTGGACTATCAATTATCACCAGTTTAGCTTGTTCATCGTAATGCTGCCAACCAAACTACAAACATTCTAGCACTAAGTATTTGCGCTCTTCCAGCATATTAAACAGTCTCCGTGGCCTCACATGTTGAAGAATATTCGGGGGGGAAAAGATTCATCAAAATAAGATACTGTAGCGATACACTGGTACTTGCGTTGAGTTAGCATCAGAGACTAACTAATTAACTGGCAAAAAAGAGCTTCTCTAGCTAATTAACAGGGAGAACATGAGCAGCTTCAGAAACTACACGGTACATTTCTCTCTCAAATCTCTACTGCAGCCAGCCATATCATGCACATCAGTCTCGAGCTCTGTCGAAATTTTCCATGGAAGCACGGCCAAAAAAAAGCGCATGTAACTGGCCAAAGATGAGTACTCCCGACCCACCGATCTCCATTGACGAAGAACGCTGTGAAGACTTAGGAAGAAAACGACGCGCCGCCGCTCATGTCGTCCCTGGAAGCGGAGGCCTCGTAGAACTCGTCGTTGTACATCTCCTCGATCATCGGCTTCCACAGCCGCACACGCGCGTTGATGAACCAGTTCGATATCTGCACAGCACGTAGCTACTCAATTAGTTAACTAATTAATCCCAGTAAGAAAGCATTGCTAGTATGTACTATATTGTGACAGTGGGACGGACTTGGCTTCTGCTTAAACCCGTGCTCACGGCCAGCCTGAGCTTCTCGTTGTCATCGGGGTACCTGCATGTTCCACATTGCAAACAGAGTGGGGTGTTAAGTAGCATATCAAACTCGAGCTCCATTTCGGAGCTTGGTGCTGTGTTGCGCTGCACTGTGGGATAAACTAGAAAGTGTATGTAGTTTTTTGCGGGTAGCAAAATGATATTGTTGTCACAATTTCTGGAAGATGCTCTATGTTTTTTTAACAGTGATTTATATAATTTAAAGTACGATGAATACTAAATAGATGATAATTATCTCTTTATATGTTTTCAGATTACTGCTATTCTTAGTAGAGAGAAAAGCATAGAAGCTAAGTATTTTACCAGTGATGATATCTTGGTGAAACCGCGCAATGCCAAACGGAGCCTCGTTACTGTTAATGAACAACTTACGGATGCAGGAAATGGTCGAGGAGCCACGCCCGGAGGACGGCCACCGAGTCCTCCGGCAGGCCCCGGAGCGGCCTCCACACCTGCTCCGCCCGCGCCGCCGCGGCCTGCTTCTTCCGCCGGACCACCTTGTTCACCATGTCCTCTGTCACCGGCAGCGCGGTCTCCTCCTCCTCGTCGTCCTCGCCTTCCTCGTCCTCCCGCAGCGTCGAGGCCGGTCTTCTTGCCGCCGCCGCGGCTTGGAGCCTGAGCTTGCGGAGTATGGCGCGCCGCAGGTTGCCGAAGTGGCGCGACATCGCCTGAGCCATGAGGGAAGTGTACCCCGCCATCGCGCCGGCCCCGAGCGCCGGCTCGAACGACGACGACACGCGGCTCAGCTCCCGGAAATAGTGCTCGCGCCGGCTCTCCAGCTGCAGCCTCCCACCAAGAACGAATTAATTACGTAAAAAGCTTCGATTAATTTGCAGTTAACTATTACTAGTGCGCACTTTGCAAGACCTAAACGCCATGGGTTAGCTAATGCTGTGATGCAATAGAGTAGTAAATAGTAATAGAATGGACCTCGCTGAGAAGGCTGAGGAGCTTGGTTTGGACGCCGTCGCCGTCGTTGTCCCTGCCATGGAACGGGCAGTTCGTTGCTGCCTGCAGATACATTTCTTGGAGAGCAGTAGCACTAGCCTCGAACTGTCCGTGCTTCTTTGCCTCGTCGTTGCCTCCTGCGCTCGCCTCAGCCGCCTCTCCCATGGACACCGCTTCGCGCAGGAGCTCCTGCGCCGGCCGCAGGTACCGGGAGCCGCGCAGCACCGACATCATCGCCGGCGCAGGCGCCGCCGCGACTCCGCACGAGCAGCAACAGTGCGAACGACGGTCAGCCGCTGAGCCGAGAGTCAGGACCAATGGACCAGTACCGCTCGACCCATCGGGCTGGTGGTGCTCCGCGGCGGCAATCTCCCCGTTATCAGCATCCGCCGCCGGTGGCTGGCGGTGGAGCGGGCAATGGGCGCACTGCTGGAGATGCACCGGCATGGTGCCCTGTCGGCACGGGCCGTTAGCGTCGTGGGCGACAGGTTTCTTTGGAGCTTGCTTTGGTGAGCCTTTGCTCATTTGGCGGTGCTTGGTCACCATGTCAATCTGTATTCTACGCTTGCTACCAACAACTAGTACTACCAGTTACTTAGGGCCGGTGGTGTTAATGACCTGTAACACTCAGTGCAGATCAGCAGCAACAAATTGATCAATTGATCAAACAGTGTTACAGAGATGATACAAATTTAGTGACGAACTAGCTAACAAGCACTAACATGCATGTAGCTAGCTAAAATGTGCACACCTTTGCCCTTGGCCTTGTGACTTTGTGAGTTGTGGTCGTAATGTGGTAGAGGAGGTAGTAAGTAAACAAGCCTATGCCTATGCCTTCATGCATCTATACCCCACAGAGACAGAGCTCTTCACAACTGGAGAGATATACTCCATGCTCATGTGGTAGGGTGGTGGCCCTGTCCCCTGCCCTGTGGACCTTGGACCATATTTTACATTGAAACAACACCGACCACAAGAAGGGTTCAAAGCTTCAAGCTTAGCAACTTCAGTGCAAGCTCCTTTGTCACTAACTTACTACTACTACTCAGCAGTAGTACTGTCCTGTCTCCTCTCTCCCTATCTACCACTGCTGGGTAGCTTTTCTTGGGGAGTGGAAGTGCATGCAATGCTGTCTAGCTAGCTCTCTCTCTTTCTTTCTCTCTCTCTCTCTCTCTCTCTCTCTCTCTCTCTCTCTCTCTGTGTGTGCTGGCTGGCTGGCTGCGAAGGCATACACATACACTAGTGTGTAGAATCTCAAGAAAGGGCAAGCAGTGCTGTGCTGCTTTGTGTAGCTGTCCTAATCTATGGAAAGCCCAGAGCCTTTTCTGGGTGCCTGCAACAGAACCCAGTGCCTTTTCTGGGTGCCTGCAGTTGCTATTAGCTAGCTGCTGCCTTGGAGAGTTGGAGTGCACATGACTTCTGTAGAGAGTGGAACCAAGCAAAGTAGCAAACACTACTTTGGTCTTGCTGCACTATTGTACTTGCATCATGCATGATAAGGTAACCAGCTAACAAGTGTGAGATGCATATAAATGGATACTTCATACATCAACAAGTGATCAATTCATAGAAAGATAAGAGAGAGAGAGAGAGAGAGAGAGAGGGGGGGGGGTGTTTGGTTTGGTGACAAATTTGCCATACCATACCCTACCAAAATTTGGCAATTTGGTCACTAAATTGGCTACCAACGTTTTGACAGAAGATTGGCAATAAAATGAACTAGAGAGACAAGAGAGAAGAGATCTTGCTTAAGTTTGATAACAAACTAAATATTTATCAAATTCGATCAACGCTACCAAATTTTAGTAAGACGCATTGGAATCTATTGAAACCAAACCAACCAACCAGAGATGCTGAGAGAGGTGAACATAAAGGCAGTCAAAATACAGTTTTTGGGAGGTGCCAGTGTCGTTGCAGAGTAGTCCGGTGATTGATTGGACTGATCCTAAGAAGGTGGCGCTGTTTGTTTTGGGGCAGTGGTGAGCCGTACTTGGCACCTTCTTTATGGATGATATAAACTAACTAAAAATCATCATATGAATGACAGAGCGGTCAATAGGAAAATGAGTGAAACTGCCTCTCATATCCTATTGGAGGGTTTATATATATAAATTGGGTTGGAAAAGAATTTTATATCTTGCTTCTCAGTAATTGCACAAGATAAGAGTATAATGGTATATTTGTTTAGACATACAATGTATTATTGGACTTGTTCTAAAGCCCATTAGCTAAATTTAACGGTACTAAAGGCTGGGCACCCCATAACAGTGCTTTTTTTTGGTTCAGGTGATCTCTACCTTGACATTCAAGGTATGCTAATTGTAAGGATTTTCTATGTAGGAGGACCTATGGGTAAGACCCCTCATCCACCGTTGATAAATTTTAATCAACGGCGGATAGAAGGCCTCACCCTAAGGCCCTTCCTATAGACTAGTTCTTCGCACTGATTTGAGCTTTGAACCGATGACGTTTTGACTAATCAACGCGCGCTTTCCACCTTCCAAATGTGCTGTATACATGATGCTACAGTATAATCTGGCAATACAGCATCAATTCAACTAGGAAGCGCCGTGCGTCGAAGTGGAGGATCAAATGAATCTAAGGTGACTCTCTTAGCACGCTTTCAATCGTAGAAATTGTCCTCACATTGTTGGATTGCAATGACTTGTTGGCAGCTAAATCCTCTCTCTCGAAAATTAAAGTAAACGCAAATGTGAAGTTAACCATTGGATAAAGGAATTGTGATTTATATTTGTGCAGTTGTGGCTGTGCGCAGACTGCATAAGGTACACGGCTAGATATTTTAGTCAAATTGCTATGTGGACACAGTAACGGAGAAGGAAAAAAGATCACACGAAAGGATACAGGAAAAGACATGTCAAAATGTGCTCCAGCACTCCTGTTTCCAAACGTAGTATATATTACAATTACATGGAGCCAACGGGTAGTTGATTATTTCCAAGGGGTTGTTTACAGTCAACTAAATGTTAAAAAATCAGTCAGATTTCCCGGCAGATCCATGTTCTAAGAATTATTTTGTTACCATTGCAAAGATCATGGAGTTAAAAAAAAATACTATCGCTTGTGAGAATGACATGTGAGGCCCAAGACTACCTACAGCGACACATTAGATGATATTTTTTAATTCCACGATCTTTACGATGGTACTGAGCAATATTGCCCTATTTTTAATCTTTATTACTTAAAAGAGAGAGTTGATGGTGGTGGTTTATCCTCCTCTCCTAACTCTCCCTTACCTCACCTCTCTCTCTAGAAACAACGAGCATCGACATGTAGGCCCTTTGTTAATCGCACCTCGCTCCTATTCCCACACTCGCCACCAACAATTGCGTAGCCCCCTCCAGCCCCCCTCACAAATCACGTCACCTCCACTCTCTCAAATCGTGCCACCTCCCCCTCCCCCTCCTGATTCTCCTGCTCTACTACTACCCCCAACACCTATTCCCCTCATCGGCGGCTAGAGCTAGGCCTCACAATGCCCGATCCAGAATTTGTGCTACCGCTTGTGCCACTAGAGGGCAAGGCCAGATCTACAGTAGTTCATGGGTGTTCAGCTGAACACCCAAATTTGTTGACAAAAAACCTAGTATATATAAGGTATAATACATATATATGTGTAATTGGGTCAAAAACACTAATTTCAACCTACAGTCCCCACTTAATCGGCCGGCCGGCCCGATGCCTGCGTGCGGTCCAGCCGACTGGCCCATTTGCGTTGCGCTACGCGATAAAGTCTTGCGGTCCTGCCCGAGCGGCGAGCGCCCGAGTCCACAGTCGTAACCCTAGCCTCCGCGATGCGCAGGGCCGGCCCTGAGGGGGTGCGGCGGGTGCGACCGCCGAGGGCCCAGCCCAAATAGGGGCCCAAACCTAGGTATGTAAATCCCAGAGGTAATCAGGTAAGTCCACGTGACCACGTCGATTCAGTTTCCAAAAATCACGATCGCGAATTTGCGACTCTCCTGTTCACGTCTCTTCCACGGACGGCGTCACGGCGGATCATCCTCACGCTGCTACAGTTGGAGGCTTTAATAATATATGGCCTTATGGGCCTAGGATGATTAGTTCGCCATAGGGCCCTTGAAAATATAGGGCCGGCCCTGGCGATGCGCTGCGCCGGCCCTCAACTCCGCTCGGCGCCGCGCCGGCCCTCCGCTCCCGCTCCGCCTCCACGCCGGCCCTCCGGCCTCTCCGGCACTCCACCGGCACCGCGACCGCCAGATCTAGGCGCTCCGCTCCAACCCTCTGCTCCGCACCTCCACCCTCCGGCACGACTGGCGAGTCGGCACCGTGCCTCCGCCCTCCGGCCGCTCCAGCACTCCGCCGGCACCGCAACTGCCAGATTTGGGCGCTCTGCTCGACCTCCGGCACGACTGGCGAGGCGGCGACTATGCCTCTGGCTCCGACCTCTGCCGCTGCCCGACACGACGGCACTGCGGCCACTGTCGGTAATCCTACCAGCCCCTTTTTAGCTCTTCTCGGTAATCACCCTAGGGAGTAACTAGTAGCAATTTGTTGAGATTAGTAGCCTTCCTCAACACAAAGCTAACTAGCCGTAACTCATTGTAATATCCCTTGAAATTCACATCTGTTGAGATTAGTAGCCTTCCTCATCACATTTTCTGGAAACAAAACTTTTGCCTCTCGAGATGTCTCAAGATTGCAAGTCAGTTAGCTGAAGTGCCAACATCTTGCCAACTAAATATTGACACAAAAAAATGACATCGTATCTACCTGTAAGCATCTAAAACTCAGCAGTTTGTGGGTAAATTAAATTGACAAAAAACTCAAAACTAAAAATATGCTGCATGGATTAGCAAAAAGACAACCTAATTATCCCCTGTTGCTCTTACTCTTCTGTTCTTGTATTTTAATCTCATACTTATGCATTTCCCTGTTGTCGCCTATTGGCTATGTCATTCCATGTCTCGACTACTTTTGTCATTTATCTGAATCCCCATCCCATCCTTTCTTTTTTAAGTAATGTACTGTTTGTCTCCCAGAGCCAAAGGGACCGTCCAATGGCACACTTATACTCGTATAGCCAGTGCTCACCAGTTCATAGTTTTGCTGCATGGACAACTAATCGTACTCCGACTCTGATGTCAAATAGAAGGGGGTTGCCAATAAGATCCAACTGCCCTGAAAGGGAGAAACAGAATGTGAGACTCTTTAATAAATTTATTTCTTGGACCTTCACTTGTGCACTGATATTTGCTCATTCTTAGATGATTATCTCTCAGTTGACCAAAGGATGCTTTAGAGAAGACAACATGGATCAAGAAACGGTTAGCCTTTGCTCTTTACCCTATATTCTAGAACATCATGGCTACTTTGGAATGCCGAGGGGGGCTTTGCCTAGTTGACTAGTTGTCCCTCCTGCTTGTCTATTATTGCATGAACTAGCAGCCTGCAAAGTGCAAACACATAAATATTCACACTTGATGCCTTTTATAACTTCGAACACCCATTCTAAAATTCCTACGTCCGCCACTGCTAGAGGGGAGGGAGATGGCCGATCCAATATATCTGGCCGCCGGAGGGGAGGAAGAAGGCAGATCCGGCCACCTCCCCAGTCGTAGTGCTGCTAACACACGTCAGTCCCCATGACACTGCACCACAGCCTGACCGAGGAGATTGAAGCTCAACGACAGCAATGTTAGGTGGTGGTGGTGCTAGGGCACAGAGACAAATAGAGAGAGAGAGAGAGAGAGGGAGGGAGGGAGTAGGGCGTCGCCTCCTTCCCTTATCGGAGGCCACACGACCTATTCCCCACGTGCAGCAACCATCGCTCCACCCCCATTTCCAGCACCTCAGGCCACGGTTCTGGGATTCGCCCCGAAAGGAACGAATCTCACCGAATTTCGTCCATTTCGGACAGGACCGGGAAAGTTTGGAACCGGACAGTGTTTGTCAAAATTTGTCAAAATTTGTCAATTTTGTACTAAATTTGTCAAAATTCGATCAAAATTCGGTTAAATACGAAATGTTTGACTGGTCAATGTAGCTGAAAACCGGTCCGAAATTTCCGAAATTTCCGAAATTCGTCCAATTCGGTGGCCACCGAAATTTTTTGGCTTTTGAATCCCAGAACCCTGCCTCAGGCCGAGACGAAGGGGACGAAGATGATGGGAAGAGGGCAGAGGAGCGCGGGAGGGGAGAGGAAGGGGCGGGGTTTAAGGAGGGAGCATGGGCCAAGTCGACCTCTGGTGGTGAGCGTGCAGAGCCAAGGGATGGGAGGCGAGTGCAGGAGGAGAATGGAAGTGAAGGGTCAAACAGAAGGTGGAGGGATCATGGGGCTCGAGGAAGTGGGAGGGAGAGAGATAGTGGGGAATAGGGATTAGATTTTCTTGTTAGGGAGCTCATCGTACGATCCTAGACACATGATCATCATCCAACGGCCGAGAAATTCTAGATGATGTGGCCGGCACGGTCCGCTTCCCTCTTCACGCCCTCTTAAGTATTATAATTACTAAGCTAAGCTAAGCTAGCTCTTGTGTAGAGATGGCAATGGGTACCCGATACCCGAATACCCGACGGGTTTTACCCGATAAAGAGACGGGTATGAAAAATTTTATGTACCCATGGGTACGTTATTGGGCGAAATCCTCTACCCGTCGGGTAGGCGGGTGCGGGTGTGGGTATATACTACCTATACCCGCCTACCCGCGGGTAATGAATACCCGCATTAGACAACTAGACATCCCACTCAAATGTTAATTTTATTATCTACTTGTTGTTGATTGTTTATTTGTTTGTCATATGTTGATATGGTCATGTCAAGTATGTTTATGTGATGTACTAATTTTGATCATTAGACGCTTTTGTGCTTGGCATGTATGATTAATGAATGTCTAAATTGATGATATTCTTATATGTTGAACCGGGTATGCTTGCGGGTACGGGTTACCCGTCGGGTAGTAATACCCGCGCGGGTACGGGTATGGGTAAATTTTCCTACCCGCGTGCGGATACGGGTAACCCGACAGGTAAATTTATACCTAGCGGGTACGGGTATAGAATGGCAATACCCGATGGGTATTTACCCGTTGCCATCTCTACTCTCGTGCATGTGTATGATGTGTTGGGTTGATCTCGGCTAACCAACCCTGAGATTTCAGGGAGACGTGCCTCCACCTCACGCCTTGATCGGAGGCGGTTACCAACAGCTTGTGGTTGCGGTCCCGGTCACCTAGCGCCAAAATAAAAAGGGGTTTCGGTAGGGCTTCAGACAGGTTGTTCAATCCCAAAAGAAACCCATACAGACCCGATCTATCACGGGCGCTACGGTGAACGAAGACCGAACCCTCTTCATCTTCATCCCCGTCGGCATCGACCACGGCGACCTCCTTCACGCAGAAGGCCACCCTCCTCTGCTACACCAACCGAGCACCTCCCATGGCGTATTTCAGTTCGGGTATGTAAAATTATGCTTCCGCTCTAAGTACTTTAATTAGGTGTTCATGATTTAGATCTAGGGTTAAGAATAATGCTTATGTTTAGTCTTAGATTAAACTCACATTTGGTATCAGAGCTTCCCTAGGATCCTCATGAACCCTAAATTAATTTTTCCCGAACTCGGACTCACTAATTAAAGGGTCGGATCTAAAGTTTAAGGTTCGGTTTTAATGCTTAATGGCTCGGGTTAAGCAATTAGAAGGAGAGGAATCAAGTTCTTAAAAAACCCTAATGAAAAAGCTCCAAGATCCGTTTAGCCCACCCGAACCCTAGAATCCCCAGTTCAATCGAACATTTTTTGGATCGGGAAGAACAAGAAGAACCAAACAAAAAAACAAAGGGGGATCGGGACTTACGTCCGTGACTGTGCCGACGGCCGCCGCCCGCTGCCATCGCCGGCGCCCGGCTCTGCGGGCTGTCGACTGAGGAGGCGCCACCGCCGACGCCATGACACCGCCGAAGCTGCGCCGCCGCCGCTCGGTGCGTCGTCGCGCCGTCGATGGAGCGCCTCGTGGGCGCCGCGCGCCGCCGTCGCGTGCGTCGCCTCTCGCCGCGTGCGCAGCTGCCGCAAGGGAGCCGCCGCTCTGTTTCCGCCTGGGCAAGCCGCCGCCGCATCGGCTGTGTTTTTCGAGTGGAGCCGGCGCATATGAATTAGGGTAAGTTTTTTATGTCGCCCGCGATTGGTCTCGGCTGTCCGATGATATCGCACGGTCATTTGTTTTGGACCGGAGAGAGTTGGGCCAGAGTCATTGCCGGCCGTCGGATCTAGATCCGATGGCGCGCGTGCGTGCGTGGGATCTCTAGGCCGCGCGCGTCTTCTGGGCCGGCCGCGCGTGCGCAATTTGTTTGGGCCCCGCATGCAGCCCGGTGTTGTTTTGGGTCGTGCGGCTGCGTGCTTGAATGGGCCCGCGTGCGTGCATTTTTTGTGGACCGCACTGGCGATTGTCGGGCCGTGCGGCCATGCGCTTGAATGGGCCGACGCGTCTGTTGGCCCGTGCGCGGGAATTTTTCCGGCCGCACGCGCGCATTCGTTGGCCGCTTCCGCTTTTTGGGCTGCGCGCTGGTGTTTTCAGCCATGAGGTTCTTCTTTTGGGCCGTGAGCATGTTCTTGGGCCATGTAATTTTTGGGCTGCGCTATTTTATGGGCTAAATGAATAGTTTGTTGGGCCGGTTTCCTTTTTGGGGCCAGCTGTAGTGATGTTTTTCCTTTCTTTTTACAGTGCATTTATTATGCTTTATGTCTCCATTTTGTGCACTGTTATTAATTATTTATTCAGTGGCCTAAATTTTGATGTATCATTACCATACTATTATGTATAATCTCTAATTAAAATTGAACCAACGTGATATTTTAATTTTGAGATTTTATGATTAAGTTTGGCATTATGTATACATATGGTTATATTCTGACCAACGTTGTTTATAATCATATGTCGCCATATTATTATGTTTTGTCTCTAATTAAAATTGAACCAATGAGATATTTTAATTGGAGATTTTTTTTATGTTTTTGGCATTATGTATGCATATGATTACAATCTGACCAACGTTGTTTGTAATCATGTGTCGCCATATAAGATTATTAAGTTCTTTTTCATTTCTGCCCAACGGTGATATGAATTAGAACTGTAGTTTGCATGTTATTAATCATACCAACGTAGGGTTAATTACATGCAATATATATTTATGATTTTTGCCCTGTATTTTGAAATTCAGTACTTAATGCATCAAACGTTGCCGCCACAATTGATAACATTGAGTAGCTCACGGGGAGCAATTTTCCCACGTGGAAAGAACGAATTCATGTTATCCCTTGTGTTTTGGACCTTGACTATGCCTTAAGGGTAGCCGTTCCCATTCCTCCCACCGAAGGTAATAGAATTTTGATGAGAAAAAGAAAAATTTACGAGGCTAATGCTGAAAAATGGGAGCGGTTTGACCGCTTATCACTAATGATTATGAAGACCTCTATTTCAGTCGGGATTAGGGGAGCAATCCCCGATTCCGAAAATGCTAAGGAGTACTTGGCTTCAATCGAGGAGAAATATAAAGACTCCACTAAAGTTTATGCTAGTACTTTAATTCAGAGGCTGTTAACCACTAAGTATGATGGGTCCGGCGGCATAAAAGAGCGTATCATGATGATGACCAATATGGCAGAAAAACTCAAGGGCATGGACATGGCAATATCTGATGGTTTCCTTGTCCATTTTATGTCATCACTTCCTTCTGAGTACACGGCTTTTAAGATTAATTATAATACTCAGAAATAAAAATGGAGCATGAGCGATTTGATCGTCATGTGTGTCCAGGAGAAAGGAGAAAGAGAAAATAAGAACAAAAAGAAGGATTTTGCTCTTCATTTTGGTGGCTCCAACAAAAGGAAGTTCCAAGGGAACTTCAAATGTAAGAAAAAACTGCACTTCTCCCCTAATTTAGACAAATCGGGGCCTAAAGTGCACAATGCACCTAAGCCTCATGTTGCTCCCGCCGGAGCATCTAAAGGGGGGAATGTCTTTTCTGCAAGCAGCCAGGGCATTTCCAGAAAGATTGTGTGTGATGCTAAGCGTAAAAAATAATGATGAGACTTCTTCGAAACTGTGGCACTGTCGTTTATGTCACATTTCGAGGGGGAGAATGGAGCGTCTCATTAAAGAAGAAATTCTCCACCCATTAGATTTCTCTGACTCAGACCATTGCATTGATTGCATTAAAGGAAATTATGTTAAGCAAATAAAGAAGGGAGCTACTCGCAGCACAGGACTCTTAGAATTAATTCATACTAATGTTTGTGGTCCTTTTCCTATGACATCAGTGGATGGTTTTGATACATTCATCACTGATGATTTCTCCCGTTATGGTTATATCTTTCCCATTAAAGACCGATCTGAATCACTTGATAAATTTAAGATATTTAAGGCTGAAGTTGAAAATCAGCACAACCTAAGAATTAAAGTGGTAAGATCGGATCGTGGGGGAGAATATTTTGGAAGACATGCCTCTTATGGGCAAATTTCTGGTTTTTTCGCTAAGTTCCTTCAGGAAAATGGCATCGTTGCCCAGTATTCTATGCCAGGCGAACCTCAGCAGAATGGTGTAGCTGAAAGATGCAACCGTACACTTATGGATATGGTACGGAGCATGCTTAGCCATTCTAGTTTACCAGTTGGCTTGTGGATGGAAGCACTAAAGGCAGCCGCACATATTCTTAATCGGGTTCCCAGTAAATCAGTATCTAAAACACCTTATGAATTATGGACTGGGAGAAAACCGAGTATGAAATACTTACGAGTGTGGGGTTGTCGTGCTGAAGCTAAGTTATTTAATCCACACATTGAGAAATTAGATCCTAAGACAGTAAGTTGCCATTTTATTGGGTACCCCGAGAGATTCAAAGGGTATCGCTTTTATTGTCCTGATAGGATAACTAAGTTTGTAGAAATAAGGCACGCTGTGTTCTTAGAAAATAACGAGGACCTAGAGCCCAGGAAAATAGATCTTAAGGAGAAGCGGGTTTATGTTCCATCACCGCTCATCCCAGAGATCTTTATTCCTGTACCTCAAGCGGTTGCACCTCCAGTAGAGAATATTGTTGTTGCACCCACTGTTGAGGTCTCTGAAATTTCTGATGTTACACCTAATGATGAGCCTCAGCAGTCTCCTGAAATAACTAATGAACCTATTAGAAGATCACAGCGGGAGAGAAGATCTGCCATCCCGAATGATTATATTGTTTATATGAATGAGGATATTAATGACATAGGGAAGATAGATGATCCCACCTCTTATAAGGAGGCCATGATGAGTGAACATTCTTCTAAATGGCTTGAAGCCATGGAGGATGAACTAAAGTCTATGAGCACTAATGATGTATGGGACTTAGTAGAAATTCCTGACGGAGTCAAAACAGTAGGCTGTAAATGGGTCTACAAAACCAAGCATGACTCTAAGGGAAATATCAAAAGGTTCAAAGCAAGACTCGTAGCAAAAGGCTTCTCCCAAAGAGAGGGGATTGACTATAATGACACCTTTTCTCCTGTCTCAACTAAGAATTCATTCAGAATTGTTATGGCACTTGTAGCTCATTATGATTTAGAGCTGCATCAGATGGATGTTAAAACGGTATTTCTTAATGGCGACTTGCAAGAGAATGTTTACATGGCTCAACCGGAAGGTTTTGTCGTGGAAGGCAAGGTGCATATGGGATGTCGACTTAAGAAATCAATTTATGGCTTAAATCAAGCATCGAGGCAGTGGTACCTCAAATTCGATAAGATAATGAGTTTTGGATTTAAGGAAAATGAAGTTGATAACTGCATATATGTTAAGTTCAAGGGGAGTAAATTTACCATCTTAAGTATTTTATGTGGATGATATCTTATTGGCCAGCAGCGATAAGGATATGCTGTTTGAGACCAAGAGATTTCTTTCATCTATTTTTGATATGAAGGATCTCGGTGATGCCTCTTATGTTCTTGGCATTGAAATTCACCGAGATAGGTCCAAAGGAACATTAAGTTTATCTCAGAAGGCATACATTGACAGAGTACTGAAGAGATACAATATGCATAAGTGCTCTGGCTCGCCTGCTCCTATTGTTAAGGGCGATAAGTCTGGGACATTTCAATGTCCGAGGAACCAATATGAAACTGATCAGATGAAGTCGGTTCCTTATACTTCAGCTGTCGGAAGCATTATGTATGCTCAAGTATGTACACGCCCTGATTTAGCTTTTGTAACCGGGATGCTTGGCAGATATCAGTCAAATCCAGGACCAGACCACTGGAAAGCCGTTAAGAAAGCCTTGCGTTATATGCAAGCTACTAAGCATTACATGCTCACATATAAGTTTTCTGATAACCTTGAAGTTATTGGTTATTCAGATTCAGTTTTTGCGGGATGTGTTGATTCTAAGAAATCCACGTCAGGTTATATCTTCACACTCGCAGGAGGAGCTTTCTCATGGAAAAGCTCCAAACAGACCCGTACGGCATCTTCAACGATGCAAGCTGAGTTTTGTGGCATGTTATGAGGCTACCGGGCAGGCTGTATGGCTTAAGAACTTTATCCCGGGACTTAGAGTGGTAGACAGCATCTCTAAACCACTCACCTTATACTGCGATAACAAACCCGCAGTTTTTTATGCAAATAACAACAAGTCAAGTGGTGCTGCCAAACACATTGACATTAAGTATCATGTTGTGAAAGGTAGAATCCAGGATCAAACCATAAGTATCAAGCATATTAGTACTAAGTTAATGCTTGCGGATCCGCTTACTAAAGGCTTACCACCCATTATTTTTCGTGATCATGTTGCCGACATGGGTTTATTGGAAAGCCTCTGATTCTGGATAAAAAGGACCTTAAAGCAAACCAACTCCCATTAAGTATAATGAATATCCATTTCGAGATAAGATAGTACACTATAGGTACTACGGTTGTATGGCACTTCATTGGCTATGCAACACATTGCCTTGGTATGCTATTTTATTGAGAATGGGCTTATGATGTTAGCCTTACGATCAAAGGGGAGAATGTTGGGTTGATCTCGGCTAACCAACCCCGAGATTTCAGGGAGGCGTGCCTCCACCTCACGCCTTGATCGGAGGCGGTTGCCAACAGCTTGTGGTTGCGGTCCCAGTCACCTAGCGCCAAAATAAAAAGGGGTTTCGGTAGGGCTTCAGACAGGTTGTTCAATCCCAAAAGAAACCCATACAGACCCGATCTATCACGGGCGCTACGGTGAACGAAGACTGAACCCTCTTCATCTTCATCCCCGTCGGCATCGACCACGGCGACCTCCTTCACGCAGAAGGCCACCCTCCTCTGCTACACCAACCGAGCACCTCCCATGGCGTATTTCAGTTCGGGTATGTAAAATTATGCTTCCGCTCTAAGTACTTTAATTAGGTGTTCATGATTTAGATCTAGGGTTAAGAATAATGCTTATGTTTAGTCTTAGATTAAACTCACATGATGTACTCCAGAATTATTTAATTCCTTGTATCTGGCCCATCTCGATCTATTATGTTGTTGTCTTCTTCATTGAATTATTATTGATTGATTTATTAATTTTAAATGGATATTTGTGACATGGAACGACATAGTGAGTGTAATAGTAAGTAGTACGGTATCTTTACTACTTAAAAAAAGAAGTTGGTAGTGGTTCATCTGACATCCCATCATTCTGATAGTGGTGGTTCATCTGCTATCCCATTATCCTGTAATACCACTAAAAATGAAAAAGGGAAGAAATACATGGAATGAAAACAATCCAAGAGAGAATAAAGAAAATTAAGTAGAGTTTTGCCGTCAGACCCATTGGCTTTTAGAATGCCGAATAAAAGTAGCGCTCACTGACGTTCCTAGACCGTCTAGGGATGGTCGGCACCATCTCACGTTTGGGTTCTCATCATCCAGCAATAAATTTTATTCTTACCCTTTACCGACTTACCTGCCATAGTAGAAAAGCCCCAAACAGTGTAGAGCTACCTTTGGACAAATAGGTCTTTAAAGCCCTTAGACTTGAGAACGAGTAAGATGATGAGTGAAGGGCAATCTGGTCATTACACAAAACCAGAGGAAGGGATGGCCGACCATGCCCCTCTTAAGCCAAATTCAACACAGGCTAGCCACATAAAATTTTATTTCATTTTTTCTCCCTTAGCCAAGAACTCATTTAGAGAAAGCAAACCAAGCCTCACAAGCCTTCCCTTCTCTTTTCTTTCCCGAAACCGAGATTTCATCCAAGAACAACCTAAATCCATGGCCACTACAGAGAAGAGGTGAGGGAGAGAGAATCGGAGGAGAGGAGCCTGGGGAGTTGGGGAAGATCAACGGCGTGAGGGTGGAGTCCACAGAGACCGCAAGCTGCCTAGGATCACCTGAGCCACACTGAACCAGACTGGGACAAGGAGGAGGCAAGAAGGGCCAACGATAATGCATGGAGAGAGCTGTCGCCACCACGACCATCGTCATCGCCTTCTCATCCCCACCCAACCCGAGCCAAGTAAGGTTTGCCTTCCCCAAGCATGCGTATTGAAGAGTAGGGCAAAACAAAGCTAGAAGCTAAATCAAAATGTGTTTAAAAAGAGAGGATTAGATGAACTGTTCGATGAAGTAGTGGAGTAGAGGTGCTCGGGCCAAGCTCAAGGGCCTTGGCCAAAGCCATGGCCAAGGGGAACACCTGGTGGCCATTTGACGGCACAGCCACGGCTGAGCCAGGTGTCGGCTTGGGGAGCCGACGGCGTCAAGGACAGCCGATTGGGGGCACCACGACTGGAGGAGCAGCGTTGGGAGGTCGAAGTCTGGGGCCTTGACATGGGGGCTTCCACGGCAGCGTGAGGGTGACAACCAAAGGCCATGCTAACCGAGCAGTAGTGCCCAGCGCCTCGCAATCATGCGCGCACAGGGAGGCGATGGATTCGGTCCTGGTTGGCCGGATCTGAGGCGAAGACCAAGAGGGAGGTGGCCAGATCTGGCTCTAGCCTGCCGAATCTAAAGGTGGGAGAGGGGGAAAGGTTTGGGCGACGGAGGAACCGTCGGCAGCGAGCTCTGGGCCGACTATGCTTGAGCTCGGCCGTGCGCCGCCGCGTCACCTAGGAGATGCCAGGTAAGAATGCGCCTTCACGAGTGGTTGGCCTTGCAACTAGATACCTTTGATGGGATGGGTACACCCGTCCAGGCTGTGAATTGGTTTCGCTACATGGAGAGGCAATTTAAAGCTGTAGAGATGAGCTCTCAGTTGAAAGCTCGCTGTGTGGCTTTCCAGTTAAAGGGTCAAGCGGACGTTTGGTGGGAAGGGGTTCTTTCAGCCAGGACCCCTACCTAAGGTCCCGCTACCTGGGAAATCTTTGCCGACCACTTCAAAGCGAAGTATTACCCAGATTCTTTTGTGGAGAGCATGGAGGTCGCCCTGTCGACCTTCGTGCAAGGAAAGATGACCGTAGCTGAGTACGAGGCGGGATTAAACAATCTGATCCGCTTCATGCTATCGGTCATGAGCAATGACCTTGAGAAGGCCAAAAAGTTCTGCCGAGGGCTCAACTCTGAGTTTCGGCATGTCATGAGAGCTACTGCACCACGTGACTTTAGGTCTGTGATAGAGCAGGCCAGAGCGATGAAGATGGAGATTGGCTCACTAAAGGGCTGCAACCCTCTGGTGGTTCAAGTGCTTCTGGTGGTGACCAGATGAGGAACTTCACTGAAGGGGGTGGGTCATCTCAGCGGCCTGCTCATAAGAAGTCCATGTGGGGCCAGCGTCCCTCACAATCATCCAAGTCCAAGTCTTCGAGGCCGTATTCTTCAGTGCCTCATTCTTCATCGGTGACCCCAGCCTATCGTCCTATCCCAAGATAGGACATGATCTATTTCAAGTGCGATGATGGACACCATGCTGTTGAATGTTCCTGGATGGGGAACTGTCGGCATTGTGGCCAAGCGGGGCACAAAATGATAGTTTGTCGATAGAATCCCGCTAGCATCATCAAGTGAGAGCTAGTATCTTCATCCTCGTCAAACGCTCCACCTCGGGGGTCAGTCTAGATGATGGCGGCTGCCCCTGTGTTGCAGCCTCCTCTTTCCTAGTCTCCACCCGCCGGGTATTAATGGCATCCTACAACAACTCCTCAATTCCAGCATGCTACACCACCTCTAGTCCTGTTGCTGCCACAGCAGAGTGTCGAGGATCTCGCCGCCCTGACACCACCCAGAGTCTACTCACTACCTGCTGCTAAGTCTGCGGGTCGACCTGACGTGGTGATAAGTACCCTGTTAGTGGACTCATGTGAAGCCCTTGTTCTTTTTCGACTCTGGTGCTACCTATTTGTTTGTGTCCCGGGAGTTTGCTAGAAAGGCCAAGTTGAGTGTCCAGCAAATTTCTCAATCAGTTAAGGTCAGTACCCCAAGGGGTATCATTGCTAGCTCCATAGTATGCCCTAGCTGTGTGGTTGCAATAGATGGCGAGGAATTTGTTGCCAACCTTATGGTTATACAGTTAGAGCCTTTTGATATTATCCTTGGTATGGATTGGTTCTATCGCTACTATGCCATGATTTCCTGCTTTTGGAGGACAGTCACCTTGCAAGCTCCTTCAGGGAAGGAGATAATCTTTCAGAAGAATGTGCCCACTTGTTCCCTCTTTGTGTTGGTCAGCCTGTTCCCTGGCCGACGAACAATGAAGTCTGGGTTACTCCTAGCATTCGTGGAGAAGCCAAGTGCGCCTTTGCACATTGAGGATATTCCTGTGGTGCATGAGTATCCTGATGTGTTTCCTGAAGAGCTTCCGGGAATGCCACCTAAGCGAGATGTGGAGTTCAGGATTGATCTTGTCCCTGGCACAAGACCTATCTCCATGTCCCTGTACCGTTTGTCACGACCCCTACAAGAGGAGTTGAAGAAGCAATTGGATGAGTTGTTGTCAAATGGCTTGATTCGTCATAGTACGTGTGTCACCTTGGGGAGCCCTTATCCTATTCACTGAGAAAAATGATGGGAGTTGGCGTATGTGTATAGACTACCGTGCTCTCAATCAAGTGACCATCAAGAACAAATACCCTTTGCCTCACATCGAGGACTTGTTTGATCAATTGAAGGGAGCCAATGTGTTCTCTAAAATTGATCTACAATCTAGGTATAATCAAATCTGAGTGCAGGAGCAAGCCATTGGAAAGACAATTTTCTCTACAAGATATGGGCACTATGAGTTTATAGTTATGTCCTTTGGACTGATGAATGCCCTTGTTGTCTTCACGGAGACGATGAATAGTATGCTATACAAGTATCTAGATGACTTTGTAGTGGTGTTCATCGATGATATCCTGATTTATTCCAAGACAAAGGAAGAGCATGAGCAGCATCTGAGGCTCATGCTTGAGACTCTGAGGAAAAATCAATTCTTTGCCAAATTGAAGAAGTGTGAGTTTTGGATTTCTGAAGTGAGCTTCCTGTGTCATGTAATTAACCAGAAAGGCATTTCAGTAGATCCAAGCAAGATTTCCACCGTCATGGATTGGAAGAAGCCATCTAATGCTAAAGAAGTGAGAAGTGTTCTTGGCTTAGCTGGTTATTACCAGCACTTCGTGAAAGACTTTTCCATCATTGCCAAGCCAATATCTCAACTTACGTGGAAGGGTATGAAATTCTAATGGACCGGTGAATGTGAGCGCAGTTTTAATACTCTGAAAGAGAAGTTGCTAGCTACTCCTGTTCTCACACTTCCTAAGCTAGGGAAGCATTTCATGGTCTACTTAGATGCGTCTCGAGTGGGTCTGGGTTGTGTGCTTATGCAAGATAACAAAGTGATCGCGTATGCCTCGTGACAGTTGAAGAAGTATGAGTAGAATACCCTACTCATGATTTAGCACTTGTTGCAGTAGTTTTTGCTCTAAAGATTTGGAGGCATTACTTGTATAGAGAGTCTTATGATATTTTCACTGATCACAAAAGCCTCAATACATTTTCACTCAGAAGGAGTTGAATTTGAGGCAAAGACGGTGGTTAGAGCTTATCAAACACTATGATCTCACTCTTCAGCACCATCCGAGCAAGGCAAATGTGGTTGCTTATGCCCTTAGTCGCAAGGCGACACCCTCCACTCTAGGTTGTCTCATTGCTAACTTTAAACGGATGAAAATTTTCCTATTGTTTCGCTGGTACAGCACAGGCTGAGATGAAGCTGTTGTTGGAATCGGCAATTCTGGAGCGAGCAAAGGAAGCACAACAGCATGATCGATTGCTTCAGCAAGTGAGGAAGCGACTTGATGAAGGAAAAATGGGGATTTCAGCCTTGATGAAGTAGGCGCATTGCGGTTTAAAGGCCACCTTTGCGTGCCACAAAAGGCTCAAGTCAAGGATGATATTTTGAGAGAAGCTCATCGTACCCCACACACAGTGCATCCTAGTGAGAACAAGATGTATCGTGATCTCAAGAAGAGCTTCTGGTGGAAGAGAATGAAAGTGGATATCGCCAAGTATGTGGCATCTTGCGAGGTTTGCCAGCAAGTGAGGGCTGAGCACAAACACCCCGCTGGGCTATTGCAGCCCTTGGAAGTTTCTCAGTGGCCATAGGATGATATCTCCATGGATTTTGTAGTCGGCTTACCTCATACCTAGCGAGGTAAGGATGCAATTTGGATAGTGATGGATCGATTCAGTAAGTCCACGCACTTCATCCACATTCGTGCAATGAACTCAGCGAGTGAGTTGGCGCCTATCTATGTGCAAGAAATAGTAAGGTTGCATGGTATTCCTAAGTCGATAGTTTCGGACAGAGACGCCAAGTTTGTCTCCAAGTTTTGGGAGAGATTGCGGGGCACACCGGACACAAAACTCCAATTTAGTACTGCTTTCCACCTGCAGACGGATGGACAGTCCAAACGCACCATTCAGACACTGGAAGACATGTTGAGACCCTGTGTTCTGTTTTGGAAGGGTAGCTGGGAGGATCATTTGGCACTTGCAGAGTTTGCCTATAACAACAGTTACCACTCTAGTGTTCGAGCAGCACCATTCGAGGTTCTGTATGGGCGGAAGTGTAGACCACCAATTTATTGGGATGCCATATGCGAGAAGGCCGTTCTAGGCCCATTTGGGTCCAGCAAATAGTAGAACGAGTGGCAGAAATTAGATAGAATCTGCTAGCTACCCAGAGTAGGCAGAAGAGCTACACAAATGTCAGAAGGCGAGAACTAGAGTTCGAAGTGGGGGATCATGTGCTCCTAAGAGTATCTCCCACCAAAGGTATAGTACAATTTGGTACCAAAGGGATGTTTAGCCTAAGGTACATTAGGCCATTTCTAATTCTGGCACGGATTAAAAAGTTGGCATATCGCTTAGATCTCCCTGAGTCCATGCGAGGAGTGCATAATGTGTTTCATGTTTCTATGTTAATAAAGTATTTGCAAGATCCAGACCATGAGATTGTGTTAGAACCGGTGTCCTTAAAGCAAGACCTCACCTTCGAGTCCCGTCCAGTTCGGATTCTGGAGGAATCAGAGAAGGTGCTCAGGCATAAAATGATAAAAGTATGTTAAAGTGCTTTGGACACATCAGTCCGAGCAAGAAGCGACATGGGAGTTGGAGTCTCGCATGCATGAGAAGTACCCAGAGTTGTTCTCTACGGGTACAAGCTAATGTTATATTATATGAAGTTCGTTTTATTTTGTTCTTCCATGTGGATTGTGGAGCGTTGGAATTCAGGATCAAATTCTATTAAGGGGGTAGAATGTAATACCACTAAAAATGAAAAAGGGAAGAAATACATGGAATGAAAACAATCCAAGAGAGAATAAAGGAAATTAAGTAGAGTTTTGCCGTCAGACCCATTGGCTTTTAGAATGCTGAATAAAAGTAGTGCTCACTGAGGTTCGTAGACCGTCTAGGGATGGTCGGCACCATCTCACGTTTGGGTTCTCATCATTCGGCAATAAATTCCATTCTTACCCTTTACCGACTTACCTGCCATAGTAGAAAAGCCCCAAACAGTGTAGAGTTACCTTTGGACCAATAGGTCTTTAAAGCCCTTAGACTTGAGAGCGAGTAAGATGATGAGTGAAGGGAAATCTGGTCATTACACAAAACCAGAGGAAGGGATGGCCGACCATGCCCCTCTTAAGCCAAATTCAACACAGGCTAGCCACACAAAACCTTATTTCATTTTTCCTCCCTTAGCCAAGAACTCATTTAGAGAAAGCAAACCAAGCCTCACAAGCCTTCCCTTCTCTTTCTTTCCCAAAACCGAGATTTCATCCAAGAACCAAAACCTAAATCCACGGCCACTACAGAGAAGAGGTGAGGGAGAGAGAAGCGGAGGAGAGGAGCTTGGGGAGTTGGGGAAGACCGACGGCGTGAGGGTGGAGTCCACGGTGACCGCAAGCTGCCTAGGATCACCTGAGCCACACCGAACCAGACTGGGACAAGGAGGAGGCAAGAAGGGCCAAGGATAATGCATGGAGAGCGTTGTCGTCACCACGACCATCGTCATCGCCTTCTCATACCCACCCAGCCCGAGCCAAGTAAGGTTTGCCTTCCCCAAGCATGCGTATTGAAGAGTAGGGCAAAACAAAGCTAAAAGCTAAATCAAAATGTGTTAAAAAAGAGAGGATTAGATGGACCGTTCGATGAAGTAGTGGAGTAGAGGTGCTCGGGCCAAGCTCAGGCGCCTTGGCCAAAGCCATGGCCATGGGGAACACCTGGTGGCCATCCGATCCTCACAATCCTTCCCATTTCTCATCCCTTCTCTTTTCTTTCCCCAAACCAAGACTAATCCAAGTCCCAAAACCTAAATCCACAGCCACCGTAGAGAGGAGGTGAGGGAGAGAAGTGGAGAAGAGGAGCCTGGGGAAGACCGATAGTGTGAGGGTGGAGTCCACGATGACCGCAACCCTCCTAGGACCACCTGAGACACACCGAACCAGACTGGGACACGGAGGAGGTGAGAAGGGCCAACGAAAACGTGTGGAGTGTGCTGTCGCCACCATGGCCATCGTCATCTCCTTCTCATCCCCACCCAACCCGAACCAAGTAAGGTTTGCCTTCCCCAAGCATGTGTATTGAAAAGTAGGGCAAAACAAAGCTAGAAGCTAAATCAAAATGTGTTAAAGAAGAGAGGATTAGATGGAACGTCCAGTGAAGTAGTGGAGTAGAGGTGCTCGGGCCAAGCTCGGGCGCCTTGGCCAAAGCCATGGCCAAGGGGAACACCCGGTGGCCATCTGGCGGCGCAGCCACAGCCGAGCCAAACGTCGGCTTGGGGAGCCAACAGTGTTGAGGATGGCTGGTTGGGGCGCCACGACCAGAGGAGTAGCGTTGGGAGGTCGAAGTCTGGGGCTTTGACATGGGGGCCCGCCACGACAGCGCAAGGGCGACGGTCAAAGGCCGTGCCAACCGAGCGGCAGCACCCAGTGCCTCGCCACCGCGCGCGCATAGGGGAGGCAACGGATCCAGCCAACCGCGGATCCGATCCTGGTTGGCCAGATCCAAGGCAAAGGCCGAGAGGGAGGTGGCCAGATCTGGCTCTGGCCGGCCGGATCTGAAATTAGGAGAGAGTGGGAGAGGAGGAAAGGTTGGGGCGGCAAAGGAGCCGTTAGCGGCGAGTTCCGAGCCGGTGATTCCCGAGCTATGCCATGTACTGCCGCATCGCCTAGGAGACACCAGGCTGTTCGGCCGAGAAAAATGAGGAGGAAGAGGAGAGATACAAAGGGCGGTTTGGCTGAACCAAATGAAGGAGAGGGAGAAAAAAAGAAAGAAAAGGGAAGAAAAAAAGAGAAGAGGGAGGAAAAAGAAGGGAAAAAGAAAGAAAGAAAAGAAACAAGGAGAAAAAGAAAAGAAAAAAATAGGGGTTTGGTACCTGTGCGACGGGTCCTTAACCCAGGGCATTTTATGCCAGAGTCGAGATATGCGCATAGAGTCATCGCTGCTCGCTTAAGCACTGGTTTCGATATGATGTGTTGGGTTGGGTTGATGTTTGTACATGTGAAGGTCCTGGGTCTGAGCCGTCCATGCATCGCCCCCGAGACTAACCAGGCAAGTGCATGGTAAAGCGGTAAATTTGGGTAGTACTTGCTGTTAGGTAAATGTTGAGGCATTGCTTACCATGATTTGGTAAGTTAACTATTTCTGGTTGCATGATGAGGAATGATGAATGACGATTGTTGAGACATGACATGTTGATATGCATAAATGGATAACTTGCATTGCATTCATGTCACAAAAAGAGATAGTTTTGTGGTATCATTGGTGCACTTTATGTGGACACTCCACAGGAGTGAAGATTGAGGTCCCCGTATGAAAATGACGGGCTACTGTGGTCCCCCATATGAAAAATGACGGGCTTGTGATCCTCGCATGGAAATAGGGCCAACCTGGGTGAGCATCGATGGGTGCTCGCTCTGCTATACTAGTATAGGCTAAAGATATAAGAGAGAAGTGCATGTGCATATGAAATTGCATTATGACAGAGAATGGGTGCAAATACATAATGATTGGTTGATGAGAACTTAAAGAGATTAAGTGGAAACAAGTGGTTATTGAAACTGTGATGGTTATGGACTGATTTGTGAACCTGTTATTTACTGTTTTCCTTTGAACTTGCTAAATCTTTGGCCTCACCCTTGCTTTGTTGTTTTTTTATGTGACCGTTGAGGACGTCATGCATGGATGGGAGTAGCACATGAATAACTTCATGTACTAGCAGCACTTCGCATATCAGTTTTTGGGTAGCATGTTAAAACTCCACTAGTATGCTAGAATAGATGCTTAAAATGATATGTTGTAAAGTGGCTGCTACTTTATGAATAAAGTAGAGTTTGCTTAAAAATAACTAGCAGTTGAAAAGAAATGGTAAAAGTATGCAATGGTGGTAGCATCCTAGGCCCAAATGGTGGGTGGGGTGTTACATATCCTCTCACAGAAACTGGCATGATAGATAGACCCTAGCCAGCAACCTCTCCTGGCAATAACTGCATTCCCCCTCCTCCCGCTTGCCCACAACTGTTCATCACACACACACACACAAACACACCCACCAACAGAATCAATTGAAACAGCCACGCTTCACTTGTAGCTCCCTAATCCCTTTCAGCCTCTGTCCCCATCCCGCGGCGCCTTCTAGCATGGCCTACTCCAGGGGCGGCGGCGGCAAGCTGTCAGCCGTGGATGCCATCCTAGCCGAGGCGGCCGATTTGGTCGCGTTGGAGCACATCACCAAGCTAAACACCGCCCGCCTCACCGACGACTCTGCCCTCCTATCCAACCTCGAGTCATGCTTTTGCAAGCTCAAGTCCCTCCCCACCACCACCATCGCTGCTGCGCCCGCCAAGACCTTGGTACGCAACATCACCGCACCGCCACCACACCACAGCGATCCCGCCAACCCGCCACCTCTGAACCCTCCTACGCTTGCACCGGCTGCCCTCATGGTTCAAGAACAGCGATCAGAGGACACGAAGGCCGTCCAGAAGAAGGGGAACTCTCTACAGTAGGCTCATCCTCCTGTGGCGACCGTCCCCGCAGTTCAGGGGAAGGAGGCGAAGGAACTGGAGCAACTGTTCGGGCCAGGATGTGGCCGGTCGACGCTAAGGGAGCGAAACAGCGGGAGGGACGACTCGCTATTGCCGCCACACCAGGTGTGCTGCTTTAGCTTATCCTCCAAGAAGTCCCTACAGAGGACCCCGACCAGGAACAAGAAGAGCCATGCGGAAGGAGGAGGTGACCTGGATAACGTTCTCATCATCGGTATGCATGACCCACACGGGTGCCATTGACGACTTGCTCAGCGACAACAACGATGATGAGGAGCTCAAGTGAACAAAATCATTGTTTTGCCAGCCTTCATAGCTTCTACTTTACTTCCTCTGGATTGAATAGACTACGAAAATGTTTTAAGTTACAACAAAAGAGTTATATGAGCTAGACTTCAGACAAAATGATACAAAATCTGGTGTTTTTGCATGACATAGACGAAGAAAGATGAATTGAATATGTAATGAGGTGATGAGTTGTAGGAATGAAGAACCTACTTATGTGAAGGTTTGATCTTTTGTTATATAAATTTACAAACCATTGCCCATGCCACCATGCACGATGCAGCTTGTGAATTCAATGATAGTTGGGTGCGCAAGCTATTCTGTACTCAAAAGAACAACATCACCAACATGCTTGATAATTCAAATTGTAATATAGTACATCACACATATACACAAACAAATAAAGAAATAGTGACATTTAAGACCTAAATGATCGCTCCTAAATTGACTTTACAGTCTATTGGTAGAGATCAAAGGAAAGGAAACCGTGAAGCATACAGAAAATGATCGATTATAAATTAATCGCCTTAGTTGTCCATATCATAGGATGATTGATTGCATAAGCTATTGTTAGACCATATAGATGGTCATGATTAAAAGTTATGATGAATAATTGACATTTAGATTGTTTTGGAATTTGCATTTGTGAAAGTTTCGATCGATCGCAGTCGAATGATTTGAGTTCAAGTGGTTTCGGTCGCATATGAGTGGTTTTGCTCAGGTCCAAATGGTTTTGATCTGCTTTGAGTGGTTTCAGTCAGTTCCAAATGGTTTTGGTTGCTCCGAATGGTTTTGATCTGCTACGAGTGGTTTTGCTTTGCTCCAAGTAATTTTGCTTGCGTTCAAGTGGTTTTGATTACTCCGAATGGTTTTGGTCTGCTCCAAGTGGTATCGGACAGCTTTCGAGTGCCATCAGAACATTGGACAGCTTTTGAGTGGCATCGGAGGATCCTACGACATTTCAACCATGTCATGCTTCGACTATGGTATTTACGACCATGGCAACTTTCGACCACGCTGTCCCAGCTGATGTTTACGACCACTTAAAGTCGTTTATGACCACGTTGTTTGTTGGTCACTACCACGCTCACTCAGAGTTGGTTATAACCATGTTGTCCCAGTTGATGTTTACGACCATTCAATGTCGTTTATGACCACGTTGTCTGTTTATGATAGTAGCCACAGTATCTGGTCGATACTCGATAGTCATAAACTCTATTGGTCAATACTCGATAGTCGTAAACTCTACCAGTCGATGTTCGTAGACTTTGTAGACTGATGTCATAGTCATAGACTTCGTAGTATTGTCATCATATTAATAAACTTTGCGTTGTCTTTGGTAGTTGAAGGCTTTTTGTGATCGGTTGCCGTAGGTTTCACGGTCGGTACTGGTAGACTGCATTGTCAATATGAGTGCTTCAACTTTGATATCTTCGAGTACTTCGAGTACTCGTGTTGGATCAGTGGTTGACTAATCTGGTCGTAGCGGTTGTCGGTGATACTCGGTACTCAATGGTTCTGGTTGGTAGCAATGCATGGTATTCCTGAGTGTTTGGAGCAGAGCGATGGTAATTTCCGAGTACTTGTTATTTTCAAATACTCATTGAGCTAGCGGTCGTATTGAGTGATCTAAGACTATTTTCTGGATAGCGATGAGGTTTGTAGTCATGGACGACTTGGTTGATGGTCGTGGATGGTTGGTACTTGTCTATAAATGGACAAGGGTGTGTTTTGCGTATATATGCTAATGACGGTCAAGTTGAAAAAAACTTGTACCAGAAAAATATTTCTTTGGTCTTTGCATATGCAGGTGAGCGTTGAGACGATCATGGTTAGTGACGAGAATGACCAGGACTAAGATAAGAAGATTTGAGGTCCAAACGATTGAGGATGTCACGTGTAGGGATGGAAACGGATTGGATATGATCGAATAGTCTCGAATATGAATACAAATTCATATTTTTAAAATTAATATGAATATAAATTCGAATATTCTCAAATACGAATACGAATATTCTCAAATACGAATGCGGATATTTTCGAATACGGATTTTGCTTACCACATTCACATTTTCTCGGATACGAATATTGGATAAAATGGATTCCTAGCTGTTTTGCCGATTTTTCACCGGTTACCGGTTTTAAACCGCCTAAATTCAAATTTTGAATCACAAAATTCGTGCGGATTTTTCATGGGTTCTAGAAAAGGATCGAATACGAATCGAATAGTCTCGAATACGAATACGAATACGAATATTCTCGAATACGAATGCAAATATGAATATTCTCAAATACGGATATGAATATTCTTGAATACGAATACGAACACGAACATTTTCGAATATGGATTTTGCTTACCACATTCGTGTTTTCTCGGATACGAATATCAGATAAAACGAATTACCCGTTACCGTTTTTCACCCCCTAGTCACATGAGATGGTCGGGCTAACACTGGAGTACATGGAGATCAAAAGTGGTGATGCATGGAGAAGCTACGAGCGGTGCAGTCCCGGAGGCTTGTACACGGAGGTTGGTGATGCGAGATGGAGCTACGGGAGGTGTGTTCCTGGAGGCTTCGTCACGTGGAGAGTTAGGAGTTGTGGATGAAGTCCATGACTAAGAAGATTGAGATTTTAAATAAAACCCGTATTGGAAATGTTTCGGGTCCTTTGATTTGAGGAAGAGACAGGATTACGTGTTTGTATTTGAGTCGAACACGGTTTGGTACTCTAGCATATAAAAGTAGGTAAAAGCTACGGGTTTAGTGGCAGTTTTTTAGGAAGCTTTTTGTGCTAGGGTTTTTAGGGGTGCTTGTAAGGGCAGTTTGTAAATTCACGGAAATTCAGTAATAAAGAACATTTTGAATCAATTTGGTTCGCAATTTTTGGTGATTACTGTTTGAGCAAAGCGTATGACTCGAGCAAAGCTAAGCATCAAGTGTTCATTTGAGCGTTCAGATTCTTCATCGACTATGTAGAGATTTTAAAAGGGGAGACAATCATTCACTCTCTCTGATTGCGTCTTACGATCCTGCAGCTATCTTGTACTTAGCTTAATCAAGTGACATACAAGTCAATACTCAGCACACCTAATATTTTTCAACATTTCTTTATTGATATGATTTAAAAAGAAAGCAATGTAAGGAACTTCCAAACTTTTGATGTATTTCACCGTCTCCACAAATTTTTATATCCCTATCTCATTATCCATGATTTGAAGGTCCCTTTTTTATTATTCCTTATCCTGATGCCCGAAAGTAGTTTACTATTTCCTTGACTGCGAAATTTGCACTCAAGTACAAAGACAAACGTATACTGGTTGATCCTACGATGTAAATGAATGTAAATAATGCCTGCCTATTTGTGTGCATACCTGCATTATGGAACCAGGCATGCATACGATATTATACGCTTCGGGCGAAGGAGCCAACGGCCTCGTATGGGAGCCAGCCGTCCGGGAGCCAACAGTTGGGAGACTCTGGGACGCAGTCGTCGCGGTACCCCATGATCAAGGAGCTCAAGGCCACTAGTTACAGGTTAACCCCCCATGCCCAAGCAATTACACTCATGCTTGAGTCCTAATTTGCTCTTATTGGAGTGCTAATTGTGTCCGGAGTGTATATATGCTATTAATTAATAAGTAATTTCTCATGACTGTCTTGTCATGGGGGTCTCGAGTTTAGTTTCCTAGAGCTGCAATTATAGTTTGAATGATCTCATAGCCGTTTATTGTTCATGGCTGATTTTTTATGTGTAACATTTCACAGGCCAAAAATGGCAGTGCCGGGCTCTCGTGAGCAGATGTGCGTCCATGACGAAGTGAGCAAACTCCAAGGAAGATCACAAAACAGTGCTTGCCACTACCTCTGCAAGAAACGCTGGTGCCAAAACCATCCGAAGTATTATCGTGTAAGTTTCTCTACCTTAGATAAGTGTTGCTTCTGTCTTCTTTGTCATTGAATGTTTGCATGCAGCCATGCACATCCATATATGATATACGCATGTCTTCTAATTCTAACTTCCCAGAGTCTTTTAGTCCAACCTCTTTTCATACTTTGCAATATGAGCTTGCATACTTTATTGGAAATTTTATACACTAAACCCGCACTCAATCTTTTCTTTCCAGTTTCATGTGAATGAATATAAACAAACATCTGGAGACGCGTTGAAATTTTTCGGTAAGTTCAAGGTGTGCCTTTTATCATGTGTGTTCTTTATTTAAAAATGGTTTCATGTTCGCATGGCTTCATGACTCTTACCCATATCTGGTACTGAAGACATTGGTCTGTAATGTGTTTTCTGCTGTCACTTGACTATTCATTCTTTATGTCATATCTGTCACCCAAAGCTGCAGTGGCATTACGGGCTCTTGGTGAAGTTATCTAGCAGAATGACGCCGAGAGTGAGCCAACTGGTGAGGGAGCTAAGTTGGTCGCCCACTCGATTGATTTGTTTGATACTGATCTAGATGAACAACACCTTCAGCTTATGCCCTCCAGTTGGCAGGGTGACTAGGACCAGGTGATCCCTGTGATACGGTGGTTATACCAAAGCATATACATGTCGTTGACGTGGAACACACAGTAACCTTGGCCATCACTGGAGGGAACAATTCAAAGAAACCGTCCTAGCGGAGCACTTACAATTACACGGAGGTGTGGCAAGCGACGAGCACGACGGCTAAGGGATAGGTAGCATGGCCAAGGACATGGCGCGTAGGCGCAACTAGTGGTGCATGTTGGTAGAGATCAAGTAGTCCCACGCCACGTCCTTGTCCTATGCAGATGTTCTTTGAGGATGACATACACGATGGCTTGCGTGAGATTTGTCTATTTGTTTCATTTAGATGTGATGGCATTAAGCACATATAGGATGTCCATGACTTTTATTATCTATGATTAATTAAGATATACATGTTTGCTGTTGTACAGCCATGTAAGTTATAATTTGATCTCATTGCTGCAATGCATGCCAACTTCACAAATCTTACCATTCCAAACTTTTGGCCAGTTAAAACAAATTCAGGAGCAACTAGTAGATCGAGAAATTTATCTCTTGTCTATCATATACTTTTAATGTATTCAATACATATAGACAATGAAAAAACTACACTACACAGGGTGAGATCTGAAGGGCATCATCGTGACCTCGCGGGCGAGTGGCAAAGTAGGCCGCGAGGAGGTGGCAGCATGCACGCGTGCACCGAGGGACCAGTTCAGACACACGTCAGCCTATCAGTCTAGGGCTGTGAGTGTACGCTAGGGTGTGGATAAGGTGGCTAGTAGTGTGGTCAAGAGAGCAAGCAGCGTGGTCAGGAGCGTGTGTAGTGGACGAGTGATGCTAGTTGGGGCGGAGTTCGGTCGAGCGTAGCAACGGAGTGCATGACAAGCCTGACAGTGATAATTAGACTTATTGGCATAATATGATTTTTTTTTGTAGCAAAGCTTTGGCATTAAACTATTTTTTAAAAAAAGAAGGAGACGGTGGTCGTGGTGGTACGTCGCTGCTGTCAACTCCCCCTTGCACCTCCTTGAAGATCTCTAACAAAAACAAGAAAAAACAAAAATTCTCTAACGAAAAATTTGAAAAATAGCAAAGGTCAACCGGACATGCGACAGAGCCAAGGGCGCAGTGTAGGTCGAGCATGGAGGCACGAAGCAGCTTTCTTGGAGCTCGGGCAAGCATGGAGGCACGAAGTAGCTTTGTTGGAGCTCAAGCGAGCACAGAGGATGTGGGGCAGGCTGAGCCCAATGATGTCGACTCAACTTGCTAGGGTAGCATGACATTTTTTTTAATCCATAGCAAAATATGGATATTCATCTAGTCTCTACTATTATATAAAGAGGAGTTGGTGGTCGTTGGTGTGTTCTCCTCTCCCCTCTTTACAACCATTCAATTTGATCTGAACCATTCGTCTCTCTCCTCTCTCTCTCAGGATACAACCGCTCGCCCCATCCACTTTCCCATCTCTTCGTACATTCTGGTCATCCTTCTCTCTCTTTCGCTTGCTCTCTATATTTGATGTGTGAAATTGACCAAACAGTAAGTTCCGTCTTACTATTTTTATGACTCTGTTGCAACGCACGAGTCTCTAACTAGTTAAAATTAAAAATGTGAGTTGGTGGTAATATATTTATTCTCCCCCTCGTCACCTCCTCATGCGCAATGGTCACCTGCCTGGCCGCCTCTCATTCCTATTTCCTCCCCCCAACCGCTCGATCGGTCTCTTCTCCCACTTCTCCCATGATCATATTGCAGGAACTGCCCCTGGTCCATCTCTATCTAGCACCATACCCCTTCTTCACCATGCACCAAGCTCCAGCATCACCGCCGCCAATCAAGCTGCCAACTCCCTTTCCCACTACCTCGGTACCTCCGCCACAGCAGAAATCGATGATGACCCTGACGCCGGTGAGCTCCCTTCGATCCAACTCCAATTGAGCCGCCGCCGCTGCAAGGATTATCCGCCTCAACAACGATGATAACCCCCACCTCTGTTCCATCATCTTCATCCCTGTCCCCAACTACTATTTCTCTACACCGACACTGGCGACCACATCTTCACCAATGGCTTCTTCCTTTACTTCGGCATCCTCCACCATCGAGATTCTACCAGCGCCAAATTCCCCTCCATCTAACTACCATAGATGCTACGCTGCCTCCCTCACTTCTGCTATTTCTTCACCACCATCGTCGCAACCGTTTGAGAAAACGATCCATTGCCCGCAGTCAAACCTTTCTCCTATTCTGGTCTAGTTGAGCCACCGCTGCAGTGTGGACTCACCTCAATAATGATAGTGCTGCCCATCTGGATCGAGCAGGATACACCACCTCTGCTTTCGACTACAAGCCTACAACCCCTTCTATCCTTCTCCAATCCCAGCGACCACTGCTCAAATTTTTCGTCCCCTAGGTTGATCTCAGTTCCTCTACCCTTTCTTTCTTTCTTTCTTTCTTTCTTTCTTTCTTTCTTTCTTTCTTTCTTTCTTTCTTTCTTTCTTTCTTTATGGCATTGTTCTTGAAATCATTGTTAATCAAGAATTGTTAGTGTTAACTGTGATTTAACTCTAATTTGTTCACTAAAAAAAGAAGTTACATGGCAAGAAGTAGATGTGTGCCTTGCTGCCAGTCTGTAATTCAATTTAACTCCTCTTCAGTTCAATCATTTTGACTTACTATATGGTTGAGCGTCAAATGATGTAGCTGACCTAGGGAGGGGTTTGATGCCATTGTAGTCCCCGGTACATGTGTAGAACTGTATAACTGATGATGGCTTTCCTTAAGATTGGTATGCTTCTTTTAGCTCGATGTTGCTGGCCCAGTTTGAAGTAATGATGGGTGAGATTTTTATTGGACAAGGAGTTTAATTGTGCTACTAACCCCCCATATCTACGTGCTAGATGCAAACTCAAAATTAAATTTATTAGCAAAATATGCCGCTTCAATCCATGGATATATGGTGAACAGGAAGCTTTAGGCTATCAGATACCAACATTAATGGACTGTAATGGAGAACAAATTTTCCCAAGACAAATCGGTGGTATTTGGTCTTGGTCATGTTCATTTTTGTCAGTTAGTTTAATGTCTAATTCCTCGATTTGCAAATATTCAATTTTACTATCTAACAATGTAATAATATTATGTTCTTTTCATATTTACTTCCTCTGAGAAAGGTGAATGGAATTTGAAGAAATTCTGCTGTAGCTACAGTGAATCTAGACATGCTTTCTCCAAGTGCCCTAACCCCATTTAAAATGGTGATCCTCATACATTCATATTATAAAGTTGCCAATTTTAGTACTGGATACTTTCCAGTAGTATCATCCTTACCTACATGGTTTGCTTACACATTTAAGATCATTCTACATACAGGGGCTACAAAGTTTGTGAGCTGCTTTTATGTGCAAACAATAGGGACACTTGAACAAGAACTATCTTGAAAACAAACATGATTTTTTTTTTGAAAAGGTATTTCACGTCTCATGGTTGTGCTTTGTGCCTACGAATCCTTTTGGTCTTTCTGTGTTCTCTAGATGTTTCAAGATGTGCTTCTCAGTTTTAGCCTTTTTTAGGACCATGTTTTAAGATCTGTAATTGGATATGGGAATATGTAGAAAACTGTTTGCACAACGTTCAGTGTATTGCAGGTGCTTGGATTTCCTATGATAAGGCCTACAAAATTACGAGATGATCATGTTCAGTGACATCTAGATTGAATCACTCCTTTGTTATAACCACCAACATAAGCACATATTGTTTTCACCTTCCTTTATTTTAGATGTAAATTACTAATTATTGTCTTTACGATATTGTTGGGTGACTGGATTAGTGTACCAAACTTATGGTCATGAAATTACTTAAGTGTAGTAAATTTCTCATTCAATCCTATTAAGGCAGGAATAAACATCATTTTAAAAGGTAGTTTGATCATTCCGAATTCTGGCACAGTACTTCCTAGCAAAATTTGTTCCAAGTTGTCATGTCACTATGTCTCAGTTTTTAATATCTAAGTATAGTTAGTGTGTCCATTTTGTTTGTGTAGAGCAGAATCCCTGGAGAACCTTGGATATCAAATACAACTTCACAAATTGGATAGCTTCCCTCTGACATTAGTCGTTTCTAGGGATGTTGAATAATTTTTTTGCCATCTGAAGGTATGTGTCCATCTAATACTACTCATCCTTATTAGTGTGATGTTGTCCCATTTCTTAGCTACTACTATTCCTATTCAAATTTGTTGTGTAAATAGGGATGACAATATAACAAGGTTTACATCTCCAATAAAAATGTTTAGGTGGCCTTTTACTTGTCCACATTGGGTTCCTGTTGTTCAGAGCTTTCTTGATGATAGAATAGCAATCTTGGAAGGGAATAAGTCGTGGATGCACCATGAAAAGAAACCATCATAGATCCTTCTTTGTCTCATTTCATATATTGACATCCAAACCGCCTATCCAGGAAATATGTGTTGTCTTTCCTGGCTATTCTGATACTTCCAGGAAAGGGGATGACAAAACTAGAATTGTAATTGTAAGCTATTTAGCATTGCCAGCTGGAATTTTATGTAGTTCTTTAAAAGGGGAAAAGAAGAAAAAGAAGTCGGGGAGGAGGGGAGATCACGTCAAGAGCCAAAGACAAGAGGTGTGTTTCACATTAACTCGAAAGCCCAATCGAGCTGATGCATTGTGCATGAAAATTGGTTGGTTTATGATGGCCAATCGGCTTTGCATTTCTTGGCCTCTTGGGTTTGTGTTATTCTGATATGAGTCTTTGGCTGGTTGCAGGTTAGTCTACAATGGTGAGCAGAGTATCTCATGGAGGAACTATAACTGTGATGTGCTCCTGTTCACTGGCAACAAGATCAAGTTATATGATTCATCTATCTGTACATATTTCATCTTAAATCAGTTCCAAAATTTACTCATACCTAATCAGTTCTATATATGGCAGTAGCTAAAAATAGTTCTACTTCTATCCATGGTTGTATCCATATAAGTAGTAGAGTATGATATTGGTTCATGGCAGTAGCAAAATTTGGTTCAATTTGCCATAGAGATTTTGGCCTTTCTCATGTCTGCTGTAGAGGATAGGCTTATGCATATGTAGTATGATGTTATGAGAATTGCCAAATATGTGCAACTAAATAAGGATGAAGATTAATTTGTTTGAAAGCTCATTTCCAATGGTTTGTATTGTTAATACTTAGTTTTAGGGTGTCATTATGCCAGAAGTTTGAAGTTAATTTCCCTCCTAATAAAGTACATATATTCCTTTGTCTGATAGTTAATAACAAATTGTTCAATGCGATAGTCAAAAGTAAATGTCAGCATGTGGATGATCCTTCTTGCACCTTGTTTGCGGAACTTGAATCATTTATTCTATGAATGGATGGTATACTTTGACAGAAGATTTAAGGATTTTTTTGAGAAACATATTGGTATGATCATCGATAAGGCACAGGGCAAACTATCCCAAATGTAGATGTCTACCTCCCTGATCTTGCTTTCTCCCATGGGCAACTCTACGTCGTGCTCTCGTGAGTTGCTGCTGGGAGTAATCTTAAAAAATACTAGGTGCACTGGGAAACTATAGGAGCTTCAATCCTGCTAGGACATTTACCAAGAATATTGTCTATAAAGATGTTATTATGTCGTAGATGTGTTATGTACTACCGAAAGATGTATTGCCTGGATTCTTGTTGGACTATACTCAACATAAAGCCTTTGTTCGTCTAAAAACATAAAGATTTTGTTTACGATTTGATTTATTTACTAGCTTACAGAGAAATGTTTCGTTTGATTTGTGTGTGAAAGAAAATTAATATTTATTATACAGTTTAGGATCCTATTTTATTATATGTACCCTTTTTTGAATTCCGTTGCAACGCACGAGTCTCCTACTAATTTTTAGTTAAGATTAGGTAGACCTGACTCTTGAATTTAGCTGAGAATTTAAGTTTTAGTTCTAAGTCAAGCCTATCATATAGGCGTGATCGGGATCCACTTTATCCACAACAACTAGGACTTACCATGTTATACACCTTCATTTGGACCGTCCAATTCTAACTTAGATAATCTGACAATTTAGAGTTGACGATATCTAAAATAAGAAAACTTTTCAATCCAACAAATACAACCAAACAAATCACATTGGTCCTAATTTGACAAGATAACTAATTGATTTTATTAAGGAAAGATAACTAATTCCTTGACCTGCCCAATGGTTGCTAATCCTTTCGGGTCACCGAACCAACAGATAACAAACTGGAGTATCATTCTCGGGCCCATATGACGGGGACAGGGCGCATTTACTCGTACAAATACAACCCAGCGTCTGGGGGAATTTTTTGTACGGATAATCCATTTTTTATTCGAAATTACATAAATATACCCGCGGGAAAATTTTTTACAAAAATAGGCTCCAGTCGCCTAATGGTTGGGCGACTGGAGGCGTTCGCCCAACCACACGGCGACATTTAATGAATCTACTAACCGTTGGGCGATTAATTGCAGTCGCCCCACGGTTGGGCGACTTCCATCCAGTCGCCCAACCGTTAGGCGACTGCATTTCAGTCGCTCAACGGTTCGGCGACTTGTAGTGAGATATATACCGCGCTCGGCCGGCCAGGCCGAGCGCGGTCCTTCGTTCGGCCGCCGTCGCAGAGAAGAGAGGGAGAGGAGGAGAAGAGGAGGGGAAGAGAAGGAGAGGGAGAGGAGGAGAAGAGAAGGAGAGGGAGAGGAGGAGAAGAGGAGGGGGAGTGCGCGATTTTCAGGTAATTTTTCGTGTTATATTTTTTGTTAGTGTAGAAAATTAGTTTAGAAAATGTAGTGTAGAAAATTAGTTTAGAAAATGTAGTGTAGAGAATTAGTTTAGAGATTTAGTTTAGAAAATTAGTTTAGAAAATGTAGTGTAGAAAATTAGTTTAGAAATATTGTTTAGAAAATTAGTTTAGAAAATGTAGTGTAGAAAATTAGTTTACAAATTTAGTTTAGAAAATTCGTTTAGAAAATGTAGTGTAGAAAATTAGTTTACAAATTTAGTTTAGAAAATGTAGTTTCAAAATTTAGTTTAGAAATTAAATATAGAAATATAATTTAGACATTTAATTTTCAAATTTTGTGTACTAAATGTAGTTTACAAATAAAGTTTAGAAAATTTAGTTTATAAATTTTGTGTACCATTTATTGTACAAATTTAGATGTAGAAAGTATAATGTACAAGTTTAGATGTAGAAATTTAGATGTACCAAGTTTAATGTACAGTCTTAGATGTATAAAATTTAGTGTTGAAATTATTGTACAAATTTAGATGCAGAAAATTGAATGTTGAAAGTATTGTACAAATTTTGCAGGTATGACTCGTGCTGGACGTGACTCGGAGTGGCGGTTCGCGCTGTTGGACGAGCACGTGGACCGCTCTCATCGCGCTTCCCATCTAGTGCCGCCACCGGGGAGCACGGACGAGCCGCCTCAGTTGGGAGTGGTCCGGACACGGACACCTCGCGTGGCCTGGGGACTCGACCCTCGTTGGACTGCCAGGTGAGCACTATTCCAGCGTTTAGTGCGACCGTTAGTTCGTTCCGTGCTGACCTTCACTTTGTTTGCAGGCTGCGGGATGCCGGGCTACTCCCTCTTGCCCGGATGGTGCAGGCCACAGAGGAGGATGGAGCCGCTGGCGGGGACGAGGGCGGGGACGAGGCGGGCGGGGATCGATCACGACGATTTCCGTTCGACCGTTCCCTACTGACGGCTTTGGTGGACCGTTGGCGGCCCGAGACGCACACTTTCCACCTCCCATTCGGGGAGATGACGCCGACCTTGCAGGATGTGTCCCTGCTTCTTGGGCTTCCGATCGCGGGAGACGCTGCCTTCCTACCGGAGGCCCCGGCCGACTGGCGCGCTGACCTGCTCGGCAGATTCGAGGGTATCGTTCCACCGGCCGCTGACCACCACGTGTTCGGAGAGACGCAGACCCATGGGCCGACACTGAGGTGGCTCAGACAGTACCGGGTACGTGGTATATAAAATCGATCGTATCTTCGAAGCTCTTTTTTGTGGTATTACGTACTAATAACAACTTTTTTGCATTCAGGTGGAGCGCATGGTTCCGCAGGCAGACGATCAGCAGGTCTCGCGGCACCTGGAGGCGTACGTGCTGTGGCTGTTTGGTTGGGTGCTTTTCACCACCAGCCACGGCAACTCGGTGGATGCGCGCCTTATCGCTTATGCGAGGGCGATCGCTGACGGCGAGCCCCACCAGGTCAGCTGGGGATCGGCCGTACTTGCCGCGACGTACCGCGCGCTGTGCGATGCGTGCACGAGGGTCAAGCCGAACTCGATCCTCACGGGTTGTCCCCTGCTACTACAGTTGTGGTCGTTCGAGCGCTTAAGCGTCGGACGACCTGTGCTAGACGACGTGGGTCCGTACGGGCCCGAGATGTATCCGGGGGGAGAAGTCGACCGGCCGACGATGGGTTCTATGTGGTGCCGTCGCCGAGTAAGTTTTATCACAGTTAACTATTTCTTTCTTATTGACGATCGTCATTGTAAACAACTTGTCTTTCTTGCAGGTACAGTTCGCGCACGTGCAGGTCACGCGGGCGTACCGAGTCTTTGTGGAGCAGCTCGACCGCATCACAGCCGACGACGTGCGCTGGGAGCCGTACGCTGATACGGCAGTGCAGGCCCGTGCTCCTGGCGGTCTGTCTTCACTTTGCTGGCGTGACCGGGCTTTCTGGCTCACCCGCCGGAAGCTCGTGTACCTCATCTACGTGGAGGACTACGCACCCCAGCGGGTGATGCGGCAGTTCGGGCTATGGCAGCCGGTTCCTGTACCAGTCGGACCATCGCTTCCGCGGCACGTGCACGGGTGAGTGTACGTTTGTGCTAAATATGTACATACTTACTACTGCGTTCGCAAGTATCTCACATTACGTAATGGTTTTATACGCAGGCACAGCGGGAAGGGAGTGAAAAGAGGCACGGACTGGTCGGTGAGAATGCAGCCCTGGGTCGAGCAGTGGCAGGATGCGCTCGACGACCGCGTGGACGAGGACCGACCGTACGACAGCAGGGAGTGCGCGGAGTACCTGCGCTGGTACCAGCCGCAGACCCGTATCAGGCTCGTATATGTGGTAGACCCGCCTGCCACACACGTCGCCGCTCCGACGGACACGTACCCCGCGCACTTCGCGCACGACGCTCACCTCGCGGTACGTTACATGTCATTTCAAAGATTCCCAAATGGTAATGTCGTTTCCATAATCGACCATTTTATGTCTTTGTGTCCAGGCTGACGTCGGTTCTGACCTATACGCCGAGTCCGGCACAGTACTGGAGAGGCTCGCCAGTGGTGCGCAGCTGACCCATGAGGAGGGCCTCAGCTTTGCGCGTCGGGTGCACGAGGGGTGTAGACGTATCGTTAGCCTACTGTCCTGCACGAGGCTACCGGCGGTCTCCACGCCCCCCGCTACGACTGCTCGTCCACCAGTGCCACCTCCACCTGTGCCACCTCCACCAGCGTGGCACTACTATGGTGCACCTACGTGGATACGTCCTCCACCACCTCACCCGGAGCAGCCAGGGGGTTCAGCCTGGGCAGGGCCTCCTACACCGGTTCACTTCACGCCTCCTACGCAGACCCCTGTCTTCCCCACGCAGGGGGTGTACGCCTCCTCCATGGCGCCAGCTACGGGTACGCATAGGGTCTTATACCGTGTTTATCCGAAGACGACATGCAACGCACTAACGATATTAATATTGCAGGTACTTACCAGCACGGCGTCTCCCCAGGCCAGGAGGATGTGGACCAGTTTTTCGCGCCGTCGCCCGACGTCGCACCGCACGTTCTTTCTGCCAGTGCCCTCCCCGGTGCACCGGAGATTACACAGCCAGAGGTGCAGCTGACTCCACCAGCGCAGGGGCGGGATAGACACCCTCCTCCTCGTTTTACCTTTTCGGATCGTCCTAATCCGTTGCACCGGAGGAGGGCCAAGCGAGGCCGTATGGGAGGACGCGGGCGCGGTGACGGGGCACAGCAGGGTGACCAGTGAGGCGTGCTGCAGATGCTATATATGTTATGCATGTAATGAAAATACATGCGCCATGTTACTCACAGTTATATTATGAAGTTTATTTATATTTACATAAGTCTATCATCTCTTTCCGCATATAAACTATCTCACTTAACAGTGTATGTATCGATCGTTCTCTACTCAATCTTTCAAAAAAAAAAATTAAAAAACTTTTTACACACCTACAATATACAATGAACATAAACTTTTATTACAACTTCACCGTATTTTTTACCGGTTCAACGTTACAAAATTCACAAATTCTAAAACAATCACGGGGGGCTACCTGAAGTCGCTTAACGGGATGGCGACTGCATGGCAGTCGCCTAACGGTATGGCGACTGCATGCCAGTCGCCATACGGAAGAGCGATTTAATGCAATCGCTCTACTGTGCAGCGAGATATATTGTGTCGCTGTGTGGTTGGGCGAACGCCTCCAGTCGCCCAACCATTAGGCGACTGGAGCCTATTTTTGTAAAAAATTTTCCCGCGGGTATATTTATGTAATTTCGAATAAAAAATGGATTATCCGTACAAAAAATTCGCGTCTGGGGCGCCACTGCACCATCAGTACTAATACCTTACCCTGCACCGACACGGCCTACCAAGTCAAATTGCCATGAACATGACTAGGTGACATACACATAATCTCCACATTTGAGTACATTGCCTGACAAGCCATTTCCACAGGTAATCACCAGTCCAGACAGCATGCTTCAACTCCTGTTGCAAGATTAAAAGGAGAGCAACAACAGCTGGTACTCAACTCCTTTAACATAAAGCCTGAAGCACCAACTTATAAAAAGCTGAAAAGACTCCTGCCTGCAATTCATTTCCTTTTTTCATCCCTTCTTTTTTTGGGTTAAACCGGCTGCACAATATAATATACCTGGATCATAAGTAGTCATTACAGGTTATTTTTTACAGCATGGTCCTTAAATCGCAATCTTTTACACGTATAATGTATTTTCATATTTACAAGATTCTTTACCCCTATCACCCCCACCACCTATACTTGTATTACATTTCATGCTATACCTCCTCTTCTGTACCAAATGCAACTACAGCTACAACTTCCATGCTTTTGAGGCATGTTATTCTGGCACTACAAATTACAAATGTTCCCCATCCAATCGTTTCCAATGTTTTGGTACATGAGCATTTAAGCCACAAAATCATGCAGTAGAGGCGACGGTTCGAACCGTTGCCGTTGATCTATTTGGTTTGTCGACTCATAGTCTGAAGAGGCAGCGGCAACACCGATAGGAGCAGTGGTGTTGTAACTGTCTTCTTCCCTAACGCCGGTGAAGCCTGGCTGATGAGTGTTTGGAACTGAAAGACTGTTCTCGGTATGCTGTAAGCCAAGCGTCAATGAAACATTGCTGTGCCTGTTCCCATATCTCACAAGCTCTGCCAAATCGTAAGCCATGAACTGTGCGCTCTCATCTGAGTGACGGGCAGCGGCATCATGGAGGAGGCCACAATCCGTTTCGCCTGGTCTTTGGTCCTTCAACATTAGGTTCATGAAGCTGTCATCAGGGTTTGCCTCATTGTGGAAGCTGGATGGTGCTCCACCGAGACTCGTCATCCTAATGTTGGCTTTGGATTCACCCAGCTGGCTGGTTTGGCAAGCCTGACTCTCAGAGCTTTTCAGATCTTCCTTTTCTTCAGAAGATGCCACTTTGTCCTTACTTCTTGGTACGTTGTCGGAGGAGTTTGAGTCAAGCTCTGCCTCCCCAATCTCTTCTTTATACATGTCTTCGATCATCGGTTTCCAGAGGCGGACACGAGCATTTATGAACCAGTTCGAAATCTAGGAAAAAGAAGATAAATTAATTTCAGCAAACTGATTATATCCAGTATCCACTGGTTTGATACAGAATGCAAAGTCCTACAGACACATATGTAGAATTCAGAAATCATTTGGACATGTTCAAAGCCAAATATCCAACATGGTGTTAGTGTCTGTTGTCCCAGAATAGCATGATGCAGGGTATATTTACAAGTTGTTTATTGATGGAGCAGAATTTAACAAATTTAATCTGGACAAAAAGCCGATTGAGCTTTTTGAGGTAAATACCAAACATGCTAATAAGCAGTAGCCCTGCAGGATGATCAAAAGTTTGCACCACATGTATACAAATGTTATTGCTATAAAGTAACAAATTATCTTTGTAAGATAACAAAATACCTGACTTCTTGTTAAACCAGTTTGCCTCGCTAGCATTAGCTTTTCAGAATCTTTTGGATACCTAAAAAAAAGTGACTGTGTCATGAGAACAAAAGCAAAAAGGGGCAAGTGGAAATAAGTACAAAAATAAATAAGCCACCCACGGGTGAAGGAAGTGTTCAAACAGCCAAGCACGGAGAATTGAAACCGAGTTTTCAGGCAGTCCCCTCTGTGGCCTCCAAGCATTTTGTTGTAACATACCACACTGTTGGAAAGGTCCCTGTTGCCTTAACTGCTGATCAATGTAACGGAGGCGAGTTAATTTGCCCTCTTTGCTGGATGAATTCTCCTCCTCTCCAAGTTTCTTCCGGATAACATTGATCTGATCGTTGATAGCATCCTTCAGACATCGGAAATGACGTGATATTGTCTGAAGGGCAACTGCAGTATAAGGCTTGGCAGCTCCAGACCCAGCAACCATATCGAAAGATGAGACTACAATTTGCATTTGCCGATAATAGTGCTTGTACTTTCGGTCCACCTGAAAAATATTAGCTTAATTTTCAAATAATTTAGTAAAGTTATGGTGTACTAATTGAACAATAAGAATATCATTAGCTTGCTAGTAAACCCACTGTTCCTCTTATTGATCCTAAGTTAAGGACAGTTTGTGTTGTTGAGGGAGAATTTTTTTAATCTCTTGCAGCCGCTTGACATTTTAATAGGCTAGTAAACGTGTCTTTCTTCTAAACTTGGTGGTGACCCAGTTGATCGGAATAGTAGTTAGAATGGTAGATGTACACAGCTGTTCCTACTGAAAAATATGCTCAGTACTTTTTTGGAGGGGCTTGAACTAAAAACTTAAGCATGTACAAGCTTAAGCCTTGTTAAATGCTAGTTTATAGGCAGCTATGCTTTCTTAAGAGGCTAGAACCACCTAGACGGCTAGACTAGCTACCTTTGACCCAGCTGTCCTAACTTCTGCAAGAAGCCCAACATATGAAGCTCTTGTTAGAAGCCAAACCATTCTGAACAAACTTTGTACCATGACCCATCTATGTCACTATAGTCATTATTAAGGCCATGTCTCAAAACTGATTGGGTGGGGATTCCAATTTCCAACCACTACTTTTCTAAGAAGACAACAAAAGAGAGGACAATGCAGTTGACTTCTAAGATATGAGGAATCTAAGCTACAATTGCCACAGGATAAAGTATTTGTTTATGGAACTTTGGGTTGGAATATCTAAAATTAAGTTTGCTTGTATTATTATATAATAAGTGAAATTAATCTTTCAGAAATGAGTCTGTGGATCTTCATGCAGATTATGGCTACAGAAATTAGCCAAGCAAAAGCAAATCGTCATGGTAGTTCAGTTTGATTTCAACAGTAAAGTGTATGGGGGCAATAGAGCCACACACCTCATCCAACATTGCCAAGAGTTTCGCCATCTTATTCTGGAGCTCTTGTTTCTCAGCCGCAGAAAGCTCAGCTGCCACATTGGCACTAGACTCGTGTGGGTTGGATGATACCCCCTCACTTTTCGACCCACCATCACCCTCTTTGCCATCCGCTTTTCCTGCTTCAACCTGGTCTTTCTGTGCTTTCTGCTTAATGCTCTTCCAAACACTGACGACTTCGTCGAGCAATTCTTGTGCTGCCTTCAGATACTTCGAATTTCTGATTGCCTGTGAGTCGTCAGATTGCATATTCTTCATTCTGTTGTCATCAACCTGGTAAGATCGTGTTGCCAGTAAGTCTGGCTTTGCAGACCAGTATGGGTATGAAGGTGCCAGGATATGCGTGTTGAGGCTCAGAGACAATCCTTGGCCTGGCGCTGATGGAACATTTGTTGAATTGTGGTTGTTCAATAGGCCAAACTCGAGCTGCGCACTGTTATGGGCATCATTGTGGATGAGATCACCACCACCGCTGTGTGCTCCATCCATCAAATGCATTAACATATCATTTCTCATATATTTGACAGGACCAAAGGAGCGTTGCTCTGCAAGCGAAGTGACCATGTTAGGTTCCCCAGATGAATCTTGCGAGATTGCTGAAGGATGGCCAGGCAGCTCCATGAAATTCTGCTGAGGCTGTATAATGCCACTGAATTCCGTATATGGTCCAGAAGATGCATTGTTTGGATAAAGCAAGTTTCCTAGGGGTGATGGCACAGGATATGATGCATTGCCTGAGTCTGCTGAGTACATGATTTGCGAGTCTCTTTCATTGCCAGGGCTCGAGTAATAAGTAGCCATGTCACAGCTTTGACTACTCACTTATCAAGATTACTGCAAAGGCATAGATATGTTTGGAGAAGCAACTACACAGTTCACCAAACCAAAATTTTAGTTGACTTGCCTGCAAAAGGGGGAACCAGAAACAGTTGAACAAAACACTGAAAAAACACTAGTTGGACAAGGAAATTATTTCGATATGCCAGGATGAAATAGAACTGCGTGTGTTGTACCCCCCCCCCCCCCCCCCCCCTTTTTTTTAAAAAAATATGGTTCTGTAACTTCTGCAAGGACGCAGGAATCGGCAGGATAGACACAAAGGGCAGTCACGAGTGAGCGAGGCCCAGAGCCTCAGACCCTAAGCTTTGGCAGTAGTTACCTCTATTTTGTTTTTTTTCTCTTTCTTACATTTGTAGGGGAGAAACAGACATTATGCTCAAAGAAATAGGAGAATATAAAGTGAAAAGGTAAGATGCTGGCTTGCAGGCTAAAGGTACAAGTGGTCCTTCATCTGTGAGTTTTGCTAGGTTCTTGCCTTTTTGCTCCTTCCTCACCAAGATGATGACAATGTGGTTGTAAATTCCTTCTGTTTCACCAAAATAATAGGACCATTCAAGGAACCCAACCAGACAATTGATTCTACACCACACAAGAAAACTGCAAGAGCACGGATAATTTTGATTTTGGAAACAGACGCTCTTGAATGGGATGCGAGTGACTACATGTCGGCAATAACCTGTTCGATTAATTAATTGATGACTAAGGCATGCACAAGACCCTCGGAGCTCCTTCACCAGTTCAGCGGATATGGGCGCGTACTTCTTTGGAGTCACTCTGAAAGAAGAGATGAAATAGCATGAGATGGCTAGCTAAAGATCACCCGAAGAAGATACCGGCTTGCAGCTCAAAATTTTCACTATTTTTAATGATATGAAAGAGGTGGAGACAGATGAAATGTGCAAGGCAAAATTTGTTGTCACACACAATAGAATAAGAGGCGCACTTTAAATTCCGATGAGAAGAGCTAAGAATTAAATTGCATGAAGAATGTAAGATTGCTAATCCAACAGAAGAACCACCTCCACAAAAAAGAGGAAAAAACAACAGAAAAAAGGAGCAGGGCTTTAAGAGCTTGGCTTTCATGCAGGCATCCTAGGAAAGAAAAGAGAAAAGATAAGTCAGCGACAAATAAAAAAGGGCTCCAACATAATCAAGCTCAATCCCAAAAAAAAGCTCTAATGGTGGCTGGAGAGGCGACTAGAAACTCAGAACTCCTCTCCAACATCAAAATGATAGTTTAGCTACCAGGACCACCATGAAACCCAGAATTCAAGAAAATAACCATGGATTCTGAACCCAAGAGGTGAACAGGGGATGATTTCTCCTTTCTCCAAGCATCAACACCAAGAAAACCAAGAACTTGAGGTGAGGAGGTCAAAAGGACCATCAATTAAGCTGCCAAAACCCCATACCTTCAGCTCCTCATGAAAGCCAACTCCAACAACATCACAAGGCCTCCAATCCACCAAAATTTCCCGATCGAGCTTTCATAACTCCAGATCCCCAAGTCAACAAACGAACTCAAAAGACACCAAGAAACCTCACAATTCAGATTGAGCAGCTGTACCACCGCCGAGTAAAAACCAAGAAAACCCTGTGCACTCACGCAAACACCACACATAATTCAGAGAGACCAAGCAATCATTAAGCTCACAACAGCACCGCAGAAAACAAAAGAATTGGTTGCACCAACCAAAATCAGACAACACAGTTCCAGAAGCAAGGAAGAGCAAGAACCAGAGCAAACCAAATCATATATCCTGGGAATATGCACCAAAGAACTTCTGTTACTGCTGCTACTGCAACCAACGGGGGGCAGTGATGCAGAGGGGATAAAATATTTAAGGAAACGGAGGGAAACATGAGGGTGTGCTCCTCATGGGAGGCAGGGCAAGAGAGCAGGGATTGTTGTCACCAGACCCAAGCTGATCTTCAGCCTTGGAGAAGTTGAGGTGAGAGGAGAGGTCAAAGAAAATAAATCCCGCCCCTTCTTGTTTCGGGACAAAATCAGATCCGAAGATAACAATATCAAAAAAAGGAGCCCATCTCTCAATGCCCTCTCTTCTCTCCCTCTCTTGCTGCTGCTTCTTTCTTCTTCCTGCCCCCAAAATAATAGAAAAAGCAAGCACGACCCACTAACAACAACAACCAATATAAAATAATGTACGGGCCTCCCAAAGAAATTTCCTTCTTTTCTTCATCTTTATTAATAATTATTGCTGTTAAGGAGAAGGATTATTGGGTGAGAAGGATTATTGGATGCTCATTTTGGCTTAAAAATCTTAGGCCTGTTCTTTTTTTGTCGAAGTTTATGGCTTTTAACTGTGGCTTGTGACTTTTAGGCTGTTCGTACGAGAGATTACAGGTAACAAAAACTCACGTGTGCTTTTTGTCAATATAAATGAAGTTGGTAGTATGTACTACAATTAACTAGTAGATTCTATCTTAAAAAAATACTCCATTTAAAAGCTAGTTACTATAGAAAAGCCGAAAAACAGTTTTTAGATGCTGAAAAGAACAGGACCCTTAGTTTATAACTTATTTTGTATTATAGTAGCTGAAATGTACTGTAGCTGCTAGTAGCTTTTTAGCGTAAAAATTTTTTAAAAAATAAAAAAGTTATATTATTATAGATAATGAAAAAATAAGATAAAAAAGTAAAATGTCTAAAAAACCATATCGGTAGAGAAAAACAAAAAAAAATAGAGCAGAGCGGGTTGGAGGTTTTTGGCGGTGTCCGCCACAACTTCCAGTTGCTTCTTTCTTCACGATAACGCGTATTGGCATGGAGTATTTTTATTTGCTACACAAAATTGTATTCGATCCGGTCTATTGCTAGAAAATGAGATGGGCCCCCCTAAGAATAAACATCAATTATGATGTTGTTCTATGGATGAGTACAAAGAAAAATTAAGTTTGTGGTGTACCTACTTATTTATTTTAGCTCTTGGGATATGATATCTTCTTTTCGGATTCTAAAAGCTATTTTTAGCATTTATATAGTAACTAGTTTTCAAATAAAATATTTTTTAATACACAATTTACAAATTGATTGTAGTACACATTGTATCAGCTTTATTTATATCGATCAACATCGCACGTTAGTTTCTTTTACTTTATACTCTTTCACACAAACAGCCAAAAGTCATAACCGCAACCATAAACCATAAATCGTAATCTAAAAAAACAGACCCATATATCATCTCCTACTAATACTATAATACTAACTTACAAAGTATAGTTAGGAAGAATTCAAATTCTACAAGCACCCCGCACGGTGATGCAAACAAGCTGTGTAACCTTGGCACTTCGACAGAACCACTAACCTAGCCATTCAGCTTGACGAAATTTCATTTCAGTGTAAAACTTACGGTATTTCAAAGTCAGAACCGAATCTTACTAAGCTCTCACCTCTCTATCCCAAGTTAGCGGAAAAAAGTGCAAAACTGTGCTGCAGAAAATAGTACAGCATAAGTTCCATTGAGTTTGTATTGTCGTTAACACGTCGAGAATTTAGACAAGCGTAGAGTTAGTGGAAGCATAAGACCGGTATGGTAACATAGAGGTAAATAGTACCTTCAAAAATTATTTCTAAGTATTTGCTTATCATTCACTCTAATAGTTACAGAGCTATGAAAATTAAGATTGGAAGTCAACACCAAACCAAACAACTCAAGAAACCGAAATCCAAAGTCCTTTGACTCTGGTGGTCAGATCGTCGGCTAGACACGGTCTAACCAGAGGGGCGGTTTGACCGCTCCTTGTTCCAAAACTGAAAATTTTAGCCCGAGCTAATACAACTTTTAGTGCAACTCTAAAAGTTCAAGTCTAAATGATATGAACTTTTATACACATCTTACTTAAGATTTCAGTAACCTCACTACTACAAACACAAGCTATGCTGGACATCTCATCACAGACGAATCATGTGGAGTCATCTGTGTTTTGATTATTATAGACGGCTTATGGCTAAAACCGTCTCTGAAACTATCACAGATAGTTAGGTTTAAAAGCCGTCTGTGATATACGTATTATCACAAACAGTTTTTAATTAGAACCGTCTATGAAACTATCGAACCGTCTCTGATATGTGTATTATCATAGACAATTCGTATAACAAACCGTCTCTAATAATAACACGTCACCAATCTGTGGCGTATTCGCTAGGATTTCAATCTCACCCGTCCATTCTCTCCACATCGGATGGCAGGCACCGATTTCTTCCACCGCTCGACCCTTATTGATTACTCCCCATCTACCTTTCCATCGGCAGTCACGGGTGAGTTCATCCACTATATAACTTCCTGCATCCCACTCGACGACGCCGACTACCACCGTGAGCTAGCGCCTCCGTTGTGACACCACGGTTGACTGCATAACACACTCTTGTCGTAAAAGTGTCTTATCTAATCTCACTGTCATGCCACAAAGGTGGCGCTACTGCCGTCTTTCCATTGCCGATGATATCCAGCCTCCATCTGATGCATCCAGCTTGTTCCTCGATGACGCCGACTACCGCCATGAGCTTGCGCCTTCGTTATAACACCACGGTCAATTGCAGAACACACACTTGTCATAAGTGTCGTAAGAGTGTCTTCTACAGTCTCACCGTCGTGCCACAAAGGTGGCGCTACCGCCGCTTCTCTATTGCCAGTGATATCTGGCCGCCATCCGATGCATCCAGCTTGTTCCTCGATGACGTCGACTACCGCTATGAGCTAGCACCTCCGTTGTGATACCACGGTCGACTGCACAACACACTCTTATTGTAAGTGTCGTAAGAGTGTCTTGTGTAGTCTCACCGTCGTGCCACAAAGGTTGCACTACCGTCGCCTCTCTATTGTCAGTGATATCCGGCCGCCATCCGAGGCATCCAGCATCTATTGATTGCTAGGATCTCTGCTTGTTATATATTCTTGCCCTTTCAAAGAGTTGGGTTCGTTATCTTATTATGTTGTAATGGTGGATTCTAATCTTAATGGAAATGGAATATGATATTGTGTTTGCCACTGTATTTGCTTGTTTTCAAAGGACAAGATATAGGATGAACTATCACATACGGTTTGTACTATCACAGACGGTTCTATATACCAACCGTCTGTAATACTCGCCAATCACAGACAGCTGGTAAATAGAATCGTCTGTAATGTGTGAGTATCATAGACGGTTTTTGTTTCGAGCCGTTTATAATAGTTTTCTTCATGGACAGTTCTAGTTACAAATCGTCTGTGTTGTCTTTATCACAGATGGCTAACAAACCACATGTGATAACCTTCGATTATCACTAACACATAAATACAGGTGGTTCAGAAAACCGTCTGTGATGACAGATCCAAACCGTCTGTGATGACCCTTTTTGTAGTAGTGCCTATTCCATCTGAAGATCTCAAGAATCCATGTCAAACTTCAGATATTTCTTAAGAACAAGTAAAGTTACACCAAAACCGACAAAAACCGAAAATGAGAAATATGACTTACTTGTGGATGGGGGACAACCAAGATGGTTTTAGATGAATTCCCATATATTACAACAAACAAGAACACAAAAAGATTAGAGGGAAAACCTTGAAACAAGAAATCTCACGAGATGTCAAATATAAGCAACACCGGGCAACTTCAAAAACTTACCAAACTTGGTACCTAGATGGATAGGAATTGATTTTTCCTAAGTCATCTCCATCACTTACTCATTCTTGACATCTAGTAAGATCAAGGGAAGAGAAAAGATCAAACCAACAAGATCAAGACCAAATCAACCAAAACAAAAGGGATCCATGAGAGATTAACAAACTTGATGTATTGCTACTTAAGGATGAATATTTTATAGCCACTCCATCTGGTGGAAAGATAGCACACCACATCACTTACCATTCTCAAACTTTAACCCTAAAACACTTGGCTTTTGAGAAAAGCTAGGATGGTTAACTACAAGTCTATATCCCAACCCATTAATAGATAGGCAACTAGCACCTATTTAACACTAGTGGATACTATCTATAAGCATAAATGGGAGAAACCCGTTAACATTACATAACACGGATTTTACTCACACACTATGCTCATGCGCACTTTTCAAAGCACATTAGCCCAAATCTACGAAATTCTTAGCCTTTAATTCAACTTGATCTTCTCAGCTTCTTCTTGACCTAAACCGCTTTTCGAAGCATCGCTCAAACACCACAGTTTTTTGATCAAGGTAATTTTCGATGTTTTGGCTAACTTACCAAAATACTCTTTCTTAACCCAGTCTTTATCTTACCTTGCAAGTAATCGTCATATTTACTATGTGTAGGTGCACCACTGGCTTGTCACGTGATAACAAGTCTCTTCCATTCTGGTTCCACCGGACCACACCTCACATGGACCGACCAAACCACATGATGCAACCCGTCACTTGAACATCCCTTCAACATTTTCCATCTTTCTTGTGCCATGCATGAGCTCAGCTATATTACCCGACATTCTCGATCGTTCTGAGCCTCAGCTCCTTTGTGAGTGTAGCCCCGATCCTCACCGTTAATCATGGTTTACTCCAAACCTCCCTACACATCTAAAAATAAATAAATCATTTTCAGGCATAAATTCTTCGTAACTTAACCCATATTAGCTGAAACATGCATCATACAACATATATGCATTGACCTAGATCAAACAAAATCACCCCATTACCAAAATTCTCAAAAATCCACATTTTGACTGAAGCAAAATAGGTCGGTCGATGAAACCACTGAGCCAACCAGTCTAACCACTGATGTCGCCTGGTCTGATCGCCTCCTCTAGCCGATCAAACTGCCAAGGTTGCAAACTTTCTAGGGCATTCCCAATGGTAGATATCTCGATCTATATTCATACCCCTCCACGTTTCCAAGAAACTGTTGTAGACACCAATACTTCAGTAAGCGATGTCTATATGTGGGCCCAAGCAATAAACCTCAACATTCCCTATTCTCCTCTCTCAAAAGTTAGCATATACACTACAGTTTCTCACTAATACAAGTTTTTGATGGTTTCTTGCTGTTTAGATTTTGTACCTATGCAATATCTTGTATGAGGCATTGCTTCCTTCTATTTCTTCATTAATTTCTCCTTCACCTCAGTCTAAGTCATATGTGACACTCTATGGATATTGCTAAGATCAGTCTATTAGGAGTGCCCTAAACATCTCTGGTTTGTCTTGGACTTTAAAAACCACACCTTACTTATATATCTCCCTTTTTATCCCATCCCAACTCAGCCACCCTTTTCATTCTAGTTGCTTTTCTTTCTCTTGTAACCATATATGCACTTACTAATTTGCAGCCAGTCTTGTACACTTTTGTTTTAGCATGTGTATGTTGCAAGTGATACTATTGGGGAAATTAAAAGGGTGTAATTAGTGATAGTGACATCATTGTTTACACAACATGGTGGTGTTGGGGATTAGTAGGTAGGTGATGAGAAACTTCTACGTTTGTCCATTTTTAATCTGCTACTGGTGTAACTGTAAATAGACCGATTATTAATTCGAAGGATGCTTCCGTGTACTAATGTGCTCCAAAATATCCACTAATTAAATTAGTGAAAAACAATATACCTATAGATCCCCTTTTTAAAAAAAACAAACTTTTTATAAGCTAGTTACTATAGTAGAAAGTGATAAGCCAAAGTAAAAAAGAACCCAACAGGGCTATCACTTAATGAATTTTTTAATAATCTATTTTTTATTCCAAATTATAGTATTATACATGTGTTTTATTTTTTTTACAGTTTTGACCATCTGTCGCTCCACAGTTAGGCGGCTAGTCGCCCAACCGTTGAACGACATGTGGCCAAGTCGCCCAATAATTGGCGACTAGGCCATGTCGCCTAACTGTGGAGCGACCTCAACTAGTTTGAGTGACTAACCCAAGTCGTCCAACGGTTGGTCAATTTAAAAAATAACATTACTACTTTATTAATCCGATGAAAATAATTATGGGGGAGTAAATGATAATTCTTGTAGGTAAAAAAAATTTAGCAAATCTGAGAGACCATGTGGTCGTGACTCCTTGTGAATGATGAGTAATTGACAAAGGTTTAGGATAGTCGAGTTTGGATTGTGTGGTCGGACCATGTTGTTGCGTGGTGCAACGGGCTCGGTCGGACTTGGTCAAACTTGGTCGTATGGGATTAGGTTGCATATTCCGATGATTCGACAGGTTTGGACTTCGTCATGAGTAAGTATGATGTGCTTATGTTATTTATGCTTTCATGTATCGAGCGGTGCTATGTGACGTGTTTCTTGTCTGTGTGACTGCAGGACGTCGAGGCGGAGTCGTGGTGAGACACGAGGTGACCGGACTAGACACAGGGAGGTGTCGAGGTTAGAACGGTCGGATGTGTCGAAGACGGCGGAGTTTCGATGTGGTTACGAGTCGTGGACGACAAGGAGCGCGGAAGCTTCCCGGAAGGTGCACGAGGGGCGAATCAATAAATTCGCAAGGCTGCACAAGCGGAAGCGGGCTCCGTTGGATTTAGCGGGCGTAACGGGGTGGAGACCCGTTAGCCAAGCGCTATAAATAGGTGGAGGGGGCTGCATGCCTCCTCATGGCTTTGGGAGAGAGTTAGGGTTTGCTAGAGTCAAAAGAGGCTTTGTGAGTTTGTTTTGGCTTTAGGCTTTAGTGGTTGGAGAGTTGGTGTGGGCAGTAGGGAGTGTCTCCCACGTTCATCTCCTCTCTGTGTGTGTTCCTCCCAAGCAAGCATGTAGTGTGGATGTGTTCTTGTGTTGGGGAGAGGGAGAGGATGGATTGAGTAGCTTGTAATCATTCCTCTTGTATCAATCATGTATCTCCTTTCCTCGCTATCAATATGAGATGGTGGAGTTTGAGATTGATTCAGTTCTTGTCACTCTGTTCATGTTTTTCTCTTCGATGCTCCTCTCTGTTGATTTCTTGACTTTCTTGGTTTCTTGTTCTTTCTTGCTGGGAAGGCCCAAAATGGGTTGCTCTATGTTGGGATGATGCCTCAAGATCATTTGATCAAGTTTCCCAAGAGCAAACTTCATTTTAATTTCAGTTTTTGGTTTTGAGCCTCCCCTGTTCATGTTTTGCATTTCTAGGGTTTGGTGCTGTTCTTGATTCCCTTGTTGAGATGGCTTGAAATTTGGTATGGAGAGTCCAGAGGCTATTAATTAGCTACCCTCAAAATTTCATAGCCAAAGGATCAACGGTTGGGGAGTAATTTGATTTTTGACTCAGCTCGGGCAAAAATTTCAGATTTTTACCCAAATATGAAATTCTTGTTTCTTGGAGTGGTTTTCTTGAAATTGGCTCTTGGCTTATTCTTCTGGAAGTGTTCCCTAGCTATCCTCAAAGTTTCCCAAGCCAAGAATCCAAGAATCTTTGCGAATTTCTCAAATTTATGAAAATCTTGTTTGTTGTTTTTCTTGAGAGGTACTACCGCTCGGCTCAGCGGTACTACCGCCCAGCGGTACTACCGCTTGCAGTCAGACCTGCCCTGAAATTATTTTTTCATGGCTGTTTCTTTCTGGATCTGGTTTAGCTTTGTTGCTGTGACTTCCAGTAGTACCTTTCTTCTTTCTTCATAGCTTCCATAGCTATTGGAGACGAAGCATAAGCGTGGATACTTGAGGGGCAAATTTAATTTTTTAAAAGCGCCATTCACCCCCCCTCTGTCGCCATTTCGGTCCAACAAAATCTTATTTGTAGGTTGTTATTTTTAAAAAATTGGGCAGACAATGTCGATTAGTCCATTCGTGATTTTCGTAGATTCTTAAAGATACGAAATCTGTTAAACTCGCAAAAATATTTTGTGATCGTCGTATGTTGTTGTAGTGTAATAAATTTCTAAAGAATTTTGTGAGGATGATTGAGGTTGCAATGATTCGTAAGTACGAAGATAAGTGATACTACGATGCACGAGGAAATGCATACACAATCATGCCATAATAACTACAAAGTAAAATATGTACACAACGAATGCAAATACAGAAAGGCCCCAACGCGCCGCCCGCTACACTACCCGCAGCACGTCCTCCATCGTCGCAACATCCAACCCCCGATCGGTGCCCGCTGGTACAGCTCCGTTTGACCTTTCTCATCACGGGGTGTCGACGCCCCGACAGGGTGAGATGGTCAGGAGCCCTACTGACCTGTGCTCTCAAGGCCTCAGGGGTCAACTCCACCTATGCCTGCGTTGGTACTAGGGCACCACTAGCTGCCACTCAGAAAGAACCTCGATAGATGCAGACTCATGTGCTTCCATGACCTTCGCCAGGTCACCCACGAGGAAGTCGCTCATGTCCACTTGGGGATCCTCATGAGAGGATATCTGAACTCCCGGGAGGGCTACGGTACCTGTAGGACAGATATTATTTATTCATGTAATGTATCGATATGAACAAACCTGAAGAGACGAAACATACCTTCTACATGGGCTATGGCGTACACCTGGCGACCGCCCTGCCCGAACACTTGAGGGTATAACATGTGCTGCCCAGATGCTGCTTGGCATAGGTCCAGGAATGACGGCGGTGGTGGCAATGCCCGGGGGTAGTCACACGACCACCCTGACCCTCTAGGCTGGTCAGGCGCTAGCGGGGCACGTGCACGAGGCCTTATGGAGCCTCCTACCTGAGCTGTAAGGCGTGGCAGCCTCGACGTACGTGTTGATATGGCTACCTCCGGGAGCATCCTGCACGACATCAAGGCCATGACACGCTTGGACACACTGTGGACCCAACGGAGAACCTAAAGCATCTCATTGCATGCCACCTCGAAACCATGGGCGACCCTGTCCACGATCGACCCGGCATCCCTCGCAATCCTGGCGATGATGTCCATTCGCAAGAAGTAGAAGCGAGCGTTAAACTTGTAATTGTGGTAACCGTACACGAGAGTACATACCGCGAGGGATAAGTTCCGCACCAAGTGTACAGGGTACACGTCGGTCTGTGCTGGTACGTGAGCAGGGGGAGGGTCAATGACATGCACCAGCCTGGTGCATGTCTACAGAGTATACAAGCATAAGTATTCATCGTACGAGCTAGGGTCGTATAATGTAGCCTCCAGCAGGAAGTCCTCGAAGGCGTTCACCCACTCCTCCACCCATTGCGTCATCCTCCCCACCCAGCTCATCCTATTGCCACCCCTTCTGCTATGCTTGTGAAATGTACCATTACAATTAGAACGCATTGTAACAAAAGTCAAAAAAATTTAGGGACATGTGTTGGGTGTAACTCACGCACGGACCAAGTCAGGCACCTGACGCCCGATGGGGACTAGTGTAAGTTCAAGCTACATTAAGTTGTTTTGGTGATAATGACAAATACAATTATGAGACTAATATGTTTATTGATTACAATATTACTTAATCTTATTTGGATGAAAAGATGAAAAACATAAGAGGTATGTATTCAATATCATATTCTTATCTTATTGCATTCCTCGGATCCGAAATATAGAATGAAATTCACCAAATAAGTCAAACTTGAATATGTGCATATGCTTTCATAATACATTCTTATATACACACATTTAGGGAAAATTTACTCTACGATTTGTGGTTTCATTAGTATTGATCCATGTTCTATTTCTACATATTAAGAATCTTTACTATGAAACATATTCGTTCAGTATATATAGTTGTGTAGTTCATATATACTCATAACTGGGTTGTCATCTAGTTCTTCCATTATGTGTTAATAGTTGGATGACTAATGACAACCGGATAAGTAAACTTTGCTTTAAAGCTTATCTTAGAGTATACAAGTGTTGTGTACGTGATGTATACTCGCAAACGAATTTTTTATCTCATTATTTATTGAGATTGTTATGAATTACAAAAAAGGAAAATTATAGAATCTAGTCCCTCCATTATAAGTTAATGGTGAAGTTTGGTAATTAATGACAATTATTTTGTGGACTAACTTTTTTCACGAGTTGGATGAATAGGTTAGGTTCCACAAATGAGGAAGAGTTGGAATGACTTCATGTGTTAAAAATCATCAAGTCAAGTGGTGGATGCATCATGAGTTGATGCATTTCCAAAAGGATACAATCATGTGTTGATTATCAAGTCAAGTGAAGACACATCATGTGTTGATGGAGATCAAGTGAAGAATGCATCATGTGTTAATGCATGTAAAGACGATGACCTAGACTTGAAGTGTAGATGTGAGTCATCAAGCTTCAAGGGGATGTGCAGGGCAAAGGTATGACTAGTTAGGGCTAATGATGTGTTCCTAGTCTTTTACCGGTCTTGGTGTTTGGTTGGAAGACTGTATTGCTAGTATAAATTGTCGTACTATTAAGAGTGGTCATGTCTAGTAGCTTGAGTCTCATCATGTGTTGATAGCTCAACCTCACTTGCTCTAATTCTTCTTGGCATGATATTTGTATTTGCGAATGTATTTTGCAAATAGTTATGGCTCATGTGTTGAATCTTTGTAACATGGGGACTATACATTGCAAATGTCTTTTGGAAGTGTTTAAAGTCCATGTTTCCATTCTTTGTAGTATGAGACTTATATTTGTAAATAGTTGAAGCTCATATATATAATCATTGTGTCATGTTTTTAAAAGTGTACAAATGTGTTTTGCAACTTGTTGGAAATCATGGATAATCATTGTGTGCATGATTTTGTAGTTTGCAAATGTATGTTGCAAAACTATCGCTGTATATTCTGTTGTACTACCGCTAGCCAGAATTACCAGCGTAGTAATTACGGAACTACCGCATCGGTTGGTGGTCAGAAGACCTGTGTGGGCGAGAACCATTATGGTCAAACAAATGTAGTCGAAGATCTGTGTGGTCGAAGATCAATGTGGTCGGGAACCAGCATGGTCGAAGTCAACATAATCGAACCAACGGGAACACTATCGATGTGGTCGAAGATTGAAGTCATCAAACCAATGTGGTTGGAACTGATATGGTCAAGACTTGTGTAATCAAAACCAGTGTGGTAGAAACCAGTGTGGTCAAGACCTGTTGGTCGTAATCGACATGGTCGAACTGACGTTATTGGTACAACATGGTCGAAGATCGGTGGAGTGGTCAGAGATCTGTGTGATCGAAAACTGGCATGGTTGAAAATTAACATGGTCGATGTGGTCGAGACCTGAGTGGTCAAAACTAATGTGGTCAGAGACTAGCATAATCGGAGACCTTGTGGTCGAACCAAACAACATGGTCGAAGCCCAGTGTGGTCAGAGACTGGTGTAGTCGGAGACCTGTATGGTCGAATCGGACAATGTGGTTGAAGATCAACGTGGTCGGAGACCTGAGTGATCGAAACATCCAATGTGGTCAGGGACCAGTGTTGTCAATGATCGGTACTTTCGATCAGCTCTGTGTGAGCAGTCCGATCAGCAGGCAGTACTACCGGCTCTATATGACGATACTTTCAAATTGCGGAACGACCGGATTGTGTAGTGGTACGTTTTTTCTAGATAGATACCTGTGTGGAGTTTTCTCATCCCCGAGGAAATTGGTAGTTTTGCTCGAGTGCTGAGGTATTTTCGATGATCGGTAGTATCAGACTTTGCATGTCGGAACTACCGGATTTGTCTACAACAGCTAGTTTTCTAACTGTTGCTGAGGGGAGCAGAAGTATCGGTCGTTTGCCTATGGTACTTCTAGAAATCCCATTTTTCTGTCCCAACAGCTCATTTCAAGTTGTGGGGTATATATACCCCCTTGTTGCTTGTTGGAGACAGGAATGCTTTACTCCATTTTACTCTCTTGAGCTAGTGTGAGGTGCTCCTCTCTATTGTACATGTGTTGCACCTTGTGAACAAGGAGGATGCCTCTAGATTGCATGTGTTGCATTTAGAGGTGGATTGTGTATCCACTTGAGTGGTGTGCATTCGTTGCACGTGGTGAGAGTCAAGCGAGGGGTTTGACTTCTTACTCTTAAAGTTTGTCGATTCCTAGACAGCATTGAAGACATCGTGCGCATTGATCTTCTCAAAGAATGTTGTAAGAAGACCCGACAAAGTTGTGAATGTTGGAGCTACCTACCCGGAGTGGGAAAGAGCTACCACTAGTGGATTGAGGTGTTTTGGCTTAATTTGTGGAGCCGGTCCAATTTATTTGAGCTAACCTCAACGTGGACTAGAGAGACCAGCAAGTCTCCGAACACTACGATAAAAAGCAACATGTCAATTTTGGTTTGTTTTCTTATGCTCAATTTATATTCAAAAATTTTACATTCATAGAATTAATTGATTGTTTGTCATCCTAGGATTACAAATCTTAACATAGGGTTATCTTGTTGGTGCATTTAGGTGAACCCGGATGTTTTAGGCGTTATTTGTGCTAAATCTTTTGAGTTAAGCTTCCACATTATTTGCTTAGTTTAGCCATATAGAAATTTATAATTAATTAGAGAAAATTTTTTAAATCGTCTATTCATTCCCCTCTAGTCGGCCTCCTCGATCTAACAACTGGAATAACCTGGCGGAGGTCAAACTAGTGCATCACCCTATGCACCGCGTAGTCCTCAACAAACACATCCAAGATGAACTTCTTCCGCGTCGGCCAGTATGCCTAGTCACGCCAGCACAGTGAGGACAACCCCTCGGGAGCGCAGGCCTCCATCTCCTGAGCTGAGTATGGCTCCCAACGCACATTGTCAATGGTGAGGCGGTCGAGGTGCTCCACAAAATTGTCATACACACGGGTGACTTACAGGTGTGCAAATTGTGCCTGTGAGCCAGAACAGTGGTTACAAAGGATGACACGTAATACACGTATAGTAAAGATTCGGAAGAGTATGTACCCATTTACAGCACCAAAGGAACTCTACAGTCAGCCGGTCCATGGTGCCCTATGGTGCATGTTTGCGCAGTACAGACCGCTATTGAGCAGCATCGGCCGCTTGAGGGAGAAGAGCTTGAATGACCACAGCTACAGCAGAAGGGGGCAGTCTATGAGGATAGAGGTAGGCCTCATTCTACAACAAGCGTCACACATGCTGCAGTACGTCGCGACAAGTATGACTGATCCCTAGCTGATGTCCACCCCTCCCCGTCAGCGATGGCCCTCGCATATCGCATGAGGCAGGCCTCGATGGAGTCACTATGGCTGCTAGTAAACAGTGTTTAGCTGAACAGCCACAGCAAGTATGCCTTGAGGTGCTGTGACACCCGATACTCGTCGGCCTTTGGGTCCATTTGCTCGACCTACGGACAAACAAAAAAATAAAAAAGCCCATCATATGGCAAGGATAGTGTATCGTTAAACAGGAAAACCTGATAGCATACAAACCCGGAACTACGAAAGCCACCGCATGGGCGGGCCATGCTTCTGTTGCACCGGGAAGATGTAGTATGCTAGCACCGCCTCCACCAGAAGAACCCCCTCAAACCTGCCCAACAGATCATCGTGCTAGTTGGCAGACGCGTCCGACAGGGAGGCAACATCTCCCACAATAGGCAGGCTGAGAAGCAACATGATGTCCTACAGAGTGGATGCCATCTCCTTGAATGGGAGGTGAAAGTTGTACGTCTCAGGCTACCACCGGTCCACCGGAGCAATCAGCAGTGACCGGTCAAATAGGAACCATCGTGACCATTTCGGGCCGGCCTGGACCTCCCCGTCCTCGTCAACCTGACCATTGTCCTCGTCGGTGTCCCCTACCATCTACGTGAAAGATAGAAGGCCAACATCGCTCAGCCTGCAAAGCACAAAGAAGTCAGTACATAACGAAAATATCGTAAAAAGAAGTGCCACAGTTTGCAAACAAACCTGTCTCTCCAGCGCGGGTCCAGTCTCCAAGCTCGTTTGGGGTGTCCGTGTATGGACCACCCCCAACTGCGCACCTCGTCCCCAACACGTCAGCTCATGCAGTGCTGCACATCGACGTGCCGGTCTAGCAGGACAAAAGGTTAGTCCGAACTACCAAGATCGCATGCCATACCTATAATTCAATTTGAAATTAGCAATTATGACACAATTAGTAGTTTAATTATTTATAGCGTAGCTCTGGAAATTCTAAAATTTTACTTGCATTCTTGCATAAACCGCATATTCCTAAACATATATAGCCATAGCCACGTTTTGGTATTAGAGTTTTAGGGTTTACAATTTCAGGGTTTAGGGTTATGATATGGGGTTAACAGGTTAGGGTGTAACCATAGCGGTATTATAACTATTAACAACTAGATTGGCATTAGTTCTATAACTACATTATTTACAACTATTAACAATATCCGACATACCCAACACAATTGCACGTATAATGATTTTAGTTGCTAACGTACCACGGTTTTGAAAGTACAACTATTAACAACTAAATTAGCGTTAGTTCTACGATTACACTATTTACAGCTATTAACAATATGCGACGTACCAAGCACAGCTACACATCTAATAATCTTAATTGCTAACCTACATTAGTTTCAAAACTACACATCTAATGATTTTAGTTGTTATCCTACCATAATTTAAAAGTAAATCTACAAAGAAATATAGGAGACTCGTCGTCATCGATACGCAGATATCTCCTCTCTTCCCCTCCCTCTCCTCTGCTTTCCTCGTCTCCTCCTCTTCCTTCTTTCCTCTCTTCTCCTCCTTTCCTTTCCTCCTCTCCTCCTCCTCTCCTCTCTTTCTCTTCTTCCTTCTCCCCTTCCTCTCTTTTCTCTCGGTCAAACCGAGATGAGCGCATGGCACTCAGCCGACGGCGCATGCATGGGGGTATACCCCTAGTCGCCCAACAGTTGGGTGACTAGGGGCTTGTCGCCCAACAGTTAGATGACTAGGGCCCTAATCGCTGTATGGTTGGGTGACATGAGTTGGTCGTCCAACCGTTAAGCAATTTGGCCACGTGTCACTTAACGGTTGGGCAACTAGCCTATGTCGCCCAACCGTGGAGCGACAAATGGTTATTATTGTAAAAAAACACAGGTATATTACTGTAATGTGAAATAAAATAGATTATTTTAAAAAATTCATCACTTAATTCTCTTCGGTACTACTCCTACAAATATGTACTTTTGAAAATGTTAAGATAGTTTATGGGGCCATCCGTAGGAAGACATAAAAGTTGGAAATATCACAAGTAAACAACGTACCGGAAGGACAAATCTCGTGGTGACTTGTGAGGGAAGGAAATATTTAAAAATATACTTTTCTTTGTTGTGTTTTCTTGGAAGCATGTCAAAGAAGTTTTCTTGCAAGTTGTTGTTTAATTTAGCTGTTATCTATTGATTATAAATTATTGAAAAATGAGTGGGTTAAGTTTAAACAATTTGCGTGCGTGACTAGTCTGATTTGGCAGGCTGCTGTCCCTTAATTTATCACCTTGGTAAAAACTATACCCCTTTGGCCATTTTATGCATGATCATTAAAAACCTTTTACATAAGCTTTTGCAAAAACATTATCTAGTATACTACTGTACAAATAGTGACCTTCTTTGGCTATTGTATTGGCTGATGTAATAGTGACGTCTGTTGATCAATAACAACAAACACCCAAAAAAAATTGAGACAAACAACACCAAAGGTTGCTACGTTGCTTTTCTAGGCCTTCGAATTTTAGCGTAGGACTTCTCTGGTTCCTTACTTGGCAATGGATTACCTATTTCTTCTCACTTGTACTAAACTACCATGTGCTGTATTTTACGACGTTTTTGCTCGATCGGTTGCGTCATGGAAGTTTCTTTTCTGGATTGGGTGGCTTAAGGCCATTGCTTCTTTTCTTTTTTGACACCAGGCATGCACAGTTGCACACAAGAGGTACCAAGAGGGTACCAGGACTATGACACCTCTAGCCGGCTATGACACCTCTAGCCGGCCTAGCTCTCTGAATTTAATGGGTGGTTTTCCTAGTCGCTTTCTTAAGCATGGCACAAAAAATATGTTAGCCCAGTACATATGATACAAATAAATACGGGAAAAAAAGAACCGGCAAAAAAGCTCAACAAAAAGTCAAAAGTTCAGAAAAAGATGAAATTTATGAATAGTGAAAAATAAGCCAGAAGCCAGAAGCCGAAGCCGAGTTAATCAGAGCCTTAAGCGTGGCACAGCTCCCAAAGTTGGTCAAACTTGCCTAACCTTAAGCGTGGTAAACTGGGAAAATTTATTTATTTGCCACCCTTACGACTTGGGTGGCAACAGATTTGCCACCCGGACCCATTGTCAGTGACTCAGATGACTCCACATGTAAGTGACAGAGTCTCGGTATCAATCTTAAGAGTGGCAAAAAATTAAATCTCCCGGTAAACTATGGCTGACAACCAAACACCCCTCATATTTTAATCTACTACTCATCAATGCATACAACCTCCTGACCAAAAAAAAATCCCATGCAATACATGCATGCAACCCTTTAATGCCACGGAACCAACTACCAGTACCTAATCACATATTAGCCCTAATCACCTTGCCCTAAAAAGCTCACAACTAGATCCTTTTCATATCCAGCCGCCACACCTGTATCTCCTGGCCTCCCTCACCTGAACACCTCATGCAAGCCTCCAAACAAATCACACCTCAACACATATGAATGCAATGACCAGACTATTGAAAATTTACTCACGTATGAGTAGTCCCCCTCTTTTTCACAAGCCACCATAATTTTTTTTAATCAGCCTTATCTCGTCCAAAACCCCCCAGCCAAAAGCCGAATACATCTCATTTATATATACTCTATTTGGAACCCTAATACAACTCCTTTAATTGGGCCTTTTTACCTTAACCAATCTTTCGGCCCATTACTATTCAAGAGACTCGAAACCCTTTCTAAAACGAGTTTTCCAAAATTCCACCTTTTCTAACTCATCACGTGTCGAAGCCTCCAGAACCGCACCTTCCATAGTTTCTCCACACATCATCCATCACATGTCGTAGCCTCCGAACTGCACCTCCGTAGCTCCAACACATATCATCCACCTTTGATCTCCACATGCTCCAGCGTAAGCCCGACTACCTCGTGACATCCTCGACCACCTGGACCTCAGATTTTTCCCTTCTAATCCTGGTCCTCCCCATCACCGACCATGATCGTCTCCACGCCCAACTTACACATGCAAAGACAAAAGAACATTTTTCCAACACAAGTTCTCTCTAACTTGACCAATATCAGCCCACACACACGCAACACACCACAAGTAATATCATAACCAATGTTGTCAATTATTCATCATCTACATTGTCAATTATTCATCACCAAAATATCCTAGACCAATCTGCACATGTAAAAACCAAAGAACGTTTTTCGGCACAAGTTCTCTCCAACTTGACCAATATCAGTCTACACACACAACACACCAAAAGTAATATCACAACCAATGTTGTCAATTATTCATCACCAAAATATCCTAGACCAATCTGCGCATGTAAAGACCAAAGAACGTTTTTTGGGCACAAGTTCTCTCCAACTTGACCAATATCAGTCCACACACATACACAACACCACAAGTAAGATCACAATCAATGTTGTCAATTATTCATTATCTACATTGTCAATTATTTATCACCAAAATATCCTAGACCAATCTGCACATGCAAAGACCAAAGAACATTTTTTGGACATAAATTCTCTCCAACTTAACCAATATCAGTCCACACACACAACACACCACAAGTAATATCACAACCAATGTTGTCAATTATTCATCATCTACATTGTCAATTATTCATCACCGAAATATCCTAAACCAAGCCACATGGTCTAACAAATTTGATAGTGTTTCGAGTACATCATGACATTCCCTTCTTAGCCTACAATCAATGAGCTACTAGATATTGTGGTTATGGCAATCTTCTTTGTGTATATTCGAAATTTATTAGATTGATAATGAGAATACACACTCTGCTCTTTCTATCCATTCATACATTGAACTATACCTCTTGGTGCTAGTAGCAGATATGGGAAAGAGTGCTGCAAAGCCACATCTTGAATCTAGAAATACAAAGCCATCAAGAAAATCGCGTGTTAGAATGAATAAGTGGGATGACAGGCTAGATATGATTATTCTTGGATTCTTGCGTGATGAATACATGCAAGGAAATTGCATCAGTGGAACGTATACACCTGAAGTATGGACATGGATTGTCCAACTATTTAACCATCAAGTAAGAAAAACACTAGTGAAGGACAACTTGGCTAACAAATTTAAGAATATGAAGAGAAGGTTTGGTCTATATCATAGTTTGCCAAATAGAAGTGGTTGGGGTTGTGACACAGAATTGAAGCTGGCAGTACCTGGTGATGAATCTAGTACCTTTTTTGTAGAACAAAGCAGAATATTTGAAATGCAAGGGCAAAGCATTTCCACAGTATGAAGATTTGGAGTTAATTTGTGGCAAGAACATTGCATCAGGGAAGCATGGAGATTCATCAAAAGTTGGTGAATATGACCAGTACAATGATTCTACATCATCTAATGACGACATTGGCATTCACAACAGAAGACTCAACAAGAAAATCTTAGTTGGTCGAGGTAGAAAACCTATCAATTTAGAGGAAATACCAGATTCAGGAGATGATGACACTTCAAACAAAGGGGAGTTCAACAAATCTCCACAGCTAAATTCTTGCTATCGAAAACAAGATGCACATTCAAAAGCCATCCAAGATAGAGTGTGCAACAATGCTAAAAAGCAAACATCACCAATAAAGGATAATGATAAAATAAGTTGAGGAGATTGCAATGATATCCAGCAAATCTACAACAATCCTGGTAGATCTACAAAGAATGCTAGATGAGGATGAGGACATGCGGGAGGAGATCATTATCATCTTGAAACAAAATGGTGTTATCGCTCCAGACAACATAATATCTAGAATGCCATGTGGAACGAGACCTTTTTTAGGTCGTGAAGTAGTTCATGACATACTAGGTTGTCATCCAAATAGGGATTATGGTTATTTTAGGATGACTAACACATCATTTTTAGCTTTGAGAGATTTATTAGAGCAGAGAGGTCTAATAGCAAGTACAAGAAATGTTACAAGTACTGAACAATTAGCTATGTTCTTATATACAATAAGTCATGGTGTTGGTAATAGACATGTAGCTAAGACATTCCAACATTCAGGAGAAATAGTTAGTAGGCATTTTAATTCGGTTTTAAAAGCAATTATTTTATTGAAGCATGACCTTATAGTTATACCAGAAGGAGATGTACCTATACATCCCAGAGTAATGGATAGTCCTTTCTATCTAGCTTTCAAGGTACAGTTGGTTTGCTTATCATTAAGCATAGTTCATATGATAAATATCTGATCTAGAGAATGTTAAATATTATTACTTGATGCCACATCGATTTTGTTCGGAATGCTATTGATGAAGTGGATGGTACACATATTCCAGTAGTAGTGCATGAGAGCAAACAATCTCGTTACCGTAACAGGAAAGGTTTCACTTCACAAAATGTTATGGTTGCATGCTCTTTCGACAACCAATTCATGTATCTATGCACTGGATGGGAAGGTTCTGCAGTAGACAAGCGTGTTTTACGCTGGAGTCTTCAGGAGGGAAGTTTTACTATTCCAGAAGATAATTGCTTATTTTTATTGTAGTTCGGTGAACTTTACACCATTTCTTAATACCATTTTCAGTTAAGTTGCTGCTATGTTTTATAGGCAAATACTATTTAGTGGATTCAGGTTATGCAAACACTGAAAAATTCATTGCTCCATTTCATGGTGAGAGGTAACATTTGTCCACTTATCAAAGTTCAAGAAATCACAGACATCGAAATAGAAAGGACCATTTTAATCATCGTCATGCTCAATTGAGGAATGCAGTTGAGAAATCTTTTGGCATCCTTAAGAGATGATTTAAAATTTTAAGAAATGGAGCATCGTATCCTATCAAAGTTCAACGCACCATTGTTATGGCTTGCTGCATTATACATAGCCTTATTAGGCATAATAGAGGTGATGATAAATACTTTAATATGACGACTGGCCGACTAACGCCGCCTGGCAATAATGGAAACGACGAAGTGGATCACACTATTGTTGTTGGACCTGATGAGAGGCATAGAGGAGCAAAATTGCAACGATTAATTACCAATGTACTCTGTAACAGACATGATGTAGCTAATGAGGTAAGCATGTTTTGTTGTAGACATACTAGTATAATTCATCACACCTCCATAGGATTACAACTTACAAGGTTGACATGCTAACCAAATGTAGGCACCTACGATGGGCCACAGTGAGGATGAATAACTCGAATGCTACAATAAATAAAATCTTGAAGCAATCAGGCTATATGCCTATATCAATTGCTTATGATGTTCAAAGGTCTTTGTGGTCCAACCTTTTATCAACTCGATTACATTTTTTAGAAGACGATATGCCAGTCCTATTCATTTCTTTAGATATGTGAACTATGTGTTTTCTTATTTGCAAACACCTTATGCTTGTTCACAACAATGGATCAAATGGTTCATTTGTAACGAAAGGAAGTCTTACTTAATCATAACTATTGAAGCTGTAACTCATTCACTGTTGTAGCCTCATCTGCACTACCGTCTGCCATCACCACTGCCACACATCGTGCATAGCCACGCCACCAAGCAGCTCACCCCCAACCTTCTCTAAGCAAAGGATGTAGAGGTCGACAAGCTTGTGGGCATTACAAGGGCTCTCAAGACACTAATGGCTAAGTCAATTGATTGGGCCGAGGAGAGTTGGAAACAGATAAGAAAATGTTACTTTGTGGGCAGGCTAAAATTGTACAATTGGCATCAAAACTAATTTAACCCTATTAACCCAGCCAAACAGTACTTCAGATTAACTAGATTAGTTTCCAAACACAAAAACTAGGTTAAACTAACCTAGCTAGGCTAAGGTTAGCTATCTTGATTAACCTGGAACCAAATGGGGCCTTATGTTTGGAAACAACAAACACGATCGGGATCCCCGCCGAATTCTCAGGCTGTAGTCCCATGAGGCATTTTAACCTGGCCCAACCAGGAGGTCCAATTGGAAGACCACACAATGGGAATTATCTGGCTCAATCCACAATGTTTCAATGGGGAAATAACCCTCACCTCCCCATGTTGTGAGAACTTTCCTCTTGTGATGGCACCCCCATCGCAGCCTCACGAGCACCTCCGCTTCCCTCGCTCACGACCGTCTCCTCCTCCTCCTCCTTGGCCTCCCTCCATCGCAACCACCTCTGCCTCGGCCTCCCTCGCTCATGACTGCCTCTGCCTCCGTCGTGAGAGCCTCTGCCTCCCTCGCTCGTGACCACCTCCATCTCCTCACCAGTAAAGTCTGCCACCGTCTCACGAACTCCTCCTCTTCCTCCTACTCCTCCCACTAGGGTTCTACATCTTACATATTTTTCTCATCAGCTCTCAGATCTACTGCTCTAGGTACTCTCATATCTGCTACAGACATTGGGACTGAAGCACCTGGAGACCACCACGACCTAAAGGGAGAGGATCTTGTGAAGGTGAGTCTCTCTCTCACACAGATTACCCATGTCTAGGAATAACCCTGTAGTGCTTGCATTGGTTCCGAATTTATATCAATACATGATGAATGATATTGACATCTTCTTGTTGATGCCCATCTACTATTGTTTCTTCATGACTATTAATTCCTGTGGAATTAACAACTACAATCTAGATGTATATCTTCTCAGTCCTTTTGTGTCTCCTAAATTCACTAAGTTCTTTTGTGGTACAAATACAATCTGGATGGCCTGGTGATTGCTTTAATGTTCATTAGATTTTATTCTCCATAATTGGTATTGGATTGCACATGATAGCACTGAAGTCCGTGGTTTCTGGTTGAAAATTAGACAGCCAAAAAATAGCTAGAAAAAAGGAGAGTTAAGTTTCTTTGAAGTAATTCTAACGATTGGAATTTCCACAGAGCTTAGGAAACTATGCATTACATATATACAGAAATAGTGAAATTTTAGTGAAACATGCATGCTTCACAATTCTAGCAGCACTGGAGGTGGAGGTCTGGAAATGCTCATTTGTCAAGTCACCTAAGTCAAAACTTAGAGCATTGCGTCAGCATGCATGATTTAGGAACTGACACCAAAGAATGTTGCCTATTTTAAGGGTGATTCCTGAAAGTGTTTCGCAAATTAGATTATGAAATTAGTCCTGATAATAATGAAGTGGAGTTTTTTGCGTTTTCTTCAAATAAAAAATGGTCCTAATTTGGAGTCTCAAGTCTATGAGTAGAGCATTGCCGATGTCTGAAAAGAAATTAGTGGCATTTGAAAAGCTTGACGGCAGGTCCAATTGTACTTCCCCATGGTAGATTCAAATACTGACGTTGCATATTCAAATTGCATTGTCCTTGGGGATAAAGTTTGACAATATTTGTTTTGTTTGTCACTTTGTCTAGTCCATGCCATTACATCAGCAGTTTATCTTCCACTGTTAGTACTGGATGTGGGAATTTCACCTTAACTCAATTGCTAATTCACAATATGTTATATCTGCATGCATTAGCAAATGGGCACTAGAATGGAGCTCATTAGGAAACTTATGCTTGAAGAAGAAGAGGACGATGAGTTGTTTCTTGTGTTAGTTCCTACTTTGCTTTCATGCCTTCATGATAAAAAAGACCAGTCCACACATCATTACTTACTGGCGCTAAAAAAGTTAAGGAGATCTTAGAAGGCTATGAGAGCTGGTGTATGGTTGAGTTCCAGATGGAGCCGGAGATATTCATGACTACATCAAATTTTCTTAGAATGGAAGGTTTGTTGCGTGATACAAGGGGTGTTATCGTTGAGGAGCAGCTATGGATGTTCATGTATATGATCTCTCATAATGCTAGCAACCAAAAGATTCAGAAAGTGTTCCAGCATAGTGGTGAAACAGTTCATAGGAAAATAAAGGAAAATTTTGATATAATTCCTACGCTAACTCATAGATTTGTCAAACTCCCAAGTTCAAATCAAACTCATATGAAATTATATCGGATCCACAATTTTGGCCTTATTTTTAGGTAAGCCATACACATTGCACGCCTAACTTTACCCAAGTTTTTTCTATATTTATTTCACTATCTTTATGTGTAGAATTGCATTGGTGCTATTGATGGCACACATATTCCCATCACTATTGCTGAAGAGAAAGCTATTCCTTGTAGGAGTAGGAAAAGAACCTTATCTCAAAATGTGATGCTAGCTTGTGATTTTGATTTGAACTTCACATTTATTTTGTGTGGATGGCAAGGGTCAGCATCTGATGCAGGAGTCCTTCGATCTGCTCTCAGCAAGGGGTTTTGTGTTCCGGAGGGTAAATTCTATCTTGTGGATGGTGGATATGCAAGCACACCTTCTTTTCTTGCCCTATATCGAGGAGTCCGATACCATCTTAGTGAATTTTGGAGGCGTCACTCATCTCGAAGATATTATTATGGAAACTACAAAGAACTGTTCAACCATCGCCACTTGCTCCTTCGCAACCATACTGAAAGGGCTATTGGTGTTTTGAAGAAGCGATTTCCAATCCATAAAGTTGGCTCATTTCATCCCATTGAATCTCAAATTAAGATTCCAGCTACAGCTGTTGCATTTCACAACATCATTAGAGGTCAAAATGGTCAAGAGGGATTGTTGGATCACCAACCTAGCTATATTCAACTAAACGATTTTGTTGACGTACCAGAGGGTGAAAATAATTACCAAAATGATCTTGAGTCAAATGCTGAAAGTATTCTTAGAGATCAAATTGCAATACAAATGTGGGCTGACTATAATCATTAGTTGGATATGACCTCTAATAAAGTAGTATTAGTATTTTGTACCCTTGACACTTAAGTTATGACCTCTCATAAATGTAATTTATTTTTAGATCTCCATCTTGACATTTCAGTTATTTACTTTCTTATTATGTGGCTGTTTCTCTTACATCGGTTATTGTACTTTTGTACCATTTGTTCATTTCAATATGTTGTGGTTAGTGTAGCCATGGCTAAAGAAGGATCAAGAGCCTTATGGAACTTCTCACTAAAGAAGGATCAAGAGCCTTATAGAACTTCTCATATGAGAAAGCTCTTGATAATATACTACATGACCATAATAACCCAAAGTTCAAAGGACAAAATGGGTGGGTAACTAAAGGCTGGAAAAGCATAGTTAGTAAGTTCAATGCAAAGTTTCCAATTGTAAATTTCACAAAGCAACAAATCCAAGAAAAGGAGAAGGAATCGAAAGGGAATTACAAGGCAATACGAGATGCACGAAAACAAAGTGGTACAAGCTGGAATAATTCTCTATGCATGATTGTTGCTAAACCAAGTATTTAGCAAAAAAATATTCATGTAAGAGCTTTTACTCCCTTTAACTAATAGTATTCTTTATGCTGCATTTTGATACTAACTATATTCTCAATTTTTTTCATTCAATAGAATCATCCAATGGTGAAGAAGTTCCGCAATAAGCCATTCCTTCTCTTCAACTACCTGGTAGCATTGTGTGAACGTGAAGTTTAACTACATAGTTTTTTTTGGTGAACTATATTCTATCATTGTTATTTACCTCGTTTTTTGTAATTGTTCATATGGAAACAAGTAATACAACCTAAAAAGTCAATTTTTTCATCCAACCTGGCTCTACACATTGATGATTCTTATTAGGCGATCGAGCGTGTAAAAAACACTTAGTACAGTAGTACTGTAGTAGTGTTCGAATTATGCAACACAACATCGTTAAATAGCTCAAAATAAACGGCTTCGTGATCCACGCTACGCTCCGTTACCATGGCCGGCTCAAGTGCATATAACATTCTCGTTACATTCCTCAAAGCGTTCAATAAAATTTGCTTATCATCTCTGTTCTTTTCAATTTCTTATGGTTTGCCATGCAACTAGCTAGTGTTAGAAATAGGCCCATTTATTTATGGCCCATTTCCTTAATTCCAAAGCATACATGGTTTAATACCATATTGCTAAGGCAAGGTGAGGAAAACCGATTTATAAGGTGGAGTCCTCACCACTCCTTGAATATAGATAGAGATGGTATGAGGAGGGTTCTGTCTAGTCACGCGCGCGCACGTGCGCGCGTATTTGCATATTTTCACGTGAAAATCGCGTGACTTGTGACTGACGTGGTGCACCACTTGGCAGATCAAGTCTATCTTTATTTTGCTAAACTCTGCACCATTCTCTCTCTCTGTGTGTTTGAATGAGATTCAAACGTTTGAATTTGAGGCTTTACTGGGGTTTTGATGATAGACAGTTACTAGTGGATAAATGGCTGGTTGAATGTGTCAGTTACCAGTGGGTAAATGGTTGTGTTTAATCATGTCAGTTATTAGTATGTCTATATATGCTTGGAGACATCCAGAGTGTGTGGGAGAATCTCACTGCCTCCATGTTCTTCTTCTCTGCGATTTTGTGCTTGAGTACTGTGCTGTCTGAACCTCGTCGACCTTTCTTCGCGGCGTGCACCTGGAAGAAGGGAGAGCGGCTATCTCCGAACTGTTTCCGCAGAGAGTACCTGCACGGGGCGGCAATAAGGTTTCTGGGCAGCGCATCTGCGCAACCGCTCACTGCACTGCGTCATCTACGTTCTGCATTGCGTCAAGCCTGCGCGGCTTCCTGTTTTTCATCAGGCTAACAAGTAAGTCGTTCGCGCGCACGTACGACTTTGTTACTATATTTTTCTTGAGTATATTCTGAAGTATGATGGGTAACCTGCTGTTAGTAGTAAGTTTTGCATCACTAGTTTATTGTATTTATCTACTCATAAAATTTAGAATTAAAATATTACCCACATTTGTAACAGCTAGCTAAGTTAGTTATCTAATTATCTATTAATTGAGCTGCTCTGCTTAGGTACCACCCTTACTTAGGCCCTACTCTGGCTTCTCGTTTAACCACTTAGAATGCATCGGTTTTTTATTTTTGTCTTTTTTTGCTTTTGCTCTTTTCTCTTTGTATTATCCGTACTGTTACAATATAATCAGCTAACATGCAGAAAACATAATTATAAACTGTTTGGAGCGGCCCTACTTTGTTTTCCTCCGTTTGGATGCTTGATTGAAGATTTATATGCCCATATGTTACCAATTGGTAATGCCCGCAACACCTCGGGTTTGGTAATCACCAAAAAAATGATAAGACCGTTTGATTTGTTTTAATAAGCCAGATCATCGCGTAAGGGAAGAGTGACGAGCAACTGATAGAATACGAGAACACGCTCTAGAAGCAACGCGGGGCAAGGAAACAAAAGCAACAGTGGTAGTTTGGTCCCGGGCCTCGTCTGTATACTAATCTGGTCATCATCATGGCTACTTGCTCTAGCTACTAGCCGATCCCTTAATCATTACCCATCGGAAGATTTCATCGCTACCGATCGGTGCAACTTTCAGGTCAATTATTAAGAGTTATTTTGTTGATACGTGTGACGACCGATGGACCCATTTTAAGGTTTTTTTTTCATTTTATAACCTATGGTTTCTAATAAATAAAACAATTTATTTATCATCTTTTTTAAAGCAGTTTATCATGACAGTTTTTTTGGAGTGGCTTATTGACATTCGGTTCATTCGTACAAACACTCACGTTAACGCTAAAAGCTAGCAACTGCAGCCATAAGCCATAGCAAAAAAGACCTCACCCATACTCGCTTATTAGTTATTACTAGCTGAATGCACGTACAATGCTACGGAATAAAAAACATATTACATGCTTGTTGTGGCTACGGGCCAAACAGAGAGAGATGGTAGTGGGGAGTGATGGGTCTGACCCTCCCCCCATGGCCTGTACTCATATATATGTACACATGAGGAGTGCTTTTACAGTTGTACCCTTACATCTGGTTATCCCCTCTGGGGGCACTTATGTCATTACACATGGCCTATTCTGGGCCTTATAATCTCCTACCGGGCCTGCTGGGTTTAGGTGGGGGCCACCCCTACAACAGGAGTCTCTCATGGTAAAGGGCTTCACGGGGCCGAAGCCATGTAGCCGAGTCCTTTGGCCCCCTCCGTCCCCGCGGCCTGTGAACTTTTCCAAACTTGACCCGGGGCCGGGCTGCAGCCGAAGTAGACGCGCGCCGGGGGCGTTGCACCGGCACGGGACAGCGTAGCGGGCCCCTGATCCGTCACAAGAGCCTTAAGTGATAAGGGACGTGCCGCGACTCTTGGTCTGCCGGCCGTCCACGTGGTGAAGCGTGCTTGGCGCGGTGCGGGCGTTTGAGGCGTCGTGACCATTAATATGGCGGCGGACTCCCGGCAGTTGGACTTCTGCCGATTGGCCATCCGCCGATTGGCTCCCCTGCTGACGGGGTATATATATGTAGCGCTGGCGCGGCGTTGCTCCTGTGTATATTGTGATAGAAGCTGCTCCCCTAAAATGGGCCCCTGCCGTGCATCAACATTCCTGGGTGACGCTGAACGGCTTGGGGAATGTTGATGCACAGAAGGAGGTCCATTTTTCTTGGGAGCTTGATCAGCGCCGGTTATCGACAGCCAGCCGCGCTTCCTGCCCCCGCACCGCAGGCGACAGCAAGGTCTGCCTTGCTTTTCTTAACAGGCCTACCTACAGTCGGCGTTCCTGATGGAGCCCGCCGGCATCACCTTTTATGTTGATGCACTGTATGTGGTCTGTTAAGGAAAACAAGGCAGACTTTGCGGGACAAGACCTCCGCCTTTGCGGCGCCCAGCCGGAGTAGACGCGCGCGCTCCGTCCCCTACCCTTCGAACGGGTGGCAGCGGAGCTGGCGCCCAGCCGAAGTAGACGCGCGCGCTCCGTCCCCTACCCTTCGAACGGGTGGCAGCGGAGCTGGCGCCCAGCCGCAGTAGACGCGCGCGCTCCGTCCCTACCCTTCGAACGGGTGGCAGCGGAGCTGGCGCCCAGCCGAAGTAGACGCGCGCGCGCTCCGTCCCCTACCCTTCGAACGGGTGGCAGCGGAGCTGGCGCCCAGCCGAAGTAGACGCGCGCGCTCCGTCCCCCACCCTTCCAACGGGTGGCAGCGGAGCTGGCGCACGTGCGTTGACTTGGGATCTCGCGATGCGGTCTTGTGCTGTAAAGGTTCCTGGAATCACGCCGGTCCCCGGTCTGCCAGGGTTAGGTTCCCGTACCGTTCGACCCGCCTGGACGCGCACAGGGCACGTGGCGGCCTGTGATTGGTGCGTGGCGGGATGTGGACGGTTGCGTGCTCGCGGCCGCTCGCCTCTTCCCTAGGCAAAGGGGACACGGGGCGAGCGATAAATGGCGCAGCGCCGAAGCTGTTGTGATCCCCTGGCCCATTACTGCGCCTTTAATAGTGGCTAGGTTGCGTCGCGCTGTGACGGCCCTTGGCGCTTGTGGTTGTGGCCTTCCAGCTTCGGGTATGGGGCATTGCACTGGACAGGCGCTCGTACGATTGCAGTCGCGTCCCGTACGCGGACCGTCGCAACACTTCGTTTTTAGCTACGGGGAATCGTGCGGGGCGGACCTTTACACCGCTGCGGCTGCATCCGGCACGCGGATCGTTGCGACGCTTCGGAAGCGGCGGTATGGGCAAAGCTTGAAATAGCCCCCCCGTAACAGCGTCTCCGCACCTTTACGCCCTCTTTTCTGTCTGCTCCGCCCTCTATACTTTCGCGATATCTTCACTGCTTCAATCTCTCCGTGGGGGGCGATGGACTCCGGTGGTAAGCGCGGCCAGGTGGTTGGTGGCTCTGACATTCGTCGGCGGTCCTCGCTGTTGAAGGTGAAATACGCGCTCCAAGAGCGCGACCCGGCGGCGGCGGACAAGGAGTGGCTGGTGGCGAAGGAGGAAGGCGCGTTCTCCGGCGAGCTAGGCCCCTCGCTCGTGACCGAGAAGACGATCCAAGGGCTTCTTCGCATGGGGAAGTTGTCCGAGCGCCAGGAGGTGCGATTGCCCGCCGCCGATGAGACGGAACCGCATCCCGAGAGGTCGGAGGTGGTCGTGTTCGTTGCCTTTTTCGACGCGGGGCTTCGCATCCCGGCGGCGGATATCGTGGGCAACGTGCTGCGGACCTTCGGGCTGGAGCTGGCGCAACTGACTCCGAACGTCGTGGCCCGGCTCGCGGTGTACAGCTGGGGCTTGCGCTCGGGGGCGTGTTGGCCCAGCGCCTCATTGTTCGCCTACCTTCACGAGGCACGGTGCCAGCCCAAGGGCCGGAAGGACGGGACGCTGTCGAGCTTCGGTAGCGTCACCTTTATTCTTCGTCCGTCGTGCAAGAAGCTCTTCCCTGCGAACTCAACTCGCGGGAAGTGGGAGTCTTACTGGATGAAGCGGTGGTTCTACCACCGTGTGGAGAGCGGGAGCGGCCTTGAGTGCACAGGCCGACCGATCGCGTTCAAGCCCTCGCCCGGCTGGATGCTCGATGATGAAGACAGGCGGAGGGCCCGGCGGCTCGTAGGCGTGGCCGCCCGTTTCAACATGCGCGACCTCGCCGAAGAGTACGTGATGTATGGCGTGGCACCGCTTGCCCGCGGCTGGCGTCTTGCCGCCGAGAGGCGTCGAGACGACAATGTTGAGCCATCAATCTGCTCGCTGCCAGCGCCCTCCTGTCCTCGTAAGCCTTGACCGCGTCTGTCCTTTGTTCACGCGAAATGCGCTATATGCTGATGCTATCTCCTTTGCTTCAGGGATTCGCTTGGAGGAGGCGGAGCAAGCCACACGCGCATTCCTAGGGCCGTACACCGGCAGGGAGCACGAGCAGCGCGCGTCTGCTATCGCCGAGGCGGGGCTGGGGCGAATAAATCGCGTGTGCGAGGTCCTGGGCCTGGCCGTGCCGGACCGTGTCGCTCCAGACGACGGTGCAGCGAGGAAGAAGAAGAAGAAGCAGAAGGCGCCATCTCGGAAGCGGGGCCGCAGCGGGGCGCCTGCCGGGCTTGGCGCGGCAGCTGCTACTGCTGCTGCTAGTGCTTCTGAGGGCGCGGCGGACGCGGAGTCGGACTCGGCAAGGTATGCCGATTCAGGCGTGGGTGGCGCAGACGCCGAAGGCGAGGTATCTTCGGCGAGCGCCCCGGACGGTGGGTTTGCCACGAGCAGCCGGAGGGGGGAAGTCTCGCCGCCCACCGAAGTTGCCGAGGCGGAACCCATGCGGACCGGCGATGCTGAGGTGGATCCTTTGGCCGTGGCCGCTGTGGTGCCGGAGGCGCCCTCCACGGGGGTGCACGGAGCCCCGCTGCCTTTACCGACAACGGGAGGAAACGAGGTGCCCCCTGCGACAATTGCCACCGCGGAACCTTCGCCCCGGGGCGGTGCGACCACGGGGGCTTCCCCCGCCGCGACCGCGGGGGCGGTTTCGCTGCTGGCTGCCCCGGCTAAACGGCCATGTGTGCGGCCGGAGCTCCACCGGACGCCGCGAGGATTCGTCGTGACCACGGGCGTCAGAAGCTTGTGGGACTCCAGTGCAGGTGCCGGAGACCCTACGGCATATGCGCCTTCCACCCTCCTGGCCACGCCGCCCGCCGCGCAGGGACAGCCGTCACCCGCCGCAAACGCGGAGGCTTCTACCCGCGGCGGGACCATTACTTCTACGGGGGTTTACGTCACCGCCGCCCCGCCCGGGGTGAGGGGGCGAGTCCCCGAGGCCCTCCTTCTGCTACCGAAGGTAGGGCAGCTTAGCTTATTCTGGTGTATTCTTTCATGTCCTGCGGTGCTCACCTGCAGCCTTGTTTGCAGCGCTGCTCATTCCGGAGGGGGAGCACTCGGCGGAGCACGGGGCCTCCGCGCGCGTAAGCCCCGCGGACTTCGTGCCGCCCCCGGAGACGCTGAGGGTGTGGCGCGGGATTGTGAATGACGCGGCCACCAGCGTCGACCCGCAAGTGCTGCAGGCCTACGGGGCGGGGCACCTCGAAGACGCCTTCGAGGTGTCTGGGGTGAGGGTAAGTACTCATGCGACGACGCCTGTGCTGTCTGAGCTTGCTAAGTCTTTCCCTTCCACAGACACTTGTGCTGGGGCAGGCTTTGCAAACGGCCTATACTCGTGGCCGAAAGGCGCTCGAGGATAGGCTGCGGGCCGCCGAGGAGGAGCTACGCGAAGCCTCTAGAGCCCGCTCTGCCCAGGATGCCTGCATCCGCCAGCTGGAAGCGGAATGCGCCGAAGCGAGGGCACACGCCGAGGGACTTGTGGCGTCGGCGCGGGAGTCGGCCGCGGAGGCTGCGCAACAGAAGTTTGCGGCGGAGCGGGATGGGCTCCTGGAACAGGTCGCCTCGCTAGAGAAGGAAAAAGGCGAGCTTGCCTTGACTCTAGCAGAGCGTGACCAGACGCTTGGCGATGCCTCGGTGGTTGCGTGGGACGCCCTGCAGATGCTGGAAGTCCACCTCGAAAGGCTTGCGGCTGGAGTGCCGGACCACGCCTTCGGCCCGGAGGAGTTGCTGCGGGCCCTTCGGTGGATCCATGACGCCGCCGGCGTTGCGCGCTCGGCTGCGACGAACTTTGGCGACCACTGTGCCTATGTGGCGTCGTGCCTTGTGTGCGCCCTCCTTCGGCACCGTGGTTGCACGCACATCGCTGAGCTGGAGAACCCTCAGCTGGGGATGCCCGGCGGGGCCGGAGTGATGTCCGGTGAAGTCCGTGCCGTTCGCGGCCCCGTCAAATTCTTCTACGAACGCATCTGGGACTACACCGGGATAGCCGCCACGGAGGTCGAGCTTCGGAAGTCCCTTCGTGGTGGGGGGAGCCTCGGCCAATTTCTGGATGAAGTCCCACGGCGCGACGAGGGCGGCGCTGAGGTCCCGCGGCGCGACGAGGGTGTCGTGGAGGCCTCCGAAGATGCCGAAGGCTCACAGGTGCGGCGCCAACGTGGCTAGGTGTGGGCGTGCGTTGTAGCGTCTGCCCCTTAATTGAATGAATAGAGTGCGTGTTTGCTTCACGAACTGATGACTTGCCTTCATCCCGGGCAGCTTCCTTGCCGGGGGCGACTGCTCGCGTCTGGCCTCGCGACCCGGCGGCGCCTTCGACGCTGGCAAAGGGCCGAGGAGTCGTTGAACTTTTGGGCAAGCCGGCCTTCTTCGAGCGAGGCCCCAGCTTTAGCGCGTGTTAAGGACGAGCCCGCGGGGTAGCGGCTTAGAACGGCAAAGATGCTGCCGGACCTTTGTACTTGTGTGATTTTTCCGATATGCAGATTTTCTGTCATCTTAAGATATGCGCTGTGTGTTGATGCCGCTTCGGATTCACCGGTACGCCACGTGCTGCGCGGGGACGGGATCTCCACGCTCGACGCGCGCTGTTGGCGAAGTAGTCGCGCAAGGGTTCCTTAGAACGGCGCTTGCGGGGGCAGTCCTTGGCGCCTTACCTTTTTACAGTCCATAGACGGGCGGGTGCGGAGGCGGACCTCAACAGTTCGCCTTTTTATAGTCCGTAGACTGGCGTGTGCGGAGGCGAACCTCGACGCTTCGCCTTTTTATAGTCCGTAGACTGGCGAATGCGGAGGCGAACCTCGACACTTCGCCTTTTTATAGTCCGTAGACTAGCGTGTGCGGAGGCGGACCTCGACGCTACGACCTCCTTTATAGTCCGGAGACTTGCGCGTGCGGAGGCAGAGCTCGACGCTACGTCTTATTTAGAGTCTGTGGACTGGTGCGTGCGGAGGCGGACCTCGACGCTACGACTTCCTTTATAGTCCGCAGACTCGCGCGTGCGGAGGCAGACCTCGACGCTACGTCTTATTTAAAGTCCGTAGACTGGTGCGTGCGGAGGCGGACCTCGACGCTACGTCTTATTTAAAGTCCGTAGACTGGTGCGTGCGGAGGCGGACCTCGACGCTACGACTTCCTTTATAGTCCGGAGACTCGCGCGTGCGAAGACAGACCTCGACGCTACGTCTTATTTAAAGTCCGTAGACTGGTGCGTGCGGAGGCGGACCTCGACGCTACGACTTCCTTTATAGTCCGGAGACTCGCGCGTGCGGAGGCGGACCTCGATGCTACGTCTTATTTAAAGTCCGTAGACTGGTGCGTGCGGAGGCGGACCTCGACGCTACGTCTTATTTAAAGTCCGTAGACTGGTGCGTGCGGAGGCGGACCTCGACGCTACGTCTTATTTAAAGTCCGTAGACTGGTGCGCGCGAGGGCGTCCCCCCGTTGCGTCTTTTGTTTATACTCAGGCCCGTCACCTTTGGCTACGGCGAGTGCACACGCGGACGTGCGACTTCGATTTATACTCAGTCCCGTACCCCTGGCTACGGCGAGTGCACACACGAACGTGCGTCTTTGTTTATACTCAGGCCCGTCACCTTTGGCTACAGCGAGTGCACACGCGGACGTCCGACTTCGATTTATACTCAGTCCCGTACCCCTAGCTACGGCGAGTGCACACGCGAACGTGCGTCTTTGTTTATACTCAGGCCCGTCACCTTTGGCTACGGCGAGTGCACACGCGGACGTGCGACTTCGATTTATACTCAGTCCCGTACCCCTGGCTACGGCGAGTGCACACGCGAACGTGCGTCTTTGTTTATACTCAGGCCCGTCACCTTTGGCTACGGCGAGTGCACACGCGGACGTGCGACTTCGATTTATACTCAGTCCCGTACCCCTGGCTACGGCGAGTGCACACGCGAACATGCGACTTTATTTGTACTGCGGGGACGCGCGCACTGGCCAAGCCTGCGCGCGCCTCCGCCGCGTACTTGCGTGTGAGGAAGAAAGATTGGTGGCAAACGGCGAGCTTCATTACATCCCCGTTTGCGCGGGTAAGCAGTTACAGGGGGTGGATATACTAACCGTTTGTCCTTGGCGCGGCCGAAGCCTCTAGTCGCTAGACGTCCGCAGGGCCCGCGAAGGCGCCTCTGAGTGGCCCCGCGGACCCCCGCGCTGTGACGCCAGCTCTAAGAGCGCCGTTGGGCTTCGCGACGCGGGTATTTGGTACCTGGCTCGATGCGCCGGGCCATATCCTGGTCGCCTCAGACGGTAATGATGGTCCGGGGACCCGGGATCTTCATGCATAGATAGCCGTGATGTGGTACCGCGCCGAAGGAGTTGAGGATTGGGCGCCCTAATATGGCATTGTAGGGGTACGGGAGGTCGACCACGTCGAAGGTGGCATCTTCGGCCCGCACATTGTTATCTTGGCCGAAGGAGACTTGAAGACCTATTTGACCCAACGCCCGCAGGGGCTGTCCCCCGAAGCCCTGCAGTGGGATTCCTGAGGGCCCTACGCGGCTTCGAGGGATCCCCATCTGGTCGAAGGCCGCCGCAAACAATATGTTCGCGGAGCTACCGCCGTCCACCAAGGCACGCCCCACATCACATCCCGCGATAGTGACCCGGATGACGAGGGGGTCCTGATGAGGGAAGTCCACGCCTTGGGCGTCGTCGGGTGTGAATGTGACTTCGTGCTGCGCCAGTCCGGCGGTGCTTGCGCTGGGTACGCCGCCACGTGATGTAGTCTTCGCGCATAGGCCGTCTGCTGCTGTGCTGAGGCGAATTCCAGCGCGGAGCCTCCGGATATGACGTTAATGACCCTGCGGTGGTTTGCCTCTGGGGCCTGCAGCGACAGGAGACCCTCCCGAGGCTGCTGTACGTGAGCTTGGATCCGTAAGGGGCCTTCCTGGGGTTGCATCCCTTGCGCCTGTACCTGCATGGGGGGCTCGTACGGGAATTGGACGTGGGCCACCGCAGGCGGACGTGTCTCCGGGTTCCTGTCCCTGGCGACGCTATCGCGGAGCGCCGCGATGGAGGTGCAGGTGCGGGTATCGTGGTTGCCGCGGCCGTGGACTACGCACCAGAGTCCCTGGTGCTGGTCGTCGTAATCTCCGCGACTTTTATCGTCGCGGCCCCAGCCACGGCCGCGCCCCCGGCCACGGCGCCCCCGACCGCCTCGGCCCGCCGGAGCGCCCTCGTCGGAACCGCCTTCAATGTCGAGGACATACCGGTTTCGCCTCGACCTATGCTGGCCGCGCTTGGGCCGGTCGGACGACTCCTTGTGCGAGGCGTCCCTGCGGTCGGGCGTATCCCTGGACGACTCCTGCTTACGTTTTCCCTTCGAAGAACCGTCCTTCGGCGGATCTTCGGCTTTTGCCGAGGCTCCGGCCTGGTTGGTGTCGGAGTCATCACCTTGCCTTCGCCTCGCGTCGTCTTCCGCCCTGGCGTATTCCTCCATTTTGTCGAAGAGCTTTGCCACCGTCTTGATTGGCTTTCGCGCATTGTACTCGGCCATCGGGCCCGGACGAAGGCCCTGTATGGCTGCATTAACGATGGTGGTTTCGTTAACGTCCTTCACTTGGCATCGAATCTTGGCGAAGCGTTTGAAGTAGTCCCGGAGCTTCTCCGAGGGTTTTTGCTTCACAGCGAAGAGTTGGTCCGCGTCGACTCGCTCGACATAATTCCTTGGAAGTTATTGTGAAGGCGGTCGCGGAGCTGCTCCCATGCGTAGATGGAGCCCGGCTCTATGGTAAAGAACTAAGAGAGCGCCACTCCTTGCAGCGCGAGGGGGAGTCCCTTCGCCTTCGTGGCGTCGTCTCCGCCTGCGGCTTCGATCGCGGTGTCGTACACGCGCACGAACTCGCGGGGGTCCGTGTCGCCTTTGTACGGGTCGATGACGCTAGGAAACTTGAAGTCTTCGGGCCATGCCGCCTGCTGCAGCCCCGCCGAAAGCGGGGACTCTGGATCCACACGCCGCAGCGGCACGCGGCTGGACGTGGGGGCTTCGCGACTGTCCGCCCTCTCCGGCGTAGGCTCGGACGCGATTACTGGCGCAGCCTGCTAGCTCCGAGCCTCTTGCATATCTCGGACGGCTCCGCGAAGGTCCCCTAGCTTCCGCTGGAACGCGTTGAGGGCTGCTAGTATGGCGCCTTCCACCGCAGGTGCTGTCGGGGCCGCCGGAACACCCAGCGGACGGGTCGGTGCAGGGATCACCGCCTCACGATCTCCAGATCCACCGGATGCTTCATTGCGGCTACCCCCGGCCGCCTGATCCGCGCTGCCAGCGAGGGTGGAGGGGGCTGTCGTTGCAGTGCCAGCGACGGGGTTGGACGTCGTTGTAGCGGCGGTGGCGGGGTCGGTCGTTGTAGCGCCAGCGACGGGGTTGGATGTCGTTGTAGCAGCACCGGCGGGGTCGGTCGTTGTAGCGCCAGCGACGGGGTTGGATGTCGTTGTAGCAGCACCGGCGGGGTCGGTCGTTGCAGCGCGAGCGTCGACGCCCGCGACCACGGCGCCTACGCCGCTGCCAGCTTCTTCGGCGGTCGATGCCGAAGCCCTGGTGTTCACGCGCCGCTCCGACCCGGCCGTCTTCTTTCCTTTCGCCGCCGCCGATGAAGCTTTTTTCGGTGCCATCCTTTTTCTTCGGTCTTCAGGCTTGTCCTTGTCCTCCCCACGGACGGCGCCAACTGTTGTGGCTACGGGCCAAACAGAGAGAGAGATGGTAGTGGGGAGTGATGGGTCTGACCCTCCCCCCATGGCCTGTACTCATATATATGTACACATGAGGAGTGCTTTTACAGTTGTACCCTTACATCTGGTTATCCCCTCTGGGGGCACTTATGTCATTACACATGGCCTATCTTGGGCCTTATAATCTCCTACCGGGCCTGCTGGGTTTAGGTGGGGGCCACCCCTACAACAATGCTCTAAAACCCCTAAAATATTTTATATTTTAGCCTAATATTTTTTCCATTTCCCCTAATACATTTTATATGTCAGCCTAATATTTTTCCATTACAGCTATCTTATCTTTTTCAAATTACATTTTGGCCTCACTTTTGTTTTGCAAACCTTAGAAACACAAAAATAATTACAACGACGCCAATGACAGCTACTTATGTGTATTTCATATAACTTGTACATGTATTCTGTATGTAGTTGTATGAAGCTACTCAAATTTGCATATCTAAAAAAACCCAGGAACATCTTTCAAGGATAAACTTTCAGCATCTTTACTTAGTCGTCCGTTCAGCAACCGCCCGGATTTATTGCATGCTCGGATTGGATTTCTTTAGACATTAAAAAAAACTTACTGGAAGCAATATGACACCAAGACAAACAATAGAACCTATCTTTAGACATTTAAATTCATGTTTAAGGCATTTCTTCGCACCAATATGGCCAGGATAACAGCCAAAAATAAATGGGAACTTTTCTCTAGGCTTATTTACCTGACAGTAAATTTCATATACCTAGACTTTGTACATGAACAGCAGCTGAATGTCACAGAGTTTTGTAATATGCATAACTGAACCACAAAAAATGGTCTCCAATGGGTCAATCAGAGAGCTAGGCCTCACAATAAACAAAAGGATGATTAATCTACTGTGATGAATCGCCAGAATTGGTAATCTGCTGTGAAGTAAAAATGCATTACCACCATTTGACGGGAGAAATCTGAAAATAAATACACAACTTCCATTTTCAACATTTTGGTTTCTCTGGCTATGTAACCTGATAACATAAAATCTTTCGGTTCTTTGCAGTTAGCATGGAGACGCATTTCAAAAAGGATGAGGCAATGCTATACATTAACCAACTATTTCAAGCAACGTTGGTAAATAATCAACTAGCTACCATGACAGCCTATTGGTTGACACAATTGGAAATAGAGTTGGAGAAAGAAAACGCACTTACAGCTTGTCTGTACTGCGAAAGGCCAGATATACCAAGAATTGGGCACTCAACCACCAGCACCACAAAAGATGGCCAATCAGATGCGCTTTTAGTTTTCAAGAATAATTATTGAAACAGGTAATAGTAAAATGCACACACCAATTAGCTGTACGAAAAATTTCTAGTTCCCCACACTCTCCTTGGTTACTATCGAAAATCAAAAAATACATCGTATACAGCAGTGAAAGCATGTGTATCTGCCTCCTAGATCTTCTATGCTAATGGCATTCCATAGTCTAATAAACCATCAGAGACCAATCAATGAATCATACACCACTCTTATGATAGGAGGACGAATAGCAGAAAGCAGTTTCCTATCTGAAGAAACATTTGAGTAGCCTCCATATTTGAGGGACAGCCGTAAAAGCAAAACTCTAAAATACAAAGGAGCTGCATCATCAAGAAAGTCCAAACCTAAAACGAATTAATGTCTAAGAGAATGGCCATACATGTATCTAAACAAACCTGAAACAGTTGATGTGTAAGAGGCACAGTAGTTCCAAGAATCACTGAAGAAACAGCCGCACCAACAATAGTGCCCAGGCAGGCCGGCGGAGCCGCCGAGGGGATTCTTGGACCAACCCGGCTTGAGGGAGAGGGTGCTGCTGGGGCGCCTCACCTTCTGGGTGTAAGGTGAGTACCACTTGGTGAGCCTCACCTTGCCCTGGCGGCTGATCAGGAGCATGAAATTGATCTGCGGAAACGCACAGGAAAGAGGGAAATTTCAGATATCTTGTACCTCAAACAAGATTGCATTATCAAGTTTTACAGTCATCTTTGCAACTCTGTGAGATAGAAATTTTTGGCAGCGAGTCCAATCAGCATTTTTCCATATATTTCTTGGAATTTCACTCAAGCCAAAACAAAGAAGAAAGGCACCTGTCACCAGTCCAAAGGTATTTGAGCATGCCATGGCAAAGCCCAAGATACTGCCACCCCTGCGAACAATAGCATTATTTCAATTTAGGACAGTGAAGAAAAAAAATCAAATGAACCCATTCTCATTACCAACTCACAGATGAACTACCACGCTCCCCATATTCTCATTTCTATCCTGCAAACCCAAACCCATTAGCAATGGATTCACATATGCGCGATTCATCAAAATATCTATTCTCCCCAATCTCATGGCGCCTTAGCTAGACACTTGGGCTAAAGAACAATCACCGAGAAAGAACCGGACCCCTGCGACTGAGACGATACAATGTTGATACTCTCCTGTAACTGAGAGAACATATTGTTTAGACCAGCATGTCACAATACCTGCATTAGGCGTGAGATATGAGACTCACAGGGGCCAACTTTTCTTCAATTTGAGGTTCCTCCTCTGACCCTTGTTCTCTGAAAACACATAACCGTTCCAACATCTTACCCATTCCATCTTTGCTTCAAACAAAACAAAAGCAAATACGTAAGTTGATTCCCTTCCAATTTCATCTCTCAGCTTCAGTACAAGAGAACACAAATTCCACATGACAATGTTTATAGCGAGGGATCAAGAAATGCTCACCACCAATAGGCCGGCTGGTTGAGGGTGATGTCATGGATCCTGACGTCCTTAGATGTAATACCACTAAAACGCAAAGGGAGAATAAAAGAAATAAGGTAGAATTTTATCGTCAGACACATCGGTTTTAGAATACCAAATAAAAGTAGCACTCTCAGAGGTTCCCAGACCGTCCGGGGCCGATCGACACCTCTTGCTATTGTGGACTTCATCATTCGGCAGAAAAATTTAGCTAACGCCTACTTTTACCGACTTACTTCCTAACTAGAAAAGCCAACAGTACAGAGGCCCGACTGTTGTACCAAAAGATCCCTAAAGCTCACAGCCTCTTGAGAAGAGGGGTAAGGGATAAGAGGGGGTACCCAGCTCATTTCACAAAGACAGAAGGGAAGCAGCCGAATGCACTCTACTTTGTAAGCTAGCCAAACTCCCAGAGGAGGCCTCACTCCATTCATTTTGCTCAGACAACTGAGAACACAACCAGAAGCCAAGCCAAGCATTTCTATTTCTCATCTCGGCTCTTTTCTTTCCCTCCACCAAGAGCAAGCTCCAAAGTCAAGCACCACCAACCAAACAAAGCAACACAGAGAGGCAGTGAGGGAGAGAGAGCCGAAGGCGAGGAATTCAAGAAGCAAGGGAAGACGGTGGAACGAGGAAGGCGGTGTAAGAACCATCAACGATCGCTGGGAACCCTAACCCTCGTTGTCGCCTCATCCTTTTTTTTCTAGTCCGACAAAGGCAAGTAGGTCCCCTCACACAAGCACCCTCATAGCCAGCTTAGCCGAGACACACACTCAACGGCGAGCCCGTAGGTGCCACCGTGCACCCTTGGAAAGGAGGACATGCTCCCTGGTGCATGTCTCCCCACCAAGTTTCATCGCGACAAACACCCGTAGGCATTCCCAAGATCGAGTGTAAGCACGATTAGAGCAAGGTGAATTTAGCAGCTAAAACAACATGTAAGTAGTAAAAGGGGGAGGGAGGAGGACTGTCCTGGTAGTAGGAGTGGCCGGCTGATGGCAAGCCGTGGTATGCAAGCTTGAACCCATAGGGGAAGCTGTGCCGGACCTATGGTCGGTGCTAAGCACCGACGGTTGGCGGCGATGACCGTGGGGGTAGGCCAACGGCCGGGAGGTCGGGGAGGCCGAGCCACAGCGTCGGCAACCGGATCTAGGGTAAAGCGCCGGTAGAGCCGAGCTGGTGTCGACAGCGGCCTGGGGGCCGAGGCGGGACACCAGGGGAGCAGTAGGCCAGCATGTCGTCGGGCTCCTAGTCGGCGGCGAGCCGTGGCCGGTGAACCCGTGGAGGAGCGACGCCGCAAGAGGGCTGAGCCGAAGAAGGGGCTGTGGGAGCCTACCACAGTCGGCGCTAAGGGGGAAACCCCATGGCAGCGACGGAGAACCAGTCGGCCTTAGGCCAGATCTAGGGCGGAGAATGAGGAGGAGAGGGTTAGGGAGGCAGCCGACGGCCAGAGAGCGGCTAGATCCGACCCTGGCCGGGCGGATCTGATGAAGGCGGCACCGGATTTGAGAGAGAGAGTTGGGGAGTGAGGGAGGAAGAAGCAGGCCTTTCGGCTGAACGAAGAAGAGAGAAACGAGAGAGCTCGGGTGGGAGAGAAGAAAAAGGAGGGGAAAAGAGAGAAGAGAGAAGAAAAGGAATGGGAAAAAAGAGAGAAAGAAAATAAAAGAGGCGAAAAAGAAAAGAAAAAAAGAGGTTTGGTACCTGCGCGATGGGTCCTTAACCCCGGGCGGTTTAAGCCAGCGTCGGGTCTTACATGTCGAAACGATGTCATTCATTTAAGCGCATGTACCGATACTCGGTTTTGAGTTGGGTTAACTACCTGTTCAAGTGGAGGCCTAGGATCGACACCATCTACACGTCGCTTCACTCCGCTTGGTTAACAAAGTGCATGGTAGAGCGGTAGACCGTAATGTTTATGAAATATACGATGTTTACATGATATGATGATACTTTTACGGAATTGCAATGTTTACATGACATGATGATGTTTATCTAATGATGATAATGGTAATAGAACGGGGTGGGGATTTTCTCAGATTTATGTGTTTAGGTTAATATGGGAATTTGAAATGTACCAATTGAGATTCCTATATTTTAAACATGCCCTAATCTTCTTTGTGACCCTTGACAAAGCAAAATACAATCACCTAAGTTTAAAAAAATAGCGACAATAATCACAAGGGTCTCATTACACTCTGCATATAAAAGCCTTTTGGGCGAAGAAATGACTGATTGGTCGATCGATTGAGCTAAGTTCCAGTTCTTTTTCAACTTTTGGCTTCTGTTTTTGATTTTTCTACAATAACTAGCTTTTAAACAGAATGTCTTTTTAAAATAAGGTCTACTAGTTAATTGTAGTGCATAGTACCGACTTCATTTATATCGGTAAAAACCACACATTGATTTTTATTACTCTATAATCTCTCATATGAACAGTCCAAAAGTCATAAGCTATAGCTAAAAGTTATAAGCCTCAGCCAAAAAGAGCAGGCTCTAAACATTAGAGCCACGAATTATCCCATCAAAATGAATTGATCAGCATGCTCACTCGTTTCTGCCTCTATCTTTCACCAAACTGGCTTGCATGAGCTTTGCTCAGGGCTATGTACAATTACCTTAGCCAGGGGCTAGATTTGGGAAGGCCCATTATGCCTCACTCTTGGAGCTCGCAGTATAAGACCGTCGTTAGTACATTGCATTATTGTCGAGACCCGAATATGCAAATCCGGACTCTTTGTGTATGCTGCACTAGTCCAGGATCACGCTAGTGCACACAGTCAAACATAGAGGTAATCATCACCACAATCACGATATTAAATAAGGGAATCTCAAATTATTAATCAATATCCAAAAGTGAGACCTTATGGTCAAGCTTACAATCTCAATAGCCTTAGGGGCTTAACAAAAATTAGCAGCGGAAAATCCAAAATGAAACGTAGTGGCCAATCGACATGCCCACGGGCAATCGAGTGGGGAGCGAAGCCTAGAACGCGTAGTCGTCGAAGTACTCGCCTCCTGGAACCTCCTGCTGGTAGTACTCCTCTTCCTCAACTGAGCAACATAGGTGTAAAGCCGTGAGTACATTGGTACTCAGCAAGCCGTTTGTAACAAATGATGCAATATAGTATGCAAGGCTTACCAAGGGAAGGCTGAAATGGTTAATTTGCATAAACAGCATTTGAAATTACCATAAATAGATTGAAGGCAAATTGTAAATAAGACAATAATGAATAATCAAAGGAATTGAAGTAAACTACTTATGGACCTCCCATCCACAAGCTAAACCCACAGTGAATTAACCATCCACTGACCAGCTACACACTTTTCCAAGAGTAGCTATACCTCGTGTGAAATCACCGAGCATTGTCCATGACCGAGGACGCGGCTATTCGAATAGTTTTACACTCTGCAGAGGTTGCACAACTGTACCCACACGATGTGATTAGCCTCGCGCTAAGGAAATCACAACAAGGCCTTTACAATGTTCAATTCCAACCCAATCCCGCCCGCTAGGGTTTCGCATCACACCCCCCTTGCGCCTCATGGAAATCAGCAACCATGTTCATCCCAGCGAGATTGAAATTGAAACATCCCAAATTAATCAGCCAGGTCTGTCCCACACCAGACATGTGGTTTGCATGGTAAGACTCAGATCAATGGCGCACAAAGTTAAGTCCTTAAGTGTTCTCGGGCGAGACTACCACATCCCTCGAAGTGCTCCAACACTTCCCCCTTTACTTGCACGATCACTCGCCCGAATGAAAACCAATTTTGTATAACCACGCCAACGACACACCAATGCCATGGCACAAATTTTATATTGGTGGCACCAACCACGATTCGGTATATCATTAAGTCAAATTAATTAATCACATGTGATGATGAACCCAAACGATACTAAAACATGGCTAAGCATACTAATCGTGCCATCCCAAATGTGATCGTAACATAGCATCACTACTAAGTTTCCCAACCTATGGTGACAATGGTAACATGGCATTCAAATTTAACAAGGAGGAAATTACTCAATTGAGGTGATAACTACCAATTACAAGGTTTGTATAAAAGTAGCGATGCAATGTAATTTAAAACAAAATATTTAGATAATAGATTGCAAACTGGGTTCAACATGATCAAAGGACACGACTTGCCTTGGCCTTGCTCAGTTGACGGCTCTTGATCTCCAAATCCGACGGCGGCTTCCTCGAACGCGTGATCTAACGAGAGAGAAAACAAAACGAAGAGACAAAATAAATTCAAATAAAATTCAAATGAACTCCAAAAATTCTCAAACCTGAACCAAAAGATAGAGCTCAATTTTATATGAATTTAGGAAAAAGAATCGAGTCAATCGGAGCTAATACGAGGGAGAACGGGGCTCTGGAAAATCTGGTTTTAGGAAAAAGGCTGAAAATCGGAAAAGGCACTGTGCTGTGGACCGGGTGCACGGTGAGATGGGTCCACGGTGGGCTCGGCTCACGAAACAGTGTGGGCTGACCGGGCTGCTGGTGCAAGCAGCTAGGGTTGACGTGGCAGACACGTGTACAGGCATGGCTGACGTGGCGACTGACATGGCAGCTGACGCGGCGGCTGACGTGGCAGGCTGACGTGGCCAGATCGGCTCACGGGTCTACGGTTCGGGCTGACGGGCGGGCCCGACTTGTCAGCGGCTCGGTGCACGGCGGACCTGGCGCACGCGAAGGCGAAGCGGCGGGGTGGCGCGGGTGCGGCCCAGCTGGCGGCGCGTAGCGCGAGGCGGGGGCGCGGCCGAGGTGTGGGCGGCGGGGCTCACCGGCGACGAAGACGACGGCGACGGCGACGGCGGCGGACGAGCGGCGCGGGCGACCGGGGCGAGGCGGCGCGGCCGAGGCGGCGAGGCGCGGGCGGCGGTTCTGGCCGGCGAGGCTCGGGACGGCGGCGGTCTGGGTTGGCGGACGGCGACGAGACGGCGGCGGCGCTCACCGGTGACGACGACGATGGCAACGACGGCGACGTCGGGCGGCGAACGACGGCGACGGCGGACGGCGACCGGGGACGGCGCACTGCCCGGGCGGCGGCGCTCGGCGGCTAGCGGCGGAGGAGGCGGCGAGGGCGGCGACGACGCACGGCGGCGAAGGCGGCGGCGAGGGCGGCGAACCTCAGGGTCTGCGCCATTAAATACCCCGGGTGGCGGCGGCGGCGGCAGCGCGGGCCGAGTGGGCTCGGCCCACTAGGGTTAGGGCAAGCGGCCGCTGACAGGTGGGCCCCACCTGTCGGTGGCATGGACGAGGCGACGGCCGGGATGGCGCGCGGGCGACAGCGAACGCTCTGGATGGCGGACGCGTGTCGGCCATCGGGCGGCTCAAGGCGGGCGCGGGGAGCGGCGGATGCGCGCCGCGTGGCGCGGCCGGGGCAGGCCGGGCGCGGCTGGACCGGGCCGGTTCGGGTTTTTGAGTTTTTCTTTTTCCCGAAATTCAAATAAATACTTTTGAGCTCTAGAAAATAGCAAATAAATCCGGAAAAAAATCACCAAAAATTCCAGAAAATTCCTTGAGACTCAGGGAACTCAAATAAAATGATCTTGGCAAATGTTAATGTTTAATTTAATCATATTAAATCTAAATAAATTCTGAAAATTTCTTTTAAGCTTTAATTAATTCCAAAAAATTCCAGCAAATTAATTTTTTTTGAAAAAATGGCTTTATAAACTCCAGAAAATCAGGATGTTACAATTATTGTACGGACACGCACATCTCAAGTAGAATGGCAATTCCCTGTAGGGCGGGCCTCGTGGAGAATATCGTATGGGGGGCGATCTTTCCCCACAGGAAACAAGGCGGGGACCATTACTCTAGCAAGGCGGAGATGGGATTGTTCCCCCACCAGGTTCATAGGACTCGGTAAATATAAAAAAACTAAAATACTATATTATATTTTTAATATAAAAGATTGTTTTTTTATATTTGACTAAAACTTAAATTTATATATTGGAATATATATTTTAGGGCTACATTTAAAATATATAGTCTAAATAATTATAAATTAATAAATATATATTATTTTTAAAAAAATATTTAATCTATTTTTTATCTCGCTGAGGATCTCATGGGTCGAATCCGTAGAGGCCGGGGATAAGAGACATCTTCCCTAAGCGTGTGTTTGGTTTGGAGGCAGTAGGGATAGAATGGCTCCATCCCTGTTTTTAAGGACGGGACCGTCCCCGTTCTTTGTTTGGTTGTAAGGGATAGGACCGTCCCCATTTTTTGTTTGGTTCTGGGACATCAAAATATGGAATGAGTTATTCGACGTGTGGGGCCCTTTTGTCATCCTCTTGTTTTTGAGAGGCGAGGAAGAGGGACGAGCCCATCCCCTCGTTTTTGAGGGACGAGGGCATCCTCAATTTAGAGGAATATTCCCGGGATATTCCCCAAAGGGGATGGACTCTGTCCCTGCTGACTCCAATCCAAACAGGTCCAAATCTGGTATCGCCCCGTCCCATCCCCTATTATCCCTAGAACCAAACACACCTTAATAGTCTTAACGGGGCGGGGTGGGACGGGACGGGCCGAGGCCACAGGGCCTCCCGGGATCCGCCCGTTGCCACCCCTAATCTCGAGTTCTTGACGAACGGGCCGGGACCGTCCATGTGGTGCATGCATCGGCCAAGTCGTCCTGGTTACATGCATGCATTGAACTGGCGACGGCTGCCATGCATGCCGACGAGTGTGCACGTCAATCGGTCCATCTCGAGTTGGCAGATTAGTTCGAAATAGGAACTGTGTAGGATTTTTCACTTTTTGTAGATGGTGAGAGCTAGCTAATGAACAAAGTCACCGGTGCAAAATTCATATTTCAAATGACTCGTTTCAGTTTTTTGAAATTTATTTTTCTGCTAAAAATATTGATGTGGATAATCGTGTTACCCTAAATTTTAGTATGGATCATCGGTCCAAATGACTCGCTGCACACGTGTTTTGCACACCCTCTCCACTCCCTTGTTAGCACTTTTAACTAACTAAAACGTCTCGGTTACCAAAGTGATATAATTACGACAAGTTTTGGCACTTACTAGATTTATCTGAAGCACAAATCTGTTTGGCACTTTTGCTAGAAGTCCTAGATCACAACAATATGTGTAACTGAACCACGCGCGAACCAAAATCCCATGAGCTTATTATGGTCCTATACTTTTTATGACGGCTGATATATAGTAGAAGCCGAATTATTTTTTGGACAGAAGCTTTTGGCTTTTGATGATTATATTGAATTAACGATCACGTTGAATTGTATTACGCCAAATTGGACTTGGGTACATATAAATTGAATTGAAATGCACAACCGGATCCTCTAGAGCGTTTGTTGCATACAAACTCACATACATATGTAAGATCATTACATGTATATGCTCTGTACTACAATAGAAATGCCTTCACGCGACTAGACCATGCGGTCGGCCACCACTTGCAAACTCCGCTACATAGTAACACTTGTTCCTATACAGTGCCAGATAACTTGTCCTGTTAGGATATTCGGAGTACACAAGGTAGTACTTGCCTGTTGTACAAATGACACACAAATGAGAACAAAAATCAACACAAAATATTGCTCACAAATAGACATATGTAGCATTTCACCTTTGGGAGGAAGGGAACACGTGCGCGAAACCCACCAAAGTGTCCACAAGAATGTGTGTGTCATGCGCTAACCCGGGCCAACCTACGCACAAGAATGTGAACCTTACGTAGAGATCACACACCGCTAGCACATTCTGACTTGTGTAACAATGTCGATTACCGTGTGTAAGTCGATCTTCCTTCTGCACCGTCACTAGAATGTGTGTCCCATCAATGGTCTGATGCATTCACTGAAATATGGATAAAATCTATCATCTATAAGTCTTGGATGCAACGTACTGAACGTAGGGTCTCTTGGCTAACGTTGTCCTCTGACATACGGCACACGCATTCGAGCACTTCATAAAACTGTATGCTCACAGTTGAAGAAAAGTGTGCAAGCCAGTTTTTACCTATATGTTCGATTGCGCTCCCGTCGTCCACAAAAACATTCCTAGTGCTTCTTTTGACGAGATGCCCGGCAATGACTGCAAACCATAGTTCTTAACCAGAATGTTTCGCAGCCGGCAGAATGTTGTTCTTCCCATTTTGAACATCTCATGGCACAGCTGAGACGAGACCAGTTGCTCGTCGACCCACTCCAATCCTGTCATTATTGGTTCTCTGTGAGGCCATCTCGATGACAATGCGGACCTATTACATAAGTATGTAAGCACCGCTACTTACAAAAAAGGAGGAGGCATGTTGTCTGCGTCATTTTCGGGCCGCAACACGGGTTCTCTATATATGTGAAGACGAAGCAAGCAATCGGTGCAATGTTCATATATCATATAATAGCAAGGTTGCACAAGGAATGCAAACATTGAATCAGGCAACAACAATTGCGTACATGCGAACATTGCATGCAGGATAACATTAGTAAATCCAACACAAATAACATGGATGGAAATAACAATTGTTTCAGCAATATGACCTAGTGTAACACAAATTATTACTGAACTAGGCAACAATAGAAATGAATCACAAATATAACGTGACAAGGACACAACAAGTAGTAAAGTGACTCATACACTCTGAGAGGACAAGAACACAACAAGTAGTAAATCTCCATGGTGCATTGAGATGATCGGAACACACTCAGAACCGCCCTGTGTGTGGGCCAAATCCCTGCAAAGCCATCCAATGTAGCCCTCTGATGTGGTCAGCATGAGAAACACATCCCTGTACTTATTTATCATGAATGGGACAAAGGTGTAGAAGTGCTCGCTGCTACCCTCAGGGCAACCATCCGCCTTCACCAAATCAAGCTAGTCGCGAACCACCTTTCGAGCTGATTGGGCTGCACATGAGAAAGGGCCATGACAGATGGGCAGCTTGCTTGTGACTTCTCGTCTAGGTCGATGAGGTGCTCAATTGCATCATTCGCCCAGTTGCTCTTTGATTTCTTCCCATCTGGCATGTCAAGCAGAGACGTGCGGCTCCTCCCCTAAGGACTTCTTATGCGACGTGCTGGTAGAAGCAATGTCCTGATTGACGGTGTTGTTATTGGAGCTCATTACTGCATGTCGCGTCATGAAAAGATGAAGTCAACGAACTCCTCATTAGGCAGTGAAACACTCCTGAACTTTACACAACTACGTATTGCCTGCAAGGAAATCACAAATATACATTCAGTTCAAATAGCATGCATAAACACAAGTTTGAAATAAACAATGCAAATATTTGCATATCGTATTCTGCTGCTCCCACCAGTCATCACTTGCAGCTATGGAACTTGTTTTAGGATTAGTTTCTAACCCAGAGGCATTAAGTTTCAAAGTTTTTCATTATGTATAGTCACATTTCAATGCATCCCAATAGTTTTTGAACTGTTTTTTTGGTGTATTCTCTACCGGTGCATTCATTGAACTTCCTAACCTATTGAGATAGCACATTGGTGGGTTGTTTGTTACAAACTCTTCATGGCAAATTCCTAGCATGGCTAAGTGTGCGGCATCACCCCCAATGAGATAGGACGACTTTGATTTGTCCATCTAAATGCAGCAACAACAATATGAAACATGACTCATGTATGGCATAGCAAAATAACAACATTGATCAAGCACGAGGTAGTGGCAGAAATCAAGCATGGAAATCTAAGTGCATTACGAGCTTGTTCATTGAATGCTGGAATTAACCATAGATGGGAAGCAAAGGACGTATCGCGGTGGTGCGCACATGAGGCTCAGCCATAGAGGGGGAGGTGTTACACAAGACAGCCTTGGTGACAGCGGGGGAGACAGCACACACGATGGCCTCATTGACGGCGAGGGAGATGGCCTCAATGCTGCAAGGGGAGGTGGCCCACAATAGGGGGCGGTGTCCGACGACGGCAACAAGTTGGATGCAGGGACGGAAGAGGCGACTGAGGATGAGGTAGTGCTGAAGGCCATGGCCGAGGCGAATCTGGAGGAGAAGGAGGACGCATACCCAGATGAGGATCCAGATGCGGATAGAGGTGCCAGCTCGAAGGCAACACCAGACGACGCATCGACCTTACCAGATATAGAGGAGGTGGGTGTAGCAAGAGGCCTTGGATGGCAACCAAGGCAGAGCTAGATAAGGGTGGATTCAGTGGAGGGATGGCCCAAAGTAGGGGCTAGTGGCCAGGTTTGGTGGGGCGGCGCCTCTCAATGGAGCAGCGATGCAATCAGGAAAACCATAGAGCTGGGTGCGAGCAAGCAGGTGCGAGTGCAAGTGACGAGAGATCAAGGACAAAAAAGGGAAAAAGTCGCCTAAGCAGAAGCAGATGCCCAGATCCAGGTGGGTGGCGTATATTGATGATGGGGATATACGGTAGGTGAAACCCTAGAGTGAGCGAGAGAGCGAGAGCATTGTATTACCTGATTTCTAAATCCGAACCCTCTGTGTATTACTGCACTAGTCTTAGATCAAAACTAGTGTACATAGTCAAATAGTGATGATTAAATTACCAAAGACAATTTATTATAATAATAGAGTACCAGCATTAATGCCACTTAGCACTAAAGAGGCGATAAAACCTCACTGAAATACAGAACTCAAAGCGGAAGCAAAAGAAATAAACTCGAAATATAACCCATTAATATGCCACAGACAATTGACTGGGGAAGCGCAACCTAGACCTTCGGAAAGCCTTCGTCGAATCGGCATGTGAAGTAGTCTTAGTATCCTTCTGCATCTTCATATTCCTCTAAGATGTTTTTTTGTAGATTACAAAGTGAGTACATAGAATATTCACAAGTCTTGGGAAAAATACAATTATATGTAAGGCTTAACAAAGTGATGATAATATGATTCTTTTACATAAAGCAGTATTTTTAGTTCAATTACCATTATATATTTTCAAAGCATCAATTTAACAAAGTAATTGCAACAATTGAAATTAGATAATTTCTAGTGAAGGTTCTAGCTGCCAACACTAGTATTAAGGCTCTATCTGTCAAGGTTCAAGAATATGGGTTTTATCCACTCATACTAGCTTTATCTGCCAAGACACACACCCGAGAGTTCTAACCACTCCTGAGTTCCCAAAGGATTTATTTTAAAACCAAAGATATACTATGTGAAAGTACACATTGCCCGTTCTTAGTAGGCATGGCTATTCGAATAGTTTTACACTCTGTAGATATTGTACAAGTTTACCTACAAGAGAAAATTAACTTATGTTGTCGGCCAACACACGTTCGTTTGGCGTGCGACGGAGTATTTATCACAAGGCTTTAAAATGCGCCAACTCAACTTGACTTCGCCTGCTAAGGTTTCACTGCAGAATAGGTTTAATTTGCCCAAGTCAGAAACCCCCACTTGCATTGTGTGGCAATGCTGCTATCTAACACCCTACATTTAGCCATCTAGCATAATCTAAAGTAAGCCATTGCAAATTAATTAGCCAGTTTGTACCTATTTAGACTCATGATTGTGCAGTAGTGCTCAGTTTGTACAATCACAAGCGTAGGTTCTTAATTGATTACAGCGACATTTTCATTAACCAAGTTCTCGTGCTCAATCTGCACAATCCCAAACTTACCATCCGCCCAATTCTAAATTATTTTTATAATTTTATTTTACTTCAAAATCAGCAGTAGTACCTATTTCCACAAGGTTTCCAAAATGAAATGATTAAAGCATGTGATAATAGTTTTCCACCCGTGGGTTTATAATGACCGTGTAGCTTGTCTAAGCAGTTCTACTATTTTCTAGAATTATCAAACAATATTGTAATCTCAATACTGAGACAAGGATAGATTAAGGTGATAAAGGTACATGGATTTCAACAATAAAGAAGGGTATAGCAATGTTAGAATAATTAATGACCTTAAGATAAGTTATCATTTTGTATGAAATAGCAATACATGTCAATTTAAAAAGGTAAATATCTTTGATAAAACTTGGATCAACATGGTCAAGGAAGACTTGCCTTCTGTGGCTGGGGTCTCTTCTTGTTGGTCAGGAATTTCTTCAACCGTGTCGGGTTCTATACGCAAAATGAGAAATACAAATAAATAAATAAATACAAATAAAATCAAAAAATATAAAATATATAGTACGGTATATTAGGATTTTACATGAATTTAGAAACTCAAATCACTAGATTCAGAGTTCGGACAACGGAGAATGAGTGATCGGAATATCGATTGGAAAGAAAAGCCTAAAATTTCAAAATAAGGGAATATTCCTCATCACCTCCTTTTTGTTGGAATTTTTGGAATTTTGGAGAGTATGAATTATGGGGCCCACTCATCGTTGACTCAAAGCAAATCAATGAAGACTAACAGAGAGCTCTTCAATGGGTGCACATCACGCACACATGGCACTCATGGTGGCTCTCTGGCAGTGGTGGCCTGTCAGCGTGGGAAGGGCCAAGGCGGTGTGGCAACTGGTAAAACAGGACGGTGGCTCATCAAAGGACGGCTGGCCAATGGCAGCTCCGACCGGCGTGGCACACGATGGTGACGGTGGCACCAAGAACGACGGTGGCATGGGTTGGGAAAGGAAATGAGGCACATGCAGGGAATATAGAAAAGTAAGTTTAGCATAGGCACGGGCCTCAATCCAAGGAACATGATAGTGTGATTGGTTTGGCCGGACGATGGCCGGATTGGGCTAGTGCGGTGACGTCCATGGAAACCAAGGGGTGCTCTGGTGCAGGACGTCCTCGGTGATGCATTGGATAAACGGAGGTATGAAATACGTACAGTAGATGATGGTGATCATGTAGTAGCAAAAAATTAGATTTTGGCTCACCGAAGGCGATGAATCGACGGCAAATGACATAGTAGATTGGTTTTATGAAAAACTCAATTCCCATCAAACGGCTGCATGAAAACCGAATTAACTTCATATGAGGGTGTAAGATACCCGGGAACATGAAATGTCACAAAAGGAATTCAAAGAAATTCATTGGAGTGCTCGGAACGCGAGTTGAAGCGATGCAATTTTTGGGAACAGAGAGCTCTCAATGACGGTGGTGTTCTGGATTTGAGGAGGCTTGGCGAATATTGGAAGGAATTGAGAGAGGTCACGGGGGGTGTATATAACGGTTTGGAAGAGATAGAAATGGGCTCAAATTCATAGGGTTTGGTTTTGAGTCAGTTTAGAAACGGACGGTATAAAAGGCAAACAGATGAAACTGATTGCAAACAAACTGGAAGGGATTGATTCCTTGCGTGATTTGGAGCATCTTTCGTTTTTGCACGACGTTGAGATAATGCTCGGGTGAAGAGTTGGCTTGGTGAGGAAAGAGGCGCATGACCCTCTGTTTCTGCCCGTTCGACTACTGATCGGTTCGGGAAGATGAACAATGTTCGATGAATAGTAGCTACAGATGAATAATACCAAGAGGAGATAGAAAGAAAGAAGAGAGAGAAAGAAAAAGGAAAAAGAAAAGAATAAGATGGGCAAGAAAAATTGGTTAGACCCAGATAAATAGAACGAATATTTTTTTGGAGATTCGGATTTATGGAGATTTGAATTTGAATTTTTAGATTTTGATTTTGAATTTGGAAATTTGGATTGAAATGGATTTTTGATATTTCCTTATATAATTACACATAAAATCCACAAACTTTTAAATAATTAATTTAAAATTAAAATTTTAAAGATAACAAATTTTGGGATGTTATAGCTTGGGGTGGGGACAGGGAAAAAGCTACCTACATAAGCTGCTTCAAGAAGCCTCATGTTAAGATGATCCATTTGCTACGACTTCTGGCTTCTCCAGAAGCCAGAAGCTACCCCATATGCTGGATCGAATGGGCCCTATATCTAAATGTCTTTTGGATAATGTTGACTAAGGTTGTCGGAATATCGATTCTAGTCATATGATTGTATGTTTCTACAACTAATATTGATTGGACCCATCTAATCCTATGGTGGTCTTAATTTGGTAAAATCTTAATATTGTTACAATTCTAACATAAAAATTGTAGGTTCGTGATCAAAATTTTTATATGATCCTACTTAATTCTAGTGATTTATTATAAATAATTACTTGCATATGTCCCTTTAATTTGTAAACTTTTACTTTTTATTATTTCTTCATGTCCATTATAACTTGCATAAATAACAAATGATATTTTCTTTACGTTATTTTTTTGTAAACAAAAGTTCTAAAAGTGTAGTTAAAAATAGAAGTGTTAAAATACAAGTAGATTTTTAAAAAATATTTCTTTGGTAGAATGAGATAGGATCTTAGATTCTACATCTTTGGTAGAATCAAATAGTATCTTAGATTCTACATCAATTCTACGATTTGCGATCCTGTTGAAGCACCTTTGATCCAATTCAGAATTATGATTATGACAACCTTGTTGTCAGCATTTCAACTTTCAGCCCCCACACTCGGTGGTCAAAATGTAATGCTAAGAAGATGTCCAGTTTGTTTTCATACAAATATAAGGCTTGTTCAAAATTGCTTTTGGCTTCTGGTTTTGAGAAGTCGGAAACTATTTTGAACGCGTTGGTTTCTTAACGTGATTTTTTTCTTTTTCTTTGCATTGTCCGTGAGAAATAATGGGGTTTTCTCCTTTTTCTACATTTTCATTAAATTAAATGACTCATCCAAAAAACCAACAGTTCTTGGCCATTTTGGCCAAAAGACAACAAACGCAGCACAAAATCATCAGCAAAATGTCATTTTGAACGGACCTACTGTTAGATAAAGCGTAGACCTATGCTAAAAAAAGTTGGAATCTGATTCATGGTACCACCAAGTATTAGACCTTGGGCCCCGCTCGGTTGGGCTGAAAACCTGTCTTATGGTTGAAATTGCACTGTAGCTGGTTGAAATTACACTGTAGCTAAAGATGGCTTATTTGGCGTAATTAAATTTAAAAAATTTAAAAATCTAAAAAATATGTTAGCTCATCACGGACAACACAAACGAATACGGGAAAAAAGAACCGGCAACAAAGCTCAAAAATTTAGAAAAAAACGAAATTTATAAATAGTGAAAAATAAGCTAGAAGCCAGAAGTTTAAATTGAAATAAGCGAGACCCAAATCCTGGTAAAAAGTTTCAGACAAAAGAAATGACAAATCATATTGTCCTCAGAAAACACATGGTACTGCCCATCTTATCTACAGGTTGCTACCCAAACGATGATCACGATCACATGGTAGCTTTTTTAAGCTTGACTCCACCATTAACCTCTGATGATCAACACCGAATCATAATTTGTCTTTTTTCCTTCAGAAAACCATTGTGATCCATTTTCATTCCGCTAAAGAAATTGGCCGCGTTCTTTGGGAGTCTGATAGTTTTTGTCTACATTTTTTTGGATGACAATAAACGGTGAAAATGCTAACATGGATAGCGTACACAATTTTAAACTTAAAAAATTGTTTACAAAATTTACTTTAAAAAACTGTCTAACATGTTTTGACTTTTAAAGAATCCCACAACCAAAAATAAAAAGACGCATATCTTGGACCATTGCTCTTCTTTGCACGTCTTCCAAAGCCTCCGAGGAAAAGTCCAAGACTTTGCAATGGTTTTTAAAAACTATTTTTCTATAGTAAATAGTTTTTATATAGTATCCAGTTTTTAAGCGAAGTGTCTTTTTAAGATGGTCTACTAATTAATTGTAAGATATACTATAGTGACTTAATTTATATCGACTAAAATTACATATAAATCTCCCTGTGAACTTCTATATAAACTGTTATTATTTATAATCGAAAACAAAAAACCGAAGTCAATTTGGAAACAGCCAAGTTACTTCTAGTAGCAGTACTCTCTCTCTGAATCGGACCCGTCCCTCAAGGTAAATAGCTCAACATCTCTTCGACGCGACTCCCGACGAGAGATCGCTCCCGTATCCCACCCGCGCGGCGCGAGCGAGCAGCCTCCCGCCCCGCCTCCGCTCCGGAGCTAGGGTTTCCGATCCCGTCGGCCGCGTCGGTGGAGACCATGGCGGGGACCTGCGTCGGCCCGGATCCGGGCGGCCTGACGCGGATCCAGCGGTGAGCGGTGGGCCTCCCCGCCGGCGGGCGGTCAGCCATGGCGTCCTCGCCGGTCAAGTTCTTCTCGGTCTTCCTCGCTGTCTCCGTCGTCGGTTGGGTCGTCTTCACGTAAGCCATCCTCCACGCTGGAACCCCGATAGGATTGGGTTGGGATCCCGCGGAGCCGGTTTTTGGGCTTCGCGGGTGGGGGAATTGGGGCCTAGGGATCCAGCATTCCGGTTCGAGCATCGCGAGGCCACGGGTTGCTTAGTGCTGCTTGTCGGTAGTAGGATTTTGAATTCTGTGGTTGGTTGACTGGGGCGTTTTGGTGTTTGGTGATCGACACCCGTTTGTGTGTAGAAACTGAAGCGCTCGAGTTGCATAACTACTACTACTACTACTACCACCACCACCACCACCACCACCACTCTACTAGCAGCAGCAGCAGAGTCTCATGGGGGTTGGGGAGCTGTTCGTGCTGTGGGTTTGGGGTTTTGCACTGGTAAGTTTAAGGTCTTTTGTGTTTAAGGGTGTAGGCGATAGGCATTTTGTCTGAGCAGCATGGGTTGCTTAGTAAGATCTCAGTGAGATTGGTGGTGTCCGTGGCGTGATAATTGAGCTTTCTGATGGTAGGTTTAAGCGTTTGTGGGGGTCGCTGGAATGCTCATTTGTCCGGTTGTAGTGTGGGTTGCATATGGGAGCAAGACCTTGCCTAATTGCTATTGTGCTTGGCTGCACAAGAGATGCTTCGATGTGGAAATCGGTTTTCCAGGTGGAGCCAAATCTGAATTTTGGTGTTTGTGGTCGCCAGTTGTTTGAATCATAGAGTGAAATAGTTAGCGGTGGTAATTATTAACATGCTGTGGGAGTTGCTCCAATCATACTTGTTAGTTGCTTTGATCTACTCATTGTGCTTTGGTCATAGTTCTTCCAGTTAACCCTAGTTGGCAGTCGGTTGTAGAAAGATGTTATGGTGTGCTCTATGGTCTACTCAGTTCTATTGCTGTTTGGTGGATGGTGTAATGGTAATTTTGGGCATTTGGTGTTGGGTGTCCATTTAGTTAAAATCGTAGTGCTGGTTGATTTGTATTGCAAGACTGGAATATCTTGCTTGTCTTGCTTTTTTGTATGCTGCACAGCGAATTATAGTGGTATGTTCAAGATTCAATATGCTGACCGTGGCTATACTTAAGTCTCAGAGCCCCAATTTCTTAATGATGGAAACATTTCTAAATTCTAACTGATTCAGTTCACATTCCCATTTACATGGTATTCTGATGTCAAAGTGTGGTTAAACTTGTAGAGTTGTAGTGGTAAATCTGAGGCTTTCGATTTTGGAGTGGTTAATGATTTATTCCTGTTGGTTGGAGTTTTATATTTCTACTACTTGTTTCTAATGGAAAGAACAAATGACTGGTCATCAAACAGGATTAAAGTCATTTTGAGTTTTTGACTGTTGAGATCTCATTCTAGCCTACTGATTTAGCGCCAGCCTCGCACAAAACATTCATTCAAAGACAAAAGGAGAGAAATATGCCATCAAAAGCTGTTTTTTCTATCTTCTAAGATCATGCGATGCCATTAAAAACTGAATGTCCTATCACTTTAATACCTCCGTATCACCATATGTACAGATTTTGTCATTTTGCTATATAAATTTCTGTAGTGAAGTGTCTGTTGAGCATTGATCTGTTTTTGCACTCTTTGCAGATTTGCTGCGAGATTGTTAGCTTGGTTCTTGAGCCGTGTACTATGTGCTTCTGTTGGGTTTCGAGTTGCTGGGTTCAATTGCTTGCGTGATGTAACAATAAAGTTCAGTAAGGTTTGTCTTTCATCTCATGCTGCCAAGTTGCTTGAGTTTAGAAGTTCATGATTGTCTGTCCTTTGTTTGTTAGTTCATTTTAATTTGGGGCATCTTGCTTTGGTGTCTTTTACATCTTTTTTTTTTTTTGCATGCAATCTGGTGCTATTCCTTTTGCTACCCTGTTGAGGCTTTGTCAATTGTCATGCTCTGTTGCACTTTACAAGCAACTATCATTATCTAATATTTTCCACATTTGTGCTCTGAATAGTTAAAAAATGTTTTCTTGCATTGTGGCTCAGTTGCTTACGATCATTTGACTTGCTGATGTTGCGTACCCTGTTGCAAAATACCTGATCAGCAATTGTCAATACAGATTAAGTAATGACACAAACTTTGCCGATTTACTCTATGCTAGGAGCTCCATGCATAAAACAGGGGCAAGGAGATTAGGATGATGGATGCCTATATTACCTTGAAACTGTAGAACATTTATTTTGTAACAAAAAAAGGTTTTGCACTTTTGCTAAAAAACCACTTGTTTTGTAACTGAGTATTGTTTTATATGTTGGCCCTCTGCCTGCTAGTGGAGATGGAGAATTGGGCCGTAATTTCTTTTCTGTTATGAAATACTTTTGTGCTTAAAAGTCAAAATCATTTAATAATTGTTGAACAATATGCATTTTATTTATGTTTCTCTGAAATTTTTATTCCTTAATTGCTAACTCATGTGTTCACATTATCCCACTTCTTCTCAGGGTTCTCTTGAATCTGTTTCCATCGGTGAAATAAAATTAAGCTTCCGCAAGTCACTGGTCAAACTAAGTTTCGGTGTCATCTCCAAGGACCCAAAGCTGCAATTGCTAATAAATGATCTTGAAATTGCAACTAGATCATCTTCACAAAGCAAAAAGATAATTAAGTCAGCAAGGCCTCGCTCCACAGGAAAAGGGAAATGGTTGGTAACATCAAGTATGGCTAGACTTTTATCAGTTTCTGTGACAGATCTGATGGTCAAGGTAACTTTTTTTGTCCTGATAATTTCTTATCATCCAAAATCTGATTTGCACATGAAGTTTGCTTGCTTCTAATTTCTATACCACACTAACATGTTCAGTGTGCTTAAATTTGTTGAGGAAGTAACACTGGCTTGATCAAATGTTAAAATGCCTTTTTGGTGCTTTAGTTTGTTTGCACATTCAATTTGGTCCTCTGCATTCAAACTGTGCAACTCAGCCCGTTTTACTTCCAAATTTAGTTCAAATTGGTAATTCTATTACATGGGAAGGATAGAAAGCTTAGTTACCACAACACCGAGTTGCCTAGTTCAGTGGGGACTTAATGCAATAGAAAATTTTACCTCTTTTCTATTATTCCTTGTTTTTGGTGATCTGTCTTCTATATGTAAAAGTCTTATCCTGAAAAGCATCTCAGCTGAAGGCATCACCCAACCATAGAGATGTGCTGGATATACTTTTTGCTGACCGGAAGCACCTTGCATTTGAAATGATGCATTTTCTTGGGTGTGTACTATTATTATTATGCTAATGATGTAGGTGCCAAATGGTGCTGTCGACATCAAAGAGCTGAAGGTCGATACATTTAAAATTGCTGGACCTCATCATATTCTCGGTGTCAAGTTGCACCTTTTACCTTTGAATGTACACTTTGGAGATTTGGGGTTGACTGCTGATCCGATGGGCTGCTGTAATCAGCTTGATGCTTTCCAGTCTGATCAAGGTTCTCTAGCTAATTCAGAGAAAATTTTGGCTCCATTTGTTTGTGAAGATCTGTTGGTTACTTGTGACTTTGGTCATGAAAAGTGAGTTCTTTTGTTCTTGGTAAATGTATTTTTGGGTGCACCTTATGTTACTGATATTTTTAGATTGCAAAATCAGAATAAAACATATAAATCACTAGTAATTGTAGAAGCCACGAACAACATTCTGAGATGTTGTAGATTATTCTTGAATTAATTTGTGTTGTTTAATTATTTATCGGTTCAAAGCAGTGAGAAAATTCTGTCCAATCTAGAGATTACAGACTAGAGACAAAAATTGTGTTTTCAATTTCCCAAGAAATGCTTTGTATTGTTATCATATTTGAAGTTTGAATAGTACTTAACTTTTCCTGTGTGTATTTACAAATTGTTAGTTTTTGTCAGGGTGAGAGGTGTCAAAATTGTTAATCTTGAACTGAAATGTGGGGATGTTGCTGCCAACATTGATGAAAGGCTCTTTTACAACAAACATACACAGCCAGAAAATAATGGTGGCTCTGAGAATGCTGGTGATGCTAACCCGGGTACTTCATCAATCAAACAATCATCTAAAAGCAAATCCATTCTACCAGCATTGAAGAAACAGATGCTTGCATTTCCGGATAAGGTTTGTTAGCACTAAAAGTTTGAAGTGTGGATATTACGTTGATCTGTGTGACAAACTTAATTTGATTTGTGCTTGTAACCTTTGTGCTTCTGTTAGATATCATGGTTCCAGAACTAATAGCTTGCCCTACTTTATAGTTTGATTAGGAATATAGCAAGCATGGCAAAGCCACATTGGTTTAACTTCTATCTTGTCAAATTAAGTGCTTGGCTTGAGATAACAAGTCTTGATATGTGTGTCTTGCTGATGTTTTGGAGGTGCAAGTGAAGACTAGGCAGGAGGTCCTCAAGTTTGTTAATTGTCAGCAAAATGTGTTGGGCCATGTGGTGTATCGTTGTTTATGTCTATTATGAATTTGCGATAACTTTGTTTGTTTTTGATGTTCTCCAATATGTGAAATAAAATTTACAATCCTTCTGTTGGCAGTTGAAAATAATTGAATGGACTATCCTTCTTTAGGCAGTTGGAAATTATATTTTTGTACCCACTTATGTTGTTTTTCTAATTATTTTTTGGGCTGTGCCTGAAAAGTATTGCTAAATATTGTATTTGTTCTTTGGAAGGTTAACTTCAGTGTGCCGAAGCTTGATGTGAAGTTCACACACCTGGGTGAAGGGCTTAGTGTTCATAACAATGTTATGGGGATCCACTTTACTAGTTCAAAGTCGCTGCCACAGGATGATTTAGAGGACGCTACGCCACACTTCGATGTGCAAATTGATCTTAGTGAAATTTATGTAAATCTCTATCGCTTTATCTAAACTCTTGTTATGCTTATCAGTAGCTATTATTCAATCATCCGTGTTTACTATGTTGCCTTTCAGTTAGTAAGAGAAGGCTCTAGCTCTCTATTGGAAGTTCTTAAAGTTGCTGTGTTTACTATGTTGCCTTTCAGTTAGTAAGAGAAGGCTCTAGCTCTCTATTGGAAGTTCTTAAAGTTGCTGCAGTAGCTTCTTTGGATATTCCTTCGGACGTAAGCATCCTCCTACTTTAGTTGGCTGATAATTTTGCAATCGCCTTTTAGAGCTCTAAAATATGGCTTTCTTTCAGCCATTTCTTCCAATCAGAGCTGAGATCGATGCCAAGCTTGGTGGCACACAATGCAATGTTATGTTGAGCAGATTGATGCCATGGATGTGCCTTCGTTCTTTGAAAACCAAAGGAGTGAAGCTTTCCAAGGGGAACTCTCATCAAGAAATTTCTCAAACAAAGGAGATCAAGGCGATTATGTGGACTTGCACAGTCTCTGCCCCAGAAATGACTGTCATGCTTTACAGTCCTGATGGATTGGTATTGTACCATGTAAGTTCTCTCAATTCAACATAAGAGTATGGCCTGTTCTGTTTATCAACGGTAGTGTGGGAGTTGGCATGTCCCAGCAGACACTTGTTTTATGTAGATGACTTTTGTGGGTTACAAACAGCATTTCTTTGTTGAAGCACTGAATGTTGCAGGTGTTCAGTATCAAGAATTAATCATACTGAAGTTTTAAAAAATAATCATACTGGCAAAAGTTTATTGACTAATGGTTGGTGTGTCTAGATGCTGACGCCTAGTTCATTTTAGATACTTGTATTGGAGGTCCACCATGAAAGCATAATGAAAAGGTTGGTCGAGGTGTGTCTATGCAGGCTAGTGTGGGTATTGTGGCTGAGCTCTCAATATGGGTCATCAACATATACGGTCTAGTTACAGGTTTCTTTTTATCTTTTACTTTCTATGTCTTAATAGCACTTAGTGTTTTCACAATAGGATGCAAGTTCCTCTGAACTATCACTTGCAAAAGTAATTTATTGGTATGATTTTTAATTTTAAGGTTATTGTTTACACATGCTGTAAGCCTTTCTGATGGGTCTAAGTATTAACTTTGTTTTGATTTGATATGTTCCTTTCATTTTGCAGGCCTGTTCCCAGTCATCACATTTGTTTGCAAATAACATTGCAAGCAAGGGGATTCAGATACACACAGAACTTGGTGAATTGCTGGTGCACATGGAAGATGAATATAGAGAATTCTTGAAGGAAAACATATTTGGTGTTGATACTTACTCTGGTTCCCTAATGCACATTGCTCGGGTGAGCCTTGATTGGGGATACAGGGAAATTGAGGTCCAAGATATGGCTGAAACTACTAGACTTGCTCTTGTATTTTCCATCGATGTCAGTGGCATGGGAGTTAAATTCGGCTTCAAGCATTTGGAATCTCTTGTGCTCAATTTGATGTCCTTTAGGACTCTCTTTAAGAATCTTCCATCTTCTCGTGAAAGGGCCAAAGAAAAGAATTTGGGGCATAAAGGGAAAAAGAAAACAAAAGGTGTGGAAATATTGAAATTAAGCCTACAGAAATTCTCTATTACTTACTGTGGTGATGTAAATATAGTAAATATGCCAATTGCTGATCCAAAGCGTGTGAACTATGGCTCTCAAGGCGGTCAAGTAATTGTTAGTGTCTCTGCTGATGGCACACCACGTAGGGCAAGTATAACTTCAGAACTACCAGGCAGTGGCCGCAACTTGAGGTTCTCTGCATCTTTAGTTATCTCTCATCTCTCTATGTGTGCAGACAAGGAGAAAAAGTCAACACAAGCAGAATTGGAACGTGTGAAGACAATCTATGAGGAGGATCATAGCTCTGGTGTCAAAGTGACTTTGCTAGATGTGCAGAATGCTAAAATTGTTCGCCGATCCGGTAACCTTACAGATGTTGCTGTTTGTTCCCTCTTTAGTGCAACAGACATTAATCTCAGATGGGAACCTGATGCTCATTTAGCACTATTTGAGACCTTGATCCGCTTTAAGCATTTCCTACATCACAACAAGTTTCAGAGTTCTGAGAAGCTGATCAATCCTGAAGTTGGCGATATCAAAGAGAATGAGCATGGTAAAATAACTGCTGGTTCAGTTAAACCTCAGAAGTCTGATAGAAGAGGGTCAATTTTTGCCATTGATGTGGAGGTGTTGAGAATATCCGCTGAGCTTGCAGATGGTGTTGAAGCAAACATGCATGTACAATCTATCTTTACTGAAAATGCCAAGATAGGTGTACTGTCCGAGGGCCTTTCTCTCAGTCTTAATGGTGCCAGAGTTCTAAAGAGCACACGCATACAGATCTCCTGTATTCCTTTTGGAACTGGAAGTTTGCTTGATGCAAAGGTTGATCCATCATCCAAAAGAGATTGGGTTGTTCAAGGGCTAGATGTCCATATTTGCATGCCATACAGGTTGCCGTTGCGTGCAATAGAGGATACTGTTGAAGATATGATTCGTGCCCTAAAGCTTGTCTCTGCTGCCAAAAAAAGTATATTGTTTCCTGATGGGAAAGAGAGCTTGAAAAAGGTTAAGTCTGAGACCGCTAATTTTGGATCTGTAAAGTTTGTGTTACGAAAACTGACAGCAGAAATAGAGGAGGAGCCCATACAGGGTTGGCTTGATGAACATTACCATTTGATGAGGAACAAAATTTGTGAATTGGGAGTTAGGTTGAAATTTCTTGATGAGGCTATATCAGGAAGTGTAGATCCTAACCATTGCAGCTCTGAGAGGAAAGTTCTCTATGATGGCATTGAGGTTGACATGCATGACACTGCAGCTCTTCAAAGGTTGCGGGAAGAAATCCATAAGCAAGCATTTCGATCGTATTATATGGCTTGTCAGAAAATGGTGTTTGCAGAAGGGTCAGGAGCGTGTTCAGAAGGTTTTCAGGCTGGATTCAAACCAAGTTCATGGAGAGCTTCACTTCTTTCACTTTCTGCTTCTGAACTGGATGTTACTTTGACCAGGATAGATGGTGGAGAGATAGAAATGGTTGAATTTATAAAGGGTGTTGACCCTGTTTGTCAGGAGAAGGACATACCATTCTCTCGTCTGTACGGGAGTGATATTTCTGTCCTTGCAGGGTCCTTGGTCATACAACTGAGAGACTATACTTCTCCTCTCTTTTCTGCAACCAGTGGGAAATGTAAAGGTCGTGTTGTGCTAGCCCAGCAGGTCAGGTCCATCAAATTCTTTCTTTTGTGCTGCACATGCGTATTCCAAGGTTGTGTATCCATGCTTATAGCTTGTTATCTCATATCTGGTTTTTGTGCTCATTTCCATTCCTTTCCTGTAAAGCTGTAACTCATAATTCTTTCCCTCCTTTTTGTGCTTTGAGATTTTCAATGTATGTAGAAACATAGAACTAATGAGTTGTTAAAGATATGTAGCACATCGAGAGGATTATGAGTATGCGTGTTCCGAAAACTCGTGGTAATTGGCAGTGTAACACAGACTTAACTAAGCATCCCAGCTAGGGTTGGTACCTTGTATTTCTGCCAGCCTACCACAACACTATTACACTACGTTAACGCTTACCACAGGCACATGATTTGAGCCGGATTTATCTATATATGTTCACTTACAGGTATTATTATGCATATCAAATTATCAATCCAGTTTTCACTTACATGTATTATTATGCATATCAATCCAGTTGCTACATGTGGGCTCCCTGTCGTGACAGTCACCCAGTTGGCAGTGGACTGGTTACCGCTATGACTAGCAACTAGTACTGGCTACCCAATAGTAACTGTTAAGGGTATTAGTGTCTTTTCCCATTATCTAGGGTTTAGACTTGTGTGTGTCTCATGTACTATATATGCCCTATGGGCCTCTTTGCAATACAAGCTTCTTCCTTTGTAACATGGTATCAGAGCCTAGGTTTCAAACCTAGCTCACCTCCAGCTCAAGTCTTTAGCTGCTACCCCCGGGAGGAGCTAATCCCGAGGGCGGCCACCGCTCGCCTCCGTTCCTCTGGCGCGCTGCCGCCCATCGTGGTCCTTCCTTGCGCTTGCGCGCGCCGTTGCCTCACGCGCGCCGTCACCCTAGCCCATGCTTGTTGCCAGATCCGGGCTCTACCGGCTAGATCAGGCCGCCTCCTCGCCAGGTCGGCTGCCGCCACCGCTGTGCCTCTTCGGGCGGTCGCCGGCGGCTCCTCGCTCCAGATTCGACTCATCTTCGCCTGAATCCAGGCTCTTCACCGCCGCCGTCTTGGATCCAACTGCTCTGCCGCCCGGGACACCACCCGAGCCACCGCTCGGGCCATCTCCACCCGAGTCGCCGCCGCCGCACGGGCCGCTGTCACCTGAGCCGCAGCCAGATCCGGCCGTCGCCATCTTGTCCCGTCACCGGATCCACCTCTCGCGTGCAGAAGATGTGGAGAGTGATGGGGTGAGAGACGGAGTGAGGGAGGGGAGTGGTGAAGAGATAGGGGAGGAAGGAATTTGAAGGCAGTCTTATTCTACTGCTATTATCTTTGGAGTCTTTTTCTTAGAGTCTTTCGTTGCGTCATCCAAGTCCGTAGCTTCTCTTCTTCATATCGTCAAAGCTGTGTGAGTCTACAAAATTTCTGTCAGTCAGTCGACTGCTTTGCTAGTCACGGTTCATCCTCTCGGATGGGTGTGGCTCTCTCCTTCCTTTCGTATAGTCGCAGCCGCTGCTTTTATCTTTGAGCAGCTGTAGATCGTAGAAGTCTTTATGATGCCGCCGCTTCTCTTTGAGCCGTCACCTCGAGTTTCTAAAGCCGCCACGCTTCTTTTGCACTGCGCCTCCGTTGCGCTTGTGCACTGCGCCGCCGCCATCTCGGGCATCGATCTATACCACTATGCTTCTATCTCCCTTTTCGGCTTGATTTGACAGCTCTTTCTACTTGTGTCACCTTCCACATCCTCTTCGTCGTGTTACCGCGGTTGACTTTGCTCCCGCTTACTTCTACTTTTCTAGCCCTTGCACTTTATGCTTTCTGGGTTGTTGTACGATTCCGGATGGTTGGTACTTGACACAATTTTTTAAGAGTCGCACGCAACGACATCTTCAAGACATGGATTTTGGATTTTCCCTATTTTAGTGTCAACTCTTTTCAAATGCAATGCTATTGCATATGCCTTGCATTTGAGGGGGGTGTTAAGGGTATTAGTGTCTTTTCCCATTATCTAGGGTTTAGGCTTGTGTGTGTTTCATGTACTATATATGCCCTATGGGCTTCTTTGCAATACAAGCTTCTTCCTTTCTAACAGTAACCAGTCCGGTACCGGAGTTCTGGTCCTTGGTTACCAGCCTTCCCAAAATGTATAGTTGATGGAAACAGTCATCCTTGTCGTTCTGTCTTTGTCAGATGGGACTTAAGATATATACAATTAATGGACCATCAAACGTGTGATGATGGAAGGATGAAGCTTTATACTCGGTTTGGCCGATTTGATGATTTCTATGTGAGGGAGATCCTGTTAGCTAGTATTGATGTCAGTTTGCAATAAGATATTTACTGAGAACTGTATCACACACACAAGGTTCAGCATACCAGTTACGAGACAAATCCTGGACCTAGATCTGTACCGTTTCTCACCAGGAACTGAGAAAAACCTGAATGGTTTGCTATAACTCAAATTCAATTGCAATTTCAAACGAAAACCAGTTCTTGGTCAACACGAGTTACAGTGGGAACAGAACTTTAAGTCTGAATTTAAAAATTCAAATATGAGTTAAATAAAAAATTAGGTAGTTTTTAAAATCTGGGCCCCTCCTGGGATTTCTTGTAACTGGCTGGTTAACCAGCGGGATTTTGAACCCTGATGGTAAATTTGATGATCTGTGGATCTGTTGTTTCTTTTCTATTTCTATATTATCTATTTGAAGTCCTTTACTGTGCATGTTGGCCCAGAGTAGGCTTCTGCATTGTGATCTAAAAGACCTGATGAAGCTTGTTTACGCTAATCATTGGATCACTCTATTTTTTATTTTAATATTATCTTCATTTGGATCTTCGTGTGAATTTGGGAATCAACGACTCATTTGCCCTATTTCCTATTTAACATCTAAGAACTGTAGACTGATAATTGATCGCATTAGCTCCATTCCTTCTAGACCACTGATTTTAGAACATTAGCTGCTTGGATGAAGAAACATTAACTGCTTGGATGAAAATTCATGATCTGACTGCAGTCCTGATTTTTATACAAAGGCAAATCCAGCCCACTGCTGGTAGCTTGAACTCTACAAATTCCTGCAAGATAAGAGTAGTAGTTGGAAAATTTAGATCTGGTTGTTACATATTTGGATGTGAGTGAGTGAGTCTCTTCAGAGTTTTTTTTTATTCTCATTGTGTCTACTTGCAGGCAACATGTTTTCAACCCCAAATACACCAAGACATATATATTGGAAGATGGCACAAGGTCACGATGCTACGTTCTGCCAGTGGTACCACACCAGCAATGAAAATGTACTATAAGTTACCTATTTATTTCCAGAGGGGAGATATTTCTTTTGGAGTTGGTTATGAGCCATCATTTGCTGATATAAGTTATGCATTTCAAGTAGCCCTACGGAGAGTTAATCTTAGCACCAGAGATAGAAATTCTGGTCCAGCAAACCAACCACCTAAAAAGGAGCGCAGCTTGCCATGGTGGGATGACATGAGATACTACGTCCATGGAAAGATAGTTTTGCATTTCAGTGAGACCACATGGAAGTTCCTGGCAACAACTAATCCTTATGAGAAGATAGACAGACTCCAAATTGTTTCTGAATACATGGAGATACAGCAAACGGATGGGCATGTGGATATTTCTGCAAAGGAATTCAGGATGTACGTCAGCAGTTTAGAGAGTATGATGAAGAATTGCAGCTTAAAAGTTCCATCTGGCGTGCCCAGACCTTTTATTTATGCTCCTTTGTTTTCCCTTAATGTGATTATTGATTGGCAGTGTGAATCTGGCAGCCCATTGAATCATTATTTGCATGCGCTCCCAATTGAGGGTGAGCCAAGGAAGAAAGTTTACGATCCATTTCGATCTACTTATCTCTCTCTTAGGTGGAACTTCTCACTTAGACCTTCGCAAGTACAGTGTGATGATGGCGCATCATCTTCCTGTTATGGAAACAGTTCAATGCTATGCGGAACCATCTCCGGTAATTGGTCCAAAATGGCTGATGTTGAATTCCCCACCATGAACCTGGGAGCCCATGACCTTGCTTGGGTTTTCAAATGGTGGAGTTTAAATTACAGCCCCCCTCACAAACTGCGTTCTTTCTCTAGATGGCCTCGTTATAAAATTCCTCGAGCTGCTAGATCTGGTAACCTTTCACTGGATAAAGTTTTGGTTGAGTTCTTTTTCCGGGTTGATGCTACTCCCTGTTGCATAAGACATGCAACTTTAACTGAGGATGATCCTGCAAGTGGCTTGACCTTTAAAATGTCAAGTTTGAAGTATGAGTTGTGTTACAGTCGAGGTAAACAGAAATACACATTTGATTGTAAACGTGAATCTCTGGATCTTGTTTATCGTGGTCTTAACCTTTACAGGCCATATGTTTATCTAGTGCGAGATGTTAACTTGTCTTTGGCTGAAAATGTATCCAAATTAAAGAATAAGAGCCAGCAGTCACTGGGCAAAGTTCCTAATGACAAATGCAACATGGGCAATTTCCAAGAAAAACATGAGGATGGCTTCCTCTTGTCTTCTGATTATTTCACAATAAGAAGACAAACTCCTAAGGCAGATCCTGCAAGACTTATGGAATGGCAAGATGCTGGTAGGAATCTTGAATGTGGTGCTGATACTCTATCTGAGCCTAGTGATGATGATGATGGTTTCAATGTGGTGCTGGCGGACAATTGCCAACGGGTATTTGTGTATGATCTTAGGCTTTTATGGACTATTGAGAACAGAGATGCGGTTTGGTCATGGGTTGGAGGAATTTCCAAAGCGTTCGAACCTCCGAAACCCTCTCCTTCGCGGCAATATGCACAAAGAAAGATGATTGAGGAAAGGCAGAATGCTGAGGGCTCTAGATTAACTCAAGATGCTACCTCTTCTATCCATGTTGGTTCTCCTTTGGTGCAACATGTCGAGGCTCTGGGCTCTACTTCCCCATTACATAGTAAAGCCAACCGCTCCTCTGATATGGCCGGTATGCTTATCTTTGCTAAATGTCTCATGCTATACTAAAAGTTGCATGCTTCATTTATTTTGCTTGTGCACTTGAGTCAGTTGAAAGCTAGAAGCTGTTGAAATTATTACAAATTACCATTCACTTGAGTCAATGTTGCAGTGAAGCATGGCATTTTTGATGATTCAGATAAAGGAGGGAATCTGCATTTTATGGTTAATGTTATTAAACCCCAGTTCAACCTACATTCTGAAGAAGCCAATGTAAGTGATTTTGAAGAAATGTGTTTTTCTTTTGTTCTCATTTGATTTTCAATTGTAAATTATTCTTTCATGTAGCTAATGATAAAGGGTGATACCGTTTATTTTGTTGAAAGCTTTTGAATGTCACAATTTTTGGCGAATTTGAGGCTAATCCGCAGCACACGTCCTTCCATTTAACCCACTGTATTTTAAGATTAAAATTTTATCTGCAGTCAGTTTCTGTTACTCGCTGGACTCTTGCTCTTGGTGATAGCAAGATCCTAACTCTCATGGAGAGGATGACACTAGGAGATGGGGCAATTTTCTTCTTGTTTATTGCTCACACAATGCCATACCAACCTGAGGGGTTGGAGATACATACTTATAGGCTGAGAACCAGCCAAGCATATGCTAAGATGCTATCCTAGATGCTGTCCTAAAGCGGTCAATATGCTGTCCTAAAGCAGATGCTGTCCTAAAAGCAGATGCTGTCCTAAAAGCAGATGCTGTCCTAAAAGCAGATGCTGTCCTAAAAGGAGATGCTGTCCTAAAAGGAGATGTTGTCCTAAAGCAAAAGCAGATGCTGTCCTAAAAGCAGATGCTGTCCTAAAAGCAGTCAAAAGACAAAAACTACCACAGCCCCACAAAGACCACAGTACAGAGACTTATTCAGCATTCTCCCCCTAAGTCTTGTGCGTCGTCTTGTGGGAGGGTTGAACCATCCTGATCTTGGAGCAGAGCTCAAGGAACTTGATCCTTCCAAGAGGCTTGGTGAGCAAATCCGCAAGCTGATCCGTGGTGTTGATGTAGCTTGCCTTGATGCTTCCTTCATCCAAGCAGCCTCGGATGAAATGGTACTTCACCCGGATGTGCTTGCTCCGTTCATGAAAAACGGGGTTCTTTGCCAGGGCTAGGGCGGACTTGCTGTCCACCCTGAGCTCCACTGCTTCAGTGTCCCCGCCGAGGAGATCACCAAGCAGTCGAGCGAGCCAGAGGGCCTGAGTCGAAGCGGTGGAAGCCGCTATGTACTCGGCCTCACAGCTGGACAGGGCCACCACCTGCTGCTTGACTGACTGCCAGCTAACGAGGCACTTGCCGAGGAAGAAGAGAATCCCGCTTGTGCTCTTGCTGGTGTCGATGTCGCCTGCGTGGTCGCTGTCGCTGTACCCGATGAAGTGCGCCGCGCCGGGACACCTCGGGTAGTGCAAGCCGTAGTCGGAGGTGCCCGCAACGTAGCGGAGGATCCTCTTCACGGCCTGCTGATGCTCCGTCGTCGGTCGCTGCATGAACCGACTGACGTAGCCGACGGCGAACGCCAAATCTGGACGCGTGTGGACGAGGTAGCGAAGGCTGCCCACGATGCGCCGGTACTGCGTCGCGTCCACCTCCTCCGCCGTGCTGTCGCGGCTTAGCTTCAGCCTTTCCTCCATTGGAGTGTGGGCTGGGTTGCAGTCGGTGAGCCCGCCCAGCTCGACGGTGCGCTTGGCGTAGGCGGTCTGACGAAGGGAGATACCGGAGCTGTCCTGGTGGACCTCTATCCCCAGGTAGAAGGAGAGGAGCCCCAGGTCGCTCATCTGGAAGACGGTCTTCATCTCCGCCTTTAACGCCTCGACCTCGGCCTCCTTGGAGCCGGTGATCACCAGGTCGTCGACGTAGACGCCCACCAGCAGGGCGTTGCCGCCTTTGCCCCGCCGGTAGACCGCAGCCTCGTGTGCGCTCTGCTGGAACCCCATTTGCTTGAGGGTGGAGTCCAGCTTAGCATTCCAGGCTCGTGGTGCCTGCCGCAAGCCGTAGAGGGCCTTGCGCAGGCGGAGAACCTTGCCCTCCTTGCCGGGGATGACGAATCCCGGCGGTTGGCGGACGTAGACCTCCTCCTTCAAATCGCCTTTGAGGAAGGCGGACTTGACGTCCATGTGATGGACGCGCCAATCCTCCTGGGCTGCAAGTGCGAGGAGAAGACGAACGGACTCCATGCGCGCGACGGGTGCGAAGGCGTCATCGAAGTCGACCCCCTCCTGCTGCACGAAGCCTCGTGCCACCAAGCGAGCCTTGTGCTTGACGATGGTGCCGGCTTCATCCCGCTTCAGCTTGAACACCCACTTAAGGGTGATCGCGCGGTGACCGGCAGGAAGATCCGCCAGCTCCCACGTCCGGTTCCGCTCGACGGCGTCCATCTCCTGCTGCATCGCGGCACGCCATGCCTCGTCTCTCTCCGCCTCGGCGAAGGAACGGGGCTCGCCGTCGTCCTGTGCGAGGTGCAACTCCGCCTCGAAGTCGCGCTGCGCCAGTCCAGGGACCGGCTGCTCGCCGAGGAGGTCGTCCACGGTACGGTAGCGCAGAGTCTCGCCGTCGTGGTAGGCGTCGACGCGATCCTCGTCGTGAGACAGTGGAGTAGCGAACTCCACCGTGCGCTGCTCGTCGTGGACCGAAGCTGTTGGGGCCGATCCCGATGGTGTGGCCGCCGGTGCAGGAGAGTGGTGAGCCGGTGGTGAAGAGTGGGGCGTAGCCGGTGCCGAAAGTGGTGGAGCACTCGCCGGAGCTGGTGGCGAGCAAGGTGTCGAGGTGGACGAGCTCGGTGAAGACGAGCTGCTAGCTCCCCCGGCTCTCTCGAAGTGGACGTAGTCGACAACAAAGTCCCTGAGAGTCGAAGTCGAACCGTCGTCCACCGCCTTGTCCCACGTCCAGCCTCGCCCTTCGTCGAACACAGCGTCACGCGAGATGCGGACGCGCTGTGTGACAGGGTCGAGGATGCGGTAGGCCTTCGAGCCCTCCGCGTAGCCGATGAACACTCCCGGAGTGCTCCTGTCGTCAAGCTTGCCGATGTGGCCAAGCTCCTTGGCGAACGCGAGGGAGCCGAAGACCCGCAAGTGGGAGACCGCCGGCTTGCGCCCATGCCAAGCCTCGTACGGCGTCCTGCCGTCGAGCGCCTTGGTAGGCGAGCGGTTGAGGATGTAGACGGCCGTCACCACCGCTTCTCCCCAGAAGACAGCCGGCATCCCCCTCTGCTTGAGGAGGGCCCGAGCCATCCCCACAACCGTCTGGTTGCGCCGCTCGACGACGCCGTTCTGCTGCGGGCTGTACGGCGCGGAGTAGTGGCGCTGAATGCCCTCATCAGCGCAGTACGACGCGAATTCAGCCGCCGTGAATTCGCCGCCGTTGTCTGTGCGCAGCACGCGCAGCTTGCGGCCGCACTCTGCCTCCGCAACAGCCTGCGTGCGCCTGATGGCGTCCGCAGCCTCTCCCTTGCTGCCGAGGACCATCACCCACATGTAGCGGGAGAGGTCGTCGACGAGCAGCAGGAAGTAGCGTCGTCCTCCTGGTGTGGCCGGTGTCACCGGGCCACACAAGTCCCCGTGCACGAGCTCGAGCCTCTCCTTGGCTCGGAAACTCGCCTGCTGGGGAAAGGGGAGTCGCCTCTGCTTTGTCAACACGCAGACGTCGCAGAGCTGCTCCACATGGTCAAGGCACGGCAGGCCTCGCACCATTTCCGTGGCACTGAGCCGCTTCAGGGCCTCGAAGTGGAGGTGCCCAAAGCGCTCGTGCCACTGCCACGCCTCGTCGTCCCGACGAGCGGCGAGACAGATGGGTTGTGCCACCTGCACGTGAAGAGTGTAGAGTCGATTTGCGCCTCTGGTTACCTTGGCAAGAAGGCGGCGTCGAAGATCCCAAATCCGCAGCACCCCGTGCTCGATCTCGACACGCGAGCCGTTCTCATCCAGCTGTCCCAAGCTGATGATGGAGTTCCGCAGATCGGGGATGTAGTAGACGCCGGTGAGCAACCGGTGCTCGCCAGTCTTGGCGACGAAGACGACAGAGCCGACGCCCTTGATCTCCACGGCGGAGGCATCGCCGAACTTGACGGTGCCTCGAACGCCTGAGTCGAGCTCGGAGAAGAACTCCCGCCGCCCGGTCATGTGGTGGGTGGCGCCGGTGTCGAGGCACCACCCGTCGGTCTTGTCATTGACGGGACTGTCGCCGAGGAGGGCGTGTGCTTTTGGCTCGTCAAGATGGAGGAGAGCCACTGCGGCCGGTGCCGCTGGAGGTAGTTCGATGCTCGCATGAGCAATGAACAGGACCGGCTGCTCCTCCGCTTGTGCGACGTGGGCCTGGCCGCGTCGTGGTTGTCGACACTCCCTGGCCCAATGACCAAGCTTGCCACAGTTGTGGCAAGAGTCGTCTCGTGCCGGCTTTTGCTTGCCAGCATCGCCGCCCTGGGCGCCTCCTCGCGCCCCTGCCTGGGCGTCTTTGCGTGGCTTGCCGCGCTTGCCATGCTTGCGGCCGCTTGTCGTGGAAGAAGGCTCCCCCTTCTTCCTGTCACCTTGGCCGGCAGCCCACTGCTCCCGAGTGAGGAGGAGCTTCCCGCCAATGGTGACGGGTCCCGAGAGGCTCTGTGGCTCATCGATGTCGACGACCTTGAGGCGACCCAACGCCTCCTCGATGGTCATCGTGGAAAGGTCCAGCAGAGACCCGATCGAGCGAGCCATCTGCTTGTACTTCTCGGGGACACAGCGGAAGAGCTTCTCCACAGCTCTCTCCTCGTTGTAGGTGTCGTCACCGAACTGCACCAACTTCTGCAGCAGAGTGTTGAGACGGAGAGCAAAGTCATCAATGTCTTCACCTGGCTTGAAGGCCAGGCTCTCCCACTCCGTGCGTAGTGCCTGCAATGTAGACTTGCGGGCGCGGTCGCTGCCGATGCGTGCTGCAGCGATGGCGTCCCAAGCCTCTTTGGCAGTCCGCTTGTTGGTAAGCGAGAACTGCATCTCGGGCGGGACTGCAGCGATGAGAGCATCCAGCGCCCGTCGATCCTGGTCGTAGTCGACGTCGCCGTACCAGACTGCATCCCACATATGCCGCACCTGGAGCTTTACCCTCATCACCGCAGCCCACTCGACGTAGTTGGTCTTGGTGAGGGTAGGCCACCCGCCGCCGGAGCCGACGTCCCTGACGACAGCCTGGTACTCGTGGTGACCACGGTACCGAACCGGGGAGAGAGAGCCGCGTTGCCTGTGAGGGCCGCGCTCTCCGTCGACCCGTACGCCGCCGCCGTGCATGCCTCCTCCAGGAGCGCCACCGCCGTGTGCGCCTCCTTCAGGAGCGCCGCCGGCGCGTCCACGCCTGTCTGGGCTGCCGCCGCGCTCGTGGGCGTGCGCGGCTGCCCATTGCGCCGTTCGCCCTTGCGCTGCCTCCCTCTCCAGCAGCTGAGGGTCCGCGTCGGCGCTGTCATCAACAGAGCCGGAGCTGCTGTTGCTGCCGCGCAGAGCCTTGACCTCTGCTGCTGCCACACGCGCTGCATCTGCCGCCGCCGCTGCTTCCACCTCCGCCCTGGCTGCTGCCAGCTCCGCCGCTGCCAGCCTTGACGCCCTTTCCGCCGCCGCAGCGGTCTCTGCCGCCGCTCGCTCGCGCTGCTCTGCCGCGACGAGCTCGGCCGTCTGCTGACGCCGCATGCTCGAGGCGACCGAGCGCTGAGACTGCCCTGCGGACATGGTGCGCTACTGGGGGGCTGTTGCGTGGAGAGAGGGCTGCTTCTGACGAGCTGCTGCCCGTCTCCGGAGAGGAGTGAGCGGGGACAGCCGGAGCTGCTGCTGCTACCGGCTGGGGCTGCTGCGAGGCCGGAGAAGGAGATGAGCAGGAGATGCTCAAGCTACAGGATACTAAGGCTCTGATACCACTTGTTACTCGCTGGACTCTTGCTCTTGGTGATAGCAAGATCCTAACTCTCATGGAGAGGATGACACTAGGAGATGGGGCAATTTTCTTCTTGTTTATTGCTCACACAATGCCATACCAACCTGAGGGGTTGGAGATACATACTTATAGGCTGAGAACCAGCCAAGCATATGCTAAGATGCTATCCTAGATGCTGTCCTAAAGCGGTCAATATGCTGTCCTAAAGCAGATGCTGTCCTAAAAGCAGATGCTGTCCTAAAAGCAGATGCTGTCCTAAAAGCAGATGCTGTCCTAAAAGGAGATGCTGTCCTAAAAGGAGATGTTGTCCTAAAGCAAAAGCAGATGCTGTCCTAAAAGCAGTCAAAAGACAAAAACTACCACAGCCCCACAAAGACCACAGTACAGAGACTTATTCAGCAGTTTCTAGATGCTGGTATGCTGTATGTACTTGTTAATATTTCATTGGTATTTCACATTAGAAAATGGTTGAACTCCCTAAATCTGAGTGGTGGTGTGATTCCCTAAACTTCAAAACTATGTTGGTCGGTCTCAAACTTGATTTTTTTTTCTCATGTCGGCATTATGGGTGTTTTAATGATGGGCCCGTTCATATTGGCTTTTGGTTTTGGTTTATAAATAGTAACATGTTGTATAGAAGTTTGTAGAGAGACTCGCGTGCAATTTTGACCGATATAAATGAAGTCACTACAGTGTATACTACAATCGACTAGTAGATCCAGCCTTGAAAAGACACTCTGTTTGAAAGTTAAGTAATGTAAAAAAATCATTTACTGTAGAAAAACAGCTTTTAGAAGCCAATACGAATATGGTCTTACTTTGCTGATGTGGCATGGGGTTGGTGTGAGCATGACATGAAACAAGAAATTAGTGAGGTAGGGGCATAGGACCCTAGAAAAGTCATGCTTCATCTGCCTCACATCAATCCCTGCCACATCAGCAGATTTCATCATTAGAACACCCATAACAACTCAAGTGACATGAATATTCAAAGTTTTGGGACCTGCCAAGATTATTTTGAAGTTTAGGGGCCTAAGTGGCACCACCGCTCAATTTTGCGGACCTGCATTGCAGTTTTCTCTTGACACTATGTTAGTTTTTGGCTTTTCACAGGGTTTTTACTTTGTTCTATGTTTTCCTTTGGCGTGTTCGCATTGGTGTATCTTTCAAAACTGTTGATTGCATAGGCTCATTGATTACTCCATGTTGTTTCATGTTACATTTTCTGTTTTCTGTTCTAACAATAATACCAGGACAACAAAGTCCAATAGTTGGTATAGATAAGAAAAAGTATCCTCAGAAAGTTCATGTTTTAAACAGTTGGGTATGACCAAAGAGGAAATTAGCCCAGTAACATTGCAAAAGGAGCTTGGACTGCTAAATCATACTGCAATCACCATTTATTATGATTTATGGAAAATGATGTTGCCATGGAGACTTCGAATGTTCCTTTTAGATTTTTTTTTAAAAAAATTACACAAATACCCTCATCTCATCTCTTCCTCCCCCAACTCCAACTGTTGCCAGTTTGCCCATCTAGTCACTGCGGCGGGCCCCTCCACTGCTGACATGAGCTCTGCCACCGCTGTGATCTCCTTCGTTGCATCCTCCAGTGACCTCCAAAACACCATGAGGGCAAAAACATCGTTTTATCCATAGAAGTGTTATTTGCTATATGTAAATAGTGCAGCAGTGCTTGCTATGTTTTTTCTTCTCTAATTTCACCCCGAAGTTATTGTGCTAATTTTCTCAAAAGTTAAAAAAAGTAAAAAGGAATTCTCTCAACTGATCCAGCAATTTCTTGAAAAAAAAAACAAGCTGAAGGGGTTGTGAAAATAGGTGTTTATGTATCAGGCTCATGTATATAATGATTTTGTTGCAATATGTATATAGCTTTCTGGTATGGAACTAAAGCTATTTGCTATATGTACCAGGGTAGGTTTCTACTTGCTGCAGCTAGTGGGCGTGTGTTGGCTCGTTCGTTCCATTCAGTTGTTCATGTTGGGAAAGAGATGCTAGAGCAAGCACTAGGGACAAGCAGTCTACACATTCCTGAGTTACAACCTGAAATGGCCTGGAAAAAAGCTGATCTCTCAGTGATTCTTGAAGATGTTCAAGCTCATGTTGCACCGACTGATGTGGATCCTGGTGCTGGTCTGCAGTGGCTTCCTCGGATTCTTGGTAGCTCTCAGAAATTGAAGCGCACAGGGGCCTTGTTAGAGAGAGTGTTTATGCCTTGCGAGATGTACTTCCGTTACACTAGGCACAAGGGTGGAACTGCAGACTTGAAGGTAAAGCTAACGAGATATGTTCAAGCAAACAAGCCAATCCCACTGCCTACGAGTTTGGATTGATTGCAGTCTAGAAAACTAAATACATGAAACGTCTTTCTTCTGATGGTTAAACAATATTGTATTGCATGCCCCAGGTTAAGCCATTAAAGGAGCTACGTTTTAATTCTCCAAACATTACTGCAACAATGACTTCTCGCCAGTTTCAAGTCATGTTGGATGTGCTTAGCAATCTCCTGTTTGCAAGACTTCCCAAGTGAGATTCCTTTTAGGTTCATGAATTCTTTTTTTTTCTTATTTCGAGCCACTCATGTTTGTTGCCTTCACTATATGGTCCTTGAGCTTGGTCCAAGGATTTTGTAGAGTTCACTGTTCCAGGCTGATCATTGATATTTACCATTAGAGGGATATTACGTACTAGAGTTAACACTAGTTCTGCTTTGGAATCAACACATTTTGTACAGGCATTATTTGAAATTTTTTCATTTTAAAAATTGATTTGTACAACCATTACAGGGATATTTACAATCGCTTGTAGCATGCAGCAGTAGATTTGTTGATAAACTAGAAAAGCTTGGTTCCAACTGAACCTGTAATTAACTGATTCCTTGAATTTGCACAAGCATTTGTAAATTGTTCACTGAATTCGAACTGGCATTCAATACGTGCATCCAAGGTAAGAAATTCCAGTACCGGGGGGTTACACTTACCGCTCGGCGGCCGGTAACCGGATAACCCGGGGAAAAAAGGCCAAATTTCAAGTGTCGAAATTTGAATTTGAATTTGAATTTGAAACCGGTAATCAGAAAAACTGGCGCTCAAAAAACCAGAGAAAAACCGCTAAAAACCGGTTTTTCAAATTTGAAATTGGAAATTCCTAATACATTCATGGCAAAAAGTATGAAGTCAAGGATGGAAAGTGCATGTATCTTCCTAATATATTTCATTAGTGTTAAACAATATAAACATCATTAGGGAAACTAACTTTTACATTTAAAATTTAAAATTTAAATTAAATAAAAAACCACCGGTTTTTATTCTACCGGTGCTGCTACTGTATTAGATTGCTGAGTTGCATGATTACATTGACACTAGCTTTGCTTTCAAGCCTATATTCATTAAAAAGATGCATTAGATGTCTTTTTGCTGCTGTATGAGTGTACATATATAAAAATCTAAAATGTAAAATAAGGTAACCTCAAAACTGATTACAAGGCCGATTTCCGTATAATCGCCACAAGGTGGGGTGACTGAACGAATACCGCTTACTGATTTTTAGAACACTTCGTTTGTGCCTTTACAATGCCTAAGGTTCTCACATAATCATTTAAACTGGAACCTATTAAATTAATTAGTAGTATCTGAAAATCATCCTCCATTCCTCATTAATCTTCCTGGTACAGGCCTCGAAAAAACAGTCTCCAATATCCATCAGACGATGAAGATGTTGAAGAAGAGGCTGATGAGGTGGTTCCTGATGGAGTAGAAGAGGTGGAGCTTGCAAAAATTAATCTCGAGCAGAGGGAAAGGGAGAGGAAGTTACTGCTTGATGACATAAGGTCCCTTGCTGGAACTGGTGACAATCATACTGATCACTGTCTTTCTGCAGAGAAGGATGATTGTTTATGGATGATCAACAGTGGGAAAACTTTACTCGTAAGCATTTTAACTTTGTACGGGCTGTATCTAAATAAATGATGTTTTTTAATTCAGTGTTCAGTAAACTACTTTTGAGCATTGATTTCTACAACAATGTTACTAAAGGTTATAATCAAGGTTCAAAATACCGGCGGTAACCGGCCGGTTTCCGCTAGTAACCAGTTTTACCGGTGCCGATCAGGAAGAAAAAAATCACATGTTTTTTATTTAATTCAAATTTAAACTTTTGAATGTAAAAATTAGTTTCTCTAATGATATTTACATTGTTTAACACTAATAGAATGTATTAGGAAGATCCATGCATCTCCCGTGCTTGACTTTGTACTTTTTGCCATGAATGTATTAGGAATTTCCAATTTCAAATTTGAAAACCGGGTTTTAACGGTTTTTCCGGTTTTTTGGGCGGTTACCGGCCGGTTTTCTGGTTACCGATTTCAAATTCAAATTTTGACGTGTGAAATTCGACCAGTTTTTTTCCGGTTACTGGCCGGTAATCGGGACCAGATCCCCGGCGGGATTTACCCCGGTAGCGGTATTTGGAACCTTGGTTATAATTTTATAATAACATAAGTATTTTTGACAACAAATCTACTCGTATAATTTTCATGTGACCAACATAGATACTTTGGATATACTAGTGATTGAAATTGAAACAGTGTCTACACACATCCCCTAATTTTTTTTGGATACGAAGGGAATAATATTCTTTTTACAAACAAGAAGCATAAAGAGTGGCGTTCATACATGTTGTCAGACTCTATTTAAGTAAATAATTTTTTTTGGTAATGTTGTTAGAATCAAGTATTTGTCCCTCTTACCATGAATATATTAGATTGAAATATCAGTTATATTTTGCCATTAGTTAATTTTGCTTGGTTTATATCAGCTTCCACATAAAAGAGTGGAACTTCTCCTTATTGGAGTGTAGAATAGTTCCCATACAATGTTTTATTGATATTATACTGTAATCAGGTGGAAGGACTGAAGATAGACCTTCTAAACCTCCAGAAGTCTCGAAAATCTGCATCTTCTGCTTTAAGGAAAGCACTGCAGAAAGCTGCACAGTTACGCTTGATGGAGAAAGAAAAGAACAAAACCCCTTCTTGCGCCATGCGAATTTCTATGAAAATTAGCAAGGTTGTCTGGAGCATGCTCGCAGATGGAAACACTTTTGCTGAAGCTGAGATCAGTGATATGGTGTGTGTTGAACCTTTGGTGGAATAATTCTTTTTTGCAAAATTTTTACTTTCTTTTTATCTGTAGTATGTGTCTGCTTCAACGTTTTAGTTTATTGCGAGTTTACCTTTTCTTTTGGCTGTTTCATCTTTTGAGGATGAATGCGCCTCTAGAACTACCTTTTCCCCCTAGTGATTTAGAATACTTTTTTTTATTGAATGCCTATTCTTGTGGTTCAACCAGGGTTCCAAATCCCGGTGGTAACGGGCTGGTTACCGCCGGTAACCGGTTCTACTGGTGGCAACCGGTAGAATAAAAACCGGCCGTTTTTATTTAGTTCAAATTTGAAATTTTGAATGTAAAAGTTAGTTTCCCTAATGATGTTTACATTGTTTAACACTAATAAAATGTATTAAAAAGATGCATACACCTCCCGTGCTTGATTCATGCTTTTGCTATGAATGTGTTAGGAATTTTCAATTTTTGAATGTAGAAGTTAGTTTTCCTAATGGTGTTTACATTAATGATGTTTACATTGTTTAACACTAATGGAGTGTATTAGGAAGATGTATGCACCTCCCGTGCTTGACTTCATGTTTTTTGCCATGAATATATTAGAAATTTCCTATTTTAAATTTGAAAACCGGTTTTTAGCGGGGTTTTCGGTTTTAGTGGTTTTTCTTCGGTGTTTTGGTGGTAACTAGCTGGTTTTTCTCCGGTTTTCTAGGCGGTAACCAGCCGGTTTTTCCGGTTACCAGTTTCAAATTCAAATTTTGACGCGTGAAATTTGGCTGGTTTGTTTTCCGGTTACCAGTTGGTAATCGTTCCGGCCATCTGGCGGTATTCCCCTCCGGTTCCGGGTTTTGGAACCTTGGGTTCAATCATAATCTTAAAATATATTTTGCAGGTATATGATTTTGATCGGGACTACAAAGACATTGGTGTTGCTCGGTTTACAACTAAGTACTTTGTTGTGAGGAATTGCATGGCCAATGCCAAATGTGATACATTGTTGTCTGCCTGGAATGCACCACCTGAAAAGTAAGGACTATTTTTGGCTTTATTCCTATCATTGGCTACTCTTTACATTGCTTTATTGGGGTATATGTTTTCTAAACTAGCGAGCGTCTTGCATTTGGTGCAATTTTTAATGCTACGTCACATTTGTGGGCGGCATTGTTCTTTTTAGTTGCTTTGTAACTTCTTAAAGGCTCCCAATGAATTCCTCTCTAAAAATGGGATTCCAGTGAATGACTACTAACTGGATTCTATTACAGAGGTGTCATGCTCCGTGTGGACGCAAAGCAAGGTGCTCCAAAGGATGGAAATTCTCCACTTGAGCTCTTTCAGGTTGGTTTACCCTGGTAACATCTATTGAAGTTTGTTAAACTTGAAAAATATGTGGACGAATTGTCTTCTTTTTTGTGCGGAGCTATAATCAGCAATTACCTTTCTAAAGCTTGTAACATCTATTTCTCTTTTGTTGTTTATGAACTGAACTTCGGAATGGTACCATTTCTTTAGTGGTTTAGTCACATTGACACAAGTCACTAACACAGGATGTCTAGAATCAGTTAGTGGACAGAAAAGGAAAAGCAATACATGGAAGGGAAAGCGTTAGAATGGCATGAAAATATAGTCTTTTTAGCAAAGTGTAATCCAAATTATTAAACATTTAGCAGTATGTCTGAATTTGTTTCTTCATTTCATGCTTGAATGGGTTTCAGTAACTGAAGAAAAATGAAGACTAGATTATAGCTTGCTATTTGTTTTTGTTACAACCAGGGTTCAAAAAATTGGCGGTTACTGACCGGTAACTGGATTTACCTGTGAGAACCGGTTAAAAAACTGCCTGGGTTACTTTTGAATTTGTGATTGCATAATGCACTTTCTAGATTGGTTTAGGTATTTTTTTGGCAGATTAACTATTGTATGAAGTAAAAAATGCATGAATTATTGTCCTACCATGTCCCGAAAAAAATACAAATGTATTTGAATTTATGATTGCATAATGCACTTTCTAGGTTGGTTTAGGCATTGTTTGTGGTAGATTAATTATTGTATTAACTAAAAATGCATGAATTATTGTCCTAAGATGCCCCCACATTTTGTAGGACATCTAGGCTAGGTAGTACATACTAATTTGAGATCATTCTCGGCCACAAGAGACTTCTTCCCACGAATCCCGTGATAGCTCAAAGTCCATTCCGAACTATGTACATCGAGATTAATATTCCACATATTACCAACTAGTTTATAATCATTGGGTACATTTTCTAATTAATATTTGCATTATTCCAATTTCTAATTACCTAAAACCAGTATTCTATCGGTTTTCCCAGTTTTTCTGGTTTTTGGACGGTTACTGGCCGTCAAACTGAACAAAATTCGAATTTTGTTTCACGAATTTTGCCCGGTTTTTCTACGATAACTGGCCGGTTACTATTACTGGTCCCCAGGCGGAATTTGCCTTGGAACCGATATTTCCAACCTTGGTTACAACCTAGGACTTGCCTTTGCTTCTTTTGGATGCGTTTAAATTCTGTTCACAGTCTACTAGAATGTCATGAATAAATACGGTACAGAACAAGGCCAAAACAGCACAGCTTCAAAGACATGAGATAATAGAATAGGAGAAATAGACCATAGTGTTAAGGGTATTTAGGTCTTTCCCTAGTTTCTAAGATTTGTGTCCATTATACTATATAAGCCCCCATGGGCTATTGCAATAGATTTGAACTTCAAGCTTTCTTACATGGTATCAGAGCCCAGGTTTTAGAACCTAGCTCCAACCACCGTGTGCCGCCACTGCCGCCCACGGGAGGTGTGCCCCACTCCCGCGCGCTCCTCTGCGGCACCGCAGCTAGAAGGCCACCCCACCGTTGTGAACCCCGGATCCGGAGGTCGCTGCCCTTGCCCTGCTCGGATCCGAGGGCCTGTGTGCTGGCCGGATCTGGTCGTGCCTCCTTCACGCCTTCGCGAATACAGTCGTCCCCACTTCGGATCCGGCCGTCTCCATCTGTGCCGCCCAGTTGGACCGGATCTGGCCTCCCTGACGCTTCCTCGCCTGGATCTGGAGGGGAGGTGCTTGGCCGCTACTCCCTCTCCTGTGGCCACTGCCTCCTCAGCCGCTGGATCCCGGCGCCTCCATGTGTCGGCCACCCCGGTGTCGCCGCGCCGCCGCCTGGATCTGGCTGCCTCCAACGCCGTAAAGCCCGGATCCGGCCGCCTCTGGGCCGGATCCGGTCGTCTCCGCTGCCGCAAGGCCGCCTGCTCCTCTGGTCGCCACCGCCGCTGTTTCTGCTTGGTCTCCCCTCGCACCTGCTGCTTCTCTTGCTGATGGGGGGTGGAGGTTTTGGGCCTTTGGAGAGAGAGGGATGGGGTTCTTATTTTGCTGCTAATATTACTAATATCTCGAGTCTTTTCTTACTTCGTGTCATTTCTTCTGTTGCGTCTATCCAAATCCATTGTTATCTCTATCAGTTCGTCAATGCCGTGCGAGTCCATAAATTTGTTGTCAATCAGCCGATTGCTTTGCTAGCCACGGTTCATCGTCTCAGATGAGTGTGGTCATCTCCTTTCTTTCACATAGCCGCAGCCGCTGCTCTTCTTCTTGAGCCGCTGCAGGTTGTAGAAGTCTTTATGATGCCGCCGCTTCTCTTTGAGCCGCTACCCTGAGCTTCTAAGGCCGCCGCACTTCTTCTGCACCGCGCCTCCGTTGCGCTTGTGCACAGCGCCGCCGCCGTTTTAGGTTTCGATCTGTGCTGCTATGCTTCTATCTCCCACTTCGGTTTAATTTGACCAGCTCTCTACTTGTGTCACCTTCCACATCCTTTTCGTCGTGTTCACGTGGTCGACTTTGCCCCTGGTTACCTCTACTTTCCCAACCCTTGCACTTTGTGCTTTCTGGGTTATTGCACGATTCCGGATGGCTGGTACTCGACATAATTTTTCAAGAGCCGCACGCTTTGATAACATCTTCAAGACATGGACTTGGAATTTTCCCTATTTTAGTGTTAACCTTTTTCAAATGTAACACTATTGCATGTGCCTTACATTTTTTTTTGGAGGGGGGTTATTAAGGGCATTTAGGTCTTTTCCTAGTTTCTAGGGTTTGTCCATTGTACTATATAAGCCCCATGGGCTATTGCAATAGATTTGAGTTTCAAGCTTTCTTACACATAGATGAGAGCAAGGTTCTAAAAATCGGTACCGGTACTCTACCGGTCACCTAACCTAGTAGTGATTATATGGCATAATCGGCCTATTATACGTCATAACTAGCCCGATTATGCAGATAATCGGCTAACAGGTAGGGGCACCCGTTATTTGTATACGGCTAAGTATACAGCTTAGTAGACTCGTTTTTAGAACACTGGATGAGAGAGAAGACTTCTGATGAGGAAAAAGACTATTTATTTCTTCTTTCTTGATTTCATAAGTTACAATGCACCTAGCCTTTTATAGGGCTAACTCTTCTCCCCTAGACTCAAGCTCTCTCTGACAATCCAATCTAACCCAAAACTCTCTTCTCCCCTAGACTCAAGCTCTTTCTCTGACAATCCAATCTAACGCAAAACTCTTTTAAGGATTTGTAAAACCTAATAAAGTTAAAATATTTGAGACAAATCTACTCATCATTTTCATACAACCAGTCTAAATATTCACAAAGATTTTAAGTCCCAAGGTGTTATTGGTCAAAATTAAAATGATTTGGCTGCATGCTTCCCACGGTAACACTTTTTGTGTATGGTGGGAGTATTTAGTGACGGGGTAGTAATATTTTTGTTTGCTTACTGCCTTGCTGTCATTACTCAGTTACAAGCTCTAAGCATTCCACTATTCTACTGAAAGCTAGGTGGCATTGTAAATATGATCTGTAGTTCTGTACTGCTACTTTACTGGCTGTGTGTTTTTGTTCACTCTTGAGCTTTGCAGGTGGAGATCTACCCACTGAAAATATATTTGCCTGAAACAATGTATAGAATGATGTGGGATTATTTCTTTCCTGAGGAAGATGATTCACAAAGACGTCAGGTAAGCCATAAATCATGCTTCATCATATTCCCTATGTTTCTGTTTTCTACTCTTTTTTTCTCTCTAGTTATGTCTTGATTAATTTCTGATATGTTTGGTTGGGTGAAAAGGAAGTTTGGAGAGTTTCAACATCAACTGGATCTAGAAGGACAAGAAGAATATCTTCTGGTGCTGATGCTGTTGCTTCTACCAGCTATTCTGTCAGAGAGCATGAGCTTCCTGGGAGATCAGGTACAACTGTATGCACTTCAACAAATGTCTCAAGTTCGCAAGGCTTACACGGCGACAATTTGCAGGTGAGTTACTAAGAAAAAAAATACAACATTTCATCTACGACACCAATATATATTCAGTATTCACTGGATCACTTTGGGGTTCTAGTTGGGACCTGAGTGGTGTTTTCCTGGTGTGGATAGGGTTATGGAATTCCGGTCAAAAATTTAACTCAAAACATGAATTTCAATTTAAAAATTGAATGTAGAATGCAGCTACATTAACTATAGCTTCAATTCAAATGCTATTCACAAACCTATCAGTATTTCATGTTTTCCTCGTATAGGTCAAAGTCAAACCATCATCTGCCTTGTACTCGTCTATCAGTCTTTATTAGGTTGGAGTTACATTTGATGGACCTTGACTTGTAAAATCAAACAAAACAGCTAAATATGTCATAAATACATGAATACTTAAATATGTATATGCACAATTTTTTTTTGTTATTGCAATACTTTTGTGTTACCTGAAGCTCACTGGGAGCTAGCCGGAATTACTGGAGTTCCACCGGGTTCTGTTATCGGAATCCAGGTTGGAACTACAAATTGTGCTATTCGAATTTGGAACTCAAAACCAAATGGTATAAAACCATATCCCACTGGGCATGGAGGATTTTTATGAACAAGGGGAACTTCCCAGGCTAGGACATCCTGGACTAAAGCAGAAGTGGCCCAGCCTGGTTTAGCCCTGTGATTACGGATGGAACAGAAAATCTGGGAAACATGCCAAGCAGAGCCTACCCCTCACTCTGCATTGGCCTCTGAATTACACAGGACCATTTTGGTTCAACTACCTGTACTGGGGTACTGGGCCAGGCCTGGGCCCAGCCAGCCCGAAAGCACTATGAAGCTAACTGTAGTATTTAAGCTTGTCATGTCTCCTGTCAGATGGAATTTGCTGTTAATATTGGTATGTATATCTCAGAAATGTGTACAAACTGGCTAATTACTTACTACCTGCAGGTATCGAAATTACAGTCTCTAAAGGCCAATATGGTATGTGGTTCACATCCAGAGTTGCGGCGGACATCTTCATTTGAAAGGACTTGGGAGGAAACTACGGTAGAAAATATCACAAACAATGATGTGGTATCACTAGTGAATTCTTCGAATGTTTCTTCAAAAGGGGACACCAACAATTCTATGGCAGAGAACCCTGTTGCAGCTGCTGAGATGTTGAGGAGTAAAACTAAAGATTCTAAGCCTATCAAGTCTGGCCGTTTATCTCATGAGGAAAAGAAAATAGGGAAATCTCGTGATGAAAAAAGGACAAGAGCTCGGAAATTGATGGAATTTCATAACATCAAGATTAGTCAGGTTAATATATTTCTGTATAATTGCATCTGTAGATGTTGTAGGTTAATATATTATTTCAGTCTAAAATTGCATTAAAAGTTGCTGACATTGTAGGTTGAACTTCTTGTTACATACGAGGGATCAAGGCTTGCAATTAATGACCTAAGGCTGCTTATGGATACTTTCCATCGTGTAGAATTTACTGGTACATGGAGGAGGCTGTTCTCAAGAGTCAAAAAGCATATCATCTGGGGTGTTTTGAAGTCAGTGACTGGAATGCAGGCAAGTACACTGGGCATTCATTCCTTCTTACAAAAACTGTACTAACAGTGATTAGCTGTTGCAAATTCTAGATTCACATATTCATCACTTTATTCATATTTATGGTCAAAAGCAAGCTGAGCTTTTGGGGCCTCTAACTAGTGTTCCGTTAGGTTTTGGCCTTTGTGATATACTTTTTGAGTTTTGTGATCTACTTTTTGAGTCTGATACTCTGATGAACAGCACATCCATGCATTGACACCCTTTGCAGTTCTGTACTTGCTATATTCATCACATTTTCTTACATGAATTTAGCTTCGAACTTATGTCTCTTCTGACCGAGTGTATGGTTCAACTGCTATGACAACTAATTATTGTGTGGGTATTCTCTATGCCTCTGACAATACTAACCTACTTCTATGACAAATCGCCCTCGCCCCTACAACTGTGAAATGGTTATGCTGGCCTTTTGTACTAGCATCTGACCTCTGCTGCTGAATATTGATATTGGCTTTAACTGATTGTTTTTCCTCAGAGAGTTTATAAACAGATAATCAGAGATGGCATGGCCCCTTTGCTGTTTGAAATTCCCTGCAAAGTAGCCACATTTCATGATTATATTATTATAGTCTATTGGGGGTAGTTTTGGTTAATTGCTAGATTACAGATCAAGGAAAATTATGTTCTTCCACTTATAACACCAGCATCGGCAAGTTTTGGAAAAATGTCTTCCCGTTTGTTATTTAATGTCAACAAGGATTGGTTACTAATGGAATGATCTTGAGCAGGGGAAGAAGTTTAAGGCCCATAACCAGAGGGAAACACATGATGATACTGTTCCTGAAAATGATCTTAATTTTAGCGACAGTGATGGTGGTCATCATGGAAAACCTGATCAATTCCCTGTATCATGGTTGAAGAGGCCGGGTGATGGCGCAGGTGATGGATTTGTCACATCAATTAGAGGGCTATTCAACTCGCAACGCCGTAAAGCGAAGGCATTTGTGCTGCGGACAATGCGAGGTGATGGAGATAATGAATACCATGACGAATGGAGTGAGAGTGATGGCGAGTACCCTTTCGCCAGACAGCTTACAATTACAAAGGCTAAGAAGCTCCTACGAAGACACGCGAAGTTCCGCCCAAGAGGGCAAAAGAGCACAGGTATTCCTTCCATGTTGAAACTTACAGTTTCACTTCCTGAGCACAAGTGCTATGCTGACTACTATGTTAGAAAATACCCTCTGTTCCCCTCTGACATAATTTCGTTTTTGCCGTAGGACTGACATTGCAAGATTCGCTCCCATCTAGTCCACGCGAGACAACACCATGTCAAAGTGATTCGTCGGAATCATCGTACGAGGACTTCCATGAGTAGAAAAGCATCGCAGGTATATCATGATTTTTACTTAACAGTCTACTCAAGGAGATGCGAAATGTAGTCAACTCGTGCATTTCGTGGATATAAGATGTAATCATTCCTCACAAAGGACGTTGGAATGGAGGCAAGATTAATGGTGTTCATTGCTCAGTGATGTATGTTCCTTCCAACTATGAAGCAGCTATCGAGGTGCATATTCTTGGGATCAGCTCTCGGAAACTCCCCCTTGTATATATTAGGGTGGTGGAGAGGAGGAACTTGCAATTGTATCGCGTGTGTAGTCAGCAATCAGGTGCAGCATACAAAAATTTCAGATGTAGGCATGAAATCGTAATTATATGCCCTTGTAAGTTAAATAAGAGGCCATCTCATACCTTTTTGTAACACGACAAGAAAACAAAATCCTTATGCCATACACCCATGGCACGAACAATTCTCGTTTCTTTTTCTTCACATGATTGACATGCATTAAGTGATACATTGGCCGGTGCTCTGCTGCTGTAAGGATTGATTTTCTATGGAATTACTCAGGACCTTTGTCATAAGGTTAGCAGCCAAGAAAATGCTTCATGCATGCAAGTATGTAATGTAGTAGTTGAGATGCAGCAAGGAGTTGAAAATAATGCTTCATTCATGAATAGTATCATTAGGATATTATTTTTTAGAAGCTTGCCAACATGTGTGAACCGTACATTATCTAACCCTGTATATTGTTTCTCCAGTTCAGGCCCTGTTTAAGAGTGTTTTGGCTTTTAGCTGTGAGTGTTATTGTTTGGTTGATTGTAAGAAAGATTAAGAAAGTAAGAGACTATTGAGAAGCCATTTCGGTCAAAATGTCTCCTGTAGTAATTTCTACAAATAGCTTACAAAAATTATTTTAAGAAATTACTCTGTTCAAAAGCTGACTTTCAATAACTAAAAGGCAGAAGTTGTTTGGGAGAGGACCTCAAGCTGTTGTCGCTTTCACAAGGCCTCATCCACCATGGCCGGTCTGATCAAAACCACCCTCATTTTACTACTACCCCATGCCAAGCCTAGAGAATTCTCATAACCTTGGACTTAACGTCACAGCCATACGACGAGCTCTACGACGCCCATGCCTCCGCGCTCGCCGTCGCCGGCAACACGCCGAGGATGGAGGTTGAGGAGGAGCAGGCCAAGCTGGGTTAGCGCTTAGTCGTCTACATAGGGTGATCCGGTCCAAAGGACTCTCGACTGGTTCGACCCAGATTAGGGTGAAATGAAGTAATTGTTGTATTCGTTTGTGAACCTTGTGGATTTGCGGTCGTGTCATTAGTGATTATTAGGGAACCAAAGTGGCCTTCGTGTAATGGTAATTTGTGCATGATTTGTTGTGTTCGCTGTGCTGTTCTGCTTCAGGCCAGGGGCGGACCCAGGATAAAATCTGAGAGGGGGCACAACAATACACATAGTATGCTGAATTGTTCTCATTCATAATTTTAGCATGAGTGAGGGCCTTTTAGTTGGGCTGAGTGGAGACACTAGCATTAAATCTTAGGCTATATATCTGAGTTCCTGCGAATTGAGTGGCGGCCTAGGCCCTCACTCCCCCCTCTTTGGGTCCGCCCCTGCTTCAGGCAGTTCAATTATATAGACATGCATGGATGTTTCCATTCTTTTCAACCCCTATCCCCCGAAGCCACTTTTATAGGCACTGGTACTAGTATTAACTATTAAAAGTATTGACTGAAGTAACAGATGGTTTGATCCGCTACTTATGGACGCCATGAAAGGCAATTTGTGATCCAATGGTCTATGTAAGTGGTTGCAAAAGGCATTTCAATACAAAGGACCTCAGTAAACACGGACCTTCAGAAACACACGAAGACAAATTGCAATAGAAAATGCACGAATACAAATTGCAATAGAAAATGGGTATGTCCTGCAGCTTTTAGAGGACACAGGGCTTGTTCTTTAACGGCTTCTAAAAGCGGTTTTGACTTTTGCTATATTACCTAACTTTCAAACGAGTATATTCTCAAGATAGGATCTACAAGTTAATTATAGTACACGTTAAAAACCCAACATCTGTATCAACTAAAATCGCAAGCGAGTATCCCTCTCTCCGTAATCTCTGTCACAAACAACTAAAATTCAAAAATTTCAGTTAAAAACCATAAGCCGCGGCCATATTATTAGGAATCAACTTCAAACTTTCATTCTCAATATTAGGAGAAGTGATAAATTTCATGATTATTTACAATTAGTTATCATATCACTAATTTTGCTATTTTTATATGAAGATAACATATCTCTACTCATTGCAAGCATACTTATATATTCTCAGGATGCACTTTGCATTATTGAGGTATCTTCTTTGTATTTCTCTATCTCTTTTGGCTTTGCTTCTCTTCTATTTATTTATGAATTTGGATTGCATAAGAGTAAAAGACTATATTCATGTTAATTTAGCTTAGTTCAGCTCACTCTCCATTTTCAACCTGGCTTCACCATTGACTACAACACTGGATTATATTCCTAGAGTGATAACAGTAGGGGTATCAAATTTTCATAGTAGGGTCAATGCCACAAGTGGGTATTAGCTAATTGTTAAATGCAGATAGAGCCATTTAAATCAAATTAAGCATGTATAATAGTCTAAGCAAATAAAGTAAACAATATTGAAATATTGGATCAATATGATCAAAGGAGGGTGATTTTCTTGCTTTTTGAACTCTTTGTCTTGCTTGGGATCAAACTTGTATGTTTCTGACACTTTGGCATCTAAGCGAGAAAGCCACGAAACATAAATAACTACCAAATAAATTTCAAAAATACTCAAAAAATCATTATTTTTATTCATAAATAAGGTTCATGATTTTATAAAAATTTAGAGACAAAAATTGCTTTAATCAAAGTGCGTATGAGGGAGAACATGCCTTTCAAAGTTTTACCTAGAGAGAAAATCCGAGAAAAAGAAGAAAGAAAATACCATGCTAGGGTTTTTGGATTTTGATTTAACATCTGGCCAACAAGTGGGGTAAGGTCCATAGTGAATCAGGCACACTGATAGCTAACTAAACGTGGAGTCCACGTGTCAACTACTCAAGTTTTTTAAAACTAGTTTATATTAAAAACTTGATTAACTAATCTATTGGGCCCACTGTAAGATCAAGGAAGCCGACTAGAGGGGGGTGAACAGTCATTTCTAAAAATTCTCTTCTTAATTAATTCTATTTAAGCTATTTGGCTAAAACCAAGAATATAATGTGAAAGCTTAAATCAAATTGGTTTTAGCACAAACAAAACCTAAATCAATTAGGTTTACCTAAGTGCACCAACAATCTAAGTCTATGTCAAAGGTTTGCAATTCTAGAATGACAAAAAAATGAATTTAATTATATGAATGTAAATTGCTTGAAAGTAAATTAAGCATAAGAAAACAAATCACAAAGACACGATATCTTTTTATCGTGGTGTTCGGAGACTTACTGATCTCCCCTAGTCCACGTTAAGGTTAGCCCAAATGAATAGGATCGGCTCTATGAATTAAACCAAAACACTTCAATCTACTAGTGATAGCTTTTTCCCATTCTGGGTAGATGAGATCAAATCTTCACAATTTCGTCGGGTCTTCTCACAACCTTCTTTGAGAAGATTACTGCGCAAGACGCCTCCAACGCCATCTAGGAGTTGGCAAACTCCAAGAGTAATAAGTCAAGCCCATCGCTTGACTCTCACCACGTGTAACGAATGCACAAGTTCAAATGGACACTAAGTCCAACTCTAGATGCAACACATGCACTCTAGATCACTCTCCTTGCTCACAAGGTGCAACACAATCACAATTGAGAGGAGAACCTCACACTAGCTCAAGGAAATATAAATGCGTCGAGCAACTGCAACTCCAACCGGCCACAAGGGGGTATTTATACCCCACACAAGAAAACTGGACGTTAGAGCCAAATCCCAAAAAATAGGATTATCGAAAGTAGCGGTAGCAAAACTGCAGTACTTTAGAAGCAAAGAACCAGTTGAATCCAGTAGTTCCATCGTACAATTTCTGGTAGTTTCGATCATCGAAAGTACCACTCCTACATGCGGAACTATCGCTCTCGCGGGGAGAAGACCACCACACAGGTGCCTCTCTGGAAAAAACATACTGCTACATAAGACAGACATTCTGCAGATTGAAAGTACCGCTCGCAAAGAGGTGGTAGTTCCGCTCGCTGATCGGACCAGTCAAACAGGGCCGATCGAACCACTCACACAGAACTGGTCGAAAGTTCTGATCGTCGACTACACTGATCTTCAACCACGTTATCCAGATCGACAACACATGCCTCCAACTTTGCTGGTCTACAACCACGCTGGTCTCCAACCACATTGTCTGGATCAACCACATAGGTCTTCGACCACGCTGGTCTGCGACCACATTGGCTTCGACCACTCAGGTCTCGACCACGTCGACCATGTCAATATTCGACCACGCTGATCTCTGATCACATAGATCTCCAACTAATGTCAACCTTCGACCACGTTGTATTAATCATGTTAGTTTGACCACATCGATTTCAACAACACAGGTCTTGACCATGTCGACTTTGACCGTGCTGGTTTCGATCACACAGATCTCGACTATGTCAATTCCGACCACGTTGGTTCGACCACGCTGGTCTTCGATCACATAGATCTCGACCATGTCGGATTCGACCACACTAGTTTCGATCACATAGATCTCGATCACATTGGCTTCTACCACTACGATCTTCGACCACACAAGTCATCGACCACGTTGGTTCTCGACCACACAGGTCTTCCGATCACCAACAGACGCGGTAAAAATGGGGTTACAACGCTAGTAGTTTCGGTCAGCGGTAATACCGTAGACTACACTGCGATAGTTCCTATTTCCCTAAGAAGTGCAGATATTTCAACAGATTTTACAAAATACATTTGCAAACAATAGTATCTTGCACACAAGGATCAAGCATGATTCCCAACAAGTTGCAAAATATATTTGCACACTTTTAGAATCATGACACAAGGATTATATATGAGCTACAACTATTTGCAAAACACATTTGTAAATATAAGCCTCATATTATATAGAATGAAAACATGGACTTCAAATACTTGCAAAACACATTCGCAATGTATAGTCCTATGTTACAAGGATTCAACACATAAGTTTCAACTATTTGTAAAACACATTCATAAATACAAGCCTCGTGCCAAAGACAGCTAGAGCAAGTGAGGTTGAATTATCAACACATGACGAGACTCAAGCTACTAGACATGACCCCTCTTAATAGTACAGCAAGCTATTCTAGCAATCTGGTCTTCCAACCATGCTCTATCTAGCTATATCTTTGCCTTAAGTCAAAGTCTTGATATGCATCAAATCATGATGCATCTATTACTTTAACTCCATCAATGCATGATGGGTCTTCGCTTGACTTGATGATCAACACATGATCATCTTCTCTTAGATATGCATCAACTCATGATGCATCCACCACTTGACTTGAAGATATTCAACACATGAAGTCATCCCAAGTCATCCTCATCTGTGGAACCTAACCTATTCATCCAACCCATGAAAAATTTTATTTCACAAACCAATTACCATCAATAACCAAACTTCACCATTAACACATATCCAAACTCATCCTCATATGTGGAACCTAACCTATTCATCCAACTCATGAATAATTTTATTTCACAAACCAATTGCCATCAATTATCAAACTTCACTATTAACACATAATGGAAGGACTAGATTTTACAATCTTCCCTTTTTGGTAATTCATGACAATCTCAATAAATAATGAGATAAAGATTGTATCTGCGAGTATATAACATATACACAACACTTGTATATTCTAAGATAAACTTTCAAAGCGAAGCTTACTTATCTGGTTGTCATTACTCAACCATTAACACATAATAGAGACGTTAGATGACAACCTGATTGCAAATGAGTATATATGAACTACACAAGCTATTTATACTCAAAGGATGTGTTTCAAAGTAACGATCCTAAATATGTGTATTAAAGGAAATATGAATCAATACTTATAAAATCTCAAAACATAGTGTGAACTCACCTAAATGTGTGCATACAAGTATGTATAATGAAGACATATGCACATATTCATTTTAGACTATTCTGTAGAGTTCAATCCATATTTTGGATCCAAGAAATGTACTAATATATAATAATATGATTTCGAATGCATACCTCTTTGATTTCACCTTTTCATCTAAATGAGACTAAGCAATAATATACTTAAACAAATTATTAGTCTCACATATAGATTTACCATTTAATCATATATTTGGATGTGACGAATGCAACAAGATTATAAAAAAGATATCGAATGCATACCTTAATAATTTTATCTTTTTCATCCATATGAGACTAACTAATATCATAATCAATAAACAAGGTTAGTCTCACAAATGTATTTGTCATTATCACCAAAACCTTATAATAGTATTTATCATTATCACCAAAACCAATTTAAATAGTGTTTGATCTTTCACCCACATGTTTGTGGCTAATTAATTTTAATCACCTTTATTAGTGCTAACTTAATCTTCTTGATGGGATCCCACTAGTCATCGGCACAGAACAGGGGCGCACAGCGGTGGTGGCAAGCTTGGCCATGACCACCGTTGTGCGTGCCAGTGGCAAGGGAAGGGCAAAGAGGCTTGGGCGAGGTCAAGAATAGGAAGAGGGACTCATGGCGCATCCAATGGTGGTGGCGGTGGCCCAAGAGGTGGACAGAAGAGAGCTCACAATGCCACTGGGCAACGAAGTAGCTCTGCCACACAACGACGTCTGCGAGGGAGCAAAGGAGAGGGGCTAAGGGGTCTTGAAGTCACTTCCTAGATGCATCACAATCACAAAGCTATCAACAGTGGTACAGGGAGTAATGGACACCAGAATAGTGACCACGGTGAGCGACAACAGTAGAACTAGCTACAGCTACGGCAAGGAAAACTAACGCAGTGAGCTCAGGCGAGCAGCGCAAAGACTTCTAGAGCTCACCAGAAGCACGATGGTGGTGTTGGCGTTGGCAAAGAGGGTATGAGGTGGTTGATCGACGACGAGCAAAGGCGGTGATGCTTTTCGGCACGATCTAGCTGAAACGGAGATCATGGTGAGGTTCGTGGAGGCGAGTGAAGAATTTAGTCCCTCCTTTATGTGTTAATGATGAGTTTTGGTGATTACTGACAACCAGATTTGTGGGGCTCATATTTTTCATGAGTTTGTAAAATATGTTAGGTCTCATGTTGATGAAGACTTTGGATGCCATCATGTGTTGATGCACAACAAGACAAGGATCTAGGCTTGGAGAGGAAATGATCGTCATCAAGTGAAAGCTCCAAGTGGATATGCAAGATAAAGGTATAACTAACATAGACTAAGAATATATTTCTAGTCTTTTACCGATCTCGGTATTTGGTTGAGAGACTGAATTACTAGTATAGATTATCGTACTATTAAGAGGGGTCTTATCTAGTAGCTTAAGTTTTATCATGTGTTGATAGCGCAATACTGCTTGCTCTAGCTCTCTGTGACATGATGTTATTGTTTGCAAATGTGTTTCGCAAATAGACGAGCCTCATGCATCTAATCATTATAGCATGCGACTATAGTTTGCTAATGTATTTTACAAATGGTTAAAGTCCATGCATCTACTTCTTATGACATGATAATTAAGTTTGCAAATGTGTTTCTGTGAGATCATGTGGAAGTCATCTCACGTGTGTGATGAGTAGTTGACTTTGATTGTACTTTGTTGTTGAAGTTTGAGTTTGATTTTATGTCATTTACTCTGTTTTTTGTTGTCTGGGAAACAATGGTTGACCGGCTTGCAGAGGTGGTTTGACCAGCCTGCAGAGGCGGTCTGACTAGTGAGCGATGCGACCGGCCGTGGGAGGTTGTCCGACCGGAGGGCAGTTAGATTAGCCTGAGTGTCATGGTCTGACCAGTCCCCTGCTATTGAAGTTCTTAAGTCGGTTGTGGTGGTTTGACCGACCATTGGTTGACAGTTAGACCAACCAGTGTTGTTTTGGGTAAGTTGAGTTAATTTCAGTTGTGTTAGTCACGACGAAAGTCCATGCTAGGTGTTAGTCATGGTAGGAGTCTATGCAAAGTATTAGTCATGGCAGGAGTCCATGCATTGTGGAAATCTTGACATGGGTGTCAAGTGATGCATGTTTGCATCGATTTTGGTGATGGGAGTCAAGTGCATGTCACTTGTGCTTAGAACGATTTCTTGTTCTTTAATGTATAGGGTGCTTGGTGATTGTTGCGGTCAACAGTAAGACTGAGGCTAGAGGAGGTGCCCTGAGGCCATGGCTGTCGCGTAAATCCAAGTGGAGCATCATCTCAATCAAAGAAGTACGGGAGAAAGATAATGATTTTGATGAGGCAGGTATATGCATTGGTGTGCCAACAGACTTGAGTGTTTCATGTGATGACGGTCTTCGAAGCAGGTGCACAATTTTAGCGACAAGTCGTTGGGTATCACAAACTTCGTGTGGAGGTTGCTTCGAGAAGAAGCATTGTGAAGGTAGGTGGGCAGCAATTAAGAAAAATATTCGATACTGGGTGGAGAAGCGGTTTGCAATACCACGGCAGTGATCTCAGTGGTTTAGGTCATGTCTTGGAGGATGGACCATCTTATCGGGCTATTGAAGCAATGTGAAAGTCGCGCTTTAAAAAGTATGCAAGTCTGTGTATGTAAAACCCGTTTGTTTGTGGGTTACCAGATTCCTCTATTTGTAAGTAGTTGTATCAACTAAAGATGTGCTGGTTGCTAGGGTTAAGTGTGAGGTGATGAGACTCCACTATATAAACCCATATATGTGTTGAAAGAAAAAAATGAAGAGGAAAGTGTTAAGAGAGACAGGTTAGTGGAAAACTTTGTGTGTGCGTGCTCTAGGGTTAGAGATCTATCATTTATGAAGAAGTGGCTGTAAAATATTTCTCTCCAAGTGCAATAAACATTTATACTTCGTCCAAGTGAGTTGGCAATGGATTTCTCCTTATACTTTTGATTTGCTTGGTTTTCTTGGCTGGATTTCACCTCCTCTTGATCTCCCTTGATGCCAAGGACGTGTAATAGGTGAAGATATCTCTTGAAGATTAGATCTCATCTATCTGGGCCCTTTCTATAGAAAGTTCTTCTGATTGCCCTCTTTTGCTCGAGAGACAGGTGATTTTGGTGTTTTGGTCTTATGGGCATTTTGGCATGAGTGCTATGATCTAACTTGCTCTGACATATGAGAATCTATCCAAGGTCATCTAGGTCATTAAGGACTCATGAGTAAGAGCATATCAATGTTTCTCTCTTTTGCCATCCAAGGTCATCTAGGTCATTAAGGACTTACGAGTAAAGCATATCGATATTTCTCTTTTTTGCCCGATTTTAATGTAACCTTCTTTGTTTTGGATAAAGGTCAGGACTTTGATAGTGATAATCATGATTCATGATTTGCAATAGGTTTCTGACTTCCTCGGGAGGATTTTACCATATTTCATTCTATTTGAATTAGTGGTTTAAAACTTAGCCTTTTTTGGTCGTGTGCCGTGCTGTTTTTTAGATTCTGTTTTGGTGAGTCATCAGACCACCCTAATCAGTCTAACTGGTGTGCACTTGCGGTTTGACCAGCCGAGCGGTCCAACTTCCCTCTGGCTGGTGGTCAGACAGGTGAGACAGTGAGTCTCGGGTAACTTTGTGATTCTTGGCTCTTGGGTTTGGTGTAGCTTGAGGGTTTGTGTTTTCTATTGCATTGAGTTGCTAACACCAGGGAGATTTTATTGTCATTCATCCCCCCCCCCCCCCCGCCTCCTCTGACTTGCTATACCTGATCCTACAAATTCATAAAATTTTGAAGTTCATGCATCCTTCCTCGATATGGTCTAAGATTTATTATTGCTCTTATCATTGGACTTAGACCATAGTGTTGAATCTTTGGAGTTCTTATGCTTTATGCATTAGTCTAATGTGGTTGAGATTATACAATCAGTTGGGTTGTGTAGCCCTTTGAATAAACTTTTTATAAGTCCAAGATAACTCAATTTCGATATCGAAATCAAAAGTTATGACTATTTCTCTGAAAGTCAGTTATGCTAAAAAAATAGGGTGGTTTGACCGCCCTTATGAGGCCGGTTTGATCACCCTGGCCGATCTAACCGATCATCTATTTCGGGTCCAACAGCTAGTTTTTAGAAGTGTGGATATTTATACCCCTTGTGCCTGGTTGGGATGATCTCTTGGTACCCTATCTCATTCTCTCAAGTTAGTGTAAGCCTTTTCTCTCTATTTGTGCATGTATTGCACTTTGTGAGCTTAGAGTAAGAGCTCTAGTTGCATATGTTACTTCTAAAGGTGGATTATATATCCACTTATGCATGTGTTGCACTTGGTGGAAGCCAAGTAAAGGGCATGGTTTTTTATTCCTGTTGTTTACTGACACCTAGACGCATAGAAAGGGCATGGTTTTTTATTCCTGTTGTTTACTGACACCTAGACGCATAGAGGCGTCATGATTCGGTAATCTTATGAAGCTTTAGAGAAAGTTTGGTATTATTGTGAAGATTGAAACTCACTTATTCGGAGGGAGAAAGAGTTACAAGTAGTGTATTAAAGTTGTTTGGCTTAATTCATAGAACTGGTTCACTTCATTTGAATTACCTTAATATGGATTAGGGAAAACCGACAAGTTTTCGAATACCACGGTAAAACATCATGTGTCTATGATTTGCTTCCTTACGTTCATTTACATTCTTGCAATTTATATTTCTAAAATTGAATTGCTTGTTTGTAACTCTAGGATTACAAGTCTTACGCTAGACTAAAGTTATTAGTACATGTAGTGAAACTAGGCTATTTAGGCCTAAATTTACAAAACCATTTTAATTTATTCTTTTAAATATAAAATCAGTTTTGGCAAAAGTTAATTTTAAAATCATCCATTCACACTCTTCCCTCTAGTCAGCCTCGGCGTCCTTACACCGAGGCAACAGTGAGATTACCATGGGCAAGGTCAAAACTCACCAGAGGTGGAGGAAGATGACGGCGATGTATTGCGGTGGTTTCTTGAAAGCATCAGAATATCATAACTACAAAATCAGAATAAATTACGCTCGGCCCGCAGACAGATTTAGAAATCCAGCAAATCAGAGTTTAGCCTGCATTTGATTCCTCTATCGAGTAAATCGACAAGATACACACGCAATTATTCTATATATCAAAGGTATAATAATTTAAGTACGGTACTTGACACAGGTGCACATTCATTTACAAACCATAAGGGCATGTTAATCTGTGGTCAAATAGATCGCTTAAAATATGCCTAAATCATCTCCCATGGAAGATGCCATACCAAGGTAGGCTCGCAAGTAAGAGCTGCTGACGGGAGTAGCCAATAGGAATGATGCAATCCATCACACTTTGTCATCATGGAACCACCACCTGGTCTCCTTTGGCGACCTCCCGTTTCGGCAGTTCCTGACATAGCGGTCATTATCGGCCGGACGTTGCTGCAGCCAATACAAATTACGGTCAGATAACATGATCCTCGACTTAAATGGGAGAGCATGCAGAGGAACCATGTAACCTTCGCTGGCGAGCTTGACAACATAGACAAGATGCTGATGCACACAGAACTGGCAGTCATCGCTGGTGACCACGAGTCATACAATATATCTGGAGGCAAGCGAAGCAACAGTAAGCTGGTATTTCTAGAATTTTGGCACACCAACAAACACCATTCTAGCCCGTCAAAAATAACTAGTTGTCGAATAAAACTGTATAGACAAATAGTCCGGAACCCACACAGCTTAAATACATCCAACCAAAGAGCTCCACCATCAGATTACCATTTTCTTGTTGGTCAGGTTCAAAGGATCCTAGACAAAACGTTAATAGGTTTCTAAAATGATGCGAAGAAAAAAAAAGGGCAAAAGCTAGCTAGCTTTTACGGCTTGGCCTTAATATCCAACATATATCAAGATTTCCATAATTTATCTTAGGAAGACATATCTTGACAATATAGTCAGATGCAAAAATGCTATAGGACAGATTTATTTTTAAAAATTGGCCAGGAGCTCTGTCATTCACTTGAGAGGGAAGGTAGGCACCCAGGTTCGAGCCTGGTTGGGTAGGGCATCCGACGACACCCTCCACCAACCGAGCAGTGCTCGGTTCCTTCAAAAGAAAATTTTGAGATGTGTCATCTTATCTTATTTAAATAATTTAACCTAGAAAAGCTAGATGACAATTGATCAAGGTTGATGGAAATAACAGATACGTAACTTAATTAAGCCAGAAAACAACTTACATGACACATGTACTATGGGAATTAACTGCAGCAAATTATTGCAAGTGTGTAAATACTGAATATACTTGCTTCAAAGATATAAGAACCCAAAGAACAGTAGTATGTATGAACATTTTGCTACAACAATGCAAATATATGCAATTATGCATAATAATTTCATGCTTGACATGATCAATCAAACTAGGTGCATGATTGGTCACAGATCCATAATTTCCAATATATAACCAATAAACCATGTTTGCCCGTTGGCATGACATAGCATAAGACACATGTTACGCCTAAAAACACATGTTCTTTTACTATAAGATGACATTTTTCTGGTCTTACTGTTGCAGTATGTTAGTGCTTGCCTAATACTTTCCTTTTAGTTACTCAGCAAGAGAATCTTGAAAGGAGTAGCCGAGTAGTGGATGTCATCCATGGATACTTGCCTTGACCTTCATCTAAAAAAAATCATTTGTGCCATCGGATATTCTCATAAAATACTGAGTTTCAAAACGGTGATGAAATTCGCATTGTATGCATCAAAGACTGTGGTGGAATAGGATAACCCCAACATATGCTGTTGAAGACGGAAATTCCATATCAAAGACTCTGCTTATTTTGATTTTGAAGTGACATCCAATCAAAACTTGCTAGAAGTGTTACAAGGCACCCTTTCCGTTGATGTTGGTTTTTTTGACTGTGTGGTAGGTATATTAGTACACTATGTACACTATTTCTGAGCACCTTAATGCTCCAAAAAAATTACTTTTGTCTAACAAACCAACATCAATGGAACAGCTTACCCATGAGACTGCCTATATCTTGGGCAAGCATTCTTTACAAGAATGCCATATATGGGAACTTGCTAATTAGATTCTCTAAATTTAGCAACCTATACTGGACTAAACCATTTTACAGCACAACATTCGATGATAGCACATAATGTCATTTCATTAGCTCTAATACTACATGTATCATCAAAATCTTCGCACATTCAATGCAATCACATAACTGCACAACAATTTAATTTAGATGGTGAGCGAGGCATCCAATAGGCATGTATGGGCGATAAATCATTAAGCCTTCAGATGTTTTAAGATTATCTTGTCAAAACACTTGTGTAACAAGACATCTTAATGAAGAGCTTTTCTAGCCTCTAGGTAGGGAAAGTGTATTGAATAGTCCGTGACAACACACCAGGCTGATGCGTCTTGAGTTCCAAGACCCTCATGATAAACTATTCTACCAATCTAATGGCTATGCATCAAGCAATTTAAGTAAATAATACACATCAAATTAACTTGTGTGTTGTAACTCACAAGAGAAGTTTCACCATAAAAGTGGGTCTCTTAGGCTCGAGTGCTATGGTATTTGTACCTAGATAACCCCACAGCTCCAGCCTAGCTACATCCCAAACCTTTATCAACAAACCAGATATCACATCAAGGTGAAGAACCCATTCCTTACTAGGAACATAAGACAAAAATTGTCAGATGCATTCCTCCTTTGACAAAGTCATATGCTAAAGCCACATCAAGGAGATGCATACCTGTTGATAATTAACGGGCATGCCAAGCACTAGGTTCTCTAGCATGTTGCAGCTGAAAACTGTCATGAAGGTTCTCTAGAACACTGACAGTTTGCAATAGCTTACTTGAGGTGGAGAACAATGAGCGAGTAAGTGGAGCTACCTATTAAAAAGTTGCAGCTCTTGACCTTGATCTTGATCAATAAGAAGTTAGGCAAAGGTATTTAACCCAGTCAAAGCAACCTCTGATCAAAAAGACAGACATATGTTGATCTTGGTCACTATTCTCTAACCCGCAACTAGCCTAGCCAAACAAAAAAGTGGAAAAGTTAATCCTCCTAAACTTTCCTCACTTCTACTATACCTATAGGAGAATAACCGACTATCTCACATTCCAGTGTCCAAAGAGGACTAATATTAGGGTAAGTTCGCAAATTTCCAACAGAGATAGTTAACCCAGTTAGTCAAACCAAGCAATATGTTACAGTAACTCGGTTGCCAAGCAAAAGGTCTAGGTTAAGATAGCCTACCTGGGTTAAAAATTTAGAATAAACTGGCTAACCTGGTTATCTTAAATTTGAACCAAACAATACCTAATAGCATACTTGATCTTGAAGAAGGCAGCTTTTATAAACAGGCTAGAAGAAATATTTTGTGGACATGCTAAAAAAGGTCCAACAAAAACGCACTGAACAAAATTTTTAACACAAAGTTAGGCAACTTCCCTATGCCAATGAAGTGGGCAAAAACATTAAGTGTCAATAGGAACACACAACAATTATACCTAAACAGATGTGGCCATTGCTGTAAATGTGCGGATGCATCGGTGCCGGATGCATAAATATAACCTGCACTAGACAAAATCAATCAAACCAAAAGCACTGGAATCCAACGCATAAGGTATAACCAAACTAAGCAGGGGTAAAACTAAGAAATCTCACCTGAGGAGCCTCCATGGGGTAATGCTCGGGGAAGTCCACCTGTAGCTGGTATGTCTCGCCCGCGTAGAGCGTGCCCGCTGCCCCGGCCACCTCGATGACCCACCTTTTGTTGTGTTATCCATCATGGTTTTCAAATATGCTTTTGTTTGGTCAGGATCAGACAAATACTACCCATGTGTAGAAATCACAAAGACAAAAGGATACCTTTTCCCAAAAATAAATATCCTTGGAAAAACAAGAATGTGAAAATTTGCAAATAGTTCGCAAGAATTTCACAGCTACACGATTAAAACCCACTAAACAGATCTTGGATCAATCAGGAAGCGAAAAGGGTAGCAATTTGATCACAGCAAGATAAATATAATCATGCGGTTTCTCCACACAAGAAAGCAACAACCAAAAAAGGCAGAAGAATCACCAAAAACAAAAACAAGAAACAGCAGGGATTGGATTGTTTGGTGAGCTAGCGGAGAAGGGGAGGAGAGACAGGCACCTCTGGAGGTTGTCGGTGACCTTGTGCTTGAAGCCGGCGGGGGGGTTGACCTGCCACTCCGCGAGCTCCTTCTGCAGCCGGTTGCACGCGATCTTACTCAGCGCCTGCACACACGAATGGCAAGAAACACGACGGATAGTTTAGCCAAATCGATCGCAAGAACCACCGTCCGGCTGCTCTACGGGCGGCGAACACGACGGGGCTAGATCGGCTAGATCGGATGGGGATGAAGGGGGGATCGGGAGGGGATTAGGGTCGGGGAGGAGGGGGTTAGGGTTTGGTACCTTCCGGGAAGGGGAGGAGGAGCTCGTCATGGTGCGCTGGGTTATCCCGAAGCCGCAACGGGGAAAGGTACGGGAGGAGTGGCCGGCTGTATTCTTTTCATTTGGCGTCTCGCCGGATTAAGAGCATCTCCAGCACGAGCCATTAAATCAGTGTCCCTACTTTTGATTTGAGGGCTCCTCTATTTTTTAGGGCTCAAATTTTTTACATTCACTCCAACAGCAGCCCTCAAATCAAGGCTCTCAAATCTATCCCAACAGACAATGACACATAAGACCCACCCGTCATCCCCTCCACGCGGGGACAAGAGTCGTGTCAGGCGGGGGAACATCGGCGAGCGGAGAGGAGCCGCCGGGACGTCGCAGGAGGGGAGGAGCTACGCCGGATCTAACCGGAGGGGTGAGCCGTGCCAGATCTCCCCGCGAGGAGAGGAAGCGTCGGGCCAGGATCTCGCGCAGGGAGGGGTCGGCCACGCCGGGAGCCGGGGAGGGGTCGGCCACGCCGCCACCTTCCCGCCGCCTCGCCGCCTCGTCGCGCGCGGGGGAGAGAAAGAAGTCACGCGCGGGGCAGAGATGGAAGTCGCGCGCGGGAGGCGCTTACGGGCGGGCTGCGGGCGTCGCTTGCGGGCGGGCTGCGGACGGGCTGCGGGCTTCGCGCGCGGGGAGGGGAACTGGCGGCGCGCACGGGCGGGGAGGGAGGCGGGCGGGGAGGGGAACGGGCGGCGCGCACGGGCGGGGAAAGACGCGGGCGGGGAAAGAGGCGCGCGAGGAGGGGAACAGGCGGCGCGCGAGGGAGGGGAAAGACGCGGGCGGGGAAAGACGCGCGCGAGGAGGGAACAGGCGGTGCGCGAGGGAGGGGAAAGAGGCAGCGGCGCGTAGAAAACTGCTCCAACTGTGATTTGGGGGCTTGGCCTAGAGCCCCCAGGAATGAGGGCTGAGGGGGGATTTAAGGGGCCCCTCAAATTTGAGGGCTCTAGTAGGGGCCCTGCTGGAGCTCTATTTTTATCTCAAGCCCCTAAATTTGGTGTTGGGGGCTCAAGTAGGGGCCCTGCTGGAGATGCTCTAAGGGTCTGTTCTTTTTTTTCTGTGGTTTATAATTTTTAACTGTGGTTTATAACTTTTGGGTTATTTGTATAAGAGTTTATAGAGTAACAAAAACTCACGTGGGTTTTAAAGTATGTACTAAGATTAACTAGTAGACCCTATCTTGAAAAAAATACTCCGTTTAAAAGCTAATTACTGTAGAAAGCCGAAAAGCAACTTTTAGAAGCTGAAAAGAACAGGGTCTAAGAAAGATGGGCCACCAGGTCTGGCACGGTCCAATCTAGTTAATTAAATAGGTCATATTGTATCGATCCATCGGTTTAATTCTAAGTCCAGACACAACCTAAAGAGATTACGGCGCGTGCCATGTTAGCTTAGACATATATAGCACGATGGACCAAAGATGACCTATTTAGCACGTACACTCGTGTCGCCTTCATCACGTGTTTCTGTTGCCTATGCCAATAGTGTCAGGCCTCCACTGCATGTTCCATAGTGCTTGCGTTGTTGCCGTCGATGCCGATGTCGACGAGAGGGAGAGAGTGGAGCTAGGAGTGCAAGCAACGAGAGGAGGAGGTGGGGGAGGGTTAGGCGACGACCGAGCGGCAAAGCGTGAGAGGGAGCAGGTGGAGGGGAGGGGAAGGCAGTGACCAGGCCAGGGACGAAGAAAGCGGCGGCCGAGCGACGGAGCGCCAAAGGGATCATGTAGCGAAGAGGCAAAGAAAAGGGTTAGGAGGAGGCAACGATGCTAGGCTATCTCTGGCCGGGCACGAGTCGTTTATCCCATGGGCCATGCCATATTTGGGTTGGTCAACAGTACGATGCTTTGGATCAGCATGGTTGGCCCGGCTCATTTGGACAACTCAGTGTCTCCTTGCATTCCATGGTGAGTACGGATGGCAATTTTGACTAATAACAACATAATTTGTAGGCAAAAACCCTAATGAAGATTATTCTTTAATGCTCATGGTTATGTTCATGGGAGCAAAGTTCTACAACAAACAGACGTGGACATGAGAGAGCTCCACCCGCGCTCGCTCCATCTGATTACCCGCTGTTGTGGCTACGGGCCAAACAGTAAAGAAGGGGACTAGCGGAGGAGAGGAGAGCCAACACAGGAGGAGTTGGTGAGTAAGAATGAGAGGATCCCCCTCCTCCTGCCTCTCCTAGGGGTTTATATACATGAGTGGGGTAGGATGGGAAATCTCCATCCTACCCCTTAATATTTACAAATGATGAGGGTACATTGGTATATTCCTCTACACTATTAGGCATATTATATATTAGACCAGTTGCAAGGCCCAATCGCGGGGGGTTGGGCCACCCCCACAACAATACTCTCTCGACAGCAAGCGCAGAGGTCCCGATGGGTGAGCTGACGTGATAAACTATCCCAGCCCCCCGTTCCCCGACAGTAAGCACGAGGGTGCCGATTGGCGAGCCGATGCAACTAGTAGCTTGCAGCCCCCTCAGACAATGCCTACGAAGAGGTCAGCGGAATCCCACGCCGAAGCCCGGCCTTCCCGCTGAAGCGATGCCTACAAGACGGACGATGAAGCCCTGCACCGAAGCCAGGTCGTCCCGCCGAGGCAACACCTACGAGCCTGACAACAAAGTCATGCCACCTCGCCAAGGCGATGCCTACGAGGCGGGCGGTGAAGTCTTGCCACCTCGCCGAGGCGATGCCTACAAGGCGGACGACGAGGCCTGCTCCAAAGCCAGGTCGTCCCGCCAAGGTAAAGCCTGCGAGGTGGACGACGAAGTCCTGCGCCACAGCCGAGCCATCCCGCCGAGGCCTTGCCTACTAGGCGGACGGCGAAGTCATGCCGCCCCGCCGAGGCGATGCCTACGAGGCGGATGGCGAAGTCACGCCGTCCTGCCGAGGAAATGCCTACAAAGCGGACGACGAAGTCACGTCGCCCTGCCGGGCGATGCTTATAGGGTGGGCGACGAAGCCTTGCCGCCCCACCGAGGCGATGCCTACAAGACGGGCGGCGAGGCCCTGCTCCGAAGCCAGGTCGTCCCGCTGAGGCAATGCCTACGAGGCGGACGATGAAGTCCTGCGCCGGAGCCGAGCCGTCCCACCGAGGCATGGCCTACTAGGCGGACGACAAAGTCATGCCGCCCCACCGAGGCAATGCCTACGAGGCGGGCGGCGAGGCCCTGCTCCGAATCCAGGTCGTCCCGCCGAGGCAATGCCTACGGGGCGGACGACGAAGTCCTGCACCAGAGTCGTGCTGTCCCGCCGAGGCATGACCTACTAGGCGGACGGTTAAGTCATGCCGTCCCGCCGAGGCAATGCCTACAAGGCAGGCAGCGAGGCCCTACTCCGAAGCCGGGTTGTCCCGCCGAGGCAATGCCTATGAGGCGGATGACGAAGTCCTGCGCTGGAGCCGAGCCGTCCTGCCGAGGCATGGCCTACTAGGCGGACGGCGAAGTCATGCCACCCTGCCGAGGCGATGCCTACGATGCGGGCGGCGAGGCCCTACTCCAAAGCCGGGTCGTCCCGCCGAGGCAGTGTCTATGAGGCAGACGACGGAGCCCTGTGCCGAAGCCGAGCCGTCTCGCCGATGCATGGCCTACTAGGCGGACGACAAAGTCGTGTCACCCCGCCGAGGCGATGCCTACAATGCGCGTCTTGTTTATACTCCGTAGAGTGTGCGTGGAGGCCGCACGTCTTATTTATACTCCATAGAGTGCGGAGTCTGACACTGCGCATGCGTTGTCCGAGCGAAGGTCGAGGTTGCGCAGAGAGAGTCCTATGGCGAGGCTGGCGGGGACCATCCGAGGCGCATATGCGGAGAACGCGTGCGCCGGGGAGTTGGGCGACAGTGGCGAGGATGCCCATGGCGGTGGTTAAGGACCCTGGCCAGCACGGAGGTAGGCTTTGAGAATGGAAGACCGGCCCATTGCGTGACAGCAAATTGCTTCAGCCGCAACTCTGCTTCCAGCCGCTCTGCACCAACAGACTGCAAACTGAAAAACGAAACCTCTCTGTGTTGCCAGTTGATGAACAGTCACCGCGAGGAGGTGTTTTGGTTGAGAGAACACAGAGCAGATTTCAGAGAGAATGCAGATCGATTGTGCCGCACCAACGGACTGCGACTTTTCTGGTGTTCTTCCTTTTACTGCTGACTAACTAGACGACTGAGTTACATGCAAGTTAGTGCTCTGATTCTCCCTCTAGATCACGCAAGATCCGAAAGAGTCGGTCCATCTGGAAACATGCTAAGCAAAATCAGAAAATGCTACATGCTGACAACATTCAGAGGAAGAAACTACATGCAAACAATATTCAGAGAACAACTAGATGCAGGAACCACTAAAGCTGAAAATTATGCAAAGTGCTAAATGAAATTAACTATTAATGCATCGCCGCAACCCGCAGGTTGGCACTGATAACGGGCGGATCCGAAGAAAATCGAGACCCAATGCAAGCCAGCGAACGCGGATTGAAGAGGGAAACTAAAGATGCATGCGTGCTAAACGGATGCATGCATGCAGTACGGAGGCGCCAACTACTACTAGTAGCAGCCATCCATAGGGCGACTCAATACGGCAGAATACACACAAGAGTGTCTTGGAACAGTGACACCATGCGTGATTCCAAGACTCTCAACAACTTGCTTGGTCAGCGAAGTCGTCGTAGGGCCGAGCGGAGTCGTGGAGGCAGAGGCCAGCGAAGGCGTCGCGAAGCCGAGTCGAAGATCGGCGAGGTCGTCGTAGAGTTGGGTGAAGGCCGGCGAAGGCGTAGAGGTGTGGTTGCCACGGCCTGCTCGGACTCCAGCGAAGCGTAGTCTGAGACTTCGTCTGCGCGGAGCCCACTTTATCTGCGCGGAGTCCACGGTCGAGGAAGTCTTCATCTGCGGGGGGTCCATGCTTCGTCTGCACACAGGTCGCTGCCTGGAGGCAAGGCCCCGATCGATGGCTTGCACATAATCTCCGTCGCTACCGGGCTTGGGTTGGAGTAGGAGCGTGAAATCATCACCACATGCATGCGTGCTAGCAGGCGTCGAAGGGCTTGATGGAGTCCTTGCCGAGGCGCTCCCACCGCGTGCTGTACCCGAGCTTCCGCTTCTCCTCGTACGTGAAGAAGGCGAGGTCTACTTCGAGTGCATGCATGGATGTATACTTTGGGCGCATGCATGGATGAGTACGTGAATGAATACCTTTGAGTGCATGCATAGATGGATATGTGGATGTATACTTTGAGCACATGCATTGGTGTCCCTTGCTCTGTCGTGGTCGAGGTCGCGAGGGATGGAGCCGTGGCTGGTGAAGCTCGGCGATGTCTCCCCCCCCCCCCACGGTGGTTATCTCCGGTGCCTTTCCATATGTAGCTTCTTGCGCAGTCGATGCCGCGGAGCCTGGCTCGTTGAAGGCACAACCCGGCTTCGACGCAGAGGGCTCGTTGCTGCGCGACATCGCTCGTGCGGAGACGGGCTGGTGCGGCACAAAGGCGTGCTTGGCGAGGTGTACCCCGTGCGGAGTCCAAGTCATCCAAGACATCACTTCCCTGCATGAACACCCCCAGCAGAGCGGAGATAACAACAATATAGGAATGGGCGATTCGACTAGATCTACTCAATATACCATCTACAAAACATGGCGAAGTACATAGGCAAAGTCCATATGACTAGATCTACTCAATACACCATCTACAAAACATGGCGAAGTATACAGGCAAAGCCCATACACCTCTATAGTCAGGATGGTTAAATTTTTAGCGAGCAAACTACTTATCTGTCGCTGATGGCCCGCAAGATGGTACAGACACCACGAAGGAAGTGGTATGCTCCCAAGAACAGAAAAGATCCACATAGCCGCTGCTGGGTTGTGGAGCCCCTCTCAAGTTGGCGGTTTTAAGAAGAAACAGAGAGGGAGATGGGCAAATGTTACAGTACACCCGATGGGATAAAGTAAGGTAATGCTTTGAGCAAATCGATAGAAAAGATCCACATCTTTAGCAATCTGTTCCCTTTTCTTACCTTTTGTTGAATGCTGGAGAAATCTCTTCCGTGGTAGAGATCTGTAACGCCCTTTCATACATAACTTCTTATCGTCCCCACAGACGGCGCCATCTGTTGTGGCTACGGGTCAAACAGTAAAAAATGGGACTAGCGGAAGGAGAGGAGAGCCAACATAGGAGGAGTTGGTGAGTAAGAATGAGAGGATCCCCTCCTCCTGCCCCTCCTAGGGGTTTATACATGAGTGGGGTAGGATGGGAAATTCCCATCCTACTCCTTAGTATTTACAAATGATGAGGGTACGTTGGTATATTTCTCTATACTATTGGGCCTATTACATATTAGGCCAGTTGCAAGGCCCAGTCGTGGGGGGTTGGGCCACCCCTACAACACCCGCCAATCTCAACTGATATGTGGGCTTGAGACTTAAAAAACCAAGCATTCCCTCATCCCCTCGGCACCGGGCCACATCCCCTCCCCCTCGTTCTCCCTAGAGGCGGGAGTTAGGGCAAGCTTTTCCCGTGCCAGCTCGAGGCCTAGTTGGCTCGACACGGCACAAGCATGGCACGGCCCTGCCACATGGCAGGTCGTGCTAACACGGCATGGACGGAGGGCCGTGCCAGGTCTACAAAGCCGGCCTATTGGACAGCACGGCCTAGCCAGGCATAACGTGTCGTGTTTGGGCTCACCTAGCATGATGACGGCCGCCATCGCCTCCTCTACCTCACCGATTGCTGCTTCACCTCTCGCGCGTTGGGTTCATCCTCGCTGCCGCGGATGTCAGCGTCAGCAGGGAACGAAGAGGAGCTCGTTGCAGTTGGCGGCCTCGCGACTATCGCCTCGACCTCCTCGCTCGCCTCGATGTCCACCGCCACTAGCTGGTTCGATCGTTGGACTGGTAGGTGTCAAGTAGTTGCCGCTGTTGCCGCAGAGCAGCCACGGTTGCCCGGTGGCCAGTGGCGCAAGGAGGAAGGCGAGGAAGAGCACCGTGGCTAGGTAGAATGAGACGCAATGACGCATGGCCATGGTGGGCGGTGAGGGCGGTGGCAAAGAAGTTGTGAATTGAGAATGGAGAGTAGTAAGTAGTATTACCAGTAAGAAGGATGGTTTGACTTGCAACGTGGTGGAGAGGCATTTGTTTGACCCTTTGACCCGGTAGGGCAAGCTGCGGATGACAAGTGGGGCCCATTGCTCGAAACTTATCAAGTTCATGCGGTTGGTGTGTCAACACAGGAGAAAATAATTCGACTTGTCTCCGACCAAAATCCAGTCTAACGTCGTCGGTATGAGTTGCCTAAACAAGCCAATCAACAATCCATTTGTGTTGGTTCGTAGTGATATCATTATTTCCAACTCATTCAAACAATCAGATGAAGCTGAACTCAAATTTGCGCGATACTCTAATGTGGACAATCAATCAAAATCAGATACAAACGCGTACAGAGAATTTCCATCTTGCGTAGAACAGATCACAGAAAAGTGTGTTCACAGAGAAATTATCTAGGATAGGGATCAGTATTGGTAACATCATTCACAGAGAAATTATCCTGCACAATCACATGATCAGACTTCTCATATATGTAGTTGCCAATTTGCCATGTCTGCCCTGTTGCAAAACTGAACTGGAGTCTCTCCCAAAGAAGAACGCCGGTTATCGCGGTGGCTGGAGTTTTATTCTGCGTCTGGTTAGCATGAGAACAACCGAAGAGATGCTTGATCTGTCATCCGGTCCTCTTGGACACAAAGAAGACCGAAGTGGACGCATCGCAGTGCTTTGCTCTTGGAATACACATCAAGTGTTTGGTCAATCAGTTGCAATGTCCTATCCTTGTTCCAACAGTTCCATACCTGTCAGATGTTTCCCATCAGATTGTTAAAAGTGTCTTTAGATAATCGGATTATCAACTATGGCCATGTTTGGATACGCTTATCTGAGAATCGATTTTAATCTGATCAGGATTTTCTGATAAGTCGCGGTCTGAAGAATCGTCGCGGTGGAAGAAACGACCCCTCGGGCTAGCGGTACAGGATTTTAGACTCCCAGTGCAAATGCCGATCTTTCCCACCGCGGCGGTTGAAAGAATCGAAAAATAATCAAAGCGTTTGGGTGAGATTCTCGCTTAATTCTACCCAGAATCGGATTTTAAACGTATCCAAACACGGCCTAAAATGAAAGTGCCACTTACTACACTTAGGAGATTCACCATGCTCTCCAGAGTCCAGATCATGGAAACTGCTATTCCTTCTACCGGTTAAAATCTTCAGAACCAAAACACCAAAGCTGAAAATATCGATCTTGGGGGACACACTGCCAAATAATGCATACTCCGGTGCCATATATCCGCTGTAAAAGATTAGCAATTAGTTAGACTTTAGAAGATTACATTTATATCTTATATGGTATACTAAGTTTCAGTTATGCGTCAATGTATATGAGCTTACTATGTTCCGACCACACTAGGCACTAGCTGTCTTTGTCTGTGTACGACGACCTCTTAGAAGCCTTGCCAATCCGAAATCTGTATTTTTGGGTTCATGTTTTCATCCAGCGAGATGTTATTAGCTTTTCAAATCCCAGTGAATGATCCTTATGCTTGAATCCTCGTGAAGATACAATATTCCTTGGCTATTCCAAGAACGATATTCTACCGTTGCTCCCAGTAAACAGAGTTGCTCATACATATATACAGAAGTCAAATTACACTAAATTTAATAAGAAATTAAAAAAGAAAATTTTCTAACCGTATGTACTAGTCTTAGCTGCAGCAACTAGCTTGACAGAATGCTTCAGTACTTGTATTACACATGATACTCCATCCTTATAGTACTCATTTAATTCTCGCAGGTTTCTTGGCATAGTTGCTTTCAGTATAGTTTTAAATCACCATCATCTAGTACACCTAAGTGGAAAACTAACAGTTGTACTGAAATGCAAACACAAGTTATCAAACAAAAAAATTATTTGTAGTGACAAGAAAATTCTAGTAATTGTAGAGGAAATTACCAAATAGAAAATTGTCAAGGCTCCCGTTCTTTATGTGTTCGTAAACGAGCATCATCTCATTCTGACGCGGACAAAACCCAGTAATCTGACAAGTTTCTTGTGCTGACGCTCAGCCAATACTTGCATTTCATTGTGCGGCTGGTTCAGTCCCTGTCTAGTACTCTGTGTCTGTGATAGCTTCTTCACTGCTATTTGTTGCCCATCAGAGAGCGTTCCCTGTAAAACGAGGTCCATTTTAGGGAGAAAAAAAGACAGGTAATGCTATTGTTCTCTCCAGCATACGGTGGTTGTTTACCCTGTAGACGGTGCCGAACCCGCCCTCCCCAAGCTTATTCTTGTCAGAGAAGTTATCAGTTGCATCTTGCAATGTAGGTAAACTGAAGATTACGTGTCTATGTTTTTATACAATTAGTTTAATTTTAACTAGTTTTTTAACAAGACGAGTATAAGAGGAATAAAGATGACGGCCATCCTCCGCCGTCTACAGTAACTTAGGGCTAGACTAGGGCAGATATGGCGCCGGCACGACGAGCTTTAGGCTATGCCTTAGATCTGATTGGAGACGAGACGGGTCAGCATGGTGGGGTGGCTATGCCGAGCTGACACGGTATGGGGCCGTTGCATGCCGTCGTGGCACGCGCCCAAGTCCCATCTCTGCCCGTTCAAAAAAAAGTCCCACCTCTAGTTCTACCTTTCCCCTCCGATGTCTCTCCCCCTCCCTCCCCTCGCGCAGTGCCGCCATCAACCCTCCTCTCGTCGGCGCCGCCCTGCAGTCACTCGACGGTCACCTATACCCACGCACGCTTCAGCCACATGGACCTCGCAGAACATACCTGTTGTGGGGGTGGCCCCCACCTAAACCCAGCAGGCCTGGTAGAACGGTATAAGGTCCGGAATAAGCCATGTGTAATGACATAAGTGCCCCTGGAGGGGATACTCAAATGTAAGGGTACAACTGTAAAAGCACTCCCCATGTATATATATGGAATACAGGCCATGGGGAAGACCCAAGCCATTACTCATCTCCCTCACTCTTCACTACCATCTCTCTCTCTGTTTGGTCTGTAACCACAACAGTTGGCGCCGTCCGTGGGGAGGACAGGAGCAAGCCTGAAGTTCGGAGGAGGATGGCACCGAAAAAAGCTTCGTCGGCGGCGGCGAAGGGGAAGAAGACGGTTGGGGCGGAGCGTCGCGCGAGTACCAGGGCTTCGGCATCAGCTACCGCGGGCGCGGCGGTCGAGGACGTTGACGCTCGCGCTGCGGCGACCGACCCTGTCACCGGCGCTGCGGCGACCGACCCCGCCACCGGCGCTTGACATGCATCATATTTACATATATTTAGATGTCATTTTACCCCATTATCTTTCGCATTTCAGGACTATTTATCGTCATTTACATGCTTTTCCATATTTAATTGCTCAAAATGGACCATTTTACATTTTTAAATACTTTTTCGCAGGCCGGCACGATCGAGGCGTATAAATGACAAATTTGGCATTTCGGGACTGCTCCATACAGAAATACGCTTCGACACGAGTGCGTAGGATCTTTCCGCGAAGAAATCGGAGCTCCGGAGGTCTAAATCAGAAGAAAGTACATTGGGAGAGGACTTTGTTGCAATTCCTGAAAAGCTGGAGGGCCAAATCGCAAAAATGCCAAAATCCCCACCGGCCTAAAAACCCTAGCAGCCGCCACAATTTGATTGAGCCCGGTACTTCTCTGTCTCCTCCTGGCCTTCTTCTCCTCCCCCGATTCTCCTCCACTCTCGGCGCCGGCGAGGCCGGGCCAAACTCGCCGGCGGCCAACCGCAGCACCCCCCCATCTTCGCCCGCCGCCTTGCACCCCTCCGGCTTCCTCTCCTTCACCTAGATCCACCGGCCGCCTTCTTGCTCTCCTCCCCCATCCTCTACTCCGCTGCTCCCCCCATTTGGCCGTCTCCCTTCTCCACTGCACCCCGCGCGCTGCCTTACTCACCGCACCCGCCACCATCTCGTCGCCATCTCGCCTCTCCGGCCACCCTTCCTCTTCCTCTCCTCCGAAGCACCCGCGCGCCTTGCTCTCCCCTTCCTCTCTTCTCTACTCCGGCCGCCCTGCTGCCTCTCCACTCCTCCCACCTTCTCTACCTCCGGTCGGCGCCGCCGCCCCATCTACTTCCTCCCGGCCGCCTCTTCTTCTCCACCCGCCGCTCTTCCAATCCGCCCTCTTCCTCTACAAGGCCACCGCCCAGCCTCTCCTTCTTCTTCATTCCCTTCTTCACCCGGCGCGTCGCCTCATCGTGCGACGCCAGCTCCCCCCTTGCTCTTCCTCTTCGGCCGCCCCTCTCCTCTCCTTCCAGTGCATCCCGTCTCCCCTCTTGCCACGCCTCATCACCGGCCGCAGGGCCCCTTCTCCTTTCTCACCGAGTGCCGCTCTTCTTCATATCCTACCGCCGCCATCTCCCTAGCCCTCCTCTCGGCTCTTCATCTCCACCGCGCCGACGACCACAACCAAGCGCCGGGTGCTGGATGTCCATCACCACCGACGTCGGCCTCTCCGACTTCTTCCTCTTCTTCGACTCCTCTGCATCAGCACTCAGCGCCGACTACGTCATCCCCTTCACCGACGACTCTCGGCGCCGCCACCACTTCACCGACCCAACTCCTCCAGTCTGCTTCATCTTCTTCTTTCTAGGTTGATTCATCTCATTTCCCTTTACTTTTCTGTTCAAATTGTTACACTGTTCTAATTTTGCAACGTTGAATGTTCTTATTATACTGTGATGTATGCATGTGCCCAGTTAATTTGAGTTCTGTTATTGTGATATGTGCTCTGTGATAATTGTGCAATTTGTGCTCTGTTAACAGTTTAGTAGGATTTTTGGTAGCTCTGTTTGTTATCTGTGATGGTGAAATTGTGGATTATGATCATAGCTCTATCTGTTGCTTTTGGTCAGTTTGTGATCGGTGTTGTGTAGGCTCTGTCCTGAGCTTGTGTTAGTTGTCCATGTTAGTATATGTGTTTGTGTTGCACGAATTAGTTAGCCGACGACCGTCTCCTTTCCCTCTTGCTATCTCAATCCCCCTCCTTGCTTCTCGACCTGCCTCTTTTCTCTCCCTTCCGCGGTCGTTAGTTAGTTAAGTCGTGCGTTCGTCGTAGTCTTGTGTTTGTCGTCCTGTCACAATCGACTAGTTAGCCGTCGACCGTCTTCCCTCTCTTTCTCTCTCGACTCTCTCCCTGCTTCTAGACTCCCCCAGTGCTTCTCGACTTCCCTCTTTCTTTCTTGCGGTCGATAGTTATTTAGGTCGTCAGTCGGTAGATGTTTTGTTCGTTCGTTTGGTAGTCGTGTTCATTCGTTTAGTCGTTGTGTCATTCGTGCATCGTTCGTCTAGTCTTTCGTCGTTTTGTTCGTTCGGTCGTACGACGTCTATTTGTACGGTCGTTCGTCCCGTCGTCGTTGGTTCGTTTGTTTAGTTAGTTCGTTCGGTCGTTTTAGTCGTTTTAGTTTAGTTTTCTCCCCTGTTTCGTTTGACCTAGCTTTAGCTGAGCATCGGTAGCCTTAGTCTAGTCCCTGTGGAGAACACGACACTCGCCGCTATTTCAGTGGCAACCCGTGCACTTGCGGGTGTGCTATTTTTGCACGATCAAGCATTTTGCGCTGCGGCAGCCAACCTCGCCACCGGCGCTGCGACGACCAACCACGTCACCGGCGCTGCGGCGACCGACCCCGCCACCGGCGCTGCGGCAGCCGACCTCGGCACCGGTGCTACGACGACCAACCACGTCACCGGCCCTGCGGCGACCGACCCCGCCGACGCGACAGCAACCAACCTCACCGCCTTCGCCGCGACGCTCGCCGTTAGCGCGGACCGGGCAGTTGGAGGTAGCCACAACGGAGCGACCGGCAGCTCGGGAGCTCGCGACGCGGTAGTGCCCGCGCCGGTCCGTCCGTTGGGCGTGCCGGCGGCCCCGCCCGCACAGGCGGTGGAAAGCGCCCTGCTGGCGGCCCTCAGAGCGTTCCAGCAGGAGCTGGGGGATCTTCGCGGGGCTGTCCGAGACATATAAGAGGCTCGGAGCCAGCAGGCCGCGCCGGCGGTCGCGCCAGAGCCCACGCCGGAAAGGGCGAACAGCCGCGACGCCCCCACATCCAGCCACGTCCCGCTACGGCGCGTCGATCCGGAGTCCCCGCTTTCGGCAGGACTACAGCAAGCGGCGTGGCCCGAAGGCTTCAAGTTCCCCAGTGTCATCGAGCCCTACAAAGGCGACACGGACCCCCGCGAGTTCGTGCGCGTATACGAAACCGCAATCGAGGCCGCAAGCGGAGATGACACCACAAAGGCGAAGGGACACCCCCTTGCGCTGCAAGGAGTGGCGCTCTCCTGGTTTTTTTACCATAGAGCCGAACTCCATCTACGCGTGGGAGCAGATCCGCGACCGTCTTCACAACAACTTTCAATGAAATTATGTCGAGCGGGTCGACGCGGACCAGCTCTTTGCCGTAAAGCAGAAACCTTCGGAGAAGCTTCGGGACTACTTCAAACGCTTCGCGAAGATATGTTGTCAAGTCAAAGATGTTAATGAAACCACCGTTGTCAATGCAGCCATACAGGGTCTTCGCCCGGGCCCGATGGCTGAGTACAATGCACGGAAGCCAATTAAGACAGTGACGAAGCTCTTCGACAAAATGGAGGAATACGCCAGGGTGGAAGAGGACACGCGGCGAAGGCAAGGTGACGACTCCGACACCAACCAAGCCGGTGCCTCGGCAAAAGCTGAAGATCCGCCGAATGACGGTTCTTCGAAGGGAAAACGTAAGCAGGAGTCGTCCAGGGATGCGTCCGACCGCAGGGACGCCCCGCACAAGGAGTCGTCCGATAGGCCCAAGCGTGGCCAGCAGAAGTCGCGGCGAGGCCGATACGTCCTCGACATCGAAGGCGGTTCCGACGAAGGCGCTCCCGCGGGCCGGGGCGGTCGGGGACGCCGAGGCCGGGGGTGCGGCTGTGGCCGGGGCCGCGATCATAAAGGCCGTGGAGATTACGACGACCAACACCAGGGGCTGTGGTGCGCAGTCCACGGTCGTGGCAACCACGACACCCGCACGTGCACCTCCATCGCGGCGCTCCGCGACAGCGTCACCAGGGACAGGAACCCGGAAGCACGCTCGCCCGTGGTGGCCCACGTACAGCACTCATACGAAGCCCCCGTGCACATTCAGGCACAAGGGACACAGCCCCATGAGAGTCCACTGCGGATTCAGGCCCACGTACGGCAGCCTCAGGAGGGCTTTCTGCAGCTACAGGCTCCGGAGGCCACCCACCGAAGGATTATCAACGTCATCTCCGGAGGCTCCTCATTGGAGTTCGCCTCGGCACGGCAGCGGAAGGCCTACGTGCAGAGGCTACACCACGTGGCGGCATATCCAGCACAGGCACCGCCGGACTGGGCACAGCATGAGGTCACGTTCACCCCCGCCGATGCCGAAGGCGTGGAGCTTCCCCACCACGACCCCCTGGTCGTCCGAGTCGTTATAGCGGGATGCGACGTGGGACGGGCCCTGGTCGATGGCGGCAGTTCCGCGAACATTCTGTTCGCGGTAGCCTTCGACCAGATGGGGATCCCCCGAAGTCGCCTCGGCCCATCGGGAGTTCCGCTACAAGGCTTCGGAGGACAACCTCTACGGGCCCTCGGCCAAGTATGCCTGCAGGTCTCCTTCGGCCAGGGCGACAATGAAAGGGTCGAAGATGCCACATTCGACGTCGTCGACCTCCCATACCCATACAATGCCATATTGGGGTGTCCAATCCTCAACTCCTTCGGGGCGGTACCGCACCACAGCTATCTATGCATGAAGCTCCTGGGGCCGCGAGCCATCATTACCGTTCGGGGCGACCAGGACATGGCCCGGCGCATCGAGCACAGCACCAGATGTCCCCGTCGCGGCGGGCAGCGGCACACCTAGGATCGGCGCCGTCGTGCGAGGGCCCATGGCGCCATCCGGAGGCGACTCCGCAAGCCCTGCCGATAGCGAATCTACTAGAGGCTCCGGCCGCGCTGAGCACAAACGGTTAGTACCCCCCGGTCATATGTAATCGCTTACCTGCGCAAACGGGAATGTAATAAAGTTCCGTTTGTCGCCAACATATTACCGCTGTGCGGAAGTGCGCGGTGAGCACACGCGGAGGCCTCGCCTACGCGTGTGCTCCCGCAGTATAAACAAAAAACGCACGTTCGCGTGTGCACTCTCCGTAGCTAGGGGTACGGGCATGAGTATAAACCAAAGACGCACGTTCGCGTGTGCACTCTTCGTAGCCAGGGGTACGGGCATGAGTATAAACCAAAGACGCACGTTCGCGTGTGCACTCTCCGTAGCCAGAGGTACGGGCATGAGTATAAACCAAAGACGCACGTTCGCGTGTGCACTCTCCGTAGCCAGGGGTACGGGCATGAGTATAAACCAAAGACGCACGTTCGCGTGTGCACTCTCCGTCAAAGACACGGGCATGAGTATAAACAAAGACGCACGTTCGCGTGTGCACTCTCCGTCAAAGACACGGGCATGAGTATAAACGAAGACGCACGTTCGCGTGTGCACTCTCCGTCAAAGATGCGGGCATGAGTATAAACGAAGACGCACGTTCGCGTGTGCACTCTCCGTCAAAGACACGGGCATGAGTATAAACAAAGACGTGTGGGGGGACGCCTCTGCACGCACTCTACGGAGTATAAATAAGACGCGGATGTTCTCCCTGCGCACTCTACTGAGTATAAACAAGACGCGAACCCCGCGCACGCCAGGGACTTCGTCCTTGTGCGTACTCTTCGGAGTATAAAAATGACGTGGATGTCGACCCCACGTACTCTACGGAGTATAAATAAGACGCGGATGTTCTCCCTGCGCACTCTACTGAGTATAAACAAGACGCGAACCCCACGCACGCTAGGGACTCCATCCTTGTGCGTACTCCCCGGAGTATAAATCAGATGTGGACGCCGATCCCACGCGACTCTTGCGCGGCTGCCAATCGTGCACCTTAGTGCATTGAGGCTTGCCTTCGCACATCACGGGAGGTGTACGCAGGGGATACTACGGAAACCAGTTCCGGGAGTTCCAGAGTACCGACGTTGCGCGCCAGAGGCTGGCCCCAGCGTTGGCGCGCACGTGGAATATGCGATACACCAGAGGCTGCCCCCACCTCGGGGTGGGGGGCCGAAGGTCCACCTTCGCACACGCCAGTCCACGAGACTTTAAACAGGTCGTCGTGTGGAGGTCCGCCTTCGCGTGCGCCAGTCTACGGACTTTAAACAGGTTGTAGTGCGGAGGTCCGCCTTCGCACACGCCAGTCCACGAGACTTTAAACAGGTCGTCGTGCGGAGGTCTGCCTTCGCACGCGCCAGTCCACGAGACTTTAAACAGGTCGTCGTGCGGAGGTCCGCCTTCGCACGTGCCAGTCCACGAGGCTTTAAACAGGTCGTCGTGCGGAGGTCCGCCTTCGCACACGCCAGTCCACGAGACTTTAAACAGGTCGTCGTGCGGAGGTCCGCCTTCGCACGCGCCAGTCTACGGACTCTAAACAGGTCGTAGTGCGGAGGTCCGCCTTCGCACGTGCCAGTCTACGAACTCTAAACAGGTCGTAGTGCGGAGGTCCGCCTTCGCACGCGCCAGTCTACGGACTTTAAACAGGTCGTAGGGCGGAGGTCCGCCTTCGCACGCGCTAGTCTACGGACTTTAAACAGGTCGTAGTGCGGAGGTCCGCCTTCGCACATGCCAGTCCACGAGACTCTAAACAGGTCGTAGTGCGGGGGTCCACCTCCGCGCGCGCGCCAGTCTACGGACTTTCAGCAGATTGCAGTGTCAACAACTGCCTCCGCACGCGCTCGCTCCACGAAGTACTAACCGGCGAACTTGGAATATGGGGAACTCGGCTCCGCACAGCATGACCGCGCATGCCCTAATTGTCAGAAGATCTATATATCGGGAAAATCTCAAAGTACAAAGGCCCGCCAACATCCCTGCCGCTCTAAGTAGCTATTCGGCAGGCTCGTCCTCTACACGCAATAAGGACAGGGTTCCGCTGGAAGAAGGTCGGGTCGCCCAAAAGTTCAGCGACTCTTCGGCCCTTCGCCAGCGTCGAAGGCGTCGTCGGGTCGCAAGGTCGGCCGCAAGAAGTCGGCCCCAGCAAGGAAGTTGCCCGGGACATAGGCGAAAGTCAGAACTTATGAAGCAAGTGCGCACTTTATTCACAAAAAGAGGGGACATTACAACGCACGCCTACACCAAGGCACCACGACGTCACACCTGCGAGTTCCCAGCGCCTTCGGAGGCATCAGCGCCGCCCTCGTCGCGTCGAGGGACCCTATCCAGGAATTGACCGAGGCTCTCCTTCCCGTAAAGCGACTTCCAGAGTTCGACCCGCGCAGCGTCTGCCCCGACGTAATCCTAGATCCGTTCATAGAAGGGCTTGATGGCGCGGCGAGCGGAGCGGACGGCGCCGGATATTACTCCGGCCCCGCCGGGCATCTCCAGCTGAGGGTCCTCTAGCCTGGCGACGTGCGGGCAACCGCGGTGTTGCAGGAGCGCGCACACCAGGCATGCCGATGTGTACGCGCAGTGGTTGCCGAAGGTCGTTGCAGCGCCGCGCGCGACGTTGGCGGCATCTCCGACCCAGCGGAGGGTCCGCAACAGCTCCTTCGAGCCGAAGGCGTGGTCCGACACTTTGGCCACAAGCCCTTGGAGATGGCTTTCCAGCGCTTGCATGGCGTCCCATGCAACCACTGAAGCCTCGCCAAGCGTCCGGTCGCGCTCCGCTAGAGTCAGGGCGAGTTCGCCTTTCTCCTTCTCTAGCGAGGCGACCTGTTGCAGAAAGTCATCCCGCTCTGCCGCAAACTCCTGTTGCGCAGCCTTCGCGGCTGACTCCCGCGCCGATGCAGCAAGTCTGTCGGCGTACGCCTTCGCTCCAGTGCATTCCGCTTCCAGCCGGCGGATGCGGGCATCCTGGGCAGAGCGGGCTCTCGAGGCTTCGCGTAGCTCCTCCTCGGTGACCCGCAGCCTATCCTCAAGCGCCCTTTGGGCACGAGTATAGGCCATTTGCAAGGCCTGCCCCAGCACGAGTGTCTGCAGAAGGGAGAGAATTAGCAAGCTCAGCCGGCCCAGGCGTGGTTGTATGAGTACTTACCCTCACACCGGACACCTCGAAGGCGTCCCCGAGGCGCCCCGCTTCGTAGGCCTACAGCGCTTGCTGGTCAACGCTTGCAGCCGCGTCACCCACGATCCCGCGCCACGCCCTCAGCGTCTCCAGGGGAGGCACAAAGTCCGCGGGGCTCACACGCGCGGAGGTCCCGTGTTCCGCCAAGCGCTCCTCCTCCGGAATGAGCGACGCTGCAAACAGGGATGCGGGTGAGCACCGCAACGCATAAAAGAATACATCAGGGTAAGCTAAGCCACCCTACCTTCGGTAACGGAAGGAGGGCTTCGGGGAACCGCCCCTACTCCCAAACGGGGCTGCGGTGGCGTAAGCCCCGGCAGAAAGCATGGTCCCGCAGCGAGCAGAAGCCTCCGTGTTCGGGGCCGGCGACGACCGTCCCTGCACGGCGGGCGGCGTGGCCAGGGGGCAGAGGGCGCGCACGCCGCAGCGTCCTCGGCATCAGCATCGGAGTCCCACAAGCTTCTGATGCCCGTCGCCACGACGAATCCTCGCAGCGTCCGGTGGAGCTCCGGCCGTACACACGGCCGCTTAGCCGGGGCAGGCAGCAGTGACACCGCCCCTACAGTCACTGCCGGCGAGGCCCCCGCGGCTGCAGCACCTGGGGGCGAAGGTTCCGCTGTGGCAGTTTCTGTAGGGGGCACCTCGTCTTCTGCTGCTGCTGTCGGGGAAGGCAGCACGGCTCCGTGCGCCCCCACGGAGGGCGTCTCCGGCACCACAGCGGCCACGGTCGAAGGCTCCACCTCAACATTGCCGGTCCTCGCGGATTCTGCCTCGGCGACTGCGACGGATGGCGAGACTTCCCCTCTCCGGCTGCTCGTGGCAAGCCCGCCGTCCAGGGCACTCGCCGAGGATCCCTCGCCTCCGGCGTCCGCGCCATCCAAGCCTGAATCGGCATACTTCGCCGAATCCGACTCCGCGTCTGCCGCACCCTCGGGAGCATCAGCAGCAGCGGTAGCAGCTGCCGCACCAAGCGCGGCAGACGCCCCGTTTCGGCCCCTCTTCCGAGACGGCGCCTTCTTCTTCGCCGCACCATCGTCCGGAGCGGCACGGTCCGGCACGGCGAGGCACAGGGCCTCGCATACGCGATTTATTCGCCCCAGCCCCGCCTCGGCGGTGGCGGACGCACGCTGATCGTGCTCCCTGCCGGTATACGACCCCAGGAATACGCACGCAGCCTGCTCCGCCTCCTCCAAGCTAATCCCTGAAGCAAAGGAGATAACATCAGCATATAACGCACTTCACGTGAATAGAGGAGAGACACGGTCGAGGCTTACAAAGACCGGACGGCGCCGGCAGCAAGCAGACCGACGGCGAAACGTTGTCGTCTCGACGCTTCTCGGCGGCAAGACGCCAGTCGCGAGCAAGCGGCGCCACGCTGTACATCACGTACTCTTCGGCGAGGTCGTGCATGTTGAAGCGGGCGGCCACGCCTACGAGCCGCCGGGCCCTTCGCATATCCTCATCGTCGAGCGTCCGGGCGGGCGAGGGCTTGAACGCGATCGGTCAGCCCGTGCACTCAAGACCGCTCCCGCTATCCACACGGTGGTAGAACCACCGCTTCATCCAATGCGACTCCCACTTCCCGCGAGTGGAGTTCGCGGGGAAGAGCTTACCGCAAGTCGGCCGGAGAACAAAGGAGACGCTGCCAAAGCTCGACACCGTCCCATCCTTCCGCTCCTTGGGCTGGCACCGCGCCTCGTGCAGATAAGCAAATAACGACGCACTGGGCCAGCATGCTCCCGAGCGCAAGGCCCAGCTGTAAATCGCGAGCCGGGCCGCGGCATTCGGCGTCAGCTGCGCCAGCTCCAGCCCGAAGGTCCGCAGCACGTCGCCCACGATCGCTGCCGCTGGGACGCGGAGCCCTGCGTCGAAGAAGGCGATGAATACGACCGCCTCTGACTCCCCGGGGTGAGGTTCCGTCTCGACGGCGGCGGGTAGCCGCACCGCCTGACGCTCGGACAGCTTCTCCGCGCGCAGCAGCGCCTGGATCGTCTTCTCGGTCGCAAGCGAGGGGCCCAACTCGCCGGAAAATGAGCCCCCCTTCTCCAGCCACCACTTATCCGCCACCGCCGGGTCGCGTTCGCCAAGCGAGTATTTCACCTCTAACGGTGAAGATCGCCGGCAGATGCCGCAGGCACCAGCCGACTGGCTGCGCTTGCCACCAGACGCCATCGCTTCTTGCAAAAGGAGTATAGCGGCGGTTGTACCGCGGGAGTATAGAAGGCGGCGCAAGCGAGAAGTGGGCGTAGAGCTGCGGGGGACGCGGTTACAAGGGTTATTTCAGGCCTCCTCGTCCCCAACACAGAGGCGTCGCGACGGTCCACGTGCAGGACGCAACCGCAGTCGCACAAGGGTCCGCCCCGCACGCTCCCCCATAACCGAAGACGAAGAGGCGCGACCACGGCAGCAGGGACCGTCAGAGCACGTCGCTCCAATGACCCCCCGCCGCGTGGCCACCCCCCCGTACGAGCAAGCTGGAGCACATGAGGCCAAGCGTCGGAACGACCCCAAGCGCCATTAAGAGCACCACAGCGGGCCGTGGGATCATAACAACCTCGAAGCTGAGCCGTTCCTCGCCCGCCCCGTGTCCCCTTTCCCTAGGGAAAAGGCGAACCGCTGCGATCACGCAACCGCCCACACCCCGTCGCGCGCCAATCGCAAACCGCTGCGTGCCCCCACACGCGCCCAGGCAAGCGCACGGTCTGACAACGTAGCCCTGGCAAGCTGGGGGCCGGCGCGATTTCAGGAACCTTTACAGCGCATTACCGCATCAGGAGATCGCAGCCACCCGTTCGAAGGGTAGGGGACGGAGCGCGCGCGTCTACTTCGACTAGGCGCCAGCTCCACTGCCACCCGTTCGAAGGGTAGGGGACGAAGCGCGCGTGTCTACTTCGACTAGGCGCCAGCTCCGCTGCCACCCGTTCGAAGGGTAGGAAACGGAGCGCGCGCGTCTACTTCGACTAGGCGCCAGCTCCGCTGCCACCCGTTCGAAGGGTAGGGGACGGAGCGCGCGCGTCTACTTCGACTAGGCGCCAGCTCCGCTGCCACCCGTTCGAAGGGTAGGGGACGGAGCGCGCGCGTCTACTTCGACTTGGCGCCACTTCTGCCGCGTCAACGCCGGCAGCTTGATACCGACGAATGTCATACGAAAGTGCGGCGCGCGCATAGGAGGCCGTCTTCTCGATCGCCACACCAGCCTGGCGGCGGCTTCGGCCTGGACCTCGGCTTCGAGGAACGAACCCGCATGCACGAATTCGCCCGGTGGCACCTCCCACACACGGCAAAGGCAAGGGTAACGTCCCGCAAAGTCTGCCTCGTTCTCCTTAATAGGCCACCTACAGTGCATCAGCATTTTTCGAAATGATGCGGACGGGCTCCATCAGGAGCACCGACTGAAGGTAGGTCTGTTAAGAAGAACCGGGCAAACCTTGCTGTCGTACGCGAAAACGCAGCACGAAGGTAGGAAGCGCCATGGGTCAACCATAACAGACGCTAACCAAGCTCCCGAGAAAAATGGACCTCCATCTGTACATCAACATCCCTTAAGCCGCTCAGCGTCGCTAGGGAATGTTGATGTGCCCGTATGCTCAGCAACGTCTCCGGATAGTGCGGCCGGGGGAATCGAGGCTACGCGCCTCGCCGAACTGGTCCGACCGGGCGCGTCATCGGTCGAGCACCCTGACCCAGCGGCACCAGCCGCCGAGGTGGCTGGCAGGCTGGGTAGGGCAGCTCGGAGCGAGCCCGGCGCCGCGAAGATGAGGCGTCGGCACGGCCGCCACCGCCATGATGACCCGAAGTCCCCGCGGGAGTTCCCGCCGGTATCGGGCGTTCCGGCACGGCAATACCCAAAACCTCGCATGTGCGGTTCATCCGCCCTTGCTTCGCCGTTTGGGCCGCGGCCTCGCGTAGCCTGTGCTCCTCGAGTGTGTATGGGCCGAGGAACACCTTAGCCGTGCGCTCCGCGTCTTCTAGCCGATCCACTGCACAAAAGACAGCAGGGCAATCACGTGGGAACAAATGCAGATACGTCAAGCAATGCCTGCTGCACTCTAAACAACTTACAAGGGGCGGAGGGCGGATGCAGGCCAGACACTGGCGGGCAGATCCCGTCCGCTCGGTCATTGCCTCGGCCCGTGTATTTCCACCGGGAGGACAGTGGCGCCACCTCGTACATCGCAAACTCTTCGGTCAGGTCGCGCATACTTAGCCGGCGGGCGACGTCGACAAGCCTCCATAGTCTCTGCGCATCATCACTTTTCGGCTCCACGCTTGGCGAAGTGTTGAACGAGATTGGCCCGCCTCGGCATAGCAGGCCACTCGGGCCGGTCACGTGGTAATAAAACCACCACCGGGTCCAGCCGGCCTCCCACCTCCCCAGGGCGGCCGGCGCGGGGAACAGCGTCGTGCAGGACGATCGCAGCACGAAGTCCACGCTGCCAAAATTGGAGATAGCTCCATCTCCAGCCTTCTTGGGGCGGCAACAGGCGTCGTGCAAGGTGGCGAACAGGCTCGCGCTGGGGCGCCAGCCTTCAGTCCGCGTCGCCCATGTGAAGACAGCCAGGCGGACTATTGCGCTCGGCGTCAGCTGCGCTAACTCCAGCCCATAGGCCCGCAAGACTTCGCCCACAAACATCTTTGAGGGCATGCGAAGGCCGGCGTCAAAAAACGCGATGAAAACGATCGCCTCTGTCTCCCGGGGCTTCGGCTCCATTTCGCTGCGGCGGGGTAGGCGGCCCCCTTATCACTTAAAGCACATGCGGCGGCTCAGGGGCCCGCTACGCTTACCTACGCCGGCGCACGAAGCACGCGCGTCTACTTCGACTAGGCGCTAGCCCCGCTGCCACCCGTTCGAAGCGTAGGGGACGGAGCGCGCGCATCTACTTCGACTAAGCGCCGCCTCCGCTGCCACCCGTTCGAAGGATAGGGAACGGCGCGCGCGCGTCTACCTCAACTGCAATCCACCCATCGGCCCCGGCTCCAGCCTAAGCCACCGGACCCCACTGTGCACCAAAGCTCTACAAGATTCGGAGGGAGTTCACAGGCTGCAGGAACGGAGGGGGCCAAAGGACTCGGCAACATGGCTTCGGCCCTGTGAAGCCCTTCACCATGAGAGGCTCCTGTTGTGGGGGTGGCCCCCCACCTAAACCCAGCAGGCCTGGTAGAACGGTATAAGGTCCGGAATAGGCCATGTGTAATGACATAAGTGCCCCTGGAGGGGATACTCAAATGTAAGGGTACAACTGTAAAAGCACTCCCCATGTGTGTGTATATATATATATGGAATACAGGCCATGGGGAAGACCCAAGCCATTACTCATCTCCCTCACTCTCCACTACCATCTCTCTCTGTTTGGTCTGTAACCACAACAATACCATTACCACATCTCAATAAGCCACTGCCCCTAACCATCTTTGGCATCTCTCGCTCCCGCACCTACACCTCCAGCCCTCCAGCAGCTCGCCGTTGCCCTCCAGCTGCCGTGATCCAACGCAGGAGCGCTGCCATCCGAGGTCCAGCACAGGATCGCCACCGTTGGGATTCCTTCGATTCCTCTGATTTCTTGACATTCCTGTCAGATTTGTTCGATTTCCTCGCATTTCTTGATTTTTGCTGATAACTGAAGCAACCAATGTAGTTTTTCTTTGATTCCTGGACTTGTCTCTCTTAGCAGTTATGCTTGTGTTGTTCTGTAGCGGTGTAGCCCGATGATTGTCGAGCTTGAACATGCGCGATGAAAGAAACTTGTGCGATGTGAACTATGTGCTGTTTCATTTTCAGGTTTAATTATTAAACTCGAACTACCTTGTCTAATGTTAATTTTCTTTGTATTCTTGCCTTTGTAATGTGCTGTCCGTTGAGACAAGGGTTGGCGGGCAAACGGACAGGCCCGCTGGCATCAGGCACCCTCGCTGGCGATGAGCATGGACGAGGCGACTGCGCCCATTGCTGGTGACGGGCATGCCCGCGGGCAGAAAAAATTCTCGCAGGCACGGGCACGGGCGGCCACTACCCGGGCCAGATTGCCATCCTTAATGGTGAGGCTAGTTCTCCCTGTGTATACTCATCTAGACCCAAATTTTGTTTGTATGTCCTCTGTTGCAGTTTTTCCTGTCCTCGCGTCAACCAGAGACACGTCCCTTTTCTCCGTGTGACTACTCCTGGTGACGACTTCACGGGATGTGATCCTCTGCTAGATTCTGCACGCGATGGAGTAAAATCATGAAGCAGCACTGCTTCTGTGTTTGCCTTTACGTGATGGATAGCAGTAAAGCAAAATCTTCTAGTCACCATTACGTGAGCTCACACATACAATGCGTTGCCCTCTGCAGTTCTCTTTGTTTCTCTGATGGATCCCAACGATCACTACAAATCTAGTTGACATGCTCCTTTATTTCTTCTAACTCTTTGATCAAACTGATCTCTCTTCTACTCTTTATTTCTCTTTCTCTTCTAACTTCTGCAGCTTGCTTTTCTCGTTACAAGCTTGCATAGCTTTATAGCCCGTACACAACCCGACTCCATGTTTTATACGGACATGAATACGGCAACACAAACTCTACTCGGAAACCAATTTATATACGACTCATATACATATACGGCAAACCGACGAACTCGAATACGACTCGCAAACGGACTAAACTTCTATTTACATGTGTACAACTCAAATACGTCTAAAAACAAGATTAAACTCTAACATCCTCTAACTTGCATGCATGTATTTGACATTTGTAGAGTGATAGATGTTGTATTTGGGTTTTGATTTGTACCGTACGTGCTTTCCTCGCATTAGATACTCGCTGATAAATGCAAAATCATTTTAATAGATGCTATCTATTGTGATCCCATCCATTAAGTGTAACTATATACATGTAGGTTACATTAAACAGATTCTACTGATTAACCCTAGTTTTGTTTACAGGGTTTGGACTTTACTTCAGGAAAAAACATACATGAAGAAGAGGATGGGAGGTGGTCTTGAAGACCATCTAGATGATCTCTTTTTTGGTTCTGATCCTTTTGATCTTTAGTTTTAGTTTTTCTAAAAACTGAAACAAACGGAGTAACTTCTATAAATAGTTTCGAGAAGTTGTTTCTATAAATAGCTCTCTGAATCTAAATTATATACGTTAACATCTTTGCCGATGGCCATCGTATTAAAAAGACCGTCGGCTACACGAAATAAATGACCTTTGTCTTGTCTCACTTTCATTGCACAAAAACAACCATCGGCATCGACGCTGCTACCTTCCACGTTGACGACGTTGCCCAATGTGCTTGTCAGCTTTGTGTCTCTCATATCCTTAACACTGGTCAGCTTTGTCGGCATTTCTTTGTCATCACACCTCACATACGGCCGTAAATAAGCTCAAGGCTCACAAACTGCTCGAGCCCAATTTATTTTAGGCTCAATTCAATCTCAACTCAAGCTCTAAACAAACTGAGCTCGAACTTGATCCCAAGCTCGTGAGTTTCAATGAGTCAAGCTCGAATATCTCGCAAGTCTTGAACTTTTTTATAACCCACATACATACTAACTCTTATCGAGTTTACTTGAGCCTAGTTTAAGCTTTTCTATTGTTGAAAATTAGTGTATGTTGAATCATTTTTTACTGTTATCAAGGTTATTTGAGCCGAACTTGAGTTCGAGTTTTTCTTATTGTTAAAAATTAGTACATATTAAATTATTTTAACTATTATTAAGTTTATTTGAGCTGAACTTAAGTTTGGACCAAGTCAAACTCTAGATTCAAACCTTCAATTTAGGCTCGCTTAAGTTTGATTCATTTACGGATGCGTACCAAATAAGAGGAGAGAAATCACTGGAATAATACTCAGGGTCCCACACGCTAACTTCATTTCACCTCACAGATAGATTCTTGTGACCACGTACAAATACAATGCATGTACCGACTCATTCATACGAAGCACTTTGCCTATCGTCTACCTTTTTTTTTCCATGAGAATCAACCTGTCTTGTTTTTTTGGGAGAGAGATGAGAATCAACCTGTCGTTCATTTGATTGTGAGCAAATAGTGGGTTCGAATCCACCTATAATAGGCTTTAGCATAGATTACTATAGTAACTAACTTTTAAACAATATGTTTTTTAATATGCGGTTTACAGTAAAGTTGCAGTAGACACTATCGAGTTCAGCTATACAGATCAAAATTATATACAACTATTTTTTTCTGCATACAATCACTCACAAAACAGTCAAAATTTAAAAACCATAAACCAAAAGTCAAAATAACAACACAAAAGAACCACCGGGCCTGATTAAAAAGGAGGAAAGGCTAAGCTACTGTCTGTGTGGGCTTTCTAAACCGAGCCCACCAACTCAGCTCTCCGTCGCCTGCATCCACGCCCACGCCGCCGGGGCTCTCGCTCCCCGTCCGTCCCACCACTGACCGCCGCGGCGGCCGCCGCCTCCTCCGTTCTTCTCCAGCCGCCTCCGCCGACGCACCCTTGCCGCCCTGCCGGCCTCGATCTCCTCCGGACCCACGGTCGTCGGGACAGCTTTAGTCCTCGTCCTCGCCCCTCTGCTGGCGATGCATTCGGGCTAGCACTCCTTCTCTTGGTAAGCCCCAGCCTCGATCCATCTCACGTTCCCCCAATTTTCGCACGCTGTGTTGACCTCATTCTGATGAACAACATCGACAGCTGCAGCTTAGATAACAATGCCTTGTTTCAGTCCCGATAAGGCCATAAAAAATGGAACCTAAAACTTCTGATCAGATCTCTTCAAGCCTTTGGAATCGGTCAGGCTATATCCATCACGCTACTATTGTAACTTTTCATGTGTAGTACTAGTTGACTCTTGACGTTGGGTATAATGTTTTTTTTCCTTCATTTAGGCAAAGCGCGTACACGTGAGAGTTATGACTTTATGCCATCATCCTATTTGGAAGTTGCAATCTACCTTTTTGATATATACTTTGTCTTCATTTTGAGAATGTGTCTTGACTCTTGATGTATGGGCAGGCAGGAGGTGCAAAATGGCTCAACCTTCTGTCATTCTAGCAACTGCAAGTTATGATCACACAATCAGATTTTGGGATGCCAAGAGTGGTCGCTGTTACCGCACTATTCAATATCCAGATTCAGTGAGTATTGGCGGTGTCTTCTTAATGGTCATTTCTTTTGGCATACAATTTATTTGATGATGTGTCTTTCCATTTAACTAGTTTTTCACTTTTTCCTCACTAATGGAAGAATGTAAGAGGATGTTCTTTATTGATCAATTGTCTTGTATAGGAAGTACTGGATTTTAGATACCAATATATTTATTATTGTTCTGTCAATGCCATGTTTCCTTTACTTTTGTTGCTTTCACTTGGATAATTGGACTAAGTTTTCTGTATATGCCTGTGTTTTCTCAGAATATTGGCTTATTATGATAACTATTCATGCCTTTTCTTATACTACCGAAGTAATGAGGTATCTTGTTTCTGTATTTGTAAGGTAATTGGATGATGCTATTCCATGCTTCATTTTTTATGAGAAATGCTATTCCATACTTCATTTTTTTTATTTTTAAAGTTTAGCCTCTCATTTTCCATGTATAGGCTATGATATAATATCTAAAAAAGTCATGCATGACTACAAATGAATATTAAATTATGGGCCAATGCTCGGGCTATTGGTGATTCTCTGAGGTTAAAGCTATATAGTTTAGTAGCAACCTCATGTGCCTTATGTCTGTTCATAACCTATCTTTTGCAGCAAGTTAACCGCCTTGAGATAACCCCAGACAAGCGATTCTTAGCTGCTGCTGGCAATCATCATATCCGCCTTTTTGATGTTAACTCAAATAGCCCTCAACCGGTATGTGTGCATGTTTTTTAAAGCAACCAATCTGGGCCAACATGTTTCTTTTCTTTATTTAATAATGATGCACCTAACAGGTAATTAGCTATGATTCACATACTAGTAATGTGATGGCTGTGGGGTTCCATTGTGATGGCAACTGGATGTACTCAGGTTCTGAGGATGGTACTGTAAGAATCTGGGATTTACGGTGAGGTTTCTCAACGTATTATGTTGCTTGGCTATTGTTTCTTGAGATGCAGCTCTATTTTCCTTGACTAGCTGTTCTTCTAAAAAATTAGTCTTGAACAACTATTTTAATTGAGCGGAGGATCCAGTGCAAACATATCTCTAAGTGCTATCATGCAAACTCACAATATGATCTATTGAATGTGGTTTGGATGAAGTAGATTTAAGGAGATTTGAGCAACATGGATGAATTTGCAAACAACCCCTTCACATTGACCAATCATGTATGGGGTGGGGGGGGGGGTGGTCCTATCACCTCCATGGTTGTCACGGTGCCTAAGAGGCGCCAGGATGCCACAGCGAGGCATACACTACATGTATACATACAAGAGTCGGCCGGTCCCCCTCATAACTCGTAACCTCTGCTCTCTCTCCTGACTCCTCTCTCCTACAGCCTCCCCCCCCCCCCCCCCCCCCGGGCCTCCCCCGCTTACTGCCTCCTCTTCCCGGTGCCCCTCTTGTCGTCTCCGCCCCCGGCACCTCCCCTGCCCCGCCGCCTCCCCTCCGCACCGCCTCCCGCCCCGTCTCCGTCGAATCCAACTGGATCTGGCCATTCCCGCTGGCCGGAGCCAAAGAAGATGGGAGGTGGCCACAGGATGGGAGTGGGGGAGGATGGTTGTCACGGCGAAGCACCATGGCATCCCCCCTGACCACCACGACGCCTAGGCGCCAAGGCGACGACTTGGTGACGCCGTGACAAACATGATCACCTCAATTCTCTCTAAATCTGATCCATCCAAATCTCATCAAATGGAACATGTGAGAGTTTACATAGTAGAATTTATAGATTTGTTTGAACTAGATACTCCCACTTCTAATTATATATGGTGTTTGTGCAGTCATGCTACTAATTTTCCAGGCTATGATGCATGTTATGCCTTTGATGTCAGTCTTTGTACTTGTGCATGTATGGTTTCAGGACTGCCACCTGTCAACGAGAATACGAAAGTCGTGCAGCTGTCAACACTGTGGTCCTACACCCAAACCAGGTTAGTATTGCTTGTCTTAGATGATTTTTTTTATGTATTCACTCTTGTGGTACCCAAGTTGAGTTCAACTAGGGTGGCAGGGAATTGAACATACATGTGCATTGACTTTCTCAATCTACACTTTTCCCCACGGGTGATAAGATTGGGCACTTTGATTGTGATGTTGACACACAAGGATATTCACTACTGACGTTTGCATGAAATTTTTTTTGAGGGAAAATAGTAGGAGAGACTCCTACTGTGGTGTTTGCATGGAATTATTAAGTCTTACTCTCATACTTTTTTAACTTTCCTGCTGAACTTCATTTTCTATACCTGGACCAAATAGTTTTGATTATTGTTTCCAACATTAGCATGGAATGGATGAATACAATAGGGAATTAGGGATCATTATTTTTTGCCACATTCGTCTCTCCTGGTAACTGTTCATTTCTTTCTGCATCATTTGGTTCCAACATTGTCTCATCAATCTTTCAGAATGAACTAATATCTGGTGATCAAAATGGAAACATACGGGTGTGGGATTTGGCTGCTAATTCATGCAGCTGTGAATTGGTGAGTCATACTTCATTTTTAAGGTACTACCGTACTACTGTGGAAAGAGATGCAAGAACACAAATGATATGATGGTTCCAGTTATCCAGGTACCAGAGGTCGATACTGCTGTTAGATCTCTGACAGTCATGTGGGATGGGAGTATGGTGGTTGCTGGAAATAACCGTGGGACATGTTATGTTTGGCGCCTTCTTAAGGGTACTCAGGTCAGTGAGTTTTACTGGCCTACCAGTACCTGCTGTTAAACACTAGACCTGTGATATCTGGATTTTGAAGCTGATGAAATCTCTGATGTAGACAATTACCTGCTTTGAACCCCTCCACAAATTGCAAGCTCATGATGGCTACATTCTGAAGTGCCTACTATCACCAGAATTTTGTGACCCTAACAGGTAACACTAATACTATGGGGAAATTGACTGGTTTTCTCTTTCACTTTCATCTTTCTTCCAAGGTACTCTTGTTTTGAACACTGCTTCCTAGTCATTCATCTGCCAAAATGCATTTGGTGAATATGGAAGTCTCAGTAATATTCCGCTTCTAAAGCTCCAATTACATATTTACAGCTCAAAGTAGTGCATCCAAGTAATATAACTCTATCGCTTGCTTTTTTTTTCTGGATTTCATGACATACTTGGGGATTGTTAGCAGGTATCTTGCAACAGCATCATCTGACCACACTGTAAAGATTTGGAATGTTGATGGCTTCAAGTTGGAAAGAACTTTAGTAGGTAATTTTCTGAGCGTTTTTGTCCAACCTCCTAATTGAAAGTTGTGAATTTTCTAGATGAGATCCTGAAATATTGCGAGCACTAAACTTCACAGGTCATCAACGTTGGGTTTGGGACTGCGTATTCTCAGTAGATGGTGCTTATTTGATAACTGGTACGCACTACTGCATGCATCATGCACGTTCAGATTCACACTCCCTACGATATATGGGTTACTAAACGAAATGTTCCCGTCTTGCAGCTTCTTCTGATACTACTGCAAGATTGTGGACAATGTCAACTGGAGAGGCCATCAGGGTGTACCAGGGGCATCACAAAGCTACCGTCTGTTGCGCTCTCCATGATGGGGCTGAATTGGCGCCCTCGTAAGAAACCTTGTGCCTTGGCATTCTGTACATTGTCCATTTGAGCACGCTGCGGATCTCTGCAAAATTTTCAGCGCTCTAGCAACTTGATAAGCGGTTGACATCCGTTTGCTGTAATGCTGGAATTTACAAATGATTTGGGGTTGTGTACAAATGATTTGCATACACCTGGTTGATATTTTTGCATGGCTGAAGTCCTTATTGAACCGAATCCGTTTCTTTGATTTTTGTTGTGCCAGTTTAGAGTTTAGACTTTAGATAGTGCAATTGGCACTTCGTTACTATCAAGTCAATGCTTCTGCAACATGTCCGTGGGAGAACGTAACATTAGAAAAAAATGAAACAGGCCGTTTATAGTAATTAAACTAGTGTACGTCGTAACCGGTCGTTTATAGTAACTAAACTAGTGTACGTCGTATTGATACCTGATTAGCGAAGTGTGTTGAATTTTTTATTTGGTCTTATTATATCATCTTAATTTTAAAGTTAAGTATATGTAGCACTATTATATCATCTTAATTTTAAAGTTAGGTACATATAACTTGGAATTATAAATCTAACTTTTTTTTTATCAAGCACAAAAGAACCAGCGTGGCTTCTACCATGCTACCGGACCACGGTACCGCCGGCGAGCGTGGCTCAGGGCCGGCGTAGGGTTCCGCACCACCCAACTGCGGCTGGGATGAGGTCCCGTGCAACCGGAGCGCGGCGGAAGTACCGCGCCCAACGACAGCCACGCCACCATACAGCATGTTGTCAACGAGTAGCATGCAGAAGCTTTGAGACCAAACTAGTTTAATTGGACTACGTCTCTCACGTTAAATCTGGTGCCACTACTCCATGCAGGCCACCGTACGTCTGCCACGCTCCGGGTGCGCGGGACCTCCCGTACTCGGACGGAACCTTTGTTCCGGATGCTTCCGTGGCCGGTGGCACGGCAGCGGTAGCAGCATGGTCCTCGAGAAAATTGATACTATGTCACTCTTTTGAAGTGGCTTCGATAAAATGCCACACTCTAGATGGCAATTGTTAAAATGCCACTTAATACATAATTAGCTCTATGATTTGCCATTTTAGAGGTTTTAGCTATTTCTTTTTTGTTTTTTTATTTTTTCCACCCTAATTACATGGGAAATGACCCTAATACCCTTTACTTAAAATTTACATCTCAAAATCGGCGGAGAAGCCTTTTAGGGGCTGCATTCTGAGATCTCCTGCATTCTCGTTCTATCCCTTTCTGTAGAAGGCAAGAACAATGAAATGACAGGTCCACGCGTGTGCGATGCGAATGCAATCGATCCTGACAGACGGGTTACGTTCAGATGGACGGGAGAGCTCGACGCCCCGGCCGAGCATTTTCACGCGCGTTTCTCGAACGTTCACCTACCGGGGCAAGGAAAAATCTTTGGATTTTTTTTCTGCTCTTTTTCCCAAGACTCGAAAGAAGGTTTGCAGTTTGCACACGGATTCAGTGAGTTTTTTCGTTCTTCCTCTCGGGTTGCTCTCGGTACAGCGACTTTCCCCCACCTGTTTCTCTCGTCAAACGACCATTAGCGTGGCTTAAGTACTTCGCCCTACATGGTGCTATTTCCTCAGGTTAAGGATGATATTTGTCAAGGCCTGATAACCAGCAATTCTACCGAAACCGAACCAAAATATGCAATGGAGCCGTGATGAAAACAACTAACATGTATATGTTTTGTGTCCGTTCTCTCCTGAATGAAGGATTGCCCGTAGCATCAGGACCCCAATCATTTACATGACATTCGGTAACTAGAATCACATCACAGGTAACGCGAAGCCGTCCAGCGGCGGCGGCGGAGAAGTGATTTGTGCGAGGGAGGGATAGAACAGAATGCAGGAGATCTCAGAATGCAGCCCCTAAAAGGCTTCTCCACCGATTTTGAGATGTGAATTTTAAGTAGAGGGTATTAGGGTCATTTCTCATATAATTTTGATGGAAAAAGATAAAAAACAAAAAAGAAATGGCTAAAATCCCTAAAATGGCAAATCATAGAGCTAATCATGTATTAGGTGGCATTTTAACAATTGCCATCTAGAGAGTGACATTTTATCGAAGCCACTCCAAAGGAGTGGCATAGTATCAATTTTCTCATTGTACTCTAGTTGTTGCGTGCTCGATAAGAGAGTTAGGTTTATAATTTTATGTTATATAAAATTAATTTTTGAAATTAAGTTAGCATAATAGAGCCAAATAAAAAAAAAGCTTTAGTGTGTTGGGTGATAAGTTGCCCCTTTTCTTATATAAGAGGAAATCGAATTGAAGAATTCTTATATGGAAGACTCATCTTTGCATATGGTACAAGCATATATGATGTAACGGCTCTTTTGGGCTGTGGATGATAGCTTTTATTTGTATTTTTTGAGACGACGGTAGAGATATTGACACGAATGACACATACGATTTTAGACTTGAAAAGCCATTTAGAGAAGTCCTCTTTTTTTTGGTTTTCGAAAAAGCCAAAACAAAAGGTCACAAAAAACCCTAAAAACATGGCCAACCTAGTTATGTCTCGGTTATACTTTTTTTTTATCTTTTGTCTTTTACTTTCTTCTTTCTTTTTTTTTTTTTTTGCGAGAGGAATGTCTTGGCTAAACTTTGGTGTAAAATAGTCTAGGAAAACAAATTAGGGTACAGATAATTGGACAAAGATTAGGTCCAATGGCAGTAGACATAGATTACCTGTGAATTTTTAATCGCATTCTGTACGCACATTTGCATCGTGATGGCCGTATCATCAGGTGACACTATCTTTCGGTTAGGGTGCTAGGCGCTTGGACTACAATCAGGGGATCATATGTATGTCAGTAGAAAACCTTGCCAATAGTTTCACAAAAGAGACGAGAGCATGCTCTCGAATTCTTGGTAGTTTATTGCAAAGGCCAGTACCCTATTGGACAAAGTATTTCGACTTCTATAGCTCGCTGAACCCAAGTGCCTGTGTCGCGTTGAAAATCACAAGTACCATGCTGTTCACCTCACTAGGCATGTTGGCGTAGTAACTGGAAGAATTGGCCTTTGCTTGCTAGCATCATCGTATTTGAACTTAGCGACCATTGCTTAGATCCAAGGAACACTGACCTTGCAATCCCAAGCCATCAAAGATGAGATGACTGCCGGCAATCGACATCGATACTGAGTTGACAGGTACGGTGCACATGGACGCTTGTGGGATAGTGAGCACCGATCATCTGAGCAAGAATAAACATATTTTGTAATGATTATATAAAGAGAAGTTGGTGGTCGTTGGTGCGTTCTTCTCTCCTATCTCTACAACCATCCGATTTGATCTGGACAATTCATCTCTCTCCTCCTCTCTCTTTCTTAGGATATAATTGGCCACCCCTCCATTTTTTTCATCTCCTTACGCATTCTAGTCACCCTTCGCATTCTGGTCACCCATCTCTCTATGTCGCTTGCTCTCTAATGTTTGATGTGTAAAGTTGGCTAGACAGTAAGTTCTGTCTCACTATTTTTATGACTCTGTTGCAATGCACGGGCCTCTAATGATGTTTGAGTACTTATCGATGCCAATACAAATAGGGTTTGCTTGGAATTACTGAAGTAAATGTCCATAATCATTTTAGAGTTTGATACATCAAACGAATTCCATCTTTTTATGGACTGCCATGACCAAATTAAAACAAAAAGTCAGCGGTACAAAAAGTGGCAATGCATCTCATAGAAATGCTAAACAAAACAAAAAGGGAAACCATAAAGAAAAGGGCACAGCCAGCTGTAATACAGTTTTAACTTACAAGACTAAAGAAACAACCTAGAGGCACAACCACTGACAAAGAAATGAAGCGAGAGGAATCTATTACCTCGTTGACCAAAACCATGCCATCTCCAGCAGCCTTGGCAGCGACAACAGCTTCCAATTGTCTCCATGCTGACTCTCGTTGCTCCTGCATCTCTTTGCTTGTTTATCTATGCATGTACTGCTGCTGGCACTCTTCAAATAGCTCACTGTCCATGTCCAAAAACATCCTGCGCACATTCGCGGTGAGGCCATAAACAGCTTGATTCCAGTGGCTGTGTGTTCCTCTCAAGTGCTTCAAATATGATTGGAAATGTAACACCACGATTTTGGGCAATCAAGCTTACAATGTGATCATTGTTCCTCAAGAACAAAGCTCGCTCAGCAACCTGCAGAAAAAAAATATAAACAATCAAGCAAAGATATCAGAGAAATGAAGTGGCCATTCACCACAAAAGCAGGAAGCCTACTAATTAAACACAGTGATTCTCAAACCAGCAAAAAGAGGGCATGGAGACAACCAGATTCTTATGTAGAACATGTGGTGCAAACAAAGAGTTAACGTAATGGTGTGAATTAAGAAAAACGAAAAAAAATGTTTACCAAACTAGCCTAGCATGCAACAGACATACAGCGTGTTGTAACGGGTAGTGAGCAGATTTTTGTTCAGTAGGGGTAGCTACAGCAGTTTAACCTCTATAGCAGCAAGTATACTACTAATGCCAGCCATTAAACAGGCCTTAGCCCAAACTGATGAGAGTGACTGACAGCACAACGAACAAATACCTCGCTCTGAGCTATTTCATTTTATTTATATACTCATTCAAAATGGAACTCGTCAAACCTCTATTGTTCAAAATGCCATTAAAAATAGCATAATTGTAAATGTGCCACTCCTTTTTTGTGGGAGGAGAGGGTGTGAATGTGATGGCTGCAAGGGGGTTAATTATCTTGAATACATGAACTGCTGAGTCTAATCAGACAGTTTTTTTGAAGGGAGGAAGAGCAATCAGAAAGCAGTTACAAACAACTGCAGCATTAAATAGGCAAAGTTGAACAAGAGCAGGCCTAGGTCTCACACACACACACATGAGTGTACGGGTAGTTGTGTGTGCATGTAATGTACAGCAAAGGGAGAATTGAGCTATATGACAACAAATAGGATTATAGGAATATAGCGTGCAACCGGTATGAAAGCAACTTAAAAGCGGGACAGTACGCGACTCAAATTATGATTATTAAACCTACATTAGAGGCCAAAGCCAAAAACATACAGATTCAAATGCAGACTGAAGAAACCCAGTTACATATATTATAAGCAGTTATCAGGAAGTGAGAAAACGACTAGTCTGAGCAATAAGACACTCCTAATATCAAATGCTTAATAATAAAGCTTCTCGATGAGCTATCTGAATCTTCTCCAACTAAAAGGAATCCAAGAGAAACGAATTCAGGATATACCTAGTATGGACACATATCCACAACAATGCTCATAAGGAAAGAAAAGATATGTTCATATGCAAAGCAAAACAACAGGAGTGGTTCCAAACAAAAGAAAAGGAAGGGTGACGAATACAAAAGAGTCAGGGACTGAAAGACCCATGGTTGTAGACATAGTGAAGTCAAACAACAGGAGTTGAAAGTAGGCAGAGAAAGGCAACGAAGCAACTGTTTTCCATGTTGAAGCTAGCGAGGTCCTGCCAATGGACCATCAACACAATTTAACTTCCCTACCAGCAAAAAATTTGGACAGACCTACTATGAGGTGTCCAATAGATTGCAACTGAGGTATCCAAGTAAAACAATGACCTGGAATTTTATTCATAATTGAGAACCATATAGCTAGAAAGCTTAGGCATAGAGTCAAATCTACCTTTATCTAATTATGTAACAGTACAAACAAGTGCTCTATTGAAAAAAAATTATGACATTATGGCCTGGTGGAGGGAAGTGTTTAGCTTTAAACCAACTCCAAACTTCTTGCAAAACAAGAATAGTTTGAAGGTTGAACCACTATTCTCAGCCAACGGCCAGTAGCCTTGCGTTATGGAGAGAAAATACCCAACAACATAAGAAGATAATGCCCATACTTGCACAATCATTTAAAAAAAACACTGGTAAATTAGCACGCGGTAAGGATCAGATTCTAGCATATTTTTTTTTGATAACGGAAATCTTTATTAATAAACCAAGAGCAGTACATCAAGGTGATACACAATCTTGGAATAAAATTTCCAGCCTCTGCCTCGTAGGAGGCACACAGCTAAATCAATCAAAAACAAAGCATAATCTAATAACTATCAATCCGTAGACTAGATTCTAGCATATAGGACCCACAAAGCAATAAGGTTCTTAAATGTTTAATTAACAGCATAGAACTAGCAGCGGAAACAAGTAGTCCAACATATGCAAGATGGAACAAACTCTGAAGATATGTTCATCACCATCGTCAGAAATAGTGGACTTCTCATGATGCAGAGCTCGGTTTGCCGATTTAAAAAAATAAAAAGGGATAAAATTTGAAAAGATGTTCTTGCCAAAAAAAAAAAGTAAAATAGAAACTTGTATTCCCCTCCGTGGGATTATACTAGTTCAGCTTCGAGAATTCACTTACATGGTACAAGAAGATGTCTAGCAATAGAAAAATACAAGATGGCTTGCTTGCCTTGTCCTTGTTCTTATAAACAATGCAATTTGAACAAAACATACACGAAAATTACAGGTATACTAAATGTTGTCAAATCAGCAATGAAGATTGTCGCCGGTATAAATTCGAACAGTAAACTTAGAAGCACACCTGGCTGGATACAGAGACCGCCGAGGATGCAAAGGGACTCAAGGAGCACTCAACCACCAAGTGTATTCCATATAGGTGTCTAGGGTTACCAAATGATCTCCCCTCTCCTATTATATGTGGTCCTATTTATAGAGAGAGGGGAAAGCAAGTGAAGTTATAAGATTGCCTCCGGGGTCTAGTTTACTCCTAGGGGTATTTGCGTCATTTGCCCCACGCGGTCCTGCCACGTCCGAGACTCTAGGGTCAGCCCCAGACCTCGCCTAAGGTTGGCCTCGAACCCTTCTGGGGTTGTCATCGCGGACCTCATCCAAGGTTGGCCTCGTGTACCTCATCTGGGGTTGGCCCTAAACTCCTCCGGGGTTGGTCTCACGTACCTCGCTTGTGGTTGGCCCCGAAATCTTCTGGGGTTGGTCTCACGTACCTCGCCCGGAGTTGGCCCCAGACCCCTTTGGGGTTGACCTTGTGCACCTCGCATAGGGTTGACTTGGGGACTTAGCTCGAAGTAGACCCTCCAACAGGTGGCATCGCTCTGAGGTGGTCATGGGCCCGAGGTAGCTTGGGGACCCTCCCCTAATAGTAACCCTCACCAATTCGAGTGATTGTTAACCACCCGCCTGGGCTGGCGCATCGACTTGAAAAGGGGTTGGCATGCTGCCTCAGGTAGACGATCCCACTGGTAGCCTGCAATGCATTCCGACAACATATTAAAATACCTTGGTCCTCACACGAACCTTAGACAATAGGTTATGCCCGCACCTCCGAGTTGGGTTCCCCTGGTGTTCACCAAAGGGATGTTGCTCCACTCGGTCAATTTTGGGTTGTATTGGGAGTTCACCGTCGCATAGAAAGACGTGGGGTCATGAACAGTTATGGAGTCAAGCGTCAACTTCCTGGATGTCAAAATTATGCAAAGGCATGGGGTTAGGACCTAGCCCAAAGAAGTATCTTGTTTCTCGACCCATGGCATTCGAGAGGTGAAGGTATGCATGGGAGTGCCAAGCTCGACTTGCTTAGGCATGGCCACCGAAGGACGATAGAACTCAGGGGTGCGAAAGGTTGACCCATGTGAACATTCTAGAAATAAGCACCTAACTTGCCAGTTCAAGACGCGCGAAGTCCTTGGGTAATCGAGTCATTGTGTGAACTTGTAGAGATGGGTGTGGATATACCGCAAGCCCGAGGTGCGATGGAGTTTGAAGGTGCATGAAACCAATTGGGGCGTACACATCCCTATACACAAGCTCGATTAGCGATGCTGAGTTGGACGAAATCTCAAGATGTGATCGATCCATGTGTGCCAACACACCGAGATGCCACGCCCCCTTTCCCCTATAAACCCCCATCCCCCCCGAGAGCCCTATTTCGCATTCCCTCTCCCCGCTGCCCCTCTTCCCCACCTCGGCCGAAGCCCCCGACCACCAGAGCCACCGCCCCGAGCCCCACCACCGCCGCTCTCTCTCTCTTCCGCTGTCGCCTTCCTCCGACCACCCCCGAGCCCAACGTCGGTAAGGCCCGACTCCCTGCCGCCCCTCGCCGGTCGCCGCCGAGCGCCCGCGCTCCGGCGAGCTCACCGCCCCCGTGCGCCGCCGCTTCAGCTCAGCCACGTCAGCCGGTCCCGTGCTCGCGTGGCAGCCGCCTGGTGTGCCATGGCGGCTACGTTAGTGGCTCCCGCCACATCAGCTTTTTGTTTTAAAAATAATTCCCGCCGAAATTTAAAACTCTGCTGACATCATAATTAGCCTTTTTCAATACAAAAATAATTCCCAAAAATCAATCTTTTCCATTTTCTTCTTTTTAAACTTCCGGAAGCCCGTATTTCTCCATTTTAACTCCGAATTGACTCATTCAAATTTCTAAATTCTTCTAAAATCCTAAACTACCCAAATCTAGACTCTTTTTAAATATTTGAATTTTGTTTGAATTTTATTTGTTTGGTTCTTCGCATGTAGATTATAAAGATCTCAGAGAGAATGACTTCGATGATTCGCACGAGGACCCTGAGCAAGTCAAGTTGCACCTTTGACCATGTATGGATGGCATTTTGCAACTAAATTATCTCCAATATCAAGACTTTTCTATGGGAGAATGAACTGTCACCGACTCATATTTTAAGTAGCAGAGATAGACACACACATAGGTAAGCAACTTTTTTTTTAACATCAAGGATTGGAGAAAGTAACGCCTACAATAAATCAAGAAAATGGGGTGTTCAGGTTCCCTGAGATGGGCATGGGCGTAGTCAAAACAAAGCTACTCCTACTGTCCTACTTGCGGAATCATGTTACTGTACCTTAGAGTCCGAGAAGCCCGGCCGAGAAGTCTCACCCTTTTTAGGCCCAAGTACGGACATCCTAATTAGCACCGCCTGGTAAAGTACGGACAAATCATAGTTTGCCCGTCCTGATCTAGCCCAGCAAACGATTTCTTGACGTAGCGAGAACAGGCCTAAATATTTTGGGCTTTTCCGGCTCTCTCCCAACTCCAACTGGCCCAACTTTTTGCGGCCGAAGAAAGAAGGGAAACATCAAAACATGCAACGATAGTCTACTACTGTGAGCTAAGCTGATGCAATTATCCAAGTAATCTCCAATGTAATGAAATATTTTTTTGGAATCAACATAACTAAGCTGATGCAATTATCCAGTGTAATCAAATATATTTTCTTTTTTGAAATGAACACAACTAAGCTGATGCAATTATCCAATATAATGTACGATTTATTGTTTGGAAATAAAATGAGCTCAGATTAAGAGTTTAAGAACAGGAGTGTTTTAATTATACTCCATTAACGACAGAGTCATTGTGGCACAAGGTTGGTTTTTTTCATGGCAAAAATAAAAAAGTTGGTCGTTCTGCAGCCAGGTAATCATTGATCAATTCAAGATCAATAGACAGACATTCTGGTTCATCACTTTGTCAAAATCTACCCGGACAACTACTACGAACTTTCAATTCAACGCCATGAACAAACAGATGTTAGACCAGCGATAAATTCCTGGCATTTCCTAATGCCCACCTACCAGCTGGGCCCTTCCGCTTGCAGGTTCTCACAATTAACAATGGCAAGTTTACTAATCATTTGACTTCAACGCCTTGGATCTTGATCAGTTCAATTGCTCGCGTTCTATGTTTGGGCTTGAGCGATTCAACCCTGTTTGTGCCCCTTCAAAAAAAAAACTGTTTGTGCGTGTGTGTTAATTGGGGAATAAATCATCTGAATAATTGACCATGAAGTACAAGCAGTATCTTTTAATTTGTAACTGCAAAAGGTAGCTACTAATTGTTAGTTTATGCTGCTAAAAAAGGCTATAAGTTAGGTGAATATATCCCAGTGGGTCAAGATGAGTGACAATATGGGATTTGCAGAGGTTTGACGTGCAGCTCCGGTTGCTGTCTAATGGCATGTGTTACTGTCATGGAGTATGAACTGGGGTATTGAACTGTGGATTTTTACCAATTGGGCATCATTTGCAAACTGCTGACTTCGCAACACACAAATAAAGGATTACATTTTTCAAACTCAAAAGTTAAATTAGGCCATCGGAATCTCTCTCTCTCTATCGGGCAGGGCATTGGAATCTCGATGCTCATCAATATGTTCACTTTGGTTTTGACTTTTGACTTGGGAGGCGTGTCATTTTCTAGCACCTGTAACACATCCGGCATCATTGGAACGTGTTTCAATAGCTCGAAAGAAATGTTGCGTTAGATGCATAAAAATTTCGCAATAGTTGATAATGCACTACAACATTGCAAAATTGTCATGGATTTATCATAACCTCGCAGCACTGAAATTTACCGAAGCGGTTGGATGCATGAGAGATCTCACTTACTGTCATTATCCGATTAACAGTGGCCAGTAAAGAACGAGACAAATCGTAATAAATAAATCAATTCTTCCCCGGCTCTCTCGTCTGTACGTGAGAGATTTCTAACCCATGCATGGGAGAATTGGAAATTGATGACGTCCATTGATCAGTTCAAAGCCTGCAAAAGACGAAGAGGTTAAATATTTGACTATGATTTGTAAAAACTTTTGCTCCCCTGTTCCATATAGTACTGTACGCTAATAACTCACCATTACTGTGTGACGCAACACATCATACTACAGAGAAAAAACTAGAGTTCAGACTTCAGAACGCATGAGCATGCATGGACCCTGAACCTCATACCAACCTGCCAGGTGCCAACTGCATGCCTGCAAAATTCTGCAGCTTCTCGATCTTACTGGTCAATGCAGTACACACAACAAACAACAATGCGAGTTCATGTTCATATTTTTCTCTTCTTCAATCAGTCACTAGCTAGACTTCCTCAGAGACATTTGCAGACATGCGTAATAGCATACGATGGACATGTTGCATCAATGGCTCCAGTTTTTTAGGGCAGTCCCAATGGTGTATTGATGATGGTTTCTATTCTCATTAAATGACTTGTCACGTAGGCAAAATGCTGACATGGCAGCGTAATTAATGATGAAAGAGAGCACAAATCCTAGAAACGGTTTCCTCATGAAGAAATCAGGTCTTCACTCCACCCAATGCACCAAGAAACTATGAAATCGCCATTGGGAAGAAACCACCAGTTTCTAGGAGGCTCGTGGCACACTCTCATTGGAGGAAGAAGATAGAGTTGGGAGAGAGAAAGAGAAAATAATTATTACTCGAAGACACCTCCACTGTGGTAAATAATTATTACCTCATCTGGCGTGGAAGACGAAAACGTGGGATCGTGGATGGTAATGAAAGGGAGGTGAATGATTTTAAAGTATAGTAGAAACTTTTTTTTAAATTTACTGTTTTTTGATTTTCCAACCAGCCACACAGAAAAATAGGAAAACAAAAACAGCAATATATGTACCTTTTTGGTAACCGCAAAACACTTCTATATATCAGTACTCTCGACAGGGCATCAATAAAATAGATCAGTTCCTCAGTATATTAGCGCACAAAATCTAACTCTCAGCTAAAAAACAACCATGCAGCCGATCTTTCCATACGGCGATGCAATAAAGAAAGCTAATTAGCAATAGCCTAATTACCTCTGCTAATCACCTTGATCAAGCCAACTCTCGGCCGACCGAACACCCACATGCTTGCATGCAGACTGAAACAAGCACACACAGAGTGTTGTGCATTACTACTTGTGTTGCACACGGATCGAAGAGATTGAAAGTAGATGGCTGCCTTGCTTCCTCGATGCGTGCTGTACTGAACAACAAGAAAGAAAATCTCCGTGTGAAGTACCACGCCGACCAAGTGAATGCCAATTCCCACACACGACCCGAGGACGCTGGCGCTGCTGTCTCTCGCGTGCAGAAGATAACGTCGATGTTTGCCTCAGACGACGGAAGAGAAACACGTCACTGATCAGATTTCTTTTCTTTCGCACACACGCGATATAACTCACATAATAACGCTAAGAAATATCATCAAATATTAATCATTATAAATAAATTATTGTTAATTATTCATTACTAAAATAACTTAGACATAACCATATGATCTAACAGAAGATCGAAGGGTTGATGCAACAGTAGAGAGACTCGATGAGCATAGACTCTTCAGAACACATGCATGCATGCACTCACACTTACGGCCTGGCCTTACCGACCTACCTACCTACCAACTGCATGGTTTCTCGTCTTAGCCACACGACACACAGCAATGTGACTTGGTTGTGTTGTGCCAAAATTTGGCATTATTTGAATTTGCTCACCAAATTAGTGCCCCCATAAATTGGCTACAAGTGGGAAGGTGAGAGATCAGGTGAGAGGGTCTCGGATATTATTATAATGAATTATTACAAATTTATAGATTTGAATTTTGAATTTTACAAAGTTTGCAATTTGGACAGGTTTGTTGTTAGGCAATCCGGTCAAACCGCTGGCTTGTTGCTGGTCAGACTGCCGAGCGATATGACCGATGTTTTGTTGGTGGTTGTAATTTTCCAGAGAGGGTCTGTTGCACTGTGTTCAACCTATCTGACCGGCCTCTGGTTGGTGGTCAAACCGGCTCTGAAGTTCATCTCTCGAATTTTGAAAATTTGGTATTAGGGTAATTTGATTTATGTTTGATCAGTGCATTAATATTTCATGGAGCATGTTTTAGTTAACGTAGGTCAAGTTATGAAGAACTTATACCCAAAAACAATTTCTTTGTCTTTGGATATGCAGTGAAGTTAGTAGTCAATCATGGTCAAACATAATTCACAAAACTTAATTCAAAAATAATATATCAGATCTATTTCCAGAAAAGTTAGTCGACATCGGCGATGTGTTTTCTAAGCATTGTTTTCTTGTGTCTTCGGTGGCGGTATGCTAACACATCTTGATCTCGCATGATACGAGCACGGTGTTATCTTCGGCGATCGAGAGGACAAAGTGTTCGAGCAGTCGAGCGGCAGAAGGTTTCGACTACATACAAACCGATTACAGAGCAACGCTGAGCGGTCGTAACCTTTATCGAGTCTGTGCACAGTCAAGCGGGCTGTCGAGCGGAGCGTCTTGCGGTCGAATTCTAACTTTGTAAGTTGGATTGTTTTTCTGTTGGTTGGAGATTTATTTTCAAGTGTCAATAAGTAGCGATAATTATTCATCCCCTCTGATTACTTTATATGATCCTACAAACATCCTAGGCTGGTCACCTTTGTGATTAGATGTGGTGAATATACGATCGACGCCATGGCTCCAGAAAGGCAGTAGTAACAATATTACTTGTTCGCAAATCATCCCCTATACAAAGCCGGGGGATTCCCCGCAGGAGAGCCCCGCCACGTCGCCCCTGCGCGCGCTCGCGCCGGCGCGTGGCGGGGGATTTTCGGTACGGTCGGGTGAGCATTTTTGCGAAAAAGCCCCTGCGTTTTTCCAAAATTACATAAAGGTCCTTGGTTATCGCAAAAAGGTCCCTGGATTTTTCAAAAAAGACCCTGCGCATATTTATTTTTCGTTGATAACGATCCACAGTTTCCGAAATTACGTACAGGCCCTCGGTTCTTCCAAAACAGCCCCTAATTTTTACGAAAAAACCCCTCTGGTCTCCTTTTATTGCGAAAAGCCCCTCGTTTTTTTTAAAAAAACCTACGCTCTCCTTTAGCTACGAATTTTCGTCTCTTTTACTTCGGTACACACGGTGGCTGGCGCGGCGTGCCGCCACGCCTATGAGGCTAGTGACATCTAATGCAGGCCTGAACATGCATGCGTGAAGGCTCGTCGTTGCTTACTTATGCTACCGTATACAGGTTACTAGCTGCATATAAGCGCGGCGCACGCGCGCAGCTACCGTGTAGACCAAAGTAAAAGAGGCGATAATTCGCAGGGGTTCAATAAAAAAAATCGAGGACACATGCGCAATTTAGGGAGAACCAAAGGTCTTTTTCGTAAAAAATCGAGGACTTGTAAGGACCTGTACGTAAGTAAATAAGAACCTATACGTAATTTCGGGAACCTGCGAGGCGCTATCTAAAATTTTTTTTTAAAAAACTTGCAGGGACCTTTTCGCGAGAAAAAAGGACCTTTACGTAATTTTCGGAAAACTGGAGGAAACTGCCTCCTCCGGCCGTACAGGAATTGCCCCGCCACGCGCCGGCCGGACACGCGGGCGGGGCGACGTGGACACGGCGCGGAGGCCGGAACCCCCCGGGTTTGTTTAGTTGATGATTTGTCTGCACTCTTTGAACCATATCAAATGGAAGAAATACGCTACAAGTGTATATATTTCAAGGATTGAGAGAACAAAAATTTTAAAGAACGGCGGAAAGGCAAACCAAAACCTAGCTAGCAAGCTGTTAGCTAATGAACAATATAAAAAGACTAGTCCCAAGACATAAGATTGTCTAATGTAACTTGATCAGTATTGTGTGATATACAGACCTAAACAAGAAGAAACAGACATGCCAAGCATATACGTACATACATGGATACATGCTGCACGCAGTGTCACATGGGGGCATGCAGGTACACAATGCAAGATATTCATGGCAGAGGAAGTATACAAAGAGAAGGTGCGGGAGGGCGCTCATATCAAGGTGGTGTGCAGAAGCAGCAGACAAGGGGCAAGGAACACGCGCGATGCAACAGGAGCCTCTTGCATACCCAGCAACAGTTAACCCGTGACATATTTATGCATGCCTTGGATGGACTGTTCCTGCATGTGCACATGATCACAAGTCATGCACGTATTTTGTCATATTTAATCAAAAACCTTAGCCTCGTATGATTGGGTTGAAAAATAATGATTTATAATTGAAATTATATTATAGCTGGCTGAAATTATACTATAGCTGACGGTAATTTATTTGGCATAATTAAATTTAAAAAATTTAAAATTATGTTAGCTCATCACAGGTAATACAAACAAATATGAGAAAAAAGAATCAGTTAAAAAGCTAAAAAACCAAAAATTTAGAAAAAAACGAAAATTATAAATAGTAAAAATTAAAATAAAAATTAAAAATTTAAGTCGAAATGAGCGAAACATAAATCAAGCATTTATCAGATCGAGATGAGAGCGCTGGGATCGAGGCGCCGGGGAAAGCTGGTAGCGATAATCTGGTCATGATGCTTGCAGTCATCTCCCGACAAACACGCAGGCTAGGGCTTGTAGCAAGTTGTGTTAGGTTTGAAGTGACGCTCTGTTCATTGATGAAAAGACTCATGCTTCACAGCTTGGGCAGTAGCACTGATCGCCACCTTTTTCAGGACGGATGGTGGTACACACATGCACCATACCCAATGGTTCTTTGGACCGACAGACAGGAGACAGACGTCAAGCCAATCGTCGTGCGTGATTACATGGATCGATCGATCGAGTAGCATGCGAGCGTGTCATGGCACTAGTCGATCGCAAGAAGGCATCGTCGGCCGTGTCTAGCTACTTCTGTACGTCGCCAGAAGTGGCCGGTGCAACTCCTACACATCGAGAGCCACGTTACCTCTTTTAGACATCGATGCAGGTACGGTGAAGTAATCGCGATTCGACTTATCGAAACTGTTCCGAGTTAATGCCCGAACATGTATGTATGGAGAAATTAAGTAACAAACTGATCGATCCGGGATATGCGTGAAATGCCACCAAACTAGAGTAGCAGGATTATTGATTGTGTAGTCCCAAGCAGTGGCGGAGGACGGAAAAAAAAGTACGGCAAAATCGATAATATAGATATTAAAGATTTCTCATTAAATTGGTTTATACACATATACCATATTATGATCGTCACCTACTATATAAGTAAAAATATTTAGAATAAATAGAAAGGGCAAAGGATACCAATCGTCGTAGTCTCGTTCTCATAGAAGACCGATAGCTCCAGCAGGCCAAAGAAAAGGCCAAAAGGCGGGCCCATACGTGATACACTAAATCACTAATACGTCCACACAATTAAATAAAGTAGCAGCCCAAAAGCAGCCGACAGCCCAGGAGAACGTCCAGGTAACATTCGCTACTGTTCTTCTTCCTCTCGCCGCTGGCTGAGAGTTTATTACAGTGAAACTTCATCTTTCTTGATGTGTCCATGGTACAGAGTGATTTGGGGGTAAAAATCGCTGGGAATTCAAGGTATGGCGAGCGCCATATCTTGCCATACTGAGAGCTCCGCCCCTGGTCCCAAGCTTCAATTTTTACTGCTTGTCTGGCCGAAATAATCGGGTATTCTGTCCGAGCCCATATTTTAAAACTCACGGATAGCAAATTTTTTTTATAAATATGCATACAAACATATTCTAAAAGTTTTTAAATCCGTCAAGTAAGTCGGAAGCCGTCGATCAAACCTCGTGGTCATAAGTCAGAAGACATCAACCACACCTCGTGGTCGTAGGTCGGAAGCCCTCAAGGACACCTCGTCATTGTAAGTTAGAAGCCATTGACCATCGCACGTGATCATAGGTCGGAAGTAGTCGACCATCGCTGGTGGTTGTAAGTTGGCAGCGATCGACGATCGATCGGGGTCCTAAATCGGGAGCCTTTGACAATAGCTCGTGGTCATACGTCGGAAGCCGACAACCATCGTTCGTGGTCGTAAGTCAGAAGCCATTGAGGACACCTCGTGGTCGTAAGTTAGAACACATCGACCAGTGCTCGTGGTCGTAAGTCGTAAGACATCGACCACACCTCGTGGTCATAAGTCAGAACACATTGACCAGTGCTCGTGGTCGTAAATCAGAAGCTATCGATCACACCTCGTGGTCGTAAGTTAGAAGTCATCGACCATCACGCGTGATCGTAGGTCGGGAGCGGTCGACCATCGCTGGTGAATGTACGTTGGTAGGCCTCCGATGTACTTATGCCCTGTCGTCCGATTACCGGCGCCATCCCGCTCATCCCACCTGACCTGTTCGGCCTCGACTTCGACCACTGCCCTTCGACGTTGACCATGACCCTCTTCAACCATGGCCCCCTTCGACCACGGCTCCAACTTCGACCATGACGTCGACTTCGACCACGGTCCCTACTTCGACCACGCCCCCGACTTTGACCACAACCCTCTTTGGCTTTGACCACTACCCCCTGTCCCCTTCAACGTCGACCACTTTCCCCTTGGACCACGGCCCCTTCGACCACGGCTTTGACTTCGACCATAGCCTTCGACTTCGACCAGCGCTCATGGTCGTAAGTCAGAAGACATCGACCACACTTCATGGTTGTAAGTCGGAACACATCGACCAGTGCTCGTGCTTGTAAATCGGAAGCCGTCGATCACACCTTATGGCCAAAGCTGTTACAATCCATGGGGAGTATGAGACCTTGTGGGTCTTGCCATCGAGGGTGGGGAGCTCGATCTCAGGGGTGACCTGGGGTAAGCAATGGAGATGTCCAACTGGAGGGGGAACTCGTAGAGGTGGAGGTTATGGACGAACCAGCAGGTGCCCTCCTAGTTGGCGCTATGACTACGACCATGTCCATGGGCGCTACGACTACGTGATGAACCATGTGGAGGTGACCACATGTGTATGATGAGTAATTGACATTGGTTATGTTTAGTCGAGTTTGGTTTGCGTAGCTCGGAGTCGAGTTGTTGCATGGCGCAATCGGACTCGGTCGGACTTGGTCAAACCTGGTCATATGGGATTAGGATGCTGATTCTTTGATTTGACAGGTTTGGACTTCATCTGTGGTAAGTATAATGGTATTTACGCTTTCATGTATCGAGCGGTGCTATTTGACGTGTTTCTTGTCTGTGTGACTGCAGGACGTCGAGACGGAGTCGTGGCGAGACACGGTGGACCGGACTAGGCGCAGGTGGCGCTGAGGTCAGAACGGTTGGGATGTGTCGAAGACGACGTGGACTCGAGGTGGTTGCGAGGCGTGCGAGACAAGGAGCGCGGAAGCTTTCCGGAAGGTGCAGAGGGGCGAATCGGGAATTTCGCAAGACTGCACAAGCGGGAGCGGGCTCCGTTGGAGATAGCGGGCGTAACGGGGCGAAGACCCGTTAGCCGTGGGCTATAAATAGGTGGAGAGGGCTGCATGCCCACTTGAACACTGGGAGAGAAAATTAGGGTTTGCTAGAGTCAAAAGAGGCTTTGATGGCTTGCTTTGGCTTTAGTCTTTAGTGGGTGAGAGTGGTTAGAGGAGGCAGAGTGTGTTGCCTCAGTGCTCTCTGGTTGTATGTTCGTAGCTTTGCCAGTGTGGTGTTCCCCTTCTCCAAGCATGTAGTGTGTGATTCTTGAGAGGGAGAGGGAGATGAGGGATTGATAGACTTGTGATCAATCTTCTTGTTCTAATGTCCAGGCGTATGGGGACTCCTCTGTATTTCTTTTGATCTAATGAATGAAATCTGAAGTTTGCATTTCATGTTTCTTATTTTTCCTTCGATGCTCTATTCTGGTGATTTGTGAGTTTTTGAGTTTCTTGTTGTTTGATGCTGGGAAGTGCCAAAATGGGTTGCTCTAGGTTGGGATATGGCCTCAAGATCATTTGATCGAATTCCCAAGAGCATATTTCGCTTAATCTCAGATTTCTCATTTTGAACCTTCCCTGTTCATATGTTGTCTTCTAGGGTTTTGGTCCAGATCTTGATTCCCTTGAGGAAATGACTTGATTTTTGGGCTAATAGGTCCTTTGGTTATTGCTTCCATGTCTGCAAAATTTCATTAGAAAAGGATCAAGGGTTTAGGAGAAATTTGGCCTTTTTGGTTCAGCTCGTGCAAAATTTCAGAATTGTGTCTTTTCTAGGGTTTTGAGTTAAATCTTGATTCCCTTTGCAAGATGACTTGAAACTTGGTTTCCAGAGTCTTAAAGCTATCTATTAGATATCTGGAAAGTCTCATTAGCAAAGGATTTGAGACCATGGAGAAATTTGAGTTTTTGAGTGCTCCTCTCTGAAGATTTTCAGATTTCAGTCCTTTCTCCAATTTGGGGCTGTTCTTTTTTCCCTTCTCGAAAAATGACAAAACTTGGCATGCAGATTCCTATGGCTATTACGTAGCTATCCTCAAAGTTTCGTGGCCAAAGATTCAAGGATTGAGTGGGAATTCAAGTTTTTGTAGCTGCTGCCAGTAACTTTCAGTTTCTTGTGCAAATCTGAAATTCCTCTTGTTGAATTGGATTTTTGTGGTCTCTTAGGTTTCTTGGGCTGGTATAATCATTTCCTTGTTATACTGGACCAAGAGAACAAATGGAAGTCTCAATTCCTTTGGTTTTGTGTAGCTTCAAGCCTTATCTTCTGAAAAATCAGGTTTCTGGATTTTTTGCCCGAGGGATGGTCTGACTTGTGCTTGTCTGGGGTTGAGTTTTTCGAAAGTGTCGAGCGTCATTCACCCCCCTCTGTCGCTATTTCGGTCCAACACTACGACCATGACCGCGACTTCAACCACTGCCCCCTTCGACTTCGACCACTGCCCCCTTCAACCACTGTCCCATTCAACCACGGCCCTTCAACATTGATCATTTTCCTCTTCGACCACAGCTTCGACATGACCCCGAATCTCGACTTCGACCACTGCCTCCCTCGACCACTGTCCCCTTCAACCACAGACCTTTGACGACCATGGCCCTTTGATGCCGACCACTTCCCCCTTCGACCACGGCTTCGACTTCGACCACGGATTTTCGTCTTTGACCACGGATCTGTGACTTCGACCACTAGCTCCTTCAACCACGGCCCTTGGACGTCGACCACTTCCCCCTTCGACCACGGCCCCTTCGACGACAGCTTTGACTTCAACCACGTATCTTCGACTTTAACCACGGATCTGGGATTTTGACCACTGCCCCTTCAACCACTATCCCCTTCGACCATGACCCTTCGACGACCACGACCCTTCGACGTCGACCACTTCCCCCTTCGACCACCTCCCCCTCCGACCATGTCCCCTTCGACCACAACCCTTCAACGTCGACCACTTCTCCTTTTGACCACGGCCCCCTTCGACCACGTCTTTGACTTTGACCATAAATTTTTGACTTCGACCATGGATCTTTGACTTCGACACTGCCTGCTTCGACCACTGTCTTTGTTTGGGTCACCGACCTCACAACAAATCATCCTAATCACTCATAATGAAGCTAAATTGAGTTTACTTGGATTTATTTGGATCTTTGGAGTTATTTGTGTTTGTTTGTATTCTGTTATTTAGCACGTAATTAGTTATGGGAATCTTGAAGAATCAAAGGATCAGGCATGATCAAGAGCGAATCGAAGATAAAGACCAGAAGCCCAAGAGAAAGCATTGAGTGAACTCAAGATCGCGGTAAACCGCGCCAGGCGAGTCAACACTTTGATCATATTGAACCCAACATTTCAAAGCTATTTCCTTTTTAATTATCAACTTGCATGCTACTATTTCATGAAATATGATATATTTGATTTCAGCAAGTTAGATATACCCTGTTATTGCTATTGTGAATTATTCTCCTTGCCATACTTGGAAATGTGAACCTTATCGCCATAGTAAGAATTTAACATATGATTTCACAAATGAAGTCCCTATTTATATGACATGCTTAGGAATGCTAGCTACTTGGGGTGACACTAATGCCCCAAGGAAAACCTTTCAAACTATTATGAACTTGATTAAAAACTTATGGTGTGATGCCATAAGTCACATATGGTGCGATGCCGTATGTAGTGTTGGTGCGATGCCGACACTTAGCGTATGGTGCGATGTCATACGCAACCCTTGGTGCGATGCCGAGGGTTAACTTATGGTGCGATGCCATAAGGATGGTTGGTGCGATGCCAACCATGAGCATATGGTGCGATGTCATATGCCGCCCTTGGTGCGATGCCAAGAGGCAACTTATGGTGCGATGCCATAAGGTTAGTTGGTGCGATGCCAACAATAAGCATATGGTGCGATGTCATATGCCGCCCTTGGTGCGATGCCAAGAGGTAACTTATGGTGCGATGCCATAAGGTTAGTTGGTGAGATGCCAACATTTTTACATGGAATATTTCAACTAATGGTTTAAAAATGTGATTGCAAACCTGCTAGGTCATAGGAAATTTTTAAGTAATTGTATTCAAAAGCACTCATTGGCAAACAAAATAGCCCTATGCCTTTCCATTGACAAGCCATGCATGTTATATATTTGCATTCTGTGTGTTGGCTTGCGGAGCATGGGGTTGGAGTGCTCACACTCGTTTTTGCGACAGAATTCAGAATCAGGAATCAAATCACCTCGCCTCAGCAACAAGATTGGACAAGCTGGCCGAGAAGATGAAGATGTCAAGGGCTAGGTCGCGAACCTCCAGTTGGTTGCCCGTGGGCATGTCCTGAAGGTCCCACCTGTGTGCTTCGTTCTTCCGCTGCTGCAATTTAATGATTTCGGCCTAATCGGCCCATGAGTAAGTCTAATATTATATTTACGCTTCTGCATGATATTTACTTTGATATTCAGAACTGTAACTGTGTGCACTATCTACTGATCCAGGGAATAGTGCAGCTAAACACAGTGGATTTAGATTGAAAAATCCGGGTCCGACAAGGACCCCGTTGGCTGAGTGCATCTCTCCCCTGCCCTGGCAACGAAGCTCGCCATCGACCGAAAGAGGGCTGCAGTGGCCAGCTCGCCAGAGAGCTTCCCAGCTTGATCCACCGCCACCATCGAGTTCCCCTCACCCCAGAGATGCTCCAGACGCCGCCAATTTTCCCGGAGCGCCGTCGATGGCCTCTCGTGCCAGAAAATTGCCGCCACCTTCTCTTCGGCCGTGCGCCGCAGCCACCTTTCGGCGAAAACGATGAGCTGGAGGTAGACGACGACGTGGACATATCCTCACCGTCCATGTCTTCGTTGCCATCTAGCCTCGGCCTTCATATGGCCTTGCTCCGTGGCCGTCCGATCCCACTTAACCCAACACATCTAGTCTGTCCGCCCGCACCGCATCGCCGCCGTCCGCACCAGCTGCGTGTCGGCAATCTAGCAATGGTAGGTGCGCGCGCGCTGGGCTCCAGCTGCGCGCGTGCTAGGCCGAGGTCGCGGCCTGCTCGGCCGCACAGGTTGAATTCCACGCCCAATCCGCACTTTGGCTTTGGGCTGGCCCGACACTGTTCACCGAATTTCCAGGGATTTTCCAATTTCCAGAAATCTAGAAAATCAAATAAAATCCCAGAAAATTCTAGAAAATCCCAAAAATTCCCAAATTACACCATTTTGCTCATCTTGGTGCCCTGAACCCATTTTTGGCCTCCATCCACTAAATTCATCCCAGAAAAATTCAAAAATCCCTCATTTGAATTTTTATGCATTTTACTCCTTTTTCATAGATTTATTTTCCCTCGCTTGATTAGGCTTAGGCCGGACTTATGTTATTTTTGTGTGTTTGCGCTAGCTTAGGAGTTTTTGGAGGCGACAGTTAAAGGGCAAGATCAAGGAAGCATGGTTTACGAGGTTGTCGAGCTAGCCGAGTATCAAGGCAAGATGCAAATCCTTGACCATTTTGAATGCCATGCCAATTACATTATGTAATTATGGTATTTGCATTATTGTTAATTGTGAAACGTTAATTGCTTAAAATAAAATGTTTAAAATGACCTGATATTTAGAAAATACCTACCACTGACAAATGCCATGTTAACTTGTAGCCATACCTTTGTCAACCCTAGAATTGCTCTAAATGTGGCATAAATACCTATAGTATATCTCATGCAAAATTTCACACTACTAAGGCTGTAGCCGCGAGCTGGTAGATTTGGAAAGTTGGGAATTAGGGTAAAGGTGTTATGGGACACCGCGAGACAGTCTTCGCCCAGCACTTTGCCCGGAGGTGAAAGTTGGTCACCCTGTGAAAATGTAAGGACTAGACCCTTACGCCCAACAAATGACATATTGACCGTTCAACCACAGGTGTTGATTTGTCAACCCTGGTTTAGTAGCTGCTCAAGTCGAGTGAAATCCTACATTGGAAGTTGGTGTGGATCGGTAGATCTACGCTGGACAATGATAGATCTCCACAACTCGAGCTTGGCGTTCCGTGCTAGCCAACGGATACCCGAGGTTGTGTGAGCTTCTAGCCTATCGGGTAGAGTGTATACCAAGGATTGAGCAGTGAAACGACCTGGTTCCTTAACTCAGTCATGAGGGTTAAGAATGCTTGTGGGTAAAGTTGGGCAACTCTGCAGAGTCAATAAAAAGGTATTCGAATACACCGTGCTCCTGGTTAATGGAGCTATGTCTATTGGGTGATTCCAACCGCGAGGCATAAGTAGTTTTCGCAAGTGTTTTAAAGTGGTAAGTTAGATAATCAACTTTGAAATAAACCCCCTTAATCTTAAGGAGTAGTCGTAGGTTTTGGGTTTCCAAAAACGTTTACAAATAAAAGTGCATCCACTTCAATTAATAAAACAAGTATACTCCCATCCTTTGTTGATCTGTGCAATTTACCTAAGTTAAGGTTTGTTGCTGAGCTGGATAGCTCACGGCTTGCTAAACCCTTCAGAGTGTCAAGAACCCGGTGAAGGTCTCCCAGTCGAGGAAGCTCCAGAAGAGCTGTTCTACGACGAGGATCCCCGGTTTTAGGTCTCAGTCGTGCTCAGGTTTCCTGGTGGTTTTGTGTATTGTAATATATTTTGGGCTTGCATGCCCGTTGCAGTAATACTTGGTTGTTAAACCTTATATTGTAATCTAAGTTGGTCGTTTTGTTGTAAGCATGTGTTGTGATGGTATTCTCTTGCTCGACGCTCCGTAACTGGCCAAGCATGGATAGTTGCGGAATGCCGAGTCCAGGCGCCCTTGGAAACGGGGGCGTTACAAGAAGTGGTATTAGAGCGGGCTGCTTGACCATAGGTTCAGACCTAAGGCAATCTAGGAAGCGATTTTATCGCAAAACCTAATTTAAACCCTAAAAGGAGTTTGCAAAAAATATAAGCACTATTGATGTCTTTTCCTCTCTTGTTGCTACCTAAAAGCTTTTGGAGATGCAGAAATACCTTGGAGCCGATGGATACACAAGCTCGTATTCCACGCAGTCAGCAGGTTCTTCCAGGACGAGCATTACAAGTGGAAGGCATGGGTGACTTTTGTCCCATTGCCTGTCCGCCCGGACCAGGAGAGGAGGTTCATTGCCTGCAGGATCAAGCAGGAGGATGCCGTGTAGGACGCATCCAGGAGGGTTGCGATCTACTTGCGTGGCTACTACGACCTGGAGTTGGTTGAGTCACTGTTTGACCTGATAACGAGGTCACTTCATGGTGGGAGGTCCTTTGCAGTCCCTCAGTTCAGAGAGGGTGACGATCCCCGCCTGTAGGGGGTCGCCAGTGTTGTGGCGCAGCGGGAGCTTCAGTATGAGAGGGCAGTGGAGGAGTCCCGGGCCTTGTAGATGCAGCTTCTCGAGGCCCAGCAGGAGGTGCAGCAGCTCCGTGCCGCTCTCGTTTGCTTCGAGGAGATCGAAGCAGGAGAGATGTCGGATTGCGGTGAGTCCCCCGATGTCCCCTCTTTGTCTGCTTCAGTGCCGTCCCAGCCGAGGCGCAGGCTCTCTACTAGGAAGTACCGCTTGCGGTTCCGCCCTGCAGCACCCCTCGCCTTGCCGGCCGTGGATGCCGTTGAGGAGCAGCTCGAGTAGTCAGAGTTCGTTAGCTTAGTTGGAGCCAGTGTTGTAGTCCCTTTTGGTTGTAAAACAAGTATGTACTATGAACCCTAAGTGGTATGTGTACCACTTGCTTAATGTAAAATTTTTGTTAATTACCTCTTATTTTGTTTGTCTATTATCAATATTCCCTTTGCCTTCAAAGCTTTCTTCTGTCTCTTTTCGCCCTAGTTCTTATCTTATTTGCCCTATACTTACCTTGAAATTCAGTATCTTACTTATCTACCCCTTGGTTCATAAAAGCCGCTGCAAAGCTAACTCCAAGATTCCAATTGGCAGAAATCAAGTAATTGAGATGGATCCCGGGCAGAGTAGACAGCCAGCAGAGTAGGGTGCACCTGCAAATGATCAGATGATACTAGCCAGCATCCTTGCAATGATGGAACAGAATCAGTTTCAGGCAGAACAGAATCAGGCCAGGATGATGGAACCACACACTAGACTGCTTGAGCAGATTGCAGCGAGATCCACAGGCAACCAAGGCGGAGGTAACGGCAATCGGGAGGGTGCCCCCAATAACCTCCCGGTGGGCTGACTTCTAGAAGACACGTCCACCGACATTCTCTACATCTCCTGATCCTCTGGTAGCGGGGGATTGGTTGATAGATGTGGAGAGAAGGCTTCAGACAATACAGTGCGATGACAAAGAGAAGGTGCTATACGCTGAACATTAGTTACAGGGACCTGCTGCGACCTGGTGGATCAGCTACCAGCGTATGCAAGAAAATAGAGAAATTACTTGGGAAGAATTCTCAAAGTCTTTCCGTAGGGCACATATTCCACAAGGAGTTGTTGAAGCAAAGCGCCGAGAGTTTCTGTCACTCAAGCAGGGTGCAAGCACTATAATGGAGTACCTGCATCAATTTAACCATCTTGCAAGGTACGCCCATGAAGACGTCAGTAACGAAGACAAGAAGACGGAGAAGTTTAGAGCAGGATTGCAAAAATCCTTGAAATACCACATTTCTGCTATGTATTTCAAGGATTTACCTGCTATGGTGGACAAGCTTATCAATTTCGAGGAGGCGAGGAATGAAATGGAAGATTTTAGAAAGCGAAAGGCCATGCAACAGCCTTCGTCATCCTCATTAAGTGCACAACGAGGGAGAACAACGGGGCCACCCCAATTCCGACCCCAATTTCCACGGCAATTTGTGCTTCTTTCACGAGCTTAGTCCACCCAACCCTAGCAGTACAATGTGCCACAACCAATAGCACTCAAATTCCCCACTTGTGGCGGGAACCACCTTGCAAACAACTGTCCGCGAAGATCCAATGCTTGCTTCCATTGTGGGGAAACTGGTCACTTCAGAGACCAGTGCCCCAAGAGGACACAACCATCATAAGTGGCAAAGATGCAAGTCCACAACCAGCAGCAGGATGTGAAGCCACAGGTGGGCACCAACGCTTCAAGAGGAGGTTTCTTACAGACAAGCCACCAAGACCCCAGGCACCCACAGGAACAGCAAATTACACTTCTGCGGGCAGAGGCAAAAGCAACACAGGACCTACCTTTCAAGCTAGAGTAAACCATGTGTCCGCCGAAGACACCGCAAGAGCAAGTGACGTCATTGTGGGTATGTTTCCAATCAACTCCATACCTGCATTGATTTTATTTGATCCTGGTGCAACACATTCATTCATTCATATCAAAGAGTTTTGCTACAAGAAATCAGTTACCATGTGTTTCTCTGCTAAAACCCTATGCTGTTCAAACCCTTGGAATTAGGATGGAATCCCACTGTGGGTGTAGTGATCTTAGCATAGAGATACAAGGGATAGTATTTAAAGTAGATTTACTGCAACTAGACATGAAAGGGCTAGATGTTATCCTGGGTATGAATTGACTAGCTAAAAATAAAAGTAAAGTGGATTGTGAATTCAAGACAGTGCCCTTAGTCAGTCCAGAAGGCCAGAAAGTGGTGATAGAGACAGACCATGAATTGATAAAGAATGCAAAGAAGTATGTGCTCAGCGCATTGATAGCTACAATTGATCAAGTGCCAATAGTACAACAATATCCATATGTGTTCCCAGAAGAATTGCCAGGAAAGCCACCTGATAGGCAGATAGAGCTAACCATAGAGCTTATTCCAGGCACCAAGCCAGTCACCAACACCAATACAGAATGACAGCTAGTGAGCTGAAAGAACTCAAGAGGCAGCTGGATGATTTGCAAGAGAAGGAGTTCATTCGACCAAGTGTTTCACCTTGGTCGGCTCTGGTGTTGTTTGCTAAGAAGAAGAATGGAGAGTTGAGGATGTGTGTCGACTACTGGGGATTGAATGCTGTCACAATCAAGAATAAGTATCCATTGCCAAGAATTGATGATCTGTTCGATCAGCTCAAGGAAGCCAAGGTGTTCTCTAAGATCGATCTGCGCTCGGGTTATCATCAACTTAAAATCCGAGAGCAAGATCGAGAGAAGATAGCTTTCATCACAAGATATGGATTGTATGAGTTCACAGTCGTGCCCTTTGGTCTGACCAATGCACCAGCGTATTTCATGAATCTTATCAACCTGGTGCATATGGACCAACTGGACTGGTTTGTGATAGTCTTTGTGAATGATATTCTGATTTACTCCAAGAGCGAAGAAGAGCACAAGCAGCATCTGCATATGGCATTGTCAAGACTAAGAGAACATCAATTGTATGCCAAGTTCGACAAGTGCAGTTTCTGGTTGAAGGAAGTTGCTTTCTTGGGTCACATCATTTCAGAAGGAGTCAAAGTCGATCCAGAGAAAGTCAAAGCAGTCATGGAATGGAAGCAACCTAAGATGGTGATGGAAGTGAGAAGTTTTCTTGGATTGGCGGGTTATTATCACCGATTCATATAAGGATTCTAAAAAATATCTCGTCCGCTCACCCAGTTACTCAGGAAAGACAAGCCTTTCACATGGACAGATGCTTGTGAAGAAAGTTTTCAGCAGCTAAAGACCAAGCGAACAACAACACCCGTCTTGATTTTACCAGACCCAGAAAAAAGAATTTTAGATTTATTGTGATGCTTCAAAGCAGGGTTTGGGATGTGTGTTAATGCAAGACAGGAAAGTCGTTGCCTATGCATCAAGACAACTGAAGCCGCATGAAGAGAATTATCCGACGCATGATTTAGAGCTAGCAGCTATGGTGCATTCACTCTAAATTTGGAGGCACTACCTGCTAGGAAATCGTTGCGAGATATTCTCTGATTACAAAAGCCTGAAGTACATTTTCACTCAACCGGAGTTGAACATGAGGCAGCAAAGATGGTTGGAGTTAATCAAGGACTATGATGTAGAACTTCAATACCATTTAGGCAAAGCAAACATTGTTGTTGACACACTTAGCCGGAAGGCTCATCAAAATAAAGTCAGTGCAGCCGAGTACCCGCCCGAATTGCAGAAGGATATACAACAACTGAACCTAATAATTGCAGAACAAGGGTGTGTGGCATCACTAGAAATTCAATGTCTACTGACAGAACAAATCAAGGCAGCGCAAGACGAAGATGAAGAAATTCAGAAGCTCAAGAAGAAGATTCAAGAAGAAGGTTCAACAGAATATGCGATAGACGAACATGAAATCCTCGTTTTCCATGGTCGCTATTGCATACCCAACAAGAAGGAGTTGAAGGATTTAATCCAAGCTGAAGCTCACTCCTCTCAATTCTCAATCCATCCAAGAGGTACCAAGATGTACCAAGATTTGAAGAAGAAATACTGGTGAAATGCAATGAAGAAAGAAGTGGCTGAATATGTGGCAAAAATGTGATGTCTGCCAGAAGATTAAGATAGATCATCAGAAACCATCAGGATTGTTGCAACCTTTGCAAATTCTTGAGTGGAAGTGGGATAGTATCGGCCTGGATTTTATTACTGGACTCCCGAAGACTCGTGAAGGCTATGATGCTATCTGAGTCATTGTCGATAGATTGACCAATGTGGCACATTTTCTTCCGATTAAGCAGACCTACGGGAAGGATAAGCTAGCTGAGTTGTACCTGACAAGAATTGTGACACTCCACGGAGTCCCTAAGAAAATTATCTCTGATAGAGGAGCATAGTTCACATTCAAATTTGGGGAGAAACTACATGAAGCCATAGGCGCACTAACCTGAATTTCAGCACAGCCTACCATCCACAAACAGTTGGACAAACAGAAAGAACAAATCAAATCTTGGAAGATATATTGAGAGCTTGCGCTATTGTGTATAGAGCAGTTTGGAATACTTGCCTACCATTTGCTTAGTTTTCATACAACAACAGCTACCAAGCTAGTGTTAAAATGACTCCATTCGAAGTGTTGTGTGGCAGAAAGTGTAGAACACCATTGAACTGGTCAGAGGCAAGAGAACGCCAACTTCTCGGTCCTCAGATCGCCCAAGATTCAGAAGCTCATGTCAAGATCATCCGAGATAGGCTAAAGATTGCACAAGATCATCAGAAGAGCTACGCTGACAACCACAGAAAAGACTTGAGCTTTGAAGTTGGAGATTTTGTGTACATTAAGGTTACCCCATTCAAGATCGTCAAGAGGTTTCAAGTCAAGGGTAAATTAGCTTCGAGATATGTGGGACCATTCAAATAACTAGAAGAGTTGGGGAGGTAGCTTACAAAGTTCAGCTACTGCCCAACTTGGTGAGAATTCATAACATGTTCCACATATCACAACTTCGAAAATGTCTGCGACAACCTTCATATGAGGTACCAGTGTCAGACATTGATTTGCAAGACGATTTGAGCTATCCTAAAGAGCCACCGCAGATACTCGAGACATCAAAGAGGCAGCTCAGGAACAAGAACATCAAGTTTTGCAAAGTCCAATGGAAGAATCACACGGCAGACGAGTCCACTTGGGAGAGAGAGTCAGACTTGCAGCGGGATTTTTCCAACTTACTCCCTGGACCAAGTTAATATCGTGGTTGAGATTCTTTTAAGGAGGGTAGGTTGAAATGCCCCAGAAAATTTAAATTTTTTTTGAATTTATCTGAATTTTTGAGTGATTTTTGAGCCCTTTCCCTTTTCAGAAATTCCCGGCGGAAAGCGCTTTCCTTTCGGAAATCCCAAAAAAATCTAGAAAATTCCAAAAATTCCCAAATTACACCATTTTGCTCATCTTGATGCCCTGAACCCATTTTTGGCCTCCATCCACTAAATTCATCCAAGAAGAATTCAAAAATCTTTCATTTGAATTTTTATGCATTTTACTCCTTTTTTATAGATTTATTTTTCCTCGCTTGATTAGGCTCAGGCCAGACATATGTTATTTTTGTGTGTTTGCGCTAGCTTCGGAGTTTTCGGAGGTGATGGTTCAAGGGCAAGATCAAGGAAGCGCGGTTTACGAGGTTGCCGAGCTAGTCGAGTATCAAGGTAAGTTGCAAATCCTTGACCATTTTGAATCCCATGCCATTTACAGTATGTAATTATGGTATTTGCATTATTGTTAATTGTGAAATGTTAATTGCTTAAAATAAAATATTTAGAATGACCTGATATTTAGATAATTCCTACCACCGACAAATGTCATACCTTTGTCAACCCTAGAATTGCTCTAAATATGGCATAAATACCTTTGTATATCTCATTCAAAATTTCACACTACTAAGGCTGTGACCGCGGGCTGGTAGATTTGGAAAGTTGGGAATTAGGGTAAAGGTGTTGTGAGACACCACGAGACGGTCTTCGCCCACCACTTTGCCCGGAGGTGAAAGTTAGTCGCCCTGTGAAAATGTAAGGACTAGACCCTTACGCTGAACAAATGACATATTGACCGTTCAACCACAGGTGTTGATTTGTCAACCCTGGTTTAGTAGCACTCAACTCGAGTGAAACCCTACATTGGAAGTTGGTGTGGATCAGTAGATCTAGACTGGACAATGATAGGTCTCCACAACTCGGGCCTGGTGTTCCGTGCTGGCCAACGAATACCCAAGGTTGTGTGAGCTCCTAACCTATCGAATAGAGTGTATACCAAGGATTGAGCAGTGAAATGACCCGATTCCTTAACTCAGTCATGAGGGTTAAGAATGCTTGTGGGTAAAGTTGGGCAACTCTGCAGAGTCAATAAAAAGGTATTCGAATACGCCGTGCTCCCAGTTAATGGAGCTGTGTCTATTGGGTGATTCCAACCGCGAGGCATAAGTAGTTTTCGCAAGTGTTTTAAAGTGGTTAGTTGGATAATCAACTTTGAAAGAAACCCCCTTAATCTTAAGGAGTAGTAGTAGGTTTTGGGTTTCCAAAAATGTTTACAAATAAAAGTGCATCCACTTCAATAAATAAAACAATTATACACCCATCCTTTGTTGATCCGTGCAATTTAGCTAAGTTAAGGTTTTTTACTTTGCGACTTGCTGAGCTGGATAGCTCACGGCTTGCTAAACCCTTCAAAGTGTCAAGAAGCTGGTGAAGGTCTCCCAGTCGAGGAAGCTCCAGAAGAGCCGTTCTACGATGAGGATCCCTGGTTTTAGGTCTCAGTCGCGCTTAGGTTTCCTGGTGGTTTTGTGTATTGTAATATATTTTGGGCTTGCACGCCCGTTGCAGTAAAACGTGGTTGTTAAACCTTATATTGTAATCTAGGTTGGCCCTTTTGTTGTAAGCATGTGTTGTGGTGGTATTCTCTTGCTCGACGCTCTGTAACTCCCCAAGCATGGGTAGTTGCGGAATGCCGAGTCCAGGAACCCCTAGAAACGGGGGCGTTACAAGAAGTGGTATCAGAGCGGGCTGCTTGACCGTAGGTTGAGACCTAAGGCAATCTAGGAAGCAATTTTATTGCAAAACCTAATTTAAACCCTAAAAGGAGTTTGCGAAAAATATAAGTACTATTGATGTCTTTTCCTCTCTTGTTGCTACCTTATCTGTCGTAATTTACTACTGCTTAAGTTTTACTTTTGCAAAATATTTACTGCTATACTTGTCTAACTTCAAAATTTCGTTCTTAAGCAAATGGTGCACTTCGTTCACTCTCGGCTAGAGCGTATGGAGGGTTGGCCCTCTAAGCTTTGGGAAATGCAGCAGTACCTTGGAGCCGATGGATACCACAAGCCCGTATTCCACGCAGTCAGCAGGTTCTTCCAGGACGAGCGTTACGAGTGAAAGGCATGGGTAACTTTGATCCCATTGCCTATCCGCCCGGATCAGGAGAGGAGGTTCATCGCCCGCAGGATCAAGCAGGAGGATGGCGTGCAGGACGCAGCCAGGAGGGCTGTGATCTACTTGCGTGGCTACTACGACCTGGAGTTGGCTGAATCACCGTTTGACCTGATAACGAGGTCGCTTCACGGTAGGAGGTCCTTTGCAGTCCCTCAGTGGTACTCGAGCGACACTTGGAAAAATGGTTTAGGTTAAGGAGGAGTTGAGAAGGTCAAGTGGATCAAAGGATGAATATTTAGTAGATTCGAGCTCATGTGCTTTGAAAAGCATGCATAAGTTAAGTGTATGAGTAAAACTCGTGTTGTGTGGGGTTAACGAGTTTCTCCATATATGTTAGTGGATAGTATCCATTAGGATTAGATGTAGACCAATTATTTTATCTATTTAACGGGTTGGGATGGAGATTTGTATGCTAACCAGCCAACCATCTAGCCAATTTTGTGTTCTAGGGTGGGTTTGAAATGTGTGAATGATGTGGTGTGTCCTCTTGTCCTTTAGGTGCAATACCTATAAAACTTTCGTTCTCAAGTAGCAATAGATCAACTTTTATTTACTACTTGTGGTGTCTTTTTAATTTGGTTGATTTACTCTTATTCTTATTGGTTTTGATCTATTCTCTCTCCTTCTTGATCTTGCTGTGTGTCAAGGACGTATAAGAGATGGAGATGACTTATGGAGTTCATATCCTATCCATTTAGGCACCAAGCCTTACAAAATTTCAAAGTTGCCCGATTTTGCTCGATTTTGACCTAATCTTGAAGTTTCTTGTTCCCATGGTTTTTGCTTCGAATCTTTAGGAGTTTTTACTTGCTGTGACATGTGAAAATATATTTAGAGTCATCTTGGCCATCATCTACCCATGAGCAAGTCATATCCCAAGTTTTCAGTTTTTGCTCAGTTTTGGTTTAAGTTTGCTTATTCTTAAAAAAATGTCTGAGCTTTGACAAGGAATCTAGCGATTGTTGGATGGAATAGGTTCTGAGACCCAAAATAAGGTGTGTGCAAAATTTTATCTCTTTTGGCTATGGATTTTTAGAGTTCACAAAAATGGTTTGGATTCAGGTTGATTTTCTATTCTGGGACAGGGGAGTGATCGGCCCGATCATACCGGTTGCCAGTCAGACCACAATCTTGCCGTCGGTCAGACCGTCAGGGCACTGTTGGTCAGACCGTCGTGTTGTCACTGGTCAGACACACCCCGATGGTTGGTCATACTGCAAGGCGCAAGAGCTAGTTCTTTGGTTTTTTTAGTGTGTTGCTTTGAGTTTTAGAATACTTAGGGAAAATTTATGAGGCACCATTTAGCCCTATCTGTCACCAGTGCAATCCTACAAATCCTACTGAAGGAAATGAACTAAGGACTCCCAAGGTGAATGGTATCTTGCCAAAATATTGGCAACTAACCAAATATGCAAGCCGAATATGGTCAATGCTACCTTTTTTTTTTGGGCAAACTTAGGCTTCAAACCATATGGTGAACTTCTTTCTATCATTTTCTTTTTTGAAAGGTATCTTTCGATCATTTTCGTTCAGTCCTTAATTTGACTCCAATGCACACCATACTAATTATCGCAACTAAAATTCTGTCCTGATCAATTTTACTCTTACCTTAGCTAGCTAGGTGCTAAGCTAGCTTGGATGATACATACCATGCATCAATGATCAATCTGGGGTAGTGCTTACTGCTCAGCACTGCACAAACAGTATATATGCAACATTAGCATATATACCTAGATGATTAATTAGAGCGTGTACCTAAATGGCTAAATGATTAATTAGAGCGTGTACCTAAATGCCACAAATTAAATCAAGCCTCAATGTTTGACTTGCTTGCTAGTGCTAGCTGCTCCAGTTGTTCTCTACTGTGATGGATTACGTCCTAAACCCTAGCTCCCGAAGCCTGAAGGTATGGCATCTTAATTGCTGCTATTGTTTTGGTAGTAGCAGCAGTAGCAGCAGCAGATGAAGAGTAGTAGTAGTAGATGAGCAGCGGTGGCAGTAGCAGCAGCAGCAGTAGTAGAAGTGGTGGTCATCGTCGTAATGATCGTAGTCATCGTAGTGATAGTCGTAGTTGTAGTAGTCGTGGTAGTGGTCGTAGTAGTGGTAGTGGTAGTGGTAGTGGTAGTGGTGGAGGTCGGTGGAGGTGGTGGTGGTGGTGGTAGTAATAGTTGTGTAGTCTTTATATACAAGTTGTCAAAAAGTCTTTGTGGTACATTCTTATAGGATTACGGTTGATGTTGGAAATAATCTTGACTTCGAGTCCAAGAAGTAGTAGAGTCCGTCTCCGTGTGTAACTCAAGTTGAAGTTGTGTCTAACTTGAAGTCCAAATACGTATGCGAGTAGGAAAGTATTAGCCTATACATTGAGAAAGCTTGTAATCAGTTTTGTAAGAAATAAAGGGGGAGTAAGTAAGAGAATAGAGAAATTCAAAAATTCTCATGTGTTCTCTTAGTTTATTTGCGATGTGTACGTTTTCTCGTGGAGCAAAGTTAACAATTGGTATCAGAGCCTAGGCGAAAACCGAGTAGTTGAAAAATTGTCTCGGCGATTCCGTTTCGCGCTCGTCTCACGCGACGCTCCTGGCGCAGGGCACTTAGTCCGACGGAAAGTCACGAGCAAGCACGCGGAGGAAAAAATCCAGAGCAAATCGAAGCAGCAGTGCACGACGTCTCCTCTACTCGCGCAGTGCTTCCGAGGTGAGGTAGCAACATGGTCTCTCGTTGTCCGTCTCGATTCGCACGCAGCAGCACACAGTAGCATCCATCGGCACCTGTGTGAAAGAAAAAGAGGAGCAACTCGTCCATGTGGCGCATCCGTTGAGCAAGCAATCACATCATCACGCAAAGAACTCCACAGTGTGAAGACTTTGGGGCAGAGGTGTTGCACGTGAAGAAATGCTTCTTTTGCATGTAGGCGTCCCAGGTGAGCTGTTCTTCACGTGTGATCAGGCGGATCACGTCGCTGGGTCTCACGGAGGTCACATCACAAGCAGTAGCCAAGCCGAACTGATTCTGGTTTTTCGTCTCTGAGATCAAAACAGAAACACGCAATAAAAGCCCGAGCCGAGGCGTGTTCGTCTAAAAAGATCGGCAACAGAGAGCGCAGAGACAAGGAGCAAGAAGTCACCAAGAAAAAAGAGAGAAGAAAATAGCGCAGTTTTTTCTCCGTTTCCTCGGTCTAAGAGCCGCTTCAAAGTCGCCCGAGTTCTTGATCCGTGCTCAAGATCATGTCGCGTTATCCAGGAAACGGTGTCACCGGTAACAAAGCATCATCCAGTATGATGGCGAAGGAGAGTTCCACTGTCTCAGTGCATTATCCGATGCTCAGAACGAGTAATTATGCAGCCTGGGCAATCAAGATGAAGGTGTACAGGCTCAAGGAGTTTGGGACGCGATCGAGAACGGCAACGTTGACGTACGCAAGGATCATATGGCATTAGCGGCCATCTATCAGGGCATCCCAGAGGAGACGCTCTTCCTACTGGCCGAAAAGGAGACGGCCAAAGCTGCGTAGGAGACGGCCAAAGCTGCGTAGGAGACGTTGAAGATGATGCATCTTGGTGCTGATCGTGTGAAGGAAGCAAAGGTACAAACTCTCAAGACCGAGTTCGAGGTGCTGCGTATGAAGGAAACGGAGTCAATCAATAACTTCGCCATCCGGTTAACGATCATCGTCAACAAGATTCGGGCCCTTGGCGAGAAGTGGAAGAGTTGTATGTAGTGAAGAAATTCTTTCATGCAGTTTCCTCATAGTTTCTCCCAATTGCTTCGGTCATAGAGCAATTTGGAAACCTAAAGACAATGACCATGGAGGAGGTCATCGGTCGTCTTAAGGCATATGAGAAACGCATTCATGACAATAGTATCAACGGCGACGGACAACTCTTGTTGACCCGCGCTGAGTGGGAAATTCGATCATCGAAGCGTGAAGGCAAGAACACTTCCAGCGGTGGTGGCCAAGGTCGTCATAATCGGAAGTTTGATAAGGCAAAAGTGAGGTGTTATAATTGTAACGATTATGGGTATTTTGCTTCAAAATGCTTCAAGCCAAGGATGAAGAAAGCGTTTCTTGCTAAAGCGCTCAGCGATGATGAACCAACACTGCTCTGATAAAGGTTGGAGTCAGGGACGTCGAGAAGATGTGTCGCTGTCCAAACTCAAGTAAGGTGAAAAGGAAATAGAATGTTGAGGAGATGTGTCACCGTTCTGTGTCAAGTATGAGTTTAGTAAGTCGTAGTTGAGATCGACTGCCTCAAAGTATTAAAATTTTTTGCATCTGGATGGACCCATACCAGTTGAGTTGAGTTTCTACATGTAGCTTGCATATAGAACGCTTCATGTGGAGGCGTGGCTGGTAGTTCATAATGCATTGAGACTAAAACTAGAGTATGTCAAGTTAAGATTAAGGGGGAGATTGTTGGAAATAATCTTGACTTCGAGTTCAAGACGTAGTAGAGTCCGTCTCCATATGTAACTCAAGTTAAAGTTGTGTTCAATTTGAAGTCCGAATACGTATGCGAGTATGAGAGTATTAGCCTATATATTGAGAAAGTTTGTAACCAGTTTTGTAAGAAATAAAGGGGAGCAAGTAAGAGAATAGAGAAATTTGGAAATTCTTCTATGTTCTCTCAGTTTATTTGCGATGTATGCGTTTTTTTCCTAGAACAAAGTTAACAGTTAAAAATAGATTTAGTTGGGACCAATCCAATTCTTATACCAGGTTATGTGAAAGTGATAGTGACCAACTAAAGAGAAGCTTTCCATCTTTAAAGTCTGAAGGTATGGTCGTATGGACATCTAACTGCTGTTGCTGATTTAGTTAGACTCTTGTAGGAAATATTCTATTGCTAATTTGTTATATCTAGTAGGAAATATCCTTTTCTAAGTTGTGCATCAACAGGGGCGTAGCCAGCCCAAGAGCTAGTCTCGGGCCCAGTCCATTTCCAGACAAAATATCATGGCATTCACTATTAATTGCTATAGGAACATATAAAGGCTTTCTCAGCTGGGCCTCGGGCCATTGCCCCGGTGGCCCGAGGCTCAGCTCCGCCTCTGTGCATCAATAATATCTAGATGCAAATTGCAAAGTATGTAAGAGGTTTGTTGACTTATTCTTACAACTACTCTATGTTTTGCCATCAACACTATAAGTTTATTCATAGTGGTGTTTTTATTTGTTGTCCTGTATGACAACTGCACATGGGAAGTTTTGGTTCTAGTTTGAACTGTTCCATGATGCCTCCCACAGGCTCAAGCCTCTGCCCTACATCTTTCCATATTGTGTGACGCCCTGTTAGGGATTGATTGAATGAATTGATCATATCTTACATACATGTACAACTTTAAGCAATATTTGTTCAATGACCCTAGTTCGAGGCAGCCAGTAGTGTTTTTTGCGGCAAGAATATACCAGGCAAGCACTGTCAGCATCAGAATATCTTTTGAGGCTGATTTGCTATTTCTCAGACTTGTTCTATCTATCTCCATAGGTCTTCTGTGTTGTAGTGGCAACACATGCACGATCGACCTCGCGTCACTGGTATGCTAGTTTATTGAATTTTTTGTACGGATAATCCATTTTTTATTCGAAATTACATAAATATACCCGCGGGAAAATTTTTTTACAAAAATAGGCTCCAGTCGCCTAATGGTTGGGCGACTGGAGCTTTTCGCCCAACCAGACCGCGACAGCTGGAAAGTCTACCAACCATTTGGCGATTAATTGCAGTCGCCCTACCGTTGGGTGACTTTTTTGAAGTCGCCGAACCGTTGGGCGATTGAACGGTTCGGCGACTGCAGGTGAAATATAAAAGCCGCGCTCGGCGACGCGCCGAGCGCGCCGCACTGTTTGCATTCCTCCGTTCGGCCAGCACAGAGAAGAGGGGAAAGGAGAGGGAGGGAGAGGAAAAGAGGAGGGGGAGAGAGAGAGGGAGAGGCGGAAAATAGGAGAGGGAGTGCGCGATTTTCAGGTAATTTTGTTGTATTATATTGTTTGTTAGTGTAGAAAATTAGTTTAGAAAATGTAGTTTAGAAATATAGTTTAGAAAATTAGTTTAGAAAATGTAGTGTAGAAAATTAGTTTAGAAAATTAGTTTAGAAAATGTAGTGTAGAAAATTAGTTTAGAAAATGAGTTTAGAAAATGTAGTGTAGAAAATTAGTTTAGAAAATTAGTTCAGAAAATTAGTTTAGAAAATATAGTTTAGAAATTTAGTTTACAAATTAATTTTAGAAATCTAATTTAGAAATTTAATTTTCAAATTTTGTTTAGTAAATATAGTTTAGAAATTTAGTTTTTAATTTTGTATACCATTTATAATGCATTATTGTACAAAATATAGTATTTAAATGTACATGTAGAAAATTTAATGTTGCAATTATTGTACAAATTTAGATGTAGAAAATTTAGTGTTGAAATTTAGATGTAGAAAATTTAATGTTGAAATTACTGTACAAATTTAGATGTAGAAAATTTAGTGTTGAAATTTAGACGTAGAAAATATAATGTTGAAATTATTGTACAAATTTAGATGTAGAAAATGTAATGTAGAAATTATTGTACAAATTTTGCAGGTATGACTCGTGCTGGACGTGACTCGGAGTGGCGGTTCGCGCTGTTGGACGAGCACGTGGACCGCTCTCATCGCGCTTCCCGTCTAGTCCCGCCACCAGGGAGCACGGACGAGCCGCCTCAGCTGGGAGTGGTCCGAACACGCACACCTCGCGTGGCCTGGGGACTCGGCCCTCGTTGGACTGCCAGGTTTGCACTACTCCAGCGTTTAGTGCGACCGTAAGTTCGTTCCGTGCTGACCTTCACTTTGTTTGCAGGCTGCGGGATGCCGGGCTACTCCCTCTTGCCCGGATGGTGCAGGCCACGGACGAGGATGGAGCCGCTGGCGGGGACGAGGCGGACCGCGTGGAGTTGGACCGCCCGTACGACAGCACGGAGTACGCGGGGTACCTTCACTGGTACCAGCCGCAGACCCGTACCAGGCTCGTATATGTGATAGACCCACCTGCCACACACTTCGCCGCTCCAACGGACACGTACCCCGCGCACTTCGCGCGCGATGCTCACCTCGCGGTATGTTACATGTCATTTCAAAGATTCCCAAATGGTAATGTCGTTTCGATAATCGAACATTTCATGTCTTTGTGTCCAGGCTGACGTCGGTTCTGCCCTATGTGCCGACTCCGGCACAGTACTGGAGAGGCTCACCAGTGGTGCGCAGCTGACCCATGAGGAGGGCGTTAGCTTTGCGCGTCGGATGCACGAGGGGTGTAGACGTATCGTTAGCCTACTGTCCTGCACGAGGCTACTGGCGGTCTCCACGCCCACCGCTCCGACTGCTCGCCCACCAGTGCCACCCCGACCAGCGTGGCACTACTCTGGTGCACCGACGTGGACACGTCCTCCACCGCCTCACCCGGAGCAGCCAGGGGGTTCAGCCTGGGCAGGGCCTCCTACACCGGTTCACTTCACGCCTCCTACGCAGGGGGTGTACGCCTCCTCCATGGCGCCAGCTACGGGTACGCAGAGGGTCTTATATCGTGTTTATCCGAAGACGACATGCAACGAACTAACGATATTAATATTGCAGGTACTTACCAGCAGCACGGCGTCTCCCCAGGCCAGGACGATGTGGACCAGTTTTTCGCGGAGTGGCCCAGGCAGTTCTCCGATGCAGCACCAGAGGTTCTCTCTGGCAGTGCCCTCCCCGGTGCACCGGAGAGCACACAGCCAGAGGTGCAGCTGACTCCACCAGCGCAGGGGCGGGATAGACACCCTCCTGCTCGTTTTACTTTTTCGGAGCCCCGTAACCCGTTGCACCGGAGGAGGGCCAAGCGAGGCCGTATGGGAGGACGCGGGCGCGGTGACGGGGCACACCAGGGTGACGAGTGAGGCGTGCTGCAGATGCTATATATGTTATGCATGTAATGAAAAAACATGCGGCATGTTACTCTCAGTTATATTATGAAGTTTATTTAAATTTACATAGTCTATCATCTCTCTCCGCACATAAACTATCTTACTTAACAGTGTATGTATCGATCGTTCTCTACTCAATCTTTCATAAAAAAAATTAAAAAACTTTTTACAACCTACAATATACAATGAACATAAACTTTTATTACAACTTTATCATATTTTTTACCGGTTCAACGTTACAAAATTCACAAAATCTAAAACAATCACGGGGGCTACATGCAGTCGCCTAACGGGATGGCGACTGCATGCTAGTCGCCTAACGGGACGGCGACTACACTTAAGTCGCCGAACGGAAGAGCGACTTAATACAGTCGCTCTACTGTGCAGCGAGATATATTGTGTCGCGGTCTGGTTGGGCGAAAGGCTTCAGTCGCCCAACCATTAGGCGACTGGAGTCTATTTTTGTAAAAAAAAATTCCCGCAGATATATTTATGTAATTTCGAATAAATAATGGATTATCCGTACAAAAAATTCCTAGTTTACTTGGGGAGGATACGTATGATCTCTATCATTGGACAGTGCAGATCTCAGCTACATGTTCAAAATTTTAGACGGGTATATTTGGCTGGTATAAAACTGGTAATCGATGATAACCAGTACAGTAAACATCATGGCCTAATTTTTTTTTCCGTTTTCGGTTTTTAAAACTTGATAATACAAAGATGTCCGCACAACGAAGAAACCGATAAAACAATCTTTCACATAAGATGTGGCTGATGATTTTTGGCTATAGCTGATAGTTTTCGTTTGCGCTTTTTGGTACGGTGGAGATACTGACGTAGATGATATACACGATTTAGAGTTCGAGAAGCTATTTGAATAATTCGCTGTAAGAAGTTGTCATATTTTGATGTTTAGTTTTTTTATTTTTGAAGAAATCAGAAGCCAAAAAGAAGACACCCTTAAAAAAAAGCGTTACTTTGGAAGCCTTGGTAATAGGTGGTAGCATATTAGTATAATCCATTTGTTTACCTGGCCCGTTTTTTCCGTTGCACTTGGAAGAAGTTCGGGTCGCTGCGCGTTAAGATATATGTGTGTATACTACTAGCTAATCTCGGATTTTCCGTGTAAACGAACAAGCGACAGGTCAACCCCGCTGCCTCGTTAAAATAACAACGGTACCGGAGTATATGAAATGTTAATCTCATCTTGGACTTGGAGACATTAATCTTCATCTACTACTAAATTCTATTCTTCCTCTCGAGCTGGCTGGCTGTAGCTATGCCATTTCGTAAAAGTTAGCAGCTCAGCTGCACCGTCGATGGCGACACGAATTAATCAAATCAATATATGGAACTGCGAATACACCATGACCAGTTCAAGTTCAAGCCTTCAAACGCGATCTCCCTCCAGGATATGGCTCTGGTCGTGTCCAACTTTTAGGGCCTGTTTGGAACAGAGGAATTTTACAGGAATTTTGCAAGAATTTTGCAAGAAACAGTTCAATTCCTGCAGAAATCGGAAAAAATTCCCGCATTCCAAACAGGGCCTTAGGTTTCACATATCCCATGACGGAAAGACGTACACAAGCTGGCTAGCTTTGATTACGTAGTCGCACACATATTGTACTCTACAATCTCTATATATATGCTCCGTTTGTTGTAGCATTTAGGCAACAACGACAGAGATACAAACAACACAAAGAGCATCTAGCTCTTGTCTCTCTGGCTCACAGGCACAAGCACACGTAGCTAGCTAGCTAGTGTACGTGCATGCACATAGAGCGAGGAGCGAAGGCACGCAGACATAACGGCGGGAGAAGCACTGAAGCAACATGAAGGTTAAGATCGAGAGCTCCAAGATCGTGAAGCCGTTGTACGACGGCGGCGTGGCGCCGGGCACCGGCGAGAGCGTGCCGCTCAACGTGTTCGACAAGGTGACCTACGACGTGCACATTGCCGTAATCTACGCGTTCCGTCCTCCGAACCCGCCGAACGCGGCACTGGAGCTGGGGCTGTCCAAGGCGCTCGCCGTGTACAGGGAGTGGGCGGGGCAGCTCGGCGACGGGCCCGACGGCTGGCCGGCGGTGCTGCTGAACGACCGGGGGGTGCGGTTCGTGGAGGCCACCGTGGACGCGCCGCTGGCGCTGTCGATGCCGTTCAAGCCGTCGCCGGAACTGCTGCTGCTGCACCCGAGCATCGACGGCCCCGTGGAGGAGCTGGTGCAGGTTCAGCTGACGCGGTTCGCGTGCGGCTCGATGGTGGTGGGGTTCACGGCGCACCACCACGTCGCCGACGGGCAGGCTACGAGCAACTTCCTCGTGGCCTGGGGTCTGGCGTCGCGGCGGCTGCCGGTGGGGCCGCTCCCCATCTGCGACCGGGCAACCCGGTTCCCGCCGCGCGACCCGCCGCTCGTCGAGTTCCCGCACCGGGGCGCGGAGTACTACGCGCCCGCCATCAAGAAGCGCGCCAACGACGACGAGGACGAAGACGAGAACGAGGAGCTCGGCGCTGTGGCGCACGACAAGATCAAGGTCCACAAGGTGCATTTCACGAAGGAGTTCTTGACGCGGCTCAAGGCGCGGGCGTCGTCGGGCATCCCGCCGTCGCGGCGCGGCTACAGCACCTTCGAGAGCGTGGTGGGACACCTATGGCGCGCGGTCACCGCGGCGCGGGGCCTGGGCGCCGGCGAGGCCACCAAGCTCCGCATCTCCGTGAACGGGCGGAACCGCATGCGCCCGCCAGTGCCGCGCGACTACTTCGGCAACCTCGTCCTTTGGGCGTTCCCGCGGTCCGACGCCGGGGAGCTGGTGTCCCGCCCCGTGCAGCACGCCGCTGACCTGATCCACCGCGCCGTGGCGCGCGTGGACGACGCCTACTTCCGGTCGTTCATCGACTTCGCGTCGTCCGGCACCGTGGAGGCCGAGGGCCTCGCGCCGACCGCCGACGAGTCGCAGGTGGTGCTGTGCCCGGACCTGGAGATGGACAGCTGGCTGGGTATCAACTTCTACGACCTCGACTTCGGCGGCGGCTGCCCCTTCTACTTCATGCCGTCGTACCTCCCCATGGAGGGCACCCTCTTCCTCGTGCCGTCCTTCCTCGGGGACGGCAGCGTCGAGGCCTACGTGTCCTTGTTCGAGAGCCACCTCGAGGAGTTCAAGAGGATATGCTACAGCCTCTCGTAGCTTGCGGCAGCTTAATCAATGCATTCATTCCCCAGCATCGACACGTCGAAAGGCACCTAATTAATTATACAAGGAAGAAACCAAAAAACACTTATATCCCTATACTAGCTGCATCTAGGAGCTTAGCAGCACCAGGACATTTCGATTATTAGAACGTTTTTTTCTCTCTCTCTTCTTCTTTTAGCTTTTTTGTGCGTGCATGATTCATGAATGCGTGCATGAGTACAGTGAGCTCAGATCGGTAGCGTTGAGTTTTGGCATAGATGGATAGGTATATGCATGCATGCTGCCGTGCTTTACTAGGTTTGTATATCTTGTGTTGTTCCGAAGTGAATAACTGTGCCAATCACGGGGTCAACGGACCTACGTACGTATGCGTGTAGAGAGGATCACCAATAATGGCCAATAAACAAGCTTCTTTCTCTGTTTCTCTCTTATATATATGTCTGCTTATGCACATAACATGATAAGGTTAGGTACAGACACCAATTAACCGATCAATATGTTAGTCCTAGTATTAGCTTTTGTTAAACATAATCTAGATATTTTCTTTCTAACTATCATTCAGATTTAGAATCGTTAGATTAGAGATCTAATGGTCATGAGTTCTCCTCCCTCCCTCTTGAATTTTATCCCCTCTCCTTTGAAAAAAATCTCATCCCTTTAAAAACAAGAGGTCACTTAATCCTTAACCCAAAAGTTATAAATTTAGATGATAGTTAGGAAAAAAATATCCAGATAATATCTAGACACTCCTCTACTATTATATACAGTAACTATATATCCTGCGGTGTAGCTTGTAAAGAGCCGTCGACACTTGTTTATACCTACCATGAGTACGAACATTTCTACATCACAAGACTCCAAGTCTGCAACAGTATACGTGTATACCTACGTGTCCGGCCAGGGTGAGATAGCTGGGGCCTCTTGTCCGCTAAGGGTGTGTTTGGTTTGAGGGATAGAGTGGGATGAAATGGGATGGTTTCTTTGACCAAGCTTATCCATGTGTTTGGTTTGAGGGATGGGGTGGGATGGAATGGTCCAAAGTGGGATGAGCCTGTGCAAATTTAGAGAAAATTTTTCTTAGATGCTGGACCATGTGGTTCCACCTTTTTTGTGGAACCATCTCATCCTATTCCATCATATCACATCCCATTCCACTTTCATCACTCCAACCAAACACATCCTAACTTGCCGCCGCGCGTCGAGAATAGCCAGGCGACGAGCATGCAGCATAATTTGGGTGCGGCTCAGGTGCTGGGGGCACAGCACTTGCGCGTGCGGGGTGCCCCAGCACCCGCCACGTGTCCCACAAGACCAAAAAAATTCTGAAAAATTCGAAAAAAATACTTACAAGATCTGCAAATTTGTAAAAAGTATTTTTTTGTAAGTACTTAAATTTTTTTTTATTTATACTTTTATTAAAAAGTATTTTTTTAAGTACTTAAAAATACTTTTTAATAAAAGTATTTATACTTGAAAAGTACTTTTACAAATTTTTGGATTTTGTAAGTATTTTTTTCGAATTTTTCGGAATTTTTTGGGCCTTATGGGACACGTGGCGGGTGCGGTACACCTCCGCACGCGCTAAGTGCTGTGCCCCAGCCCCTGAGCCGCACCCGCATAATTTGACCGCGCGCCGGGAATCAATTAATGGCCGCCGACGCCGCAGTGGTCCACGTACCGGCGGACGTGCGTGCATGTGCCCTCTCGATCGAACGTCGTCCTACGGGCTTACGTTGACAGCGGCTGGCTCAGTTTGTAGATAGGTTTTTTTGGCGAGGTTTATGGTTTTTAAGTTAAATTTTTAATTCTGATTATTCGTGAGAGAGAATAAAGAGAGATATTTATGTACGATGTTAGTCGATATAGATGAATTCGATTTTAGCCTATATAGATGAAGTCAAAACAATATCTACTATAGTTAATTTATAAACCCATTTAAAAACACACTATTTAAAAATTAATTGCTATAGTATAAATCAAAAGCTGTAAACACTCAGCCATAAGCAACAGCGAGCTTGTGCGACCGCAAATTAAGCAATATGGTACTTGGAAACCCAATGGCCAACAGGTTCTGTGTCGTCATGTAGTGCTTGTGCAGGGGATCAGCGGTGCTTGCAAAAACTGCTCGAGTGAACATCATCTTCATTCTACGCGTTTCTCGTTCATTTTGGCTTAAACTTCATATTATTTATTTATTTATTACTATTTCTAAATTTCATCTTTTTCTGACTTTTTAATTTTTTGAGCTTTTTTACCGGTTCTTTTTTCGGTATTCGTTTGCATTTTTTGTGATAGACTAATCTATTTTTTTCTATTTTTTAAACTTTTTAAATTTAATTATGCCAAATAAGCCACCATCAGTTACAGTGTAATTTCAGCTAGTTGCAATGTAATTTCATCAATAAGCCAGCTTATTTCAACCCAACCGAGCGGCACCTAAGGCAGCTTGACATCTCTATGCGTATTTAATGCCTTAGTGTTTAGACCCCGCTCCAAACGATTTTAACTTTTATTTTTCTACTTTCATCTTGTTTAAGTTAGAAACCATATGGAACACATTAGTTTCTAATTTCAACCTTTGTTTTGGCTTTTTTTTTACTTTTTTCCTTTTATTCTTTTTTATTGTCCGTAATGATATAACGGTCTTTTTAATTTTCAATTTTTTACCAGAAAAAGCTAACAACAGCTACAGTGTAATTTCAGCCAGAACCTTAAGCCAAAAGTTAGTTGAAGCACCATTAGACATCCAAATTAATATTCGTTCATAATTCATGTCGTTTGACATGATTATCTTCATTTACCTATAAATATTGTATAGATGTACTATTTAGCGGCTAAGCAAAGAATAAGCGCGCGCCCCTAGCAACGTGACCCGAACTCAATTAGCCAATCACAATCACGCCACCCCCCTTTCAGTCTGCCCCACATACGGTTGGCGGTCGTGTTATTGGTAGATCAGAAAAGTTACTTGCGGTTACATCCAAAGTTATCGTCTATATGTAATGAAATTACCATTCGCTGGGTTAAGTTATCATCCACACGATAAAGTTACTGTTTCCTGCACAACAAGTTATCATATACAAGACATGACGTTACTTACAACTATTACATGTGTTAAAACCGCGCTCCCGGGTCTCATGTGTCGCTTTTTTTTGGGATTTACTAGGGTATGGAATCTAAATAGTTTTAAGCCTACCCGGGAATCTCTCTTCGTTTTCCCCCGATTTGATCTCTCCCTGTCTCTCCATCTCTCTCGCGAGAGCGCCTCCCTACCTCGCCTCCTCGTCATCGACCGCATGTCCTAATCCGGTATCTTCTCTCGCCGCCGTGTCGTCGACCACACGTCCTAATCCGGTATCTTCTCTCTCTGCCTCGTTGTCGACCGCACGTCCTAATCCGTTATTTTCTCTTGTCGCTGCTTCGACCGCGCGCCATCAGTCCGTCAGAAATGCTCACAGCGCGAAGATAAAGAGGGGCGATAGTTGCTCGAAATATAATGAGTTACATGTAACATCGTAATACACGTTTTGTAAATCACTAGTGGATGTATATTAAATTTTTAGTTTATAGTTGGTAACTTCATAATGTGTGGTCGGTGACTTTTAGATCAATGGTCTTTAACTTTTCTTATTTAGTAGGTGGTAACTTCGTAGTGTATTATCAGTAACTTTTAGATCACCAGACTATAACTTTTCCTATTTAGTGGATGGTAACTTCGTAGTGCATTGTCAGTAACTTGTGTATTGTCGTAGTGCTACAGTACTCTTACGAGTTACGACCATGACGCTACTTCAATCACGGCTTTCGAGTACGATCGAATCACTCGGTAGCTACAGTACCCACGACTGCTACAGTATGGCTACAATGTTTTGACTGCTACAATACATACGACCACTCACTGTACCTTCGATCGTGGCTTCAACATTGCCTCGACCATGGCTTCGACCACAGCTTCGACTGCTCCTTCGACCGCCATTGCTACTCGAACACTGTTCGATTCTCCTCTGCTACTCCGATGCTCTAAAGCCGCTCGAACACCATCCGGTACTCCGCTGCTACTTGAACGTTGTCTGATGCTCCGTTGCTACTTGAAGACCATCTGATACTCCGTTACTACTTGAACACTGCACGATCTTTGCTGCTACTCAAAGGCCGTCCGACTCTGTGCTGCTACTCGAACACCGTCCGATGCTCTGAAGCTGCTCGAACGTTGTCCTAGCTTCGTTGCTACTCGAACGACGTCCAATTCTCCTCTGCTACTCAAACACCATCTGATACTCTTCGTCTTCTCGATCGAAGTCGAATTTCTACTGTCCACCTAGCTTTGTTAGTCGAATTCAAAACGTTACTTGCGATTACGCATGAAGTTATCGTCTATATGCAATGAAGTTACCATTCGTATGGTAAAATTATCATCTATATGGTAAAATTACTGTCTTCTGCACAACAAATTATCATATACAATATATGAAGTTACTTACTGCCATCACATGTGTTAAAATGCTGGCAATAACACATCATGTATATGACAATAATTTCATTCACAAATGCCAGTAACTTTCGCAATAACTTAATGTTTCACGATATGTAACTTGAAGAGGGCAAGCTAATAACATTTTATAAATTGAGAAAATTTCGGTTACGCACGAATTACGGTGAGTTAATAACTCCTGATTTGCTAGGTGGTAACTTTCACAATACAATGCTAGGAAAGTTACCATCGATCCCATTACATACGAACCATCGATGCAAGCCAGTTCGCACGCGCGCACGTTGCGACCCGCGTGTAGCGTGCACGCATGCTCTGGATAGCGCGTCCGATAATTGTATTGGAGATATCAAACTACGAAAAAGTCATCTTTTATTTAACTAGTTTGAGTTAGTTTTATAGTATATAATCAATAAAGTCGCATTAAATTGAAAACCACTTTTGAATATAATGTGACTATAGTGATTAATTGTATGCCATAAAACTAGTTCAAACTAATTAAATTGAAGATAAATTAAATTTTTTTTGTAGTTTGATATTTTAAATATATTTTTATGGGTATATGAAGATGTTCACGTCAAACATCACGAATCTCAAAATATATGAATGGTTATTGATTTAGGTGGTTAGACACCTAGGTGCATGTATGAAACACTTATCGATGTACATAGAGAGAGTCAACCTGGTAGACCTTGCATCGCATCCACGCTAATTAAGCTAATCCAAGATTATTACTATTATTAGCACTAATATGCTAGCTAGCTGTTCATACCTTACGCAGCATAAGGGCATTTCTTTTCTAGTTTAGAAGGGATACGTGCATTTCAATATCACATCGATACATCATCTAAATTGTAGTGACTCAAGCTGTCAAGCATCTGACTACATAATCAAGCCCTTGTGAAGGGTATATGCTGCTAGAACATGTAGGCTAATTTGCCGCGACCCGGTGTGACGTCGCAAAACGTGTTACGAAGTACCAACAGAGTTGACATCCATTGCCAGCAAGGCACACACACAATTAAAAATTAAGGGGTAGACAGGGGCGAAGCCGCGAAGGCACGAAGCAGTCGCCGTTGATTCGGAGTTATATATTTAGCTGAAGACTATGATCAGGTTAAGCGCGCATTCGTATTGGTAGCACCGAGTCAATAATTCGTCATTTTTTTTAAAAAAAAGTAACAACAGATATGTAGTAGTATACTTTAGGATTTCTTTGCACTCTAGGCTATATTCATGTAGATTTCTATTTTTAGTTTTTTCTTAAGAAGGCCAAAAACATTAGGGCATCTGTAGTGTATGAAAATAGAGGGTCTTAAGCCATCTTAAGGTCAACCTTATACATTACAGGGGTGACCTTAAGCAGGCTATAAGCAAAAAAAGGTTTAAAGCTGGTCCTCAAGCTAAAGACCTGGCCACAAACATTAAAATACAATTTTTCTTTATCTGCCGAGTGGGACCGTCTTAAAACCCTTTGGGTTATATACACTATGGAGTCGGCCTTAAGATTTAGATGGGACCCACCTTAAGGCCTCTTGGGTTATATACACTATGGATGCCCTTATGATTGTCAGGTTTTTGGAAAGTGGGTTCCCCACTTCTTTAGCTACAGTTCCGTTCTGGGGATAAGGCAGGGGGTCATGGGTGTATCACGCACCCTACTCTTCTTGTTCCCGTCACGCACATATATTTCTCCATCACTTTTTCTACAGCTCGCCATCTCTTTCTAAAAACCATTTATTTATTACTATTTATTTTTAGTCAAAAGTCATAAGCTATAGTCAAAATCATCAGAAAAACCAATAGGAACGACCCTAATTAATTAGCTGCAATATACCTATTTCACGTTTGAATGTAGAGGATAAATACTGAATACCGGCCACTGGTGGAGTACTTCGAAATTATATTGATGCTTCTGAGTCTTTCAACTGTATTGTTTGTGTAACTGTGTACTGTTCTTTGGTCTAAAGTAAATGCAGTTTTCCGACAACGTGGTCTCCGACATACAATTTTGTCGATTGAGTTTTAGTTACATCTATAACCAAATTTTACGAAGTTACAATATTATAAAGGTTTCAATAACAATGAATATATCCATTTCATCCTATTTTTACAATCTTAACCTTTTGCGAATACATCAATTTTCAAAGTAGCAAAGGAACCAATAAAAAACAAAATTCTCGCCAGACCCAATGCCTGCATGAATGCTAGAAAAAATATAGCTAAAAATACTAGTTCTTTTTCCCAGAAAGATCCTTGGCTTATATTAATAATAACACAAGGTCAAAACAAAAGTAGTACTTTTTTTGAGAGGAAAAACAAAAGTAGTACTAATCAAGTCGGCCCGATTGCGCTAAGGCCACGCCTATCATCCCCACACGGACTGAAACTCCACCTCTGTACTGTCCAGTTTTGGCCCGCTCTAGCACAGATTCGACGGCCCAAATTTTAAGCCCATGTATCTGAAATATCAATTTCGGCACGCTGGTTTTTGGCGTGTCAAAGTTCGGTGCGTCCCTGGAATCTTCCGGTAATAGCTTCAAGAGCTCCCAGAGTTTGTAAGTCCAGCGATTTAACTGGGCCTTTGGGCTAATGGAATACTCCAAAATCTAAGTATGCCACTTAAAAAAACAGAAACAGATGTCCTCCAAGAACAAAAGCAAAGCAGATGACGGCATCGAGAAGGCTTAAAGCTGGCTTTTGCTCTCAAAAAGCTGGAAGGCCCCAAAACACGCAAGCCTCAAATCAGCTTTAGGGAAAAAGCAAAAGCCAGCTTTTGGGAGCTTCTAGGAGAATCGTAACCGTATTACGAGCGGAAGGTTTCCGGGGCAACGAGGGCCTCCACGTCGCCCCCTGCGCGCGGCCGGCCGGCGCGTGGCGGCCAGTTTTTTGTACGGTCGGGGGAGGTAAATTCCTCCAGTTTTTTCGAAATTACGTAAAGGTCCTTTTTCCTCGCGAAAAGGTCCCTGCGCCCAGTTTTTTTTAAAAAAAAATTGGATGGCGACCCGCGGGTTTCCAAAATTACGTATAGGTCCTTATTTACTTACATACAGGTCCTTGTAGGTCCTCGATTTTTTCCAAAAAAGTCCTTTTGTTTTTTCGAAATTACACACGGGTTCTCGATTTTTTTTATGAAACTCCTTGCGAATTGTCGTCTCTTTTGCTTCGATCCACACGGTGGCTGGCGTGGCGTGGCGCCACGCCTACGTGGCTAGTATACTAAAAGCTGATACGAGCGGAAGGTTTCCGGGGCAACGAGGGCCTCCACGTCGCCCCCTGCGCGCGGCCGGCTGGCGCGTGGCGGCCAGTTTTTTGTACGGTCGGGGGAGGTAAATTCCTCCAGTTTTTTCAAAATTACGTAAAGGTCCTTTTTCCTCGCGAAAAGGTCCCTGCGCCCAGTTTTTTTTTAAAAAAATTTGGATGGCGACCCGTGGGTTTCCAAAATTACGTATAGGTCCTTATTTACTTACATACAGGTCCTTGCAGGTCCTCGGTTTTTTCCAAAAAAGTCCTTTTGTTTTTTCGAAATTACACACGGGTTCTCGATTTTTTTATGAAACTCCTTGCGAATTGTCGTCTCTTTTGCTTCGATCCACACGGTGGCTGGCGTGGCGTGGCGCCACGCCTACGTGGCTAGTATACTAAAAGCTGAAAATTTAGAAGAGATGTGCTTTTTGGGCCTTTTGCATATTGGACTATTTGTTTGCATTTGAAAGTTACAGATACCTACCTATTTTATGCCACTAAACAAAAAGGGCCAAGAGGGGAGCCCTAACCCCTGCGATTCTTCACCCCTCACACATCTCCCGTCTCTCTAGGCAAGGCGATGCTGCCCCACCCCGGCTACACTGCCACTGGTCGACATCACCACCAGATCCCCCTCCCACTGGTGGACGCTATCGCCAGCTCCTGCTCCCTCAGGTTGACACCATGGCTAGCTACACCTCCCGCCAATGGATGCTGGCTCTAGCTCCCACTACCACATATAGTGTCATCATAAACGGTTCGTAACCCTCATTAGAAATGATTTCTAAACTGTCTAATTTATTGCGTCATCGATAAAGGTGATTATCACAGACGGCTCCCAAACCGTATGTGATAAGTCACAACACAGACGGTTTTTAAAAATAATATATCACAGACGACTAATACAAAAAACCGTCTGTGATGGTCTACATATCACATATGGTTTTTTGTATTAGCCGTCTGTCACAGACAGTTTTGTGTTAGAAATCATCTGTGATAGTTCTTTGTATAGCTAAAAAATTTCCTATTTTTCGGCTAATATCAGAAAATACTAGCCATGCCCTTTGAAAATAAGCTAGGAGATTACAGATAAATGACAGATAAGTGAATTACAACTCAAAATCAATTACAAAAAATGTTCATGTATTGTCGTCAGAGTTACAATTGAATTACAACTCAAAGTGAATAATAAATGAATGAATTACAATTGAATCAAATATTTGAATATGCATTAATCTATGTTGACAGAGTGAAACTTTCCATTCAAGTTAATGATATCCGACATGAAGAAGGTGGAGAGCCGTTCTCAAACGTTCGAGAATTCATTCAGATCGAATGTATTTGATTTGATTGTCATACCTTATCGCTAGGAGGAGTAAGTAGTAAGCATACACACACACACATATATATATATATACATTTAAATTGATAATTAGGAAATAACTATTATGAGACTGACAAATCTCTGGATCATTCATCTTAGCACTTATGCTTTCCTGCATATGACGGCAAACATAGAATGTACATAGGTTGCCACGTAGCTATTAGTGACACTACAAAAATAGAATTACATATATAAGTATAGTCAGTTTGAGAGGCATTGTTACGAAGTGCGATATAGGATATATTGTATTGTAGCGGGTACTGGAAATCGCATCCTGTGTTGCAGTGTGGCGCTCGATTCCTTGTATCTCCCTCCCCTGGCAACATAGGTATTGAACAACCTATGTGATTCCAAAAGGTCGTCCTCGGTAATTACAAATGAAGGGAAGACTACAATAAAATTATGTATGAAGAAAATGAGCACACCTGTCAAGTGTTTGTTGCACAAGGGTGAAGCCATAGTTGTTCTTGAGTAGGGAATTAAGGTATATTACCTTGTTTCACTTTGGTACAATGACAATAAGGATTCAGTGCCACATACTCATGTATGTCGCTATAGTCATTAAACCTAAGTTCGTGTTACATATAAAATACAAATGAAGTTTGTATAGCAACTAGTGAAGCACTTACCTCCAGTTGTAGGGCACCAGTATGTAGTCCTTGTTGCTTTGAGCAAGCAATCTCATTCTTACATAATTCTCGATGTAGGATGCATCTTGGGTGATGCATTGCTCAGAGATCAAGTGTAGGTAAGGAAACCCACTGGTTCTCATGATCGTCGGACTTGTTGCATCATTTATCTATACATAAGAAATGAGTTATGACATTTATCGGCATTACGTGAATATAGAATTTGATTGTACACACTTACAATGTCGAGCATCGTAGAAGTGAGATGTCGAGGTCGTCGAGGTTGAATAGTTTAAATAAGTCATCAAAGCCCACAAGGAAGAAGCCCAGCTCATGGAGGAAATGCCTATCTATGTATCTGACGGTGAATCCAATAGGATGGTTTGTCCTCCGCTTGTTGGTCCTCTGCATATACTAGACATGCAAACTCCCCCAACCCATTTCAAGGCGGGGTAATAGTGTGTCGAGGACCAATGGCATTATGAGGGAGAATTTCTAGGGCTTGCGAGGCACCTTAATGTTGTTTAATTTGGCCTTAGCACCCTGCCTATGATACGTCTTCCTAGAATACAACTTGGCACACTTTCCTTATTTCTTCAGTGTCATCTCCACGGGAGCCAATACGACGACCTTCTAAAGTGGAGATTGAGATGGAGTCATGGAGGGTTCTATTGGAGAGGCATGGTCATGTGGAGATCGTGGCACTACAAGGTCCAAGGTGATGTCCCTCTTGGGCCACTGACAAAAATGTGCATGGTATACCCTAGTGTTATGATATCTTCGTCCGGGGGCTTCTCCAGCGGCACGACCTTGAAAGGGTCATATATCATGTCCACTTGGACCTTAATGTAACCCTGCGCTCACTGAGCACTGTGCAACACTGTCCCTTCCTGGTATGGAAACACTATCCCCACCCAGCCTCAATAGGAATGGACCCAACCAGCCTTACTTGGAGCTTGTAGGGCATGAACTCCTATAAAATGATACATAATTAGTTAAGGTGTCCTACAAGTCTATCTTTGGAGTATTCCAAAGATATACATTATCTAGATTTCATCGATTGGAAGTCAGGCATCCCTTTGGTTAGATTGGTGTGTGGACGCGCATCTACTTCGATAGTGATGTAGACTGGCTTCCATAGTAACGAAGGCAGCCTGCAACTGGCTGAGCACTTGCTCTAGACTTTCTTCTAAACATGCTAGCTTCCCAAAAAATTCTGCACGAATCTCCTCTTTTATACGCTCCTCGCGCTCGGCCTTCAATCTTTTCCGACTCCTATACGAGTTGCAGTCGTTTGGGAATCTCTGCCTGTAGGGAACATAAACCCTGGGCCTCACATGTGACCCAAGTACTTCTTGTTTTTTAGAACCGTGGATAATATGTTGTTCTCTCTGACGGCCTGGAAGTTGCCTTGGGGGGATTCCGCAGTTAACGTTTCCTGCAAGAGGCCAGCATGTTATTTCAATTCCTATGAATTTAGCATTGTAACACTTCCTGGTCTGCCAGGTTCTTAAAGGATATAGCACCCGAAGACGTGGTAGATGTCTTCGCTCTTAACCAGTTTCAGGCGCGCTCATCTGTGATCCCAACAAATGGTGGGGATGCCTCTATCAGGATTGCCTCCTCGTCCTCCATTGCGAGATTTCACCTATGTACCCAGTGGTGCTAAGTCTGTGTGGGTGAGTGTTCTGGGCCTGGATTGCATATGGCAAATAGATCAAAACAAATACATCAGAATGTATCATGGAAGTGTGCTAGACCCCAAAACAACACTATTGCATTAATCTTTTCAGGCATTGCTCTTAACTCTTAAGAAAATCTAGTGAACCAATCTTCAATACATACAAATCTACCAAAGTAAGAACCATCTATCTTGTTAATCATATCAATACAACCATTCTACATCGTCACTAGATGGCACCAAATAGCTAATCAACCAGTCAACTCATGTGGGGAGAGCTAACAGGGGTGAGACTTGGGTTGGGGGCGGCGACAGTGGTCGAGGAGAGGAGGCCGATGGACGGTGAGAGGAGAGGAGGCCAATGGTCAAGGAGAAGAGGCCGGTGGATGGCAATAAGATGCCGGTGGACAAAGCAAATTCTAGGGTCAGGAGTGAGGGCGGGTAATAGGGTTAAGTGGGCAAGAGCTCACCTTGCTAGGGGCAGCGGACAATGGGGAGGTTTGTTGCGGTCGTCGTGGAAGTTACCGCCGTCTCCACTGGTGCCTCCGCAAGTCACCAAGGTCGCCCACTGAAGTCACCGAGGGCATGGGGAATGAATGGTGTGTGCGCATAGTGAGTTAGGTTTTTGATCAAGTGTCTGTATATATAGAAAAATATTATCATAGACGGTTGTAGCAAACAACCATATGTGATATGATCATATCACAGATGGTTCTTTACAAAAACTGTCTGTGATATATTATCACAGATGGTTTATTGTATGGATATTTCAGACGGTTCTTTCATAAAACCATCTGTTATATGATATCACAGTTGGAATGCAATATCTACCAACAGAGAAGAATTGATTGGATCAATCGAGTTTCTCCTAAATACTTCTATGATTTATCTTTGTGTTTCTTGTATTTTGCAATTACAGATGTTGATATAGCTGCATTTAAACTTAATTCGTTCTTCTATAAAAATTAGTTCAAATCCATCTTGAACATCATTTTTTTTCCTACTCACTGCAAAATTTACATGCATATATTATCATTTTCTCTATGTTCAGATTACTTGAACGATGGTGCTTGATGATAATTAGTGAACGATATTTGTTTTCTATTTCATTTTTATTAATCGGCTAAGTCAAAAGTACTAACATTTTATGGTTAAGCACATACATGTTGCTATTTCCATTGTTTGAAAGAAAATAAAAAAACAAATTCATGCTAAAGCAGCACACGAACATATCATTATTTGTCTAGGGGTACTTCAGACATTTTACATCTTAGAAAAACCAACTAGCTCAACAAAAAACTAGACTAACAAACGGCCTCAATGAAAAAGTTATAGCAAACAACTACAACTACTTTTTAACCAAAAAGTGTAAAAACAGTTTATGGTAAAAGCTAGGGCTCCCCGACAGATGCACAGTCTTATTATATGAAACTTATATCGCTCTAATCCTCAATAAACATGCATGCAAGGACTAGGAGAGGAGGCATGCATGCATATGCAGTAACTGTGATGGTTACGACCACTTGGTGGATGGATACGACAACTCAAGAGATGGATACAACCACACCAATGGATAATACCACCTTTTGTGCTTGTAGACTTCGACCTCCTTTTCTGTGATACTCGTAAGCCACGAGTACTCGACACTCATACGCTTTGAGTACTCCAGTTACTCGTAGTCTTCCATGTACTCGAACAATTGAGTGATAGAATAAATACAATCTTTTCGTGGTGCTCCAATCGCTGCACCTTTTCTTGGTTTTCTCCACTATTTATACACAACTTACAAGTTAAACATGATAATGACTCCGTTATAAAAATCAACTCTGAAACGTGAATTTTTGTTTCTAAATTGACTCAGACTCAACTCGATACAAACTCAAAAATAGATTTGGCAGGATTAGTTCCAACAAACACCCCCTAATCCTTGCCGACTTAACCAACTTCTTTGATACCAAGTAGATTAATCATCCAACCAAAATTGACTTGACCCAATGCCTTTGTTAGCACATCATCCTTCTGTTCTTCTGTTGCAATATGTGAAACAGCCACCAGTCCTTCTTCAAAGATTCTCGACTAAAATGATACCGATTATCAATATGTTTGCTTCTTCCATGAAACACTAGATTTTTCATGAGCACTATTACCGACTTATTGTTTATAAATAATGTGAAAGGCTTGATAGTCTGTTTAACCAAATATCTTGACATGCACCTGAAGTTGTTGCCATGAACTCCGCTTCGCATGATGACAAGGCTACACTTCTTTGATTCTGTGAGCACCATATAATCACGTTTCCATGTAGATAGAACTCCATTGCAGTCATGCTTCTATGGTCAATCGGATTACCAGCCAGATTATTATCATAAAATCCTTCAAGCATTGGTGTGTTGTCATGCCTGACATATATTAGTCCATAATCCATAGTTCCTGCTAGATATCTCAACACATGTTTTAATGCTTGATTGTGTTGTACTGTTGGTCTTACTATAAATCTGGTAAGTACTCGAACTGAGTATGCATGGTCTGGCCGCGTATGTATCAAATACCATAAACAACCTATTATGCATTGAAATTCAGTAGCATCGATCGACTCTCATGTCTCATCATTGTCGAGTTTCAGCTTTGACTCCATAGGGTACTGATAAGGATTGCAACCTGTCATGCCCGCCTTCTCAAGGATTTTCTTTGCGTAGGTTGACTACTTGATTGAAATATTATAGTTGCTTTGTTTCACCTCGAAACCAAGGTAGTAAGTCAAAAATCCGAGATCGCTCATCTCAAACTGCTTCATCATCTCCTTCTTAAACTCTTCAATCTTTCGATCACACGTTCCTGTGATAATAAGATCATCAATATATATGCCAAGTATCAGCATATCTTCTTCTGTCTTTCTTATATATAAGGCTGGATCTTGCTTGTATCTTTCAAAACCAAGGTTAATCAAGGAGATGTCCAGTTTCTTGTTCTAGGTTCTAGGCACCTATCTCAAACCATACAAGGCTTTTAAAAGTCAATATACCTTGCCTTCTTGTCCCTTCACTTGAAAACCCTCCAGTTGTAATACATATACCTCCTCGGTAAGCTCACCATTTAGAAACGTAGATTTGATGTCCATATGGTGTACTTCCCATCCAAATTGAGCTGCAAGAGCAAATATCAATCTGACTATTTCTAATCTTGTAACCGGTGTAAACACCTCTTCATAATCTATGCCTTTCTTTCGAACATAGCCTTTTGCCACAAGTCTTGCTTTGTGACAAACAATGTTTCCATCTGCATCACTTTTCACTTTGAATATCCACTTTAGTCCTATTGCCTTCTGATTGTGAGGTAAGTCTGTCAAGATCCATGTTCTTTTCTTTTCTATGGAGTCAACCTCTGTATGCATAGCAGTCTTCAATTATTTTATTTTAAAGCCTATTAAAATCCCATTAGTTCAACAGTAGTGACCATATGTAATTCTTCAGACATCTCAATTGGTTTGTCCTGCTCATAAATTTCAGCAAGATTTCGATAAACAGGTTTTTTACTCAATGGGGTCTCTACCTCTTCTTGTTCAGTTTGAGGGGGAGATGGAATATCCTCTGCAGCCTCTTGTGGACTTGCAGATGTACTTGACATGGGTATAGCCGATGCTTGAAATTGATCTATTTTATCATTGTTTTCTCTTTCAACTAAGAAGGAAATCCACTTCTGTAGGTTGTTTTCTTCTTATGGCTTTACCTCCCACTCCCATGCCTTATCTTCACAAAAGATCACGTCTCGATTTACCATAATTTTATCTTCATGTGGACTGTACAGCTGACTTGCTTTGGATTCTGGTTCAACTCCCAATACATCAATTCTTTTGATCTGTCATCTAATTTCTTTAGATGAGTGAGCACATTTGCATATGCCAAGAAACAAAACACCATCAAGTGTTCTAGATTTGGTTTTCTTCCACTTAATGCTTCAAACAGGGTCTTCCCTTCCAGAGCTTTTGTGGGTACTCAATTGAGAATATATACAACATGTCTTACAGCCCAAGCCCAAAATCTTCCCAAAAGTGGTCTGCTTTTGAGTAAACTTCTTGCCATATTCATTATCGACCAGTTTCTTCGCTCGATTACTCCGTTCAGCTGTGGGCTATAAGGAGCTATGAAGTATCCTCTAATCCCTTTTGTTTCACAGATTGATTCGAATTCTTGTGCTAAGAATTCACCCCCACGTTCAGATCTCATCACCTTGAATTTGTGATCAATCTTCTTTTTGACTAGTGTCACAAATTTTTGGAACATGTCTTTGGCTTCTGATTTCCTTTTGAGCATGTATACCCACATAACTCTAGAACAATCATCAACAAGAAGTAGAAAGTATTTATTACCTTCATTTGACTCCGGGGTAATAGGACCACAGAGACCAACAAAAAGCAATTTCAGAGGCTGTGAAGCTCTATATTGTGTTTGCTGTGAGAACGAGAGTCTTGTTTGTTTGGCAATAATGCGGCCTTCACATAATTGAGATGGATGATTGATGGACGACAGTCCATAAACCATCCTTTTCTCTGTCATCAGTTTCAAAGAGTGAAAATTCACATGACCAAGTCGATCATGCATGCCACAACCATGCTGTGTTGTCCACCTTGGCACTGAAACAAGCTGGTTTGGCTGACTCAAGTTCAATCTTATATAGTTGATTTGGTATTCGCATCACCTTCATCAGCAGTTGTCCCTCATGATCATATAGTAACAAGTATGGTCCACTTAGAGATACATCGCATCCTTCTTCAATCAGCTGACCCAGACTTATGATGTTATTGCATAATCGTGGTATATAATAGACATCAGTCAATGCTCTTCGTTTTCCATTCTTGCTTTGCAACAAAATAGTGTCCTTTTTTCTATATGAACAACTGACTCATCTCCAAATGTCACCTTGCCTCGAAAGCCTTCATTCAATTCACTGAATTTTTCTCTTTGTCCAATCATGTGATTAGGAGCACCATTGTCGAGATATCAAAGATTTGACTCCACCATCTCTTCTCCAACTTTCAGTAGTTGCGGCTGGACATGTTCTTCAGTTAGCATCATAAATTGTGTGCTCTTCTCTTCATAGATGGACAACAGAAGTGATGGCTCCTACTCTATTTTGGCTTGAATCAAATTTGCATCCTCCTCCTTCTTATTGTATCGACAGTCAGTAGAGTAGTGTCCAAACTTTTGGCACTCAAAACATGTAATATGACTTCTGTAGTCCACAACATAATGTCCTTCTTTGCCACAGGTAAAACATTTGATTTTTGGCTTGTCTCGGTTGTAAGAGAACTCACCTCGCATTGCTTTCTCTCCACGACTAGCAGTAAAACCGTGGCCTTCTCAACCAAAACTGCAGCCACCTGGACCACGACCATGTCCACGCCAGTTGCCAGATCCCCAGCCTCCTCAGCTTGGATTTGATTCCCGCCAAGTTTTATTTTCATCTTTTGCTTCATTTTTCACTAGCAATGCTTAATCAGTCCTGGCTTTACACCCTTTAAGAATCCCTCATGAGCCTTGAGAAATCATGTTAGCTCTTTTATTTTCATGTTTTGAAGATCACTTGAGTATAGAAGAGTTGTGACCACCGGTACGAACCTCTCGGGTAGGACGCGAAAGTACTTCTCGACCACCGTAGTTTCCTCCAATGTATCTCCAAGAGATCGAATCTCATTAACCACAACAGTTAACTTACCTGCAAACTTATCTACTGATTGAGTTTCACCCATATGCATCGTCTCATATTCTCTTCAGAGAGTTTGTAGTCGAACCTTCTTTACTCGATCCACTCCTTCGTGCATAGTCCAAAGAACGATCCAAGCTTCTCGTGCTGTATCTTTTCTAACAAGTTGATTGAACATTGAGTCAGGTATGACAGCGTAGATGAGTGCCAAAGCAGTTTGATTGGTCTTCACGTCGACTTCCTTAGCCTTTCCTTTTGGATCGACCTTTCCATTAGCATCGACCGGATCAGCTACAGCGTCCCAGACCCCCTAGGCACGTACATTCACCCATATCTTTATAGACAATGCTGGGTAGTTCTCTGAGTTGAGAACTGGATACGAAAGGGAATTTGGTCATTCCTTCATTGTCGATGAAGATCCGCTCCTTGCCATGTTCTGCTCCATCTATGAGTCGATTGGCATCTGCTCTGACCAGATGATGGTTATGACCACTTGGTGGATGGATACGACCACTCAATAGATGTATATGACCACTCAAGAGATGGATATGACCACACCAATGGGTAAGACCACTTTGTGTGCTCGTAGGCTTTGACCTCTTTTGCTATGATACTCGTAAACCACGAGTACTTGGCACTCTTACACTTTGAGTACTCCAGTTACTCGTAATCTTCCATACACTCGAGTCTCTTCTCTTTTTCGAGTATGGCAACAACAACACCAAAACAATTGATCGATAGAATAAACATGATTTTTTGGTGGTGGTCCAATCGCTGCATCTTTTCCTTGGTTTTCTTCACTATTAATACATAACTTACAAGTTAAACATCGATACTAACTTGGTTACAAAAATCGACTCTGAAACATGAATTTCTATTTCTAAACTGACTCGGACTCAACTCGATACATACTCGAAAACGGATTTAGCACATTTAGTTCCAACAAACTGCAACACTTATGCATGCATGGATGCTAGCTGGCGCACGTAGGACATTCGATCGAGTGATTAACAAGGTGGACGCCGGCCGATGGTTTCGATCAAGCGGAAGCTGCAGATCCCCCGCTGGCGTCCGCATCGGCATCGGCGACGCCCCCAAGGTTGGTCCTGAAGCAGCTAAATTGGCGGATCTCGCCGACGTTGCCGGCGGGCTTGGGCACCAAGCTGAGCTTGACCATGGACCTGGCGAACTGGGCGAAGAAGGCGTCCTGGTTCTGCGCGTACAGCAAGACGATGGGGGACGTCCTTACGTCCCTCACGAGCGCCATGTCGGAGGTGAAGACCCCCTGGCTGGACACCAGGTTGACGTAGTAGCTGTTGTCAAACAAGTTCGGCGTCCGCAGGTCGAGGAACTGCGGCAGGTTGGGGTTCAGGGCGCAGACGGCGAACAGGTCTCTGGAGAAGGGGTCCTCCTGCCGGCTGGCGCGGTCACTGAAGGAGCTGCAGTGCGCCCTCCCGGTGGTGTGCGCGCCGGAGAGCGCGACGAGGTCGGCGGGGTCCCCGAGGCCCCTGCTCGCGAAGGCGCTCCCGAGCTGGGAGACGTCGCCGGTGGCTGGCGATGGGAGTTGGAGGACGAACTGGTCCGGGGCAGGGGCGAAGCTGTCGAGCTGGCCCAGGGGCACGGCGTAGCACGGCCCTCCGGACAGGCAGACGGCGTCGCGCGTGGCGAGGGCGGTGATGTCGGCGCAGGTGACGATGGGGCCGCAGACGGCGTGCACATGTGCGTGGATCTGCTCGATGAGCTGCAGCGCCCCGGGGTGCAGGAACGAGTTTTGCCCCAGCCGCTGCTCGCTGTTCCCCCCCATGAGGAGGAGTGACGCGTCGCATCCCTGTTGATTTGAATTACTCCATACAGTAATTAAGGGTGGTAATTAAGAACCTTAATTAATTTTTCTAGCTTGGTTCTAGCTATCTACTCTATATGAGTAGTTAATGAATAAACCTGAGGGAAGCAGTCGTGGAAGAAGATGCGGAGGAGGCCGGCGGCGATGGTGATGTCCGTGGAGAGCGCGGCCTGCATGTTTGAGCGGACGATGCCCTCCAGCTGGGGGCACGAGGCCGCGTGGAAGTCGACGGAGAGGTCGCCGGCGCCGGTACCGTTCAGCGGAACAGAGAGTGCTACTTGCACTGGGGAGAGCACGGCTAGGGTGGAGGAGACCAGCAGGATGGCCCCCAGTGCGCCACGGCTGCTTGTTCTCGCCATTGCCGATGTAGTATATCTCCTTGCCTAGATAGCTACACACTTGCGGAGTAGAGCTATCTGCTTAATCGTGGCTTCCTCTCCTCAACAAGTGGCCGTTATTTATAACCAGACCGGATGAGGTTGTAGCTCTAGCTGCTGCAAGATCCAATCTTGGATCGATCACGATCGGTACACCAACTGCTATCTAGCTTAGCTCCATGGCCCAGAAAGAACCAAAAAAAAAGGAGAACACACAAGGAAAGTTCCAACTGCATGCCTCATGCACCATCGTTCACGTGTTGGATTAGGGAAGAATACTGGTTTAAATTCCGACCAAGGCTCAACTATCTTAAATTTATAGTAGTTTAAATTCCGACCAAGGCTCAACTATCTTAAATTCCGACCAAGGCTCAACTATCTTTAATTGTTCCTTGTCTTATCTTTAATTGTTCCGCGAAAAAAAAAAGTTATCTACGCAATTACGCGTACACACGGCGACAACAAATGTTAACACACCGTCAATGATCGCTCTCCCCTCTTGAGCAACAAGTAGGTATTAATACACACACTCCGTTTCACTTTATTTGTCCATGGCCTAGGCCCCGGAGAGTTGCCGTTTTAATGCATTTGTCCAGTGAGGAAATTTAGAGTGTAGTATTACAATTTTTCGATCTTTACTCTACTTTAAAGGTTTGGAAGAGATTAAGTGGTTGTAGTATGCTATTTGTTTTTAGATTTAGTGTTTTTTGGTCTGTGCATATGGTAGCTGCAGACAAATATTGTGAAATGGATGGAGTATTGATTTTGCTATATTTGTAAGTTGTTAAGTCTCCCACAGAAAACACTCCGTAAAGTCTCACACACAGGGAACCTATATTTGTCCGCCCAAATCCTGTGCTGTTTGCTAGGAGTTCGGTCATGTCTCGAAAGCTATAAACTTCGAAGAGGAGAACAACACAATAGAAAATTGCATATCTGTTTACTTAAATTTATGTGCAAGGCGTAATTTCATCATAATTGAACTCTGCTGAAAATTCCCTTTCGAAAACCAATAACTTACTTTGCCCTGGTCGAGCTTCGTTTTACTGCTTCACGACGGTGGCATGCCGCAACATTCTAATTTAGCTCGATTCAGGTTGATGTGATTCCGCGAAGGAGACAAGAAAGGAAGACAGTTTAAAGGACCGCGCTATTACTCCCTTTGTTCTTTATACTTATTTTCTAGAATATGTACTTATATTTTTTAAATTTGATTATTAATATATTTACAACTATTTAAATTGGCTATACGAAAATTATATAATTAAATATATCATTAAAAATATTTTTATAATATTATAATTTTATTAGTATATCTTAATTTAAAGTTATAAAAAGTAACGGTCGCCTGCTCGGCTCGGTGCTGAATGAGCTCCTCCATTGATTCCGGGCTGCTCGTAGGGGGGCTGTGAAAGCAAGCGTAGGAGATCAAAATGTGAGTCCGATGGATTAAAAACCTTGTGTGAAGGAAGTGACAACGTTTGCCCGAAGAAGTTGAATCAATAGTAAGAAGATACCTCCTTAACGTTTACGTGACTGGTTATTTTTTTTAAGACCAAATGAATTGTTATATAGGATGGTGACCTCCTAAGGGTTAATAAGTCATTTTTGACCTTTCAGACAGCTAGCAGCCGCTGGAGCTCGACCGGCGTCCTTTCAAAATCGTAGCCACCGTCTTAACCCTCATTCGGTTGAGTTGAAAAATAATAACTTATAACTAAAATAGTATTGTAGTTAGCTGAAATTACATTATAATTGAAGGTGACTTATTTGGCGTAATTAAATTTAAAAATTTTAAAAAATAGAAAAGATATGTTAGCTTATCATGGACAACGCAAATGAATACGGGAAAAAAAGAATAAGCAAAAAAGCTTAAAAAAAGCTAAAAGTTCAAAAAAGACGAAATTTATGAATAGTAAAAAATAAGTTAGGTTGTGTTTGGTTTAGGGACAAGGTGGGATAGGATGGTCCTGTTCCTGGTTTTGGGATGGGATGATCCCATTTTTTGTTTGGTTGGGGGATAGAGTCATCCCTGTTTTTTGTTTGGTTGGAAGGATAAAGTGTGGGATGGAATGATCCCATCCTTTGTTTGGATGGAAGGATGAAGGTGGGACATGTGTGTTATTTGAGTTTTTTTTTTTAAATTGAAGGCTATTGTTGATATGTTTCTACACATAAGCCTTTGAGTTTTTTTTAAAAAACAATTTAAACAAAACAGTACTTAAAAAAACAAAGAGGTGGGATGACTCTATCCCATGTGGGATGACTCCGTCCCATGAAAAAAAGAGGATTGCTTGGTCCCGGATCTACAAGGAATATTCCTAGTGGGATGTCCTTGACTCTGCTTGTCTCCCATCCAAACACCTACAAAAACGGGTCCATCCCATCCCGTCCCACCTAGTCCTTGCAACCAAACACATACTTAGAAACCAGAAACTCAAGACGAAATAAGCGGGACCCTAATCTTTGCTCGGCTAGGCTCCAACTTCACATGTGAATCCCATATTGATGCATTCCGCTAAACTAGTTTGAGACTCAGCGACTCTGCGTCAGAATCTAAAGCCGAGTCCCTTTTTTTCCCTTTTCTTTGGGCGCCACCGATGGAATAATGCATGCCTCACTAGCCAGCAGCGATAAGTTTGGTTGATCCGATCCACTGCGCTGCGTTGACTTGCACTGTAACCTCTTATTGGCTTCACCATGAGCTCATCGGCACTAAATTATATATATGTATGTGAACTATTTGAGACTCGGGCAATTTGCTGTTGTAGAATCTAGAATTTGATTTGATATTTTGATGTCGAAAACATCCAAGCAAGCTTGAAACTAAATTCGTAGCCGAAGGATCCACTCATCCATACTGAACAAATTGAGATCTAAATCTACTCGTCTATAGCCATAGATAATTAGATATCTTCTTTGAACAGTAACTGCAATCGTAGCCAGCTGATCTCAGTAATTTGTGGGCAATGTTGGCTACGGCGATGGTGTTTTCTTTTGCGCGCGGTACGTTGCGAGCATATGATGAAGCCTTTCCATGCTTAGCGGAGGCTCAGAGCTGAGTGGCACACTCATGCTCTCAATAGTCAAGTCCACCCCTGGAGTCAGTGGGACCACCCGTCAATAACACAGCTGATTCGTCTATCTCTCTCTGGTTTGAATCTTGGCTACCTTCTAAAGCGCTTAGCTTCAGTTTGGGCTTGTACGTAATACAGTAATTAGCTTTTAAATGATATATTACTGAGTTTAGTTGTTCTAGGTAAAATTACACGTAACTATTTTTATCTACATACTGTCTCTCGTGAACAGTCAAAATTCAAAAATTTAACCTATAAACTACAATCCAAAAGAACCCACCCCTTGTCTTCAAGTATTGCAACTATATCTATGGGTGGGTGGGTTCTGGTTGTTCGCTTGTATGCGATTTTGGCTAATATACATGAAGTCAAAATAATGTCTACTATAGTCGACTTAAATACTCTATCTTAAAAGACACTCCATTTAAAAACTAGTTACTATAAAGAACTAAACCATAAGTCCAAAAAAACCAAACGCGGTACATGACACGCCTACCAGTGTAGGTATTTGGAGGCTGGTTGCACGCGTTGGGCATACAACAACTTGGCCGAGCAGCAAACCCGAGCTGCTGGGAGGAAGCCGAGGACATCATGGCGACGGGGCCTGTTGGCCTAGCTGTTGATTACGACCACTCAGCACTAGAAGTTTGGATACGACCACTCGGTACTCGTATGCTCAGTAGTTGTAACCTGAAGACTTCGACCACTTGCTCGTGGACTACTTTGATCGTTCTATGCTCGTACTCGTAAACTTCGGGAATAAGTACTCCAGTACTCGTTACCTTCGAGCACTCTTGGTTCTCGATAACTTCGGGTCAAGACTTGCACCTCCTGCATGGACTCCCTCCATTGAGTGCTAGGCTGCATAGACTTCTCTTGCAACTTCCTTGCATGCACGTAGGGCCTGTTTGGTTGCCTGCATGCGGGTGGCTCGCACCAGCGCATGCAGGGAGATGGTGTTTGGTTGGCTGCGGAGAGGAGAGAGCCTGCACGAGCGGATGCAAAAAAACAACTGGAGCCAGGCTGAGGAGGAACGCGGCTGAGGAGCTTCCCTCCTCAGCCTGGCCACGCTCATGCAGCCTGCATCATCTCATGCAGGCAACCAAACAGGCCCGTACTGACCCATGCCATGCACCTTCTTGCTCTTGGCCTTCTCTTCTTGCACAAATGTAGGCCGTGCGGCTATATTCTTTATTATCATTATCTTCTAAACGCATCTTCACTTTAGACTTGTACAGATCGAGTATGGACCTGCATATAATTAAATAAAATAGTAGTAACTTCGTATCTCCAAGTATAATAATTAAAGACCCAATAAAATTAGAGTTCACCTGGCAATATTTAATACGGCTCAATAATTCTTTCTAGTTAAATAATATATTTAACTGAAAAGTGCTATGCATGTCTGTATCCGCATCAGTCAGCGTGGGCAGTATCTGCACATCGCCGCCGTCGTTGTCCGTGGACCCCTACCTGCCATCGGCAGGGCAGCACACGTTGTTCGACTAGGGCCAATCTGGCAGGTACGATAGTTGCCTGTAAGCCATGGCCTACGCAGAAGGTACGTTTCGTTTCTTAAGGTTTTTTTACGTTGATATATTGCACGAATAAACAATACCTGTTCTGCAGATACAATGCACCAGCCAGTTCAGCTATCCCCCCATGAGGATCCCTTGGTAGACGTGAGAGAGTTCCTCACGGATGACCTAGCGGAGGTCCTTTTTGGGTCGCAACTTAGCAGTGCGCCAGTTCTCACGCAGCCACAGGTGTAGTCCACCCCGAGGTGTTGGGAGCACAGGTCAGCAGGGCTCTTGACAGCCTTACCCTGTCGGGGTGCCGATTGGGGGTGGGACTTGGCGACGACGGAGGAGGTGTTGTGGGTGGTGTAGCTGGTGCAAGTAGTGGATCTTCCTCCTGCTTTGTGTATTTTTTCGTTGTGTACGTATTTTGTTTTGTCTTCCTCCGTGTACGAATTCTCTATTGTATCTCAATATCACTTACCTTTCTACTTACTAATTGTTGCTACCTTAATCATTGTCATAAAAATTCTTCAAAAAATTTGTCGCACTATAACAACGTACAACGGTCGCAAAATGTTATTGCGAGTCTAACAGATTGTTCGTACCGTTCACAATCGACACAAATCACAAACGAATCAACCGACATTGTCTGCTCTTTTTTGTTTAAAAAAAGAAACAACTTATATTTGCTATAAATGTATTACCTACAACAATTGCATTTACCCCCCCCCCCCCACACACAATTATTTCTATCGGATTAATAAAATAATTTTATTGTTTTTAAAATCGCCCAACCATTAGGCAACTTTGTGTCTTGGCGCTCCATAGTTGGGCGACATGGGAAAGTCATCTAATGGTTGGGCGACTTGGCCACGTGTCATCCGACGGTTGGGCAACTAGCTTAAGTCACCAACCGTGGAGTGAAATATGGTCAAAAATATTTAAAAAAAATAGATATAATACTACAATTCAAAATTAATAATTGATTATTTAAAAAATCGTAGCTCCACCCAATCAAATTTGCCCTTGCCTTCGTCAATTCCCACTCACTGTTGAGTTCCTGTCGAACTTTGCTCTGGCTGAGTCACCGGCGCCGCCACCGCCGCCACGTGCGGCGACGACACTGACCCCCGCCACATGGGGAACCTCCGTCCCAAAGCCAGTAAAATGTGATTTGGTTGGGATGGGGTTTGTGAAACTCTCAAGTGCCACTAAGCAATAAACCTTGTGTTTTCATGCAAATATTACCATAGGGCTCTATAACTTACGCATCACAAAATAAATCATAGATGCAGATCATACGCGGACCCGTAGGGGGGCGGGCAGGGGCCTGGGCCTGGCCCCTTCATGATGAGGTGAAATCTTTGATACCTGCTCTATTGTTTCAGTACGTGAGCTCATTTCAGCTTGAGCTTCTGACTTGTTTTTCACTATTTAACAATTTTGTCTTTATCTGTTTTTTTGCTTTTTTGAGCTTTTTTGTCGGTTCTTTTTCCCTGTATTCGTTTGTACTGTCCGTGACAGGTTAACCTGTTTTTTTTCTATTTTTTTTAATTTTTTAAATTTAATTACGTCAAATAAGCCACCGTAAGCTACAGTATTCTTTTCAATCATAAATCACTCAAAATAAACCCTTTTGAGTAGGGCCAGCTAAGTGGGAAAAGAATAGGCTGCTGGATCTAAAAGGCCTTGATATTCATGGCCCATCCAAACTATTACGAAGCCTGCATGTGGTAGTACTGTGTGAATGGACGGGACAATCCAGTACTACCATACGACCATGCTCTCGCTTTGGGTTAGGGCCAGCACCCCTCCTGTCTTGTTTCCATGAGACCATGACGGAAGCTTGATGAAACATTCGTCTAACTTCGGTTAGCAATCACGGCGACATCGAAGACATATGTAAAGAAACATTGCGTGATCAATGGTGTTTGATCTTGCTCCTTCATCTTTGAATCACGAGGGCTCATGTGACATAAAAAATAGGGTAAAATTATTTAACACTTCCTATTAACTTGTTTGAGAATTTACATAGTGTAAGACCATGTAAAGGTTACCTCATGGTGTGTAAAGAGTATTTGATTTTATTGTGCAAGTGTCGTCGAATTTTGAGTTTGATTTTGGAGAGTTGCAAGGTTTGGGATTGCTGTCGGCCTGGAGTCGGTCTGACTACGATGCAGGCACAATCAGACAGCTGAGCATGGGCGGTCTGATCGTCCGGTGCACTGCGATCAGACTGGTAGAGTGCGATGTGATCGGCCTCGAGTTGATGTTAATGATTTTCCAGAGAGGGTTCATTCTGGGGTTTGAGTGAAGTCTGGGTCAGATATGACCGGCCTTTGTGTGGCGGTCTGATCGGGCGGTCTAGCCAATATGGGTGTAGCAATCAAATCGCTCTCCTATTATCAAGGTTGAGGTTGAGAGGTGTTGGATAGAGTGACCGGCTTGTGGTTGGTGGTTAGACCGGCCCTAAAGGTTCAGAGCAGTTAATTGAGTTGGTTTGAGTTTGAGTCATGACTTAGGAGCCATGAGGTGGTTGTGTTGTATTGCATGATGTATGAATTGACTAATATGAGTCAAGTTGTGAAGAACTTATACCCGAAAAAAGTTGATTGATCTATTGTTGTACATATAGCTTGGACTCAACTATAGTCAACGACGAGGAGGACTAGAGCTTGGTTAGAGAGAACCAAGGTCCAAAATATTCATGGATGTTGAGTGAGATGGTCGGATTGAAGTAAGGTGCAAGATGAACATGAACCATTGAAGGCAAAGTTTGAGTAAAGACCTTTGAGGTAAAATGATGCACATGATGCTTTCTAAGCCATGAGATGGCTATATGGCTTTTTTATGCCTTCGGGAGTGAAGCTTTGAAGGTAAGTGTTATTAGCTCATCAATTGTGTCAATTGATGATTTTATGTATTGTACGGTGCTATGTGATGATTTACTTGTCGGTGATGGTTGTAGGACTTCAAGTGGTTAAAGACCGCGGAAGACAAGAAGCCGAAACAGGAGCTACAGGTGGTGAACATGATAGGCAACGACAATATGGACTATGACTAAGTTTAGGGAGAAGCTGAGGTCCGGAACAGTTAGGGAAGCCAGGTGCAGTCATGGTGTATAGTGAGGCATGTGGTACACTATGTGACTTGGGCTGTTTGCAATCGAGCATGGTTCGGTAGGATCCGAACATATGAGAGGCTTGGTGACGAGTCGTTGGAGCCATATAGAAGATGGTGAAGCATGAGAGATACTTTGAGGCTAAGGGATGAGAAAATGTCGATAGAGGGGCACTTTGGTAAAGTGCTCAATACCGAAAACATGGCGGTTTGCAAAACCGCGATAGTGACTTAAGTGAATTAGGTCACAAGATCTCAAAGGAGGACATGGCATATGTATATTAGGCTATTGGAACCGTAATTGATGAAGACGCTTTGAGAAGCATACATGAGTGAAAAACCTAGTTGTAATGGGTTAACGGGTTCCCATGTGGTGTGAGTGGATAGGATCCACTTTGTAATCCTGATCTAGGGTTAGGGTTTTGTGTGCCTTCACTACAAAAGGTGAAGCGGGGAGAGAGTTAGGGTTAGCTCTCAAGGAAGCTCTTTGAATTTGGGATGGATTGAGAGGAAAGATAGGAGAGGAGCGAAGGAGATGAGAGCACTAGTGTGTGTTTTACCCTTGGGGCTTTGTCCTCCATGAGTGGAGAGTCTGCAATGCTTCACCTCCAAGTGAAATAAAGATTCAAATTTCATTCAAATGAGCTTGGCTATGATTTACTTCTTGTTCTTGTGATTTGCTTGGTTTCTTGAATGGTTTTCACCTTCTCTTGATCTTGATGCTTCCCATGATGAGTAAGTGATGTTAGAATCTTCTTGAGGCTTAATCTCATCCATCTAGGGAGCTCTGCAGCAAGCTATTCTAGTTTTGTCTTGGTTTACCTAATTTTGAGCTAGTTTAAGCCATTTTGTGAGAGTTCTTGATCTAGTCGATTTGGATTGGTTTCTTGTTGTGATTTTGCTTACTAAGACGTATGGAAATTGATCTGCAAACCCACGATCAAGTCTTGACCTCAGTTTTTGTATTTTGCTCAGTTTTGATGCAACCTGCCTTTGGATCAAGAAAGGTCAAAACTTCACAATATTTGATTTCATTTCTTGTTGGCTTAGGTTCATAATATCGTAGGCTAGGTCTATGCAATGTTTCAAGTATTTTGGAGCTATGGATTGAAAGTTGTGTCAATTTTATGTTTTGAAATTATGCTAAAATTCAGTTTCATTCTGAGAGGTCAAACTACCCGGCGTTTAGACCGTCAACCAACACGCGGTCAGACTATCCCCTAGCTAGAGGTCAGACCACTCATGGCATATCAAGGCACGTTTTGCTCGGTTTTTTGTAGTGCTTTCACTATGGTTATAACTTAGACTCTGATCTTCGTAGCTCATTATAGTTATTGAAGTGAAAGAATCTAAGAATCTTGAGAGCAAAGATATTTGAGAAACTATTATTTGTGTGGCTCCTATTTAACCCTCCTCTAGCTGCCTACTCGATCACATTGAATTCCAGTCAAATCTGTGTCACAAATGACAACACTAATGCATAACTTAAATGATTGTCAATGTTACCTAGGTTGTATGATTTATATTTTTCCTTTTTAGAAAATCTACTTTTTTTTAGAATTTTTAGAGAATCTACTAATGAAGGGGAATATGGTAATTGCTCTTTCAAGAGATTCGAGATTTTACGTAATTCTAAGTTCCAAGCTTAACAATGGCAGTTCTAACTATATATCGAAGTGCAAAATCCAAAATGGGATAAATCTATTTCTATGGAGCCCTCTTGTATCCAAAGATAATGTTACGGCTGGTCTCTTAACTCAGAGCTTTGATCTACGGTCACAAATGCATCAATTACGTGTTGTGCAATGGTATTGCGGTCTAGGTCATTTGTACTTGGCCCACCTATATGTAATATATGTATGGCCACTACCCGTTTCTACAGGTAGTAAATTAGTATTTAGTTTTTTTCTAGAATCTAGATAGTTCCGCAGAAGTATCTTGGTATTTTAGATATTTTGTTTGAATGCATTAGATGATGCCATCTATCATAAATCTAATGCTTATATTAATCAATATATACATGTGCCATGCCTCATTTGTCACATTCCAAAATAGAGCAAACGAAGACATAAGGGTGTCAGAGCTAAGATAATTACTTAAGAATGGAAAATTTGCATAAACATTCTTAATTGTCCCTAAGTTTGAAAAGCCGCCGTATAACTAATTTTGTGCCATTTACACCCTGCTGATGCTACTCTGTGGTTAATTATAACGTAGAACCTAAAAGTATAATAGTGTTTGATATAGGTTGAACATACTAGAGATGAAAGAGACAAGTGTATTAAGGATAAGAGTATATTGTAATTTTATTAATACAAGAAAATAATACAAGGCTTTCAACTAAATGAAATAACTTTTAGTTAATGAACTATGCTAGTTCCTTGTTGGCTCTAACATGATATATATCGGTTCACTGGTCTGATCTACATTATAGACATTCATATTCACTACTTGTGCAAATTGGCCCATCAACTCGCCAATTTTCTCCCAAAGATATAACAAAACCGAAATCTTACCCCAATATCCAACAGATCCCGCTTGTTGCGGAGTAATATGCATTTCCTCTAACCAATGTTCACTAAATGTCATCCGAATCGGATTGAATCTGACAGCATCGGATATCGTTAAGATGAATGTGATGACCATTGTCTTGACGAGTTCCACAGGGGTTATGTTAGATTGATAATTGGAAAGTGTTGAGAAACCGTCGCTGGCGACCAGTCCGATTGATTCCTCTGCTATGTAAAACCAGATCAATCACAGAAGATAGAAATAGTAGATTAAAAACACAGAAATAGAGAGAACTCTCGGTCTTTCTTTATTGCTTTCTTTCTGATTCCATATACAAAATAGCCAATAGTACTTCCTATTTATAGCCTAGTGGTGAGGTGCCAACCATGGGTCAAGGCTTCAAACCTAGGCCCAGGTTTCCTAACACTCCCCCTTGGCACTCATCCGACATATTCATGTCTTATCAAAACTCCATAAAAACCCAGTGAAAAAAATTTAGAGAAAAAATACATGATACATGTTAGCTGCGTTGCACGAATTGCCTCATTAAAAACCTTGACCGAGAAACTTCAGGAAAACTCGTCAAGGACGCTTCATCCAACCATCTCGCAGTTGTGACTTTGTCCAACTGCCCCGCAGTCATGACTTCATCCGACCACCTCATGGTTATAAAGACTTCGTTCGACCATCTCGCGGTTGAGACCTTGTCCGACCACCTCGCGATTATGACTTCGTCCAACCACCTCATTGTCGTTGACACTTCGTCCAACCATCTCACGGTCATAGACGCTTCATTCGACCGCCTCACGGTCGTTGACTTTCGTACGACTGCCTCACGGTCATAGACGCGTCGTCTGACTGCCTCGCGATCGTAACTTCGTCCGATCATCTTATGGTCAAGGCTTTGTCTAATCACCTCGTGGTCATTGAAACTTTGTCTGACTGCCACATGATCATGACTTCATCTGATCACCTCGTGGTCATAGACGCTTCGTCCAACCAGCTCATGAGCGCAGACGCTTCGTCCGACCACCTTGTGGTTATTGACATTCGTTCAACTGCCTCACAGTCGTAGACACGTCATCTGACCACCTCGCGGTCATGATTTCGTTCGACCACCCCGAGGTCATGACTTCATCCGACCACCTCATGGTCATAGATGCTTTGTCCAATCACCTCGTGGTCATAGACGCTTCATCTGACCGCCATGTGGTCATGACTTTGCCTGACCACCTCGTGGTCATAGAGACTTCGTCCGACCATCCCGCGGTTGAGACCTCATTCAATCACCTCAAAATCATGACTTCGTCCGACCGTCTTATGGTTGAGGCTTCCTCCAACTACCTCGTGGTCATTAATGCTTCGTCTGACTGTCTCATGGTCGTGACTTCGTCCGACCACCTCGTGGTCGTAGATACTTTGTCCAACCCACCTCGTGGTTGTAGACACTTCATCCAACTACCTCGTGGTTGTGACTTTGTAGGACCGCCCCACGATTGTGACTTTGCCTAATGACCTCATGGTCGTAGAGACTTTGTTTGACTATCACACGGTCGAGACCTTGTCCAACCACCTCGTGATCATGACTTCATCTGATCGTCATGCGGTTGAGGTTTCATCTAACCATCTCATGGTTGTAGACGCTTCGTCCGATCGCCTCATGGTCATGACTTTCTTTGACCACCTTGTGGTTGTAGAGACTTCATCTTACCGTCCGGTGGTCGAGACCTCATCCGACCGCCTCGCAATCGTGACTTCGTCCAACTGTCTTGTGGTCGAGGCTTGGTCTGACCACCTTGTGGTCGTTAACACTTCGTCCAACCACCTCGTGTTCGCAAACACTTCGACCGACCACCTCGTGGTTGTTGACTTTGTCCAATTGCCTCATAGTCGTAGACGAGTCGTCTGACCGCTCCGCGGTCTTGACTTCGTCCAACCGCCTCATGGTTGTAGACACTTCATCTGACTGCCTCATGGTCATAGAGATTCGTTCGACCACCTCGTAGCCATAAAGACTTTGTCCGAAAGTCCTACGGTCGAGACCTCATCTGACCATCCCACGATTGTGACTTCATCCGACCGTCCCACGGTCGTGACTTCATTGGACCACCTCATGGCCTGTGACACTTCATCCGACCACCTCGTGGTCATAGATGCTTCGTCCGTTCCGACCGCCCCACGGTCGTGACTTCGTCCGACCGTCCTTCAGTCGAGACCTCATCCGATCAACTCGCGATCATGACTTTGTTCTACCGTCTTGTGGTCAAGGCTTTGTCCAGCCACCTCATGGTCATTGATGCTTTGTTCAACCACCACGTGATCGTAGATGTTTCATTCGACCACCTCGCAGTGGTTGACTTTAGTCCGACCACCTCATGGTCATAGATGCATCATCTTATCGCCTCGTGGTTGTGACTTCGTCCGATCGCCTCGTGGTCGTAGATGCTTCATCCAACCACCTCACGGTTGTGGATTTATCCGACCACCATGTGGTCATAGACACTTTGTCTGACTGCCCCGTGGCTATTAATGCTTCGTCCAACCGCCATGTGGTCGTGACTTCGTTTGACCGCCTCATGGTCATAGATGCTCGTGACTCCATCCGACCACCTTGCGATTATAGAGACTTCGTCTGACTGCCTCGTGGTCGAGACTCCACCTTTGTCGACGCCAAGTCCGAAGGGTGCAAGATGGACCGCACACGTTAGAGCTTTGTCTCGCTGCCAACGCCAGGTTTGAAGGGTGCAGGATGGACCGCACATGTTAGAGCTTTGTCTTGCTGCCGACTTCGTCAACACTAGGTCTGAAGGGTGCGAGACGGACCGCGTGCATCAGAGCTTCGTCTCGCCATCGACTTTGTCGATGCCAAGTTCAAAGGGTGGGGAACAGAGCGCACGTGCAAGTCTTCGTCCCACCACCGATTACGTTGATGACCATGACTACGTCACAAGTGACGTCATCGTGGTGACTTCCTTAACGCTCAACCATGACATGACCAAAACCTTCGTCGACACCGCATCCAGCCACTTCGGGGTCAAGACTTCGTTGACAATCATCTGACCTCGTGGTCGACAATTCATTGACGCTCTATCCGACTGCCTCGCAGTTGTGACTTCACCCGACAACCTCATGGTCGAAGACTTCATCCGACCACTTCGTGCTTGAGACTCCATCCACTTCGTCAATGTAGGTCCGAAGGGTGCAAGACGGACTACGTGCGTCAGAGCTTCGTCACGCCATTGACTTCGTCAACGCCAAGTCCGAAGGGTGGGGGACGGAGTGCACCGCAATCTTCGACTCACTGTTGACTTCGTCGATGCTAGGTCCGAAGGGTGTGGGACGGACTGCACATGTCAGAGCTTCATCTTGTCGCCAACTTTGTCGACACCAAGTCCGAAGGGTACAGGATGAACTGCGCACATCAGAGCTTCGTCTCATCGCCGACTTTGTCGACGTCAAGTCCGAAGGGTGGGGGACGGAGCGTGCGCACGCAAGTCTTCGGCCCATCATTGACTACATCGACGACCACGTCACGAGCGAAGCCATTGTGGTGACTTCCCCGACGCTCGACCATGTCATGGTCAAGACCTTCGTCGACACTTTGAGTCCTTTGTCGACACTTCGTCCGACTGCTTCGATGTCAAGACTTTGTCAACAATCATCCAACCTCGTGGTTGACACTTCGTCGACGCTCCATCCAACTGCCTCACGATCGTAGACTCTGTCCGACAACCTCCCGACAGTAGACGCTCATTCGACCACCTCATGGTTATAAACACCGTCCGACCACCTCGCAGTCGCAGACTCTATCGCGCGTGTCGAAGCTTCGTCTCACTGCCGCCTTCATCGACGCCAAGTTTGAATGGTGGGGGATGGATCACATGTGTTAAGGCTTCATCCAACTGCCAACTTCATCAACACCTACGACCACCTCGTGGTCGCACCTTCAACGCTGTTGTCCAACCCCTCAGGGTCAAAACTTCGTCGATAGCCCTCGTCCCACCGCCAGCTTCGTCGACGCCCACGATCACGTCTTCCTCGACGTTATGCAACCTTATTGTGTGTATCACTGTTAGATATTTTCCTCTGTCGATCAAATTTTCCTCAGCTCACAAAATTTATGAAATCCATTGCATAAGCATTATTGGACTAATTATACATTTTGTATGCAGAGGAAACATATAATACTTTTTGATCCCATCACAATGCATAGGCAATTGGAATCGGCTAAAAAGTTTTTCTTGTCTCCTACGTGTCTTATCCACTAACTAAAATGTTATCTTTGTATTCATGTTGGATAAGAAACAAGATCAACTACTAAATGTGGACATATATGTTTGGCTTGATATGCGTGTAAGAAAGTTTTAATGTTCATTGTATGATTTGGGTCACGTTTAATGATATATATATATATATATATATATATATATATATATATATATATATATATATATATATATATATATATATATATATATATATATATATATATCTTTTGGGATTGGTTGCGATGCACAGATGTCAGACCCAGATTTTGCAATCTGGATTCCTCTGTGATTCCACCGCACTATTCCCTGGATCAGTAGATAGTGCTCACAGTTTACAGTTCTGAATATCAAAATACATATCATGCGGAAACGTAAATATAATAGTAGACTTACTCATGGGCCAATTAGGCCAAAATCATTAAATTGTAGCAGCGGAAGAATGAAGCACACAAGTGGGACCTTCAGGACATGCTCATAGGCAACCAACTGGAGGTTCGCGACCTAGCCCTTGACATCTTCATCTTCTCTGCCATCATGTACAACGTGTTGCTGAGGCGAAGTGTTCTGATTCCTGATTCTGGATTTGTTGTGAAAGCGAGTGTGAGCACAAACCACCGTGCTCCGCGAGCCAATACACAGAATGCAAATAAATAGTATGCATGACTTATCAAAGGAGAGGCTCGGGTTATTTTATTTGCCAAAAACTGCTTTTTAGAAGCATTATTATTATTTAGTCGTAGTGTTATTGTTGCTGCATAAACTCCACCTAGCGATTACTATAATTGAATTAATCCACCAAAAATACACTTTCTTTATTGAATGCTGTCTAAGACTTCAAACAGCGAGCGACATCATTTAATTAATCCATCGAACACACACTTTCTGTATTCAGTGCTGTATAAAACTCCAAACAGCGAATATCATCAATTATATAATCCACCAACCAATTGCTACCTAAATCCCCAAACAGCGAGTATCATAATTTATATAATCCATCGATCAATTGCTGCCTAAATCCCCAAATGGCGAGTATCATAATATATATAATCCACCGATCAATTGCTGCCTAAAACTCCAAACAGCTAGTGACTTCATTTATCTAATATCATTGATCAAGTCTACGATTCACTAGTATTCATCCACCAAGAATATCATTAATCAGGTTTATACTCCAATAATTGTTATCATACCTCCATATTCCCAATAATTCAATTCATCCATCCAGTAATTGATCAAAGCCTATTAATCCCATTATCGCCAACAACTCCCAAGAATTAATCCAGCAATTACCTTTGCACTCCCTAAATCTCCAACAATCATTTAAATCATCTATCTAGTCTATATAGTCATTTAGGCTCCACCGATTTATTTCTCCTAAAATCCACACTATCGTTTCCTATTTATGATTGACATGAATCCACCAATATCTTTATGTGTTTACAACAAACATCCATTTCCTTTACCCACGTCTCTATTTACTCCTACCATATTTTAATTTGTAAGAATAGATGTGTCATTATTTTGAAATACAATACATAAAAATTTCCTAAGAACTAGCAGTTTTGAACAAAAATATAATGTGTAAGAAAATGCAATAATAATAGCGATCCAGATTCCATCCACCGTTACATGGCATCCGCACCATATAGCATCTTTCAGCGTTATAGCCGCTTAACTTACCACTGGGACGACACCCAGGACAATTCAAACCAGGGCTTTCCACTGCCCTTCACTTTTCCATTCCCACCCACAAAGTTTTTGAAATAGAACTATATCTAGTTAAGTTCCCATGTCCGCCCATAACCGTGGGCACGGCTATTCGAATAGTTTTTGACTCTGCAGAGTTTGCACACTTTACCCACAAGAGATAAATCCACTTGTTGCCCCACATGATTCCTTAGCCATGCGGTTGAGTAGACTATCACAGAACATTTACAATGCATGTTTCCTAGCAGAGTTACGTCCGCTAAGATTTCCACTTCCTTCGGGGTACGACCACCCTTCCAGAAGCCCCCTCTTGCGCCGTCACGTCGGAGGATGTGGCCATCCTCTACCCGCCCATGGTCACACCGGCGCAACTCTTACTAAGTCAATGCAAATTAGTTAGACCTGCCTACATTTTGCCAGCTTGTGGTTGTACTGTTGTACACTGGGAGGCCATCACAAGATTCAGTCCTTAGGGTTATCTGGGCGGTTCTACCACTATCCCCTTTGTGCCTCCACTGCACCACTCTCACACACCCTCGAACCATCCGCCCAGATAATTAAGCAACTTGAGGTTTTTGGGAGCATAAAATATCCATAACCAAATATACCAGTCATTTCCACCATGACTGTCTAAACCAATTTGTCATGATTCAAAGTGATGCTTTGGGCATTTTGGTGCCCCGATTATCTAAGCAGTACTAAGCATGGCATATAATTATGGACTTATTTTCGAAAAGTTATCATTATAATTTTTGCTAAGGTGACAAGGCTCAGATATTCAAATGTTCCAAAGGAGGTATAATACTAGCAAGTTGAATAATGGCATATAACTAGAATTTTCAAACAAACATATATTTGCATAAGAAATAACAGCATACAATTTGATAATTTAAACAAAAGTAAATTTGCAGAAAATGTAGGTTCAATATGATCAAAGTATTGACTCGCCTGGCACGGTTTACCGCGGTTTGAGCTCACATAATGCTTTTTCTTGAGCTTTTGGGTCTCTATCTTCACTTCGAGCTTGATCTCGCTTGATCCACTGAATCTTCACGACTCCCAATTTCTAATTACACGACAAACGACTGAATCCAAATAAAAGCAAATAACTTAAAAGATCCAAATAAATCCGAATAAACTCAATTTAGTTTTATTATGAGTTAATGAGTGATTCAAGTGATTTGAGGCAAGGTCGGTGGTAGAATTACGATGACTTAATCTTTTTATTAATGATCCCTTTTAGTATTATTATTATTATTATTATTATTATTATTATTATTATTATTATTATTATTATTATTTTATATTTGTCAAGGGAGTTCCTTGAATTAGGTTAGAACTATGAGCGGAGCATTCTTTTGTCAAGTGCTAATTTTCAGGGCATATAAGTTTATATTATAAGTAAATGTAATCTTTATTGCGTGTGGATATTTAACCAAAGTCACTATATTTGAATATCTAATTACGACCTTTTAATTGAAGGTATTCTGAGGATCAACTGACATTTTTATTTTTATTTTATTGTTTAACTTAGCATCTGACACAAGTTAATATTATCTAAATCCTTGTTCTCATAAAGCCAAGCCTGTTATATGGGGTCCTATTTCAATAGTGTTATCTACTTAAGCCTACCATTAAGATTTATTTCGTGGCGGCATGATAATTATTAGGGCATATTGTTTATATTTTAATTAAAGTTAATCTCTATTAAATTTGGATATTTAATCAAAATCATAATGCCTTTATCAATATCTTTAATTAATAATAAATCCTTTAAATAATTATTCAAACCATATAATTAATCATATATGAGCTAATCCAAATTTAAGTCTTAAATAATTCCATTTTCATTCTAGTTAAATTTTATTAGCCTCTCTAAATTATTTTCAAATTTTCTTTGATTTTTATTAATCAAAACAGGTTTGTGAGAATGGAATAAAAATGTGAGGAAAAATGGTTCAGCCGAAGGATTCGAACTCAAGACCTCGGCTGTGTAAGTGTTAAGCGCTCGCTCGGGTAGCCATGTGGGAACAGGGTGTTACCTGACTCACCGAAGGAATGAAATGCACAAGAGCGGAGGGTGGACGGCCAGAACAGAGGACAGGCTCGGGCGGCCATGGCTGACGGCGTCGCTGGCGAGGGACCGCCGGGGAGTCCTTAGAGTCGGTCAAAACGGGTGCATGGGAAGGAGGGGAGGCCCTTGGAGGTGGAGGCTCCGGCCAGGAGGCGCTGGAGCAGGCCGGCGGCGAGCACGGGCGGTGGCGCGGGAAGGTCACCATGGCCGGCGAGCTCGGGCGGCGAAGGGCTTCGGCCAAGGGTTGGAATAGCTTCAGCATGCTCCGGTGTCGCTCTCACCGTGGGGGAGATGGCGGTGAAATTGGCGGCGGCGGCCGGTGTTGGGAAGGATGAGCCGTGTTGTGAGCTCCGGCGGAAATTTCTCAATTACTTTGGAGGGGAGGTAGAGAGGAGGGCGGCGGAGTGGAGGGAGGGCCGCATGGATTTTATAGGCGGCGGAAAGGGACCGGCAATGAGCGGGGCGGACGGGCGGCAGGGTATGGGCGCGGCGACGTGCGGCGTGTAGGCGCGCAGAGCGAGTCGGCGCAGAGGGAGGCAGGGGCGGCGGCAGGCGTGCGCTGACGCGGGCGCGGCCGGGTTTCGCGGGATTTGCCGCTGCTCGGCGTGGCTCGCGCGGCCGTGCCGCACGGCTTTGCTGAAGCAGAGCGGAGGAGCAAGGGGCCTGGGTGCGCACGGGGAAGGAGACGAGGGAGGTCGGCAGGGAGCAGGGCCCGCAGGCAGTGAGAGGGAGAGAAAGAGAAAAGAGGGAAAGAGAAAAAGAATGGGCCCACTTGGCATAGAGAGAAGGAAAGGAAAATGCTAGCATTCCAAATTTCTTTTAATTACTTGAGCTTGGTGTCCAAAATCCCCTTTTGTTAAATTGTAGCTCTAATGTTAATATTGAATTTTAGTTGTATAGTTTATGTATGTATATATATATATATATATATATATATATATATATATATTTATTTATTTATTTATTTATTTATTTGAGTTGTATTTTTTTTAATTCAGCTAATCCCCTTTAACTAATTTATAAACCATGTTTTGATTCTGTAATTAAATTTTTGAATTACTTTCTCCGGGTTTGAACTCACCCATTTTATTTAAATTTTTAGATCATACACCCCCTTCCTTTTTGTATGATGGTCGAGCTATATCTAGAATGAATTCTTGGTCTTAATTATTATTATTATTATTATTATTATTATTATTATTATTATTATTATTATTACTACTACTACTACTATTATTATTATTATTATTATTTGTTTCTAACCTTTAAATGCAACTTTGATTTAGTGAATCACAGTGAATTTTAGGTTGTCAGGGTGAAACACCATTTAATTTATTTGTATTTATTTATTTACTTATTTATTATTATTATTAATGATTGCTACTTTGTGCTCGAGATTTATTTCCAGTTATTACTTGCTCGGGGCATAACTCTGGAAAACCCAAATAAGATTTTGGCAAAAATCTCTGATGCTAGTAAGATGTAGAGAAAAATTTTCAATTCTTCCAAATTTTTAAACATTCAAAATTTAGGATGTTACAACAGACACCTTACTAATCTACAATAAAACATAAGTTCTACAAAGAAAAACTTCGAGTAACCTAGTCTAAGACAAGATACAACGTAAAGTATAACCAAACGTAGCAATAGTAGCATCGTGGATGTAATTCAGTGACATATTGTCCTAGACATGGAGTTCGAAAGGGATGGTGGAATCTATATAATGAGTACCTGTTTTGCATTCCGTTGGAACCATTATGTTCCATACAACAAATGAATGAAAAAAAATCCATATTGCATACATTTTAAGTGACATAATGATAGGCTAAATTATTAGTTACCAACATTTTCAGAGTTGCTAGTTGTCAAAACCTCAAGTTGTTAGTTGCCAACTCCTAGATATTGACAACTATAATTTGCTAGTAGATGAGATTTTGCTAGTTACTAGCACCTTAAAGTTGCTGGACAACATCAACACATATGGTTGAAAGTTATCGGCACCAAGAGTTGTTGGTTGCCAACACCTATAGTTACTAGCATAGATTTGGCAGTTAACAACACCTTAGATTTGATAGTTAACAACACCTATAGTTGATAGTTACTAAGACCTAGGATTTTGGTTACTAGTAGAAAAAAGTCAGTTTAATCAACCAATTTTTGCTAGTCACCATGATAATAATTTTCATTAAATATGTAACCATTTTTTATATTTTTCTTATGGTCCATAGCTCTTTTAATTACCAACTCTTAATTTCATAGTTACTAGTAGTCGGTAGTTATAGTTGCTAGATACTAGCAACTAATGCAGCAAATAACATATAGAACTAACAACTAATGTAGCAAGTAATATGTAGAGCTACTAACAACTAATGTAAGAAGTGACATGTAGAGATAGTAACTAACATAGCAATTAAACATATAAAACTACCAACTAATATGAAGTCCGATAATTACCAACACTTCGAATTGATAGCTATCAATACCTAAAGTTATTAGTTGCTGATACCTACGTAATAAAACATATAATTATTAGTAGAGGGGATTTGCTACCTGTTGGCAATCTAGAGTTACTAGTTACCATCACCTATAATTGCTAGTTGTCATCACCTAGGCAGTGAAACATGTAGCTACTATTAGCGAGAAATACGAACTGCTAGCACCTAGAGTTGCTAGTAAAGGACACCTATAGTTGCTAGTTAAAAAGCAATTTTATTAATGTTTCTAAATCATATTTAATATGTGTCTTAATTTATTAAGATCGTCGCGTAGATTGAAATGATTCTGACAGAACACAAATCAAATACTCGATTTAATAGATATGGATAATTTGAAGAAAGTAATGAACATGTACAAACTCCATCCTGTATCATGTTATTGACGCATCCGTTTGCTTGACCCATAAGAGCATAGATTTGTCGTGCAATTTGAGAATCTCGTTGGTCTCCTGGAGGCCACTAACTTAACAGTTACCGACCAAGCTTACAAAACGTGAGCACTGTATTTATGTGGCATGACAAAAGTTGCGAGAGCACCCTTAAAATTGACCTAACCTCGAATTTCAAGGACTTCAATTACGTGAACTATCCACAGAAATAAATAGGTTATAACCAGCTAATGTACTATATATAGCTAGTGTACTACTTTTTCTATCCATAAATATAAGTTTATGTGGATTTCGTCCGATCTAGCTTTTTAAGTTTTGGCTATTAATATATATTAAAGTATATAGATTAACTATACGAAAATAGTATCATTGGATTTATCTTGTAAAATTCTTTCATATATATATATATATATATATATATATATATATATATATATATATATATATATACACTAGTATATTATGATAATAAATCACAGTCAAAGTCTTACATTGGAGATCGTAAAAAAATCAAAAACGGCCTATATTTATGGACGGATGAAGTATATTTTGGCTACGGTTGATGACTTTTATCTCTATTTTTTAAGACGATACAGTGGAAACACCGATACTGACAGCACATATGATTTTGGATTTAAAAATTCGTTTGAAGAATCCGCTTTAATAAAAACGTCACATTTATTTTTAACTTTCAGAAAGCCTAAAAATCAAAATCCCAAAAGAACATAACCTCAAGGTATAGCCACGCTCCCAGTCCCCTCTGTTGAATTTTCTCTCATAGCTAGCTATGCTAAAAAAAATGAGTAAATAGTTGTGGTATACCATTTAATAGTGATGTGTATAATTCAATAGTATTAATTTTTTTTAAAAAAAATTGAAAGTCTCTGTGATCTGGACGTAAAGTGAGTAGGTCCGCTCATTTCGGCTTGAGCTTCTGGCTTCTGACTTATTTTTCACTATTCAACAATTTCGTCTTTTCTGGTTTTTTTGAGCTTTTTTGTCGGTTTTTTCCCGTATTCGTTTGTACTGCCCGTGATGGGCTAACCTGTTTTTTCTATTTTTAAATTTTTTAAAATTTAATTACGTCAAATAAGCCATCGTTAGCTACAGTGTTTTTTAGCCAGTTACAATGCTTTTCAGTTATAAACCATGCTTTTCAGTTATAAACCACTTAAAATAAACTCTTTTGAGCAGGACGACTTACGGGACAGAGCAGTAACCGGATCTATCCTCACTGTTGAAAACCACAGGAGTGCGTGCCTCTTGCCTCTTCAGAACCACCCTCACCCCCCAATACACCACTGCCACCGCCACAGGCACCAGTCTCCACTGCAACCCGGCCAGTAACCGAGAAGAACAGCTCCAGTAATTTTCCTCCCAAACCAGCTGCCTGACTCGCGTGCTAGCTAGCTAGCTGGTCAGGGCGAAGCACACCATGCATATGGCTGCGGCCGCGGCGGCGGTGGCCGTTACGTGGCTGCTGCTCTCGGCGGCGCCCTGGCGGTGCGCGGGGCAGGCGCTGGTGCCGGGCGTGATGATCTTCGGGGACTCGGTGGTGGACGCCGGGAACAACAACCGGCTGCCCACGCTGGTGCGCGCCGACTTCCCGCCCTACGGCCGCGACTTCCCGGCCACCCACGCCCCCACCGGACGCTTCTGCAACGGCAAGCTCGCCACCGATTACACCGGTACGCCTTAAAATCCATGTTAATTTCTTTGTCTTTGGTCTCCTCCTGGCTACTTGATTTTACCTTGATTACTCTGAGTAAATAATTACAATGTCGTTGCCTGTAATCCTGTATACGTAATTACGTAGTCGAGAACCTCGGGTTCAGCTCGTACCCGCCGGCGTACTTGAGCCCGGAGGCGCAGAGCGACAACAGGACCCTCCTCCACGGCGCCAACTTCGCCTCCGGCGCATCCGGCTACCTCGACGCAACCGCGGCGCTCTACGTGCGTCACCGTCACTCAGTACTCATCCATTCCATCGGTCGAGCTAGCACACCATGCCCATGCACAAGCAAACGCTGAATGTAACTGCGTGCATGCAGGGCGCGATCTCGCTGAGCCGGCAGCTGGACTACTTCAAGGAGTTCCAGTCGAAGGTGGCCTCGGTGGCCGGCGGCGCGCAGGCAGCGGCGCTGACGTCGGGGTCCATCTACGTCGTGAGCGCCGGCACCAGCGACTACGTGCAGAACTACTACGTCAACCCCATGTTCGGCGCCACCTTCACGCCCGAGCAGTTCGCCGACGCGCTCATGCAGCCCTTCACTTCCTTCGTCGAGGTAATTAACTAAGCACTAAGCACAGAAGTATATACTGCCGTCCATCTAGCTCTTCATTCATTAATGGAATAAAATACAATCTTACCCATCTCAACTGCTGCAGAAGTCCAATTACCCTCAACTATTCCAATACTGGGTTGTGTTTTTAAGTCTAATGAGGGTGTTAGTACAGTTTGGTAGCTCAGGATAATTTCAGTAGACTTTTTCTTAATTAATGCCAGCTTGCTACTCCTAGAGTTGTAGTGGTGCCTAATTTGCGTATCCTCCACCCCATTGGATTGTCTTTGCTTAAATTTCCAGACAGCCAAGGAGTAGTAAGAGCTAACTAGTTTCAATTACCCTGCTCCATTTTAGTTGAGTTCATTAACGACCAGGTAGGACAGTGCTAGTCCCAGTATACAGTAAGCTATCAAGATGCTTCAATCTTGAGCAGACAGGCAATTGAATAACCTGCAGAAGAGGAGTGATGGATCAAAGGTCACAGGTTGTTGGTGGGAATCAATGGCCTCAGTTACTCTGCTGCTCTACCAACAATCCAACATGCATGGTTACAATTGCCTGCCTGCCTACCATTTCTTCACAGTGCGTACGTAACACGTTGTTGTAGCATCAATGCGTACCTAGTCCTTTTGGAGAGGCCTGGGTCCACCATCCCGAGCATCCCTGGGGATGTTCCTGTCACATGTCATCCTAATTAGTACTTAGTTGCAATATGAATAATACCGGCTTTCTCGGAGCAATCTTTTGGCTTCTCTCGCTAGCGTCTTATTTTGAAGACCCCATGTAAAACAAGGGATTACAATCATCACTATTTATTTTCAACTAAAGCTATCAGCCACAGCTAAAAACCGTTAGCTATAGCAAATACGAACATCTCTTTAGACTCATCTCTTTAGATAAAGAGATCGTTCGTAGCCCTATTCGTATTAGTTTCTGTTTCTAATTTCTTCAAAGAAAAACTAAAAACTAATATAAACATCTGGCTTTTTAAAGCGGTTTCTCCACTCTTCTCCCTTTTATCTCGCTCCGTGGATAAGACAGGGGTCACAGTGCATCACCCACCCTACTCCTCTCGCTTTTGTCACGCGCACGTGTCTCTCTCTCATTTTTTATATCCCTCGCCATTTTCTTATAAAAATTATTTTTTCAATCGCTACTATTTATTTTATTAAAAACCGTAAACTACAGAAAAAAAACCATCTGATGTTGTATCAAAATGAGCAAATAAAAGTGCCAGCTAGCTTCGGCATGTACATAGCATCTTGTACATTCAGGGAAGAAGGGTTTAGCTTCTAATAGTAACCGTAAGAGACTTTGACCTTAATTAACTCAAATCCTCAGTTGATGCATACCCACAAAAGAATTAAGGCCCAGACTTTACTTTCCACAGCTCATCACACCAAAAGCCATGTACTATAATTAATGACCATTGCAGGTAATATAGTACAGGAGCTATCCTTGCATATTCCATTGCCCATATCTGATCAAGCCCTAGTCATCTGCCAAACGTGTACAGGGACATCAATTCCTGTACCTGTTCACCCAACACGGGACCTCATAACAATCCCCATCAATACCAAATGAGATCCTCTGACGTAACTTCCCGTCACTGACGCGTGGGGCCACGTGGCGAGGGAGCCTACGCGCAGTGACCCACGTCAGAGGGAACTTACGTCAGAGGAGTTGATTCCCATCAATACACATGGAAAGTCCATTTCCAGGCTATCATGAGAGGGAGGTAGGTTTTTAAGAACATGTGACCGGAGTTTTGGTCATTTTTAGCTCCTGTATCATGTTAATACTAAATTTAATTCTCAGACCACCATAATATCAAATCTAGCTCCCTTCCTGACCCCACGACTCCGAGGGCGTAACATATGTTAGTCGTGCGGTCGGGCACGACTACACTGTTCATCGTAGTCGTGTGGTTAGGGGCCGCACGACTAACACGTGTCACGTCCTCGGAGTCGTGCGGTCGGGAATAGAACTAGATTTAGTATTACGGTGGTCTAGGAGCCAAATTTGATATTAACGTAATACAGGCAGCTAGAAATGACCAAAATTCCCAAGTATCACGAGAGAGAGGGAGGGAGAGCTGACGGCCACTCGCAGCAAAGGAAAGCTGCGACTGGCAAGCCATTCACAGATCTGAGAGGCCTTACGGGAAGAGATCTCTCTGTACTTGTACCACTGCACTGGTGTGGCCGTGTCGCCCTTATCACCGGTCAATACTACCTCGATCCATAGCGTCTCGTCACATGCATGGGGACCCTACTCCTACATGAAAATGCTGACTCGGTGGTGGTGGTCTTGGCAGCAAAATCTTAATGCCACACAGAGAATCAATGCAGTAAATGCAGTCCTGGAAGCACCGCGTACACCGGACAAGAATTCTCACCGAAAAAACAAGAGTTGAACTCGATCACTCGTATTTACAGTTTGAGCAATTAGTTCTTCCAAGCCTGAACTCTCAGGTCAAGAAACACATCGACTCCGTGAATGGTGCAGCGTGCTTGAGACTGGTGCTCGCATGGACATGCGTGGCTCATCAAGACGCTCGCGAAAAATCCTCCTGCTGATCGATTGGCACGCGCGCAGGGCCTGTACGGGCTGGGGGCGAGGCGGATCGGCGTGACGTCGCTGCCGCCGACGGGGTGCCTCCCGGCGTCCATCACCCTGTTCGGCGGCGGCGGCGGGTGCGTGGAGCGGCTGAACAACGACTCCCTGACGTTCAACAAGAAGCTGGAGGCCGCCTCGGACGCCGTGAGGAAGCGGCACTCGGACCTCAAGCTCGTCGTCTTCGACATCTACACCCCGCTCCTCGACCTCGTCAGCAACCCCGCCAACGCCGGTAAGACCAGCGCGCGCGCGCGCGCGTGCGCGTTGATGCCTTCTGCGGCGTTTGATGATATAACGACTGTGCGCACGCACGCATGCGGTTGTAGGGTTCTTCGAGCCTCGGAGGGCGTGCTGCGGGACGGGGACGATCGAGACGTCGGTGCTGTGCAACCAGGGGTCGCCGGGGACGTGCGCCAACGCGACCGGGTACGTCTTCTGGGACGGATTCCACCCCACCGACGCCGCCAACAAGGTGCTCGCCGACGCGCTCCTCCTGCAGGGCCTCCAGCTCATCTCATGAATGATGGCATCCATCTCCTCCTCCCTGCCAACGTTGTGAGATGATCCATCCATCCATCCTGTTGTTCGTTTTGTTTGCTTGCTGTCCATGATCCTCCTTAATTCGGTGTAGCCTCGTCGTATTTGCCTGGAGTGGTGTGAATGTGCTGCCGTGTATTACTGCTGCTAATTTGGGATGTTTTTGGCACTGTATGATTTGCTACTTGTGGTAATCGATGTAATGTAGCGTATTTTCCCAGGGATAATAAGAAACATGTGTTGGTGCTCACTGGCTTCCGGTGAGGTTTTTAATCGGGCGTACTCTGCGGCCTGCAACGCTCGTGCCACCCATCAATGCGCCTGGGCAGACCGGGCCCACAGGTCGGTGGTGCATTCTTCATGTGCTGCTGACCACTGCGCGGCCTTTCAATGCACTGCCCAGACAGCAGAGTAGCAGCAGCCTGTTTTTTTTATGTTCTTTAAAAGATAGTATGACTGTTCTTTTTTGACTTTAGCTTTTCACTTTTAACTGTGTTTTATGGCTTTTTTATATAGTTAATTTGTAGATTTTATCTTAAAAAGATATTTTGTTTGAAAGCTAGTTACCGTAAAAAAATCGAAAAATAACTTTTATAGTATGCAAAGAAGAGGCTCATTAGTAATTACCAACGAGAAGATGCACTTCCTTCGAATAAGCTTACATTTTACGGCAGCACGCAACACCTACTACTACTGCAGTGTCCAGACTCAATTCACTTCTCTGATCCAACTTCGCCATACCTCTATTCACAGCAGCAAAACATGACACGGTAAAATGTGTACCTCTACGAGAGTTCAAACCCGGTATTTGAGCTGATTGCGTAAAGCAGCTTGATCCTCAGCGTACTTGACCGCTTGTATGTTGGAAGCTGCAAGACAACAGAAGGAACAGGAAACACTTAGAAGGAAACGTAGCATAACGTGGTCAATGCTCGATGGGCAGCTATTCTAAGAAAATAGGGTTGTCAGATGACGAACAAGTCACAAATTCTTATAGTAGCAGCAGGGCTCAGTGATGACAGGGATATGATATAGCTGTACCTTGAGCGTGTTGTAGCATGTCGAAGCAGATGGAAGACGATCCACGTCTTGCCCTCCAATTGTAGCCCAAAGTGTTACATCACATGGAACCTAAGCAAACGACACAACATCGATAAATCGAAAGTGAAAAGTACAAAAATCACACAGAGAACTAACTACATCAACCATGTTTCTCAGAAAAAAAATTCAGTTTGATTAATCAAACCTTATGAATTGTGAAAGAAGGCTGCAAGTACTTGAATCCAAGTAATGGAGCTCGGGAACAGCTTGTCACAAACTTTAGTAGCATGCAGCGTTCTGTTGGCTTAAGTCCTTTGATAACCTGCACATTTCAATAGCAAACACGTTATTATGACCATTTCACTTTAGCCCTCATAAGCAATGCTACGAGAATTACGGTAAGATATTATTTGTATTCACAGGTGGTCAACAAAAACAGATATTTGGCTAGACCAGTGGATTGTGTGCATCACATGCCAACAGGCACCAAAGCAGCAAAAGACCAAATGTCCATCATATTTGACAGAGACACCATTTAGCACAAAAAAGAAAGGAAATGCATGCTCCACAAGCAAATAGCCTGGACATTGCGGTATGACAGGAACAAACATGGAGAACTTAGGTTGTTAGCATGATGATTCTTGCAGAGATATGTAATAAATCTATTATACCATCTACTACAATGCCAATTGTCAACAAGAATGACAATTATCAACAAGAATACCAATTGTCAACAATTATCTGGCAACCCGTTTCCTCCAACTCGAAATATAATAAATTCACCACAACTGCAAAACAGTGACTGTAGAAGTGCCAATGTTCTCACCACACAATAGAATAAATAAATAAATACTAACTACATAAACTCCATGCAATTTCCAAATCTGACATGTATTTGCATGTGTTTTGGCAGAAAAGCTGATAGGTCAAAGAAAGATGTACTTGTCCTAGACTCCTAGCTATCAAATTACATGTAAAATTGCAATAGCATGAGGGGGCATATTTAGTGCAAACTCATGTCTAGGTGCAATCATAGAAACATTCGGTGTGGACAGTTGGATAAGGGTTTGTGGATCAGATGTGAGGGGACTTTGAGGGCCCACGTGATCAATAACTTTCTCAATAACCACTTCACATGTCGGAAAGTTATTTATGAGGACTCCAACCTTCTCAATGCCCTAAAATCTGTCTCATCCAATGGTCCAAAATGGAAGATTATTGATTGTACCTAGTTATAAGTTTGCACCAGATGTACCCGATAGCATTGAGGCAAAATGACCAAAATCAGACGAATACACATACCTCCCAGAAGAGTTTAACAGTTCGACTTGACTCAGTATAACCACCAGTATACTTGGTGTTGTTCCGTAGATCATCGACATCAAAATCCTGTGATCCGCCTGAAAGTAACTGTATATGGAAACCATATGAAGTAATAAGCTTGTGTGTTGAGTAGTCTATGCTCTAGAGTTAGTGGTAGATGGAGCTCCAATCCAGGTCAGCTTAGTTAGAAAGTTCTTTTGCTTTCAGTTTTGCTTTAGTTTGTTGAGTTCTATTTGCTTTAGTTTGTTGAGCACTTTTGCTTTGGTTTGTTGAGTTCTGTTTTGGCTTTTGAGCCTTTATAATGAACCAAGGAGCAGATGCAATTAGCAATGCAAATCCTTCACAGAAACCAGTCTCCACTGTCAAAACTAACAGTTGGTATCAGAGCACTCGTTACCTCCTTTGGAGATGTCTTCCTCATCGGGTCGGAGGGCTGCTGCTGCGGCTGCAGCTCAGGCGGCAGTGGCTGCCGAAGTGGAGGCACGCGAGGCGCGCATCACCGCTGCCGAGGCAACAGCGGCGCAGGCAGCAGAGGCGGCCAGGGCTGCCATGGCGGCGGCAGAAGCCGCCGCTGCTGCTGCTGCTGCTGCTGCCCTCCGTATCGACGAGGAAGACCGGGAGCGTCGCCCTGTGTCGCAGACCCCTCACAGGGACCACGACCGTCGCGCCTCGCCATCTCCGCACCGTCGACGAGGTCGTTCCGGGAGACCGGTTTCGCCCATCGTCCAGCGCGTGATCAAGGAGTCCGGCGGAGGCACCCCATGGCCGATGCTCACCAAGACGAACTACAACGAGTGGAGTCTGCTGATGAAAGTGAAGTTGCAGGCCCGGCGGCTCTGGGATGCCGTTGAGTATGGCGACGCCGAGTTCCATGATGACCGGCGGCGCTCGACGCCCTTCTTGCCTCCGTCCCGCCGGAGATGGTGCCGTCGATCGCGGACAAGCCGACCGTGAAGGAAGCCTGGGACTCCATCGCGGCGGCACGAATCGGAGCCGACCGTGTCCGCAAGTCCACGCTGCAGAAGCTGCGGCAGGACTGGGACCGGCTTGCTTTCCGGCCTGGCGAGGACATAGACGACTTTGCTCTCCGTCTCGCCGGCCTGGTGCAGCAGCTGATCCGGCACGGCGACGGCGGCATCGACGAGCAGAAGGCGGTGGAGAAGTTCTTGCGCATCGTTCCCAAGAAGTACACCCAGATCGCCCTCTCGATTGAGACCCTTCTGGATCTCTCTACTCTGTCCATCGAGGAAGTGACGGGCAGGCTCAAGGCCGTCGACGACCGTGAAGAGGAGCCTTCGACCGAGCCAGTCGTCTTGGGGGGGGGGGAAGCTGCTCTTCACCGAGGAGCAATGGCTCGCCCGCCAGAAGGAGAAGAAAAAGGGGGAAGGCTCGACCTCATCCAAGGATCGCCGTCGGCGATCGCGCAAGAAGGAAAAATCTGGCGGCGGCTGCGGTGGAAAAGAAGGTGGTGGCGACGGAGAACGAAAAGCAGCTCGCGATGATGTCTGTCTGAACTGCGGCCGCCGTGGTCACTGGGCCAGGGAGTGCAGGCAGCCCAAGCGCGGTGCAACGGCTCACATGGCCCAAGTGGAGGAGGATGAGGAGCCCACCTTATTTCTGGCCCATGCGAGCCCAGCTCTGGGGTCCACCGGAGACAAAGGGGAGGGCACAACCCTAATATCCCCTCGCCCACACTCCGCGCCGCCGCTCAACCTTTCCCCTCAGACGGCGTCCACGTTCCTCCACATCGACCAGCCGCAGGCGCGCGTCTTCCTTGGCGACGGCTCCAGCGACGACAAGCTCGAAGGATGGTACCTCGACAGCGGCGCCACGCACCACATGACCGGGTGTGTGGAGCATTTCGCCGATCTGGATCGAAGCGTCCGGGGCACCGTCAAGTTCGGCGATGCATCTGCGGTGGAGATCCGCGGTGTCGGATCCGTCATCTTCGTGGCCAAGACCGGGGAGCACAAGCTGCTCCATGGCGTCTACTACATTCCGGCGCTCCGCAACTCCATCATTAGCCTCGGCCAGCTCGACGAGGGCGGCTCACGGGTGGAGATCGACCGAGGTGTACTCCGGATCTGGGATCGACGCGGGCGCCTCCTCGCTAAGGTCAGCCGTGGGCGCACTTGCCTGTACGTGTTGCACATGGAGGTGGCCCGGCCCCTCTGCCTCGCCGCTCGTCGTGACGATGAGGCCTGGCGCTGGCACGAGCGGTTCGTACATCTCCACTTCGAGGCTCTGCGGAAGCTGGGGCGCGAAGAAATGGTGCGCGGGATGCCCCGGATCGACCACGTCGAGCAGCTGTGTGACACCTGCGTGGTGACCAAGCAGAAGCGGCGTCCCTTTCCTCGTCAGGCCATGTACCGCGCGCAGAAGCAGCTCGAGCTCGTCCATGGCGATCTGTGTGGCCCCGTCACACCGGCGACTCCGGGAGGCCGGCGCTACTTCTTGCTTCTGGTGGATGACGCGTCGCGGTTCATGTGGGCCGTTCTTCTCGCGACGAAGGCTGGAGCTGCGGACGCCATCAAGCATGTCCAGGCCGCTGCAGAGGAGTGCGGCCACAAACTCCAAGTGCTACGCACTGACAATGGAAAGGAGTTCACCGCAGCTGAGTTTGCCGCCTACTGTGCTGATGAAGGGATCCAGCGGCACTACTCCGCTCCCTACACGCCTCAGCAGAACGGTGTGGTCGAACGCCGGAACCAGACCGTGGTGGCGACCGCGCGCGCCCTGCTCAAACAGAGGGGCATGCCGGCGACACTCTGGGGGGAGGCAGTGATGACTGCTGTGCATCTTCTCAACCGATCGCCGACCAAGAGTCTAGCAGGGAAGACCCCGTACGAGGCCTGGCATGGGCGTACGCCGGCGGTCGAACATCTTCACACGTTCGGCTGCTTGGCATACGTCAAGGAGCTGAATCACGTCGGCAAGCTGGATGACCGGAGTACGCCTGGAGTCTTCATCGGCTATGCGGAAGGCGTCAAGGGGTATCGCATCCTTGACCCGACAACCTGGCGTGTGCGCACGGCGCGCGACGTCGTCTTCGACGAAGGACGTGGCTGGGACTGGACCAAGGAGACCAGCGGCGACGCAACAACGACGCCGGATGACTTTGTCATCGAAGATGTGCAACTTGGAGGAGCCGGGGGAGCGGGTGGTATTGCGCCAACACCCGGCTCACCTGCTCCCGCACCCTGGACACCATCGACTCCGCCGAGCCCGCCTGCTCCGGACCAGGGAAGCACTCCAAGCACACAGACACTCACCGCCACTCCGCCTGCTGCGCCGACAACCACTCCAGCTCCCAGTGGACAACATATGCCCATCTTCGCCACACCTCTAAAGAACGATGAAGACCGCATCGACGCTACACATGAGGACACCCCGCTGCGCTACCGCACCATCGACGACATACTCGGTGATCAAGCGGTGCCGGGGTATGTGCAGCGCAACATCGACGCCGAGCTACACCTAACTCACACCGGGGAGCCCTGCTCGTTCGTTGAGGCCGAGAGCGATGCGGCCTGGCGTGCCGCAATGTAGCAGGAGATGGACTCCGTCGAGCACAACCATACTTGGGAGCTCGTCGACCTGCCGGCCGGCCACCGCCCAATCACCTTGAAGTGGGTGTTCAAGCTCAAGAAGAATGAGGCGGGAGAGGTGGTCAAGCACAAGGCAAGGCTTGTCGCCCGGGGCTTCGTCCAGCAGGAAGGGATTGACTACGACGACGCATTCGCGCCAGTGGCTCGTATTGAGTCCATCCGCATCCTCCTCGCTCTGGCTGCCCAGGAGGGGTGGCGCGTCCATCATATGGACGTCAAGTCGGCGTTCCTAAACGGCGATTTGAAGGAGGTGTACGTGCGGCAGCCCCCCGGCTTCGTCATTGCCGGCAAGGAGGGCAAGGTGATGTGATTGCGGAAGGCACTCTACGGCCTGCGACAAGCACCCCGAGCTTGGAACGCCAAGTTGGACAGCACGCTCAAGGAGATGGGCTTCCAACAAAGCGCTCACGAGGCGGCAATATATCGGCGAAGCAGCGGCCGTTCCATCCTGCTGGTGGGCGTCTACGTCGACGACCTCGTGATCACCGGCACGGAAGAAACAGAGGTGGAGGCATTCAAGGCTCAAATGAAGGCCACCTTCCAGATGAGTGACCTTGGCCTCCTCAGTTTCTACCTCGGCATCGAGGTGCGCCAGGACAACTCCGGCATCTCTCTTCGGCAAGCTCACTACGCCAAGCACGTTGTCAAGATGGGCGGCTTGGACGAATGCAACCCCGCCCATACTCCGATGGAGGAGCGGCTAAAGCTGAGCCGCTACAGTGAGGCGGAGGAGGTCGACGCGACACAGTACCGGCGCATTGTCGGCAGCTTGCGCTACCTGGTGCACACCCAGCCGGACTTGGCGTTCGCCGTCGGGTATGTGAGCCGGTTTATGGAGCGGCCGACGATGGAGCACCAGCAGGCCATCAAGCGAATTCTACGCTACGTGGCGGGCACCACCGACTGCGGTCTGCATTACGCGAGGAATCCCGGTGCTACACAGCTCGTCAGCTACTGCGACAGCAACCTCGCCGGCGACGTCGACACGAGCAAGAGCACGAGCAGCACGCTGTTCTTCCTCGGCAACAGTCTCGTGAGCTGGCAATCTCTCAAGCAACGGGTGGTGGCACTGTCAAGTTGCGAAGCTGAGTACATTGCTGCCACCTCTGCCGCGACACAAGCACTTTGGTTGGCTCGGCTGTTGGGCGAACTCCTTGGCAAGGGAGCTGACGCAGTCGAGCTCAGGGTGGACAACAAGTCTGCCCTAGCACTGGCCAAGAATCCCGTCTTCCACGAGAGAAGCAAGCACATCCGGATCAAATACCATTTCATCAGAAATTGTCTGGAAGAAGGGAGCGTGAAGGCCAGCCACATCAACACCGTGGACCAGCTCGCTGATATTCTCACCAAACCTCTCGGCAGGGTGAGGTTCCATGAACTGCGTACGCAAATTGGACTGATTCACATCAAGTCGGAGACTGCACACAAGGCTTAGGGGGAGAAATGAAGTAATAAGCTTGTGTGTTGAGTAGTCTATGCTCTAGAGTTAGTGGTAGATGGAGCTCCAATCCAGGTCAGCTTAGATAGAAAGTTCTTTTGCTTTCAGTTTTGCTTTAGTTTGTTGAGTTCTGTTTGCTTTAGTTTGTTAAGCACTTTTGCTTTGGTTTGTTGAGTTCTGTTTTGGCTTTTGAGCCTTTATAATGAACCAAGGAGCAGATGCAATTAGCACTGCAAATCCTTCACAGAAACCAGTCTCCACTGTCAAAACTAACACCATAAATTAGCATTATTTCCAAAAGTCTGGACTATCACGCTTCCATTTTTGAAACTCTACGCCATACAGCAAAAGCAAGCTAATAAACTGCAACTGCTATAACGGATAGTGCAAATAGCAACCACTACATGTCAGTCATATAGTACTTTTTGGGCTTGTCAAATACATTAATTGTATGTTTGGATTTTTGGTCAACTAAAATTATTTTTTTTACACAAGTGTGAAATGGTGCTTCATGTGCCAATTTCCAAATTTGAATTTCAAAGTAACTCTAAAATACTAATCATTTCTACTGTTTAAATCAACAATTTTGTTTCAAAATTTGACATAATACATGAACTTCAAAACATTTGATTTTAAATATTGATATTTGAATTTAAGTTTAAAATTTAGACTTTTATGTTTCAGTGCTCCAATTTAGAAAATTTTAAATTTATTTTCGGTATCATCCATAAGGGCAATTTCAGTTTCAGTAGTATCCATATAGGGGGAGAGAGTTACCTGATTAAACTCATTTGCATTAAACAAGCTCAGCCAAGATGGTGAAATGATATCACTGAGTCCTCTATAAAATGCATTTGTGAAAGGAAGTATCTGCAGGGATTACGATATTGTCAAAAGGATGCTTACTGATACGAACAAAAGCTTTCAAATCACAAGAAAATTGAGCCAAGGAACAAACCTGGCAGTTAAGCTTGTAGTCTGCTATCGCATGAACATAGTGCAATTTATTTTCATTCGTAACAGAGATATTTTTGCCACCAGGTCTCAGTTCATGGATAATTCTTTTACCACCCAACTCTTCAGTCAGAGTAAAATCCAAACATAGGTCCTCAACGTCCCCGTCATAGTGCTGTTTGATGGAAAGGTAAGGCATATTGTTATTGTCAAAAAGATGATACATCAAAATGGTATCTCTATAAGATTTCATCCAAAAGATACCCAAACTAAATATCACCTTCATCTTAGGAGTTAATACAGCATAATTGATCCCCAAACAACAATAAACTTTACTGAGGCTTAAATCATGCCTAAGATATATGATAAACTGCGATAAATGCATAGTAATGATCAGGGTTCAGAAAACTGGCTGGTTACCGCCAGATTTCGAACCGCTCTGGTTGAAAAAAATCCAAATCTAAATTTGACTGGGATTTGTCCGGTTTGATCGGTCTTTAAATGTGAATTGTTTTTCTTGTTTGCGGTTTTCAAGCGGTTACCGCCAATAACCATCGACAAACCGGAACCAACCATGGAGCAGTTTCTATTCCCAGAACGGCTTTCTAATCCCTGGTATTGACTCTAGTCCTAGAGGTACCGATAACCACCTTTCATGAACATAACAAATGCAAGACGCCAAGACATTTCAAGATTGAAACAACATGCTAAGTGGCAATAAGTCATAACTCATAACTCAATCGATATTCATCAATGTACCAAGAGAGATACGCTAATCGACAAGAACAGTACATTGGCCATCAACCAATCTTAGAATCATTGCTACTATCAATAGCAAAAGCAATACACCAAGTGGTTTTTTTAATCTCACTAGATTAAACAGAATCAGCCTTTTAAAGAAAAAACAATAAAAGTCTATAGTACCTTGAGTTGCATTAGACTTCTATACAGCTCAGAATCAAGTGTTGATAATTCATCCAAAAAATTATAGCGCCCTAGAAGTTTCTGCACAAATACTGGTGAAAAACAATAGTCCAACAGAATCCCCTCGTAGAGTGCTTTGCCAACAACTCGACCAAGAAATTCAATCATATCAATGCTGTTGTCCAAGAGCTTAGCAGAATTGCTTGGAATTAAGCTACTATCAGATGTTGATGTTTGTGAAAACAGCCCATATCTGTTCCCAGAAGATAGTAAACAAAAGATAGCATCAATGAATAAAAAAGCTTCTGAATTGGAGACCAAAAGATTAAAGGGCTAAAAATTTTCACAGTAGGCATACTCTGGACTGAAGGCAGCCTTAGACAGATCAGTTAAGAACTCCTTTGATAGACCACCATAGTCCAAACCAGCTTCAGGAAGGCCACATTCACTCACAAATGACACATGAATGCAAGATTTCAGCTTTGATCGGAGACAATTCAACTGCCTATATCCATCTTCAACAATGTGACCTCGACGAATGACTATCTCGATAGATCCTGGACCTGGCCCAGAGACTTCACCGGCAACTCTTCGTGATGCTTTGTCTAACTCAATAAATTCTCTAAATATCTGCACTCTGGGTAAAAGCCATCAAATGATATTAAGAATTAGTACTGGATAAAAATGTTGAAGTACTAAAAATGTGTCCTGCTCGTAAAAATAAATTAGATGTTGCCACTGATCAATTTCATCAAGCAAATAAAATAATTTGACTATGCACTAGTAGGATATTACTATCAGGCCAGTGCAGCATTGCTGCATCCAGTGCTATACTGCAATATAAACATATAGGGCCACTAAATAAGCTCACACAGTGGAAAGTGTACTACTAATGTTTCACCTAAAATTTAAGAAACCTCAGATGAAATGTTAGAAAACAGTAATGCAAAGTTGACAGTTGACACCTTTTAAAACAAAAAAGAAAAAGGACGTGGTAATGATATTGGGGTTTGGCCCTTTGGTTAAACGAAGCATTGCTAGTGGAAAACACACACGGAGTATATCAAACTTTCCTCAACCAACAGATGCAGCATTGCTAGGTAAACTTTCCAAAACTCAAAAAAAAAAACAATAAAAAAATTCAGCACGGTAAGAAACATAAGTTTTTACATGGCAAGGAAAAAAGAATCACTGCTGCAGACAATCATGGTATGCAAGTAACTCCCTGTTGGATCTACAAAAGAAGTGTGACAGTACAACAATGATCTAATATCTAAAAATAATAAGGTTAAAAGGTTGGCATTTTTCAAGAGCTAAATACAGTTGGATACCTCTCCTCAAATGGATATACATGTGGTACTGTGGTAAGTACAGAGCTCCGAGTAGAAATTCCTGAAGAAATACTTCCTGGCAAAGTAGCAAAGGCTGCCTCATGGGCTCTAGCAGCCGCTGCAATTGGAATTCGGCCAGTTCTAGCAGGTGCCAACCACAGAGAAATAGGACAAAACTTATGCCTGCTGTCCCGTTCATAGAGTAGATTAAGACACCTCACAGTCACATCTATAAGAGGCTTGCTGCTGCTTCCACCATTCTGGATGAAAGAATTGTATACAAACGTATTAAGTGCTGATGCAATCTTTCGTTGCTGTTCTAGAGTGAAAGGAACCTGTGGAGTCAGAGAAGGCAAAACACATCATCAATATGCGGGTGGAGAGAGAGAGAGGTGAGGAGTGGGGGTAAGGCAATGTTACCTGCTTCTCATAAAACTCAATATCATCTAGCACGAGCAATAGGTGTCCATATATTGCACAGAACAAATGCAACATGTGCATTAAATCCTTTCCAATACATTCAGATCCTTGTCTCATAGTTTCAATATCCCATAAAACTAATGCATCATTGTAAGACTGCTCAGAAATTATAGGACTATCAATCAAATTGGTGTCCTCTGCATCACTTGATTTCCCTGTAATCTTCTGGAGCACATTTGCCCACTTGTTTGCCGTGTCCTTGACATTCCTTCTTTGCCTCATGGAGGATGTTTGCTCACATGAACTACTTGTAGCCAGTTGTTTATCATGTTCTAATTCCTGAGATTTGTGGATAGCTTGACCAAAAATGGATATTTCTAATGCCCCCCATAAATCAACAAGAAATCCAGGGGTGAATGAGAGCATATTCAGAATAGGCAATGAACCAATAGGCGGGTTCAGTGAAGAGAAAATTCTGAGCATGTAATAGTAAAAGCATATAACATCTGACAATTTTAGGCTCCGAAAATGAATCTGCCTCAGGGTTGGATCATGGTTGGTTTCCCTCTTGCAGGAAACATCCTCCTTTGCCAACACCAATAACTTTCTAAGGTGCCACTGTTGGTAAATTGGCTTCAGAAGGTCCACAAACAATGTTCTCATGCGGCACATGTCATTGGTGTCGGTTTCCTCAGTAAGATATGTATCAGTGTAGAAAGCACTATCATCTAAACATTGAAGCGTTCCCTTGCTTTCCTCGAAAAGTTTCAGCAAGTTTTGGGAAATACAGTTAATAGCATCAACATATAGGCAACAATCTAGCCCTTGAATGAAGCACCCCGAATTGGATAAATCATCATGCTCCGTAGCTAAAGTTACAAGATTTCCAAGAGCCCAACCACAGTAGGGAATGGTACTGGCACCAACACTAGAAACCTCTGACTGCTCCAGTTTAATTATTTCTTCAAATATTTTATCCTTGGAGATCTGCTACCACCTACCATGGCTTGATCAGTTCCACATTTACAAGTCGATCTTTAAAAATAGAAGGGGCGAATTGCTCCGTACCATCACAAAGATCATTCGAGTTGGAAAATACAATCAATGTGTCACTGACATGTGGTCTCAGCCTCCCAAGGCCCACTTGTCAGCCTCACATGCAAAGGCATTTTCCAATTTGTCGTGAAAAATAACACATCAAATAAATCGTGAAAAATTATGTAAAATCGAAATTGTTAATCCCTAGAAGGATAAGCATGCCAAGGTCTCACTAAAAAATTGTAAATACCATGGAATCGACTTATTTTATATCTAGATGCCAGTAAGATGTGTTGTGCCTTTATAGAAATGCTAGGCTTAAGGACTTGAGATAGGTAGAACATGAAAATGGAATAATATTCATGATCTTGCACAAACTTGCAACTAGTTTATTTACCATTGATCCAGTGGCATAACAAATTAAAGTTTCATTAACTAGTACAGTGTCCTATGATGGTACACCAACATTCAGACTTATAGAGAGTACACTGACCACAAACAGTACAGTAAATGATGCTTAGAACAAAATAATTATCACTTGGAAAATTAGCAGATCAACTATAAGTCTATAAGACAATAACACACAGCTTTGCAAATTGCAACTATTGAGGGATTGACTACATGGATAATGCATCATTATCATGTCAGCAGCACAAGAATCTATCAGTTGAGGGTCTAACTCCTTGGAGAGTCAATGCTTCCATAGCAAATAAGTGGAACAACATGCAAAATGCCATAGTCCACATCAAGATCTTAAGACCCTTACCAGTAAAATGCTGAGAGACGGTTGCAGTACAGATATGTGTTTTAGAGCAGGTAACAGCAGAGGCGGCAGGCGTTTGCAAAGATACGGAATAGTGAGTACAAGAGTAAAGTATTCCTTTGAAGTATCATTTAGATCAACACCCCTCTCGGCTCTTGTAGAGTGGAAAGGGCGTAATGCAACGGTGACTGCACTAGCAGTAATCAGGAATTGATCATCTGTTGCAAGTGCAGAAGTTATCTTCCCCGAGGTAACATGAGGACCAAGACCTTTTATATATCTCCTAACACAGCTATATGTACTACTCTGGCTTGCACCAATAAATTCAATCAAACTCTCCACGGAGGCATCAGCAGCTCTACTATTCTCACTTTTTAAGTTTTTCCATGTTTTGCAATCAGTTAATGACACAGCCAACCGCACAGCAATAGCAGTAATTTCAACCATATTTCCATCCTTGCAACAAGAATGGTCACACCTGGCAAGAATGAAAGAGCATAGTGAAATCAGCCTTTTTGCCTGATAAAGCCAAATAGACCTCTCTTCTGGCATACCCACAGCAAAGGCACAGAAGTTTTTGCTTGCATCTACATAGAAAAGATACATGTCAGTTGAAAAGGAAGGCACATTGATTAAAAGAAAAAATACCTCCCCAAACAATTTGGTTTTCTGTTGCATGACTAAATCTAGCCCAGTTCAGACTTTTGGTGCTTAATAACTTAGGGGGTGTTCGTATTGGCTGTGGCTGGTGGCTTTTGGCTACAGCTGATAGCTTTTGGCTGAAAATGAATAGTAGTGGCTGAAAGAAATGGTTTTTAGAAGGAGAGAGCGAGCGGCAGAAAAAGTGAGAAAGAGATGCATGCATGAGACGGGAGCAAGAGAAGTGGGGTGCATGATATGTCCGTAACCCCCTGCCTTATCCTCGGAGCGAGACGAGAGCGAGAGGAGTGGAGAAACCGCTTCAAGAAGCTAGGTGTTCATATTAGCTTCTGATTTCTTCAAACAAAAGTTAGAAGCAGAAATTAATACGAACACCCTCTTAGTTTACTACATGGCAACTTAAGAATGATTCTGGCTATTATCACATTATGTACTAATCATGTAATAATATTTGTATTATCTTGGAATGTTCATGTTTGAGAGATTCTATCAGTAGTCAGCATGCATCTGGTGCTAAGCAGCCATAACCAAGGTTACCAGGTAGGGAAAATAAAACGTGGACCCACTGCACACTTCGTATCTACCAAAGCTTGGTGTACATGTTAAATGTCAAATTTAAAGTACTTAACTGGTTTGAAATACCTTCCACCCCCAGATATCGCCATCACCAAGATTATCGCCAAGGTTAACACCAATGAGACTATAAGAGTAATTGTCTGATTGATAAATTGCCACAAAACCTATCAATTTTGTTAAAATGACTTGAAAGCCATCATTCTGGCCTATGACATCCATACATTCTCCTCCATTAGATCATTGACTAGAGATAAATAAGTTGTGCCAGCCCAATGAATCAAGAGTCCAAGACAAATATTGTTGTCATATGCTTGCCAAATTGCATTGTTTCAACCATCAATATATAAATATATCGAAAAAAATATTTTTGTTCTCCCATCTAGACTATAGTTTATTTCAGTTAATAATAATTCCTTTCAAGAATAGGTCATCCTCATAGGAGGCTTGAACAACCTAAGGATTATAATCCTCATAAATAAAAAGAAAAAGGAATGCACTAGTAAAATATTCAAGTTGACGACAAACAGCAGAATTGGTAAAAGTAAAAGTTTGATTATTAAAAAGGCGTACCCATGGAGTTTATGCTATTCAACAAAATTTTGAAGCATGTTGTGATAGACTTCACAGTCTTGGTCTGTTGCCCCTTGTACCAGCTTGATGGTTGAGTAATGAAGAAAAGAAATGGCCTAAGCATCTTGCTTGATATCCATTGATTTGTCAAGTTGATATCAGGCTGGTTTATTAATACTTCCCACTCTTCATGAAGTTGTTCTGAAACCATTCTTATGATATGGTACCTTCTCCATACTCGCTGGCATAATGAAAAAAATAGCAGAGGGCATCCATTAAATGAGTGCACAACGCAAAGAATCATTCAAGCAAAGCACAACAGATATCTAGCTCACGTACATTGACACTTTGACAGGGCTTTGCTTCTACATTGGATATATATCTGTAGATCAATAACTACAACTTTTGCATTAAGATTTTTCTATTATTAAGTTTTTCTCTGCATGGTTAGCAGAAAGATCCACACACAGGAAGCATCCCGAAGGCCAGAAACGACATTGGATTTCGCATGTAGATTACAAAAATACGGGTGCCTCAGGAGGTGCTTATGAGAAGAAAGGAGAGAATAATCTACAGACAGATCACCAAACCTGTGCTTCATCATTTTTTGGATACTTTAGCTTGCTAGGGAATTAAGTTATTTATCAGATAACTTCCAGTGCTGTTTGCATAGAGGGAAATCAGAGAAAATTCAGAACGGGTTAACACCGCAAGTACCAATTCCCAACCCTAATCTGAACCAGAACACATGCAATCCATGCAAATCATCAAATAATTCATGACAATAGCTTTAGTTGCCCATAAAGCAGTGTAGATTGGAGATTGTCAGACCAGGAACAGTAAAAACACACCAAATCCTTCTATCGTTCACATGAAACTTGACACAACCCATAAAATCTCCACAAAAACTGCAGTCCTCCAAATCTAGTAAGTTATCAGTCATCCATTCCAAGCAGCAATGAATTAATCCGTTCGATTTTATTTGACCATCGCGCATCTATTAGGAGTTAAGAGTTAAGACTAACTCGACACAATCCATAAAATCTCCACAAAAACTGCAGTCCTCCAAATCTAGTAAGTTATCAGTCATCCATTCCAAGCAGCAATGAATTAATCTGTTCGATTTTATTTGACCATTGCGCATCTATTAGGAGTTAAGACTAACTCCTACAACAGGAGGTTATCACAAGCTCCTTGCAAGTCCACATCAAATTAAAAGTGCCCTCCATATTGTAGTATAGTCCTACAAACACAGGATGCTCCAAATAAATTAAGCAATTAATGAACCCGTCAGCCTGTATATTTACGAAAACTACAGTCTACACTTGCAAACAATAAGCACACCCATCCACACAACACCACCTCTTAATGTTTTCTGTGGTGTGTACATAGAGGGCCCAACCTTTACTCATTGCAGTCCTCCATCTGCTCAAGTAAATCTCCGGATTCACCTACTCAAAACAATATATCTAAACATAAGCTTGTAAACACTCACAAAAACAACCACATAACCATGTCCCTCAATGCCATCGCCCCCACATGGCTCTCAAGAACTTCCTGCTCTCTCACTGTCTTCTAAAAGTACCATAGATCTTCTCGTCCATCTATAATTCCTCTCTCCCAGAAAACCGTCGCACCCAAGCCATTATGCCAATCAACGAAAATAAGGAATAAGCTACCAGTATCAATCTTTGATATTCTCAATGACCACTGCCTCATTTTAGCCACGAACATCACATTCTCCTGGCCATATGACTATATGAGCATTATATATTTGCTCAGGCTAAGCATAAGCTTCTAGTTGCCAGTAGAACTGTAGAACCATCGAGACTTCTCTCCTACCTTTAATCCTCTCATTTTGAAACTCTGAAGCCCGCATATAAACAATGAGCATGAATAATGAACTTGTGAATTTCTTTTTAAATGCTCATATGATATTGTTTACAGATTTGGTAAATTGCTAGTGCTGTTTGTACAAAAAAAATAATTATGAGTTTCTGGGTATTTTGGCAGGACCTTCCAACTGAAAATTTTGAGAATCACAGTGAGCCAAGTGTAGCAATTCCAGTTAACCCTTTTGGCCTAAGCAAGGACGAAAGCTCAAAGATTTGTTACACATGGTTAGTGTATCCAACGTGGGGGTAGGTTGCAGTGTACTTGAAACCTAGGGCTTTAGAACTGTCGTCATAGTTTTTGGACTTCATTCTAACTTCAAAAATGAAGAAAAAAACACTGTTCTCACATTTCTTTGTTAGGACGCTCATACTCAAAGCTGAATCCAACTCCCAAATTTTGACGCCAGCAACACTTACATCTAGCCACATGCAGATCATTCAAGTTAGGACAAAGTCCGTATAACACCCTGAACTTTGCTTGAAAGTCCGTCCAGCACTCCGAACTATAAAGCCAGACATTTAACCCCCCTTCCCCACTTTGCAATCCAGTTCAAATAACACTTTGCCTCAGTTTCGGATGGTGGTATTACCCACGTAGTACGATGAGTGGACAGCTTTACCATGTAAGATGATACGCTAGCCAAGTTTAGGTAAATGACATGTAAGACCCACTGGGCCTGCATTCCTAAATCGAAACAGAGAGGGAGGGAACTACAGGCAGTGTACATGGTAGCAAAACTAGGAGCTCGGTGGGGGAGAAGCCCTTGTGGGCCTTACATATCACTGGCCCAACTTGGCCAACATGTCATCCACGTGATAAAACCGCCCACTCATCGCGCCACACGTGCACTACTACCATGTGACACAACGTCAAGGTGTTATTTAAATCAGATTGCAAAGTTCAGGGGTCAAATGTCTGGTTTCATAATTCAGACGCCGGACGGACTTTTCAAACAAAGTTTAGGGTGTTATATTGACTTATTCCTTCAGGTTATCAAACTGACTGTGCACCACCCGGTCCACTCGTACCCATCTGTCCATCCTAGATTCTTAATCAGGATTCAGATCAATCGATTCTGTCAAGACAGACGAGCCATACCCCAGATCGATTAAACTACCAAAAAATTGAAAAAACAACTCCGCGGTCATGAGCAGCAATCGGATGCCAGATAGGATTAGGTGGGTGGGTAGTTATAGTGGCATACAGGGTGTGGCTGAGGAGAGGAGCGTGGTACGGCGACGGTAGGTAGGTACCTGGATGGTGAGGGCGGCGGCGGCGGCGCGGCGGAGGTGGCTGCGGAGCTGCCGCTCCTCGGAGACCTTCTGTAGCAGCGCGTCCCGGGTGATCTCCCTCGCGCTCGACCCCCTCAGGGACACCTACGGGAAAAATCGGTCAGAGAGAAAGAGAGGGGAAGGGAGGGAGGGAGGGAGTCGACGATGCCGAGGGAAGAGAGGGAGGAACCTGGCGGTAGCCGGTGGGCGGCACCGACATCGCCGGCGGGGATGGGGGGAGGGAGGCGGCGTGGTGCGGGAGCCCAGAAAGAGAGAGATGGACGCGTCCACGAGAGGGTCGTCTTGGCTGGACGTCGCGAGCGCAAGCGCTAGTTATTTCTTTTTCTTTTTCAGACTCGGGCTGTGGGATTATCGCTTACTTAAATTTTTAAATTCTAATTATTCACAAAAAAATTATAGAAAAATATTTATATGCGATATTATTATATAAATAATATCAAAACAGTATCTACTACAATTAATTTTTTAATGCTATCTTTAATAAATATTTTATTTAAAAACTAATTACTATGAAAAGATAATCTATAAGTCTGAAATAATTCAACCAACATTTTTGTTTCATGACCGTAGATCATGTGCACGCTCACGCTGTCGGTAACTTTCTGCTTCACCCGCTAATCATGACACGAGCTCCCTGTGGGTGTATGCCTCCTTTCCCAGGGGTTTCGTAATCTGGCAGGTACCGTCGCATCATTACAGGGGCTTTGCTTCTTTTGCCATGATGATAAGTGGATTCATCTAATCCCTTGTAACAGGGAAATCCATTGATAATTTACTTATTTATTTTCTCCTAGCCGATATGAGAAGCTGCAATGCTACTCTTATCTGTTTGAAACTGGCTCAGGTGCATCGTACAGAGAGCAAAAGGCTAGTCATAGAAGGATACAATTGAGGGATACACTGTTCTTTTGGGCTTTTAAAGGCTGTTTTTTGGTTTATCTATGGTAACTAGCTTTTAAACGGAATATCTTTTTAAGATAGGGTCTACTAGTTAATTGTAGTGCATATTGTAGTGACTTCATTTATATCGGCAAAAACTACACGTGAGTTTTTGTTACTCTGTAATCTCTAGCACGAATAGCCCAAAAGCCACAAGTCACAGCCAAAAGGCATAAGTTTCAGCCAAAAAGAACAGCCCCATAAAGCAGAACTAGAATAGTGTTACACTCCCCTGTTGTGCTACTAGTACAGGGACAGACAGTTTGTTAAAGAAGGGTGAAACTGTACAAGTCCAATCAGGAAGAAGCATGTAAAGCAGAAAAGGCCAGGCGAGCAAACAACTTCCATTCAGAGTTCAGAAGCAACTTCGAAGTTCCAACATGATGGAACGATCAGTGTGCTCAGGAAAGGGGTAGACACCTTGTTTATGTAAATGTGCACTGCTCGGGAATGCAGCGAATGTAGCACCTCAGATGACATGGCGGGGGTTTTACATAACAGACATCAATCAGGCGCTTTATGATCTAATGCTGGCAAGCGAGAAATGTACACTTGACAAGAATCAGTATTCTTCATTAGAAATTCTATTGTGATTTTTATATAGGCAATGAATCCAGGATCTTTGGCTTCAGAAATGACATGTTAAGATAACTTATTCTGGTTGTGCCTTTGACGGTCCTTCTATCGCACAGCTGCATTTGCAGGCTTGCTGCCGCCCATGCTGGAGAAGACAGGGTTTCAGTTCATCATTTGCCTGAATAACACTGGAAAGAAAGCAAGAGGTTACACTTACGCTTCACCATTGCTTGCAGCAACGATGACATTGTTTGGTGCCACCAGTGCTTATTGTCGGTTCCACTCTGGGACAGAGAGACGGCAGCGTTGCTATGTGGATATGAAAAAATTCGGTTTTACTATTGCACAGTTGACTGAAATTTTTTTATCTCTTAATTATCTAAAATTGTACTCTCAGTCACCTAAAATTACAGTGTACTAATTCACTCTTTCCTGAAGTTACACTCTTAATCACCTAAAGTTACAATGTAAAAAAGTGACTGAAGATAAAGAGAAAAAACAATCGTCTATGTAATAGTCACTCCCTATATTTGGTGTATGCAGGGCACCCTGAGAAGTTGCCCCAAGGCAAAAGTTGAAGCTCCTATGGCTACAATTGAGCAGGTTTGTTTCTTTCATCGCTGTTAGCAGTTGGCCAATCAAGTAATTGGCCATTTTCATACATCGCTGAGCCATGAATTTTTTTGGAAGTGATTATGGTATAGGCAACTATTTTTTTCTCTTTATCTTCAGTCACTTTTTTTACACCGTAACTTTAAGTGACTAAGAGTGCAACAAAATGACCAGACCAACAAAAGCAAATACAAATGTCAGAATAAGCGGTCAAATCTTGAGATTGGAGGCATGTTCATTGCCCAGAGAATCACCACCATTTTCATCTATGATTTCCACTCTTAAGTAGAGACAACAGCACAGGAGCAGCTTATCTAATACTACTGCCTTACTGCCGGCATGGCCTAGGCCCGCCCTGGGTTTCACAACCCATTTCGGTCTGGCCTAGCACCACTCTGCTCAACTGCGATTTAGGCCCATTCCAACCTGCATCGGCTTTCGGATTTCTAGCTTCCATAAGGCGGAAGCTCAATTGAACACTCCGGCTTTTGCATCGGCTTCTGAGAAGCCACTTTTTGGTTGTAGGTTGTACTGTAGTGGCTTCTCTCGGAGCGCGAGGAGGAGGCGGAAGGCGATGGCCACAGAGGAGCTAGTCATGGTGGCCACCATTCTCCATCTCGGGCATTGTACTGCACCTCACCCTACCACTCCCCACCCTAGCTGTCACGCTCCTTAGTGTTATCCTCCGTTGTCAACCGTCGCTTTGCCACCCTTAGGGCTGTGAACGAGTCAAACTCAAGCGAGCTTGGCCTTTCAAACTCGAGCTCGGTAGAAGCTCGAGTTGGAGTCCGAGTCTGGATCTAGGCTCGAGCTCGGCTCGACCTAAGTTCGAGTAGGCTCAAGCTCAACTCATTAAAGCTCGATAACAATTAAAATAATTTATTATGCACTATTTTTCAATAATAAGAAAATCTTGAGTTTGAGCTCGACTCTAGTAAGCTCGATAACAGTCAAAATAATTCAAATATACACTAATTTTCAACAATAAGAAAAACTCGAGCTCGAATTCGGCTTGAGTAAGCTTGGTAAAAGTTAATATATATCACTATTTAAGCTCGAATCGAGACTCACGAACTATTCGAACTCGGCTCGATGAAGCTCACGATCTCGAGATCAAGCTTGAGTTCGTCTTGTTTAAAGTTCGAGCCGAGCTCGAATCGAGCCTAAAACGAGTCGAACTCGAGTAGTTCGCGAGCTTCGAGATTTTTTACAGCCTTAGCCACCCTCGATCTCTCTCTCCAGTGAAGCTCTTACAATTCTTTTTTGTGTCATCATGTGTCCTTGAGCACCTTGAGTCTTCCTCTCAAAGCAATTGGATTTTTCTTGCAGCAAATCACCGGAAATCAAGCTTCTTCTCCGTTGCTAGCCATATCGACTCTCGTTGTTAATTTGTCATCCTCAGTGAGTTATTTCTCAATTCCTTGCACCAGAGTACTCCCCACATCGTCACATCCATTCCGTTTTGACCTTCACTGGTGTCGCCCACGTCGCCCTCATGCGTCACCGTCGTCGTAAAGAACTGCCGCTACCCCTCCCTTGCTCTCCATATCTCAAGCTCTATCTCTCTGTGTGAGCATGCCAACTTTTTCTCTTGTTTTCCTTTTATATTTTTTAATTTCATATTCATTTAATATTTTTTTAATTTTCACCATAGCCAAAAGCTAATAATTGAATTGAACAATTCCAGGTTCGGTCGTGGCTTTTATAACTATTGCAGTACCATTTTAGCAAAAAAAAAAAAGAAGATAAAAACCAAAAAAATACAGCTATTAAGGCTCTGTTCATTTCGGTTTGAACTTCTAACTTATTTTCACTATTCCTAAATTTCATCCTTTTCTGGCTTTTTGGTTTTTTTAGCTTTTTTACCGGTTCATTTTTTCCGTATTCGTTTGTATTGTTCGTGATGGGCTATCCTGTTTTTTTCCACTTTCAATGTTTTTAAATTTAGTTACGCCAAATAAACCATCATTAGTTACACTATAATTTTAACTAACTACAATATAATTTTAATTATAAATCAGTTTATTTTGTTAAGAAACCTAGGCCTGAGCCAGAAGCCCGCGGCCCATGGTGGGCACCTCATTGTAGTCTATAAATAGGGAGCCATACCAGCATATTATGTACACATGAATGAAAAGCAATGAAGAAAGATCGGGAGTTCTCTCTATCTCTCTCTCTGTGTGTTCAATCTATTCTTCTGTGGTTCTGTGATTGATTCCTTCTTGTTCTAAACAGAGGAATCGCTCGGACTAGTCGCCAGCGACGGTTCCTTAACACGTTATCAGCATGACTTCGCTCCGGTGAACGAAGGTAATCATCGAAGCACAAATTGAATTTTCTAGATCGCTTTGAATCTATATTTTCTTTTCGTGTTCTAGATTGAATCTCTACGATGCAAATCCGCCCTAATCTACCGCGAGCATACCTGAAGTCGCCGGCACAATGTCGATCGGTAGATTGCGAAAAAAGGGTAGATGTTGATTGTAACGTAGAATTAGAAACGAAAAATTTATGCATCTGCTCTTTTGTTGTTGATCGGTTTATGCATAGCTTCTGCGTGAGAAAAAGAAAAAGGCATAGTCTCAGCCCCGCATGGCCACCGCAGGCGAAGAACATCACCGGCCACCGGTCGTCAGCCCGCAACTGGTCGCCGGCTCGCCGATGATAGTAGGCACCGCTGCTGGTCGTCAGCTTGAAGTCGGCTACGCCCGAAGCACCAGCCACTGGCGCCGCAACTAAGGCCGATTGGCTCCACCAGCCCGTAGCTGCGCACCACTTCATCGATCCGCACCCGGCTCCGGCCTCCCGCCTCGGCTCGCCGCCGTGAAGTCAGCGTCCCCCGCCGCGCCGCCGCGCCACCGAGCCACCCTAAACCGGTGTCTCCGGCCACTCCGGTCTCGGCCGTTGCTACCCGAAGTAGCACCGCCGCCCGCGCATCAGTCGGCGCCGCCCGCAACCATCGCACGGGCCCGCCTTCCCGTCACAAGAGCCTGAGGCCGCCGCCGCCGTTGCCTCGGGTAGCGCGTGACACCGCACGGTCCGCCGGCTGCGCCGCTCGCCCGGCAGCCGCAGCTCGGGGACCGACTCCGCCGCTTGTTGCGTGCCCCGATGCCGGCCAGCCTCACCCCGCCACTCGGCCTGAATGCTGCCTTGTGCTCGGCCATGGCGCCGCCGCCGCTCAAATGGGGATGGGGGTAGGAAACCCTACCCCATGTGGTTATGCCGACCGGACGGGCTTTTGGGACAAACGGGCTGGCGGACGGAAAAAAGCAAAATGGGCCGAAGGCCCGGTCGAAAGAGAAAAAAAGAGAAGGGGGAGGGGGCGCCGGCGTTTTGCAGTAGAGTCCCCGATGCTTTGAAAATTACCGTTCGGCCCTTATTTTTGCATTTGAATCCCGAAATTTTGCACAAAGGCCTCGTAGTTCTGAAAATTATGTATAAGCCCTCAAGTTTACAAGTGGGTCCAGAATTTTTGCAGAAAACCCCTCGGTAAATCAGAAAAGCACACGAATTTTTCTCAGAGCTGAATATTTGCGTAGAAACCCCTAGAGAATGCAGAATTCGCTGAAAATTCATATTCTAGCATAAAAGGGCCTCGGGAACCCGAATTTTGAATTATTTTTAGCATTTGAAGCATATTTATTTCTGCCATTATTATTTTCTGTATTTATTTACTGTTTTGGTTAATTGTAATTACTGAAAATTACTTTTAATCACTGAAATTAGCAGTAAAATTTATAGAAAATTCACAGAAAATTCTGAAACATTACAAGTACCTATTGTACCATTTATTTACCCGCAGTAATTTATTCCGTGCATGTTTACCAGCAGTAAACTTATATACACATGTAGATGACTGGTATTACGAACCGGGAGTTCGAGGAGCTGGCCCAGCATGGCCAAAATTATCTGACATGGCCATCCGATGTCGAGATTGTGCTTGGAGCCAAGAAGCTCCGCGCGGCTATTGGGATTGGCGGACAACATGACGCCCAACCCACTCCTGAGGAGAATGATCAGGTACTTCATTTTCTCAGGCACCACCTCTGCCTCACTCTCAAGAATGAGTGCATGGCGGAGAAGAGCGCGCTAGCACTCTGAACCGCACTCAAGAAGCAGGTTTGAGAGGCTAAAGTACAACATTCTTCCTCAAGCAGAGCAAGAGTGGATCAGACTGAGGTTTGCCGATTTTAAGACGGTCGAGAAATACAATTATGCCTTGCACAGGATTTGTACCCCAATACAGAAGATTGAGAAAACCCTTCCACCCCAAAGAAATACAATCCGCACGTAAATATCGTCAAGATGGCTACAACGAATACGCCGAATTGATCGATATGATACATGTTGCGGAGGCTCAGGACAAAGTTCTCCGTAAGAACTACGTCACTTAGCCACATATGAGCTTCACTGGCCGTGAAATCAACGCCAGGAGCCATAAGGTGCGAAAGCCCTTAATAAATAAAAGGGGAAGGAAGGGTAAGGCCGCAGCCCAGAAAGGCGAATCAGACGCTCCACGAGAGAATAAGGCTAGCAAGCCAAAGTGGGATGGCAAAGGGCAGCATGAAGCCCACTTTGCATCAGCTGAGGGGGAGAGTTCGAAGTAACTACCGGGACTGATGGAAGTTAAAACCATCACGATAGCAGCAACCCCTCTCGACCTAGAAACAGCCACCGCCATGATTTCTCCTGAAGAGAATGTCACCCCCAAGAGAATAACAGAAGAAGTCTAGTGCACAGAATGCATTTAGACTTTAAAATGTCATTTATTTTGTGTGAAAAAGACAAGTTAGAATTTGCATGGATGGTACTTTAGCATTTATTTTCTCGTGATGGTTGGATGATATTTGAAGAATTCATTCATTTATTCAGTTTATGATGGCATGGTATATTCTAATATTAGAGTATTTTATTTATGTGTTGAATGCCTTCTAGTACATATTAATAAAATACCCTATATTAGAACGCGTGTAGCGCCCTATGAAGGAAGTGTGCTTAGACTAGCAGCGGCACAACGCATATCATCTTAAGAGAGACTAAGTATTTTCAGTCGATTCGTAAGAGCACTGGCAGCCTTACGACAATCGCCAGAAGCGATGCATGAATAATTGGTTCGGGAAGAGCCACAATGGGCACACTTTGGTCATTGAAGAAGCCTTATTGTACCCAGAATCGACTAGAACTTTCCTAAGTTTTAAGAATATTTGCGCCAATGGTTTCCACGTTGAGACTGAAGAAGAGTACGGTAAAGAATACCTGCTCATTACGAAGTGCGAAGTGAATGGGAAAAGGGCATTAGAAAACTCCCTTCACTAGAAACCGGGCTATATTATACCAACATTAAGGCACCTGCAGCCTACACTGTCCCGAAGACAGTATTTAGAAGCTCCGAACTCTTCTGTCTCTAGTATTATAGATTCGGCCACCCAGGTCTTAGAATGATGAGAAACATAATCAAAAAATTCCCAAGGGCATAATATTAATGTGAAGAATTCTTCGAACCATGAAGATTTTGTATGCCCTGCATGTGCCACCGGGAAACTAATAACTAGGCCCTCCACTCTGAAAGTGAAAGATGAAGTCCCTTCATTCCCGGAGCGCATCCAGGGAGACATTTGCGGTCCCATTCAGCCCGTCTCAGGGCCATTTAAGTATTTCATGGTGCTCATTGACGCTTCTTCGAAGTGGTCATATGTGGGTTTGTTGTCCACAAGAAACCACGCCTTTTCAAAATTGATCTCGCAGATCATTCGCATCAGAAATGTGTTTCCAGATCAACATATCAAGTCTATCAGAATAGACAACGCTGGAGAATTTACTTCGAAGGCATTTGATGATTATTGCATGGCGATGGGACTTGCAGTTGAGCACTCAGTACCGCATGTCCATACCCAGAATGGTTTGGCAAAAGCTTTAATCAAGACAATTAAATTTATTGCTCGACCTCTTTGCTAGCTACGTGTTGAGGACACGCAGTCCTACATACAGCGAATCTCATCAACCTTAGACCTTCGGCCTACAACATCTATTCACCTATGCAACTAGCGCAAGGGTCAGCACCGAAAATTTTCCAACATTATGGGGAGGAAATCAACCCCTTGATGAAGAATGTCGGGAAATTACGTGGCAAGCTACGATAACCTATGCAGATGACCAGCGCACTAGTAAAGCAAATAGAAGTCCAGAAGACAAGAGAAGTCCAGAAGACAATAGAAGTCCAAAAGACAAGAGAAGTCTAGAAGACAATTGATTTGTACGCATTAGCAAATCAGCTGCATGATCATTTTAGTGATTTGAAGAGCGTGACTAAGTCGCATGTGCCTGCACGCACTACACCGGAGAGGGTTGAAATACCAAAGAAAGCAGAGGGTATCTCTAATCTCGTCTAGAGGCCTCAGAAAAATAAAAAAGAGGACGAGAACTCCGGTTCCTCGAATCCTTAGTAACCGGGGACGCCTGGTGAAGAAGGATAAGGACTTATCACAGCCGATCACTGAAGTTCCCCAGAATGAGAAGGGGAGCCAGTTGAGACCTAGCACAAGTATGACACCCTCAGAAAAGGGCATACCGGATCTGAATGTCCCCATCGGCATGGATGTGTGCGCACATATCGGAGCCAAAAAAACTAAAGGGACTTGCCACCGCAATTGAAAGAAGCGATGCGCAAGGTGAAGCTCCTGAAGAAGCAATCGCTCTAGAAAGGCTACATGAACAATGAAGACTGCCCTTGTGTATTTATATGGCGATCTCAGAATGGATTCTGTATAATCTCGTGTATGTAGATGATCTGAACATCATCGGGACAACCGAAGATATTAAAGAAGCAAGCTCCTACTTGGAGTTAGAATTCGAAATGAAAGATTTGGGCAAGACAAAGTTTTGCTTAGGCCTGCAGCTCGAGCATGTCCCTGAAGGAATCTTGGTACATCAGTCAACATACACCCAGAAGGTGCTTGAAAGGTTTGGTTTCAAGAAGGCATTTCACTCGAAAGTATCGATGATCGGTAGGTCTTTACAACAAGAAAAAGATCCTTTCCGACCTAGGGAAGAGGGGGAGGAAGTCCTGGGACCGGAATTCCCATACTTGAGTGCAGTGGTAGCACTCATGTACTTAGCAAACTGCGCTATATCGGACATTGCATTTACCATGTACCTGTTAGCAAGGTACAGTGCAGAGCCCACCAAAAGGCATTGGCAGGGCATAAAGGACACCTTCTGATACCTGCAAGGAAGTAAAGACCTTGGATTGTCTTACAGAAAGAATCAATATCTGAATTTGATTGACTATGCAGATGTTGAATACCTGTTTGACCCGCATACCGCTAAGTCGCAAACAGGCTATGTATTTCTGTGGGGTGGAACTGCAATTTCCTAGTCGTCGCTTTTACCCGAGTCTTGATCTTGTTCGAATCTGTCGCCTCGTTGAGCCTTCAGATTCTAATACGCGGCAAAGAAAAGAAAGACCAAATAAATCCAAACACTTTAAATGCCCAAGTTAATTTAAATTATGCATCTATTACGATTTGGGAATAGAAGGATGATTCGGGTTAGTGCGCCGTAAGCACAGCGGTAGATAAACTGGGCGGAGGAATGAGGTGGCTGAGTAGCTTCACCGCGAGGGAAAATTTTAGGGGAAACGAGGGTCAAAATGAATGAATAAGTATCTTTAAGCATTTATCCACTCTGGAAAAAGGTAGTGGCCAAACCTAGCCGATTTGGGGAACGACGAGGCTCGATCGCATTGATTCCTATTTATCAAAGAAGTTCCATGAGCTAGGCAAGGCTTATGGACAGATATAAGAAGTTATTGAGGGTAATAAATAGGAACAAAATTTGGTGATTTTTAGGGTGCGGGAGCTTTACAGGAGATGAGTATAGTTTTAATTACTCAGAGTAACTTTGATATTTCAGGTGGCAGTATTGATCTGAGACTGCAACTGCCAATTCAATGAATCGTTATTTAATAATTCAATTAAGGTATGAAGTTAAATCTTTAATCAGTTATTATTATGAACAAGGTTGATTATTTTATTGATTAACCAATTTATCATTAGCAGTCCGCCTCTTATTAGGTGAGTGATTCATAAATTAATAAAGATCTTCTTGATAAAGGGATTTCTTTTATTCTTGCTTATTCTTGATCATTAGATTTCAATCCTGAGATAATGATTGGGGATTTGGATGTGAGGCAAGGACTATGTTATGCACTAATAAGAGAGATGACATGATTTTTGAGATGAGCATCTCCTTGTCAATATTTTATGTGGCAGAACCTTGTTCAATCTATTTGCTTAGTTTGTGTAAATAGGTTTAGGTCGACGGGTGAAAGATAGCGCTTTAGGCCACTTGAGTTTTCGATAGAAGGTGATATTAATATACAATTTGCTTGAACGTCAAATGTGAGAGTATTGAAACTATCTTTATAAATCTTCAAACATATGTGTTTACACATTTGGGATCAACTTCTAGTGGATTTGATTTGTAAAAGAGAATCCGTTAATTAGTTTCACATGTGATTTCTTTAACATCAACATCCAGTGAATCCCTGCCGATTTTCTTATTATTTGGAAATAGAACATGCATTCTTTTGTGTTAGTCTTACATGACAATTTATATGTTAGTTTGTTACATTTTTATTATCAAGAAATTTATTAAAGGTAAATTTATAAGTGCAAGTCCCCATTACAATTTGCAACTAATGTATCATTTTCATCTTTATTCCCAAATAATATTTCATTTCCTAGCTCAAGAATGAGGGGAATGACACGCTGATGAGTAGGAGCTTGAGGCCAAGATTCCATTCGAGTCCACTGGACAGAAGAGAGGGAGACAGAGAAGGAGCTGTCGGCTTGAGCTGAGAATAGAGCAAGGGGGCAGCAACAACTGAAACAGGGGAGGAAGGCCGAGGCATGGCAGTGGCGGCTGCGCCGGCGAGAAGCGGCCGAGGGGACGGCGGAGACCGATGGAATGGAGCGTCCGGGCGATGTTGAGGCTCACGGTGGCAGGGCTTGGGCCGGGGTGGCGCCAAGGCGGGTGGGCGGCGGCCCTAGGCAGCCGGCGGTGAGGGAGAAAAGAGGCGCCGGCGGCCGAGCGCGAGGGGGAGAGAGGTGAGGTGCGCCTGAGCACGATTGGAGTACGAGTAGCTCACCTGAGCGGCCGGCGGGACCGGAAGGAGGCCGAGGCGGGCCGGCGACGGAGATTAGGGGCGGCGGCGGGTGGCTCGCGCGGGGAGGTCACACCGCCGGGGAAGAGCACCGGCCGACCATGGGGGAAGCTCCGGGGCACCGAGTAGAAGCTCACGATGCGAGGAATCGGCCTGGGGTCGACCGAGGGGGAGGCGGCGGCCGACGTGAGCTCAGAGAAAGGCGGAAGAAAGGGGAGCAAGGAATGGGGAGGAGGTGAGCTCGGCTACTTATAGGGGAGGAAGGGGAGCAGTCAATCCACTGGCGCGCACGCTCGGGGGAGTACTGCCGGCATGGGCAGGGGTACTGCCGGCATGGGCGGCGCATGCGTAGGGGAGTGGCGCGGGGAGTAGGCCGGTGGTAGGCTGCTGGCGCAGAGGTGACGGGGCAAAACCGGGGGGTGGCTAGGCGAAACCATGGGCGGATTCGGCGGCGCGGGCTGGGCCGTCAGCCTGGGCGGCGGCGCCTGGAATAGTGGCGAGAGGAGGAAGAAACAGAGGGAGGGAAGAAGAAGGCGAGCACGCCGACGGGGCCAATCGACCAGGAGAAAAAGAGAAGGGCCGAGCGGGCTTGGGGAAAGGAAACGGGCCGGAAAAAAATCGTGGGCCGGAAGAAAAAGGAAGTGGGCCGGCCCATGGGAAATTTTAGGGATTTTGTGAATTTTCAGAAATTAAATTTGTGAGTAGATTTGAATCTGAAATCTTGGTTCACATTGTTGAATCCAGCAAATTAAATTTTTAGATTGCTGAGTTTTGGAGAAATAAATCTTAATTTTCCAAATTCGAATTTCTAGATATGCAAATTGGATGGAAAGACTTTATATTAGTTTCAATTTCCGTTCTTGGTTTTGGAGGTCCAGATTTCAAATTTGAAATTTGAAATCAATACTTCCAAGGGGAATTGGATTTTTTTTCATCTTGATTTTCAAACTTGGTTCTTGATCCCAAAATTCGAATTTTATTAATTGGGCTTTTGGCAAGAAAAACCAATTTGAAAAATTCGAGTAACACCAAAGATTTTGAATTACCCAAGAAAACGATTAAAAGATTTTACACTTTTTGAAAATACAGTAATTCCCTATTTGGGATGTTACAGATCCTACCCCCCCTTAACATGAATCTCGTCCCCGAGATTCGAGTGGAGGGAGCAGAAAGAAGTAGGTGGGAACAAGCTGGCTAGCAAAAAGTTCTAGGGTACTGCTTGATACTACGCATACTACCCTTGGAGCCATTCGAAGAGAGGATATCCAAACAAAAGCGGGTTAAGACTCGGAGAGAACACCACATAGGAGACCTTGCTCTTCTGGATAGCTTGCAGCTAGCTTCACTTCGTTGCTTGACATTTTAAGGGTTTGCCGTTTCTTCAGTGCTGATTGCTAACTTCTCTTTATACTGGAGCGGTAACATGGCCTAACATCAAGGTGCTTTGACACTTCTTATTTATTCGGGCTACCCCCCTTAAAATGACAGGTGACCGATACTAATTGCTCTTGTCAGCTTTAGTCATGAAAAATCTGGTGGCAGCTTGGAGGCTCAGTCTTTGTATCTCGGCAGCCTTGGTCAGCAACGGGCTCATGGAGCAATCCTTGGGGCAATGATCTTGTCCTTCACAGAGAAAGCATGTGACCTTGCTCATGGGGCATTCTCCAGGTTGATGATCTCCTTCACAATTGGGGTAGTTTACAGTACATTGATTTTTCTCATGTCCCTTTCCTCCACAACGTGTACATGCCACTAGGTTCTTGAGACAACCTTCTGGTAGATGGTGTTTCTTGCCGTAAGGACAATACGGAGCTGGGCAATTGTAACTGTAGTGTCCTGTTTGTCCGCAGGTAAAGCATGTAACCTGCTGCAGTGGAGGGCATGATTGGGCGTCATGTCCTGCCTTGCCACATTCAGCGCATGCAGTAGCTGGCAGTTCTTCTGGACATGAGAGTGGGGCTCCGTTACGTCCAGTTGGTTCTTGAATGGCACACTTGGAGCTAACACACTTCCCTTTGTCAAGACCGACGTTGATGGCGACGACATCCTTTTCTTGCTTGTTCGATTTCCGTTGAGGGCAGTCTCTCACATAATGTCCTGGGTCACTGCATTTGAAGCAGTTGGCCGCTTTGTCTTGCTTCTTCTGGGGGCATCGGTTAGCATAGTGTCCAATATCTCGGCAACAGAAGCAAACAATATCCTTTCGAAGTTTGCTTGGGGTTATGCCACTGGTGTTCCCATTGTGATGACTGCTTCTCATCGATCTCTGCGGAGTGGGTCTGAGCGAATATTTGGTTGAGTGGTAGGGACTAAAGCAAGTAGGAGCTACTGGTTCCTTCGTCTTGCCTCTAGTCGTGTTCTTGACCATTGCTTGTTTGATGATGACGGGATCAATGAGTTCTCAGTGAGTTGGGGACTTGAGTATTGATCCTTTTGAGTGACGTAGCTTCCAAGTCGTTGTCTTTTTTGTAATACCCCGAATGTTTTGAGAGAGAATAGATTAATCGGGGAAAAGGGGGGCAATTGGAAAAGGTTTAATAGAGATTTTAGGGGGGGAATTCTGCAAATCAGAGGCAACCTGGGCCTGGGCCAAGGCCCAGGAGGGGAAACCAGCCAAAGGAGGGGGGGAGGCGCCCACCCCCTCCAAACCCTAGCCGCCTCTCCCCCCTCTCCACCCTTGCGCCTCCCCCCTCTCCACCCTTGCGCCTCCCCCTCTCCACCCTTGCGCCTCCCCCTCTCCCCTTTGCACGCCCCAGCAGCCCTCCCTCCCCTCTCCTCCATTGCCGGAGATCAAGACCTCCATTCGCTGCCGGACGAGCGGGAGAAGGAATAATTCGCAGCTAGGCGATTGGACTCGGAGGAAGGGAAGAAGAAGGGGCAAAGAGGAAAAGAAGGAGAGGAGAGATTCGTGGGGGTGTCCGTGGTATTCTTCAGCGTTCGTCAAGGGTAATCCATGTTCTTCCCCTAGTAGATGTAAATTCTTATTGCGTTATCAATGTCGGTATTCTGGACTGCTAGATCAGATCGGGTTAGTCGGCTGTTTTGGGGAAGATTCGTGGGGATTTAGGTCTGGCCTTCTCCTAGAGATTTGTAGAGGACATCCTTAGATTTTCATAAAGTTCTAGAACGCGTCATTCCGACCTCTGTACAGAAAGTTATGATTTTTTCTAATCGGACTGTTCTGTAGATCGGGGAAATTCCTGTCAGGTTTCGGTAGATGGGTTTGGGCGATTAGAAATCAGGAGAATCAGAGGATCTCCATATTACGAAAGTTTTAGATATTTGCCTTAGCTTTCCAGAAAGGTCAATAAATCCGGATTCCGACTCTCGGGGTGAAAGTTATGACAGTTTTAGTGCGCTGTCCAGAGAACTCATTACAGAATTGATGATCTAAGAAAGTTAGATGGTGCGGGTAGAAGTTGGCCGAATCAGGAAGACTCACCAACTAGGTTTAGTTAGACAATTTAATTATCTTTCCAGAGAATCTGAGAACGCCCTGTTCGGACTTCTGTACCATTAGATAAGGATTTTTGAAGTTGCCTGTCCGTAGAAGGGGACAGGGTGGCCGAAAGGAATTGGGGTGTTAAGTCAAGTTAATCATGTTGGGTTAGTTTGGGGTTGTTTTGTTTAATCTAAAGATTCGTTACAGTTGTCTTAGCAATCATTATAATTATTATTCAGGAGGAGGAAGGATTCCAGGGGCCGCGCCTTCTGATCATTTCCCATTTTCTCGGGGTTAAGGCAAGTATAATGTTGGTTTAAATTTTATAGTGTGCATTGTTGATGGTTGTTGCTATGAAGATGGTTGTTCCATGCTTTGAGACTATGTGATCTTGATCATGATAATGATATGTTGATATTGTTTATGGTAGATTGCAATTGAAAGAGTTCCTGAGAATTTATGATGCATAGTTGTTGTGAATGCAAGTTTTATTTGTTGAGACATTCACATTTGTGCATCATGCTGATTTATTGAAGTCTTGGTCACGAGATGACCAAGCGCCGAGGTCCCCGACATGTTGTTGTCATGACGGGCTAAAGGTCCCCATACTTGTGGAGTATGGGCAATTGGTCCCTGTACCAGAGGGTACAGGCATGGGTGTGCATTGACGGATGCACACTCCGCATTACCGGTAAAATGCGCAAGAGAAGAGATAAAGAGATTTTTGATCATATTGCATAGCATGTTTATTCATATGATTGATGGATGAATTTGTGAAGTGATGTTCACTTTTACCCTTGCTGCCCCTATTTATATTTGCTGAGTCTTTGAACTCACTCTTGTTGTTGTTTGTTGTTATGGTTGTTGTTTGTTTTAGGTACCCACATGAGATCGGCATGCATGGGAATAAAGAGTGATTAGTTTTGATGCACATGCACGGTCTATTCACCATGGAAGGCAGAAAGAACATTAAACATTCTTTGCTGAATAATTTAAGTGGTATTTGATTATTGTCTATCAGGTTCAATGTGTAATAAAGAATAGAACTTATTTGCTTTGATTCCGTTCTTTATCTAAGTAGAATGGTTATGAGTGCGATGGTGATCATAACCCAGTCTTGCTTATAAATGAACTTATTGCTTATTGGTATTCATATCAGTTGATTATGCTTGTTGAGACCTTTGATTTACTCAATAAACAAAGGAAGTTCTACCGAAATTTTGTAAGATGAATATTAGTTTCCTTATTATGCTATTAGTTTGGTAGCATTCCAGGTCATTGATTGGCTGGGGTGTTACACTTTTTCAAGATGTTGCCTCTTTCGACTGGAGAGCTTTAAGTATCTTGACTTGGCTATCTGCTACCTCTTGCCTGCAGACCTGACGAGGTTTTTAGCAATAAGGTAAGGGGGAATTAGCACGGGGTACGGAAAAGATTACAGGGATGAGACATTCTAACCCATTCTAAGGAGTGCACACCCAGAAGCTGGGGCAGTACACAAGCCACACAGAACAACCAAGCTTTTGAAATCAAGCTTTTTCTGTGACTACGAAATACAATGCCCGAGGGCAAGAAGGCAGTGCACAGGGCCAATAAAAAAATCTTTTTGATCAAGCAACGTCTATGCGCGGGGACACACACAAGAAGGCACAGGGTTCTGTACACTAAGTTTGCTGAAGCGAGGCCACCAAATCTTCATGAGCATCCTTGACGTCTTCGAACTTAAGCCTTTGAAGTAAGGGAGAGAGAATAGGAAAACCAAATTTCCTTTTTCAGACAGAAGTAGAGAAAGGAGAGCACTGAGAAGGGCTTTGGCAGCGAAGCTCATGCTTCTTATTATTATTTTGAAAACAGAGCTTTTTAGAAAACAGTTTTGGAAAATCCCAAGGTTTAAAACATTTGTTTTTTTCCAAGATAACCCCATCAATAATAATTGATTTTTGCTTTTTTTGAGCAAATAGATTCCCAAGTTTTGGTTTTAAAAGCAAGTTCTTGGAAATTGAGCTTTTGGGTTTTCAAATACTGGGGCCAAGTTTCGAAGTAACTTGAATCAAACCTCTTTGCAAACGAAGATACATCTTGATATAGAGTTCTACAACAAGATTGGTTTTTCTGAAATGGTTTTGGAATAGCTGAACTTTAAAAGTACCATTTTTTTAAAGGTATCTTAGCATCCTCTAATATCATAATATCAACAGACTAATTTACTCCCATAATCTTTTTACTCGGAGGTTATTAATCCAAAGCCTTGTTAATCTTGCGTATACTTGATCGATTCTAAAAGTAACTTCCTTTATCAATTAGTCTCAGCATGACTGTTGGCTAATACTCCAAACAGTGACTGTTATCATTTATCCGACCCACAATTTTATAACTTCCAAGGTATCATCGATGGGTTCATTCACCAAATCAGAGTTACCTATTCCTCAAATGGATCTCACTTTCCTACATAAAATCATAAATCCAATCTTGGGTTCATCATTCCACAATCCCATTCAACTATTTACCTGCACATTACTCCAAAATTTTTACCTTTAAATCCACCCGTACCTGTTTGTATCATGGTTTCAATATCTCCATGTTTTAAATCCACCAATACCACTCACATCTTTTACATTTTAAATCCACCAGTACCACTTGTATTATGGTTCCAATATTTCAATCCACCAATAGCATTTGTATTCTAATCCAACCTTTTTCACCATGGATCTATACTCATAATCTATTTACCAAGTGATCAGTCTCACTATCCGCAAATTTTCTTCCAAGCGACTTCATTGTCACAAACGTCCACCGAGAATAAGATTATTACTCAAATCTATAAATCAAGGATTACTTCTCCTAATTTCCTCAGAATTTCCAATAATCCATCCAGTAATCAGCTATATTCCATTATCCCACCAGGGTAAACATTCACCAGGAGCCATACTGTTTATTAAATCTACAGACCAACAATTGTTATGATGCTCCCCTATTTTTCTACAATTCCACCGATCCACTTATTTTAATTAATCCAATCTTTTTGAGTTGATCCACTCATTTAGTCAATTCGATCATCTATATCGCTCCATGTATTTAACCAATCCGAATATTTTACCATTCCGTCCTTTACATCAGTCTACTTACACAGCCAATCTAATCATTTAAATTGGCCCACCCATTTTAACCAATCCAATCATGTAAACTCATCTATCCATTCAGTCAATCCGATCATCAAGTTGGTTCATCCATGTAACTAATTCAGTCATTCAAATTGATTTGCCTATTTTCCACCTAGAAATTCACACCATTGATTCTCTATTACGATTGACATGAATCCACCAAGATTTTCACATACATCTGAGAAATCAAAGCGAATTTTTAAAATAAATCGGCAGGGAGTTTAATTTTGGAAAGATTTTCCTTGGAAGCTTAGGTTTGTTGAAATGAGCTTGGAAATAAACTTTGCAAATAATTTTGATAATTTAACCTTCCAAGGATAAACAACTTTTTTAAATAAAACTCAATATAGGTTTTATGATTTTGGCCCAAGGTAATTTTTCAGAAGAGAACTCAGGCACGCGTTAGTTTGAATTCGGGATAAGAGAGCCTTGGAGCTAAAAATGGCCAGGGCAGCAAATAGATGAGAGGGAATCATCTAAGAGGGATAAGAGTAGTAATACTACTTATATTTTGTAATTAGATTTTGAAGAAATAATTCTAGTCATAAAGCTAACGGCCATGCTACTAAGGTTACGACCTACAGTCGATATGCTCTGATACCAGCTCTGTCGGACCTCGGGTTAGCAAACCCAGATCCTCTGTGATTCCACTGCACTATTCCCTGGATCAGTAGATAGTGCTCACAGATACATTACTGTATATCAAAACATACCATGCGGAAGCGTAAATAATACAGTAATACTTACTCATGGGCCGGTTAGGCCGAAAACGATAACATGCAGCAGCGGAAACTTCACACAGGTGGGACCCGCAGGACTTGCCCCAGGCAGCCAACTGGGGTTCGCGACCTAGTCCATGGCCTCATCGTCTTCCAACTGGGGTTCGCAGGGCTTGACTTTATTTCCTTTCTGACTGAATGATGGCAATTAAGCCAGAATGAGTACGATGATACTCAGCAAGCCACCACACAGGATGCAGTAATAATAGATGCAAAGCTATCAAGGGAGGCTTGAGTTTCTTTTATTTGCTAAAAGCATGGTTTTGGAATTACCATAAGTAAGAAAGATCTCCTGAGACGTAGCAATTTTAACTGAAACATGTTTTATGAAATTGATTGTGAGAATCGATAATAATTGTAGTGTAGGTTACATCCACCTTTTTACAGTGCATGGTTACCTCCACCAATGCTAGTTTTCGCCGCTGGAGTACATCTCTCCAGGAAAAGTTCATGGTCAGAGTACATCTCTCTGATAGGTTTTATCCCACCCACAAATGTTTTTGAAAATAGAACTAACTCGAGTAGGTTCCCATGTCCGCCCTTAACCGTGGGCACGGCTATTCGAATAGTTTACACTCTGCAGAGGTTGTACACTTTCACCACAAGAGATAAGTCATCTTAATAGCCAACATGCTTCCTTAGGCATGAGACCCAGATGGTTTATCACAAAGCCTTTACCTTACTCCAATTTAGCTAGATACCACCCCGCTGAGGTTTCACCGCTGAAGGGCTACATCCACCACAGTCAGAAGCCCCCTCTTGCGCCGTATGAGTAAACCAGTGCTCTGGCACCCATCTTCCGTGATGATATCTAAACTAAACCTTCGCAAGTTAATCAGCTAGGTCGTACCCATATAGACTTGTGGCTGTACTGTTTTACACCAGGAGGTCAGTACAAGATTCAGTCCTTAATTTGTCCAGGCGGTTCTTACCACAAACCACGGGTTCTCGTGCGACATCAGCACCATCCACTCTCACTAACCGCCCAGACAGGTAAAGCAGATTTTTAGGGTTTTGAGAAGCATAAAACAGTTGTAGCAAAATACTCAGCCACGTACATCCCATGGCTGTCCCAAAATAAATTCTTATGTTTTAAAGATTGATGATCAGGGCAACTAGTGCCCTGGACTTTGACAAGACTAGCATGGCATTTTAATTCAACTTATAGCTAGTAAATTTATCATTAAAATATATGGTGACAAGGATAATGTGATTCAAGTATCAAGGGGTGGCATAATAAATTAATACAACATCAAGTGGGCATGTAGCTACCTTAAGCTTTGACATATATTTGTATAGTAAATTAGGCATGCAAGTTGATAGTTTAAAAGAACATAATTTTGCATAAAATGTAGGATCAATATGATCAAAGTGATGACTTGCCTTGCTTGGAGTATCATGTCCTTGATTGACCTAGGTCAAAGCCTGCTCAGTCAGCGATCTTAACTTCCTAGTCGTCGCTTTTACCCGAGTCTTGATCTTGTTCGAATCTGTCGCCTCGTTGAGCCTTCAGATTCTAATACGCGGCAAAGAAAAGAAAGACCAAATAAATCCAAACACTTTAAATGCCCAAGTTAATTTAAATTATGCATCTATTACGATTTGGGAATAGAAGGATGATTCGGGTTAGTGCGCCGTAAGCACAGCGGTAGATAAACTGGGCGGAGGAATGAGGTGGCTGAGTAGCTTCACCGCGAGGGAAAATTTTAGGGGAAACGAGGGTCAAAATGAATGAATAAGTATCTTTAAGCATTTATCCACTCTGGAAAAAGGTAGTGGCCAAACCTAGCCGATTTGGGGAACGACGAGGCTCGATCGCATTGATTTCTATTTATCAAAGAAGTTCCATGAGCTAGGCAAGGCTTATGGACAGATATAAGAAGTTATTGAGGGTAATAAATAGGAACAAAATTTGGTGATTTTTAGGGTGCGGGAGCTTTACAGGAGATGAGTATAGTTTTAATTACTCAGAGTAACTTTGATATTTCAGGTGGCAGTATTGATCTGAGACTGCAACTGCCAATTCAATGAATCGTTATTTAATAATTCAATTAAGGTATGAAGTTAAATCTTTAATCAGTTATTATTATGGACAAGGTTGATTATTTTATTGATTAACCAATTTATCATTAGCAGTCCGCCTCTTATTAGGTGAGTGATTCATAAATTAATAAAGATCTTCTTGATAAAGGGATTTCTTTTATTCTTGCTTATTCTTGATCATTAGATTTCAATCCTGAGATAATGATTGGGGATTTGGATGTGAGGCAAGGACTATGTTATGCACTAATAAGAGAGATGACATGATTTTTGAGATGAGCATCTCCTTGTCAATATTTTATGTGGCAGAACCTTGTTCAATCTATTTGCTTAGTTTGTGTAAATAGGTTTAGGTCGACGGGTGAAAGATAGCGCTTTAGGCCACTTGAGTTTTCGATAGAAGGTGATATTAATATACAATTTGCTTGAACGTCAAATGTGAGAGTATTGAAACTATCTTTATAAATCTTCAAACATATGTGTTTACACATTTGGGATCAACTTCTAGTGGATTTGATTTGTAAAAGAGAATCCGTTAATTAGTTTCACATGTGATTTCTTTAACATCAACATCCAGTGAATCCCTGCCGATTTTCTTATTATTTGGAAATAGAACATGCATTCTTTTGTGTTAGTCTTACATGACAATTTATATGTTAGTTTGTTACATTTTTATTATCAAGAAATTTATTAAAGGTAAATTTATAAGTGCAAGTCCCCATTACAATTTGCAACTAATGTATCATTTTCATCTTTATTCCCAAATAATATTTCATTTCCTAGCTCAAGAATGAGGGGAATGACACGCTGATGAGTAGGAGCTTGAGGCCAAGATTCCATTCGAGTCCACTGGACAGAAGAGAGGGAGACAGAGAAGGAGCTGTCGGCTTGAGCTGAGAATAGAGCAAGGGGGGCAGCAACAACTGAAACAGGGGAGGAAGGCCGAGGCATGGCAGTGGCGGCTGCGCCGGCGAGAAGCGGCCGAGGGGACGGCGGAGACCGATGGAATGGAGCGTCCGGGCGATGTTGAGGCTCACGGTGGCAGGGCTTGGGCCGGGGTGGCGCCAAGGCGGGTGGGCGGCGGCCCTAGGCAGCCGGCGGTGAGGGAGAAAAGAGGCGCCGGCGGCCGAGCGCGAGGGGGAGAGAGGTGAGGTGCGCCTGAGCACGATTGGAGTACGAGTAGCTCACCTGAGCGGCCGGCGGGACCGGAAGGAGGCCGAGGCGGGCCGGCGACGGAGATTAGGGGCGGCGGCGGGTGGCTCGCGCGGGGAGGTCACACCGCCGGGGAAGAGCACCGGCCGACCATGGGGGAAGCTCCGGGGCACCGAGTAGAAGCTCACGATGCGAGGAATCGGCCTGGGGTCGACCGAGGGGGAGGCGGCGGCCGACGTGAGCTCAGAGAAAGGCGGAAGAAAGGGGAGCAAGGAATGGGGAGGAGGTGAGCTCGGCTACTTATAGGGGAGGAAGGGGAGCAGTCAATCCACTGGCGCGCACGCTCGGGGGAGTACTGCCGGCATGGGCAGGGGTACTGCCGGCATGGGCGGCGCATGCGTAGGGGAGTGGCGCGGGGAGTAGGCCGGTGGTAGGCTGCTGGCGCAGAGGTGACGGGGCAAAACCGGGGGGTGGCTAGGCGAAACAATGGGCGGATTCGGCGGCGCGGGCTGGGCCGTCAGCCTGGGCGGCGGCGCCTGGAATAGTGGCGAGAGGAGGAAGAAACAGAGGGAGGGAAGAAGAAGGCGAGCACGCCGACGGGGCCAATCGGCCAGGAGAAAAAGAGAAGGGCCGAGCGGGCTTGGGGAAAGGAAACGGGCCGGAAAAAAATCGTGGGCCGGAAGAAAAAGGAAGTGGGCCGGCCCATGGGAAATTTTAGGGATTTTATGAATTTTCAGAAATTAAATTTGTGAGTAGATTTGAATCTGAAATCTTGGTTCACATTGTTGAATCCAGCAAATTAAATTTTTAGATTGCTGAGTTTTGGAGAAATAAATCTTAATTTTCCAAATTCGAATTTCTAGATATGCAAATTGGATGGAAAGACTTTATATTAGTTTCAATTTCCGTTCTTGGTTTTGGACGTCCAGATTTCAAATTTGAAATTTGAAATCAATACTTCCAAGGGGAATTGGATTTTTTTTCATCTTGATTTTCAAACTTGGTTCTTGATCCCAAAATTCGAATTTTATTAATTGGGCTTTTGGCAAGAAAAACCAATTTGAAAAATTCGAGTAACACCAAAGATTTTGAATTACCCAAGAAAACGATTAAAAGATTTTACACTTTTTGAAAATACAGTAATTCCCTATTTGGGATGTTACATGCAGCTTGCGTTGCACAAGTGCAGACGGACTATGTAAGCATATCAACCCCAAGTTCCTCTATGCTCATGAATTGCAAAAGATGGATAAGATTAAAGTACTGCACACTAAGTCATGTAGACTTGTTCACTAAGTCGTGTAGACTTGTTCACTAAGTCACTCCCCGTATCTACCTTTGAAAGGTGCATGTGAGGGATTGGAATGATGAGACTTAGAGAAGTGTAGAATTCAGAGGGAGAATTCTCTCAAGCCTGTTATTAAATCTTGATCATGAAGATTAAGTATCCAAAGGAATAAAGTTCTGAAGACCAATTGAAATTGGGTGAATTGTACTCTTTTTCCCTTGACGAGTTTTCCATGAAGTTTCTCGACCAAGGTTTTTAATGATGCAATTCGTGCATCGCAGCATCACATGTATCATGTGCTCTTTCTCCAAATTTTTCCCACTGGGTTTTTATGGAGTTTTAGTGAGGCATGAACGTGTCGGATGAGTGCCCAAGGGGGAGTATTAAGAAACCTGGGCCTGGGCCAGCAGCCCGCGGCCCATGGTGGGCACCTCATTATAGTCTATAAATAAGGAGCCATACCAGCGTATTATGTACATATGAATGAAAAGCAATGAAGAAAAATCAGGAGTTCTCTCTATCTCTCTGTGTGTTCAATCTATTCTTCTGTGGTTCTGTGATTGATTCGTTATTGTTCTAAACATAGGAATCACTTGAACTGATCGCCAGCGATAATTCCTTAACATATTTCAGCCCAACCAAACGAGACCTTAACCAGCCCTTAACAAGTAACAACAGCTCATTCAAAACCGAGGCCGAGAGGCCGGACGAAAAGAATGGAGAGACACCCTCGCGGCGGCGCCATGGACTACACTCTGGCGGCGCTGAAGCTCTTCGGCTCCCAGCTCGCCGGCTCCACCTCGGCCCCCTCCTCCGAGGGCTCCTCCGCCGCCCAGATGCTCTTCGGCACCCGCTTCCAGCGCGCCTGGCTCCAGGTCCCAACCCCACCCCTTCTCTTTCTCCCCCTCGCCCCATCCTTCGCCCATTTCTTGCTCGGAGCACTGACGACTTGCGGCGGAAGGCAGGGCGTGCTCGTGCGGGCGGACTACAGCGTCGGCAATGAGCGTCTGTGGCTGGATGACGGGTCCTGCGTCGCCGAGCTCCTCCTCCAGCCCGGCGACGCCAAGGGCCAGCCGTGGCAGCCAGGTTCTCCGAATCTTGGATCCTTGCTGGTTATTTGGTCTTCCCTTCTCCGTTTGTTAGATTTGGTGTGGTTGACGAATAACTTGTGCGAAATTATCAAATTGCATGTATAGTTTTGCTGCTGGTGATCAATAACATTAGTTGTGCCATGTGTGAAATTGTATGCCTATAGCAACTCTGGAAAGCCTAAAATCTTTGGACCCCTTCAAGGTGATCCGTGCAAGAGTTTAGCAACCCCAACCACCACCATCAAAATCTAAGTACTTTGCAAATGTATGCGACTATGCGATATATTAGAGGATGTTTACGATTAGATGTTACCATGAGTTAATTATCAGCACGCTGTTAGTTTACAATTGTATCACTCAGAATAGATTTGCGCACCATGCTTGACTGCTCATCTGCCACGCCATGCCACCACCTAATTGGTGCATGCACTGATTCACCGAGTCCCACTTCCATATCAAATTGCAGTTGCGCTATATACCTGTTTTCTCTATATCTCGAATAGTGCTATTTAGTATTTACGCAGCTTTTTCTCTGTTTGTGCTCTAGGCCTATAGCCATCTCTGGTTGTTTTCCTAGTTCTTGATTTGTTTACTCTAGTTGATGGCCCTATTTGATGCTGTAGGGATGTATGTAATGATTATTGGGGCATATGTTGCAAATGAGTCTCAGGGCACTGAGCCACTGATCAAGGTTCCATCTCTCTCCCTCACTCTCTCGCCTTCTTACATGCATATTCCCATCCATTCACTGATCATTGGAGGTTTTCTCGTTGTGGTTTGTTTATTGTTTCATGCAAAGTTTCGGTTTTGGAATGATTTGAATATTTGAATTTAGCTAACATCTGCAGTTCCAGGCCTTGCTAATGGTTAAATGATTAAGAAGAAAGAAAAAGAGAAGGCATATGCAGTTTAGACTTCTTAGATTAAGCTTATTGCAAAAAATAGTAATGCATGCCAGTGTTCAAGTACAGTTTATTAGTTTCACTTGTGGGAGCTGTTCATCCTCTAACTGCAATAGCACTTCTGATTTTGGACCTGATATCCTTCAAGGTGCAGTTGGGTTTTCTCTCATAAAACATGTCAGTCCTAGATTTGTTGAGCCTTTTGGTTCAAAATCAGCTTTGTAAGCTACTATTTCAACCTTAACAGAAAGTTAAATAATACTAATAAATATTGCATCATTGTGCTTGTTATCCTTTTGGTATCAGATTATAAGAAGAGCTATCTACAGTACGAAAAGGTTATTTTGAAATGTGATGTTTCCCCTGCTTCTTTAAATCCAGTATCCTGGTAGGTCTTATAAGAAAAAGGGGGGAAGCAATTTTGTTTTTTGATTTCCTAGCCCTTTCAATCATTAGATTGTTCAGTAAATTGTATCTTCTCCAAACTCTATATGTTCAATTTGTAGCCAATCGCCAATTGCCATGATGTATGCATGCAAATCAAATAGACAAATTTTGTCCGTAAAGGAGTCTTAATGCAAATCTTTACTGATTACTGTTTGTGTTCTTAGTGAACCATAGCTGAAACCGTTAAAACATGATTTTATAGAAATCTTTTTAGCTTTAATGAACTGATAGGAAACTTAACCTGAAGTTCTGAACACACTATTTATCTAAAGAACAAGGAAGGACTTGAATACTAATATGTTATATTACCATAGGAGCTTTATCAGTTGGCTACACTGCAGATAATCTTTCTGAAGCCACTGCCAATATTAGTGTCAGGGGTGTGGGCCTTGGGCCTAAGGCCTAGTCGGTCTATTATTAGAAGTTAGAGATTAAATTCTATTTGAGTTAGAGATTAGTTTCCTTATGTTAGTTAGAGATATAATATTAGTTACTATATCTGTTAGAGATATGATTGGGATTAGATTCTATCTGTTAGGGGGAGCCATCTATATAAGGGGGCTACCGCATGCTATTGTAATCAACCAGAGAATTATCATAGTCTTCCTCGTCTAAATCTCTAGTCTCCCTCTCGTTCTACGCCGACGCCATCCGGCCATCTCCTTGGTGGTATTTACCCCGGTTCATGACAATTAGACTGTTAATAGTTGTAGTTATGTAGGCTTGAAGAACTTCCAATGGAATAGTCAGTTTTGCATAATAAGAAGTAGTTCAACCCAAACTTGAGAAAAACAACCATTGCAGAAACCAATATGTTTGACATTGGGAGTTAGTTTTGTAGGTTAAGGTCAATATGACAGTTTTTGGTAGTTAACTATCAGCATGGCGGCAGTAGCGGTGGTGTCGGATGATGGGTTACTGGCAAATTGCGATCTCCTTGAAATTGTCAATTTTGCTGAACCATATATTTGCTGAATAAAGTGACAGGATTAGAATAGCTGCCTAATCATGTGGAAGGCTTGTTTCTATATGTATTCACCACGGTCGCCTTAATTGACTGTCATGAAGGCATGGTGAAGATGGTGGTTTCGTTCTTCTGATGGTTCATATTTTCATCCAGTAGGCTTCTTTCGTTTGGTTTGGGCATGGGCAAAGATAGCTTTGCAGTTTTGCAGCCTTAAACATATGTAGTCGAATTAGTGTTTCTATGACTGACTTTTTGAAAATGTGATCAAACTAGAAACTTGAAAGGTCATTATTTCACCTCGTATCTAATATCTTGTGTGTCTCTGTTGTTGGGGTTCAGACTTGAGACTTGTAATAAGACATCATCTCTTGCATTGATGTTCATGTACGGTTGTGGACTCCTATGAACATCTTACTTTGAACCTGTCAAATTGAATTCTGTTAACATCTGTGGACTTCGTTGTTGCAGGTGCATAAGATAGTCGATCTCTCTGCGCAGCCGGACCGTGAAGCAATGTGGTATATGGAAGTAGCTGAGGCGTACTACTTCTTTTACTCGGCACTCGGCAGCGACGGCTTGTAGTTCCCCGTGATGTGCACTGGTCCTTGTTCTCTCCACACGCTTCATTTCACTGTAGCCCTTTCTAAGCACTCCCCCAATGTATTTTCCACTTCTAGCTTTTGTTAATACTGAGCATTTCGGTTGTTTACCACAGGGTGGTATTTAAGATCATGCTTTGTTTTAGATATATTGAACATTTGAAACGACAATCAATTGAAAACAAAGATGGCTATCACTACTCTTGATGTGTACCCAAGTTTGTTTTTGCACTTGCCGGGCTCTGTTTGCAACCATGAATTTCTTAAAAAAAATCATTTTTACCTCTTTTTTTCCCGTGTAAGCATAACAGCAACAAATGCTACTATGAAAATACGGCAAGGTTGTCTCATACATAGCGGCTCATGTAGATGGGCCGGGCCAGCCCATGCCGAGCGGCGACATTGCTCGAGTCACCCGGCCCGCCCAATAATTTATTATTTTTTAAAAGGCAAGCGTTGTTTGAGTGAACATGAGTTGAGACGATGTATTCCTCAAAAAAAAAGGAAAAAAACCTGAGGCGTCACAAGTTTTCGACAATGGTGACTCCGGTGGACACTCGTCGTCAAGGATTGATCTTCATGGCGTCCATGATGTTCTTGCCATCAAGCTTGCTGGAGAAGACGAGCTTCACGTAGTCCTCCATGCTGACAGTCCTGTAGCGCACCTCGTCCCCTCCGACGATCTCCTCCAGTGGTCCGAACGTCGCGCCGAACTTGGCGGTGTGGAACGCCGCGACGGACATGCGCTCCTCGTGCGCGCTAACAACTGCCCTGTGCTCGATGCTCTTGTACTGGCCATTGGTCAGAACCTGCATGCGTGCAGGGCAGGGTGGATAAGAAGAAGGAACAGATCACCGGGAAACGAGTGAACTCTGCTGATATCGATCGATTCCCTTGTTCAAGCTACTAGGTACCTCGATTACGTCGCCGATGTTGGCGACGAGAGCGCCGGGAAGGGGATTCACAGGGATCCAGCCGCCCTTCCTCCTGATCTGCAGTCCGGCGACCGGGTTGACCTGCAACAGTAGCGTGAGCCCGACGGCGTCGGAGTGTGGCGACAAGCCCAACACCCTGTCGTGCGCCTGCGGGCAGGGCGGGTAGTAGTTGATCCTCATGCCCTGGGAGCCAGCGATCCTAGTCATCTTCTCCGGGTCTTGCACGCGCAGGTTTCTCGCCATGGCCCGCAGCAGCTCGGTGGCCACTCCCTGCATCTGCGCGGAGTAGCACTCCAAGGAACTCCTGCGGTAGGGTCGGTGCAGCACAAGAGGAAATTTCATAATGCAGGTGTGAGTAGAGTGAGCAGATCCAGCCTTTTCATAATTCATTTCTTCAATTGCCATGCCCCTGACCTGAATGTGGAAGGGTGACGAGACCAGAGGTTGAGGTTGCGGTAGTGCGGTGGCTGCGTAGAGAGGAAGTACATGTCTCCCCAGTCAAGCCTCTGCTCTTCCGAAACAACGAACGCCTGGCCGTACCCCTCGACGCCCCCCGGTGGCTGCGCCAGCGCCTCTTTCTCCGCCAGAGGAAGCTCGAAGAAACCCACGATGTTCCTCTTCATCTCCTCCACGACCTCCGCGGGTATCCCGTGATTCACCACCTGCACGCATCGCGTGGCACGGCACTCAAAACAAAACATGCATGTCACTACTCTACTCTACTCTACTCTACTCTAATCAGAGAAGAAACTAAGATGCATGGGAGCTACTACTGGCCTGGAAGAAGCCCCACTCCTCGCAGGCGAACCTCAGCTTGGCGCTCTCCTCCTCGGCGAGCTCCGGGTGGAGGAGCCTGCCGAGATCGACGACGGGCACGCCCTCCTCGTCATGACGAGCGTCGTCCAGCAGGAGGTCGTCGGTGTTGGGGCAGGGCAGCAGGTAGCGGTCGAGGACGACGGGCGTGAGGTGGTCGCGGCGGGCGGCGAGGTCCTGCACGTTGGGCACCGGCAGTGAGCTCCCCAGGTCCCGCGGCGGCTTCGCGTCGTCCATACCGATTGATTTTACACTCTTGCTGCTGCTGCTTCTTCCTCTTCGTCTTCCGAAAGGATATGTGTTTATTTGGTGTTTGGTTGTTAGCGCTGCAACTGGCCGGATTAAACGGGCCCTGATAATTCCGTGCTAATGAATTGGCTGCAAGTGGCCGATCGAGCACAAGTTGTTTGTGGCCTAGCCTGCATTTGTCTTATCGCTGCAAAAAGGCAGGACCGACCAAATTAACCAAAAAATAATCAAGATTGCTGTCATGGAAGGGCGGGCTTTGCAAATGGCGCAAAGACTCCTTTCTCGCCTAAGAATAGATTGTCGGCAGCTACCACCGATTATTATTATTATTATTTTTTAAAGCGCAGCTACCACCGATTAGGTACGCCAAATCGAACAGTGCGCCACTCTTTGTTTGTTTGTGGTGGAGAAAACAAGTGCGCGCCGGCTGCTGTGAGTTTCCGAAGCTGCTAGCAAGGAAGGCCTGGAATCTTTTTCTCAGTGTGCCCAAAACTCCCTATGCAAACTGACCCGCCTCACTTCTTCCTCCTGCTATCTTGGGACAAGTTACGAGCCTCACTTGGTTTTTGGATGCAGGCTGAACCAAGTGCTTTGGCAAACAATTTTTGGATGCAGGTTGAGCCAAGTGCTTTGGCAAACAACGGACCAGTTCTTTTCCAGCTTTTAGCTTTAGTTTTAAATTTTTTTTATAATAACTAATTTTTAAACAGAATATCTTTTAAGGATGAAGTCTACTAGTTAATTATAATACATACTGAACCGACTTCATTTATATCGACAAAAACCACACGTGAGTTTCTGTTACTCCGTAATCTCTCGCACGAACAGTCCAAAAGCCATAAGCCGCAGCCAAAAACTATAAGCCTCAGGTAAAAAGAACAGACCGTTACAGTTGGTATCAGTAGCTAGCTGATCGTTCTGTAGGTGTGTCTAATTAAGAAGGTAACTGCTAGCTAGTCTACTACATTCTTATTCATTTCATTATACGGTTAAGCATGACAAATACAGTAGTACGTTCTTACTTACGTACATCAGTACATGATATGTTGCAGCGGGCCCTCAGGTATTTTTTTTTTCTCAACATAAGAGGAACGTTGGGTATATTAGATCACTGGATCAGTCAAAATAAGTTCGCTGCAAACAACATATACAGGACTACTTTTCACATATCATATGCAGGATCACATACTAGTTGTTAAGCGCGCCGCGGGGGCGGGGGGGGGGGGGTGATACAAGATATTTTTGCGTACGTGGGAGGAGAGCATGCATATTGCACAAACTCTCATTCCATATATACAAGCACATCATGATCACGTACGTGAAGCGCAGATTATCAACCTCCGTGTCGGCCGGTTGGTTCAGCCGTTGCTGCTATTGTTGTTGTTGTTGCTGTTGCTGCTCGTGGTGCTGTTGGGGTAGCCGGCGTCGAACTGTCCGGACTTGATGCGGCGCAGGTCGTCGACGAGCTGGTCGTAGTGGCGCTTTGTAGAAACCGCAACTTGATCTCGGCTTTGAAAAAAAAACTCCCGGCGCTGCAGATTCACGACGCCCGCTCCGGCGACGTCGCCCACGCCGTCGAGTTGTAGACTGCTGCACTGAATCAACTCCATTTCCTTCGCGTGCGTGGGATTGATTCAGAGCACAACTACATCCTTTTACTCTCGCATGCGTGAGTTTTTTGTGTATTCATCTCTGAGTCTCTACGGCGAAGGAGCGAGCAGGCAGGCGCCGAGCCGGAGTGCGGGCGGTGTCTCAAGACACTCGACGGCGTGGGCAACGTCGCCGGAGCGGGCGTCGTGAATCTGCAGCGCCGGAAGTTTTTTTTTCAAAGCCGAGATCAAGTTGCGGTTTCTACAGTTGGTATCAGAGCCATCATGTCCGTCCGATCGGTTCCTGTTGGCAGTGGTGATCGTTCGCCATCACCCCCTCCCCAACGACGGGTATTGCACTCGCCTCCGCCGCGCCGAGGGCGCTACCGCGGCGGCGAAGTCATCATCGAGCGCTTCGTCAAGGAGTCAGCGGCGTCTGTCCAATACCCGATGCTGACGAAGACAAACTACCCGGAGTGGGTGGTGATGATGCGCATCAACTTGCAGGCACAAGGCCTGTGGGGCGCGATTGAACCCGGCGACGTCGAGTACAGCAAGGATCGGCTGGCACTAGCAGCGATCGCTTGCTCGGTCCCGACAGAGATGCTGAGTTTGATCGGCAGCAAGGAGACCGCGCGGGAGGCATGGGAGGCGGTCAAGGTCATGCGGATGGGCGTCGAGCGAGTGCGCGTGGCGAACGCGCAGAAGCTTCGGCGCGATTTCAACAACATCGCTTTCAAGGAAGGCGAGAATGTTGATGACTTCTCGATGCGAATTGCGGGCCTCGCCAACAATCTACGTCTTCTCGGCGACGAGATCGACGAAGCCGAGGTTGTTCGCAAGTTTCTCCAGGTGGTCCCTGATCGGTTCATGCAGGTCGCAATCTCAATCGAGACGCTGCTGCACATCAAGGAGTTTTCCATCGAGGAGGTCACGGGCCGTCTCCGGTCCGTGGAGCAGCGGCTCGACGCGCGAGCAGTGGCCGCAAAGTTTGGTCCTCGGCTGCTTCTCTCGTCGAAGGAGGAGGATCTCATTCGTCGCCTACGCAAGCGCGACGAGCAGGGTGCGCGCGTCGGCAGCGCTGGCGCCAGCGGAAGTGGTACGAGCGTGCCACAGCGTGGCACACAGCCACCCAAGCACAATACCAACGACGCAAGCAAGGACGATGGCAGCAAGGTTATCGACAAGTATACGTGCAAATACTGCAGGAAAACTGGGCATTGGGCCCAGGAGTGCCGGAAGAAGAAGAGAGACGAGGCGGCGGCCGCAGAACTGCTAGCCAAGGTGGACGATGATCTCGAGCCGTCCCTCTTGATGGCCCAGGTGGTCTCTCTTTCACCGGAGCCCGCGCGGCTTCCAGAGCGTGCACGTCGGCGGACAGTTCTTCCTCAATGAAGAATGCGTGATGGTGCAGTTGGGTGACACCGACAACCACACCGACGGCCAGGACGACGGCGTGTGGTACCTCGACACGGGCGCGTTGAACCATATGACAGGAAACGGCGCGGCTTTCTCCGAGCTGAACCGTGACATCGCGGGCAAGGTAAAGTTCGGCGATGGATCAATGGTGGACATCCTCGGGCGCGGCACGATCATGTTTGCTGCAGGGGGTGAACACCATCTTCTGTTGTCGGACGTGTACTTCATCCCACGTCTGTGCAGCAACATCATTAGCTTGGGACAACTCGACGAGGTCGGGTGCCAAGTGTTGATCGAGGACGGCGTGCACACTGCATGGCACTGTTTACATATACGTCAACTGTTCATGTATACGCGTTCTTGCCGGAATGGTGCGACGCTTCAGTGTTCGGCGAAGCAATGCGTTGCTTCCGCGTAAGGCTGGCAACGGTTGTGCTAACTGATGTGTTATGTTGTGTATGTTAGATTGATCTCTCCCAGATTAGCCCAACGGCTAATCTGGACCGTGATCACGCGCCCTGATCGGGGGCGCTCAGCCCAATAACTGGCTGATGGGCCCCCGTCGCGCTGCGCTATATAAAGAGGTGGGGGGGCCGGCGGCTCGCGTCACGAGATTCGCCTGAGCCGTACACCCCCACCGACAAAACCCTAACCGATCACAGAGGGTGCGTAGCCAGCGGCGGGAAGCACCATCGTCGTCGACGTCGCCGGATCTACGCCGCCGCCGCCACCGACCTCTTCCCCGACCGTCGCTGCCCGTGCGCAGACTACACCGACGAACCCGAGATGGCCACCTCCTCCTCCACGCCGTCGGACGGTCAGTGCCCCTACTTCTTCCTCTCTCTCCCTCAGATCTAGACTTCTAGACCCCAAGCACAGAAAAGACACCAACAATGGTATCAGAGCGGGCAAAGGGGATTGGGGGCTTACGGTTTTCGCCGGGTTTCCATCGCCGTGCGTCGCGCCGCGCTCCGGCCGTCGCGCCGTGCTCCGGCCGCCGTTGCCGCCCCTCAGCGCCGCCAGTCGGGCGCTCCGCGCTCGGGGCCGCCGCTCCGCCCGCCGTCGCCTTTTGCGCGCGGGAGCGGGAGCCACCGCCGACGCCATGGCCGCGCCGCTGGCCGTCTCGCCGCCTCGCAGGCGCCGCGCACTCGCCGCCGCTTCGGGGCTCCCCTCCCCCATCGGCCGCGGTGCCGTCGCCGCCTTGGGGCCACCCGCCGCTCCGCCTTGCTCGGGGCCGCCGTCGGGGTCGCCGCCGGCCCTCGCGGGCGCCCATGCGCCGCCGCTCCTTTTCCCCTTGTTGCCTTCCCTCAGATCCGGGTTTTTAGGATCTGGCCGGCACAAAAATGAAGTTAGGGTTAGGGGAGCCAGCGGACGGCGCTCGGTTTTGTTCGGGCGGATTTTACTCCTGGCCGTCCGATGGAGATCAACGGCCAAGAGGAAAGGGGGCCTGTTGGGCCGTGGCTGCGCGCGCGCTCGGCTGGGCTGAGCGGGCCACCGTGGGCCGCGGCCGCGTGGAACAGGCCGAAATGGTCTTTTTGAACAGTAAATCCCGAAAAGAATTTTAATTGTTTTTCAGAAGCATTTGTGAATGAATTTCATTGAAATTTGATCAAATCTCTGCAAATTTTTGCACCAACGTGTTATTTTTCAGAGATTAAAAGAGTACAGTTATAATGCTTCTGAATATTGAATTATTTTAGAATAATTACAGTTTCCGCTGCAAAAGTTAATATTGATTGTTTTTCATTATTAAATTCGAACCAACGGGAGAATTTAATTTTGGAAAAATAGATAAAAAAAAATTTCAGAGATTTATGATATTGTTATTTTCTGACCAACGTTGTTAATAACAGTATTATAAATTTTTAATGTTGATTTCATGCATTATTTCTATTTCTGCCCAACGGTGATGCAGATTTAATGTATGATAGAATTGTTTTTAAATTGTATGTCGTATTTTTTGACCAACGTTGAAAATAAGGCATATGATTTTGATGTTACGTTCTCACTGTATTTGAAATATTTTTTCAGGAGGATACAACTTAATGAGTTGTATTAGAGAAATCCCCACTCTCAAAGGTGATAATTATGGAGAGTGGAAGAAAAAGTTAGATTTAGCTTTTATCTTGGCTGAGGTGGACTGGGTCCTCACTACAGCACGTCCCACTGAGCCTTTGGCGCCAGTAAGGGAACAGAAAAGAAAAGACAGAGGGATCATGCTCCCTTACAGATGTCTTATGATCTTGATCATAAGAAATGGACCACAGCCAACAAGAAATGTATGGCTGTGATAAAGAACACAATTGAGCCTGCTATTCTGGGCTCAATTGCAGAGTGTGACACTGTCACTGAATACCTTGATAAAATAAAGAGTCAGTTCACTGGCTCTTCAAAGACTTATGCTACACAGCTGATTAAGCAGCTGGTAACAGAGAGGTATTCTGGCGGTGGCAATGGCATAAGAGAGCACATTCTTAGAATGAGCAACTTGGCATCTAAACTTAAACCAATGGATTTGGCTCTCAAGGATGAGTTCCTTATTCATTTGGTTTTTGCTTCTTTGCCAAAAGAGTTTGACACTTTTGTTGTCAACTATAATATGCAGCCCGAGAAATGGGACATGGAAAAGTGCATAGCCATGTGCGTGCAAGAGGAGGAAAGAATCAAAACCTCACATGGTGGTTCTATCAACTTTGTGAGGGAAAACAAGAAAAAGAATTACAACAGTAACCCCTTCTCAAAGAACAAGGGCAAAGCCTCTGTACATCAGCCTCAACAGAATAAATTTGCTGTAGACAAAGACCAGTGCCTTCACTGCAAGAAGACGGGACACTACAAGAAGGATTGTCCTGACTACTTAAAGATGATAATGGCTAAGAAAGGTGAGAATATTATTATCTTTATAAATGAATGCCTGTATGTACAATATTCGAAATCCACTTGGTGGATTGACTCAGGAGCAACTGTTCATGTTGCTAATTCTTTACAGGGATTCCGTTCGACGAGGACTACGCAAAGAAAAGAAAGATGCGTTAAAGTCGCAAATGGAGTCCAAGCTGAAGTTGAAGCCGTTGGCGATCTTTCATTAGAGTTAGCTAATGGCTCCAATCTTTTACTTAGAGATGTCCTTTATGTTCCCTCTTTACAGAGGAATTTGATTAGTATTTCAAATTTGGACAAAGATGGTTATGATTGTAATTTTGGAAATGGCAAGTGTGAAATAATGTTTAATAAAGAATGTGTTGGTCTTGCCATCTTACAGAATGAGCTTTATTTGTTATCATTATGTGATGATGTGAATGTCGTATGCGATAATGAGAACGTTGCGTGCGAGAAAGTGATTGAATCCTCGTCTACGAATGTAAACAGAAAACGAAAGAGAACTCTAGATGAGTCGTCGAAATTATGGCACTATCGTTTAGGCCATATTTCGAGGGGGAGAATAGAAAGACTAGTAAAGAATGATATTCTTCCTCCATTAGAGTTCTCAGACTTAGAACAATGCAGAGAATGCATTAAAGGAAAATATGTAAAGAAAATAAAGAAAGACGCTAAAAGAAGCACAGGAGTTCTACAAATTATTCACACAGATATTTGTGGTCCTTTTCCTGTGAAAAGTGTGGATGGATATGACTCGTTCATAATATTCACAGATGATTACTCCCGTTATGGATATATTTATCCAATTAAAGAAAGAAATGAAGCCTTGAATAAATTCAAGATATTTAAGACTGAAATTGAAAACCAACACGATTTAAAGATTAAGATAGTCCGATCAGATCGTGGGGGGAGTACTACGGTCGACATACCCCATATGGACAAGTTCCTGGACCTTTTGCGAGGTTTTTACAGGAAAATGGAATAGTGGCCCAGTATTCTATGCCGGGCGAACCTCAGCAAAATGGAGTAGCTGAAAGACGCAACCGTACCTTGATGGATATGGTGCGAAGTATGATGAGCTACTCCACACTCCCATTGAGTTTATGGATGGAGGCGTTGAAAACCGCCATTCATATTCTCAACAGAGTGCCTAGTAAGTCGGTGCCCAAAACACCGTACGAGTTGTGGACAGGAAGAGTTCCCTCACTAAACCACTTACGTGTGTGGGGGAGTCCTGCTGAGGCTAAAGTATTTAACCCAAACTTTGGGAAACTTGATCCCAAAACAGTAAGTTGCCATTTCATTGGCTACCCTGAAAAGTCAAAAGGTTATCGTTTCTACTGTCCAGACAGATGTACAAAGTTTGTAGAAACGAGACACGCTGTCTTCTTAGAGGATGAGATGATGAGGGGGAGCATGGTAGCTCGAGAGATTGACCTTGAAGAGAAGCGGGTGTATGCACCCACTCCGATGATTCAAGAGTCATTCTTCACACTACCTGCTGTCGCTGCACCGACGGTGCAAGACACTGTGGTGCCAGCACCTGTTATTGTTCCTCCCGTGGCAACAATGAATGAGAATGAAGAACTTGTTCTTCAGGATCATATAGAACCTATTGCCACAGATGAGGGGGAGCAACAGCAGCCTCAAACAGTAGATGTACCAAATGAGGAGGCCCCGAGGAGGTCTCAAAGAGTAAGAAGATCAGCTATTTCTGATGATTATCAGATTTATCATACAGAGGAATTTCAAATGGAGAATGATCCCACCTCATTTGAAGAAGCCATGAGAAGCGAAAATTCCTCAAAATGGCTTGATGCCATGGAAGAGGAAATGAGGTCCATGAAGAATAATAAAGTCTGGGACTTGGAAATTATTCCTAAAGGAGCCAAAACAGTAGGCTGTAAATGGGTCTACAAGACAAAGCTTGACTCCCAAGGGAATATAGAAAGATACAAAGCGCGACTTGTGGCGAAAGGTTTTACGCAAAGAGAAGGTATTGATTACAATGAGACATTTTCTCCAGTCTCATGTAAAGATTCCTTCAGAATCATAATGGCATTAGTAGCACATTATGATTTAGAATTACATCAGATGGATGTAAAGACGACATTTCTTAATGGGGATTTGGAGGAAAATGTTTACATGGCACAACCGAAAGGTTTTGTCGTGGAAGGAAATGAAAGAATGGGATGCCGCCTAAAGAAATCGATTTATGGGTTAAAGCAAGCTTCAAGACAGTGGTACTTGAAGTTTGACAGTACAATAAGAAAATTTGGGTTTAAAGAGAATGTAGAGGACAACTGTATTTATGCAAAGTTTAAAGATGAGAAGTTTATCTTCCTAATCCTGTATGTGGATGATATCCTACTGGCTAGTAGTGATGTCAGTCTGCTACTGGAGACAAAGAAGTTTCTGTCCTCAAACTTCGATATGAAAGACCTTGGTGAAGCTTCATTCGTTCTAGGGATCGAAATTCACCGAGATAGAAACAAAGGGGTATTGGGACTGTCACAAAAGGCATACATAGAGAAAGTCTTAAAGAAATTTGGTATGCATAAATGTAGTCCATCACCTGCACCTATAGTCAAGGGCGACAGATATGGGGATTTTCAATGCCCCAGGAACCAGTATGAGATCGATCAAATGAAAGCGGTTCCATATGCTTCAGCTGTCGGAAGCTTACAGTATGCTCAAGTGTGCACACGCCCTGACTTAGCATTTGTTACCGGGTTACTTGGCAGATTCCAGAGCAATCCTGGAATAGAACATTGGAAATTGATAAAGAAAGTCTTGCGTTATTTGCAAGGAACAAAAGGCCTCATGATGACATACAGAAGATCAGATTCACTCCATATAGTGGGGTATACAGATTCTGATTTTGCGGGAGATGATAGAAAGTCTACATCCGGATATGTGTTCACTCTCGCTAAAGGAGCTATATCGTGGAAAAGCTCAAAACAAACCGTCACTACATCGTCCACAATGTATGCCGAGTTTGTAGCATGTTATGAGGCTACGGGGCAGGTGAACTGGCTAAAGAAGTTCATACCCGGTCTAAAAGTGGTTGACGACATCAATAGATCACTTAAGTTGTACTGCGATAATGAACCCGTAGTAATGTATGCCCACAACAATAAGTCAAGTGGTGCTGCCAAACACATTGACATAAAGTACTATGTTGTGAAAGATAAAGTTCGGGATCAAATTATAAGTCTTGAGCATATAAGTACCGCAAAGATGCTAGCGGATCCGCTTACTAAAGGCTTACCACCCAACGTGTTCAGAGAACATGTAGCCGGCATGGGTTTAAGGGAAAGCCTATGATTCCTGGACTAAAAGATGGCCCAAAGATTAAAGTAACTGTTTCAGAACAGAGAGGTGTATTGTAGCTGTTGAATCTATCGGCGATTGACCGTGACGATGAGACATGTTCTATGCACTGATCTGTGATGGAATGTGTAAAGTCAAAAGTAATTAAAGTTAAAGCATAAAGGAGATCAAGGGGGAGAATGTTAGATTGATCTCTCCCAGATTAGCCCAACGGCTAATCTGGACCGTGATCACGCGCCCTGATCGGGGGCGCTCAGCCCAATAACTGGCTGATGGGCCCCCGTCGCGCTGCGCTATATAAAGAGGTGGGGGGGCCGGCGGCTCGCGTCACGAGATTCGCCTGAGCCGTACACCCCCACCGACAAAACCCTAACCGATCACAGAGGGTGCGTAGCCAGCGGCGGGAAGCACCATCGCCGTCGACGTCGCCGGATCTACGCCGCCGCCGCCACCGACCTCTTCCCCGACCGTCGCTGCCCGTGCGCAGACTACACCGACGAACCCGAGATGGCCACCTCCTCCTCCACGCCGTCGGACGGTCAGTGCCCCTACTTCTTCCTCTCTCTCCCTCAGATCTAGACTTCTAGACCCCAAGCACAGAAAAGACACCAACAGTGTATAAATACTTCAAAGGGAATCAGTGAAGATTGATTCGGTGCAGCAGTATACAACTTCCTCTTCGCGTCCGTGCTTTTGTGATTGTATTCACCACAGAGCATCTACTACCCGGCGGAAGGCAAGCGCAAAACCTGCGCACAGGCGCAGGACGAAGGCTTCAAGATCGTCATCGGCACGGGCAGCGCCGACGGAGAAGACGTGTGCATCTGCAGCGCCGGAATCCCGAGCATCGGTTCCAAGCCAATATCAAGTTGCGGCTTCTACCCGTGACGTCGTCGGCCGTCTTGCCGCCGCCAACCGCGGCGGCTACGCGCTCCCACCTTCCGGGCGTGTCGCGGTCGTACGTGGCCAGCGCGCGCTCGACGCCATAGCTAAGCTAGCTAGTACTAATCGCACAAGAGATCGATATCGATGTGCTCAGCTCGATCGATCGCTAGCTCGGTCTTGGTTGCATACCAACAAGTGAAGCTGGGCGGGCTCATATTTATACTCATCAAGCTAGGCTTCTTTAATTTTGTCGCGGCATGGATCGAATTAATCAAAACCATATGTAGTACTATTAAAGGGGCTGCCACAGTGAGTCAGGGAACAAGAAAGTTCCTCCTCGCCGCCGGCCCTTCAAACCTCGTGCCCCAAATCTCACACTCGTACAATCTCCGTCATCTAGACTGTGTATATGTGTTTGCTCCAAAAAGATCTCTCCTCTGCAACAATTCATCCTTGTTTGGAGTAACTCCTCTGTCTAAATTGTTCTTTGATAAATCTGAAAGCTGCCTAACCTAAGTGGAAACATGTTATTGGAAACATATGGATGAATCACAGAAGATAAGCAAATCCAAGTGAGATTTCAATTGAATTTACCCCTCCAACCTCCTAAAAAAATTGAAGACGTGCTCCTCACCGTAAGGACACCCGAACCATAACCAAAGCAATCCGCCACTCAAATCACATTCCTCGGCGTAACGACAACGAAACCAACCAGTCGAACAAATCGCACGCCTCATTCGCCATACGGAAAAAAAAAACCAAACCCAAATCAAACCACTGCTCAAATCGCACGCCTCACCGTAAGGACAACCAAACCAAACTCAAACCGATCCTCCTTTCGAATCGCACTCGATCTCCGTAAACACAGCATCGCCAATTGGATCGAACCAGCAGCAGAAACAACACACACGTCGCTCTAAGCGCAGGAGCGAAATCGCCAATGCATGCAACCAAATCGGCATCCACACGAAACGAAAGCGGAAACAGAACAGGTACCCCCCGAATCAACCGCCTCATCGCACTCCTCCAAGCGCAGGCGCAACCGCGCAAGGGCATGGGCGAATAGACGCAAACAACAATCAAAATCCAACGTTCTCCCCTCGCCCTAAGCACAATCGCAGACCAGATAGAGCAGTCACAAGAGGTCAAAAAAACTAACCGAACCAAATTGGACGAGAGGAGACGAAGCAGCGTCGCCGTGGACGGTGTATATAATTTTGGATTTGAAAAATTATTTAAAAAACAACTTCGTGAAACCATTTAATGTAGCTACTGCTACTCTATTTATTTTTCAGTTTTCAAGAAGTCCAAACCAAAAACTGTAAAAAAAAAAGCCGAAAAAACGGATTTATTCATCATATACCCTCCTCATAGATGGAAATTTAGGATTTACCCTCCTGGCCCACGTGTCAGTGACTTATGATGACCCCACATGTCATTGAGGTAAAAAGGTAAATCCTGAAATCCCCAATTCAAAGGAGGGTATATGATTAAGATCCCCCGAAAAAACGGAGCAATCTTCCCGTCCGCAGGCTGGAATTCGTCCCCGCAGTCCGGCGTCGGGTTGCGCGGCCCAGAGCCCGCACGAGTCGGGCCGCTCGGTCACACACGGGAACGGAAACGGTCCAAACGGACACCGCGGTTGGGTTAGCGGCAGCCGGCAGCCGCCACCTCCCCTTATCCGCACCAAGCCATTCGCGGCCTCGCGCAAGGATTCCTTCGGCTAAATCTGCTGCTCTCGCTCGCCCGCCGGCCGCTCACCGCGCCTCGCCTCGCGCCTGCCGCCTTACCTGCCGCTCGCCCACCCCCTCCCTGCCGAGTAGAGGAGAGGGCCAGGATGGCGGCGTGCCCGGCCGCAACCACGTACGTGAACATTCTCTCCTCCTCTCTCACATGCTTGTTCGGTTGAAGAATGCCCTGCTCCATTCACTCTTCTTCCCCAAAAATGATCGGTAGTTACTCCCTATGCTGCCACCAGGTTAGCCATGCTCAGATTACAACTCCTAATTTAATGCGAATTAACCATGCGCAATTCCAGACAGCACTGCAGCACCAGCCCATAATTCTTGCATTATTGTTCTTACAATGCTAATGCTTCAAGATGATACCTAGTGACTACTCAGTCTAGCTCTCCTTGCGCTTCTCAGGGCTCGCGTTGGGGCGCACAGAGGGCTCTGCCTATGGAGAAGTGAGAAAAGCTCCAACATTCGTGCAGGTTCTGCTTCTGCATCCCTTCTTCCATCATCACCATTCCCGAATCGCTTGATCCGGGACGTAAAGATGCGCGCCTCGGAGCTGCAGCAAGCGCCCGGACCCGCCGCCGCAACGGCGTCTGGTGCTGCTGTTCCGACCCACAAGGTCACCGTCCACGATCGGCAGCGCGGGGTTGTCCACGAGTTCGTTGTGCCCCAGGTATGTACGCATCTAATGTACACACATACAGCTTCCTTTTAGCTCTCTTCCGTACCAATTCCTCTTTCTTGAGGTGGTACTGGTCTGATTGGTGTCATGGTGGTGACGAGTGCAGGACCAATACATTCTACACACCGCGGAGGCGCAGGACATCAGGCTACCGTTCGCGTGCCGCCATGGTAGTCTATATCCTTCATCCTGAGCTCAGTGCGCCATTTAAGCCAGATAGTTCTTTTGATTAGCTGCCGCTCTTTGCTCTCATTAGTGCATTACCCAACTATGGATCCACTAGATAATACTAATGAGCCACAGTACGTCCAGCTTGATCTTCCAGTTAATTACTTAATTTATAATGGATTGTGTCGTCTTTTATTTTTTTCAAGAACACGATTGTGTCTTTGTTTATTGCTTACACCATTCCAGTATACTTTTTTTGGACTTACAAGAAGCATAAAAACAAAACCATTTTGGAGTTCCTTTGTCATTCTTATCATCTGATGTTTAGGGAGCAACTAAATTGAGCAACAAACGCATATGCTATTCCATTTTGACAAATCGAGCAACTAGTTGCTAATTTTGGATTCGGCTGCTATATGTCCTTTTAGTTTCCCCTCTGGCTAGTGGCTAGCATACCCTCCTCACTAATTTCTTGTGATTTAGATAAACTACTGAATCAATGGAGATCCCTTTTGGTAATCAGGTTGCTGTACTAGCTGCGCAGTTCGGATAAAATCTGGTCAAATAAGACAGCCTGAAGCACTTGGAATATCTGCTGAACTAAAAGATAAGGTACACCCATTTTTATGCTTTGTTTTCGCTAGGTACTTCATGTTTCTTACTGTTCTCTACTATTGTTCACATGCCACCGAATTGCACCTTCCTGACCATGGTTGCAAAAATTTATATGTACTATCTCATTATTATGCCATGATCCAAGTCAGTTATCACTTGCAAATGCATGGATATTCCTGGGCAGCTACTCATAGCTCAATACATGACTGATATAACTGTTCGATTTAGCTTTATGAAAGTATTGCATTTATTTGGATTTTGGAAAGGTTGTAAGAAGAAAACTGACTTAGAATTGAGTTATTCACTTGTTAGGATGCATCAAGTTAGCCTTCAATTTCAAGAGTTGTTAAGTGCTTTCAATTCTTAGTATGTGGTCAGGTGCTTTAGCTGTGCTCCTATATAGGCCATATGCCATATGTTTCATCATGCGTTATGATTCTGCCATTCTACAAACTGAAAATTGAAATCTCATGGATGTTGCATCTTTATTGTTAGCTAATCTAGTTGCATGTCTGTGTCCATAATGTCCAGAATTGATGCATTGTGTTAAGTTAGTGCAGGTCAGTTTTTTCAGCCATTTAGTAGTTCAGTTTCTCTTGTTAATTGCTATATAAAGGGAGGAAATAAGCATGAAAAGCTGCAGTTCTGGGCAGCACCAAATCCTTCTTGCGTATGTGCATTTCATTGCTCAGTTCTAGCCAACAATTGGTATCAGAGCTCCGTTCAGGATCCTAGTGGCCATGTCAGCTTCGGTTGGAGGCAGGTCGATCACACCTCTGCGGTGGGATCGCCTTTGGTCGCCATCATGTGGTCCTCGTTGTCCGCGACATCAGAATGGTCGGGAGCGCGAGGTCGTCATCGAGCACGTGGTCAAGGAAGTGTCGGCGTCGGTGCAGTATCCGATGCTGACCAAGACCAACTACCCGGAGTGGGCGATGCTCATGCGCATCAACCTGCAGGCACAAGGCTTGTGGGGAGCCATCGAACCCGGCGGCGCAGAGTACAGCGTGGATCGTCTGGCGTTAGCAGCGATTGCTCGAGCTGTCCCGTCGGAGATGCTGGCCTCGATCGGCAATAAGGACTCCGCGCAGGAGGCGTGGGATGCTGTCAAGATCATGCGGATGGGCGTCGAGCGCGTGCGCGAGGCGAACGTGCAGAAACTCCGACGCGACTTCAACAATATTGCATTCAAGGAAGGGGAGGCCATCGACGACTTCTCGATGCGCATCACGGGCCTCGCCAATAATCTGCGGCTTCTCGGCGACCACATCACTGACGGCGAGGTCGTGCGCAAGATGCTGCAGGTGGTCCCTGATAAGTTTATGCAGGTCGCAATCTCCATCGAGACGCTGCTCAACATCAACGACATGTCCGTCAAGGAAGTCACAGGCCGACTCCGGTCCATCGAGCAGCGGTACGAGGCGCGAGCAGTGGCCGCGAAACTGGGCTCACGCCTGCTCCTCTCCACCAAAGAGGAGATGATCTGCCGTATGCGCCGGCGGGAGAGCGAGGCTGCACGAGGCGGTGGCAACTTCACGGGTGGCGGTTCAAACGCCCCACGCCGTGACACGTTGCAGTTCAACCGCGGTCGAGACGCACCGCGCGAAGACGGAGGCGGGCAAGCCTCCAACAAGGACCGCTGCAAGTACTGCAAGAAGAAGGGTCATTGGGCTCGTGAATGCAGAAAGAAAAAAAGAGATGAGACGCAGGCGCACCTAGTCCAGGAAGGAGGCGACGAGAACGAGTCGGCCTTGCTTATGGCCCAGGTGGCGGCGTTGGCTCCCGGGCCGATGTCTTCCCAGGTTCATGTTGACCCGGAATGCGTGGGCGCTCGCGTTCATCTGAACGAGGAGTGCGCCATGGTGCAGCTTGGCGACACCGACACCGGCGAGCAAAAGCGCGGCATATGGTACCTCGACAAGGGCGCATCAAACCACATGACGGGTGTCGCTGCTGCCTTCTCCAAGCTGGACCGAAATGTCTCCGGAACGGTCAAATTCGGCGATGGCTCGGTCGTCGACATCGTTGGGCGCAGCTCAATTGTGTTCGCGGCGCGTGATGGGAAACACCGCGTTCTCTTCGACGTGTACTACATTCCCAGGCTGCGCAACAACATTGTGAGCCTGGGTCAACTCGACGAGTTCGGCTGCGAGGTCCTAATCAAGCACGGTGTGCTGCGGGTGCACGATCCACAGCATGAGTTACTCGCCAAGGTACGCAGATCGGCTAATCGTCTGTACAAGATCACACTCACCGTTGCACGTCTGGTTTCTCTCCTCGCACATTCGGACGACGAGGCTTGGCGCTGGCATGAGCGTTTCGGCCACCTTAGCTTTGACACGCTGAGAAAGATGGCGCGCGGCAACATGGCACGTGGACTTCCCCGACTGGATCACGTTGACCAGCTCTGCGATGCGGCAACATGGCACGCCGTTCCCTGTCGAGGCCAACTACCGCACCAAGGGACGTCTGGACCTCGTACATGGAGATCTGTGCGGGCCTATCACGCTAGCGACGCACGGTGGCAAGCGCTACTTCCTCCTCCTCGTTGACGATGCTAGTCGCTATATGTGGCTAGTGCTGTTGTCAAGCAAGGACGAGGCGGCCGGCGCGATCAAGACGTTCCAAGCCGGTGTCGAGGTCGAGACTGGGCGGAAGCTGCGCGCGCTACGTACTGATCGAGGTGGCGAGTTCACGTCCGTGACATTCGGTGAGTACTGCGTGGAGAAAGGCGTGCACCAGCAACTCATGGCGACATACTCCTCGCAACAGAACGGCGTCGTGGAGCGCCGGAACCAGACTGTGATGGCTATGGCGCGATGCCTGCTCAAGGCAAAGAAGGTGCCCAGTACATTCTGGTGGGAGGCGGTGAGCACGACTGTTTTCATTTTGAACAGGTCTCCGACGAAAAGCGTCACCGGCATGACTCCCTACGAGGCTTGGCACGGCGAGAAGCCGACGGTGAACTTCTTGCGCACGTTCGGGTGCATTGCGCATGTGAAGGTCACGCGTCCCCATCTCGCCAAGCTCGACGATCGTAGTGTGAAGATGGTGTTTCTGGGCTACGAGCTAGGCTCAAAGGGGTACCGTGTGTACGACCCGGTGAGCGGTCGTCTGCACGTCACTCGTGATGTGGTGTTCAACGAGGGTAGCGGGTGGAATTGGGAGGAGGTCGGTGGCAATGCAGTCCCTGAGACCTTCACCGTGGAATACACGGTCAGTGCTCTCACGGGCGACAATGAGCCGGCTTCTCCTGTATCCCCGCTGGCCTCACCAGAACAAGAACAAGGGGAGCAGATGCCATGCACTCCCTCGGACACCAGGAGTAGCGCGGGCGGTGCACGCGTCACGTACGCCACGCCACCATCGAACATCCCGTCCGGCAATGAGCTGGATGATGAGGGAGCACCCCGGCGGTTCCGCACCGTCGAGGACTGCATCAACAACTCCGAGCAAGTCGAGCTGGATCCGGAGGAGCTGCTCTTGGCGGCATCTGAGGATCCCACGTCGTTCGCCGAGGCCAACACTGATCCGGCTTGGCGCGCGGCGATTGAGGAGGAGATGGCCGCGATCGTGGACAACGGCACCTGGGAGGCTGTTGATCTCTTGGCGGCATCTGAGGAGCCCACGTCGTTCGCCGAGGCCAACACCGATCTGGCTTGGCGCGCGGCGATTGAGGAGGAGATGGCCGCGATCGTGGACAACGGAACCTGGGAGGCTGTTGATCTCTCGGCGGGACACCGGCCCATTGGTCTCAAATGGGTTTGCAAGCTCAAGAAGGATGCACACGGCTCGGTGGTCAGGCACAAAGCACGACTTGTCGCGAAGGGCTACGTGCAACGCGCTGGCGTGGACTTCGATAAGGTTTTTGCACCTGTGGCGCGGCTCGACTCCGTGCGCGCACTGGTAGCGGTGGCAGCGCACGAGGGCTGGGCGCTCCACCATCTCGACGTCAAGTCTGCGTTTCTGAACGGCGACCTCACGAAGGAGGTTTACGTCGTTCAACCGCCGGGATTCATGATCACCGGGCGAGAGCGGCAAGTACTGCAGCTGCGCAAAGCACTCTACAGCCTACGACAAGCTCCTCGGGCGTGGAACGCCAAGCTTGACCGCACGCTGGTGGCGCTCGGTTTCACGTGCTGCGAGGAAGAGCATGGGGTGTACACACGCGGCAAGGGGCAAGGAAGTGTGCTCCTGGGCGTGTATGTTGACGATTTGATCCTCACCGGCGCCGACCAAGCTGAGATCGAGTCGTTTAAGGAGGAAATGAAGCGCTCGTTCAAGATGAGCTACCTCGGGCAGTTGAGCTACTATCTTGGCATGATGTCAAGCAGCTGCCCAGGAAGATCACCATGAGCCAAGCTGCATATGCGGCAAAACTCCTGGACAAGGCCAGCATGGTCGGCTGCAATGCCGTGCAAGTGCCCATGGAGGCACGTCTTAAACTGAGTAAGGAGAGTTCCAATCCACCTGTTGATCCCACATTCTACCGTAGTGTGGTTGGCAGCCTCCAGTACTTGGTCCACACCCAGCCGGATATTAGTTTCGCGGTCGGGTACATGAGCAGGTTCATGGCGAACCCAACGACGGAACACCTAAGCGCCGTCAAGCATCTACTCTGTTACATCGCTGGTACGCTCCACTTTGGCCTTAGCTACACCAAGGGGGACAACTACATCGAGCTCAAGGGGTACAGCGGCACGGACATGGCCGGCGACGTGGATGATCGCAAGAGCACCTCCGGCATTTTGTTCTACCTCGGCAACGCGCCTGTGTTGTGGCAGTCACAAAAGCAGCCGGTGGTGGCGCTATCGTCGTGCGAGGCCAAGTACATCGCGGCCTCAGCGGCGGCATGCCAGGGAATCAGGCTGAGGCGGCTGATCGGCAACTTCTACGGGCGAGACGTCGGCGCCGTGACAATCTACATCGACAATCAGTCGGCGATTCAATTGTGCAAAAATCCGGTCTTCCATGGCCGGAGCAAACATATAGCGACACGCTTCCACTACATCCGGGAGTGCGTTGAGGGTGGCCAAGTCACCATCCGGAAAATCCACACCAACGATCAGCTGGCGGACATATTGACCAAATCACTTGGCCGGGTGCGTTTTCTACACCTGCGCTCGAAGCTCGGCGTCGTCGACATCAACCACAACTAGACTAGGGGGAGTAATGTTAGCTAATCTAGTTGCATCTCTGTTACTAGTCTGCATGTATGCCATCCACAATGTCCAGAATTGATGCATTGTGTTAAGTTAGTGCAGGTCAATTTTTTCAGCCATTTAGTAGTTCAGTTTTCAGCCATTTAGTAGTTCAGTTTCTCTTGTTAATTGCTATATAAAGGGAGGAAATAAGCATGAAAAGCTGCAGTTCTGGGCAGCACCAAATCCTTCTTGCGTATGTGCATTTGATTGCTCAGTTCTAGCCAACATGTATTGCTTCCTTTTCAGGGCTATGCATTGCTGTGTGTTGGTTTCCCATCTTCTGATGTTGAAGTTGAAACTCAAGACGAAGATGAGGCAAGTACATTTGCTAAGCCACCTTGTGATTATTAAGAATTGTCTAGTCTAAATACACAGTAGGAATTATTCTTCTGAATTCTGGTTATGTGGCTTACTTGCTCCACTAAGGATGTTCTATTTCATTCTATAGGTATATTGGCTCCAGTTTGGAAGATATTTTGCACGAGGGCCTGTAGTGAGTATTACTTTCTCATTTACAAACTGCACTTTATATTTTCTGGGATGCCTTGAGTAGAAAAGTCTGTAGCACAAGTGCATAACCATTGCTGTTAGCTGTGGTTGTCAACCGAATTGTTATTCTTATTCCTCTTAAACATGTGCACCTTTCCAGCTTTGCTAAGACAAAGTGGACTCTTTTCTTTTTTTCAGGAAAGAGATGATTACGCGCTAGAGCTTGCAATGGGAGATGAGTGAGCTTTGCCTAATAGGTCGCGCCATCTCAAATTTCAATCCCTGCAATACTAAATTTGTTCATTCTTCTCTCTTTCTTCCAAATCTAACTGTATGTATTAACCCATTTCAGAGGTATGGTTTTAAACAACGCTTCTGCGGTTGTTAGCCTTCTGATAAGAGTCGCAAAAACTTGCTATGCAAGTGATGAAAGTTCCCCCCCCCCCCCCCCCCCCTCTGCTTACAATTCTCCATGTTTTTGTGTCCTGTATGTCTGCAGTTTTGCATGTGCAAATATGCTTCTTGTGATTGCCACTGTACGCTGAGCCATCCCTCCCAAAGGTTTTGGATTTTGGGACGCGTAGGAATAGTGCATCCCAATCCGCACCGGTTCGGATGTGGCGAACCGAGACGGATTCCAATGGGAATCCCATCCTTAGCAGATTCTTTCCTTGTTTCTTTCCTTCCTGTAAGCACGGCAGATCGGAGCCGGAGCGGAAGGTTGCTCGTCGGTCAGTCTGTCCGTGTGCAGGCCCTGGCTGCGAGCGATCGCCAAGGACGCGATCATAGCAAGCAAGCAAGGAATTACGGACAGGACGGAACAACCGGAGGACCCTGGCGCAGCTGCTGCCCGACGATGTGCTCGCGGACGTGCTCAGCAGCCTCCCGCTGCGCAGCCTCGCCGCGTGCCGGTGCGTCCGCATGGCGTGCCGCGCCACCGTCGACACCCGCCCCGCACGCTGCGCGCGAACCTCCTCCCGCTGTCGATGAGCCGCATCTACGTCGACGTAAGCGGCAACATCTCGCACTTTCTTTCTCCCTCCCCTCGGCGGGCCGAGCGATCCGCGGCATGCTCAAGGAATTACCGCTCGACGACTGGGCACGCAAGGAGATCGTAGATCACTGCAGTAGCCTTCTCTTGCTCAAGGACTACGTGCTTAACCCCGCCATGCGATGATCGTAGTTGAACGCCTCGGTGCCAGGATCTTTGACGCTGTGCTACCTGAATCTGCAGAAAAAAAACAATAAACTTTGCTGTTTTTTCTGCAAAACACATGCACATACACACATACACATACATTCACATATAAAACAGCTGAATAATGAAATAACAACATCATATAACTATCAATAAGTCTCAAAACATCACACAATAGGTCTCATTGCACAAAATAGTCAGTCTCACTACCTCTTGGCCCTTCCCTTGCCCTTGGCCAGAGCATCAGTTCCTGGAGTATACGTGCTTGGGGATGGGCCGAACGACGAGGCCGCTGCGAAGCTTGAGTAAATGGTGCGTCGGGCATCTGCGACATCTAATCTCGTCGTGGGTAGATGTCTCCTCGTCCTCGTGCTCCTCCTCGTCGTCATCCTGCTCCGCCTCGTCGTCGTCGTCGTCATCACCCTGACTGAAAGTCAGAGTGCGTGACGAGCTCCTCGTGGACTGACGGCTGCCGACGTGTGATGACGAGGTTGCGGCGGCTGAGGCACCTGAGCGCTGGGAGGCCGCCGGTATGCTCACGTCTGAGTGTGCGCGGCAACCACAACGACCTGCCGCCCGACTGATGTGACGTCTAAGTCTCTGCAAGTAATGATATGTTATAATAGTATACATGCTGAGTGGATCTAATTTAATGAGTTATCTTTGTACCTTCAGGAAATCCCTCAGGCGGCTCTCACTGTCCAGGCCGCAAACTGGGTAGTTGAGAGGCTCATCGATCTCATGCACCGAGGTTCGGAGAGAAGTCCCCTAAAGAAATAAGGAAACATAAGTAAGTGCGAGATAAACGTATTGAACCAAAGTATTGCAAATATCATGCTTTCCGTACCACTCGATCGAGAATCGGAGCGGCCTCGACCACTGTGCCCTCCCTCGCACAACTGTCGTACGCAGTGTCCTCGTCCTCGGACGAAGCGAGGTCCGCGTAGTCGACATCGGTCCACTACTGCCTCAGCCTGTAGCGGGTGGCAGTGTGGTACCAGGACAAGTAATCCCGGAAGCTGGCGTTGGTGTGAGGGGTATTGTCCCGCTCGCAGTTGTCCTCCATCCTCCTCCACCACTGGACGTAGTCTCGGTGGTGATGAGCGAAGTCTGTCACCTTTCGTTGGCGGACCCTGTACATATAGCAGATGTTAACAATAGGTGTTAGAGTAAGAACCAATAGAATTCTAAATGAAACAAAAAATGTAACTTACTGGTGCAAATCAACAGAAGTCGACACCTCCTCAGGGGGGTAGAACTGCAAGAGGCCAAACTGGCGCGCGACTCTGTGGGGGAGGTGAATCTCCACGGCGCAGAAGCAAATCAACGGACACCTCATCCTCCAAATATGATAGTCCCTGTGGCATATGGTGCTTAGCGGTAGAGTTAGAACCTGTACCTCGGAGTAAGGCTGCTACGAGACCTAGTAAGCAAACACACAGGCAAACACACGATTAGCCATGTACAAAAATCAAGAACTGTAGGAAAAATAAATGCATTACCATCGTGGGAGACAAGGTGTCCAATTCGTTGCTGTAATCCACGTACGTTCGCCGAGTGGTCGCGAACGGGACTGAGACGCTATCCCACAGGTACGCCACAGTAGGGCCGAGGTCGTCCACACCCTATGGATGTCAAGGCTGCGCCTAGAACACTCGAGGGTGCCCCACAGGAATTCGTGACCACATCCACACCTGCAGGAGGAAGACGCAGCCACCGAGCGTCGACGTGGCCGCCCTGTGTCTGTAGGCCTCACACAGCTAGCGGTAGAGGAACAAGAGGACCGCTGAGCCCCAGCTGAACTGTCCAGCATCGACTCAGTCCTGGAGGAAGTGGATGTACATCCACGAAACAGCATTCTCCGTGGCGTCCGAGAAAAGCACGGCCTCGAACATGTGGAGGACCCAAGCTCCGTAGTGGTAGTTCACCGTGGCATCGTCCACGTCCTCAGGGCATATACCAAAGGTAACCCGCAACCAGCTAATGTGGACCTCCGAGACACGGCCTCGCCTGACATTCTCTGGGACTGGAGGCAATGGCGTGCCTAGGAAGGCCTTCACATGTGCCCTCCAACCCTCAGACACCGCCGGCCCGACCACCGACTGTCCCCTTATGGGAAGTCCAAGTATCATCGCTACGTCCTGCAGCGTGATGGTCATCTCTCCACAGGGAAGGTGGAACGTGTGAGTCTCTGGCCTTCACCTGTTAATAGTACACGGAGAAAAGAATTAGTTACGTACGTCAAAACAAATATTTGTTCAAAGATGCATCACATGCCATAAAGTAAAGTCAAAACTCAATCCACATGGTTTGTACACTCCACTTCCAGTTCCTAGTGCTCCTTGGGAAGATATTAGCATGGATTTTGTGTTGGAATTACCTAGGACCAAGAGGGGGAGGGATTCAGTCTTTATTGTTGTGGATCGATTTTCTAAAATGGTACATTTTATTTCCTGTCATAAGAGCGACGATGCGTCGCATGTAGCTGACTTGTTTTTCAGGGAGATTGTGAGGTTGCATGGAATGCCAAGAACTATTGTTTCAGATCGTGACGTCAATTTCATGAGCTACTTTTGGAAGACTTTGTGGGCCAAGCTTGGGACAAAGTTGTTATTTTCAACGACTTGTCACCCACAAACAGATGGACAAACGGAGGTAGTGAACCGTACACTCTCAATGCTGCTGCAGACAATGATAAAAAAGAATTTGAAAGAGTGGGAAGATTGTCTACCGCATGTTGAATTTGCAAATAATCGGGCGGTGCATTCTACAACTCAATTGTGTTCATTTGAGGTGGTGTATGGTTTCAAACTGATCACGCCACTTGACTTGATGCCACTTTCATTACAAGAACGTATAAATATGGAGGCTTCTAAGCGTGCTGATTTTGTGAAAAAGCTCCATGAAAAACTAAAGAGTTAATTGAAAAGAAGGTACGTGCTTATGCTGCTAAAGCTAACAAGACTAGAAAGAAAATGCTATTTGAACCAGGTGACTTAGTATGGGTGTATCTTCGCAAAGAACGCTTTCCGGAGAAGCGTAAATCAAAATTGATGCCCTGTGGTGATGGTCCTTTTAAAGTACTTGCCAAGATCAAAGACAACACATACAAGATAGAGCTTCCGGGAGACGATTATGTGGTGAGTACTACTTTTAATGTTGCTGATTTATCACCATTCTTTGGACAAGATGGCACAGAGTCGAGGACGACTCCTTTTCAAGAGGGGAGGATGATGAGGACATCTCTATTACACATTCATCATCCACTCTAAGTGTGCATGACAAAGCTAGTGATGAGGCTCCGAAAGGTCCTATGACAAGAGCAAGAGCTAAACTACTTCAACAACAGGTGCTTTTGTTTCTTAGAGAGTCTTCTATTACGTTAGATGAGAATAGCATACTACCTAATGCAAATATGTTGTGCCTTCTCAGATTCGAAGCAATGGAAGATCAAGTGGAGAAGGTCCAATCAGCCACGAGTCAAGGGGATGAGAGTCCATGCGAGCAAGAAACTAAGATATATGCGTCCAAGAAAGTCTCAACTAAGCAGCCATCAAATCAATGGAAGGCCACGTGATCACAAATCTCATGGTGTGCCCAACATGTGGCCTGCGTGCCCAAAAGCCGACCGAATCCACCTCAATCTCGGTCTTGTAATAGGATAGGGGCTTAGCCCGAAATTGAATGAAACAGACTTGTTAAATTTTAGGAATTAGATTAGGAAACTTGACCGAATTAGAAATTGATTCGGCCAAGGCTTTCCTTGTGTGAGTTCAGAGAAGCACTATGAAACCCCTTGTATCTCTTTTGTTTGAGGGAGACCACGTTTGAGAAAAATCAATCTACTAAAGTTTTCAAGTTTAGCATTGCTGCCGAAATTCCTAAGGAAATTAGGAGTGTCTTCTTCAATCAAGATCGTTCAGTCTTTCCGCTGGGAATTGGGTGCATGATTGATCTTCGCTTGGTGGTCGACGAAATCAACACGAGTGTGTTTTGGCGGATTAAAGAGTGTTCGTCCCTTGCATTGACATTGGAGGATCATTACGATTCATCAAGACTCCCGTGAGTATCCATCCTACGTCGAGAAGATCGGGCGACCCCGTATCATCTTGGTATCAGAGCACGGTTTACTCGGTAGGATCTTATCCCTTTAAATTTCAGTTTATTACTTGCTGTCCTATAGTCCATAAACCGAAAACACAAAAAAATCCAAACCTTAGTTTCACATCTGCTATTTTCGTGAGTTTTATTAAGTTTTGATCCATTAGAAATTTTGTTTACGTGCTGATCTTTGTGTTCTTTCACGTAACTTGATCTTGTGTCCCCATAAAACAAACAAAAAAATGTAGATTCAATTTACTCTTGAAGTTGAGTCTGCGTCTACAACACCTCCTAGATCAATCCGAGTACAACCCTAGAATCCAAGTCAGTTTTGGCTAGCTGTCCACTTCCGAATCCGTTTGGAAGTTACCATCCGAAACCAACTCTAGGGAGGTGCTATCCGAAAACCAAAAGAGGTGTTAGTGTTCACGTTGGCTTCCTTGAACACCATACGGCCGAACACCATACATACAAGCTTCACTTATATCTTTTGAATACTTGAGACTAGTCATTGATATTGCATTGAGGGCTGCTCCTGAATACTCCTAGCTGAACATTAGGGCTTGTGCATCACTCATCCCGCCCGATCAAAAAAATTTCAAAGTTTAGAGAGAGAGAGAGACTAAAAATTTCAAAAAAAAATTCAAAATTTCAAAAAAAAACCTTTATACCCCTACCTTCCACAAAAAGTTTGTGACCCATATACCTTAATAGACTCAGAACAGTGAGTTGAACATATTTGGGTTGTTGGGCGAAAAAAAAGAGAGCGAAAAAAGGTGAGGAGGCTGATTTGGGTGAGTGGTTCTAGTTGATATTTTCAGTTTGAGTGACAAAAATTCTTGAGCAATCCTGTGCCCTCTATTCTTGTTATTGCAATTGGCTAGCGTCTCTCCTAGTACTTGATACAAACGAGCTATTGTTCCTGATTGTTTCCATCTAGCTCATTCCTTTGTTGCATTGAGTCACATTGATCTTTGCGTGTGTGTTCATACACTTCACTTATATCTATTGGATCAGCACATAGGCAATATTTTCTAGTTTAGATTATTACTTAATTTTACAACATCGTGAAATTCAGATCATATATGATAAATACTTCCTAACCAAGCTCCACAAAATATCCTTTGCCGTGCAATTGTGAATCACTTTTAAATTTGCTTGATCATCACTTGTTATTGTAGCCACCACCATGTGTAAGTTTATTTTGGCCTCAATTCACTTGATCATCGGGCTAAGTCCCAGAGCACGGCGCCACGGACGTTAGCGCCGCTGTTGCATAGCACGGCACCATGGGCTTTGGCGCCGTGCTTTACCATCGTGGCTCCTATGTGTCCACGCACGGCGCCAAAGCATATGGCGTCGTGCCATGTACACTGGGCGCTATATCCTTTGGCGCCGTGCTAAGGGTCCATTTTTGCATATTTTTTCTCTAGGGGTCCATATGTAAAAAACTTTCAAATTTTGGGCTAAAAAGCAAAAATTTTACCACAAACTCCAGCCCGAAAACTATTTATACCACAAACACAGGATGAATTCGATCCCATGATGGAGAAATTGTTGTTACTGCGAGGGCATTCTGGTAATTTCCCAATTGAAAAACGAAAAGAGAGAGTGACAGGTGGGGCCCACCTGTCAGTGGGCCAGCCGAGGGATAAGTGGCTGTGTTCCTGTGCCGTTTCGCATTCGCGTTTGCTTTGTCTTCTCTCCGAGCGGCGCAACCGTGTCGTGCGGGCGATCGGGTCGTGCAGCGGCGGCGAGGGAGGTGCCACCGGCGCGGACGCTTCGGCGTCAGCCGTGGCAACAGCCCGCCGGCCTCTGCTCCGCTCCCGTATTTATGACGCCTCTCCTCTCTTTGGTGACCGAATGCACGAGTAAGTCCTCCCCTCTCCGATCTCAAATCTCTCGTCGTGTTTCTTTGATCTTGAGCCTTAAGAATCGTCGGCCAGGGTATCTTCTGTCGCCGTCAGCTGTAAAGCGCAAATCGCCATTTCTAGGGTTTTCCCCATGCAGTTTCCTTGATCCTTTTCGTAGATTTGGCCAGAAGGAAAGGTCTGGGATTAACTCCTAGTGGTTGATTTGGCTTGGGCTTGAGCTGTGTTTGTGTGAGATTTGTGATCTGTTCTTGTTGTTCACGAGCGCTCTCGGCCGGAGCTATCGGTGGTCTTGTGCAGCGTCAACCCTAACCCTCAACTCCGGCGTTGGCTTCCTATGGCTGGAGGGGGCATTGTATCTCCGTCTGCCACACTCCTCTTCTGAGAGCTGCACAGGGGGTGCTAGGTTTTCTGAGACAGCGCCGTGTGCGTGCCTTGCCCGGTTTTTATTTCTTCACGGTGATTTTGAGTATCACCACCGCTGTGAATATTCTGGTTCCTGTTTCTTTACAATTTGGTATATCAGTGAGTTTCTTTAGCACAACATTGCAAAGATTTCCCTGTGAGTAATTGCTCTGTGATGAAAATGACAAATTGATGAGATTATATATGGATGTGAGGGTAGATTGATCTCGAGCATGCAATAGAATCTGCTGTATTTTATCCTTCATTGGTCTTTAAGTCTGCTTGTTGTTCATGTTCTATTGATCTCTGTGTGAGGTCTGTTTGGTGGCTGTTTAGGTCATTCTTGACCTCTGCCGAACCTTGTTAAACCTGCAAAATCAATAGTGTGCTCTGTAAAAGGGATGAAGGGTTGATTTTGGGGGGTTTTTTTAGGCTATGTATAGCAAGCTCTTTTTCTATTCTGTCAATTTCTGGCAGTAGAAAGATTTTATTCTAGCTCAAGATCTAATCTATAACTGTCATATATAATCAAGATTAGGCTTTGTCATGGCGGAGATGGCCAAGATTAAATCTCATGCAACTAGCCTTCTGAGAGCTCTAAAACCAATTCAATTTGTTGAATTTATGCTCAATCTGGTCATATATACTATGCTTTGGTTCAGCTTAGCATTTCACTTTATATATGTTAAAGTGTTGATGAGACTAGCATTTAGATTCATATGTAATTTTGGTGACATGCTAATCTTGAATATGTATATGTCAATTTTGTTGAGCATATGTTTCTTTTGCAATGACTTAAATGATTCATATGTTAATATGCTGGTTAAGTCATTTCTATACCACATCTATCATGTTTAGATGTTTATTATTATTGCTCGAATTAAAATTGAAAATATGTTTATATTGTAAATTTTACAACAGAAATTGGAATGGCCATCATCACCATGCGTCTTACGCGTCTTCTCATCAAGGACAGGGCGGTGATACACGAGACCCTTTATCCGGGAAGGGGAGCCTGTAGGAACCATCGCTGACGTACGTTTAGCTAAAACTACCGAGTGGCGCTACGCAACCTGTTGGCGGAGAGCACCTTACGTGCACTGCAAAAATGGTTTTGTTACGAGGTAACTACTCACACCTTAGGGCATGTACAATACAAGATGCTTATATATGAATGCTTAAAGAGAGAGAATATAGCCACATCATCAAGCACCTATGCAAAAGTTATTTCCTCCAATGCAAACATCTCTTCCATGTGTGCTTAGATGCTATATTATCTATTCATAGATATAGTTATACACATAAGCACCGATGCTTATTTAAGCATCGATGCTTCAAAATAAGCACCTTATCTATCATATGTGGCAAGAAAAATCAGTTTTTCATTACTAAGCATCTCTCTTAGTGTCTGTATTGTACATGCTCTTATGCATCATAATCTGATTTTGATTTTTCCTTAATGACAAGATATTTACTATTATGATTCATCAACAAATTTATCAATGATTTGATTTTTTAGCAGAATATCCCTATCAAATGATAAGTACGGAGTAATTAAACTGCCATTGAACTGAGTAAATTTTCGGAACTTTACCTGTGAAAGTCCAAGTACGGGGTGTGTTGTACATTATTTAGACATGTTCATATTACCTTCTGCTTATGATTAGAAAATTCAAAAGTTAATACAAATAGTCGGTTTCTCGAAGCGGCTTATCCACTTCTTTTACTATCGTCTCGTTTCATGAAGAAGACAGGGGTCATAGGTGCATCACGCATCCCACTCCTCTCGCTCCCATCACGCACATGTATCTCTCTCTCTTATTTTCCCTATCGCTCGTGTCCTCCTTAAAGTTTTCTTTTTCAGTCACTACTATTTATTTTTAGAGGCAGCCAAAAATTATCAGCAAAAAGATAATACAAACGCCACTTAATCCTCCGCACCAATTTTGGGTTTGGTGGTTTGGTTCCTTCAAAAATCAGGTGGTCGGATGGTGCGAGTGTTGAAGCATCATAGCGATATTGGGTCTATGCTAGCTCATGGAACTATGACAAAATTTTTTTTTGATGAACCCTGGATCTTGCAAGATGTTTGCTATGACGAACATGGCAACAATGAAGCGCTAGTGCAAGAAATTGTTTTAATGGAGCTCTGACAATGATACCGTTCTCGACGACGGAGATAGGGTAGAAAAATACCAGCATGAACTTATTTCCTTGGATTTCATCCTTACAAGGAGATGGTCTTCCTGCGCGAATCATGCAGCCGAGTGTTGGCCAACCATTTCGGTGATTTTTTTGGTAAATAATCTATTTTCAATTGAAATTATACAAATATACCCACGTAAAAAATTTTCATGGATTAGACTTTGTTTTTCAAAATGGATTATAAAAACCTTGTGGATAGATGGAACCTATGAGAGATTGAAAGCTTGTGGATGGAATCCATGAGTAATTAGAAACATGTCGATGGATGGAACCATATGATATCTTTTGGAAAAGATGGTCCGAGAGGTTGGTGTTTCGTCAGAGCCTACACTGACGGTATTATTTTCAAATACAAGTATTGTTTTACTTACCAGATTAAATTCAGCAATTTCAAGCTATTTATTGTATCTCTTTAAATGCTGTTTTATGCTCAAACGAACCCTATAAGCCTCCCTTTGTTGCCAGTATTGTTATATTGCATTTCTCCGTGTGGCTTGCGGAGTACAAGTTTGTACTCACCTTGCTATCTCATCTCAGAGGAGGACGCTTTCGACTACGGTGATGACCTAGACGAGTAGGCCGCGTCTTACTGTCGTTTGTCTGTGGGCAGACATGGGCTTCGCTGTTTATCAGTTTACTTCCGCAGTTATTTGCCTTATTGTTGTTGTCAATGAACCTAATGTAAGACTTGGCCATAAGGGCGTACTCTTTTATTTAATATATGGTTGGTCATTTGTGCTCGATATATATATCCTTCTTCCATTGTGTGCACTAGCTGTTCCTGGACTATTGCAATTTACACATAGGGTTTCAAAATCGTTGCTCCGGGATCCGACAACTAGTGTCACAAGTAGGCTGCCGTCGATGGTGAACTCATGTCCAACAGAGACCAGCTTCACAAAGGGCAACAAGCACATGGCCCATAGGATTGGGACGTAGTACTCATCCAGCTCCCACAGATCCCTCCCACCCCGCAGCTTGAAGGGTTGAGGGCTAACCGCCTCACCCGTCATCCAAGAGTGGCACCGACAGTTCCCATAGTAGAACTGTTCGAGAAGCTCCGGTAAAACCATACCATCCAACAAATAGGGCAGATCAAATATTAGTGCGAAGATTGATAATGACACTAAAATACTACGAGTTAGTGATTAAATGCATGTAATTACATATGAATAATTCATTAATTGCCAATAATTTGATTACGTGTCCAAAAAAATTACGAACAATTCATTACCATCGTTCTTACCACTTACTTACTTAGCACTAACTCATTACTTAACCCTAACTAATTTTTTTCTACATTAATTCCAACTGCTTAATCACACACTACCATACAATAACAAATTATGGGTATCGTATGTACACAAAAAAGTATAAACTATGTCTACATTACTACGGCCAACTTACTTCATAATGCAAACTATATTAATTACGACTAACTAAATAATACTAATTAACTGAGACTACAGGAATAACGTTGAAAGCATGCGAGAAAAAATTACCTATATTTTAGGATAATCAATCAACACTTGCGCATTCCTAATGAGCTATGCACTGGCTTCACAAAATAATTACTTATGCACTCTTAATTTTGAGAGTACCTTGCAACAAATAGAATAGATGAAATATTAGTGCAAAGACTAATAATGATAGTAAAATACAAAAGTTAGTGATTACATGCGTGTAACTACATACGAATAATTTATTAATTACCGATAATTTGATTACCTGTTTGAAAAAATTACAAGTAATTCATTACCGTCATCTGTAGCACTTAATTATTTACCACTAACTCATTATTTAACTCTAACTAATTGCCACTACAGTAATTACGACTACTTAATTACATACTATCATAAATAACAAATTATGGGTACCGTACATACACAAAAGTAGTAAAAATTATATCTAAATTACTACAGCCTACTTACTTCATAATACAAACTACATTAATTATGACTAACTAAATAATAGTAATCAACTAGGACTACGGGAATAACATCAAAAGTATGCGATAAAAATTACCTGCCATTTGGGAGAAGCAATCAGCACTGTCGCGTCCTTAATGAGTTGTGCACTGGCTTCTCAAAAAAAATGAGCTATGCGCTCTTAAATTTGATTGACAACCGCGAGAATGAGCTTCTACAATAAGCGACTGAGATGATCGATGACGAACCGCAAGAGGTCCGTATTTATGGCAAGCAAAAAGGGAACCCGGTGCGCTCACCCCGTAAATTAAGGACTCTTTGTCGATGAACAGCACTTCGGGTAAGGGGGATAGCATGGTAACAATGACAAATATGCAAACGAGAGAGCGGGCGAGGAGGACGGCACAGACGTAACGACATTAGTACGAACGAGGGAGCGCACAAGGGGGCAACACGAACAGAGTGACAATTGTACAAAGGACACAGTAAAAAAGAAAAGATAGCAGCAACGGACTGACATATGTGTGAAGGACAGAGGTTAGGCATTGCAAAAGATGCCTGAGCATCGTTAATTTCATGATCAAATTAATATAAATTAATGTGAAAAATTCAGAGTATATAAAATTCTTAAAATAATTACATAGTTACTATGACTGTGCCTGGAGACTTCACATAAAATTTCGTATTTTGTGGAGCTCATTTGCTATATATAATAACTCCTAAAAATATCAAAATCGTATGAATTTTTGACCAACATTCACAACAGATAATATTACCAAAAAAATACATAGTTAAGCACGTTGTATCGACAAATTGCATATAAAATTTTGTAATTTTTTAGTCCATTTGCTATATTCAAACATTCAAACAAACAATATGCAAAAAAAAAGTAGGTAATTAAGCCAGTTAATCACTCAGCTTAATCATCTACCGTCTAGCCATAGGACGTTAGGTAGTGCTGGGGTAGAGGTGGGGCGGCTGGCTAGCCAACTGGGGCGGTGGGCCGCCTGCCATCCAATGACAGGGCAGCGGCAACCCTGCCGTCTGGTGATGGGATAGCAGGGTCTACACGTCAGCCCCTAGCATTGCCGCCTGACCATGGACGGTAAAAACAATATTTTTATTCATACAACAGATATATAGCTATTTTTATAAATATTGTTATAAACAGTGCTAAATATGTCAAAAACTCTTACATCAGTACATGGAACATATACACCGTCGGGAGGAGCAGCATTTTTGTATCCGAACTGGCGTCGCATCACTACTATTTTGAACCGCTCCTCACCGTTTGTGTGACATTGTGTGTGGGGTGGATATCGATCCAAAATCTTATTTTATTGAGCTTTTATGAAATGACATGGTTTAATTTAATTTTTTATTTATAATTGAAATTAATTTTAGAATCGAACTAACGAGCTGAGCCGGAGCGGAATCCAATTTCATTCAAAATCAGCTCATTTCAATATTTAACTAATTAATAAATATAATTAAAATAATTTTGAATCGAGATAACTAGTCGTAGCAACCAGTTTTTTTTCTTTGTTCCACCCCTAATTGTGCGTGCCCACGCGCAAATTCACATGTTCCACAACAGAATCAACAGACTCCAAAGCAGCACCCAACGCATGGGCTGCCGATTTCTTTTTTAAAAGGGAGAGGTTTCTTCCGGCCTTTAGAGCACCAGCCTAAAATGTTTCTGGCCTTTCGCCATTACGTGACGTCGTTCGGTGCCCAAAAAAGGGAAAACAGTGTCCTGCCGTTCCATGTCGCCCTTTCCGAAATTACGCCCAGGTTCGATGAAACCGCAATCTTATCCGGCCTTTACCCCCTCACTGCTTCGGCTGATTGGGCCACTTAATCGATTTGGAGTATTAAATCAGTTTGCTCATCAGGATTTGGAGGATTAATTGATCGGCCGTTTCGAATGGCAGATTTGGCAATAACTAAACTGACACGGATGTTACGATTCGTGCGGCTTAGCTGGAACCCAACGATGCGAAACGGCTTAGCTTAACTTTTTTGAGAGTACGAAGGACACACGCACTTGTTTCATACGTATCTCTAACTTACACACACGTACATGTATTCACTACCTTTTAAATAACCTAACTAAGGCCCCGTTTGGATCCCTTGACTAATTTTTAGTCACCTAAAGTTTAGGTCTAATCCATCCAAACATGTGAACTAATACCTAGACTAATTTTTAGTTTATCCCCAACTAGCTATTAGTTCATTAGTTGGCAAATATGGACTAAGGCCCTGTTTGGATCCCTTGGGCTAACAACTAGTTGCTAAACTTTAGCCCTTGAGGATCCAAACAGGAGGGCTAATGGGTGGGCTAAAGTTTAGCCAAAGCCCTAACTAATTGTTAGCCAACTAGTCCATCAAACCCAGCTAATGAGGGCTAAAGGACCAGCCGGATGGAAAAAAGACGTTGATACCCACGCCAACCCTCCCAGACCACCATGCATAAGGGTATAACAGACTTTGCACTGAGATAGTAGCACTTATTAGTCCTTGGATCCAAACAGGACTGGGCTAATCTTTAGCCAGCTAACTACTAGTCAGCTAACAACTAGTCCTAGCTAACAACTAGTCTTAGTCCATCCAAACAGGCCCTAATTGTGGACTAAAAGGTGGTACCAAACAGCAAAAGACGAAAATACCCCTGCTACCCTTTCTCCACTACTCCACATGCAACACCTAACAAATATAGGGGTATAAATGTCTTTGCCCATGAAAGTCACCACCTTGTAGTCAATGTATCCAAACAGCACTTGACTAATTTTTAGTCACCTAAAGTTTAGTCATCTAATTTTTAGTCCACCAACTAGTGAACTAATAATTAGTTCTAGGCGATCCAAACAGGCCCTAACTTGAGATTAGTGGAAATCAAATTCTGATCATCAATCAGAGAGACAACGTGCCACACCGCTAAGCTATCCTTTAGTTAGCACAAGGAGTAATAGTGAGTTAGCGCAGCATTAGCATATCGATCCTGTGAAATTTGAGTCTAATTCCAACAAATTTAGGTTGGAATCCATGTATTTCTCCAAACTAATCAAACTAAATTGTAGATTTTGAGAATCACTTGCAAATTTAGTGGGTTTTATAATTTTTAATGAATTGATTGGATTAATAATATATTCGTACACCAGTGTGTAAGAACATAGTACGTAGGCATGAAGTTTCTTGAGAGAGCCATTTGGATTCATACGAAAATTTTGGAAATTTTTTAAATAATATTTTTTATTAATACTATATTTATATATAATTAAAAATTACTAAAATAACCTTCACTCACCATTTGGGAACACACCAAAGTGCACCTAGCTAGCTCAGTTTCAAGGTCATGAACAAGTGCACCTAGCTAGCTCAGTTTCAAAGTCATGAACACACGTATGTAACAGAAAAGGAGAGGAAAAATAATGGAAAAAGGGGAGATTTCTTCCTGTGCTGCTCTCTCCTTAGGGCAGTCCCAGTTCTCCACGTAGGATAGTGTCTATGGCATTAATTAGATTGCCATGTAGGAGTTTTAGATGATGTGGCGCTATATTAAATAAGAGAGAGAAGAAAAAGAGGAAGAAACTAGGTCTCATGCAAGACCTAGTTTCTATGAGAAAACTAATGCAATAGACACTACTAAATTTTGCATTGGAGAGATTATGGTATCTTCATGATAGATGGAGAAAAATTATGATTGGTGGAGAGGAGAGAGAGATTTTGATGCTTAATTAATTACTTGGGTTATAAATAGATATGTTGCATTGGAGACAATAGTGTCTAAAGTAGTGTCTATATGATATAGCATAGATAGAAACTACTTAAGTGGTTTCTGCACTGGGACTGCCCTTACAACTTTGTCCCGGTTTTCTCTTCTTTGTCTATACGTAGTACTTCTTCTTTGATGATGGAGTCGATCCGAGACTCAAAATTTCGGTCAAAGTCTAATAAGAATTAATTCGATGCCTGGCCTAACTACCTTTAAATTTCTCTAAAACTTTCAAAAAAAATTCACAATGTACCATTTTTTCAGAGCTAATTCCATAATTTATTTTTATTGCTGAGGTACTCCTGTCTTTTGCCTCTTTTTTTTTTTTGAGACCGCTTCTGTCTTTTGCCTTATGTAGTACAGCAACAACGTGCTTTGTACCAATGGTGGACCTACCAGGGGTAAGGGGGCTAGCACACACTCTACCTTCAGCTGGAGAATAGGTACCTCAGCCCAGAGGCGGAGGGAGGGGGGCTGGGGGGGCCTGGCACCCCCTAATGCTCTACTAGTCCCTCTATTAGATACTTAATATATGTATTCAATAGGTATTTAGCCCCTCCTAATCCAGCCCAAGCAATCAAGTATTGACTGTATTTGAGGCCCAGTTGGCTAGTACGTACAGCCCATTTAGATTTAGCCCTTTCCTGTCTGTTCGGCTGCTTCAGGTCTCACGAAGGGAATGCCAAGCGTGAAGCGTCGCTGTGCCCTGCTCGTCTCGCTCGTCTGTTCGTCTTCTTCGACTTTTGGCTTCGCCCTCCGCGGCTCCACGCCTCTGCTCTGTCCACTCGCCCGGAGACGGCCAGACAGGAGATTGCCGGACGGCGGACGCGACTACGCGTGTACGCGAGACGGCGACGCCGCCGCAGCCGACCTACCGATTGTCGTCTATTGATTATTAATCAGATCAGTTATCAGCACTCTGCATCGCACAGGAGGTAAGGTGCTACTCCCTTGTCATCTTATCTAATCAATAATCCTTATCTAAATTTCCAGTATCAACTGCAACCACCGAAAGATGCTTTTAAGCTATGAAACTTGCAAAGACACGTCTTAGATGTACAATGGGAGATGGATTTCTGCGAGATTATTTGGTAATTTATATTGAGAAGGAATTGGCTGCATCAATTAGTACTGATTATATTATTAAAGCCTATGATCTTGCTTCTAGTCATAGAGCTAAATTTAAGCTGATAGATATGTAATTTTGTTTTGGTTAAGACTTGTGAAACATGCTACTATTATATGTGACTAAAACCAGCTGGCATGGCTATCAGTTCTACTTTGCTTTGTTCATTGCCCCCCTATACTCAAATCCTGGCTCCGCCCCTGCCTCAGCCATCTATAGGGTGCTATTGTTGCAGTCTGCTCGTTGGTTGAAGAAGAGAGATTAGGAAAATTTAGCGGGAATTACCTCGTGTGGGCCAGCCAAGCCGAGTGCTTTGCCTCTTTTCATGCTCGATCAACCACACCAATAAAACCCACCAAACTACCAAAGCCCACATATCTCCCAGCAGCTCTCTCTTTCACTATTCCACGGTTCCACCGAGCCCAACCAATTCGGCAGTAATTCCCTATTCACTACTACAGAGAAGGTCATCATAGACAATTCATAGCTCTCATCAGAGATGGTTTTTGAACCGCGTGATTTATTGTATCTGTGATAACAGGTGGTTTTCATAAGACGGCTCTCAAACCGTTTGTGATAAGTCACAACACGGACGGTTTCTCAAAATAACCATATGTGATATGTTAGATATCACATACAGTTCTTAAACATAACTGTTTATGATATCTGTTATATCATAGACAGCTAATATGAAAAAACATCTGTGATCTGACATATCATAAACGGCTAATACAAAAAACCATCTATGATATGTCAAATATTACATACGGTTCTTACACATAACAATCTATAATATCTGACATATCACAGACGGTTTTGTATTACAAACCATCTGTGATAACTCTTTGAATAACTAAAATATTTTATATTTTTTGGCTAGCCTCAAAAAATTCTAGCCATGCCCTTTAAAAACAAGCAAGCAGATCACAGATAATTGCAGATCTTATAGCACATGACAATCATTACACAGATCTCACAAATGAATTACAACTAAATGAATTACAATTGAATCAAATATTTGAACATCTATTAATTCTTGTCAGGGTTGAACTCTCTGTTCAGATAAATGGCCTCCATCATCAAGAAGGTAGAGAGTAGTCCTCGAATTTTGGAGAGTTCGTCAAGATCGAATGCACTTGAGTCGATTCTCATGCCCTGTCACTAGGAGTAAAGTCGTAAGCGTGCGTGCGCGCACACACACACACACACACACATATATATATAATCATGAAATAATTATTGCCAGATTGACAAATCTCTAGATAATTCTTTTTAGTGCCATGATTTCCTACATATGGCGGCAAACATAGAATGCACATACATTGCTCTGTAGCTGCTGATGACACTACCAAAATATAATAACATACATAGATATAGTTAGTTCTACAAGCATTATTACGAAGTGTGACATAGGATTATTGTGTTGTAGCGTGTATCGAAAATTTCATCCTGTATTGTAGTGTGGCGCTGGATTCCTTGTGTCTCCCTTCCTTGGCAACGAAAGTGCTGAATGACCTACGTGATTCTAAAAAGTTAGCCTCAACCATTGCGAACAAAGGAAAAATTACAATAGACTTATGTATGGAGAAAATGAGTTTACATGTTAATTGTTTGATGCACACAGGTGAAGTCATGGTCTTTCTCGAGTAAGGAATCAAACCTTCCTCCACTTTGCTACAATCGTAATCAGAATCTAGTATCACATACTCATATATGTCATCATAGTCATTAAACCTAAGTTCATGTTGCATATAAAGTACAAATGAAACTTGTATAGTAACTAATAAATCACTTACCCTTGGTTGTAGGGTGCCAGAATGCACTCCTTCTGAGCAAGCAATCCCTTCGTTATGCAATTTTCGATGTAGGATGCATTTTCGCTGATGCATTGCTCAGACATTAAGTGTGGGTCGAGAAAACCAACCAGTTCTCAATGTCACCGAGCTTTTTGAATCATGTATCTGTACATAAGTAATGAGTTATGACATGTATCGATATTACATAAATCTAGAACTTGATTGTACACACTTATAATGTCCAGTATCATAGAAGTGAGGCATCGAGGGCATCGAGGTTGAAAAGTTGAAATAAGTCATCGAAGCCCACAATGAAGTAGCCTGAGTCATGGGGGGAAATGCACCTTCGTGTATCTGACGGTGAATCCACTCTACCGATTTGCCTTTCGCTCGTTGGACCTCTATATGTGTCAGGAATGCACAGACCTACAACCCAGTCTAAGGCTGGATAATTGTGACTCAAAGACCAATGACATTTTAAGGGAGTACGTCCAGGGTTTGAGAGGCAACTTAATGATCTTCTTCGACGTAGCCTTAGCACCTCACTTGCGATACATGTTCTCAAGAAATGATTCGGTATGATTTTCTTATTTGTTCGGCGTTGTATCCACGGGAGCCAATACAATGCCCTTTTGAAGCAGAAGTTGAGATGGAGTCATAGAGGATTCTATTGGACAAACATGGTCATGTGGAGATCATGACACTGCATGGTTTAGGGCGATGTCTCTCTTGAGCCACTAGAAGAATGTGTGGACGTTATCCCCTACTATCATGGCCTTTTCGTTTGGGGGTTCTCTAGTAGGACGACCCTAAAAACATTTCATTATCATATCCACCTAGATCTTCGTAAAACCGATCCCTAGATAGGCACTGTGAACCAGCATCCCTAGTAGGCATTAATACGCTATCCCCCACCCAGCCTCAATGGGAATGGAGCCAACAAGCCTGCCTCTGAGGTTGCACGGCGTGGCTCCTATATAACGATACACGATGAGTTAAGGCGTCCACTAGGTCTATCTATATAGCATTCTAGAGATATACATTACCTAGATGTCATCGATAGGTAAGTGAACATCGCAATGTTTAGAATGTGACGTGGAAGCATAGCTACTTTGATGTTGAGGGGAACTAGCTACCATAATAATGGGAGTGGATTGCAACTGGTTGCGGACTTGATTCAGTTGTTCCCTCAATTAATCTATCTCTCCTTGAAATGAGGCTGTTATCTCTCCTTGAAGTTGTGCATGAATCTCTTGTTCCAACTATTCCTCGCGCTCGACCTTGGATCTCTTCTGACTCCTATATGCCTTGAAGTCGTCTATGAATCCCTGTATCTAAGGTATGTAAACCCAAGGCCTCACGCGTGACCCTAGTGCTCCTTGTTTCTAAGGGCTATGGACAATATATCCCTCTCCACGACTGCCTCAAAAGAGCCTTAGAAAGATTCGGTAGTCACTGTTTGCTGCAAGAGGCAATCATGTTATTTTAAACTCCATGAAGTTCTGGACTTAATAACAACTAGATAGTTTAACATATCTTACCAAGCGTTAGGACATTTCCTTGTCTATGGGGTTTTTTAAAGAGGCGATGCCCGAAGACATGGTTGATGACCTCACTCTTAACCAGTTTTGGGTACGCTTGTTTGTGATCCCAGTAAATGGCAGGGAGGCCTTTGATTGGATTACGACCATGTCCTCCCTCATCTATTGCGGAATTTCATCCATGTACCCAGCGGTGCTGAGTCTATGGGGTGAGTGTTTTGAGCCTAGAAAGCCTTGTGCACCGCACTTTGCTGTTAAAATTCGATTATCATCTTCATCTACACAAAGGCCTTCCATGTATCCGGTGACATGAAAGGATAACTCGTGAAGGGTATCTGATCCTTGTTCATGTACAGTGTGACAAGCGTACTCTTAAAGGTCTTCCACGCTTTTCCGAGAAATGCCTGCCGTCACACAAGTCCTTGGACTTCTACTGGCATCTCGAATGACCTTGAAATTTTCACCCACAACTGCTCTTGCTCCACTTCTGCTAGAAACTTTCAGTTTGCTGTGGTGATGGGGACTTGTCCCTTCCAAGTATCCTGCAGGTAGTCCATAATATTGCCACTACTTTCTTCAGTTGCAGAGCAGTCCCACCTAGAGAGACCTCTGTGATGGTCATTCGGCCCTCATGCCTTTTTAATATTCCTCTGCCACACTTAGTTACCCCGGTCTTAGGAGCATCAAACTCATTCGGCGATGGCTATGACTGTGCGGACATCATCTATCTTACAAAAAAACTAATTACGGTGAGCCGTGAGCATAAACATTGGCACATGGTTGATTTTATGTACTTTAATGTTCTTAGTGTAGTTGTTGAGAAATATGAACATCCAGTGATGTATATTATTGCTACAAAGTCTCTTTGTAATACTAATATGCCATTCCAAATAGATCTTGCAACAATAATTCTTCTAAAAAGTAGTCAGGTTCTATGAAGCAAATCACATACTCCAATGCCTTAGGTTCTATGAAGTAGGTCATGGATATAGTCTCTTTCTCCTCATCATGATGTGTGTTAGGCTTCAAAGGGCATAAAGTAAATCACACACCCCAAGCCCAATATGCAGCATGATGAGGAGAAAGAGACAGCAGCCATGACTTATTTCATAAAACCTGACACAGGAGTGTGTAATTTGCTTCATACCCTTTTAAAGTCTCTTTGGCATATATTATTGCTACAAGGTCTCTTTCGAATACTAACATTCCATTCCAAATAGATCTTATAGTAATTGTATATGCCAAGACATCATAGGCATGTAAATCTTCCATGTCATGTTTAAATTGATTATTTGCACCCAGATGTGTGTTGCTCAAGATTAAGTCTTGGCCCTCACGACACTTGTGTCAAATATTAATTACAAATTGAATATGATAGCCAAGATAAATTCGGCCTTGAGCTAAAACTAACACTTTGCTTAGATCCAACCCATGCAAATTGCAATACAAAAGTCTGCTGTCATTCGACAATTGAAACAATCGACAAGTGAATATGACAGTGACAAATATCAATACAATATGCTTGTCGTAGGGGTGGCCCCCACCTAAGCCCAGCAGGCTTGTTAGGAGGTTATAAGAACCAGAGTAACGTGTGTAATGACATAAGTGCCCCTAATGGGGAGGTACGGATGTAAGGGCATAAATGTAAAGGCATACACCATGTGAATATATATATCAGGATGAGGGGGAGGATGAGGCAGAACACTCCCACCTCTCCACTACCATCTCTCTCTCTCTGTTTGGTCAGTAACCACAACAGTTGGCGCCGTCCGTGGGGAGGACAAGGACAAGCCCGAAGACCGAAGAAGAAGGATGGCACCGAAAAAAGCTTCATCAGCGGCGGCGAAGGGAAAGAAGACGGCTGGGTCGGAGCGGCGCGTGAATACCAGGGCTGCGGCATCGGCCGCCGAAGGAGCTGGCGGTGGCGCAGGCGCCGTGGTCGCGGGCGTCGACGCTCACGCTACAACAACCGACCCCGCCAGCGCCGCTACAACGACATCCGACCCCGTCGCTGGCACTACAACGACCGACCCCGCCAGCGCCGCTACAACGACAACCCCCGCCACCCTCGCCGGCAACGCGGATCAGGCGGCCGGGGGTAGCCGCAATGAAGCATCCGGCGGATCTGGAGATCTTGAGGCGATGGTCCCTGCACCGACCCGTCCGCTGGGTGTTCCGGCGGCCCCGACAGCACCTGCGGTAGAAAGCGCCCTACTAGCAGCCCTCGACGCGTTCCAACGGGAACTAGGGGACCTTCGCGGAGCTGTCCGAGATATGCAAGAAGCTCGGAGCCAGCAGGCCACGCCAGTAACCGCGCTCGACCCTCGCGAAGCCCCCACGTCTAGCCGTGTGCCGCTGCGGCGCGTAGATCTGGAGTCCCCGCTTTCGGCGGGGCTGCAGCAGGCGGCATGGCCCGAAGGCTTCAAGTTTCCTAGCGTCATCGATCCGTACAAAGGCAACACGGACCCCCGCGAGTTCGTGCGTGTGTACGAAGCCGCGATCGAGGCCGCGGGCGGAGACGACAACACGAAGGCGAAGGGACTCCCCCTCGCGCTGCAAGGAGTGGCGCTCTCTTGGCTCTTTACCATAGAGCCGGGTTCCATCTACGCGTGGGAGCAGCTCCGCGACCGCCTTCACAACAACTTCCAAGGAAACTATGTCGAGCGAGTCGACGCGGACCGACTCTTCGCTGTGAAGCAAAGACCCTCGGAGAAGCTCCGGGACTACTTCAAGCGCTTCGCCAAGATTCGATGCCAAGTAAAAGACGTTAATGAAACCACCGTCGTTAATGCAGCCATACAGGGCCTTCGTCCGGGCCCGATGGCCGAGTACAACGCGCGGAGGCCAATCAAGACAGTCGCCAAGCTCTTCGACAAAATGGACGAGTATGCGCGGGCGGAGGAGGATGCGCGAAGACGCAGCATTACCGCCCTCGACCTCGCCCATGGGGAGCGCCCCCCGCGCGAAGTAGGGGCGGGTGGTCCCTCCACAAAGCAGGGCCGCGGCCGAGAGCCTCGGGGAGGCCCTCCCCGAGGAAGCGACACCGGGGTACAGGAAGGCTCTTCAAGGAGCAGGCATAAACCTCGGCGCCGCCAGCGCAGGTCACAGGCGGCCCATCATGTCCTCGACACCGAGAGCGCCCGCCAAGGACCCGACCCCGCTTCATGGAGGGGGGACCGGGGATTGGAAGGCGGACTCGATTGCGGCGGCCAACCCCACGCAGAACAAGAGCTCCTACACTATGGCAAGTGGTGCGAGGTACACGGCTACGGTGATCATTACACAAGGGCATGCACCGCAGTTATGGAGCTGCGGAGGGTGACGGCTGGGTCTCGAGCTTTGCCTCCTCGGCCCCCCACCGGAGCCCACGTGGAGCACCCAAGGGGTAGCCCCATACGAGCCGCCGCAACGGAGGGCGCGCAGCATCGCACCGTTAGCGTCATCACCGAAGGCTCCTCCTCAAGGGCCCCCGGGGAGCAGCCGCAATTGTGGATGCCGCCCCGCAACATCACCTTCGACGTGAACGACGCCAGGGGTGTGGAGTACCCTCACCAAGACCCTCTAGTCATCCAGGCCCACATAGCACGCTGTGACGTCAGGCGCGTCCTTGTCGACGGGGGAAGCTCCGCGAATATCTTATTCGCCCAAGCCCTCGATCGTATGGGGATCCCCCGAAGCCGGCTAGAGCAGCCAGGAGCTCCACTTCAAGGCCTCGGGGGTCAACCACTGTAGGCCTTGGGGCACGTGTCCCTTCCGGTCACGTTCTGTCAGGAGGGCAACAAGGGTAACATCCGGACCGAGCATGTCATCTTCAACGTCGCAGATATCCCACATCCCTACAACGCCATACTAGGTCGACCCGCTATCAACTCTTTCGAGGCGATCCCGCACTACGCGTTTTTGTTTGTGAAGCTCCCGGGCCCAGAGGGTGTTATCACCGTCTTCGGCGATCAGGACCTGGCCAGACGTGCCGAGGTCGGCAGCCGCGTTCTGCATCGCCCGGTGCACGCCCTCTCCAGCGCGCTCGGCGATGGGCCCTCCGCCCCTGGGTGGACGCCCAAGCCTCGGCCCGAGGGCGGAGTCAAGAAGGTGCCGCTCCAGGCGGAGGGGCAGTTTGTGTCCATCGGCGAGGGGCTCCCACCGGGGGTCGAACGGGATCTGCTCCAAGTGCTTCAGAACAACGTTGACATTTTCGCATGGTCCCCGGAGGACATCAAGGGCGTAGACCGAGCAGTAATCGAGCATCGCTTGGCGGTCCGCCACGACGCCAAGCCGGTCAAGCAAAGGCTTCGGCGTATGTCGATGGATCGGCAGCAGGCGCCCAAGACAGAGGTGGCGAAGCTTCTTCGCGTCGGGGTCATCCGCGAGGTCCACCATCCAGAGTGGCTCGCTAACCCGGTACTAGTCAAAAAGGCCAGCGGGGCCTGGCATATGTGCATTGACTTCACGACACTCAACAAGGCGTGCCCAAAGGACAATTACCCCTTGCCGCGCATTGATCAGCTGGTCGACGCCACCGCGGGGTGCGAACTCATGAGTTTCCTGGACGCCTATTCCGGCTACCACCAGGTGTACATGGCCGAAGACGACGAGGAGAAGACCAGTTTCATCACACCGCATGGGACGTTCTACTTCGTCAGAATGCCCTTTGGCTTGAAGAACGCAGGCGCTACCTTTACCCGTCTCGTCGCTATTGCCCTGGCTGCCCAGCTCGGGAGGAACGTCGAGGCTTACGTCGATGACGTAGTGGTCAAAACCCGGCAGCTTGCTCTGCATGGCCGGGACCTCCAAGAGACCTTCGACAACCTCCGGAAGGCGGGCATCAAGCTCAAGCCTGACAAATGTGTCTTCAGGGTGCAGGCGGGCAAACTCCTAGGTTTCCTCGTGTCCGGGCGGGGCATCCAGGCGAACCCCGACAAAGTAGACGCCATCTTGGGTATGGAGCCGCCCAAGACAGCGAGGGAGGTCCAGAGGCTGGCGGGCCGCATGGCAGCACTAAGCCGCTTCCTATCCAGGGCGGCGGAGCGGGGCCTGCCATTTTTCAAGACACTCCGCGGGTGCGATGGATTCCGTTGGGACGGAGATTGCGCGAAGGCCTTCAACGAGCTCAAGGAGCACCTGGCAAGCCTCCCCACTCTGGTCGCCCCAGCACCAGAGGCTCCCCTCCTGATCTATCTGGCCGCGTCAGCCACCGCGGTCAGCGCCGTCCTCGTCTTAGAGGAAGGCGCCATGCAGCGGCCCGTATACTTTGTCTCTGAAGCCCTCCAAGGCGCCAAGACAAGATACACGGAGCTTGAGAAGCTCGCCTACGCGCTGGTCATGGCCTCCATGAAACTTCGGCATTACTTTCTGGCCCACCCGATCACAGTGCCTTCCTCATTCCCCCTGGTAGAGATGTTACACAACAAGGAGTCCACAGGGCGCATCGGCAAATGGGCTGCCGAGCTCGCCCCCTTCTCCTTGACGTATGCTTCACGAACGGCAATCAAATCCCAAGTCCTGGCGGATTTTCTCGCCGAATGGACCCCGTCGGCCCAACCAGTCCAGACGCACGACGACCCCGTCTGGACACTTACCATTGATGGAGCTTACGGCGTCGCGGGCGCGGGCGTAGGTGCGGTGATCGTCACGCCCGAAGGACAGCGTTTGCTATACTCGGCGCGCCTTGCCTTCCCCGCTACCAACAACACGGCTGAGTACGAGGCGCTGCTCTTTGGCCTGGCGAAGCTCAAGGCAGTCGGCGCGAGACGGGTGCTAGTCCGCACCGACTCACGCTTGGTGGCTGGTCATGTGGATAAGTCATATCAAGCCAAGGACCCTGAGTTGGCCAAGTACCTCGCGGCTGTGAGGGCGAGGGAAAGGCACTTTTTGGGCGTCACCGTCAAGGCCATCCCCCGCGCGGAGAACGAGCAGGCCGACGCCCTCGCTAAGGCGGCCAGCCAGCAACTGCCCCCTGATGGGGCGTTTTACGAGATATTAGTGCAGGCGGCCATCACGCAGGACAACCGGGACGCGGCACTCGTCCACCACATTGACCGGCCAGGTGATTGGCGAGAGCCCATCTTCAATTTCTTGCAAGGCATCGCCGAGCCGGAGGACCCCGCCGAGCTTCGGCGCTTGCAGCACCGCGCAAGGTCCTTCCAGGTGTTCGAAGGGATACTCTACAAGAGAGGGGTTTGTGCACCGCTCCTGCGCTGCCTCTCGACTGAGGGGGGAAAGGAGCTCCTTGCGGAGATCCACGCGGGCGCGTGCGGATCCCACCTGGCACCGAGGTCATTAGTTGGCAAGGCGTTCAGGCAAGGCTTCTACTGGCCAACTGCCACCACCGACGCCCAGGACCTCGTCCGTCGGTGCCAAGGGTGCCAGTGGATGGCGCGCATCATCTGCAGGCCCCCGATGAGCCTCAACCCTATTCCTCCGGTGTGGCCACTAGCACGCTGGGGCGTCGACATAGTAGGACCGCTTGCCCGAGCTCCAGGGGACCTCCGGTTCGTGGTGATCGCGCTGGAGTATTTCTCCAGATGGCCGGAAGCGGTCGCCCTGGCTAAAGTAACTTCTGCAGCCATACAGCGCTTCCTCTGGCAAAACATCATATGTCGCTTCGGCGTGCCCCGGGAGCTCACGGTTGACAATGGCCTGCAGTTCGACGCCACCCTATTCAAAGACTATTGTGACAGCATGGGCATCACCCTCCGATTCGCCTCGGTAGGACATCCCCAGTCCAACGGGGCGGTCGAACGGGCGAATGGTGCCATCTCCGCTACCATCAAAAAGCGCCTGGTCGGGTTGCCGAAGGGCAAGTGGCCAAGCGAGCTTCACAGTGTTCTTTGGTCGCTTCGCACAACGGTAACGCGCCCGACGGGATTCACGCCGTTCAAGCTCCTTTTCGGCGACGAAGCAGTGACGCCCGAGGAAATTAAGGCCGGCTCGCGGAGGGTCCTCGTCCAAGCACCCGAAGTGGAGCGCCGTGTGTCCTTGGACCTCCTCGACGGGCTGCAGGCAGATGCAGCCCACCATGTCGAGAAGTATGCGTGGTAGACAATGCGTACTCGGGACCGCTCTATATGCCCGTGGGGATTCAAGCCTGGGGATCTCGTTCTCAGAGTGGCGCTTCAGGCGGAGACCGCTGGCAAGCTGAAGTCTATGTGGGAAGGCCCGTACATTGTGATGGAGGCATTGCCGAAGGGGGCGTACCGCCTCGCCACGCTCGAAGGATAAACCCTCCGGCACACATGGAATGCGGACAGGTTGCGGCGATACTACGCCTAGAAGTAGGACAACAAGCGTAGAGCCACCAGCCCTTTGTTATACGATGCTCGCCCGCGCAAATGGGAGTTCAATAAAGATTGCTGTTCCCAGAGCATTCCCTGTCCGCGCTGAGCAGAACAAAGTCCACGGACTTTAAATAAGACGTAGCATCGAGGTCTGCCTCCGCACGCGCGAGTCTCCGGACTATAAAGGAAGTCGTAGCGTCGAGGTCCGCCTCCGCACGCACTAGTCCACGGACTTTAAATAAGACGTAGCGTCGAGGTCTGCCTCCGCACGCGCGAGTCTCCGGACTATAAAGGAAGTCGTAGCGTCAAGGTCCGCCTCCGCACGCACTAGTCCACGGACTTTAAATAAGACGTAGCGTCGAGGTCTGCCTCCGCACGCGTGAGTCTCCGGACTATAAAGGAAGTCGTAGCGTCGAGGTCCGCCTCCGCACGCACTAGTCCACGGACTTTAAATAAGACGTAGCGTCGAGGTCTGCCTCCGCACGCGCGAGTCTCCGGACTATAAAGGAAGTCGTAGCGTCGAGGTCCGCCTCCGCACGCACTAGTCCACGGACTTTAAATAAGACGTAGCATCGAGGTCCGCCTCCGCAGGCACCAGTCTATGGACTCTAAATAAGACGTAGCGTCGAGGTCCGCCTCCGCACGCACCAGTCTACGGACTTTAAATAAGACGTAGCGTCGAGGTCTGCCTCCGCACGCGCGAGTCTCCGGACTATAAAGGAAGTCGTAGCGTCGAGGTCCGCCTCCGCACGCACTAGTCCACGGACTTTAAATAAGACGTAGCATCGAGGTCCGCCTCCGCACGCACCAGTCTACGGACTCTAAATAAGACGTAGCGTCGAGGTCCGCCTCCGCACGCACCAGTCTACGGACTTTAAATAAGACGCAACGGGGGGACGCCCTCGCGCGCACCAGTCTACGGACTCTAAATAAGACGTAGCGTCGAGGTCCGCCTCCACACGCACCAGTCTACGGACTCTAAATAAGACGTAGCGTCGAGGTCCGCCTCCGCACGCGCGAGTCTCCGGACTATAAAGCAAGTCGTAGCGTCGAGGTTCGCCTCCGCACGCGCCAGTCCACAGACTCTAAATAAGACGTAGCGTCGAGGTCCGCCTCCGCACGCGCGAGTCTCCGGACTATAAAGAAAATCGTAGCGTCCAGGTTCGCCTCCGCGCGCGCCAGTCCGCGGAGTATAAATAAGACGCGGGTGTCCTCCCTGCGCGCTCTACGGAATATAAACAAGACGCGGAGGTCTTCCCTTCGTGTTCGGCGGCAGGTAACACCAAGAAAGGTACTACTTGGTTTCATTATAAAAGCAAAGGGGTTACATGGTTACAAGCATACGAACCAGTACATCATCCCCCCGCCCTACCCGACCAACCGCTCAGCCTTGGCGCGGTGCGGGCGAACCCGTGCCGTCGTCGCCGTGACGCTGAAGGACTCCTTCGAGCCAGTGGAGGAGGTCCCCCCTCCCCGTGCAGCGTCTGCTGCACGGCGACCCTCGCTGCATCTTCCCCGAAGCGGCCCCAGATCCGTTGATGGAAGTTCTGCAAGCTAGGTCCGATGGAGCGAATGGCGTCCGACATAACCTCGGGTCGGCCGGGAGGATCCAGTTGAGGATTCGCCAGCTCATGGGTATGTCTGCACCCACGAGTGTGAAGCAGGGCGAGGGCGAGGCACGCACCAAGATAGCCGAAGAGCAACCCCTGCCCCCTCCTCGATCAACCTGAGCGTCTCCGACAGGGCCTCCGGCCCGTGCGTAGAATCTGGCACTCTGACGCACAGATCTCGGAGGGCCTGGTTCAGAGACTCCATGGCCCGCCACGCCGACGTGGACGCATTTTCCAAGACGAGGCTATTCCCTGCAGCAGACTCCTCCAGCTGGGCGTTCTCCCCTTCTAGGGCGGCGATCTGCTGCAGGAAGGCGGTGCGCTCCTCAGCCGCGACACACTTGGCTTCCGTGGCCTCGAGTTGTGCGGCCGCCATGGCGCCCTCCAGCGCGCGAAGTTCTTCATCCTTCGCTGCGAGAGCATCGTTTGCTTCACGAAGGCTGGCTTCTAGAGCCCTCCGCTCCCGAACACAGGCCTCGTCAAAGGACCAGCTAAGGGCAAGCGTCTGGCAAAAACAACAAGTCAGCAGGCGCCCAGCAGTACCTTGCAAGCTGAAGCGCACATATGTACCCTCATCTCGGAGGCCTGCAGCGCGAGCGCTAGGAGATCCCCCTCGCATGACGACAACATCTCTCGGTCAAGGCCGTTGTCGGCACGCTCTGCGGCTGCGGTGAGGACGCGAAGTATCTCCAGGCGAGGGAGGAAGTCCGCGCGAGCGAGCCCCGGCCCCAACGCGCCAGGACTTACCGAGGCCGCGACCACGTCAACAGCAACGGACACCTGCGGGGCACCCTACACAAGGCTTTGGACTTCGCGCATACCTCCGTTGCTCGATCCTTCGCCATGTCCGGGAGACCTCGTCTCGCCTGATGTTGGCAGAATGAGCGAGCAGATCAGAGAGAGTCTCGCGAAGTCACGAGAAGAAAGGGACTCACGCCTACCTCCTGCGCCTCTCGTCGCGGTAGGAAGTGGCGCCGTTTCGACGGCCAAGTGGGAGGCGGGCGCCTCGGTGGTCGGCGAGGAGGTCTTCTCGGCCGCGCCAGACGCCGTAATCCCGCGACAAGGCCCCGCAACGACGTATCGACCCCTCGCTGGCGGCGGGGACTGCGTCCGAGGGTGTTTCGCCTGCGGTGGCACAAGCGATTCTTCCGGGGCAACACCAGCTACGGTTCCCGTCGCCCCCACGGTTTCCTCTGTAGGGGGCGCGCCCTCGCCGGCCGCTGCGGTTGATAGCGCACCATCAACCCTGTTTTCTCGCCGGGAACGGTGCTCCCCCCGGGTTGGCGAGTTCCAGCTCAACGATGGCCGCGAGCACGGGTTCGTTGACGTCGGCAGAGGGTGCCGGGGGATCCGAGGCGGCGCGCTCCTCCGAAGCAGTGTGGCCGGGCCCACCGCCGATCGCACGCCCCGTCTCAGCTGTGATAGTCGCCGAGGGGCCTGCGCGGTCGCATACGGCAGACGGGGAACGGGCCCGGCGTCGCGAGGATAACACCCCCGCAGGGCTATCACCGTCCTGAGTGCCCGGCGGGAAGCTCCCCCGGCACCGAGCGCTCGGGCACAGTAATGCCCAGAGCCTCGCATGTGCGGTTTACCCGCCCTTACTTAGCCGCCTTGACTGCGGCCTCGCGAGCCTGGTGCTCCTTGAGCGTGTACGGGCCGAGGAGCGCCGCAACCGCGCGCTCCGCATCTTCTAGCCGAGCCACTGCGCAGGAGATCACGTCAGTCAGGCAGAGACCAAACAGACACAATGGCACGCGTAAAACGTGCTGGGCGACTTACAAGGAGCGGAGGGCGGAAGCAGGCGAGATACGGATGGGCTGAACCCGTCCTCGCGGGGGCCGTTCTGTCCAACATATTTCCCTCGGGAGGAGAGGGGCGCCGCCCCATACATTGTGAACTCCTCGGCTAGGTCGCGCAGGCTCATTCGACGGGCAACACCGACAAGACTCTGTAGCTTTCGCGTGTCGTCAGTCTCTGCCTTCAGACTCGGCGTACTGTTAAACGAGATCGGCCCACCTCGGCATTGCATTCTGCTCTTGTCGGTCATGGTGTAGTAGAACCACTGCCGAGTCCAGCCGAACTCCCATTGCCTCGGCAAGGCTGGCATGGGGAACAACGTCGCGCACGACGCCCGGAGCACGAAGTCCACACCGCCGAAGTTGGACACCGCCCCGTCAACTTTTCGGGGTCGACAGCGTGCGTCGTGCAGTGTGGCGAATAAGCTCGCGCTGGGACGCCCCCCCTCTGTCCGCATCGCCCACGTGAAGACAGCTAGGTGGAGTATTGCGTGGGGCGTCAGTTGGGCTAGCTCCAACTTGTAGGCCTGCAGGACTTCGCCCACGAACAACGTGGAGGGCATTCGAAGGCTGGCGTCGAAGAACGCGACAAAAACAATCGCCTCCATTGCCCGGGGCTTCGGCTCCGTCTCGTCCCGACGGGGTAGGCGAGCCCCATCGCGATCCACGATCTTCCTATCATCCACGAGTCGCTGCAGCGTCCCTTCGGTCATACGGCTCTTCCCCAGCACACGGGAACAGCTGCCTCCCGAGTGCTCCATGGCGTCCCACCACTTGTTGGCGCGCGAGCTCCCCCGCGGCACCAGCTCGTACTCCCTGGAAGGATGGGACACCTCGCCCTGGCTAGGCAAGGAACCGCTGCGGGGATGGTAGGTGGCGTCGTCATGGCTAGCCATCGCTCTTCGCAACCAGGGAGAAAGAAGCAGAGAAAAGAGCAACTGGCGTTACAATTAGCACGGGCGGAAGCAAAGCGGCAGATCAAAAACAAACAAAAAGCAAGCAACGGTGCATCCACCTCAACACTGGCACCTTATAAAGGCCGCTCACCTCTCATATGGCTCGAAGCGCAGACAGATCAAACTCGCAGCGATTCGGCTGCCCACGTTTTGGAAAGAAGAACCGCCGGGGCTTAGAGGGCCGTGCCCGGTAGGTGACCAAGCAGCGCACAACGCCTCCACGCCTTCAACACGCGTCCAACTTCCCTGGGGAAGAGGCGAACGGCCGTGGTCACGCAACCGCTCACATCCAACGACGCACCAGTCGTGACTCGCCACGTGTCCCACCCGTAGAATGGCAGACGGCACGACGCGACAGCCTGACTTCTGCCAGGCCAGGCGTCGGCGTGATTCCAGCCGCCATTAAAAGCGCACTACCAGACTGTAAGGTCACAACAGCTCCAACGCGCAACAATATTGGCGCCAAGCTCCAATTTTAGCGCGGGGACGGAGCGCGCACGCGCGTCTACTTCGACAAGGCGCCAGCCTCCGCTGCCACTCGTTCGAAGGGTAGGGGACGGAGCGCGCGCGTCTACTTCGACTAGGCGCCAGCCTCCGCTGCCACCCATTCGAAGGGTAGGAAACGGAGCGCGCGCGCGTATACTTCGACTAGGCGCCAGCCTCCGCTGCCACCCGTTCGAAGGGTAGGGGACGGAGCGCGCGCGTCTCGGCTTCGACCTAGGCGCCAGCCTCCGCTGCCACCCGTTCGACGGGTAGGGGACAGAGCGCGCGCGCGTCTACTTCGACTAGGCGCCAGCCTCCGCTGCCACCCATTCGAAGGGTAGGGGACGAAGCGTGCGCGCCTTGGCTTCGACTAGGCGCCAGCCTCCGCTGCCACCCGTTCGAAGGGTAGGGGACGGAGCGCGCGCGCCTCGGCTTCGGCCTAGGCGCCAGCCTCCGCTGCCACCCGTTCGAAGGGTAGGGGACGGAGCGCGCGCGTCTCGGCTTCGACCTAGGCGCCAGCCTCCGCTGCCACCCGTTCGACGGGTATGGGACGGAGCGCGCGCGCGTCTACTTCGACTAGGTGCCAGCCTCCGCTGCCACCCGTTCGAAGGGTAGGGAACGGAGCGCGCGCGCCTTGGCTTCGACTAGGCGCCAGCCTCCGCTGCCACCTGTTCAAAGGGTAGGGGACGGAGCGCGCGCGCCTCGGCTTCGGCCTAGGCGCCAGCCTCCGCTGCCACCCGTTCGACGGGTAGGGGACGGAGCGCGCGCGTCTACTTCGACTAGGCGCCAGCCTCCGCTGCCACCCGTGCGAAGGGTCGGGGACGGAGCACGCGCGTGTCTGCTTTAACAAGGCACCTTCCATCCTAGACCTCGGGCTCCCCAAACACAAGCTCGGAGGAATTCACAGGCCGCAGGGGACGGAGGTGGCCAAAGGACTCGGCGACATGGCTTCGGCCCTGTGAAGCCCTTCACCATGAGAGGCTCCTGTCGTAGGGGTGGCCCCCACCTAAGCCCAGCAGGCCTGTTAGGAGGTTATAAGAACCAGAGTAATGTGTGTAATGACATAAGTGCCCCTAATGGGGAGGTACGGATGTAAGGGCATAACTGTAAAGGCATACTCCATGTGAATATATATATCAGGATGAGGGGGAGGATGAGGCAGAACACTCCCACCTCTCCACTACCATCTCTCTCTCTCTGTTTGGTCAGTAACCACAACAATGCTGATTAAAATTGAATGAATCATAGTGAACAAGATTTAATAACGTAGTAAATAAAGTGAATCACATAGGACAGCTATCAATGATAAAAGGCCAATCATGTGTACAGATTAACCAAGAATTGGATGATACAATACTAAAACAGCAAGTAATATGTTAGCTCAAAGTCAGATTATACTCTTATTGTCATATTCAATCTCAATTTGATGTCATCTCATCACATAGCAATGAACCGAGCACACAACATTACTAACCAAGTCCCCCAGTACTAGTTAGAATGATATGAATGACTAGCATATCACACTTGGTAAGGTAATGCCGAAAAAACCAGACATACTCATGATGCGGCGTCGGGAGAAAAGGCGGTGGTGTCGGGACGACAGGCGGCGTCAGGAGGGGAGGCGGTGGCATTGGGAGGGGAGGCGGCAGCATCGGGACAAGAGGCGGTGAGGAGAGGTGGCGTCAGGAGGAGAGGCGGCGGCGTCAGGAGGAAAGGAGGTGGCGGGCGGTGAGGAGGCGAAAGGTTGTGGCCGAGTAAGTGAGTGAGGGTACAAACCCTAGTGGGGCACTACTCATAGGAGGAACTATCACAGATGGTTCTATTAAAGAACCATCTGTGATATTAATATCACAAATGGTTCCATAATAGAACCATCTGTGATATGTACCACATCATAGATAGCTCTATGATGGAATCGTCCGTGATATGTATCATAGATGGTTTGTGCCACTAAACGGCCTATGATAGTTCTTTCTATATATAACTATAACATATCCTGTTTTTCGGCTAGCCTTAGAAAATGCTAGCCATGCCCTCAGAAAATAAGTAAGGAAATACAATCATAGATAAAATTATTTCTTAATTATTGAATCAATTACAATGGAATAATTTATTAATTACATGCCGAGTTTCTTATTTACATTGAAATAGTTTCCAAATAGGTATTCACTATGTGAGATTATTCCACTTGGGTATTTCCTTTTAAAAAAGCCCTTCATGATAATTGACATGCATATAGCTAGCTTTATCGCTTGGTTCTTCCTCGAGCCTGATACGTCTCTGAAAGTAAGCAACTCATTAAATTGATTGTACTCTTTCTCATCTACGACATTCTCAATTTCGACAATCCTTCTTTTTTTCATGAAGAACTACATAGCCTTGCGAGTATGAATGGTTCATCTTTGTATCCTACATGTTTGAGATCCACAGTAATGACGCCGTACTTGTCGACCTTTACACTCTATGGGAGTTGGACCGAACGGCACCGAAATGGATGGATCTTGAAAAATACATAATCGAGCTCTCAAATCTCCTACACAAGCTCATAGTAGGAGCTTGGACCAGTGGTAATTAACTGCTCATGACATGCATTTATGTGAACACCTGAGTTTTGGACTGTGCTCTTTCTATTATATTCTATTGTATAAAATATGCACCTATTTATGTCGTATCCTTGCTATATCATAATTATAAATTTTGGCCATTTTGCCAACCATTGCAATGTATCACTTCATGATCCCCTAGTGAATCGCACCTTCAATCATTCGTTGAACCAACAGTTCTATTATCTTGTGATCCAAACCTTCAACCAGCCTAGATTTTCTTCGTGTAGCAAGTCATTGTGCTCATCAATATACAATGACACTTCAGTCATGTGTTGTAATTCCATTAAATAGGCTTGAGTTGAGCGTATGTACCTAGATCGGGAGTTATTGCTTTCCTTCCAATGGTCCCAATACCCTCTAGCCTCCCCAAGTGACAAGATAGAGGCATATCTATCAATTCGACCTGAGCTATATAATCAACATAGGACTCAATGACCTCTTTGGTTACATAACCTTCAATGGTACTGCCCTCTGATTAAGATCGATTCTGTACATAGCAATTGAGAATTCCTATGTACCTCTCAAACAGGTACATCTCTTTCACAAGGTAGACAATGAGATAACCCATGACATCTAAAGATAACATAGAATCGTCACCACCTTAGCCTGTGGAGCATCTAATCCATCGGGATCGATGACCTTTTGAGCAATTTCGTTAAAGAAATAACACAGCCTCATAATTGTCACTCAAACCTTGTTCAGCAAAATACTTCTAATTGTAATAGAAAGCAATTGTGATATTAGTATATGATAGTCATGAGACTTCATACCAATTAATTTTAAATCTTTCATGGAAATAAGTTTCTTTATGCTAGCGGAGTAACCGAATGGAACTTTCACACCATAAAAGCACTGGCATAGTTCAGTTCTCCTGGTCTTAGATAGAGCGTAGCAAACTGGGGGAAGGTACTTCCAGCCTTTATCGGTCTTTGTCAATGCTAACTCGGTCCTGATATTCCTAGTAACCAAGTCACGGTGTGCGTTAACACAATCATTTATTTTGTCACGAATGTTTAGTAAGAGAACAATCAAGCTATCACATACATTCTTCTTTACATGCATAGTATAGATTTAATTGCGAACTTCTAAGTGTTTCCAATAAGGCAAGTTCCAAAATATTGATGTCTTCTTCCACATGTTCTTCTGACGGATTCTGGACTTACATCCCTTTCCAAGCACAACATCGATATCCTTAACCATATCGTAGACCTATTTCCTGCTAAAAGGCCATATAGTTGAGTCGTTGTCATTTTTCATCAAATTGTTTTTTCATCTTGCGGTATGAGTGATGCCTTAGAAGAAACCTTCGGTAACGCAAGTACACAGTTTTGTGCGAGTTGTTCAACCACACACTCTTGGTACAATATAAGCAGTGCAAACAAATTTTGGCTCCTTTTGTACTCAATCCCAGTAGGTTACCAAGAGCAGAAAAATTTTCGACCTGTGTTGAGTTGGTAAAAATTTTCAGATTATCACAATCAATGCATAGATAGTACATATATTCCATCTCCTTCTTTAACATATCTTCCTCAGCCACTTTTCTAAAAGCAAACAAGCCATCAAGGTACTCTTCACTTACACAGTTCTCAACATACTTCCAGTTTCAGTTTATCTATGCTATGCATGTAACAAATTAGCGTTAAATTATATTAATGCTATGATAGCTAGCTAGCCTAATACTTATATATAATTGTCATTCACCTTAATAAATTGTCCATCTAAAGTAGCTAGCTATGTACTATTCATGAAGAAAATATATATATATATACATATATATATATATGTGTGTGTGTGTGTGTGTGTGTATGTGTGTATGTATGTATGTATGTGTGTATGTATGTATGTATGTATGTATGTATGTATGTATGTATGTATGTATGTATGTATGTATGTATGTATGTATGTATGTATGTATGTATGTATGTATGTATGTATGTATGTATGTATGTATGTATTAAGTAAAAATATATTGAAGTAAACTAGAAGTAGTGACCCATTCTTAAATTGGAGCAAACTACCAAGCTAGATCTAAACCTACCTATCATCTCTATTTATTATAATGCATATAATTAAAAACAAATATTGGCCTGGCGATGTATTTAATAATGTGACATATCACAGACACTTCCAACCATAAACCGTCTATGATAATTACTTATCACAGACGGTTCACATTAAAAACCGTCTGTGATAATAGGATACTTCACAAACAGTTCATATTAAGAACTGTTATGAATTATCATAGACGGTTCCTAATAAGTACCGTCTGTGATGATGGGAGACTTCACAGACGGTTCTTTATTAGAACTATCTGTGATAATTTACAGACGGTTATTAATACGAACCATCTATGATAATTAATATCCCTCCCATAGTCCCTCTCCTCTACGCCGCGTGGGTGGCAGCTAGTGGATGGGCCAGGTGCAGGCCAAATCTAGATCTCTAGTCTCAACGGCGGTGGGCGCTATGGCGCAAAGCAAAAGAGAGAGAGGGTGGCAATCGGTGGCTCAATGCAGAGGAGAGGGAGGGAGGGCTAGAGGCAGTCGGCGTAGAGGAGAGGGACTAAGGGAGGGAGGGAGGCAGAGGAGAGGAATTGAGGGAGGGAGGCGGTTGGGTCGGCTCTCGATCTGTGACAGAGAGACGTAGGGAGTCAGAGTACTGAGGGACTGAGGCAAAGAGTCAGGTGAAGAGAGAAAGAAGTGAGACAAGAGGTAGCAGCTAGCGATGTATTTAAAAGAAAAACAAATCTAGTTTTCAATTCATGCGATTATGACTAATTTGGTATTTTAGTTTCATCTATTGTCATTTATCGATTCGGTGAAACAAATATTGCATAAATATTTTTTTCAAGCAATACAAGTAGTACTCCTCATGATATGCTACATTGAGCGAGAGATATTTAGAAGTATTGATGATGATAGAATTAGAAATCACTTTCAAAGTATGAAATCTTATAGAATGACATTGCCTCGTACTTGTACTGCTCAATGCTAGTGCTTTAGTGGTATGTTGCATCATTTTTCCGATCTTTATAAGTTATAACTATTCACAATTACAATTTATGATATATATATATATATATATAGTATAAATAATAGGGACAAACTATCCATTATCAAGGTACAATCTTCATTGTATTTTGTATTTTCACTATGTTCCTCTTCTATTTATGTGTGATTTTGGATTGCAAAAGATAGTTCGATTTTATGTTTCTTTCGTTTACCTTATGTTGGCCTTGTCCCATTAGCACCCCTTAAATTTTTGCCCTAGGTCATCCACTGTTTTGGACAATGGCGAGTTTAATATGTAATTTTCTATAAACAAGGGGCTTGAAAAATAAAAATAAAAATCAAGCCAGAGCTGACAAATAGGATCCGAATAGACGGCGTCACATGCCGCCACATGTGGATGGTCCTTGTATCGCTATTCTCGCACACGCTGTTTGCATGCATGTGTATGCTGCAGTATGCCTCTGAGTATACAATGGCCATGTTCTACAGTGTTATGGTTTTTGACTAAAATAGCACTGCAGTATATGTTACCTTTTTCTATGTATTCAATTAAAAAATAAATAAAAATAGGAAAAATAAAAAAATCATTATATATCTACGAATAATGCAAAGGAAAAAAGGAAAAGAAAAAAAGACACGTTAAGAAGTAAACACGTTCTAAACCGCTTTTGGCTTCTAAAAGACAGAAGTCATCGCTATTTGGAATGGGGCGAAAATTAAACGTGGCAATTCTTGAGCAAAACAATGTTCTCTATATATGTCCTAAAAATGATAATCACACTCCTTTGCAAAACCTAGATTCTTAGCAAATTGGTTATACAGTATATATGTCGTATGTATAACAGTTTCAACTTCCCTTAAAAGAAGTTTCAATGCCTGAGAAACTAAATGATGCTTTTTAGATGGCAGCACAATGGCTTGTGCTACAGTAGTGTTTTTTTTCTACAGGAACAACATGACATATGACTCCCCTTGCGTGTCATAATAGTTCCTTTTTTACCATAAGATCGAAGGGAACATCTCTCTCTCTCTCTCTCTCTCTCAACAATTTTGTCAAAGCTGCCATTTTCACGACTGGGACGAACCTTACTCCTATTGGTGCCAAATTTGTGTATATCCCAGTGTGATTTGGGATTTCTGGCCTCACAGGCGACGCGCTATCTGAAATTTCAGCGTGCGGGTTCAATGAATCTGGACACTTTTTTACAGCCTTCAGACCATGTCCAGGTCCATTCGAAGACCGGTTGAAAACAAGGGCGGGTTACGGGTCTGTTCTTTTTAGCTGCGGCTTGTGGTTTTTAGCTGCAGCTTGTGGATTTTAGCTGTTTGTATGAGAGATTACGGAGTAACAGAAACTCACGTGCGGTTTTTGCCAATATAAATGAAGTTAGTAAAGTATGTATTACAATTAACTAGTAGACCCTATCTTAAAAAAATACTCCATTTAAAAACTAATTACTATAGAAAAATTAAAAAACTGCTTTTAAAAGCTGAAAAGAACATGCCCTACACCTTGGACACGGCACGAGCCGGTCCGGCGCCGAAGATAAAGAAGGAAGCGAGCTTTGTGATAGTAATGGGTCGTATCGGGCACCTCGGAGAACGTGCGTGAACCGTTGTTTTTATTGGCAGAAGGGCGCAAAGGTTTCAGCAATGTCCAAGTCTCACCACTGGACAGGAGTAAAGTAGGTCGTTTCGTGACAGACAAGTTCGCCCTGCTCAATGTACCTTCTAGCCGTTAGCTTTTGCTTTTTTTAGTGCAAACTAGGATTAGTTTTTCTTCAGTAATTAATTTTTTAATAAATAGAAAAAATTATATCACCACAAAAAATGCAAAAAAATAAAAGAAAAAAATAAAAATACCTAAAAAATTTTAAAAAGACAAAATTAAGAAATGAGAAGCTAAAGTCATTTGGAACAGAGCCAAAATGGCTCAAGGAACAACTTACATACCCTCTTCAACAACATATCCTAGGAACTAAGGCTCTACTTATTTCAGTTTGAACTTCTGATTTATGACTTATTTTTCACTATTCCTAAATTTCATCTTTTTCTGTTTTTTTGGCTTTTTAAAGCTTTTTGGCCAGTTTTTTTCCGTATTTGTTTGCATTGTCCGTGATGGACTAATATGTTTTTTCTATTTTTAAAAAATTTTAAATTTAATTATTGCAAATAAACCATCGTCAGTTACAATGCAATTTCAGCCAACTACAGTAAAATTTCAGCTATAAGTCATTTTTTCAGCCTAAATGAGCGGCAACTAAAAGGCAAATCTCAATGTAGTTAACCCTAGTACTAAAAATTCTACTTACTACATTTGTCGGTATTTACAATAGGGAAGATGATACTCCGTGTGTTTATGTGATCACATTCAACTATAACACCCACATTCAAAACCATTTTGAGTACCGTTGCGACGAGCGTACAAAACACACAGAATAACCCTGATTTGATCACTCTGTGATGGATTTAGGATTTCGCCACACCCCCGGGCTATGGAGGGATGAATACCAGTATTATCTAGAATAGAAAAGGTTATACTCAAAACTTATCTAGGTTTTACACTTACAAAAATCCTATACCCTAGACTAGAGTTTAGGCTGCCGTGAACCTGAATCTCTCGTGTCACTGCTTGCTACTCTCTCGCACTAACATATCTACGTCTGCATGACTACAAGTAGATTCAGTCAAAACGAGCACGTTGAAACGATTGAGCCCGCGGTACGTGCCGATCATGTGGTTACCTTCTTAGAAGGGGGCAAGACGAGAGAGATGGAAGACCAAGAGGGAAAGGAGGAGTCACCCGGCCAACACGGCGGTCGGAGACCCGGGAAGAAGAAGAAACCGCAGTCCAAACCAGGCTGAGCCGGGCAGCCCACACCATACCGAACTACCACCACGATGACACCGTCCCCTAATAAAACCAGAAACGGTGAGTAATCGCACGGGAAATCGATTTAACATTTATTTTCGAGGAGAAAATCAGCGAATTTTCACCTTTAAATACCCCCCTCCTTCCTCGCTCCGCTCCTCACACAGTCACACCCGAACGAGTTAGCCTAGAAACCATTCGATCCCACCTCCTCCTCCTCTGCTCTGCCTCCGCTCCCATTCCCGGATCCCGAGAGAGCGCCGCCGCCGCCGCCATGGGGATGGGAACGGGGCCCCTGGAGAACGCCGCGTCGGCCGTGGAGTCCGCGGCGGCGGTCGAGGCCGCCGCGGCAGGGGAGGGATCGTACGCGGTGCTGCAGTGCGGGGAGGACTCGGAGTACGTGCGCAAGGCGTACGGGGGCTACTTCGAGGTGTTCCGCGCCCTGCTGGCGGAGGACGGCGAGCGGTGGCGGGTGTACCGCGCCGTGCGCGGGGAGCTCCCGTCCGAGGACGAGGCGGCCGCGTTCGACGGGTTCGTCATCTCGGGGAGCTGCAGCGACGCCCACGGCGACGACCCCTGGATCCTCGCGCTCGTCGACCTCATCCGCCGCCAGCACGCCGCCGGCAAGCGCATCCTGGGCGTCTGCTTCGGCCACCAGGTCCGTCGATTAATCCATGGATTCTTGTTTTTTTTTCCTGTGTTTTGGTTGTTTTCTTGATCCAGTTCATCCGCTTAGCTTTCTTCCGGGTAGAATGGTAAAAAAGGTTAATGCTTGAGCTGGTCTTGTTCTTTCCGTGCGTGAGTTCGCGTCGGTGGATTCCGATGTTGGTAAAAAAAAAAGGAACAGGCAGCATCGACTGAAGGAGTGGCGTTGTTCTAGCGTCTTCCTCCATTGATTCCTCCTTACCATGCATGCGCTTCTTGCTTTGTAAAAATTCCGACTTTTTCAGGACGGGTAAAAAAATTTTGGAATTTGCGATGGGTAATTAAGAAATGGCGAAAGGTTCGTGCGTACTGATTTTGAGAAAAAAAAAGATAGGGCGTTCATTCCAAAAACAAAAAGAGAAAAGGACAGCTCATCGTTTACACGAAACGAAATGAGTTGCATTGTGGGGAAGAAATACTGGGAGCCGAAAAGGCGTTAATGGCCGGCATGCGACCAGTACGCGAGAAACTGAAAGGCGTTATAGTCGTAGTGGACATCTCATTTAGTAGTACCTTTTAGGTACGTGGTAAATGTGAGTAAATCTGCATCTAGTGCAGTTAGTAGTGATTTTTCAGTACTTAGACAAAAAATTAAAGCCAATATTTTTTATTTAAAATCAATCTTTTAAAAAATAAGAAGAAATCAATAATTCGAACATGAGTCCGTGGGCTCCACTCAAGACTCATGAACTGTAAAGCCTTTGGTTCTTGCATGAACTGTAAAACAATCCGAAAACTGCGAAGAGATGTTTATTATTAGTATTATACAACGTTTGGTTCTTGCAAATGAATCTTGGCATTGCGATTTGTTTCAAACCAAAAAAAAACTTGGCATTGCGAGTGGCTAACAGAGGTATAATATGTTGTTACTGCAGATCCTGTGCAGGGCGTTGGGTGGCAAGACCGGCCGGTCAAGCAAGGGCTGGGACATCGGCGTCAACTGCATCCACCCCACCGCCGCGGCGGCGAGGCTTTTCACACCCCTCAAGCTGCCCGTTCACATGCCCATCGTCGAGTTCCACCAGGACGAGGTACAAATCAGCAGCCTCAGCATGAATGTTAAGGTTTTACTGCATTCGTCGTCGTCAGACTCAAGTTTCAGAATCCTAACATCATGCTGAACTGACAACAACGCAGGTGTGGGAGCTGCCTCCGCACGCCGAGGTGCTGGCCAGGTCTGACAAGACCGGAGTCGAGATGTTCCGGCTCGGGGATCGCGCCATGGGCATCCAGGGCCACCCGGAGTACAGCAAGGACATCCTCATGAGCATCGCCGACCGCCTTCTCCAGCACAATCTGATCCTGGTAAACTCACTGCTCCACTCAAACTCTCATTGTAGTAGGAAATGTTGGATTTTTTCGGACTTCAGGCACATGATGCAATCATCAATGTGCAGTGTTTATTGTGCATGATCTGAAAAATGAGGCTTTCTGTTGGCAGGACTGCCAGGTGGACGTGGCGAAGGCGAGCTTCAACGTGCGGCAGCCTGATAAGGATCTGTGGAAGAAGGTGTGCCGGGGTTTTCTGAAGGGGAGGCTTCAGGGGCAGAAGCAACAGAAGCAGCAGCAGCTGGTGCTATAGGATACAGGGAGCAAATTAAAGGACACTGAGAGGAGCATTTGGGAGCCTAGATTAATCCTTATTTTCTGCTTTAGAGTTATTGTACAGAATATCGAAGCATTACAACAATAACAACAATGAAACCTTTTATCCCAAACAAATTAGGGTAGACCAGAAATAAAACTTCTCAAGGTCAAAGAGTTGAAAGCCTTGAAATAAAAAATCAACAATACTAAAACCCTAAGTCGTACATCTTACTATCTAAGCCGAGAGCCTAAAACACTGCCTCTAACTTTCTTATGGTTCCGGTACGTGGATCGCTAACTTCCATGCGCTCCTATCCAATGCTAATTATTTAAATACATTCCAATCCTTCAAGTTTATTTTAACTGTTTCCTCCCACGTCAATCTTGGTCGACATCTGCCTCTTCTTACGTTTTCAGTACGCCTTAAAATTCCACTACGTACCGGTGCCTCAGGAGGCCTTCGTTGGAGATGTCCAAACCATTTCAAGCGATAGACAAGCTTCTCTTCAATTGGTGCTACTCTCACCCTATCACGTATATCATCATTGCGGATACGATCCCACCTTATATGATCACAGATCCATCGCAACATCCTCATCTCTACTACACTTATTTTCTATATATATTGTCTTTTATTCGCCTAACATTCTGCTCCATATAGCATCGCGATCTGGTCGCCGTCCTATAAAACTTACCCTTTAACTTTTGGGAGACTTTTTGTCACACGGGACACTATACTTGGCGTCATTTCACCCACCCCACTCTTATCCTGTGGCTCACGTCTTCATCAATCTCACCGTTCCACTGTAGCATCGATCCCAAATAATAAAACCTTCTTAGGCACTACTTGTTCGTCCAATCTAATATCTCCATCATCTGTCAAAGTGTCCAATCTAACACTTTCGCGATGAATCTTGTTGCGAAATTCAAAACCAAAAATGGCGCGATTCAAGCTGGAATTTCTCGACGCCAAAGTGGTACCAGGGGATACATATGGAGGAATCGTGAAGAGGCCCATGAAAGGCTTGTTGTTGATTACTTCTCTGAAAATGCGCTCTGGACCAACTCAATGTTTTGTAGAAGGTTTCGGATAGGAAAACCTCTACTTGTACGCATCGTGAACACCCTTGCCGATAGGTCTCTCTATTTCACTCATAGGGCAGATCGCACAAAACGGCTCAGGCTCTCACCCTACAGAAATGCACAGCGGCTATTCGTATGATAGCATATAGTACACCTGCTGACCAACTTGATGAATATTTGAAGATTGGCGAGAGCACTTGGTTGGAGTGCTTGGAGATGTTTGCGCAAAGGGTCATCGATAAGTTCGGTGGTCATTACTTGCAACGCCCCACGTGTGAGGATGTGGAGTGTTTGTTGCAAGTTGGCGAGTCTCGAGGCTTTCCTGGCATGCTAGAAAGCTTGGATTGCATGCATTGGTAGTGGAAGAATTGTCCGATTGCATGGAAGGGTCAATTCACCCGTGGTGACCATGGTGTCCTTACACTCATCCTTGAAGCAGTAGCTTCGTATGACCTTTGGATATGGTATGCCTTTTTTGGTGTCGCTGGTTCTAATAATGACATCAATGTGCTTAATCGGTCTCCATTATTCATTGGTAAGTTGAAGGGGGAAGCTTCGCGGGTGAATTATTTTGTCAATGGAAGGCAATATGACACCGGGTACTATCTTGTAGATGGAATATACCCAGAATAGGTTACCTTCGTCAAGACAATTCCGCTCCCTCAAATAGCCAAGGACAAATTGTTTGCACAATATCAAGAAGGGACGAAGAAAGATGTTGAACAGGCATTTGGCGCCTTGCAATCTTGTTTAACCATTGTGCGTCATCTCGCACGACCATGGTCAAGCACCACTATTAGGAATATCATGAAAGCATGCATCATTCTTCACAACATGAGACTTGAAGATGAGAAGGAAATGGTTATCACTCCTCTTGACTTGAACGAGATTCCAGGGACATCCATTGTTCTACCTCTGGAATTCAACAACGGCCCTAAACCATGCTTTGCTGATGTGTTAAGAAGAAACACTACCATTCATGCTCGACCAACACATGTCCAACTCAAGCGGGACTTGGTTGAGCACATTTGGCAACGATTTGGCAATTAGCTCAATAATTAGTCATAGTTTACATATCATTTGTAATAAATTTTTTCAATACTTCCATTTTAAATGATTACATTTAGTTCAGCTTGGTCCTATTTTAATGGACTGTGTGAAATTTCAAAAGTTAAAACGTGAGTAATCTTCATATGTTGCTTACTATTTTAGACAAAATATATGAACATATGCTTTATCAATTCTCTACATTGTGTAATAGCTAAAAGATTTTCATTTGCACATTTGCAGCTTCTAACCATAGACTGTATGCTATCTGTTTTAGACTGCCGTGCTTTAACTTTGCAATTTTTTTCCTTGTGGGTGCACAAATTCAAGTCAAACCTTTCGGGAGGCTGGTTGCTGCCTTATGAAGCAATCAGGCTAAAAGTATCACACAAAGAGCTATAAAGATGAAGTCTAGTATTAATCACTATATTTTATATGTACATGCAAGAATTAAAAGATTATACGCTCTTTTAGAGACAACTCAAGAGATATATTATTAAAGAAATTATCTCTAATATTATATTTAGATGACATAGAGATTTATAAACAGTCTAAAAGATAAATTGGTGGTGATCAGTTGGGCTTAAAAGCTCATGGCTTATGGCTGAAAACACTGTAGCTGGCTGAAAAAAACACTGTAGGTGACAGAGGCTTATTTAGCATAATTAAATTTAAAAAATTTAAAAATATAAAAATATGTTAGCCCAATATGTATAATACAAACGAATACGGGAAAAAAGAACCGACAAAAAAACTCAACAAAAAGCCAAAAGTTCAGAAAAAGACGAAATTTATGAATAGTGAAAAATAAACCAGAAGTCAAAAGCTCAAACCGAACCGATCAGGGCTATTTATTGTATATGTGAGTGCATGAAGTTATTATCTTGGTGAAGAAGTTGGTGAGATGAACGAGGTGGGCAGGAAGGGACGTCTCAACTGACCGGAAATGGAAGTCTGGCCTACGGAATCCACGCTAGCGAGCTTGCATGTCCATGTGGTCCTGCGGCTTCGTCCCCATGGGGATTGGACTCGGAGATATCCCCATCTAGCGGGCTTCCAGCCACGTATCCGTTATCTTGATTCGTTGGAAAGGCGAGCTGGAACCCCATCTGCAGTACGCAATGTCGCCTTCTAGCGTCAATTCTCGAGGGCCGCGTGCAGATGCAGCCACGTAGGGTATCTATGGACGGTACGGACACTAGCACCCTGATAGAAATTGAACGGCGGCTTTCAAGGTTTCACCTGTCGATGCAGAAGTTGAGGCATTTTCTTTTGCAAAAATGCTAGTTCAGGCGTTCTGTTGAGGATTCGGATCGACGGCAATATTGCGTGTATTCCGATGTGTAGGACGTTCAACTTCGTCTCGGGCAGCACCGAAGTAGGTCTTAGAGCAAGTACAACAATGGTTTTATAGCCAAACTAGTCAGCATTTTTGCTGATGTGGAGGAGAGAAGAGAGGAGAGAGAGGAGAGCTTGGCTCTCATGCAAGCAACAAGCTGCACACGGGAGCCTATGCAGTGGTGGGTCCAGATAATAAATGTATATGAGGAGGAGTAGGAAAGAGAATGTGAGACATGATACCATATAATAATAAAAAAAATCTTTTGTAGACAAATAGAAGACAGATTATTGTATAACTTGGCTTTTATAACTTGGCTTATAGCCAAACACTTGGCTCTATTATTGGACTTGCTCTTAGCATTTAGGGTTGATTGCGTTGATGAGTTTCCGTCTGGAGATCCTACTATTGCCACGTTTTCACTTGCACAAACTACTATCCCAACACCGTCAACGACACGCAACTCTCAGCTATTCTTTCTCACATTTCCTCAAGATGTTCAGCGTGTGCTTCTCCGTGCTGGGAAAAAATGCAACTTCTGCCGTAGAAAAAAGTTCGTCAGATTAGTAGCTCGAGCGCAATTTCTACCCACGAGACACGAGTCTGACTGCTAACATATACAGGACTACTACCACGTAGCTTGGAAGATCTTTCACAGAAATCGTAATTCCAAGGGGAAAAAACAGCCGTTCCAAATATATGTCCAGCATGGGCCGTGGACCAGTAGCCCACCGATTTTTGTCTGAACTCTAGCAACAACTAAGCAAAGCTTTAGAACACACTGCATACCACAGCTGAACATCCAAGCGGCAAAGTTTCAAATTATATTCAAATTCAGTTCCAACACAGGAGTTTAGGGGCTGTTTGGTGTGATAACAAATTTACCCCACCAAACCCTACCAAAGTTGGGCAATGCCAAATTTTGGTACCAAATTGGCTATTGGCCAAAGATTGGCAACAAAATGAACAAAAGATTGGCAACAAAATGAACTAAAGAGCTAAAGAAGATCTTGCCAAAGTTTGGTAGCAAACCAAATGCTTGCCAAATTCGATCAACATTACCAAATTTTGGTAAGACAAGCATTAGCAACCCAAACAGCCCCTTAATTTCAACAAGGATGCTCAGTGCCATAAGGTAGTTCCAATAATTAAGGATAGTGAAGGCGATTAGGGTTAATGGATTGATGCTTGATTCCCCTTAACATAACAGAGGCACCAATACAAGGTATATATGGGCAAGGGTTAGGGTTAGGTCTAACAGAGGGAGACCACCCTGGAAACCCTAACAAACACCCTGCAACCCTAACAAACACCCTGCAACCCTAACAGAAAGTGACTGAGGGCACATGGGCCTTAACAGCTATGCATACACCTATGCAGTTGTCTAACACCCCCCCGCAGTCGGAGCGTCGGCACAGACGTTCAGACTGGACCGAAATTCCTGAAAAACTGTCGAAGGCAGACCCTTGGTGAAGATGTCGGCATACTGTGAGGTCGTCGGCACGTGAAGGACGCGGACAGCACCAATGGCGACACGCTCCCGAACAAAATGAAGATCAATCTCAATATGTTTGGTGCGTTGGTGCTGAACCGGGTTGGATGACATGTAGACGGCGCTGATGTTGTCGCAGTACACCAAGGTAGCCTTGCTGGGTGGGGAGTGGAGCTCGCATAAGAGTTGGCGCAGCCATGATGCCTCAGCCACGGCATTAGCCACACCGCGGTACTCGGCTTCGGCGCTGGATCGGGAGACGGTGTTCTGGCGTTTGGAGGACCAGGAGACAAGGCTGTTCCCGAGGAACACCGCATAGCCTGAGGTGGATTTGCGAGTGTCCGGGCAGCCGGCCCAGTCAGCGTCAGAGTAGGCAACCAGGTCCAACTGTGCTGAAGGTCGAAGGAGCAGCCCAAGGTGAAGAGTGCCACGAAGATACCGCAGGATACGCTTCAAGGCGGCGAGATGAGGCTCCCGAGGATCGTGCATGTGAAGGCAGACCTGCTGGACGGCGTAGGAGATGTCCGGACGTGTGAAGGTGAGATACTGAAGAGCACCAGCCAAACTCCGGAAATCTGTGGCGTCGCTGACGGGAGTACCATCCTGGGCTGAGACCTTGGAACAAGTGTCCACCGGGGTGGAGCAGGGCTTGCACTCAGCCATGCCTGCGCGGTCTAGGATCTCCTGCATATACTGGCGCTGTGAGAGGAACAGGCCATCAGACTGCCGCTGAGCCCGCATCCCGAGGAAATGATGGAGATCACCTAAGTCCTTCATCGAAAACTCCTGCTGCAGGGCATTGATGGTGCGATGAAGGAGTGTGGTGGACGAGGCGGTGAGGACGATGTCATCCACATAGAGAAGCAGGTAGATGATCTCAGCACCACGGTGGAACACGAAGAGCGAGGTGTCAGACTTGGCTTCCACGAATCCGAGAGATACCAAGTGAGCTGCAAAACGGCTGTACCACGCTCGAGGTGCCTGCTTGAGACCATAGAGTGAACGGTTCAGACGGCAGACGTGATCCGGATGAGAGGAATCCTCGAATCCGGAGGGCTGAACGCAGTAAACTGTCTCATCAAGGGTGCCATGGAGGAAGGCATTCTTCACATCAAGCTGTCGAATAGGCCAGTTGCGGGAGATGGCTAGTGAAAGAACAGTCCTCACGGTAGCTGGTTTGACGACAGGGCTGAATGTTTCTGAGAAATCCACACCGGGGCGCTGTGTGAAACCGCGGAGGACCCAGCGAGCTTTGTAGCGCTCCAGTGAACCATCAGCTTGGAACTTGTGCTTGAAGATCCACTTGCCAGTCACCACATTCGCGCCAGGAGGGCGCGGAACAAGATCCCAAGTGGTGTTCTGGAGAAGGGCAGCATGCTCATCCAGCATGGCAGCGCGCCAGTTCGGGTCGGCAAGAGCGGCCCGGTATGTCCTCGGAATAGGAGACAGCAGCGCGGTGTGGAACACAGCAGGTTGCCGGAAGCCGTGTTTCGCCCTGGTGGTCATGGAGTGTTGATTGACCACGGGGGGAACGGCAACCGCGCCCGTTGGAAGGGGCGCAGGGGCTGCTGGAGGCGCCGGGGACGTAGCTGAATGCGCCGGGGGGCGGCGGCCATACACCTGGGTGACGAGCCGGGGGGCTGCTGGAGGCGCTGGACGGCGACCATACACCTGGGTGATGACTCGAGCCAGCGGAGGGAGCTGGGCAGCCGCTCGAGGAGGTGTAGAGGACGCCGGGGCAGCCGCACGTGGCTGTGTGAAAGACGCCGAAGCAGCCGCACGTGGCTGTGCGGGCGTCGAGAGTGTTGGCGACGGTGAGGTAGGAGCCAGGGGGGACGCATCGGGTTGTACTGCCGCATCCGCAGCAGTAGGCAGAGGAGCCGGCGATGGTGATCCTGCAGGCAAAGGAGACCAAGTCGGGCCTATAGGCGCCGGAACGGTGTTAGTGAAGGTGTCTAAAAACTCGAAGTCCGCGGTGGATGGGGTGTCAGGCTGCTCGGCAAAGGGAAAGGAGGACTCGTCAAAGATCACATGGCGGGAGATGATGATCTTGTTGGAGTTTATATCTAAACAGCGGTATCCTTTATGATGAGCAGAGTAGCCGAGGAAGACACATGAAGTGGAGCGCGGGGCGAGTTTGTGGGCAGCAGTGGCGGACAAGTTGGGGTAGCATCGACAACCGAAGACGCGCAGATGGTCATACGCAGGTGGAGAGCCTAGCAAGGCTTCATGAGGCGTACCGGAATGCAGCGTTTTGGTTGGTAGGATGTTGAGTAGAGTGGTGGCGGTGTTCAGAGCCTCGACCCAATACCGAGGAGGAAGACAAGCTTGGATGAGGAGAGACCGAACCACATTGTTGAGAGAGCGGATGGCTCGCTCAGCCTTCCCATTCTGAGCAGAGGTGTAAGGGCACGACATTCGGAGGTGAGTGCCGTGGGTGAGGAAGAAGGTGCGGGTGCTGGAGTTGTCAAACTCGCGCCCATTGTCGCATTGGACAGCCTTGATGGTGCGGCCAAACTGGGTGGAAACAAGAGCAAAGAAATTAGATAGAGTGGAAAAGGTGTCAGACTTGAGACGTAAAGGAAATGTCCATATGAAATGTGAGCAATCATCGAGAATAACCAAATAATATTTGAAACCCGAGACACTGGGAATTGGTGAGGTCCATAAGTCACAGTGTATGAGTTCAAAGATGTGGGAGGCTCGAGATGCTGACATAGGGAAAGGGAGACGAACATGACGCCCGAGCTGACACGCATGACATGAAGAGGTTCTAATTTCTTTATTACAGCTCATGAGTTTGGACAAAGTCTCAAATCCAGGGTGACCGAGACGACGATGCCATAGAGTGGACGCGGCTGTGGTGGCGAGATGTGCAGCAGGAGGTGATGACGCGCGGGAGGAGCGAAGAGGGTACAACGGCCCGGAACTATTGCACCTGGTGATCACTCTCCTGGAAAGCAGATCCTTCACAGAACAACCAGCAGGGTCAAATTCAACAGAACAGTTGTTGTCGGAAGTGAACTGACGTACGGAGATGAGGTTCTTAATGAGACCAGGGGAAACAAGAACATTATTAAGACATAAGGAGCTGGGAAGGTGAGCTGTGCCAGTGGAGGTGACGGGAAGTAAAGAACCGTTACCGACAACAATGGAAGGTGGAATAGGATACCGTGGGGAAGAAGTATGGGAGAGAGTACCGGCGTCAGAGGTCATGTGCGAGGTGGCGCCGGTGTCGAAGATCCAGTCATGTTGCTGAGGCGGAGTCAGCGACATGGTGTTGAACGAGGAAGCCAGCGCCTGAGAGTCCCAGGAGGGCATGCCGGCCATGGGATGGTAGTAGCCGGGAGGAGCAATCCACTGCCCCTGGGCGCCGGCCACAAAGGCCTGCGGCAGAGGTGCAGGGGCCGGCAGGGGCGGGGGGGGCGAGCAACCGGCAGAGGAGCCAGGGGAGGACGATTCCCGGGCCACATGCTGATGGAACCGGACCAAGGCTTGTAGAAGCTGGGCCACGAGCCTCCTGATGGAAACTGCGCTGGGTGCTGCTGCTGTGTGGAAGGGACAGGACCAGGTGCGGGCGCGCCAGACTGCCGGCCCTTGCCCTTGCCACCGCGCGAGCCGCGCTTGTCGCCCTTGTTGAAGTTCCTGGAGTTGCCGCTGGGAGGCTGCTGTGGTGGGACGGGCTTGATGGGTTGCTGATGAAGAGGACCAGTAGTGCCGCCAGCACCAGAAACAAGAAGGGCGGTGGGTGAAGGCGCTGAGCGATGAGCCATGTTGAGTTCTTCAAGCAGCAGGTCGTTCCGGGCTTCCAGGAAGGAGGGGAACGGGCGCCCACGCTGGAGGTGCATGCCGATGGAGGCGAAGCGCTCGTTGAGGCCGCGGATGAGGTTGAGGACGAGCGTGCGATCAGTGACGACCTCACCCAAGTCGCCCAGGGCATCGGCCATGGACTTGAGCTTACGGCAGTAGTCGGTGATGGAGAGATCACCCTGGACGAAGTTGCGAAAGGCGGCGTCGAGGTAGAGCGCGCGCTGCTCGCGGTTGCCGAGGAACTGGTGTTCCAGGGCGGACCAGACGGAGCGGGCCGTGGCAGTGGCGTGGTTGTCCCGAACAATCTCCTCGAGGTCGGGAGAGATGGTGCCGAGGAGCCATGTCATGACGACACAGTCCATACGCTCCCAGTCGGGGTAGGTGTGGTCGGCGATGTCGGCGAGGACATGGCGCCGGAGGGAGAATTTCCCAAGAACCAGGAGCATCTGGTGGCGCCAGCGGGTGTAGTTGTTGCTCTCCATGTCGAGGGCGGCGGGGACGAGAGCGCGGATGCTCTGGACGGCGACGGCCTGGGCGTGGAGGTTGATGATGGCGGCAGCTTCGTGCGCCAGGAGAGCTTCGCGGAGCGGTAGGACAGAGCCACCGGTGTTGAAGGCGGCAGCATCGGCATCCTCTGTGTCCTCTGTTTCGACAGCAGCCTCTGCCGCTTCCCGTTCGCGAGCGGCGCGGCCGAGTGCGTCACGGGCGCGGGCGGCGGCGGCGTCGCGCTCCTGGGCGGCGGCCGTGGCCTCCTGCTCAGCCTCCTGGGCGCGCTGAAGAGCGGCGTCCCGGGCAGCCGCCTGCTGGCGGCGGCGCTCCTCGGCCTTGCGCCGAGTCTCGAGGGCGGCCGCAGCAGCCTGCGCGGCGGCGAGATCAGCAGCAGAGGGAGCGGAAGGGAGGGAGCCAGGCATGGCGGCGGGGGTGGAAGGCGCACGGGTTTGCGCAGCCTCAGGGGCGTGGAGGAGAAACCCTAGGCGGCGGGGTGCGCAGCCGCTGGGGGCGCGCGGAGGAACGAAGGCAGCGGAAGAAGAGCCTGGAGCTCTGATACCATGAAGGCGATTAGGGTTAATGGATTGATGCTTGATTCCCCTTAACATAACAGAGGCACCAATACAAGGTATATATGGGCAAGGGTTAGGGTTAGGTCTAACAGAGGGAGACCACCCTGGAAACCCTAACAAACACCCTGCAACCCTAACAAACACCCTGCAACCCTAACAGAAAGTGACTGAGGGCACATGGGCCTTAACAGCTATGCAAACACCTATGCAGTTGTCTAACAGATAGAATGTACTTATTCCCTCAATAACAGAACATACCGCAAACTTAAACGTACTAATGATAATGTTGTAGTACAGACATAAATTGCGGCAGCAGTTCATAATTTTGCCAAGTAATTATTTATGAGATCATCATGAGAGTAAAACAAGACCCAACGAATCAACTCCAATCAAGCGCAGCAGCTTAGGCAGATGCACCAGCTCCCCGGCGGCACTCGTTCAGCATGTCCAGATAAAACTGGCACTTGCTGATGTCGCTTCCGTAGTTGTTGATGCACTGCATCATCAAAGAATTAGGAAGATCTTCAAGCTAATACTGACAAAATGTAGACTCGGTGAGGAATTAATCACATACTTCTGGTATAAGCTAGTATGGCATCAATCTACGTTATCCTAGCTAGAGTGACACGGTGTGAACAGACTTAGTTATGAATCAACTCTGTAGGTACTTTTGGGTATGTAAAATTCAAAATCTAGAATGAACAAACTTAGTTATGAATCAACTCTGTAGGTACTTTTGGGTATGTAAAATTCAAAATCTAGAATGAACAAATCGACAATCGGCAATCACTAAAGAATTGTGGAGGGAATACACCAGCTAAAGTCAGATATAAGGCATCAAACCAAATCCAATGTTCTTACTCCACTCATAAGCAATGAAAATAGATGGGAGCTGCAAAAGAGAAGTGAGCAACATATTTGTGTGTGTGTGTGGAAGGGGGGGGGGGGGTTAACTTACGTCTTGGAAGGCCTTCGAATGGATGTTGCATGAATCAGATCCAACAGTGTTGGCCATTGGAGCCGCTGCAGCAGAAGCCTCAGAGACAACAGTCTCATGCTGAATCGTACGGGGACCCATCACAGCATCAACAGCCCTATGTGCCATGGCACTGCCAGTACCAAAAGCCAGGCCTGAAGATATGTGTAAAGCAAATATTAGCATCTACAGTAAGTATAGTGGCCTTTGTTCCACTTGAAAAAAAAAAAGAGAAAAATATGGCACACCTTGAGCAATAGTGGACCCAATTCCTCCAAGCATAGAGCCACCATTGCTCTGGGCAGGTGCTGGAGGAGGAGCTTGCCGCACTGCAAAGAAAGAAAATTGCAAATGTCAGCCTTACAATCACACATACATTAAAAAACAGACAAGCAATGAAGTTCAATTGCCAATACGATCAAATCTCATAACAAAACCCTGATGAACACTGAAAACTCAATTAGAATCGTATATTTGATTCTAAAACAATAAATAAGTGCATCATTATTTGCTCCGCAACAAAATACTGAAAAAGGAAGAGACCCACATGCAAACAATATCACTGCTAAATTAATTGAACAGTTTGCCAACTCAGAATACATCAATGAAGTGGGATCAAATTATACCTGGCTGCGGCGGGTTTCTCACTGGAGCAGCACGTGGAGCAGGGCGGGGTGCTGACCTTCCTGCCAACATAACAGCACAAATTAGCATATCAAGGCCAATAAAATGGGTTATCATGGATTGCAATTGTAACTTAGACATCAATGGAAAAACACCAGCATAATTAACCAGAGCAAATTGCTTTATTTGAGTTGTACTGTAGAATAGCATCTCAAGAAAAGTTAGTACAGACTATGATATTTCATGTACTCTTTAGTTAGAAAATGACAAAAGCAAAGTTAGTACAGATTAGGATGTTTCGTGTACTCTAGTTAGAAAATGACAAAAACAACACACATATCAAGAGAATATCCTAGAACAAAACGGTCAACATATAACACTGGCCAGTTAAATCCTATTGATCCAAGTCATGGTGACAGTGACAATGGCATAACATCATAACCTTTGATCACATAAAACCAAAAATAACCATCTATTATCAGAATCTATTAAAGAAGGGATGAATAGAAAGTCAGGCCCCTTCCCTCAAAAGATTCCATTTGCTATTTGCCCCTGTCTGAACCAAATGCAAATATATAAATCGCAGCAACTGGATATTCAAGAGGCCTATCATACTTTGAAAAATTATAGCTTGGAGAAAAATAATTAACTAGTTTGTATAACTGAAGCCATGCTGCATGGAGCAGTATACAACAGTAACTAGGCAAAGGCAAAGGCTAATGCTAATACTTTCTGAACTAGCATTCATCATTCAGAAAATTAATCTTTGCACATATAAGTCGATACATTGCCAACCTTCAGGTTAGTATAAATCTCACAAGCCACAGGGGCAACTTACTGAACAGATGAAAAGGAGAAAAACAGTACAATGTGTAAGGCTGTTCAACGAACACCTCTGTAAAAGAATGGTTTTCTACTTGAAACAACCTTTGTCAAAAACATCTCTATATGCCCCCTAACTAAACCAAGATAGTATGTACAACTATAATGGCTACTCAAAAAGGCAAATAGCATGAGTTTCACAAACCAACCAAAATAAATAATCTCAAGACATGTCAGACATTCGGCTCTAACAGACAAAACCAAAATGCAACGGTGGCCACATGGAACTGACATTCTGAGAAACTTGTGCAGGAATAAGTAGCAGAAATAAGAGAGTAACAGGAAGTCTAGGGCAGATTGGGGATCACTTCTAGTAAAGATAAATGTGGTGCCCTCAATACAGCCCAAGTGAATTCACCAAAAACATCTTTACATGCCCCCTAACTAAACCAGGATAGTATGTACAACTATAATGGCTACTCAAAAATGCAAATAGCGCTAGTTCTGCAAAGCAACCATAATAATTAAATAAACATAAAGATAGGTCAAGCATTGCGCTTTAATAGCCAAAACCAAAATGCAACAATGGTAACGTGGAACTAAAACTTGTGCAGGAATTAGTAGCAGAAATATGAGAATAATGGAATGTCTAGGGCAGCTTGGGATGCACTTCTAGTTAGAATAGATGAGGTGCACCCTCAAAAGGCCTGAATGAGCACCAAATGCCCATCACTATGCACCTCCTAACTAAGCCAAGGCAGCATACAGAACTGTAATGGCTACCCAAGAGGCAAATGTGGAAGCTCCTGATAATAACTACAAAACGTACAACATTGCAGTCATTTTATAAACATAGAATTTCCAGGACTACCCACAACACCTTCGAAGAAGGTAAGGTAAAATGAAATGTACATGAAGTCCGTCTAAGAAAGGATCGATGGAAATCGCCTTTCCCTCAAAAAGGATTCAAATTTGTTATATGCCCCTGTCTGAACCGCCTGCGAATGTCACAATATCTGCAACCGGTTATTCAAGAAGCAATCGGTACTTTACTGATTAAAAAAATGGTTCTTTTTACAATTCTCCAAACAGCACGGCCTAGCCTATGTAGCATTTTGATAGATCCGACCATTTTGGCAGCTAAATATGGCAATAGACAACGATCCTATCGCCTGTACCGCAAAGATCAAATCAACAACTGCCTAACAAGCACAGATTCGCAGACGGATCGATTCAAACTAACAACCAAATCTACACGGCAACATCCGATCCGAGAAAATCCGCGAGCGTTCAACGGGAGTAAAGAGCGCGGGTCAAAGGGAAACCCTAGATAAGGTGTTGGTAAGGGGGGACGGAAGGGCTACCTGAGCTGCGGCGAGGCATGGCGGCGGCGGAGGAAACCCTAAACTTGCGGCGGCGCGAGCAGGGGAACGGATGAACAGAGGAGAGGAGGCCAACGGGTCGGAACGGTGAGGCGCAAGCCACGCCTAGGGCTAGCTTTTATATCCGCAGATGGGGCTCGGCCTTCGGGCGGAGAATTTTCTCTTTCTTCTAACTCCCAACAACTCGGGAGCATCTTGCAACACACGCAAACTCACGGGTAGGTTCCGGGGCTCGTTGTTTCTGGGACCAGGACTCGACTATAAATAGGACTTTTTTTATTATGTACCCCGATGCAATCTAAAGCAATAAAGAAAAACCAGGAGTTCTCTCTACCTCTCTGTGTTCAATCTATTATTCTGTGATTGATTTGTTCTTTTTCTAAGCAGAGGAATCGATCGGACTGGTCGCCAGCAACGGTTCCTCAACACGTTATCAGCACGACTTCGCTCCGATGAACGAGGTAATCATCGAAGCACAGATTGAATTTTCTAGATCGCTTTTGAATCCGTATTTTCTTTTCGCGTTCTAGATTGAATTTTCTACGGTGCAAATCCGCCCTAATCTACCGCGAGCAGACTTGAAATCGCCGGCACAATGCCGATCGGTAGATTATGAAATGGGGTAGATGTTGATTGCACTGTAGAACGATGCAAATCCGTCCTAATCTACCACGAGCAGATCTGAAATCGCCGGCACAATGTCGATCGGTAGATTCAGAAAAAGGGCAGATGTTGATTGCATCGTAGAAACAGGAAAATTATGTATTATTTTCTGTTTGATAATTGCAAGAGAAATTTGCATTGTCTCTGTTCAGTTTCGCATCTACAAAACATCACACAGAAAGGAAAAAAAGGGAGGCTCTGCCGGCCAGCAGCCGGCCTCACCGGCTGATGGTCGCACCCCGCATGGGGCGCTGTCGCCTGTGCACCGCGCCAGCATGCGCATAGACCTGAAGTCCGGCCGCCGGAGGCAAGCCGTCCACCTCGGTTTTGTGCCCGAACGCGCAGCGTATCCACCCGGGTCGTCTGGACGGTTGAAGCTCGGCGCGCAGCCGGCTTGCCCCGTATGGCGCCACCTTGACAGCTCGGTTTCCGCGCCTCCCTGCCGGCTGTCGCCGCCAAACCACTCAAGCCCCGCCTCCGCCTTGCGCCAGCCCTGCACGGCATTGCTTGGCTGCCGGCCGGCAGCCCCGCCTTGCGCCCGCATGCGCCGGCCGACCACGCTAGAAGCGCGCGCCACCGTTTGAGCCCGCGCTCAGCCGCCCCGCACTGTCGCTGCCACCCGCGCCGTCTTACCGGCCCGAAGCCGGCCCCTTCCCCACGCGCGCGGGCCATTGCTCGGTCCTCCACGCCACCATGCCCAGCCGCTCCGCCCCGTACAGCGTTGCCCGGCCGCCTGCTCACAATGGCGCCGCCGCCTCGCGCCGGCCGCCGCCTCTCCTCCCGCGCCCGAACACGCACGCCGGCTGCTTCCCGACCGGCCCGAAACCAACCAATAGCCCGTCGGCGCCGCCTCCTACCGTCGGACCCGCCCGAGCTGCCGGCCCCGCCGCCATGCGCCGCCATCTCCCGGCGGCCCCGCCGCCACTGCCGAATGGGGGTGGGGAAACCCTACCCCCCACACCTTAACTCAGCAGGGTGGGCTGCGGGCCATATGGGCCGACTCGACCGGTGGAGGGAGGAAAAGAATGGGCCGGCTGAGGGGGGAGGAAAAGCATGGGCCGGTCGGGGGGAGAAAAAGGATGGGCCGGTTGGGAAAGCGGCCCGGCCAGGGAGTGGGAGTGAAGTTTTGCAGAAAACCCCCCATCTTTATGAATTTAGTAATTGGCCCTTAATTATTTGATTTCAGTCCTGAATTTTGCATATTAGGCCTCGTAATTCCGAAAATTGCGAATAAGCCCTCAAATTTACGAGCGGGTCCAGAATTTTCAGAAAACCCCTCTGTAAATCAGAAAATTGCACGAATTTTCTCTGAACTGAAATTTTGCGTAAAACCCCTCTGGAATTGCAGAATTTGCTGAAATTTCATATTTTAGCATAAAAGGGCCTCGGGAATCCAATTTTTGCATTATTTTTAGCATTTGAAGCTTATTTATTTATGCCATTTCTGTTTTATGTATTTTATGTATTTATTTACTATTTTTGGTTAATTGTAATTGTTTAAATTGCTTTTAATCACTGAAATTAGCAATAAAATTATAGAAAATGCACAGAAAATTATGAAACATTATGGGAATGTATTGCACCACTTTATTTACCTGTAGTAAATTTTCCATGCATGTTTACCTGCAGTAAACTTATTTTATTTCGTTCATACACATGTAGATGACTGGAATTTCGAACCGGGAGTTCGAGGAGCTGGCCCAGAATGGCCAAAACTATCTGACATGGGCATCCGATGTCGAGATTGTGCTTGGGGGCCAAAAGCTCGGCGCAGCTATTGGGATAAGCGGACAGAAAGACGCTCGACCCACACCTGAGGAGAATGATCAGGCACTTCATTTCCTCAGGCACCATCTCTGCCCGACTCTCAAGAATGAGTATATGGCGGAAAGGAACGCGTTAGCACTCTGGACCGCACTCAAGAAGCGGTTTGAGAGGCTCAAGTACACCATTCTTCCTCAAGCAGAGCAGGAGTGGATCAGACTGAGATTTGCCGACTTTAAAACGGTCGGGGAGTACAATTCTGCCTTGCACAGGATTTGTACAAACCTTAAACGCTGTGGCAAGGAGATCACAGAGGACCAGAAGATCGAGAAGACCCTGTCCACCTTTCACCCCAGTGCTGTACAGACTGCCCGCAACTATCGTCAAGACGGCTACAAGGAGTACGCCGAATTGATTGATATGATGCAGGTAGCAGAGGCTCAGGACGAACTTCTCCGCAAGAATTACGTCTCGCAGCCACCAGGTAGCTCCGCTGGCTGTGAAGCCAACGCTAACAGCTACAAGGTGCGAAAGCCCTTGATGAAGAAAAGGGGAAAAAAGGTAAGATCGTTGCCCAGAAAGGCAAGTCAGATGCTCGAAACGACAAAAAGGCTAAAAAGAGTGACAAGACCTATGGCCAGCAGAACCAGTGTTGTTACAAATGTGGCAAGTGGGGACATTGGTCGCGGATATGCAAAGCACCGCAACATGTTATTGATGTCCACCAAGCTCAGAAGAAGAATGGCAAAGGGCAGCCTGAAACCCACTTTGCAGTCATTGAGGGGGAGCAGCCTGAGCAGCTGCCGGAGATGATGGAGGTTGAGTCCATTCCGGCAGCAGCAGCCCCTTACGACTTAGAGGCAGCCACAGCCATGATCTCTCTTGAAGAGAATGCCACTGCTGAGAAAATAGCCGAAGAAGTCAATGATTTTCTAGTTGATTCCGTCTGATGCACAGAATGCATAAGACGTTGATTGTCATTTATTTTGTGTTAAATGGACAAGTTTAGAACTTGCATGGTTTGTGCTTTAGGATTTTGCTTTCCCATAATGGTTGGATGATTTTGGAATAAAACAGTCATTTATTCAGTTTATATTGGCATTATATGTTCTGATATTGGCGTATTTTATTTATGTGTTGAATGCCTTCTAATACATGTTAACTAAATACGTTATATTAGAACACGTGTGGCGCCTTATGGAGGAAGTATGCCTTGCCGACAGCGGCACAACGAATACCATCTTAAGATAGACTAAGTATTTCCAGTCGATCCGTAAGAGCACCGGCAGCCTTACGACAATCGCCGGAAGCGATGCATGTATAATCGGTTCCGGAAGAGCCACAATTATACTTCCAATGGGCACAACTTTGGTCATTGAGGAAGCCTTATTGTACCCAGAATCGACTAGAACTCTCCTAAGTTTTAAGGATATTCGCGCCAATGGTTTCCACGTTGAGACTGACGAAGAGTACGGTAAAGAATACCTGCTCATTACGAAGCGCGAAGAGAATGGCAAAAGAATATTATAAAAACTTCCTTCACTTGAAACTGGGCTATATTATACCACAATTAAAGCGCCTGCAGCGTACACTGTTCTGAAAACAGTGTTTAGAAGCTCTGAACTCTTCTGTCTGTGGCATGACAGATTATGCCACCTAAGTCTTAGGATGATGAGAAACATAATAAATAACTCGCATGGGCATAATATTAATGTGAAGAATTTTTCGAATCATGAAGATTTTGTGTGCCCTGCATGTGCCACCGGGAAACTAATAACTAGACTCTCCACTCTGAAAGTGAAGGATGAAGTCCCTGCATTCCTGGAACGCGTCCAGGGAGACATTTGCGGTCCCATTCAGCCTGTCTTAGGGCCGTTTAAGTATTTCATGGTGCTCATTGACGCTTCTTCGAAGTGATCATATGTGGGTTTGTTGTCCACAAGAAACCACGCCTTTGCAAAATTGATCTCGCAGATCATTCACATCAGAAATGTGTTTCCAGATCATCATATAAAGTCCATCCGAATGGACAACGCCGGAGAATTTACTTCAAAGGCATTTGATGATTATTGCATGGCGATGGGAATTGCAGTTGAGCACTCGGTACTGCATGTCCATACCCAGAATGGTTTGGAAGAGGCTTTAATTAAAATAATTAAATTTATTGCACGATCCCTCTTGCATAAAAGTAATTTGCCAGCTACATGTTGGGGACACGCAGTCCTTCATGCAACGAATCTCATCAATCTTAGACCTTCGGCCTACAACATCCATTCACCTATGCAACTAGCGCAAGGGTCACCACCAAACATTTCTCATCTTAGGAGGTTTGGATGCAAGGTTTATGTACCGATACCACCTCCGCATCGTACTGCAATGGGCCCACTCCGCAAGACTGGGATATACGTTGGTTATAAGACTGCATCCATAATTAGGTATTTGGAACCCATGTCGGGAGATTTGCATACTGCCCGCTTCGCTGATTGCATTTTTGATGAGGATAATTTCCCGTCATTAGGGGGAGGAAATCAACCCGTTGATGAAAAATGTCGGGACATTACGTGGGAAGCCACGGGAATTCATGCACATGACCCGCGCACTAGTGAAACTGAAAAAGAGGTCCAGAAGATCATCGACTTGCAAGCATTAGCAAATCAACTACCCGATCACTTTAGTGATTTGAAGAGCGTGATTAAGTCGCATGTGCCTCACGCAATGCACCGGAGAGGGTTGAAATATCAAAGAAAATTGAAGGTATCCCTAATCCCGTCCAGAGGCCTCAGAATAAAAGGATGAGAACTCCGGTTCCTCGAGTCCAAAGTAACCGGGGACGCCCGGCGAAAAAGGATAAGAGGGATTTATCACAGCCGATCATTGAAGTCCCCCCAGAATGAGAAGGGGAGCCAGTTGAGACCTGACACAAGTATGAAACCTTCAGAAAAGGGCATACCGGATCTGAATATCCCCATCGGCATGGATGTGTGCGCACACATCGGAGCCGAAAAGCTAAAGGGACTTGCCACCGCAATTGAAAGAAGCGATGCGCAAGGTAAAGCTCCAGCAGAAGCAATCGCTCCAGAAGAAGCAATTCATGAAGAAATAGCTATAAATTATGTGCACATGGGAGAGTCCCTGAATAGGACAATAGCTAATATCGATATCTACTTCGCAAAGAAAATTGCCACCATAATTGATCTTGATCCCGAGTCTGCATTGCTCGCTGAATGCAAGAAAAGATCATATTAGGAAGATTGGAAGAAGGCAATAGCAACTGAATTGCTATCTTTGAACAAAAGAGAGGTGTTTAGGCCCGTATACCGCACGCCTCCCCACATACACCCTGTTGGGCATAAGTGGGTATTTGTTCGAAAGAGAAATGAAAGAAATGAAGTAGTGAGATACAAAGCAAGGCTGGTAGCCCAAGGTTTCACTCAACGTCCTGGAGTTGATTATGAAGAAACCTACTCCCCGGTCATGAGTGGAATTACCTTTAGATACTTGATCTCAATGGCAGTGAACTTGAACTTAGAAATGAAATTGATGGATGTTGTGACTGCATACCTTTATGGTAACTTGGATTCGAAGATTTACATGAAAGTCTCTTAAGGAATCCCTCTCCCGAACCAAGACAGAGCAAATAGAAATCGGTACAGTGTGAAACTCAGAAAGTTACTGTATGGACTGAAACAATCTGGAAGAATGTGGTACAATCGCTTGAGCGATTTTCTCTGCAAGAAAGGCTACACGAATAATGAAGACTGTCCTTGTGTATTTATACGGCAATCCCAGAATGGATTCTGTATAATCTCTGTGTATGTAGATGATTGAATATCATCGGGACAGCCGAAGACATAAAAGAAGCAAACTCCTACTTGGAGTCAGAATTTGAAATGAAAGATTTAGGCAAGACCAAGTTTTGCTTAGGCCTACAGCTTGAGCATGTTCCTGAAGGAGTCTTGGTACATCAGTCGACCTACACCCAGAAGGTGCTTGAAAGGTTTGGCTTCGAGAAGGCATTTCCCTCGAAAGTACCGATGATCGATAGGTCTTTACAGCAAGAAAAAGATCCTTTCCGACCTAGGGAAGAGGGGGAGGAAGTCCTGAGACCGGAATTCCCATACTTGAGTGCAGTGGGAGCACTCATGTACTTAGCAAACTGCACTAGACCGGACATTGCATTTGCCGTGAACCTGTTAGCAAGGTACAGTGCAGAGCCCACCAAAAGGCATTGGCAGGGCATAAAGGACATTTTCCGATACCTCCAAGGAAGCAAGGACCTTGGATTGTTCTACAGAAAGAATCAAGATCTGAACTTGATGGACTATGCAGATGCTGTGTACCTGTCAGACCCGCATACCGCTAAGTCGCAAACAGGTTATGTATTTCTGTGTGGTGGAACTGCAATTTCATGAAAATCGTCTAAGCAAAGCCTTGTGTCTACTTCAACGAACCACTCAGAAATCATAGCACTGTATGAAGCCGCACGAGAGTGCGCTTGGCTCTGCCGAATGGTTCACCACATCCAGCAGTCATGTGGGATGAACATTGTGCAAACCCCCACAATTATCTATGAAGATAATGCAGCTTGCGTTGCACAAGTACAAACGGACTATGTGAAGTGTCATCTCACAAAGCATATCAACCCCAAGTTCTTCTATGCACATGAATTGCAAAAGATGGACGAGATTAAAGTACTGCATACTAAGTCATATGAAAATCTCGTAGATTTATTCACTAAGTCACTCCCCGCATCTAGCTTTGAAAGGTGCGTACGTGGAATTGGAATGATGAGATTTAGAGAAATGCGGAATTCAGGGGAGAATTCTCACAAACCCGCTAATAAATCTTGATCATGAAGATTAAGTACCCAAAAATAAAGTCCTGCAGACCAAATGAATTTGGGTGAATTGTACTCTTTTTCCCTTGACGAGTTTTCCATGAAGTTTCTCGACCAAGCTTTTTAATGAGGCAATTCGTGCATCGCAGCATTACATGTAACATGTACTCTTTCTTCAAAATTTTCCCACTGGGGTTTTATGGAGTTTTGACGAGGCATGAGCATGTTGGGTGAGTGCCCAAGGGGGAGTGTTGAGAAACTGGGCCCAAGACCTAGAGTCCTGGCCCAATATGAGCACCCCACCGTAGACTATAAATAGGGACCTAGACCCCCCCTCATTATGTACCCCGATGCAATCTAAAGCAATAAAGAAAGACTAGGAGTTCTCTCTACCTCTCTGTGTTCAATCTATTATTCTGTGATTCTGTGATTGATTCGTTCTTTTTCTAAGCAGAGGAATCGATCGGACTGGCCTCAACAGTTTCCTCCGAATAAATAAACAAAACTGTTTTTTTCTTGCTTATTTGAGTTTCCGTTTTGACTTTTTAATTTTTCAATTTTTTTATTTTCTGAATATTTTTGTCTTTTCTTTTTTTATTCTTTTATATTATTATGATAATATAATTTTTTAAATTTTTTACATTTAATTACACTTAAAAAATTACCCACAGATACAATGCATTTTCAGTTGCTACAGTGAAAAAAATTATAAGATTTAGCTTTTAAACCCAAATAAGCATCACCTTTATCTCTTTTTTTAAATGGCTTATTGAGATTATCTTTTTAAGCGACTTACAGGTTTATTGGTATTCAATTCATTTGTACAAACACCCACACTAGGACAAAAAGCCATTAGCCGCTGCCCAAAAGAACAAGGCCTTAAGGGCTTGTTCGTATTTGCTACAGCTGATAACTTTTGGGTAAAAATAAATAATAGTGACTAAAAAAAGTGGGTTTTAAAAAAGGAGCAAGCGATATGAAAAATAAGAGAGATATACGGGCACGAGATAGAAGCGAGAGAAATATGGTGCGTGATGTGTTTATAACCCTCTGACTTATCCCCTGAGTGAGATGGGAGCGAGAAGGATGGAAAGCCACTTTAAGAAATCAGGTATTAATATTGGGTTCTAACTTCCCTAGATAAAAGTCAATATAAACAGACTCTAAAGTGTGGTTACAATGCATAACAAGCGGGACCAGCAAGTGTGGGGATCATATGTTGACACCGAGTGGGGGTGCTAAGAGGGTTTTTGTGATTTTAACCACAATCTTATTCTTTTTTACTGTGACTAATAGTTTTTGGCTATGTCTAATGATTTTTATCTGTATTTTTAGATGATAGCGAAAACATCAACACAAACAGTGCATACGGTTTCGGGGTTGGAAAGCCATTTGGAGAATCTGCTTTACAAAATGTCTCATTTGTTTCAACTTTCAGAGAAATCAAAAGCCAAAAAGAATAAGATTATATATGCTTGGAACACTACAAATTCAACCAGATGGATCGCCAAGGAGGAATTTTCAGATCGTCCATGCCAAGAGACAAGGGTTTTTGATAATTGTACCCATAAAAAGGACCAAAATTGACGAGTGACGCTTTTATATCTTCAAAATATTAGATCTATTTTTTAGAAAATATTTCTAATCTTGTTAGAATTTTTTATCTACAACTAATCTTAGTATGTTTGGTTTTATATATTCATGGATGAATAGTAAGTGCCTGGTGATTGCGTAAGCAAGAAATATAATATTTTAACTTGACTTCATACCTAAATAAATCTAACCCCTCTCAGTAGGTATGAAATACTAGCAATATTTCGATCATGAATTGCTTAACTTTTATACTTCACTGGCAATAGTAAGCGTGCACGTAGAATCTATATCAAAAATATTGATTATATGTCCAGAAATAAAATGCAAATTTTGCTCCATGCCTCATGACTGAATTTCTCATGAGTCATATAGTCAGGCACACCTTATGACATAAAGCCAAGAAATTATATCACATTCTTGGGAACGAATAGAATAGCTATGTTGGACTGGAGATCGAGGAACTAGACCCCTGACGAAACGTGGTCATTTTTGGCCCCCATGGCAGAGAAATTCCCCCTTTGGCCCTCCTCCCGCGAAATTTCCCTTTTGGCCCCCTCGCGGGCAAGATGATGCTGGGGATTGCCCGATCTTCACGGCGTAGGATCGATGAAGATAGTTCGGATCCGTGCAACCTGACGAATCGATGGCGCCAACCATTGTTAGAACAGCAACCTGCGACAAAAAAAATTCGCTCAACCACACGCTCGTGATCCCGTTTACCCGACCACCAAGTAGACGCACCGTCGCTCTGGCCAATTTACAAGGAAACACAAGAACGACAGGGAAGAACGACCGATTCCCCTCTAGGTTGTAATCATATGCCGAGTAGCTCTCTTTGAAAATAATAGATTCATTTTCTGTTCGTGGTCTCCCCTTTAGAAAAGAAAAGAGTCACCGTTTTAAAGGCTCACGCACATGAGACAAAATCTGGCTCGGTTGTTCGACCGACGCACAAACCCACACGAGACAGAATTCGCGTCGGCCACGGAACAACCGACTTCGGAACCAGTAGTACTAGCCGCGCCGCTTGATTAACTTAACCGAATTCTCCTGGCCCCTCCATGCATGTAATTCGGCCGATGTTACTGATGGCTTCCATGACGTTCACGCTTCAGTTCTCCTGGTTCCTTCATTTCCTTGTGTCTCGTCCGTGCATGCATGCAACAAGTTTTTTTTCACGAGATGGCTCCAAGTTGTATGCATGACTAGATACTCTTTCCATTGCTTCATGGTTTGTACACAATTTTTATGTTTGGAATAGTAGCTTCTCCAAAGCTTTAATCCCGTGTAGCATTTTTTTATTGCCTTCTATTTCCAGCTTCGTTATCCTCAACCAAATCTTTCTTCTGTTCAAACCTAAGAATAATTAAATATTAACTATTAGGTAGTATATTGTTCTCATATAAATTAAACCTAAATTTAATTAGGAGCGAGTTCACCTGCTGATTAATCTTTTTAGCTCGTGCTCGCGTAATCGGTCCAGTTGTGATGTCCTCATCACAAGACGACTGCACAAAGTCTATGCCATGACAGTATGGGTCGTATGCCATTGCACATATGGTACTTTTTTTCTTTTTTTTTTCTCGAACGCGCAGGAGAACTGCGTATCATTATATTAAGAAGAAAACAAAGGAGTCTAGACGACTCGTACAAACCCCTAAAGGGGGAAGGGAAAAAACAACAACACACACGGCCATCAATGCCAAATCCCACGGAGCCCTTTGGCTCCCGCCAAACACCACACACTAGCCTCATCTCTAATATTCTGCATTATAGTGTTATGGTGAGGTGAAGCCCCCTCAAAAACACAGCTATTTCTATGCTTCCAAATCCACCATGCCACCAACACGACCAAAGAGTTGAAACCCTTGCGAATGACCTTGGACACCCCCTGTAAAGCTTGATGCCACCAAACTGTGAAGATGCAGTCATCCACACCCGGAGCTAAGTGCTGCAGCCCAATCTGAGATAACACTGAAAACCACACATTCCTTGCAAACACACAATTAGTGAGCAAGTGCTGCACATTCTCCTCCTCCTGATCACACAGTGGGCAACGCTCAGGGTGATCTAATCCACGACGGGTCAAACGATCGGCTGTCCAACAACGATTTAAAGAGGCCAACCAAACAAAGAACTTGCATCGAGGTGGAGCCCAAGTTTTCCAAATTGCCTTCCACGGTTCAAACTCCACAGAACCCTCTAGAAAACGGCGGTAGGCTGATTTGGTTGAGAATTCACCAGAGGGAGACGGTATCCACAAATGTTGATCCTCTACTCCGGGAGTGAGTTCAAACCCGGATAAGATATCCCAAAGATGGAGATATTCTGAAAGAAACTCACTTGACCACCCGCTTGCAATGTCACGAATCCAAGTACCATCTGCCAGCGCCTCCTGTACAGTCCTTCGGTTAACAATTCTTTTTGGCACATGTTTACAGAGAGCAGGTGCAAGATCATGTAAGGATTGTCCATGCAACCATTTGTCACTCCAAAAAAGTGTTCTACTGCCGTCCCCCACAATAGATAATATTGAAATAGAGAACATAGCCAAAGAATTCGGATGCACTTGGATGTCAAGGCCAGCCCAAGACCGATCAGGTTGTGTCTTCTTAAGCCATAGCCACCTCATTCGCAATGCCCAACCAAGTACCTCCAAATCAAGAATTCCCAGGCCTCCTAGATTAATCGGCCTCTTGACCCGACCCCAGGCAACAAGACAATGACCTCCCTTTACGTCTTTGCGGCCTTTCCATAGAAAAGCTCTCCTTATTTTGTCAATTGCTTTAATTACCCACTTAGGAAAGTCTAATGCTAGGAGCTGATAGATGGGCATAGCCGTAAGCACTGCACGAACTAGGGTGGCCCTCCCGGGCGGGTGCATCATGGTTGCCTTCCAAGCAGGCAGCTTGTCTGCAATCTTGTCAATTATTGCATAGAAATCAGCCTTAGACAATTTTTTGAAGGACAAAGGAAGCCCAAGATACTTGCAAGGGAACTCTTGCACCTTGCAAAGAAAGGAGGATTGCACAACTTCAATATCTTGGTCCTGACATTGGATCGGGCTCACAGAACATTTAACGATGTTAGTGACCAACCCTGAAGCCTCACCAAAGACCCGAAGAATCTCCTTGATCAAAGCCCAATCATCCAAACAAGGTCTTAGGAAGAGGATTACATCATCAGCATAAAGAGAGACTCGCGGACACGAACTCCGCGAGAGAAGGGGCTGTAAAAGGCCAATGACACTTGCTTTATTGATCAAAGCATTAAGCACATCCATGACTATAATGAAAAGCATTGGAGATAGAGGATCCCCTTGTCGCAGCCCCCGCTGATGTTGAATCAGATCTCCTGGCACCCCATTTACTAAAACTCGAGTTGTAGAAGTTCTCAATAGCTTAGAAATTAAATTGCACCAAACTAGACCAAAACCCAAATATCTCAAAACCTGCAGCAAGAAAGGCCAAGACACCGAATCAAAAGCCTTTGATATGTCCAACTTGAGTAGAATTCTTGGTTCCTTCTGTCTGTGCAGCAGCTTGACTGTTTGACGCACCAAAAGAAAGTTGTCATGGATGCATCGTCCTTTAACAAAAGCACTTTGGTTGGGGGACACCAGCATCTTTAGCTTGGGAGCCAACCTGTTGGCTAGCAATTTAGTGACAAGTTTAGCAAAGCTGTGCACTAGGCTTATAGGTCGGTAGTCCTTGATTTCCATAGCCTCCGGCGCCTTTGGCAGAAGAGAGATGTATGCTGAATTGAGAAGAAATAACCTGCTGACATCCCCCTGCAGTAATCGGTTTAGGGCAGCCATTAGGTCCACTTTAATTATATTCCAGCAGGATCTATAAAAACGGCCGGTAAAACCATCTGGACCTGGAGCTTTATCTGGTGGAATAGACTTAATTGTTGCCCAAACCTCCTCCTCTGAAAAACTCACTTCAAGAGATGACAGATCAGCAGGCTCTTGGTAAAAGGATTCCAGATTTAGCGTACATTCTCTTTGGGCCGCCGTACCAAGAAGATTAGAGTAAAAATCCCACGCTGCTTCCTGCTTCTCTTCTTGATTAAAAACAATTCTATCTCCCACTTTAATTTTGGCCATGAAGTTCTTTCTCTTTCTATACCGAGCCTGCCGATGAAAGAAAGCTGTGTTTGCATCCCCTTCTTTGATCCAACTTAATCTAGAACGTAACCGAGCAATCGTACGCTCAAGCGATGCTAGCCCAAGAATATGCCGCTTTAATTGCCACCGGAGCCAATCCTCTTCACTGGACAGTAAGCGAGAATCTTGTGCAATCTCCAGGCGATGAATGATTTCCTTTGCATATTGCAATTGAATCTTAACGTTACCAATTCTCTTTTGGCTCCATGATTGCAGATTACGTGCAAGGCGGCCTAACTTCATGGAGAGGAGCTGCAGCGGACAGGAGGCTACAACTGGCCTAAGCCAGGAGCTCTCAACTTCCTGCAAGAAGCCATCAAGTTTGGGCCAAAAACTTTCGAAGTGAAAGCGGCGCCTCCCTTGAACCTTAACCTTCAAACCAAGAATTAGTGGGCAATGATCGGAAATCATGGAGGCTGAGCTCTGAAGAATGCAATCAGGGAACAGATGTTCCCAATCAGTAGACATGAAGACCCGATCAAGCCGAACCAAAGTAGGCACCTCCCGTTCATTTGACCAGGTATATTTACGACCAAGCAACAAGATTTCACTTAGCTCCATATCATCCAAAAAACGGCGGAAACGACCCATCATTGCCCTATTAATATTAGTGTTGTTCTTGTCTTCAACCATGTATATAAGATTGAAATCCCCTACAATTGCCCACGGCCCATGACAATCCTGCCGAATATCTCGTAACTCTTGTAAAAATTGACCTTTCCGGTCGTCAGAATGGGGACCGTAAACCCCCGTAAACCACCACGGAGGCCCTTCTTGAGAATCAAACTGAACCGAGATTGAATAAGTATCAACCCGAGATGAGAGTGCATGCCAAGCATTGCTCTTCCAAGCCAACAACACCCCTCCTCTTGATCTAACTGCCGGGAGTACCACAAATTGATCAAAATTACTACCAAGCATGGAAGCAATCATACGACTTGAGATAGATTCTTTCTTTGTTTCCTGCAAGCAAACCATATCCGGCCTAATGGAATTAACCAAATTCCTGACACCATCACGCCTTGCCTTTTGGTTGAGGCCTCTCACATTCCAAATTAAGATATTAGAAGACATTAAACATGAGTTGTTACTCGACCAAATGATCTTAACACAATTAGATATCACCAATGGCAACACTAGAGAAGATGACAGTGTCTTGTGGTGCTTCACCTGGCACAGGCGGCTTCCAGCCAAATAACGTCGCAAGCGCCGCAATATGTGCCTGAGAAAGAGGCTTGTCAAATATGCGACTGTATTCTTCCAACTGATGGTCACCAATAACTTCTTGCTCTTCCACCACTCCCAGCCGCTGCAAGAGAGTCTTTTGAGATTGAGAAAAAAGAGATGAAGCGGCCTGTTTAGCACGTTTTTTCAACAGCCTGTTGCTTCGGCGAAGAACGGAGTCTGGAGGGAGCTGTTTAGCACGTCGTTTTTGGACGGCAGGTTGAGGAAGCAGCCCCTCTGTGTCTTGTGTCACCCCGTCAATGAACGCTCTGGCCGGGGTAGAAAGCTCTGGGCTGGGCACTTGATGCTGAGATTGACGCCGACGACATCTGCTATAGACTTTTAACGGGGCGGCTTCCGGGCCATGCTGGCTGACGAACGCGAAAGTCCGGCTAAGATCCTCCGGCTGCACCAAAACTGCTGCACCCGCTGTGTCTCTGGACCCACATCTATCAGGCGACAGGGGATAGGAGACGCACGCCACTTCGCCAAGCAACGCGGTAGGGGGGACAGGATCCTCAAGCCTGGATTCCCGGGGCAAACTCACAGGGGATGACGTGCCACCGGTAGCATCCATTAATTGTCCTTGAGAAGGGAGCTGGCAAGCTTCTGCCGAGACCAGGAGGCAATCCTTCAAGATGGGACGGTTCAGCGCCTCTGTCTGCTCCTCTGCATCCACCGAGTCCCCAGGCCCACGCCCAGCAAACGCCAGGGGACCCGAGCTGTCAACCATGCGTCCATTCAGCGCATGCACTAGGGGCGCGTCCACAGTAGACGAGGCGCCAACAGCAACATGCACCACCGGGTTTCGAAGCTGGGTTCCTGTCGCATCTTCAACACGGCGGGACAGACTGCTGGAAAGGCTTCGTCGCCGCTGCCGCTGAGGAGCAGCAGCGTCCTCACCGCCAGACTCCGAAGGTGAAGAGCTAGGGGATGAAGATCCTAGACTCACACACCTCGTGACGTGCACTTCCACCTCATACTCGAGCAAACGCATCCTAGGCTCATCACCGGCCGCAACGACCTCCGGCGGCTCCTCCACCCAAAGTCTCAGACGCGGCGGCACAAGTGCTGGATCACGCATCCACACGCTAAGCTTGAACTCAAAGAGATCAGAGCGCGACGTTGTGGACGGATGCAAAGTGTCGATCCGACCGAACGGGCTCAACAATCTCTGCGCCGTGGCTAAGCTCCAAGCATGCACTGGTAGTCCAATTAAGCTTAACTCTGCCCAAACTGGAAGACAGCAGCCAGCGGCATGAGCAAGCCGCGTCCAAGGCTTGACGAGACAACTAAACCTTGGCGTCCGCACCGGCTGACCTCCATTCAAAACGAGTTGCGCTGTTTCTTCATCCGGCAAAAGCAATAAGAAGTCTTCAGGCTTCGCTCGATGAAGTGAGAGGACACCGACGTCGATGCCAAAATGGTCAGCAATGGCAGCTGCCGCATCCGGCAATTCCACAGATGGTCGCGTGCCGATGATTGTAATGAACACAGCACGACGCAGGTTGTCCTCTTCACGAGTTAAAACTGCTAAGCGTTCCATGACACAAACACCCGGCACGGCGAATGGGAGCTCCAAGGACTCAATAACCGCCAGCGCAGCCTCGGTTTGCTGATACTGCCCGGCGCCATCTTCAACCGGCGCCGACTCCGCCGAAGAGGCTCCCGCGACCAATCTTGAAGAACGACCCCGCGACCTCGCGACAGCTTCCGTCTCATGAGGCGTGACCTCAACCCTTGGGGGTCGCGGGCATCCCCGCAAGGGGAGAGCACTGCCGGCAGAGACTGCACCTGGCCGATTCGGTGGCGTCGACCCAAGCCGCCTCCAAACGGAAACTCGTTCCCGTGGTCGAGGCTGACGGCAGTCGGCTGCCCGATGCCCCAGACCGCGGCAACGAAAGCAACAAGTTTGATGAAGACACTGCGCCGCACAATGGTTGGTGGAGAAGCAGTTGAAACATCTTCCCCTGAGATCCTCCGGAATCGGCCTCCTCTGACGTTGCAAAGGTCGAAACTGGCGGCGAAGGTTGCGGCGACTGATCACTGCATGCCACCCATTTGCATCCGGACCGCGCCTAGGCGGAGCACGCGCGATCACAGGACGCACCACTGGCCTCTGCTCGGACGACGGTGGTCCCTGCACCAAGGGCGGTGCCGGAACCTGCAGGCCATGCAAGGGCGGGTCGACGCTCCTGGAGGGAATATCAAACGGTGGGCGACTTATAGCCAGGAGATTGCACAGATAATGAAAATATCTTGCATTCTATATGGAATGCACATATTTGCTTTCCGTATGTTTCCATTTGCTTTCCGTATGGAATGGAAGGCATGTATGGAATGAGAAAAGCAAATCTTTATGTTTTCGTATGTTTCTATTTGTTGTTGAAGGCTCATACATTATTTGTTTTTCATATGTTTTCATTTGCGTGTGTCACCAATCAATATGGAGTAATTAATTAACTGAAATACTTGTTTCCACGCGTTTGTGCGTTGGCTCTACGTGACGCACGCTTTCGAGCGCCGTCGGATCGAGGAGCACGCTCTTCCTCAAACCGATGTCGAAGAGAACAACGTGATCGACCAACGTGGTCGTCCAACGTGGTCGAACCAACATAGCCAAAATAACATGATCGAAACAACGTGATCAGACTAACATGATCGAAATAGCATGGTCAAATCAATTTGGTCGAAACAGCGTAGTCGAACCAACGTTGAGTAGTCAAACCAGCGTAGTCGCAACCCTCTCTATTGATCATGAGGAGTTATATACACACCCATATATGGGCAATATGGGCCTGCTTGCCATATACAATGGACCACTAAAACTCTATATTACAAATATATACTTTAACAGTGGCATGATCTATTAACCCATGTAAAAACAGTTTTAGCCAGCATGAGTAGTAATAGTAGTATATCCAGTGAATAGGGAATCTTGGCAATGGACTTTGGGTAATATCTATTCTAAATTATGCAATGCTCGTATCTGCATTTCGTGAGAATTGCTCCAAGGAATTGCCAAGTTCTAGTTAAATGCATTTCCTGAAATTGCATATCTTTCTATATTACCTGTATCAATTTTCTTTGATCAATTGGATCAAACATCTATGTTTTATTACAAGTCAGGGGGAAACCTTGTTATGGATTAATTCCTCTAACAGGGCCACTGAAGTGACTGTTTGATTTTCATATTTGCAGGATGGGCAAGATGGCTTGAGTTCACTAGTTTCTATCATCAGTGAGATTCAATCATTTCTCCTCACAATCATGTGTGCTTCTGTCAAGATGATCCTATCGAGAAAACTCTCATCCTCTGGAACCTCCTATCGGGCTGACCAGTTGGAGAGTTCCTGCCTTGTCGATGCAGCCATTGCATTTTGCAAACTTCAGCACCTTGATCCTACGATATCTGTCAAAACACAGGTGTGTGTTACCTTCATATTACCAAAAACTTTGTAGTGTTTGTTTTCCTATTCAATATTCAATTGCTTTTGTTCACCTATGCTGGTTGACTTAATTGTCGCAGTCCATGATTTGCTTGCTGAGTATGGGCGCTGCTCTGCTGGAAGGGATGGAGAAGGAGAGGAAGGGACATTCCTCAAGTTTGCAATCAAACATCTCATGGCACTAGATGTGAAACTAAAATCCCAATTTAGTAAGCTTTTCTTAGCAAATTTATTCTGGTAGACATGTTTCTATGTCAATTAATAATTGGCATTCGTTTGTTTTCTCTATCTTATTATATAGATCCAAATGGGATTAAGGAAGATGTAGATCCAGAAAATGACAGAGTAGAAGATAGTATGACTGATGAACCATCTGTTTGTGATGATAAACATAACTCTGAGGATGAGGAAGAATCTGGTAGGCCAGGATTACACAGACCAATTTCATAATATATAACTATTTCTTATTTATTTTGTGGTAAAGATGATGTACAATGTCAGATAATGCTGACTGGTTATGTCTCTGTGCGCATATTGAGTTACTGATACCTCAATGCTTGGTGCTGTAGTGAAAGTAGAAACAAAGGAGCAATGTAGCTTTTTTTGTGTCTATCCTGATAAATGCCCTGTTAATGCAGAATTGGAGCAAATACAGTCAAGTATTGATAGTGCCTTGGGCCAGGCTTTTTTCTGCTCATATGGTTTGAAGATAAACCCGGATTCTTGCAGTGAAGATGATCTAGCAGTACGTAAAAATACAAGCCGTGGCGATTACTAAACAAAAGAACAATGTGCTGATGTGTTTCAATATGTCCTGCCATATGCAAGAGCAGTGACGGATCCAGAAATTTTAGGATGGATATTCAGATTTTGGAGCTAAATTGTTTGAATACGTCAATACCGCAGCACACCGTCCCCCTCAAAAACACCGATACAACGATACGTATAAGTAGATATAATAAAAATATATAAATTATAGAAATTAATGATTTCTTATAAAAAATGGGCGACATAAGACGAGCATAATTATATGCATTAAACAACAAATTATAGAGATAAATGAGAGTTGTATATATTGTTGATCATGTTTTTTTTGCTATTTCCCCATCAGCGAGGACTATCCATCTACAAGGAAATTATATGTTCCTTTCATGGAGCAAAACAGACCAAGAAAGAAAATAAGTGGAGTGAGTGGAGCACATCTAAACCTGAAGAGAGGACGATGACAATAAGTTGGAGGTGCTACTCACTTCCCAATGCCACGCTCCCTCCCAGTTATCGCGCTACTCCCTTTCTGTTGCCCGCTCCCTACCTCCGTGTTCGTTGTGCCATTGTCCGCTTGCCCGCGACACCTCTCTGCTCGCCTGCGCTGCTACATGCTCATCTTGCACCATGCGCCGCCTCACGCGTGATTGTCGTCACCTCATGGCACCACATCCGCATCCGCCGGTCGTCACTCGCTTCTAGCCTGCACCTCCGCCCGCTCGTCACTCGAAGGCCGAAGCCGTCTCTCACACAAACAGCCACAAGATGAGAAATCGAATAAATGTTAGGATTTTGTTTATATCTTTGCCTCTTTGGGTGTGAGGAGGGCTGAGGTGGAAAAAATGGGTCTAATGTATTACATGGGCTACACGCGAGATACGGGGAGTGCGGGCTGAATTTATTTGCAGGCATAAAATATAATTTTAACACAACTAATAGTGTATATATCTAATATAACTATTATATATCTAGTATTTTATTAAAAAAATTTAGGTGTTCAACTGAACACCTTTGAACAATGCCAGATCCGTCCATGTGCAAGAGCTCTATCTGTGAATAAATTCTTAACGAGTACCTACATGTTTGTTATTTTCAGTTTGGTACGAAGCATCAAATGCGTACAGTGCATAATGTCTTGGTTTCAGTTTGGTACGAAGCATCAAATATGTACAGAGCATAATGTCTTGGGTCATTCTTAATTTACTGTTTCAGAAAACTCGCTTGGTTAAACTTCGGAGAGTGCTGCGTGCTATACGTAAACACTTTCCACAGCCACCTTATGACCTATTGCTTAATAATCCTCTCGACAATTTCTTGGATGGACCTGATTCATGTGAAAAGGTACTATGTGAAATTTATGAAACTAATGGATCTAGGGAAGCTATCCTGAATGTACTGTTCCCAGGTGAAAGAGGCTATGAAGCATTCAAAAAACTGTCCACTGCCAGATTGGCTTGTACATTGCACCTAGATTCCCTTTTTTTTTGCATTGAAACAGAATTAATAGTGGATATACCCTAATTATATGTTTCGGACTAATTCGTGCAGATCTGAGCCTAACTCAGATGTTTATGGAAACCTGTGTTACTACGTAGCACAAGCTGAAGATATAAGTGCCACTGACAAGTATACGGGTTTTATGTTGGAAAAGGAAGGAGAAGACTTTGTTGAACATAGTGCTAATCTTTTCAAGTATGATCTGTTGTATAACCCGTTACGGTTCGAAAGCTGGCAAAAGCTTGGAAATCTATATGATGAGGTTATTTATTGGTTATACTAATTGATTGGACTTGTTCCCTTGTATTAGTCAATTCAGTTGCATAACCAGTGTTCATATGTTGTGCTATAATAGGAAGTTGACCTGTTGCTGAACGATGGCAGTAAAACATATAAGCATTTTGGATTGGCGAACAAATACAACTTTAACCCGAAGGGTTGAGATGGATCGTAGACATAGTCGACGCTGCCTATTGATGAGTTTAGCATTGGCCAAAACTGCTCCCGAGCAGGTGTGTGTTCCATCATTCTTTTCTGTACTCACCTATGAGATGCCTTTTGTGTTAATCTGCTATTTATCTTCCATTTTTTTTTATGAAAACTTGGATACCGTTGTGGGTGACATGACATCTAATCTCATTTTCTTTCAGGCTGAAATACATGAAGTGTTGGCCCTAGTTTACTATGATAGCCTTCAAAATGTGGTACCATAAAGGTTTTATGATCAAAGAGCTACTTTGCCAGTGAAGGATTCAACATGGGAGACATTTTGTCGAAATTCTATGAAGCAATTTGAGAAGGCTTTTGAACTCAAGTAATCTAACATACCTAACCTGTATTCATGTTCTGTCTGTTGTTTGCTACACATGGGATGATATGATGCTTATTTACTTCGCAGGGATGAGTGGCTCCATGCATTTTACCTTGGAAAGTTGTGTGAGAAACTGGGGTATTCCCCTGCTAAGGCATTTTCATACTACAACAAAGCCATCACATTGAATCCACATGCAGTTGACGCGGTTTACAGGATGCATGCATCACGCATGAAGTTAATCTATACTCAAGGGAAACAGAATCTTGATGCTATACAGGTTTGTTGAGATGTCATCAATAATTGTTTAAAGAACTTTTTCAAAAAAAAATGTTACTTAGGGATTGAGCTTCCTCATCGAATGGATTAAGTATACTCCTGACTAAAATATGCATTTGTGTTCCCGTGAAAAAAAAATGCTTTTGCGTATTGACTGACTGGTAAGTAATGGCATGAGTAGTTCCACCAGCAAAGTTATGTTCACATACCAAATGGGCTTAGTCGTCCATACCAATTCAAAACTTCTATCTGTTTCTTCTGATGGATTTTCTTAAAAGGGAGTGTCTAGGTATTATCCAAATATTTTCTTCCTAACTATCATCCAAATTTATAACCCTTGGATTAGAGATCAAGAGACCCCTTGTTTTTTAATGGGAAGATTTTTTTTAAGGGAAAGGAGTAGAATTCAAAAGGAATGGGGAGATTTTATGGCCATTGGATCTCTAATCCAACAACTCTAAATCTTAATGATAGTTAAGAAGAAAACATCAAGATGATGTTTAACAAAACCCTCTTAAAAAAGGCTAGTTTTGGAGCACTTTACTGAATTGGCCTCCAGTGGTAATTGTGTCCTAGACAATATTTGGCATCCTGATAGCAATCAGGTGGCTGCATTTGGTTACTGGTCTGGCTTTCAGAAAGCTTGCCTGGCTACCGGCTCAAATTAAAATTCTAATGTTGAATTGTTCTTTTGTTTGCTTTCTTAAACCTCTGTCATTCTGAATTTCCAATCATAAGTTCATTCTTGTTGGTACTTACAGTATTTATTGTGACAGACTAGTGTGGTAATATATAATTAGATATTAACTTCGTTGCATGATTGTTTTCTAGGTTGTTGCTGATTACACATACAACAAGTCCACAAAGGAAAATGTCTTAAACATGCTGGGATCCATAACTAATGTTCAGCGTTCATCCTCTGATCAGAATGATAAAGCTCTGAAAGTACAAAGGAAAATAAGTTTGTTGAGCCTGATTTACTTGATAAAGTGTGGCACATCCTGTATGATAATTGCCTGCATGACCTTGGTACTTGTATGTAAGGGGAGCTGAAGCATTTCCACAAGGTGAGATACAAGCTTGCACAAGGGTTGTATAGAAGGGGTGAAACAGGGGACCTGGAGTGGGCTAAGGAAGAGCTCTCATTTTGTTTCAAATCTACTCGGTCTTCCTTTGCCGTGAACATGTGGGAACTTGACGGTACTGTTAGAAAAGGAAGGTAAACTTTATTTTCTTCATGCGAGTAATGCTGCAAGTTACACATTGATGAATAGACAGTTACAACAAATAAGATTAATAGGTTTCCCGAAAAATTCTTATTGTTCATTCCTTTTTCCAGGAGGAAAAATCCTAATATTGGTGGATCCAGAAAGAATCTGGAGCTCAGTTTATCAGAAAGCTCACGAAAATTCATTACATGCATCAGGAAGTATATGGTACTCTACTTGAACCTGCTGGAGAAGAACAGGGACTTGTGGATTCTTGAAAGGGCATACACATACCTGTGAACCGATAAGAGAGTACCTCCTAACTATCAGAATAATGATGTTATGCTATACTTTTTTCTGGGTATATTATAAACATCTGTTCTCTTCTGTAGTTTGCTCTATGTTTGGGTGATAATGTTCCTGTTGGTCTTGGGAAGTACCTTCAAGTTCTAACAGCAGGAAATTTTAATCCTGAGTCTCATCGAGTGTCTGGTGATGCTTCTGTTGAGCAACTACTTGAGAAAATGTTTGGTGTATTCATGGACCATGCAAACTTGTGGGCTGATGTAAGCACTATACCAGAGGCGAACAGTCCAGAGTTGTCAGAGAGCAATCTTTACAGGCAAAAATTTAGGTAATAGTTAGAAAAAAATATCCAGATAATGTTTAACAAAACCCGTATCTGTATATAGTAACCGCAGCACAGGCACCCATTGAAGGGCTACAACAAGCCTGATACCCTCGACCTAAGCATTCCGAGGAAGCTCCTTTGGGTAGATACCTTGGTCCATGGTCGATACTCCAACATATCCGCCGTTGTAAAGTACTGCGACGTGATGAAGGTACGCGTCTACAGTGCTCCTAATGAAAGTATTTGCCATGTAACATTTCTCGTCATCCTTAACATCACTTCGTTCTGGTTGCAGGCAAACCCACCATTGCATCTTCCCAACTTACCCGCAGCAGCTCATCCAGGGCGATGGAAAATCCTACGGACGGTGGCAGAGGAAACGACGGCACAACTTAACTTCGCAACATTGAGGCCTCCCTTTGCCGCCCAGCTGAGAATACGTATACAATCGTTGCAAATCTGTAACAAGTACCCTAAAGTGACATGGAGTAGGTCTTATGTGTAACCTGGTGTGTAAGTTGCTCCTGCACAAAGAAGAGTAGATAAGTGCGAAGAGGGTTCACATAAAAAAAAAGATTCTTTTTCTTCAGATTTTTTTCATGTAAAGCTGCACTCCTAAAACTACACTATGTTACTGGGTCTGTTCTTTTTTGCTTCGGTTTATAACTGTGATTTATGATTTTTATGCTGTTCGTGAGAGAGAATATGGAATAACAGAAACTCATATGCGGTTTTGGCCGATATATATAAAGTCGTTATAGTATATGTTATAATTAATTTGTATATCCTACTAATTAGTTCCTATAGAAAAATTAAAAAACAGATTTTAGAAGTTGAAAACAAACAAGACCAATATAGTCTTTGTTGCAGTTCTTCCTTAGTCCTTACCAGTTACCACTAAAAGGAAGAGAAAAGGAGAAAAGAAAAACGAAAAATCCCAGGAGGATCCCGATATGTAGAGGCCGGCCTATAATTAGGCCGTGGAACTTCATCAGTGTTGGGCCGGGCCTATCGGAAATCCGCAGGCAGCCGTCCCGTCCGTCACGCACCCACCGGCCGGCCACCACAAGCACAAGGCCCCGACCGCAGCCGAGGAAGAAGAGATCCCCTACACAGATCGGGAGAGGAGAGGCGAAGCGAGGGAGGGAGGCGGAGCAAGCTCGGCGGCGATGGGCTTCATCATGGAGTTCGCGGAGAACCTGATCCTGCGGCTCATGGAGGACCCGGAGAAGCGGGATCAGGCGCAGCGGGAGCACGTGTACCGGATGAAGGAGCGGTGCGAGCGCACCAAGGCAGCGTGGAGCCTCCCGCTGCGCCCCTACGGCTTCTGGACCTTCGACCGCTTCAACTCCCAGCTCTCCTGGGACCCCCAGATCAGCCAGGCCCCCGGCCGCCGCGACCCCTACGACGACGTCCTCCACCGCCACGAAAACCCAACCCCGCCGCCCTCCGCCTGAATCGATTCGGTACGTGACGTGCCTCCCTCTGCCAGATCTCACGTGTTGATCGTGCTGTCACCGTTGCTATTCCAGTTTCGGGAATGGATTTGACCGGACAGGTCAGTGAGGTTGGGAGATTTGGCTGCGAATTGCTGGTTCGATTGGTGGAGCATTTGGTGTTTCGTGACTTTGTAGGTTGAATTGAAACAGTTAATTGTTGGGAGAGTTCCCATCGAACAAATTATGCGCTGGTTGCTGCAGTCGCTCTAGCTAGGGTTTGTTTAGCTTGCGCCGTTGGTCGAGAGCTCTACGTATTTTGTCTCAGCCGAGAGGGATGAGGGGCAAATTTGGTTTAACTTCGTAAGTTAGCTTGCCAGATTTTTGTTTGGGGGGGGGGGGGGGGGGTGCTTTGAGCGACGAGCAATTGGCTTACCATTAGTTAATTTGCGATGTCATTATACTGAATTAGTCTCTTACTTATGATCGTCTATCGTGTCTCTTTGGGCTGAGATGCTGGTAGATATTTTGGTCGGGCTGAGACGTGGGTAGATATTGTGGTCTATTGATCGGTAGCTTCAAGGGGATTTAGTTTCAAGTTCTGGACCGTTCTGTTAAGACAATGATGGTATTTTTTTGGGTTGTGCCACAGAAACATTTTGGTGTCTTGAAGTGATGAGAAAGCTGCTCTGCTCTCGGTAGTTACAAAATGAAGTTGTGCTTTGCTGCATACCATATACATGTTTAACTTTCTTGGTGAACATTCAGAGTGCGTCGCCTTTTGGTGGTTTGTATTGTTCATTGGGCTGTCCTAGTCTGTTGAATTCATTAGGCCTATTTTTTGTCGGGAACTCAGTTGGCTTACTGATCTGATGGAGCAGTTCTACCTCATTTGTGCGTTGCTCAATTTAGGTTCTCTTTAGGGAACTGAATTACAATCTGATTGAACTAGGAGGTGATTGACTTATCATGTTAGTAGACTCCAGAAATGTTGCTGACATTGTTCTGAAGATTATGGGACATAGAAATTATGCTTGCTTCGAACTTTTAGGTTCAAATTGATATCCTATGAAATGGCCCTTTGGTTCATATATCACATATTCATGGCATAACTTTAGGTTTTCTTTCAAACATGAAATTGGGTGACAAATAAGAATGTTAACTGCTAAGCTGTCTCTTTTGGTGTAGCATTAAGAAGATCATATTGATACATTTGTATTTAGCAACTTGTTTGCAATCTGCTAGTTCATACATGATCCATTAGGCTTTGTTGATGTTGGCATTGTAAGATCTGAGTGGCGAGGCCGAGACTTAAATATTATTTTAACTTTCATATATAACCTACTCAACACACTTAAAACTGTTAAAAATTTCAAGATTGAGCCTCTAGTAGCTATTATGTTAGGTTTTGATGTCTCCTGAAAACCAAATACTCGAACCGTATACTCATAACCAATTGTTGCATATTAAAAGATGATATTTACCGACTTACTGGCAGGTTGCTCCTGGATTCTAAAGTTGTTGATAAGCAAGAGTACAAGGAAAGTGTTTTAGTTTGTCCAGGGTATGGATGGTGCATAACAGTTACAGTTTGGGCACTGAAGCGCACCAACATACAGGAGTCCTTGCCAACTAATTATGTGCCTACATGTCATCCATTGTTCTTTTCCTTTAATATGAAATACTAGATTAGGATATAAGTAGATTGCATCCATAATAATGTTGGATGGGGAAGTAGGTAGGTGCTTTGTTCTTTGAGAAAAACTAGAGAACGGTATACCATTCCACTAAAAAATGATGGTATAGCTCCCTACCATTCGATCTCTCGCTCTGCTCTCTCTTCTCTCTCGCTCGGGGGGAAGGGAGGGCTGCCGCCGCCGGATCCATCATCTGCGGGGGCGAGGTCGAGCAGCTATCTGAGCTCCAGCCCCGACCATCGTCGCGGCCAGATCCATCATCTCTAGCCACCGTGCGCGTATCGCTATCCCCGACTGCGGCGCTGCCGAATCGGTCGCCCCTCGGTAGGGGCGAGGTTGACTAGCTGCCCGAGCTCCAGCCCAGACGGTACGCCCCTCACTCCAATGCTCTTAGCTCTCTCTCCCCTATCTTCTTGAGCTTCGGCAAGAGCCACCGACAGGTTCACCATGCCCCCCGGATGTAGAGGGAGGCCGGGGAGCAGTGGCAAATCCAGAATGAAAATAGAGGGAGCTCTACTGTTGAGGCTATAGCACAACATAAGCATACCGAAGCTACATCTACTGGTCTTTTGCCATTGGAATATCAAATTCATACATAAATAGGAAGATAACAAATTGAAAATGTACAATACAATAAATTTATTATCTTGATAATGTGCCCCCAAATGTTCATATATATGTGAGTACCCATCTGTAGATAAGAAATATCAAATTTAGTGATACAATATTAAATTATGAATGTTCATAAACATTAAAAATAAAAATGAAAATAATATTAATTTGCATTAGTACAACAATCATAAATCACAGATGACAGATCACAGATTCTCACTGCCTCACCCCGTCACTCGCACGGCCTTACCTTGGCCGACCGCCTCCGGTCTCCTCCTCCGTGCCGAGTCACCGACAACCTCCCCCTCCGCCGCGCCAGGCCGCCAACAAGTGGTCGACCGCCTCTGACCTCCCCCTTCGCTCCGCGTCGGGCCGCCCTCCACGCCAGGCTGCTGACCGCCTCCAGCCTCCCCCTCCGCGCTGAATCGCTAACTGCCTCCCCCTTCGCCGCGCCGAGCTACTGACTTGATGGTGACGATGAGTCTCTCTTCGACTTGGCCTCTCCATGTCCTGTGACTCTGCCTTTCCCACTCCCAGAGACCTTATCTACTGTTCATCTTCCTTGTGTTCTCTTCGTCTGAATCTCTGATTGTATTTGGGATTTTGGGCCAAGATTCGCCACTGATTTGGACCGGCTGGGGCGCTGGGCTTTAAGACACCGACTGGGCCTCATGCTTTCTTCAACCTCCGACTCCGACAGTTCGGCTCGTCTTCAACCTCTGGGCCGACCGGGTCTTCTTCAACCTACGGTAGGAGGAGGGGGTGCTTGAGCACCCACAAGCACCTAAGGTGGATTCGCCCCTACCGGGGGAGGCGGTGCGTAGCGGCAGAGGGCATTGGGCAGTGGTAGAGGGTGGTGGGCGCCGGCGGAGGGAGGCAAGGCGAGGCGGCAGCAGCACACTGAATATTAGATTGGGTAGGACAGGGGTGGCAGGGGAGGGGGAGACGGCGGCGTGGCGAGGTCGCCGCCGATAGTGGAGGAGGGGGTGGGGGAGGCGAAGGAAGGGCACAGAGTTGCAACCGACGTCGGGGAAGAAGGAGGAGAGGGGGAGCGGCGGAGGAGGAGGGAGAGGGGGGCGAGGCAAAACTTGATGAAACTATGAAACTTTATACCATTAGGAACGTTCCCAGTAGTATACCGTTCTGTAGCAACTCCCTTGTTCTCTTCCTCTATTATAAAATATTGGATTAGGATATAAGTAGACTGTAAATTCATATTAATGTTGAATGGGAAAGTGGAGCACAACATGGGTTGTTTCCCTTGTACGGTTGTACCAAGTATGGTTGCTATATGATCAAGCACATAAGGTTGCACCCTTGCAAAAGAACCAACAATATCCTAACATAACTTCAAACCTACACATTTTCAAATAGATATTGGAAGATAGTCAGCCCCTTCTTTGGTTGTTCATTTCCTGCTTGATCTAACTCATTTTGGTGAACATGAGAATAGCCTCAATGATGCCTCATGAAACTATGCCATCAACTCAACTATTGATGGCATCAACTGCCTCCCCCTTCGCTCCGCGTCATCGACCGCCTCCCCCTCCGCCGCGCCAGGCCGCCACCGAGTGGCCGACCGCCTCGGACCTCCCCCTTCACTCCGCGTCGGGCCATCAATCGCCTCTGGCCTCCCCCTCCACGCTGAGTCGCCGACCGCCTCCCCTTCGCCGAGCCGGGTTATCGACTCGACAGTGACAGTCTCTCTCCGACTCAGCCTTTCTGTGTTCTGTGACTCCGTCTTTCCCACTCCCAAAGACCTTATCTACTGTTCATCTTCCTCATGTTCTCTAATCTCTGAAGCTAGTTTGAATCTCTGATTGTATTTGTGATTTTGGGTCAGGATTCGCCACTGATCTGGGCCGGTTGGAGCACTGGGCCTTAAGACACCGACTGGGCCTCATGCTTTCTTCAACCTCCGACTCCGGCAATTCGGCTCTTCTTCAACCTCTGGGTTGACCGGGTCTTCTTCAACCTACGGTTGGAGGAGGGGGTGCTCGAGCACCCACAAGCAGCTAAGGTGGATTCGCTCCTGCTGGGGAAGCGATGGGCAGCAATAGAGGGCATTAGGCAGTGGTAGAGGGTGGTGGGCGCCGGCGGGGGGAGGCACAGTGATGCGGTGGCGGCACACTGAATATTAGATTGGGCGGGGCAGGGGTAGCGGGGAAGGAGGAGACAGCAGCATGGCGAGGTCACCGCCGGTAGGGGAGGAGGGGGTGGGGGAGGCGGAGGAAGGGCGTAGAGTTGCAACCGACGCCGGGGAAGAAGGCTGGGAGGGGGAGCAGCGGAGGAGGAGGGAGAGGGAGGCGAGGCGAAACTTGATGAAACTTTGTGAAACTTTATACCATTAGGAACGTTCCCAGCGGTATACCGTCCTGTAGCAGCTCCCTTGTTCTTTTCCTCTATTATGAAATATTGGATTAGGATATAAGTAGACTGTAAATCCATATTAATGTTGAATGGGAAAGTAGAGCACAACATGGGTTGTTTCCCTTGTACGGCTGTATCCTTAGCTCAAGTATGGTTGCTATATGATCAAGCACATAAGGTTGCACCCTTGCAAAAGAACCAACAAGATTCTAACATAACTACAAACCTACACATTTTAAAATAGATATTGGAAGATTGTCAGTCCCTTCTTTGGTTGTTCATTTCCTGCTTGATCTAACTCATTTTGGTGAACACGAGAATAGCCTCATTGATGCCTCATGAAACTATGCCATCTAACTAAACTATTGAATTGTTGTCTTTCCTATTATGGAAGGTCGTGTTCTGGTGTTGAGGATCTCTGTTTATGCTGCCTGACAAATAGGATACTGCTTATGAATTCATATCGGTTCAGCATGACACCCATATGTTGTTACATAAAGAACCTATTGTGCGCTTGTTTTCTTAAGTTTCATTTCCTTGAGGCTTCAGATGGTTGCATGATCTCTTAATTTGTCTCCCTGCAGATATCGTTCGTGTGGCAGTGCGGTCGCATCGGGTCTACTTAAGGAGCTTATTTCCCTCAAATTGACTGTGATTACATTTTCTCCTGTTTCAGTACTTTTATCCTTGAACTACCCTACTTGGTTCATCTGATGAATGGTTAGTTCAAAAAACTTCCAGTTTGGCAAGATACCTGAAGTTACTCAATTTCTGTTCTTGATTTGCTGTCTTGTATGACGAGAAGTTTTAATAACCTCACTGTGGACACGTTTGCCTGTTGCTAATTTGAAAACCGTTCTGATGATAAACCCGCTTGAATTCTCAGGTTATCTTGCTGAATGGTTGGTTTGTCAAAGGTTAACGATTTGCTATATGTGAGTTTTACAAGCCTGGGGTCCATGATTTAGCCAGCCTTGAGATAATGGTTTGATTAGATGGTGGTCCAGCTTCCTCTGGGCTAAAAGTTAATCGACAGTTTATCAGCTTGGTTAGTCACTTTTGGCAGCCACCCATCAGTTTACCAGCGTCTCACGCCACAACGGAGGTTATGGGCATGCTGGACAAGGTTGTGAATCAGTGTCGCTCTCACCAGTTACTGCAAAACAAGTGCCCCTTCAGCTTGAATTAGCCTATTGAGCCCCCATCAGCATAAAAAAAGGAGCCCTAAAGAGAGAGATCTTTAGCTTTTCAGTTGAAATACAATAAGCTTCTACTCCGTCTCTAGTGGCACCTCGTTTTGTCGTGGTTCAAGTGCTTCACTTTCACTGGTCCTAGGCCATCCGTTGGGTGCCATGTATGTACAAGGGTACACTGGTCACTCTCACTAGTCCTACGCCGTCCATCGGGTATCCACCATGTATCTACGACAAAACCCAGTGGTTGCCTCTCATCATGAGCAGTCCGGTCTAATGCTCTCTGTGCTACATGGTACATCTCACTCCCACTTGTGCGCAACTATTTTTTTTAATATATATATATATATATTTCCAGTTGCATGGCCACGTTGCGTTGTTAGGTCCGTTTGTAACACGGAAATTGAAGTGTTTCTTACGAAATTCTACATTCCAAACTAAGGCTTAGTTTGAATTAAACTCGAATTGTTTTTAAAAAAGGCCCGATGGTACATAAAATAGAAGTAACTCCTACTTTTACAGTAACAACACCATTCATCTCTCTCTCCAAAAAAAAAAGAGTAACAAATACGACATGGCGTATTGAATTTGGGCAAGAAGATCTTGACTCAAAAGCATGCAATCGTCATTAAGATCTTGACTCGATCTTGGCACGAATTAACCATGCAATCATCACGAAAAATGTTTAGGATCGGAGTCACACTTGACCCCAACGGCTTGACTTGATAAGACCAGCCATCTCTCAAATCGACCCTAGGAGAGAAGAAATCAAGAGCATCACGAGATCCTCTCAGGTGTCCAACAGCGACGGCCTCGCCGTCGCCGTCACCGTGATGCACGCCGTGGCGGATCCGCCAAAACCGACCACATCCTCTTCGTCGAGTGGCTCGAGCGCTCCGGCATGGCGTCCCTTAGCTTGACGAGTGTACGGCAGTCTATGCCGGTATTGGAACGTAGGAATTCAGCGGGAATTTTGGAGGAATGACTTTGTTTGACATGAAGTTTATGAATAGCAGTCAAATGAGGGAGGGGGGGGGGGAGCAAATAATGATACTAGTAAACCACCAAGAACTTCGAGGAACAAAAAACCAGTTGAATCCATTTTTTTAAGTGGCGGTTTGGGGTCTAAACTACCCCCTTGATCCCTACATGCAAAATCTATGTATTACTAGGACTTGTTACTTGGAGTCCAAATGTCAATATTTGAAATCCAAAAAGAAGAAAAATTTACAAGTAAAAGTTAGACTAGTTTTTAGGTCAGAAAGTGGCCAGTTTACGGGTGAAAACGGAACAGCTAAGCATGGTTTGATTTTAGGACTTGTTCATATAAATAGCATTGTAGCTATTTTTCTCTAAATTTAGTCATCGGATGTTTTTTTTTTGTAAATCTAGCTCTCTCCGTAGACCTTCCGAGCTACCTTAGCCTGATAAACACCTGCCGAGCTCCTCTAACTTGGCAGGCACTAATTCTTGTTTCCCAAACTTTCTGTTTGTGAGGGGTAACCCTAGTTGCACCTGTAAAAAAATTACAAAATTGGTACGAAGAGTAGTGAAAACGGGGGGAAAAATCTTGATGATGAAAAAGAATCCCATGGTAATATTGGACCGCTACACAGTTGTTAACTCGTCACGTTTGTTTGCACACGAACCTGCAGCTCACAATCAAGTTTAGACTTCACAGAAGAACTCCAGGCCTCACGCAGGAAGGACTCACGCGGGCCACGTGAGGAGAAAAGGACAGAAAAGGTGAAAATGACTGGCCAAAACTCGAGGACTGCTTCTGGAGGGATGCATGGCCACCGTACGTCTCTTCACTGGCTAGGTTTCACCGGCAATCCTCCTCCTCCGGCACAATATTTTTTTCTCTCCCAATTTTCCGCAGGTCAAAATTGAAATCGAAGCGCCAACATATATCAGACGGAGTGTCTTTTTTTGTCTCTAAAAGCTATTGTTTTGGTCTCTAAAAGCTATTTTTGATTTATTTTTTTTACAGTAACTAAATTTTTATCGGAGTGTCTTTTCAAAATGGGATCTGTAAGGTTTTATTTATATCGGCTAAAATTACACGTAAGTTTCTGTTATTCTGTACTCTCTCCCACAAATAATCTAAAAATTATAAACTATAGGTAAAAGTTATAAGTTAAAAAAAAACTTGCCCATCTTTCATTTTCGTCCTTCTCTCGTCCTCTTACACAGCCACCCGCACCAGCGCTGTTTAGCTGGATCAAATAGCTCGAACCATCCAATTTAGAAATGGAACGGCATATACAAAAGCACGCAAAAATATACTGCCCTTGTTTCCCTTGGTACTATGTAGCTACATCAAATAGCCCGAGCCATCCAATTTGAAAATGAAATGACATGGGCGTTTGGTTCACGGTAACAAGTTGGATAGAATATTGATTCTATCTGGTTCGTTTGGTTTTATAGAACGACATGATATAGTATTTATCAAACCAACTAAATAAAATCATCTTATCTAAGATAGGATAATTTCATCCATCGAATCAAACAAAGCTAAGATATCTCGTCTGAAATGGAATGCTGCCCAAATGGCTCGAGCCATCCGTTTGGAAGCAAAACGACGTACACAAAAGCGTGCCAAGATCTACGAGACTACGACCCTCATTTCCCCTTGCACCGTTCAGCCGGACCGAATAGCCCGAGCCATTTAATTAGAAACGAAGCGACGTATAAAAAGCACGCCAAAATCCACCACCACGGCAGATGATTTTTTTAGCACTTTTAGTATAATTTAAAGCTGTATTTATAAAAATAGCTATAATCGTACGAAAACAGTAAAAAATCACTTTTATAGTTCGGTAGCCATACGACAGCCAGGGGACAACACATCACTCTGCCACACGGCTACCGTGCGAAGGCCCACTACTACAGAAAGGCTAATAGTAGACGGCAAATCACAGACGGTTTTGTGAAACCGTCTGTAATGTAAACTATTACAGACGGTTTTAATTTGAAGGCCGTCTGTGGTATTTGTGGCGGGAAAAAGGAGTATCACAGACGGTTCTTACCGCTGAACCGTCTGTGATACTGGAATATCACAGACGGTTTTTATTAAAAACCGTATGTGATAATCTGGGATTATCACAGACGGTTGTTTATTAAAAACCGTCTGTGTTGTGTCGACTATCACAACCGGTTGTTGTTAAGAACCGTCTGGAAATGTTCACAGACGGTTTTTCACAAGAACCGGCTGTGATGTCCCTTTGTCTGTCATATTCTAGATCAGAGGTTAATATATAAGTACACATTGCTTCTAATAACTTAACTACAGAACTACTGAGACAAGAGATCACAAATTAAAGGCAAATTTATTAATTTCAATTAGAGGCAAATTTATTACAAAAGTCGCACAGGTAAAGAGTTTCCCAGATTGTATTCTTTTGGGCTTCGTAAGCTTCTTCTTCAACTTGGGGACTTGGAGGATCAGCCGCTAAATTCTCGAACGCCGTTAAGATTGCCCTTGTCCTCAGCACTTCCTCGTGCAGCCTGGGCAAATGATCAGCAGCATCCATAATGTCGTAGATGATAGCATGAAAAGATTCCTCAGAATCTGTCGTTTCTGCTTGATCGTCAAGGCTATCCATCAGTCTCTGCAATGCGTGTAGAGCTTCTTCCGCATTGCGCACATTGTGGAGAAGAACCAGGGTGAGGGCTGTTTCCCTTTCTTGAGCGGCAGCGAGACACCTCCGTCGACGGCGGAGGATCAGGTCAAGCTGACGGATGCAAGAAAGTCGGGGAAGGAGAGCAGGGCGGGTGCGGAGAAGCTGCTCCAGATGCAAATTGCTGGCCGCCTGTGTAAGGTTCCGGCCGAACAATTCGTGATGAACAGATGAGAGGAAGGAGATGATCACAAGAACAGTAGTAGAAACCATGTTGTATTGTATATTGTATTGTACGTACGTAGAAGAGACCTGGATTAGGAGCGCATATTTAACCTTTAGCACAAACGGTTCGTATACCCAAACATTAATGATATAGACGCTTCGTATAACGATCGAGAGACGTTAATTAGACGATCGAAACACGAAGCGTTCTGGCATCGAAACACGCGCGAAGCGTTCTGGTATGAAGCTTATCACAGACGGTTTTTTATAAAAAACCGTCTGTCATAACTGGTTATCACAGACGGTTTTTAGTTTAGAACCGTCTGTGATAATCTCCCTACATATACCCTCTCGCTAGGGTTTTCCGTGTGCGCTGCAGTTATTCGATTAGATCTAAATCCCGAGCCCGTCGTCGCCGCCGCCTCCCCGAGCCCTCGCCGGCTGCCTCCCCCAGCCCTCGCCGGCCGTCTCCCCGGATGAAGACGTCGCCGCAGCCTCCTCCTCCTCCGTCGCCGCCTCCCCGAGCCCGTCACCTCCTCATCCTCTGTCGCCGCCTCCCCGAGCCCGTCGCCTCCTCCTCCTCCGTCGCCGCCGCCTCCTCCTGCGTCGCCGCCTCCTCCTCCTCCTCCGTCGCCGCCGCCTCCCCGGACGAAGACGCCGCCGCAGCCTCCTCCTCCGTCGCCGCCTCCCCGAGCCCGTCGCCTCCTCCTCCTCCGTCGTCGTCGCCGCCGCCTCCTGCGTCCCTAAGGTCACCACAACCCTAAGGTCATCAAATCCCTCCCCGAGCTTCATGCTTACTGTTAGTGTTTAGGGTTGATGCTTGATGCTTCATACTGTTATGGTTAGTTGCTTAGTACATATTTAGGGTTGATGCTTCATACTTACTGTTAGTGTTTAGGGTTGATGCTTGATGCTTGATACATATTATATTGGTACATTGTTTACTGCAGTAGCTTAATTAGTTTGCTATTTGGTACATATTACATTGGTACATTGTTTACTGCAGTAGCTTAATTAGTTTGCTATTTGGTACATACTACATTGGTACATTGTTTACTGCAGTTGCTTAGTTTACATTGGTACATATTACATTGCTTGTTGTGTTAGTATATAGTATATAGTACATAGTACATAGTATATAGTATAGGTACATAACCCCTCTCTGTCCACATCACCCCCTCCCTTCTCCCCCTTCCCTCTACTCCTCTCCTCTCTTCCTAACATTGAGCATCATGTATCACTTTTCTTGCTTCCTCATCTTATCATGTGCAACCCTACAATTTGAGAGCACAAATTAACCAATCAAGGAAGAGTATATGATCAAAGGGCATGAAGCAAGAAATCTTGCGATTATTGCAAAAGATACATTGACCATTTGGGTGGAAAGAAATACATTGTGTCGTCAGGCTCATGACTGCCAATTTGAAGCATAGCATAGCATCCGAGGCACATCCAAGGCCTGCAGCTGTGTCTTGAAGAATGCCAAGAGCTGGTCTTCAGATGTGGCATTCCTCAAACTATAAAATATGAATCTTATTCTCATAACCCATCTGAATACCAGCTCTTGGCATTCCTCAAGACACAGCAGCAGGCCTCGGATGTACCTCGGATGCTATGCTGTGCTTCGAATTGGCAGTCATGCGCCTGACGAAACAGTTGATCTTTCCACCCAAATGCTCCTTGTATCTAGACAAAAAAAACAGCAAATGAAGCAAGTGACATACTATAGTGTTCCCGTTCAATGAACCGGATACACTAGTTTGTGTCATTTGCTTCATAGACCTTTGTTTAGGGACTTTGCTATTTGGTTTATAGTTTTAGCAACTAAAGTAGGTGCTAGGATAGGCACTTTGTTTAGAGACCTTGTAGTAATAGTATTACAAAATTCAAGAAAATTTTAGTACAGAAGTTCAAAAAAAAGAAATTCCCAGATTCTTCGGTGAGCAGCCGACATAGCCGACTTCTTCGGTGAGCGACTATCCATCTGCTTCTTCCCACTCCTCTTCATCTCTGGTCTCTGGATCACGTATGCCAGTAGCGATGATTCAGTTAGATGAATCATCGCTACTGTCGTACGTGATCCGATGATTCAGTTAGATGAATCATCGCTACTGGCGTACGTGATCCAGAGACCAGAGATGAAGAGGAGTGGGAAGCAGATGGATAGTCGCTCACCGAAGAAGTCGGCTATGTCGGCTGCTCACCGAAGAATCTGGAATGTCTTTTTTTGCACTTTTGTAATAAAATTTACTTGAATTTTGCGGGAAAAAGAAGGACTTGATGGAACAAGGCTATATACCTTGATTCTCTAAGTAAGAACAAATCCAAGTACACAGCTATCACCCAAATACTCGATAGGAACGTACATTGTACATTGTACTCTTTCTTTCCTTCCGAATAACTAATCTAACTTTTTCGAATAACGAAGGTCGTTCGCCATATACGTTCAACAAACACGTGACTCGACGACAGGCTGCGTCCATCTCTACATCTGCATTGACACAGCCGGATTTTGCAAAAATTCGAGGAGAGCTCATTTGGTTTTTGTGGACAAAAGTCGTAAGATCAGGTGGAGAGTTCCACTGCCCAGAATGATTTTTTATTGTAATTCTAAGTGCAAATACAGTGTCAATTGTGTATTTATATATGTTTGTGAAATGTGTATTTGTGTATTTGTTAATGGATATTTTATTTCAATTCAATGAATTGATTTGCGAAATGGATGCTTTATATATGTTTGTGAAATGAAGTGCGTTGTCAATTGGATGTTTTATGTCTGTGAAATGTATCTGAAATGAAATGAGATGTGTGAATTGTATATGTTTTATGTCTGTGATTATATGCTTGTTTCAGAGGGCATGGCTAGCATTTCCTGAGGCTAGCCAATAAACAGAAATATATTTAGGGTTTGAAGGGAATATCACAGACGGTTTTGAGTTAAAAACCGTCTGTGATAGCTGATAATCACAGACGGTTTTTAGTTAAAAACCGTCTGTGATAATTGATAATCACAGACGGTTTTTAGTTAAAAACCGTCTGTGATAGCTGATAATAACAGACGGTTTTGAGTTCAAAACCGTCTGCGATTACCAGCTATCACAGACGGTTTTTAACTCAAAACCGTCTGTGATTATCAATTATCACAGACGGTTTTTGAGTAAAAACCGTCTGTGATAGCCCATAATCACAGACGGTTCGAAAACCGTCTGTGATGACCTTCGATAATCACTGACCCATAAATACAGACGGCTCACAAAACCGTCTGTGATGACGTTTTTGAACCGTCTGTGATGACCTTTTCTGTAGTAGTGGCCGCACATCCACCGAGCATGAGGTTGGGCTCATGCACGCGTGGATGAGGTAATTAGATAGAGTAATTAATTCTAATTAGTGATTTTATTTAGTTGCACTGTTTGTTTGATTTTTTAGATATAGTACATGAGCTCTAAAAATTACAAAATTTTGTGTCGAGCCTCCTGACGTAGTGTACTTGATCGTGTATTTTTTTGTAATTTTATCCATCCTAAAATTCATTGCAGAATTCATTTAAGTTAACTGTTCCTAGGAATTTTTTCTGTAGCAAATAAGCTCCAAAAATTATGAATTTTTTTATGGTTCCTTGCATAGTTAATTTTATTGTGTAATTTCTCTAGAGATTTACATATTCAAAATTGACTCAAAGATCAAGGGTTTAGGTCTCAAAAAATTGGATTTCCATTTTCAAAATTAGGGTTTCATGAATTTATGTGACTTGGAATGTGTGAAGTTTAGTACGACACGACTACTCTATGTCGTTCCATCACTTCGGGCAGCCGTTTGAGTCAAGTAACCGTTTGAGTTAGGGTTTCATGATTCATTTTTTATTGCATTACACAAGGAATAGATAGCCCCAAAATTATTACTTTTCAGGTTACAGAAATCTTTCGTGCATGAATCTTTCAAGTTTTGCCAACCTCGCTACTACTACGATACAGAGTGACATAAGCATTCAGACCATGTATGAACATAAACCTTAGGAGATACGAAAAATAGGGTAGGTAGGACTAGGGGCTGCTACAAAGTTGTTTGATCTACTATGTGAACCGGGACCATTTGCCCTTGCTGTCGGGTTCAACGATGTAGTCCTCGCTGACCACCCTGGCCTTCGCCGCCCTTTCGCACTTTCTCTCATGCTCCGCTTCGCGCTCTCTACGCCTGTACGCCTCTAGATGAGCTTGTGTCTCCCGCTGGATACACTTGCTATGCTCTTTGTTGCAGCGCCACCCCTTCCTATCTCGGCATCCCAATCCTCGTAGGCGAGATGCCATTGGTCTTGTGGATGGATCTTTTGGTCGATCCATTTGTGAAATGCGTATAGCAGATCCAAAGACTACAGGTGGATTGGAGAGGTAATTAGTACGTGCTTTCAAACAGAAATGCAAGGGGAATATACTGTAACCTGTCTTTACCACATGGTGATACCGCGCCATGTCCCAACATCTGTCTAGGTAATCCCAAGCGTAGTTACAGCAACCCAAGTAACTCATGCCGAGACTCAGCCGCTGCTTCGACTTAAAAAACTTGCATGTGTCCCCGCACCAACAGAGAGGCAGTGTCTTCCTCTTGGGCGAGTCTTGCGGGGAATGCTCAGTGGGGACATTGTTGTAGGGGTTGAATGCTCAGTGGAGATATTGTCATAGGGGTTGGAGCTATGAGGGGCTTCATTGCGGAGTTGTGGTCTCATGGCACGAGTGCTTTGCTTGTCGCGGGCTGCAGCAACTCTTTTGCTAGTCGGGTGGTCTCCTCCCATTGCTTTTCCATTTGAAGTGGTAGTCTTGTTGCGTGAAAGCCCACCGCGTAAGGGGTAGTATTTATACACGGAGCCAGCGAGGCGAACGCGACAGAAGTTCAATTGGGTTCATGCAAATTCGCATCCATGAGGCAGCTACCCCGAGGAGGAATCTTGCTGTAGCATGCGTCACATCGCTGCAATGCTGCGACGTTGGGTCATGTCGGTCTTCAAAGCTGCCTAGTTGTGTCATGTCGATCTGCAAAGTTTCCTCGTTGGGTCACATAGGTCTGCAAAGCTACCTCATTGGGTTACGTCGGTCTGCAAAGCTGCATCATTGGGTCACATTGGTCTATGAAGCTATCTCGTTGGGTCATGTTGCTGCAGACAAACAACATGTCAGTTATTAATTACGTGTGTGTAATTACATACGAATAATTCATTAATTATTAACAATTTGATTACTCATCCAAAAAATTAATTATGAGCAATTCATTACTATTGTCTTTACCACTTAATTACTTACCACTAACTCAAGCGTTAATCCTAACTTATTGGCACTATAGTAAATACAACTAACTAATTACAAAGTGACATGCAATAATAAATTATGGGCACCGTACCTACAAATAAACAGTACAAAACTATGGCTAAATTATTACGATCTACTTACTTTACAATACAAGCTATATTAATTATATCTAACTGACTAGCATTGATTAACTACGACTATGAGAATAACGACGAAGGCATGTAAGAAAAAATTACCTACCCTTTGGGGAAGCAATCATCACTGCTATGATCGTGTTGGTTGCTTCGATATTTACTCTCCACAAAAACTTAATTATACTATGCTCTCTTAATTCTCAGCCACGAGCGCGATGATGAGAAGCGAAACACAGTTTGAGATGAGCGATGAGTGACTACTAGAGCTCTGTATTTATAGCTGAGCGAAAAGATAATTTGGTGTGTTGCCACAGGGAATTATGGACTCGTTGTCAACACGCACCATTGCGGGCAAGGGGAGACGGCATGGACAGAGTAACATATATGTGCGGAACTGAGAGCGAGTAAAGGGAGATGACATGGACGAGCCTATATATGTGCGAAGAAAAGAGGGGTAAGGGTGGGCAACATGCACGAGCCCACATATGTGTGAAGGAAGGAGGGGCAAGGGGGATAGTACTATAGTAGCAAGGGAGCGACATATGTGTAGAGAAAGGAGGTCAGGCATTGCAAAAAGATGGCCTCCGCATGGTGACCGTGAGATAGCCCAAATTAAAAGACAAATCAAGGCGGTGATCGGTTCGGCTGAAAAGCTCATGGCTTATGGCTGAAAACACTGTAGCTGGCTGAAAAAAACACTGTACCTGACAGAGGCTTATTTAGCATAATTAAATTTAAAAAAAATGTAAAAATATAAAAAATATGTTAGCTCATTACGTATAATACAAACAAATACGGGAAAAAAAGAACCGGCAAAAAAGCTCAACAAAAAGCCAAAAGTTCAGAAAAAGACGAAACTTATTAATAGTGAAAAATAAGCCAGAAGCCAGAAGCCGAAGCCGAATTGATCAGGGCCTTATGAGCACCGCATATCGTTAATTATAACTAAATTAACCTAAAAATTTTGAAGTGCACAAAATTACTGAAAATTACACAATTAGATCGACTGCATCAGGAGACTCCACAAAAGAATATAATTTTTTGAGCTCGTTTGCTAAATATAATAGTTCCTGTAAATATCATAATTCAACGAATTTTTAAGTAAATTTTAGGATGGGTAAAATTACGAAAAATTACACGATCGAGTATGCTTACACGGCTACGGCCTCCCTTCTCTTAGGCTGTCGTACAGCTACCAAACAACAGAAATGTCATCCCCAGCTATTACGAGCGGGGGGGTTTCCGCGCAGGAGAGGGCGGCCACGTCGCCCGCGCGCGCTGTGCGGCCGGCGCGTGGCCGCCGAATTTTCGTACGGCCGGGGGAGGTGATTCCCCTGTACTTTCTGAAAATTACGTAAAGGTCCTTTTTCCTCGCGAAAAGGTCCCTGCCAGTTTTTTTACCCCTCCACTTTGCAGGATAGCGCCCCGTGTTTTCCTAAATTACGTACGGGTCCTCGTTTATTTACGTACATGTCCGTTTATTTACGTACATGCCCTCAATTTTTTATGAAAAAACCCTTTAACTTTTTCGAAAATACACATATGCCCTCGATTTTTTATAAAACTCCTCGCGAATTATCGCCTCTTTTACTTCGGTACACACGGTGGCTGACCAGTTTTTTTACCCCTCCACTTTGCAGGATAGCGCCCCGTGTTTTCCTAAATTACGTACGGGTTCTCGTTTATTTACGTACATGTCCGTTTATTTACGTACATGCCCTCAATTTTTTTACGGAAAAACCTTTAACTTTTTCGAAAATACACATGTGCCCTTAATTTTTTTTTATAAAACTCCTCGCGAATTATCGCCTCTTTTACTTCGGTACACACGGTGGCTGGCGCGGCGTGGCGCCGCGCCTACGAGGCTAGTTTTTACTATACTCACACGGCTACGGCCATTCTTGTAAGGCCGCGCGGCGTTAGTGTGATTGGATGCGTACGAGGCCAGTGGACTGTCCCTGCCTCTGCGGTGTTTGTAGCTAGCGTAGGCACATCTGATCTCATTTGAGGCGAAACATTTTTCTATAAGGGCATGTACAATGCAAGATGCTTATATATGAGTGCTTAAAGAGAGAGAATATAGCCACATCATCAAGCATCCATGCAAAAGTTATTTCCTCTAATGCAAGCATCTCTTCATAGGTGCTTAGATGCTATATTATCTATTAATAGATATAGTTATACATATAAGCACCGGTGCTTATTTAAGCATTGATGCTTCAAAATAAGCACCTTATCTATCCTATGTAGCAAGAAAAATCAATTTTTTATTACTAAGCATCTCTCTAAGGGCATCTCCAATGGTTATAGATAGCAACTAACTATAAGACTTCAACATCATCTATATAGTACACACTAAAGTTAGCATTCTAAAGAACTATCTATAAGGATAGCTATTTAATGCTTACATGCACACACAGAATTTATGGAGGCTACCTCGTTTGGCGCTATAGACTATCTCTAGAGCTGTAGAGAGCTGCGTTCTCTTTCTTCATTTAATATCTTCCACGTAGGACAGTTGATGACATGGACTCTCTTGTAGATAGCTGCTATAGACCCATTAGAGATGCTCTAAGCGCCTGCATTGGACATGCTCTAAAGAGGAGCCTCAACCGAGACCCTTCCTCACTAGATTCTCTTCCACTAATAAGGCGGAGAGAACATATTATATAAACAAGTGGAGAGGGAGGGGAGCCCACTGGGCAGAGCGCAGCGGCAGATTGCTACTGGTGGTCGTGGTCTCGCCTCCCCTCATCGTCTCGCTGATTTTGCTCTCGCCTCGCCTCCCCTCTTCTTCTCGCGCAGCAGCAGCAGGGAAATGTGATCGCGATGCCCCCCTTCCTCCCCGCCCCAGCCCTAACCCTAGCCCCGCTTCCCCCTCCTCCCCGTCCCGCTCGCCGCCACCCCGCCCCGCTCGCCGCCTCCTCCAAGCCCACGCCGCGCCGGCCCTACCGCCGCCGCCCCGCCCCGGCCCCGGCGCCGCCGCAGCGACCCCGGAATGAGGCCCCGCAGGCCTCGTTCCGGGCCCGCAGCGAGGAGGAGCTCGAGGCGGCGATCTACGACTTCATGCGCCGCTCCGACAAGCCCGGGGCGTTCCCTACCCGCGCCGAGCTCCTCGCCGCGGGCCGCGCCGACCTCGCCGCCGCCGTGGAGTCAAGCGGAGGGTGGCTCTCCCTCGGCTGGTCCTCCGACTCCCACGCGGGGCCGGCCTCATCGAGGGGCGGCGTGCACCCCGACTACCCGCCCGAGCCGGCCTCATCGGGCGGAGGCACGCACCCCGACTACCCGCCCGAGGCGGGCTGCTCTGACCTAGCACCGGCAGCGGGGGCTTCCGGGAGGTGGGTAACCGAGTTTCTCTGTGCTGTGTCCGCCTGTTGATTGCTCTGTTGCGCTCTTTCCGTGTAACGTCTTGCTGAATTCGGCGCATTGCAGGGAGGAAGCGTCGCCGTCCGGGAGGCAGCCGGGGACAGAGGAGACGGCGTGGGTTTCTGCTATATCTCTTTGCTTTATTTGTTCTCTGGGTGTTCCCTTAGTCCCTGATGGTTTTTGTGTGTTGCGCGGTGATTCATTGCAGGGAGGCGGTATATGGGACAGGCCTGGAGGGGATGCTCACCAGGCTGCAGAGGGAGAGGGAGCGGGCGCGGCCACCGCCACGGAGCAGTAACCGAGTGGGAGGGCAAGGTGACAATGGTGGTACGTGGGATTTCAATTCTCAGCATTCTACAGGAACATACGTTGTTTTCAATTGTGCAGTGCTGGTACTTTTTTTGGCTATGATTATATATGGATGGGGAGACATTAATCTATGTATGGGATTCGTAGTTGCAACCGTTGAAGTTTTGTATATCAAAGAGCTCATTGTCCCGTAGTGTTAAGCTACAGGCTGTGGTTGGCTTCTGTTTAGTGCCGCTCCTTGCTGGATAAAAATTCAATGCTAAGTTCATACCAAGGGTGGGAAGGAAGACCCCAGGATTTCAAGAGGGTGCACTGGGAGGGGCTCATCCAAGTCGTCTGTTTTGGCAGATCAGACAGCTCTATACAGGACCTTCCTATCCTCCCTTTAGTAGGAAGTTTCCTGAATGAATGGTTACTGCTCCTTGCATATGTTTACCAGTTGTCCATTTAAGCGTCGCACATGGGACATAAATTACCATTTTGTCTGCTATGTGGCTTTCTGAAAGTAAAAGTATGATAATACTTGTCTCATGATCCAATTTTTTGTGTTCATATTAACATTCAGCGTTCACAGTTTGACACGATTGCAATTTTGAGTAATAGCGAGACGCCACTGAGATATTTCGTTTCTATCTTTTTAAAACATTGGAGTATTTGGTCATTTCAGCATTGGGCCTTTGCAGCTAATGCTCCTTTCAATTGAATCTCTTAGAATACATGGATACCATATCCACTCCAATTATTGCCTTTTGTTTTATATTATAGTTCCCTAACACCTAAAGGAATTCAAGAGGCCATACTCCATCCAAGATATACATGTATGATTGAAATTTAGTATACTCTGTAATTTGCAAATATTATTCCTAAATTCTAATTAGTGACCGCTTTAAGATGACCATGTTTAAAGTATTTTACTGATTTAGTGTACATGTATGATTGTCTCAGTTCACCATTAGTATCAACAATTATGGCATGCATTGCAAACTTTTAAATGGACAGCTTTCGTATAATCATGTCCGTGAATGGTCATTTTGGATGTACCATCTACTTCCTTTTCAGATTCTTTGTATATATAACTGAAGGCATCCTATTTCTCTGTTGCATATATGCAGCTTTAATGAGCCATAGTGGAGCTCCTAGTCACACTGCGACTGGTGGCAGGTACACTCCAAGGGTACCTGAGAATGGCAATATACATAGCTCTCATTCTCAAAATGTAACACTAGAGGACAACAAAGCCTTGAGGAGTTCGACCAATGATGCATGGCGAACATGGTCCCTTGACAAGGGCGGATTTTCTGATTTTCAAGGTTATATGACAACTTAACTTTCTTCTATAGTGTATCATATTTGTTAGATAATTACTTGTTGACACATTTAATATACTTGCAGCTGCTGAGGTCCATCCTTCTCACAGCAGCAAATTATTTGAACAGGATGACCTAGACATTGTGTTGGTGCAAGATGTTGCTCACAGACCATCTAATGGTGTGTCTGTAAATGAATATCCTAGTGATGGTGTAGACTCTGAAAGAGATGAGATACATTCACGTCTTCAAAATTTGGAATTGGATCTTACTGCTGCTCTTAAGACATTAAGATCAAGATTTGACAGAGTTTTATCAGATATGGTGTGTATCTGTCTCTTCACACTTCTATACTTTTCTTTTGTTGTGAATTACTAGTAGGGTTATGATATCTTGATCTTGAATTGTTGTTTTGCATTCACTTTTCTTCACTTGTTCTGCATTTGCAAAGTTGTCTGTAGTAGACATGGTTCTTCTGTTCCTAAAAAAACACAGAAGAAGACATGGTTCCATTGCTTTAATCTGCCTTTTACATACCTAAGACCCTGCCTGTATTATACGCTCCAATCACAAAAAAAGTACCATCATGGGAAGCGGGCAATCAAATACTTTTAAATTTGACTAACAATAATCTCGTTAATATGTAGATTGGCAACATGAAAATGGTATGAGTTGATTTGCCATTGGAAATATTCTTATAAATCTTGATATTATATCTGTAACTAACTAACTATTCACAATTACACCCTATTTTTTCTTGCAATGTTATAGTTTCACAGTGCATATAGATAATTATAGTTGAGGATGCTCCCTTTCAGTGTTGGATGTATTTGTGTTAGTCACTTCTGTGAGGAGGCAGTTGCAACAAATTAGTCGATTTATTATTATACCTTCTGAAGTTTTCTGAAACATCTTATTATTAGTAATTGGCATAGTAAGATTCTCAGCATGAATCAAGGGAAGTCTTTGATCTGCCGTAAATGCTATTTGAAATCAGCAGACCTTGGTATGGATTAGAGGAACAGTAGTGCAAGATCTTGTGCTATATGTTGTCTCTCACCTTGATCATTCTGTGGGGGGGGGGGGGGGGGGGGGATTATACTTGTCATTCTAAGCATCCGGCTTTGTTGTTTCCTTTTCCAGTCAAATGGTGAAGGAGCAAATGCGCTGAATGGGCTCTCTGATGATTGGGAATTTGAAGAGACAAAGGTAATGCAAGCTCAGGAAGAACTGCGGTCAATCCGTGCCAAAATAGCAGTATTAGAAGGCAAGATGGCACTTGAAATAATGTAAGCCCTCCTCACTATTGATCATCTATACTTCGTATTTCATATCATTCCATTTTAGTAATTATATATCATGACATCAGTGAAAGGAACAAAATAATTGAAGAGAAACAAAGGAGGCTTGATGAAGTCGAGAAGGCCTTGAGTGAGCTCCGCACTGTTTATATTGTGTGGCCTAATCCTGCTTCAGAAGTTCTATTGACTGGGTCTTTTGATGGCTGGACAAGTCAAGTCAGTTCCTGTTCCAATTCTCTATTAGTCAGTTCCTGTTCCAATTCTCTATTATCTTTCTTAAATATTTGAAGTTTGCTAAGTAACTACAAGATGGGTGTCAGTTCAAGGTTCCAACTTTTGTCACTCTTTTCTGTTAGTTGTCCATTGAATTCTATTGAATTTTCTGTATTGAGTTGACGATATTAAAGAGATGAAAGCCACCTATATTGCTTCTCTTCTACATTTGCAAATGTATTTTACTGCCAACACCTTGTCACTGTATGCAATTAATTCATTGCTGATACATTGCAAAACAAGCATCAGATAACATTAGACGCAGTAAAAGACTGTTACATGGAAAGTTGGAAACCAGCATTCTGGATATTACCGAGCTGGTGTGTTGATGCATTTTCAAACATAACTGGTGTGTTGTCTTCAACTAATTGTCAGTCTTTACTAGTTGTGTCACTAATTATACCAAACTGGCTGTATGTCCTTTCACATTTCTTCATGCCCTATTTGAATGATTTTTTAATGGGTATGTAATAGATATGATAAACACCAGTTATGGAACTAATTTACTTTATAGATGTAGTCTAGTGCCCCCTTTAATATAGTTTTCAAACTAAATTTTTAATTACATGGAGTACATCAATGGAACTCTGCTTTGTGTTGGATATGTACACCTTTCTTTTTTTGGTGTGTGTGTGTGCATGTCCATGACTGCATATGCGTGTGCATGTGCGTTGCTAGCATCTCATAATTCGTAGAATTGGTTGCGAAGTGGTGATGTGCGTCACATTTTAGAAATGAATAAGAATTTGTGGTATTTACTGTTGAGTAATTGCTGGATATGCATGCTATTCTGTAGGAATGGAGATATCTTTATATGAACATACTTGATTTTAGCCATTTCATAAATGATAGCTTGATGTTGTCTAATCTTGCTGAGTTCAATGAGAAGAGGGGTTTGTCAATCAAGATTGTCCTGTTCTTGGTCGATCCATAGTAGATTTGGATCCAAAAGGCATAACTGCACCAGACCTGACTGGTTCTGATTTTGGATCTATATAGTGTCAATTGACACAACGAGGACTTGCATTTCATATAATGTTAATGATGGAAGTCTCCTTGTCATTATATATAGCTCTGTGATTGCATGCTTAATCACATCCTGTTCCTTGTTATGCTTATTACGACTTTATATTGGAAAGCTGATTGCCATCTATACATTTTTGTCACTACCTTCTTATTTCTGAGAATAATCTAGTTATAAGCATTGCTGGCTTGCTGCAGCGAAGGATGGAAAGATCAGAAAGAGGCATCTTTTCCTTAAACCTGAGGTTGTATCCTGGTAGATATGAGGTAATGGCCCGCCATTCTGCTTCCATTCATCACCACATTTACATCATCTGATCATAGTTTCTGCCTGTGCTTTAGATTAAATTTATTGTCGACGGTGTTTGGAGGAATGATCCGCTGCGGCCCACGCTGAACAACCATGGGCATGAAAACAACCTTCTGATCGTTACTTGACTTGAAGCTGCATCCTGGAAGCATTTTTGTAGATTATTGTCTAGATCGTCGTCAACATGACATGATCGGTGCTAACTGATTGGAGCTGTTCCTCCTCGTAACTAATCAGCTTTGCCCTCAGTTATTCCTTAATTTTTTTAGATAGACGTGTACAACTTAAGCATTGTTGGGTGTTGTCGAAATACCTCACCCCGTTCAGATAGGAGAATAATATAGCTGTGTATTCTTTTCCTCCCCATCTCTTTCTCCCTGGAGAAGCATAGCTGTGTACTCAAAAGCTATGTTCTTTTGGGCTGAGACTGATGGTTTTGGCTGTGCTTTTCGATATTACAGTGACGGTGAAGAAGCCGACGCGGACGACACACATGGTTTTGGCGTTGAGAAACCGTTTGGAGAATTCGCTTCATAGAGCTGGCCCATTTGTTTCCATTTTCGGAGAAGCCAAAAAACGGGGCCAACGTAATGTTCAGGTGGTAGCTCACCTTCATTGTGTGTAACAATGTACATATTCCGTGGTGACAAAGTTGTCTTCGTCAGATTGCACCTTGCAATAGTTAGATTTGTTACGGTGGTGACTTTTCAGTATGCATATATAGTTTCTTTTTAAAATCCTGGGCGGGCACTGACCTGACCAAATAGAGTTTGCCATTGTCGCTCTGTGCATTGCTTTGCTTTGCTTTGGCACAGCTATCCATTTATTAGTCACTCGAGCCACGGCAGCAGCATATGCTTGAAACCATAGGTACAGAGAACTAAGCTTAGAACATCCATTTATCTTTTAATTTAACCATTCACTTACAAGAAACCAAACCTTTTGTTTCTTTCTTCTCTTCCCCCAACCCACTTAATCCTATAGATTCAATTCAAAACACCATAGACAAAAATACAAGATAAGGAAAAGAAAAAAGGAAATAGCTACTATGGTATCCAAAGACGCACCAGTTAATTATCTGACCTCATTCTACACCCCCTTCCCTTCTCTTTCTCCATCATCATAATCAGTTCATCACAAAGCTCATGCATAAATGTCTCCTCAGTTGCTGGCCCCCTTGAACCTGTACCACCTGGCGCAGATGACGAAGTAGATGAGGTTGAAGACGCCAATGCCGGCGATCATCCAGTAGAAGAGGTCCAGCCTTCCCTTGTTGAGGTCCTGCGCGAGCCAGTTCTGCCCGCCGCCGGTGGTCCGGTGCACGATGGTGACCAAGAACCCGCTGAGGTAGTTGCCGAGCGCGAGGTTGCAGAAGGCGAGCGCGCCGGCGACGCTCCTCATGTGCTCCGGGATCTCCTTGTAGTAGAACTCGATCTGGCTGATGAGGTTGAACGCCTCGGAGACGCCCAGGATCATGAGCTGCGGCACCATCCACATGCTCGACATGGCGGAGATGCCGCCGCCGGTGATGGTCGTGCCGATCGTCGGCTGGCTCTGCGCGATGCCGCGGCGCCGGTCCTCGACGATGGCCGAGATGACCATCGCGACCGTGGAAAGCGCGATGCCGATGCCCTGGCGCTGGAGCAAGGTGAGCCCCTCGTCTTTGCCGGTGATCTTCCGGAGGCGCGGCACGAGGAGGCGGTCGTAGATGGGGATCCAGATGGTCTGCGCGAGCATGGCGAAGACGGTGAAGGAGGCCGCCGGGATCTGGAAGCTCCGGCCGAGGTGGCGGTCGGACTGCAGCGCGGAGAACACCACGTAGGTGGACTGCTGCACCACGGCGACGTAGTAGATGATCCCAGTCGACCAGACGGGCACGATGCGGATGAGGCACTTCACCTCCTCCACCTGCTGCACGCTGCACAGCCTCCACGGGTTCGCCGGCGCCGCGCCCCCGGGCCGCACCTCCTCCGGCGACGCCACGATGGCCGCCTTGTCCAGGCACCGGAACTGGTCCGTGTGCGCCAGCTTGGACACGATGGCGCTGGTGTGCGGCGGGTCGAAGAGGTCCTGCTTGTGGTCCTTGGTCTGCTTCAGCGCCCGCTTCCTCGCCGCCGCCGCGAACACCTGCACGATGCTGGTGAAGGGGCTCCCCTCGGGGGTGACCCTGACGTAGAGCCTGGTGCCCATGAAGAAGAGCACGCAGGCGAGGAACATGAGCGCCGTCGGGATGCCGAGTCCGATGGACCAGCTCACGTTGCTCTGCACGTAGATGATGACAGTGGCGGAGACGAGCATGGCGGAGGTGAAGGTGAAGTAGTACCAGTTGAAGAAGCTGTTGATGCCGCGCTTGCCGGACTCCGTGTGCGGGTCGAACTGGTCCGCGCCGAACGGCATGCTGCAGGGGCGGATCCCCGCCGAGCCGATCACCAGGAAGGCGAAGGAGATGAAGAGCACGGCGAACTGGGAGGAGGTCGCCTTCTCGCAGGTCTCGCCCACTCTGCACTCCGGCGGGTGCAGCCTGGTCGCGCCGGCAGTCAGCGTCAGGAAGAACATGCCCTGCCATGATTCATCAAGCAAGCGTTTTTGGAGGGAAATCAGCAGGGCTTTCAATTTTGATGATAATGCCTAGTGCTAAGATTGTGTAATTAATGGTCTCTCGAAAAAAAAAGGTTGTAATCCATGTAAAGGGAATAAGGGATGAGTCGAAGCAGGTATTATCATTATTATATCAGTATATATCACAATGCAAGCAATTTTTTTAGTAAAATGAATGTTGGTTTTATTTTTATATATATTCTTATATTGGTTTTATTTATATATATATTCTTATAATATTATAAGGTACTAGTATCTAGGTTCATTTTTTAACAAGCTAGTATTTAGGTTTATATATTAGTAACACGAAGATGCAAAAGAGAATATGAATGAGATGGCAAAAGGAAACGAAAAAGCAACGGGCCTGTTTAGTTCCTGAACTTCCAGCCCAGAAACGCCCAACTGGGCCCCAACCTACATTAACCATAGGGCCGAACAGTATTGTTACAGCCCAGCACGCGACACCCGTGCGACGACGTTACCCTAGCGAGGTAACGACACTGCACGGGCACAATCGGAGCATCGCGTATTCATGTTTCCAGCTGGCTTAGCCGCCGCCGCCGCCGCCTAGGGTGGCAACGGGGCGGATGTCAAGAGGGGAGATCCACGCGGCCCCGTCCCACTCCCTGTTAGAGAGGCCTTCGCCCCACCCATTAAGGCTACAGGGGGAGGTGCTTTTGGTCCTTGAGGGGTTTCAACCCCCACGGGAATAAAAATAGGCTAATTTAAAAAACAATAATATAAATTTGTTTATTAATTTATAGTTATTTAGTCATATTTTTTAAAAAATATAGCTTCAATATATATATATTCTAATATATATTCAAGTTTTAGTTAAATATGCAAGAAAAGAATATAATTTCTCATATTTATAAAATATAATCAATTATTTTATAAAAAAACTTTTATATTTGCTGGGTCCCATGGGGCCTTGCAGAAGAAGGACGACCCTCGTCCCCACCCCGTTCCTCCATGAGGGAAGATCATCCCCGCCCCCATGGGGGATATTCCTGACGGGGCCCCGCCCAACAGGGGAATTTTCACCCCTACCGCCACTGCATACAAACCTAAACAATGGTGCATACTTTTTTGTTGTGGTGATGATTTTTAGCTTTAGACCAAGCATTTTGTATGAACGTATAAAGTATCGATAAGTCGTTTCAAAAACAACTGTCTCAATAAACCGCTTCAAAAGGTAAGGAAGAAATTGTCCTATTTATTTGTTAAAAAAAAAGACATAAATCGCAGACTAAACTGAACAAAAAAAATCCCTCACCCTGCCGTGCGCGCTTCCATTGCTAGCCCAACACCACCCATTCTTTAGGCGCAGGCGCGCGCACGTCGGTACGTGCCGTGCGAACCACCCAGAGCGCGCGCGGATCGAAAAGCGCGTCGCAAACGAACGAAACCGGCGTGCGCTCGCGGCCGCGGCCAGAAAATTTTCTCCGGTCCAACCCACCCACCCACGCTGCCATCACGACACGGCGCGGGAGCCAAACTTTGCCGAACCCACGGGCGCGAATCATCCGGCTATTATAGCCGGCCATAACCCCACCATCCTCGCTAGTGTGGCTTTCGTTGTCAAATCAGGCAAAGATCTATCTAGCCAGGAAACAAGGTCAGAATCCTGTGCAAAGCAGCTAGACGTGTGAGTAGTGCGTATATGATTAGGGCTCCGTGGTACGTGACATTGATGTTGGGCAACGTGGGCTGCTGCTCAGACCTCAACGATTGATGTTCCTGGGGTAAAGCTGAGGAAACGGATCGTCTTCGTGCCAACAAGGTGGTGAGAGATATTTGCTTGTCCTGGACGGCACTAGTTCCAGGAATCCAGTGGGGTAGTAATAACGTCGATGCCCACTTCCACTCCCACTTGCGACTTGTGCAGTTATTTGGCGGTCACTCCCAGGCATATTTGTCCGGACAAGCTAAGGTGTCTGATTGCATGGAAGAAAGTTCTTTCAAGGCTTTGAGGAGTAGTTCCAGTAGAGTGTACTGTCACCCCAAAAACTTACGCCCTCCTCGGTTGGATTGAAAAACTGTGATTTATGGTTAAAATTGTACTATAGCAGCTGAAATTTCACGGTAGCTAAAGGTGACCTATTTGGCGTAATTAAATTTAAAAATAAAAAAATATGCTAGCTCATCACAGATAACGCAAACGAATACAGGGAAAAAACCGGCAAAAAAGCTAAAAAAACAAAAGTTCAGAAAAAAAAATAAAATTTTATGAGTAGTGAAAAATAAGACAGAAGTTAGAAGCTGAAACGAGCGGGGCCTTAGTAAAGAAAAATGAGGGAATAAAATACGGTCGCGTTTGAATCTTCGTGTTGTGGTGCGTGGCCAGCTGGCCAGTGCGTGAGGAACCATTTGTTGCTTGGGCCCATTTTGTTGAAGGTTAAACAGCGGCAAAAGGTCGAAGAAGCCGGGATTCAGCACACGGTGAGGTGAGGTGATCCACCAAATTTAAAAGCTCCCATGCATCTAAAAGAAAATAGTTTCCCTGTTTAAACCAAGAGCGAAGGGAGATCCGTATCATACGGACCCAGCTCGTATGTACAGGCCGATGGAAGACCAGTGTACAATTAATTATACAACATGCCGTGGCACGGATGGCTTTTCTTAAAAAAGAAAAAGAAATTGATAGCACCCGTATGTCCGGACACGTCCGGATGGCTAAAAATAGGAGCAACCAATTTTTCAAGGGACTATTCTTCTAGACTATGGTTTATAGTATTTGATCTTAGTGTGAATGCTTGTACAAACAAATTGAATGCTAATCAGCTGCTTTTAAAGACTATCCTGATAAATCGTTTCAAAACGATGGTAGAGAACTCGTTCTATTTGTTTGTTCGAGGGAAGTCATAAGCCATAAACTGAAATAAACTGAAAAGAGTATGCCCCTTACCTAGTTGTCCTACTCGGTCTTTTCCACTGGACAACTCTTCTCTGTCTCTCTTCGAGACTGTCAACTACTCTGATAAAATACAACTGAATCGTCGATATTGAGCTCTCCGGTGAGCTATGGCTCAGTGCCCATTTGCCGACCTCCTTTCTCTCCTGTCCCACTTTCTACATGTACGACTTAGCTTTGCCACCGCTGAACGTGGCCTCCATAAGTGTTGAAGCGAGTTGAGCTCTCCTTTCGCCAAACGAGGCGTTCACGGCCTCGACAAGTGCCACTGATGCTAGCCGAGATCCGCCACCACTCCTCCTAGCAACGCCACTCTCATTCGAGGATTAGTGACGAATAAGTAATTGTGATGAGGTGGTGGTGTTGCCACTTTTCGTCTTCTCCTCTGAGCTTGTTGATTGTTGTAACATGTAAATCAAGTTGTTGTAGCTATTTTTCTTAATGTTGTGGCCTTGAGTTCCTCACTTAAATTGTTTTCAGTATAAAATTGTTGTTGTAATCATAGCCATTATTTGTTAAAACCATATTTTCCTTTTATTGCAATAAGAATGTTTTTTTTGCTTAAGTTATGTTGATTTGTTACAGTTAGATAATTTTTATTTCTGTTATAATTGGTATTTATTGATGTTGCAATAAATATTTATTGATATTGCACTAGAATTCTCATGTGTTGAATCATGGTATTGGATTATTTTCTTGTAATATGAAGTTGTTTTATTGTGGATGTTTGATTTTTTTAGCCCATCTCACAAGCTCCAGCAACATGCCTTTTGCGAGTTCCCACGCATCACAAATGGTGCTCGAGCTCCACCACTAATGCCAGCAGTGACCTTCACGAGCTACGTAGCCACTAGGCGCAACCTTTGGTAGCACCGTCGTGGCAAGCTAAGCTCTGAGTTTCGAGTTCCTCACCATTATCTATGTGTCTTCTTATCTAGTGGTAAACATTTTGTATAACGAAAGAGACAGCAGGTAGGGGTCTTTGTCCATCCTATGGTTGGGGCAATATCAAAAGGTGAAAGGGAACGTATGTAGCTACCGTACAGATCTGACGTCCGCACGCTAATCGCTCCTGACTTACGACGCCACTTGAAAAAAAACGATCACTAAACCTAATTAGTGACCCGGAACGTTACTGCCAGGCAATGTAGGAGGCGATTAGGGCATTACAATACGGATTAGTGGGGCGCTAATCGTGAGCTACACCGCGGCTCGGCTATAAAGCGTGCTTTGTAGAAAGGAGGCAGTGGTAACGCGGGACACGAGGCTAACAAATGGTAGGGGTTATACAATGCATGGCAGGACGGCGCCTCTTTGGGAAAGCGCCATCGTGGTGTGGATTAGTATTAAGATCAGGCCTACGCGTGTTGGCTCTGTTTAATTGAGCGAAGATGCAGTATGTATGGGATGGGAACTACTCTTTTCTAGCTTTTTATTTGTTTTATTTTTTAACAAAAATGTGGAAGGCGTAAATAGAATTCGTCAAGAAGGAAAAGAGAACAGAGCGTCTAATCGGCCGTGCTTGTTTCAGCTTGAGCTTCTGTTTTTTTTTACTATTTATAAATTTTATCTTTTTTCTTTTTTTGAGTTTTTTTACTAGTATTTTTCCCATATTCGTTTGTATTGTTTGTGATGTGCTAACATGTTTTTTCTATTTTATTTTTTTTAAAATTTAGTTAGACCAAATAAGTTACCATAGTTATAGTGAAATTTTAGCCAACTAAAGTGAAATTTCATCTACAAACCACTTTTTTCAGCCCAACTGAGTGGCACTTAGATCAATCCAACCACCTATTTGACCCATTAAAAATGTTCGGCAGCAGTTTGCCTACAACTTTCTAGGTCATTTTTTTCTGGGATTGTTTTTTTTTTTACAATTTAAGATTGTTGAAGCTTAGATAGAGCTACTCCAGAAAATAGTGACAATTCCCCTTGCACTCTTAAATCCAAAAAAAACTTAAATCCAAAAAAAACTCTAACTAGGCCTAGAGAATACGAGCTGTCCGATCTCGATCGATCGTGCGGGTCCGGATTATCAAGTCAACTAATAAATGGCCTGGCACTTCAGCTAAGCTCGTAACATCAGAGTGTCACCGCTCAAATCGCAGATTTGACATGCTAATCCACATGTGCGATAAAAGAAACAAAAGGTGCTACTTATTTAGGTTTAAAAGTTACACTATTGTTACTAAAAATATATTATAGCCACTAATAGTTTTTTAATATAATTAAATTTTAAAAAATAAAAATATATTATTATAGATAAAAAAAAGAAAAAAAAGCATCACTCAAATGTTTTCTTCCTCATTATTATCTAAATTTGTGACTATTGGATTAGAAATCAAGAGGGTTCTTGTTTTTTAAGGAAGAAATTTTTTTCAAAGGAGGAAGCAGAATTCAAGAAGAGGGAGAGAATTTATGATAATTAGATCTCTAATCCTACAGTTCTAAATTCGGATGATAATTAGAAAGAAAATATCTAAATAATATTTAACAAAACCCAAAAAAATCATATCACTAAAAAAACGAAAGTAAGGAATCAAAAGCAGAAAGCTTCTAATGAGCAGACCCAAAAGATAATCACGGGGCAGGGAGTAAGAGAGCACGTGGTTCCTCGTCCCATGTGCCGCCCATCGTCTCCAACGCGAACGAAAAAAGAAGGGGAAAAAAAGAAAGAATTGAGACGCAGGCCAGCTCACAGCCCAGGCGAGGGCGCGAGGCCACCAACTCCATCTCCATCTACAGTCCCGAGAAAACGGAATATGAATCCCGAATCCCCCCAAATCAAGCTAGCGCCCAACATCCGCCTCAAATTCCAAACCAGTTTCCAAACTTGGAGGCAGATCAATGCATGCATGCTCGTGATAATCACGGCAAGAAGCAAGAAATCGGAAACTAATCGCGCACAAATCAGTACAGGAGATGATAGCATGCTAGGAGTACTCACGATGAGGGACGCGACGGATGCGATGGCGAGCGCCAGGTAGCGGCCGAGGTAGGCGTCGGAGAGGAAGGCGCCGATGATGGGCGCGAGGCTGGTGGTGCCGTTGAGCCCGTTGAGCAGCGTCGCCGCGTCCACGCTCCGCATGTGGAACACCTGCGTCAGGTACACCAGCAGGTTCGCCGACGTGCCCAGCGTCCCCAGCTTCTCGAACGTCTCGTTCCCTGCAACAATTCAGGCGCGCACACCGCACAACAATCCATCGATCACTGCAACTTCTCTCGCAATCGCACGCGATCAATTCGAACAAACCCCACCGACAACGAGACGGGCGTGTGCTACCTATGATGAAGGGCATGGCCTTCCAGCCGTGGTACTTGACGGGCGGGTGCGGGCTGTCGCCGGCGCCGGCGCCGCCGGTCTCCAGCTTGTCGACCCCCATGCTCTTCACCTTCTGCCCGGCCTCCTCGTCCTCCTCCCGCCCGCCGCGCATTCTCGCCTTGTGCTGCTGCTGCTGCTGCTCTCTCTCTCTCACTGCTCTTTTTTCCCGGGTTTCTTTATGGTACCAGCGGTGAGACAGAGAGGAGCATCCTGCCTGCCGGTTTATAAAGAGGAGCAGCAGAGCATCAGCAGTAGTACTAGACGCGCTCCAAACCACTTCTGTTTCAGGCTTCTCGAACCCTTGGTTTCTTAATTTCATTTTTTAGGTTTTTTCTTTTTTCTTTTATTTATTTACATTATCCGTAATAATGTTTGTTTTTTTAATCTATTTATTCAAAAAAAACTAATAGTTACTATGGTGTAATTTTAACTACTATAATAATGCTTTTTTAATCACTATAGTGCTAAAACGAACCAAAAGATATAAGTATACAGCTGTTCCGAGCACGACCGTAGTCTTCACGGGGTCGGGTCAGGCATTTTTCTCCTTGCACTGTCCAACGTTTATCTTTTATTAAATGCAGGTCCCTGCTGGTGCCTACCTAGGTACCTTGCTATTGTAGACTCATTCACAACGTTCTCGTAATTTTGAAAGCGATTTTACGGGTCAGGTAGGGTTGGACTGGGCACAGTGGTACAGGCTGTTTGTTGAGTTCATTCTTTTAGTCTATATTATATATATATATATATAAGCAAAATAACAGGTGCACCATGGTGCCTAAGCTCCATAATTAAAACTTTACATCCATGATTAATACTTTCCATCCATGATTGATTCTTTTCCAAATTGATACCTTTTCGAATTAATGAATCTTAATATGTTACCTAATATATTGCACCTGCACGCATCTAAAAGCAATCTAACGACAGAGAGGCTTGGTGCCCCATTTCAGTATCCTATATATATATATATATATATATATATATATATATATATATATATATATATATATATATATATATATATATATATATATATATATACACACACACACACACTATAAAAATAGTTCAAACTAATTAAACTGAAGTTGAATTTAATTTTTTCGGAGTTTGACATCTCAAATATACTTTTTTATAGGTATATGAAGATATCCACATCAAACGTTGCGAATCTCAAAGCAAATCAACGGGTATTGATATAGGTGCCTAGGCACCAGGGTGCATGAAACACTCGTCCGATATATATATATATATATATATAGTAAAAATATTGAGTGCTATTAGGTGCCCGGACTCCTCAATCGTGAGCCCTCCGATCGCGCACGTACAGTCAACCGGAGAAAGGTTGGGAGATGCTAGACCCGTTGCTTGAGCAAATTAGGAATCTCCGTCACTCGGTCACGACTCTTTCCCCAAATCGCGCATTCCCCGGTCTCGCCTCTTTCCCCAAATTGCGCGCGGCTGCTTCACCGGAGGACAGCTCCGCCGTTCTCAACACCGAGTCTCGTCCATGTAGTGGAGGCGACGGCCGACAGTGGCGCCCCGGGACACCCCTCTCAAAGCTCATCACTTTCCCTCTCCCTCTCTCTGATAGAGTCTCACAAGCCTAGGAAGCCAAGAAGAGAAGAAGCTGCTGCAGCGAAGGAAGGAAGCGAGCGAGCAAGAGATGGAGTTGGAGGAGCAGGCCTTCTTGGAGGAGCTCTTCTCCCTGAGGAGGGACGCGTGGGAGTGCAATGCCGTGGGGGACTTCTTCTCCCCGGCCTGCGCCGCCATGGATTGCTTCCAAGAACGCCACCAAACCACTGTCAGTGTACTCCCTACCTTCACGGCCACCTACGAGCAGCCGGCGGCGCCTGGGTTCGACTGCCTCAGCGAAGTCTACGGGAACGCGATGTTCAACCCCAATGCAGGCGCCGGCGACTACGGCAGCGAGATGGGGTTTCTTGATGTCATTCAGCCCAAGGTGCCCCTGGTGGAGGGAGGCCTTGGAGTCTGCAAGGTGGAGCCCGGGCTGGTGGAGGGTGGCGGCGGGTTCAACGCCGGCGCCATGCCGCCGCCGCCGCCGGCGCCGAAGAAGAAGAGGGTGGATTGCATGCCGTCCAAGAACCTGATGGCCGAGCGCCGCCGCCACAAGCGCCTCAACGACCGCCTCTCCATGCTCCGTTCCGTCGTGCCCAAGATCAGCAAGGTACTAGGTCCAAACACTTCTTTTTTTACAAGATTAATTACTTGCAAGAACAATAATCTTAGCACAATGGGGTATTAATTGGAGATGATGTGCCAATGTGTTGTTGGTTCTGGAAACTAGATGGACAGGACATCGATTCTTGGGGACACGATCGACTACATGAAGGAGCTGCTGGAGAGGATCAGGCAGCTGCAGGAGGAGATGGAGCAGCAGCAGACGCCGGGCGCGCTCAGCGTGTTCCGGGAGCTCAACCCCAACGAGATGCTCGCCAGGAACACCCCCAAGGTAAAGAAAGCCATTGCTACTAGCTATAAAATTGAAATGTTGCGGCGAGCGTGTCTTCATAGGGAGCGTGAGAAGGTTGAGGCCTTTTAGCAATCCATATCCCAATCGTAACGGCGTATGCTGCTGAGATGAAGAAGCTCCCTCTTAACAAAGCTCGGAGCCTTTCTAATGATCGATCCTTCACTGCAACATCATTTTGTCATCTAACCAATGTATTAAACATGTTCACAATATTTTTACAGGATTATATGGACACTTTCAGAATGGAGATTTTGATGGACATACTTACCTTGGAATCAAATCTATCGTCAACACCTGATTTCGTCAAAGAATTATTGAAGCAGTGCAGTGATCATTGAGAAGCTACTGAACGATGCTTTGAAAATAAGAATATTTTGTTCTATTACGAGACTATTTTTTGCTTGATACTTTCTGGATTGTAATAATGCTATGCGTCAATACATCACATTTGGTTGGATGTAAAACTTTGTTGATGTCATACATACATTATATTTTTTCAATACAAAAATTGTGATGACTTCATACTCATGCTATTGTTTTTAAGCACGTCTTTCATAATTTAAATGTTGTAATTACTACTATGTGCATCTGATCCATCATATATCTTTCATCACATACATTTTTTGTACTGCTTTATGCTAGAAAGTTACTTATCATATCTATCCATCCCTAACGAGTATGTCCAGTTTGTATCATCTATTTCGTTTAGTTTCTTTTGTTATCTGGTAAGCTGGTCCAATATACGAAATAATACGTTTACCGACGACTACCGAGCTGTACATGGATGCGATGCACGTTCTTGATTTGGAGTTATGGACTGTGCATTTGGGCTGTTCCAGCCATGGACTCTCCAGCGAATCGCCAAATGTTTCTTCGCTGATTTGGGCTCAAATAAAGGCAAAAGGGATGTTAGTATGCTTTCACTTTTATTTGTAAAATCACGTACAAAATCAATACTCTAAATGTATATACAAAATAATACTTGTCAATACTCGTGGTTTTTAACGTGTCGTTCGTCTCCATCAGCCATTTAATATAACATTTGTTGTCCGATTCTGCTAAAAACCACACACAAGATTTTCAACTACATCCCTAACATGACGTACAAATTCGCCACTCTAAATCAATTTTTGTGGCGTATAGAAAAATAATGGAATTCAACACACGTGTTTTTCCGATGCCATTCGTCTCCATCAATCATTTTAAGTTAACAATTGTTGACCGATTCAGCTAAAAAAATCACATAAGCTTTCCACCTATAACCCTAACATGACGTACAAATTCGCCGTTCTTAATCATTCCGTATGGTGTACAAAAAATAATGGAAGTCAACATACACGTATTTTCCTAAGCCGTTCGTCTCCATCAATCATTTTAATATAACATTTGTTGTCCGATTCACCTAAAAAATTCACATAAGGTTTTCACCTTTAAATGCTATCATCACGTGCAAATTCGCCGATTTAAATCACCCAGTTATTCGTATAAAAATTAATGGAAATGATCGCACGCGTTTTTTAAAATGAGATTCATCTACATCATTCATTTAAGCTAGCATTAGTTGTACAAATAATCGCAAAAATTCACATATAATTTTCACCTTAACCGCTATCATGATGTACAAAATTCGCCGGTATAAATCAATCCGTGACACGCATAAAAAATAATGGAAGTCTATATATGCGTTTTTTTACTATGTCGTTCATCTACATTAACCATTTACGATTGCATTTTTTGTCTGAGTGAGCTAAAAATCTCACATATAATTTTCAACTTAACTGCTAACATCTCGTACAATTTCGCCGCTCTAAATCATTCCTTGCCGAATACAAACATTAATAGAATTCAACACACGCGGTTATGCCTATTCTTATCATCTCCATCAAGCATTTAATGTAGCATATATTTTTTCCGATTGGACTACAGATTCCCATATTAGATAAGTAGGTATGTGAATTGACTACGTTGTGTAAAAGAAGGAATAATTTAGATGTATGGGATATGGCCTTTAATTTCTACATATACTACTATAAATGCTTTGTATCCGTCAAGAATCATATTTTTCCATTGCTTTCCGTTTGAGGCTGGATATGTATTCATATGTTATTTTCTTTTTTGACTCCTCTTCTACCATTGCACGGCAATTCATATGTTATGTTGCTTAACTTTTTAAGATAACATGCTATACCCGTTTTCTAACGCATTCGTCTCCATGACAAATTCAACAAGAATTTGTGCCTCGAATGATACGATAATTTCACATAATATTTTCGCCATTACTGCTAACATTATGTACAAATTCACCGCTTTAAATTAGTTCGTGCAACGTACAAAAATTATTGGAAGTCAACACACACGTTAGTAGTCCGATTCAATCAATAAATTCAAGAGGACATTTTGATGTCCGATTATTTTGATAAATTCACACAACATATAAACAGAAACCCCTATAATGACGTACAAATTCGACACTCTAAATCATTCCCTTTTTCATATAAAAAATGGAAGTCAACACATGCAGTTTTTCCTACGCATTCATGTCTAGCTACAATTCAATGAACATTTGTTGCTCGAATTAGATGAAAACTCCAAATAAGATTTTTACAATAAGCGCTCACATGGCGTAAAAATTCGATGCTCTAAATCATTACATGTGGCTTACAGAAAATAATGTAAGCAAACATACCTGTCTTTTCTGTGCCGTTTGTGTACTACAACCATTTAAGTTAGCTTTTTGTTGTCGGATTGAGATGAAAAAAACACATAAGTTTGTCACCTTAAATGCTTACAACACGTGTGAATTCGCCACTCTAAATCGTTCCGTGCGACATCTAAAAATTAATGGAAATAATGCAAGTCAACATACTCTTTATTTAAAAGCCTTTCGTATGCATCATCCATTTAATAAAGCATTTTGTTGTCCGATTGAGTTGACAAATTCACAAAAGATTCTCCCCTTACCTGCTAACATCTCGTATAAATTCGCCGCTCACAATCTTTTTGTGCGTTGAATAAAAAATAATGAAAGTCAACACAGTTTTTATTATTCCGTCATAAGACCACTTAAATTTTTTTTTCTGGGTATAATACTCCATTTGATCACAATGATTCATTATATGTTACAAGTAATGATATTTCGCATGCACCATATTATATTAAATTTATACGTACAAACGATCATAATTTAAATGCCGTATGGTTTTGCATACATACTCCATGTACTCCATGTTAATTAATACATGGCCAATACGCATACCTACTCTACGGTAATGGCAGGAAATCTATATATGGCACCAAATGATCTTAACACATAAATATTTTCACGTTACTCCAAAAGGTTCTACACACATACTTCAAAATGATATTCCGGTTTGCACTAATCAATCAGCCGTTTCAATCGCTACGGAAGGAATGTATTGGCTAATGGGTATACTACGGTTTATGGCAATTAATAATCCGATTTGCATGCATTCAATTAGGAGTTTGAATAGTACGGCAAGCAGTATAGGCTAATGGGTATACCCGTTAAAATCTTACCTACTACAAAATAGCACATCTCAATTTGATCGAACGGTTTATAGGTTAGGTGCCTGGACTCCTAGGAGTCACATTTCGCCTTTATATATATATATATATATATATATATATATATATATATATATATATATATATATATATATATATATATATATATATATATATATATATATATATAATTTTGAACTTAAAAAATCGTTTGAAGGATCTATTACAAGAATCTATTTTATTTGTAAGTGTATTTAAATCCACTGCAAGATGGATTCGTGGTCGTCATCGGTGGTCGTGACAAAAGTTCCAGTTTTTGGATGGGTTTGGGAACTTTCAAAGCCGGACAGAGCTGTTCATTCAGTGACGGATTCGATTTTCGTCGTCTTGCTATGGTCCGATAAGGCTTGGATAGTCTGTTTTCGAGCCGTATTTGTCCAAAGTGCACCTCGATGTGTGTGTTTTTAGCATCTTTCACGCTATTTTTTCCGTGTCTTCAGCATTTTGACGCTATTTTGTGCGAGAACAGTTTCGATTTTTGTATAGAGTTGAGCTTTGATAATTTCCTAAACCAATTGGGTGTACGTACTACTACTACGACTCTTGCTGGTGAGACGTGAGTACAAGGAATTGAGGAGAGAAAAAGCGAGGGGGGACATTGACCTTTCCAGCCGGACGGATCGCTGAACCAATCCAAAGAGGCTAGGCGCCATCACCGTGGTGGTACAGGTACTGGGGGGTTGTTGGAGATTGTTTTTAGACGGTGCCTCGCGAGTTGTTAGCATGGCACCGTCTGGTGACTAGTGAGCGAGTGCGAGCTCATTATTGAGGTTCCTTACCACACGGACACACGCGGCATTTCTTTTGAGTTCTTTTTAATGATTTCTTACAATAAATATAAGTTCAGTTTAGTCAGAATTTAGTTATATTAACATGTATATTATTAATAATAGAATATCTAAAATGATAAAATTGTAAACGAAACAGTAACTGCGTATGGTTATCTTTTATTTATTGTGACGTGTGATTATTTCAAGGGTAAAACCCTAATTGCATTGATATCCTCCGTTGCTGCACAAGACGATGATGCGATAATTAATGGTTGCCATCGCCCGGCCACCAAGCTCCTGAGCGACTGCACCAAGAGACATGGTATCTTGGTGACGACCTAGTAACCAAGACGAAACACGCTCTGATACAAGGAATCACACACACTCATATTCATCGTTTCCAGAGAGAGAAGAGAGTCCATGCTCTCATGTAGTGGATGTTTACCATTCCAGGGGATGATTATGCAGTGTAATTTCATGTTTAGTGTTAATTTGGTGAGAGGTTTGAGGTTCTGGGCGGCGGCCGAGGTGCCGATGCTCTTGGCGGCGCCCATGTTCAACGAGAGGCCGCGGCGCTGTTTGCTTTTGATTTAGGAAGGTTAAGGACAATCTGAATTAAAACAATAATGCCCTTTGAAAATTAAGGGTATTGTTAATTTAAAAAAACAATTTAAGTAGAAAAAGCCTATAATGTACTTTAGAAATCAATGGCCATATTTGATTCATACTACTATTCTTTACTGTTAGCAGAATGTACTATAAAATTTCTCTTTCTTTTGGCTTGGCACATCGATGCCACATGGCTCTCTCTCCCTTCTTGGCACATCCATGCCAGTATGCCCCATCCCCACCGTAGAATGGACACGCACAATATGGCCAGGATTATGGATGAAAGAATCCATTTTTTGCCTAAGTAACTAGGATCGCGCCCTATAAAAAGATCACTGCATACGTTTTCCATTTGCTACAAAAGGGAAACCAAGTAGTAGCAGATTGGTAAGTAACACCAATCACTCCACAATTTACTCACTGTTCTCTAGCTGGATTGGCAATTGCCAATTTGGCAACCAAATCAAAGCTACCATCAATCACCCTGGATCACAAGAACACACTATGTAGTTTAATTACCTCAGTTGAATGCCGATAGTGCCCACCACCAACCCTTATTATTATTATTATTATTATTATTATTATTATTATTATTATTATTATTATTATTATTATTATTATTATTATTATTATTATTATTATTATTATTATTATTATTATTATTATTATTATTACTATTATTATTATTATTATTAATGGTGCTTGCTTTTCTGTATATATGCCTGAATCGAACGAAACGTGCGAGCCATTGTTTAGTTGATAGCCTCAAAAGTTCTCAAGATTCGTCAAATTGGTTGGTAATTTAGTTGTAAACAAGTGACTCAAAAATCTTGTCACTTTGCATCGGTCGATCGATCACGTGTTTGTTCACTAACTATAATAATTCTGAGGGGTATCTTCGCATGAAGCTTCAGGGCTTAATCTTAGGTAGCACGCATATGATGCGATTTGTTTATTGGTGCTTTAGTCGTTATGGATCGACCTAACAAATAAACATTTTCATTTGAAGAGGAAATAAGAATGGACATGCTGTCTCCTGGATCTCGGGTGTGAAGGAAGGAACGTTGACTAGCTACATAAATCACATCAACATCATACACTGTAAGAACAGTGCTTGGGAAAGGGTGCAATGGAAGAGTTGACGAAGATAGTTTCTGACATGGACTTAACTGGATAGGACCAAATCAGGCTTTGGGTAAAAGAATATCATGGGTTAATTAAGTCCAAGGGTTTATTGAGAGAGACATCCTACTGGAGTAATTCATGACATGTGAGCCAGTGAATCCATAGCCAATGGCTGCTAATTACATAAAGGGGCTATTCTTATCCACCTTGATGGCAGATCAATCTAAGATCACAGAGGTACATTTCAATTTGCAGAGAAGAAGCTGTTTTAGAAGGCATCCAATGCATGGCTTGCTCATCTTTAAACAATCCATATCGACATGCATGCTTGCAACCTGTTCTCAAGAAACCATTGGCTGTGTATATTGGGTACCATCCAGCCAGGCCCACATGTCAGTGTCAGTCCGTGGACAGTTTGCACGGTCATTTTAGCTGCATGCCATTACAAAAACAACAACGTTGGAAGCTTGGACCCGAGTCTAGCCGGTGGGTCCCGGACTGGGCCCTTCAGTAGGAATGCAATGCAATGCAATGCAACGCGTCGCCTCTTCCTAAAGTTAGGCGGTTTCTTCTCCACGCTGCCTGCAGTACAGCTGCTTCTTGCCACTGCTGACTCGTGAGCCATGAGGAGAAGAAAGCAGAGTTGTCGTCTGCTCGCCAAAGCCGGTGGGTGACGGCACCATGGAACGGTGAGAGGGAACGCCAAACTTTGGCGCTTGCTTTCCTCTCTCATCGTCTCTCCGTCGACTGATGATGATGGCTTTTAATTAGCCTCCCTCTCGTCGTCTCATCTGATCAGTACGTACAGAGTGACTACAGGTCGAGCGGTTGGCAGGTTACTACCTAGTACTAGTAGCGGTCGCGATCTCGGTTGTTGCATTGAACGTGTCGATGTGTGTTTGCGTGATTTGAGTGCGTTGCGTCCTGCATGGCATGGGTCTTGATTTGGACTTAGAGTATGGACCTTGATCTCTAATCTAATGGTCTCAAAACTGGATGATAGTTAACATCCGGATGATACCTATACACACCCTTTCTTTATAGCTGTGGTTTATAATTTTTAAATAAAAATTTTAAATTTTTATTGTTTATGATACAGATTATAAAGTGAGATATACTCGTTTGTGATTTTGGATGATACAGATGTTAGACTTTTAACGTATACTATAATTAACCTGTAGACCCGTGTTGAAAAAATACTCCGTTTAAAAGTTAGATACTATAGAAAAAGCTAAAAATCGGTTTTAAAAGCCGAAAAGGACAGGCCCTATATGTGAGTGTCATGGAGAGAGGCAGATCGTGTTGTGACGCCACTGCAATACTGCATACGTGATGCGTTTGATCTGCTAGCAAGTTCCCCGAATGATACAAAGATGACTATGTTTCTCCAGTGCTTGACACATCTTCGCACATATTGGGTGGATTTTTTCGGACTATGACTTATGGTTTTTGAATTTTGGTTGTTTGTGAGTGACAACATGAAGAAAAAATAGTAACATGTGATTTTAACCAGTATAATTAAACTTGATAAGTGTCTAATACAATTGATTTGTATATTTCGTCTTGAAAAAACACACTAATAGCATAAGTGAAAATCAAAAGTTTGAGAGGGTATGAATGGCATAGGAATGTGCCGTTCGGAATGGATTGTGAGTACTACTACATGATTTGTGTAACCAAAAGTTGGATTGCCGACCATCCACTGTTGTCGAACGGTATGTGCCGTTCGGAATGGAGATTAAAGTTTGAGAGGGTACGAATGGCAGAGGAATTAGGAGTATGTTTTTTTAATATATATATATATATATATATATATATATATATATATATATATATATATATATATATAAAAGGTAAATTCAGTTCTTCTTCTTCTTGTTGTCGTATAGACTCGGCGGGATAAAGCTTAGGAGCCTCGCTTTTCTTGGGTTAGAGCAACTCCAGCAGGGCCCCTACTTGAGCCCTCAAACCTCATATTTGAGAGCCAGAGCAAAAAACTGAACTCCAGCAGGGCCCCTACTTGGCTCTCAAAAATAGGAGGCCTCTCAAATGAGGTCTCCAAGCCCTCATTCCCAGGGGCCCCCTACTCCGGCTCTCATTTTTCAGCTTTCCTCGTTTTTTGTGGAACATTTGTGCTTTCAATTTAAATTCGGAACAAATTTGAATATTCGTATTTGAATTCATATTTGAATTCGGAACAAATTTGAATGTTATGTGATGAACTTTGTGCTTTCAATTTAAATTCGGAACAAATTTGAATTTAAATTTGAGTATTCGTATTTGAATATTCGCATTTGAATTCGGAACAAATTTGAATTTAAATTTGAATGTTATGTGATGAACTTTGTGCTTTCAATTTAAATTTGGAATGAATTTGAATTTAAATTTGAATATTCGTATTTGAATTCATATTTGTGCTTTCAATTTAAATTCGGAATAAATTTGAATTTAAATTTGAATATTCGTATTTGAATATTCGTATTTGAATTCATATTTGAATTCGGAACAAATTTGAATGTTATGTGATGAACTTTGTGCTTTCAATTTAAATTCGGAACAAATTTGAATATTCGTATTTGAATTCATATATTTAAATATTGTCCCTCATTGTGAAATCATAAATATTTTATTGTGTATTGTGCTTTTGTTCCATACATATGCATATAGTGTGTGAGGAAATAGAGAGAATTGAGAAGTAGGGGCCCTGTTTTGAGGGCTCCTGCTGGAGTGCAGCTCAGAAAACAGGGCCCTCAAAAATAGGGGGAGCCCTCAAATGAAAAGTAGGGGCCCTGTTTTGAGGGCTACTGCTGGAGTTGCTCTTATAGAAGTGTAGCTTGTGCCTTTAATTAGCCAAAGATTATTCGTGTGTGAAAGTTGCCAATGGTTTCTTCCACGTACGGCACACAAAGCTCTGGAAAGATAGAGGGTCTTGTTCTTTTTAGACTTTTATCTTTTGGTTTCTTAGAAAGTTAAAATAAATAGGACAGCTTCTTGAGTATAAAATCGTACGCATCGTCTGCGTTGATGTCTCCATAGTCCGCTGCCATCTCAAAAAACCCAGACAAAAGCCATTAGTCATAGCAAAAACCATCAGCTATAGTCCAAAAGGACAGGGCCAAAGTACTGTGCACATTTCTATTTGGACAAAGTACCTATCTGGGGTTTGCTTCAGTATACCTTTTTTAGAAAAGTTTACAAATCTTAAAGTACAATAGTTAATATTAGGTGATAGCAAATTTATATCAATGTATTAAAAAACTAAATTAAATTGAAGATGTAATCTTGATTGCAGATTTATCCATTGTTTATTAACTATTTTGCTTTAAAATTCGTAAACTTTTTTTAAAAAAAGTGCACGAAGTTAATTTTCGAGAAGTGCTCATTTGATCTTTTAGCTTCAAACTTTTTGGCACTATTTGAGCTTTTTTTGGCATTGTAGCTGATGTAAGTTTTTTCGGTGTAATTAAATATAAAAAATTAAAAATAGAAAATCATGTTATCTCATTATAGACAATGTAAACAAATACAAGAGAAAAGAAAAGAAAAGATAAAAAAGTCTAAAACAACCAAAAGGTCAGAAAAATAAAATTAAGAACCTAAAAACTAAAAGTTTAAGCTAGAAGCTCAACTGAGCATGGTTATAGATTTACGCTATGGTAACTACAGCAAGCAATACATTAGATTTCAGCAGATGAAGTTGTTTGCCCAATTAACTGTGGCTCAGTCGACCTAGCATATCTGATTAGGGTGGTGATCAGTTGGGTTTTTTTTGCGGCTTATGGCTGAAAGCATTGTAACTGGCTGAAAAAACATTGTAGCTGACAGAGGCTTATTTAGCATAATTAAATTTAAAATTTTAAAAATTTAAAAAATATGTTAGCCTATTATGTATAATACAAACAAATACGGGAAAAAAAGAACCGGCAAAAAAGCACAAAAAAGTCAAAATTTTGAAAAAAAAACAAAATTTGTGAATAATGAAAAATAAACCGAAAGTTAGAAATTTAAGTCGAATTGATCAGGGCTAGGAAGCATTCTTTTGTTGTGTCGCCTCCAAATAGCTGAACTCGATGCGTGCACGCGATGCTATATTATCCGTGCATGATCATATCAATCATAACGTTGTTATAGCTGTACCGAACTACACAGAATTGACGTCGCCTTTGAGAAAAGACGAGATTTGACAACCAGGTTGTCTCGTCACTCATCCACAATGGACGATCCGTTCGTATGGCTTTGCACTAGGCTGTCTTTTTCTTGGCATTTTATTCTATGTATGTAACAACCAGTCAATCACTGCTGCTCGAGAGATATGGTACAGGAGCGTTTCAAGCATAAAAGAAGCTATATGGGTTTTTTCAAATGGGAATTGAATGGACATGTGGTACTTGGCACGACTAGCAGGTACAAAAGTTGGCACCTAAAGTGCAGGGGTTGTTGAATGTTCCCTTGGCTTGGGCAAAAAAGTGATCAGGCGAGCGGTTTGTGTATCTGTATATACAGCTTAGGGTATGTACAACTAGCCACCTTAGCGGGGTGCCCTGTAGGTCTAAGCTTGGATGGAGGTGACGTGGGTGCTTGCAGCGTGTTAGAGCAGTCACCAGAGGAGGCGATGGCTTCAGGGAAGAGAGAGAGAGAGAGAGCGTGGTTCCAAGAGTTGGCGTGGTCTAGTGAGAGAGAACTCGCACCTAGGAGGCGGTTTTGATTGGGATTGCTTGGGCGGTGGTAATGACGGGGAAGACGGCTAGCACTGTGGTGGTAGTAATCGGGATCAACTCGTGCGGTAGTGACTGTCGAATTTGGTCGATGGCTATTAGATTCAGTCGAATTTAGACCTCTGATGCCCAGATCCGATCGGATATGGTCATCGGCAGCCCTCTGAGCAGCAATGGTGTCGAGACTGAGCAACGGTGATCGGATACCAAGCGAGGGGAGATCTACGGCAACCAGATCCAGGGGAGGCGAGCTTGTAGGCGTTGGAACTGATCAAGGTGAGGTTGTTAACGAGCTCCGATGATGCCGGGAAAAGGTTGTGGGTGGTGGGGGTGGTCAGGGTTGAGGCAGCGACGGGTGGTCGGGATGGCCGACGGTGTGAGAGAGAAAGAAGGAAGAGAGATGATGGGAGAGGGAGACGATGGACCCATGTGTTTTAGGGTGTGGGTGAAATTACTTTTTTCTGATTCTGGGGTTCCAAACATATAGATTCAATCAAAGGTGTAAATTGAAATAGTACATTGGCTGAAATAAAAAAACACACAAAGGGGTTGAAATACAAATATTGCAGAAAACCACAAGAAGTCACCTCGTATTGGAGAACAAATTTCTCTCTCCATAGGGCTACCAACTTTGAACTACCATGTACTTAGCATGCGCGTAATTTCTCCGTGTCTCTCACGGATCAGTCAGATCAAGGAATCCGAAAAGAGCTTCATACATGCTCAGTTTTAGCACTAACCATCCGATTTGATCTGGACCATTCGTCTCTCTCCTTCTCTCTCTCAGGATACAACCGCCCACCCTATTCACGTTCCCCATCTCCTCGCGCATTCTGGCCACTCTTCTATCTCTGTCGCTTGCTCTCCAATGTTTGATGTGTGAAGTTGGCCAGGCAGTAAGTTTTGTCTCACCATTTCTATGATTTCGTTATAACGCACGGGTCTCTAACTAGTTACTAACTAATTGTCAGTAGGCCGTCGACCTTGTAGCCCCAGCACAGTTAGTAGCACAGCACAGGGAACAGCTCCACTTAACCCACCAAAAACTTCAGGTAGGCACAAGCACAAGCATGCAGAGGCACAACTGCTAGCATAGGCATGAATGAAGTTGTTCCGAGATAAAAGGCTAGACAAGGACGCGCGCACTGCACAACGACCTAAAGCTCCCATCCTCTCTCCTTGGCTCCTACGTTGGGTGGCATCTCGTTTTCCCAGCAACTAAATCGCCTTTGGATCGATCCATCCGTTGGGGTCCCTTCACCTGCAGCTTGCGTGCATTGCACACTTGGATTGGATTCCTATGTATGCATCGGACTGGAGCAGTAGTTTTTTTTGGTACAACTTGAGTAGTAGGTTGGTTGATTAGTAATGGATCTGATTTAGATGGATTTTGTGGATACTCAAACGGGCACTGACCTGCCTTTTATGTACAACTTGATCTTGCCGGTTTGATATACTATGAATAAATCATACACCTTGATCAATCTTGCCTCCATGTACACCTTGATCTTGCCGGTTTGATATACTCCTATTATTCCTACACCGAACTTGGCTGTGCCATCAGGTTGGGGGGTCCAAATCAGCAATTGAGGCGCGGCACATGGATAAGGTTCGTTTCTCGTAAAGACTGACGGCGAAATGCCCGGGTTGCACAACAGGAGTACATGGGGGACAATCATGGAATTAGTGAAGTGAAAGGAGAGGGTCAATGGAATCGACGAAATTGTCTCATCATGCAGTGACCGACGGACGGTGAGTCCAACGATGCTTAAGCTAAACAAATCTTGGATGCTTTCTAAATTTCAGCTCATATAGCCCCTTCTAAGGTTAGAAAAATAGCTTACCGCTTGTAAGCCGATTTTCAGGCTGAGTTTTTTTAACTTACGAAAAAATTAAGCCAGGGTTAGGAAAGTAGCTTAAGACTTGTAAGCCGATTTTCAAGCTAAGTTTTTTTAACTTACAAAAAAATTGAGCCAGGGTTAGAAAAATAGCTTAAGACTTGTCAACCGATTTTCCAGCTAAGTTTTCTTTTAATTCACAAAAAAAATTAAGTCCAGCTTGAACCACTCACGAGTCTACAGTCGGTGGCACTCTACAGTCGCCCGTGCCCCTAGCCCAGCCCACTGGCATGCCGTGTTGGTCACTCCCGTGATCCCGTCCCGATCTACTGCATTCCCCATAGACCTCTCCGGCTCTCCCGCGGTCCCGCCCCGATCCCCTTACTCTTCCGCCCCGCCCACCGCCGCCCACCCGGACCCCGTTGACCTCCGCAAGCTCCGTACCGCCCTCGCCCACAGCTTCATTCTTGTGTCCCGTCTTCTGCAGTGCCAGCTTCTTGGTCGACGTCGGCGATGACCACCGCTTCCAGGGCCTGGGCCTCCTCGGGCTCGGGCTTCAGGGGGACCGCCGGCTTGTCGGATTCGGCCGAGCCGTCTCCGACGTAGGGCCCACCGCCTCCGTCCATGACGTCGTGGTAATCTTTCCTTCTCTTCTTCTTGTAGAATTGGCAATGAGGCGCTCCTTGATTTTACAGTGGTTAACTGTGTCATTGTGTGGATAAAGAAACATTTTTTGCTGTTCCCTGTAACCTGATGGCCTTTTGCGTGTTCGTTTTCTTACATTTCCTAGAAAAAAAAATAGTGGACCTTTTATGACATTCTAGGATCTGGATGGATGAATACTAGGGGAAAGGGCAGTTGATCGGATTGGCAACTTGGAGTAGCAACTCCATTTCATCAAGTAACCAAACAAAGATGTTAGAGAACTTTGGCTTGTTGCTGGAACAATTGCAATGTCAAAATGTAACTATGAGAGGGCGATCCTAACTGCAGTGTTGACTGACAAACGAAATTCAGAATGGAACTTAACTATGTTGATGGCTGTATGTATTTCTTACAACACTGATATGTTAATCGCTTATTGTGATGTCCGAATGAACTCGAACTGACAAAAAGAATTGGGTTGTCTCAAAAAAAATAAAAGGAATGGGCCAACTACAAGCAAAGTGGGTTCATTTTTATTGAAACTTTTATATAGCATTACGTGTAACCTGGCTAGTGTGTCTGAATTGATTGGAAGGGAACTATGGCCATTGAAATGCTTAATGGTTGCATGATTGAATTGGGTGCAATGCAGTCAATACTCGATAGCTTTGCTTAGATGTCTCCTACTTCTATCCCTGAACAGTAAAAATAATGGTTGTAGTCCCATTGCATGTGTTCATGTGACTATCTTCAGTGACTTACAGGTACGTCCGTCACTACAGAGGAGAGGAATTGGCCAAAAAAAAAATACTTGAGAGAATTACAAGGTAAGTTACCAAGTTGGGGCATTATCTTGTACAAATACTTTCGGTTCCTTCTATAGAGAAAAGGGACAGACCCCAAACCGAAAAAAGCATTAATTTTGTGTGAAGAGAGCTGCTTGTTTGTTGAGGATGCTAATCACATTGGTTTTAGTATATCAACCAGCGCTAAAACAGTTTGGGGTGTTGGGTAGCACTTTTGTCATTTGCTTCACTTCAGCTTCAAGTCTTATGCTCTGTTCATTACAATCATCTTCTGCAGCTCCTGTTAATCAGCGTGTCACTAACCATGCCATAGGGAATGGGACTGCCCTTCTTTTCGTTTGGAGAGCTGGTGGTCCAAAATCATGTCAATTAAGGCCAAACTGGCCGATCCTTCATTTGCCTTGAGAAGCAGGTTGAATTTATCTTAATATTCCTCCTCTGAAGCTCATACGCAAAGGGCTTTTGAGATAGCGAGCCTTCAGTGTTTTGACTGTTTTCCGGGGTGTAGCACAATTCGTAGCCTTCATGATTGACAGGTCACTGGGGTTCACAATCTGTGAACTGGGCCGTGGGCCTTGTTGAACTGCTCTGAAGTTTTGAATCTAGTCACACGCATCTCTCACACTTTTTGGACTGCTCACCTCTTCTTCTGAAAGCCACTTTTCTGTCACTACTATGGGCCTGTTTGGTAGAGCTCCAGATTCTCATTTTTCAGCTTCTGCTCTGGATTCTCTGAGAATCTGGAGCTGCCACTGAAAAGCGTTTGGCTAATAGGTTAGCTCCAGATTCATAAAAGGGGGGATTTGATGAAAATAGACCATGTTACCCTTATTTTTCACATAATTATCTTTTTGCTTGTTTTTTTGTTTATTTCGGATACATGATTAAAAGAAAATGAATATGATTGAAATAGATAAATAATGATACTTTTTATGATATGATAAATACACGAAAATACATGTGAAGATGAGTGTTGACAGTTTCTCCGAGTATAAACAATGCGAAAATGACGTTAATTGCGTGAACAGACCGGTGAATGAACAATGCGAAGACTCGACTAATGTGAATGAACTTTCCTATTACAAGCTTTTCATCAGCCAACACCCGACTAATCCATATGAATGAACTTTCCTATTACAAGCTTTTCATCAGCCAACACCCCGACTAATCCATGTCTTGGGCAGTTGCACCGAACAGATGGAACATCACTATGTAAAATTGAATCAAGGAATAGTCAGTAAAGACATAAAGAAGATAGTTACCTTTTTAATTTCTAAACACTCGCAGTTTCCAGAACATATGCAAACCATCACCAATTCCAGAACAGTAGATTGCTTGGATTTTTGTCAACATGGCCATCCTTGCTAAGATTGATTTACAATTAACTATTGATCTAACACCGCAGATTATAGCAAACTTTGAATTCATGCCCCCTCCACTTTTATCCGGGCTTGGGACCGGCATCGGCAGTGTTAGGCATCCCCCACCCCCACACATACCCCAAAAATAAAGAACAGAGAGAAAAGATGGAAAAAGAACAAGCAATGGAACTATGGTCACAATTAGTCATCACTACATAACTGCTAATGAAAATACAACCATGGAAGGAAAATGAAAATACTTCACATGGAAACTACAAATCATAGGCATTACCAAATTTTGGTGAGGCAAATTGAGGGGCCCAAACAAAAACATACCCTACAAACCCACTTACCAAATCAACAACAGCAATCACTTGAAATCTCTAAACCCCATCAGATCATGCTTTACACAGCAGTCCATATGATGCAGCATTTGTCCCCATATTGTCCAAACCTCTACCCCATCAGATCATGCTTTACACAGCAAGATTTTTTTTAACACTGCCATGTTCAGTCAAGATTTCGAACAGCAAGTTGAATACCATGAACAACAAGTGAATAACATAAACGCATACAACAGCTAAGCACAATTACAGTAGCAAGTGAATACCATGAACAGCAAAGAAGGAGAGAGGGTTAGAAGTGAATACCAGTAGCAAGTGCTAAACATGAACAATTACAAGCCCAAATCTAGGGTTAGGAGAGAGGGGGAGATTAGGGTTAGAGGTTCACCTTGCTGGGAGCAGCGAAGGAAGAGGACAATTGACAATGGACAAGAGCACAGAGCACAAATATTTTTCTATGACTGCCTTACACATCAGCACAGAGCAGAGCAACACATCACAACAGATACAACAACAAGCTGAAAGATCATCCCAAGCCTATGACAAGATAAATCCTCCTTACTCCATATTATACTCTTCAATCATCACAGTATCCATCCCCATACAAAAATAAGCGGAAAAAGGTACTACATATGCCCATAGCCTAGAAGATGCTCCCAGGTAAGTCTCACCTTGGATTGGAAGGGCGGCGCCGGGAGAGGGGAAGGAGGCGGCGGCGGCGGTCCTGAGGGGCGGAGGAGGGCAGCGCCGGGAGACGGGAAGGAGGCGGCGGCGGCGGTCCTGAGGGGCGGAGGAGGGCAGCGCCGGGAGACGGGAAGGAGGCGGCGGCGACGGTGTTGAGGGGCGGAGAAGGGCGGCGCCGGGAGACGGGAAGGGGAGAGGGGAAGTAGGCGGGCAGCGGCGGTCCTGAGGGGCGGAGGAGGGCGGTGCCGGGAGAGGGGAAGGGGAGAGGGGAAGGAGGCGGGCGGCGGCGTGAGAGGGGAAGGAGGTGGGCGGTGGCGCGAGAGGGGAAGGGGAGAGGGGAAGGAGGCGGCGTTCCTGAGGGGCGGAGGGAGGCGCGCTGGCGTGAGAGGGGAAGGGGAGAGGGGAAGGCGGCGGGCGCGAGAGGGGGATGCAGGGAGGCGGCGGCGGAGATCTGGAGGGAGGCGGGGGTGCTGAGGGGCGAAGGAGGGCGGCGGCGCGAGAGGGGAAGGGGAGAGGGGAAGGAGGCGGGCGGCGGCGCGAGAGGGGAAGGGGAGAGGGGAAGGAGGCGGGCGGCGGCGCGAGAGGGGAAGGGGAGAGGGGCAAGAGGCGGCGGCGACGGCGTTCCTGAGGGGCGGAGGGAGGCGCGCGGGCGTGAGAGGGGAAGGCGGCGGGCGCGAGAGGGGAAGGGGAGAGGGGAAGGCGGCGGGCGCGAGAGGGGATGCAGGGAGGCGGCCGGGCGACGGGCTGCGGGAGGGGCCGAAATCGGGGGTTTTGGTTTTTATATGGTGGCATTTTGCGGGTAAATACTACGAACTTCAATGGGTTATTGTATTTAGGGTGTGTTGGCTCCCCACGAGAATCCACCTCAACCCAGCTTATTCTGAACAGTTCATTTTGGAACCTGCTCCTCGCGAGAAGCTGAATCTGGTCATTTTGGGAAGTGGGTTGTTTGGTACAGCTCCACCTGATTCAACAGAGAAGCTGGGAGCAGGAGCTGTACCAAACAGACCCTATTTATTTTCAGCTAAAAGTCATCAACAAAAGACAAAATAAACATCCCATACAAAGCCTGTTTCGAACACAATAATTTAAAATATTTCAAATATCAGAGAAAAATTCCACATTTCCAGATGAAATTATCTAGAGACAGATAATGATCGATGGATCGAGAGTACAACGTCGTTTACGGGTTTGTGCATATTGACTGTCACTCATGTTTTTGGCTAAAAATAAATAGTAATGATTGAAAGAAATAGTTTTTAGAAAGATGGTGCATTGTGTAGAAAGTGAGAGATGCGTATGTGAGATAGAAGCGAGAAGAGTAGGGTATGTGATATGTATGTATCTCCTACCTTATTACTATATAAGAGAAGTGGGGAAGTCGTTTTGGAAAGTCAAGTATTTGTATTGGCTTTTGTGTTCTGGTTTCGCTAAGCTGAAATCAGAAATAGAAGACAATATGAACATACGTTATCTAAAGGGTTTTTTGGCTTCTCCCATTACAATTTTCCAACTTTTGAAAAACGCCATTACAATTCAGCTTATTGGAAATTTGCCATTACAATTCTCATTCTCCCGCGCCCATGCCCTGTTCTACGTCTGGCGCGTAGCTGGGCCCACTTGCAGTCGCCGTATTCCCGTATCTCCCCGTATTGCCCCTTGTTCAGTCGGATCAGGCAGCGGCTGTCCTCCCCATTCCTCTCCCAGCGACGAACCCTAACCTACGCTCTGTCCGCGGCGATTGGAGGCGTCGGCGGCGATTGGAGACGACGGAGAGGAACCCTAACCACTGGTGCGCGTGCACTGAAGGTGATGGAGGTGCCCTGATGGCGATGTCGCCTTCGTTCGCGGCTCGTCGTCGCACTGGTGCGGCGGCGGTGATGGAGGACGGCGCTACCAGGTACCTAAAGCTTCTGATTTGTCTCTGTGTGGTCATCATAGCTGGCGATTAGGGTTGATTTGTCTCTGATTTGTTTGAAATGTATAAGGAGGAGATGAGGTGCTAGGTTGTAGTAGGTGTATTTGATAGGTCAATTTGTGTGCAACCTGTGTTTGATGAACTGGAGCCTATCTGTGTGGTTCCTCCTGATGATGCAACTGATGGGTTAGAGGCACATGTAGAGCCTGGTAGAGAGGCACAGACAGCTGTTAACATGTGTACAGAACCCAGTAGTGCTGCTCCTGAGAATCCAGAGGCAGCTCATAACATGTCTGCACAACCCACTAGTGCTGCTCCTGAGAATCCAGAGGCAGCTGATAACATGTCTGCACAACCCACTAGTGCTGCTCCTGAGAATCCAGAGGCAGCTGATGAGTTAGAGCCAGATAGGGAGCCTGATATGTTTGATAATGCCGAAGAGTATGTGGGAGTTGATGATGAGGGCATGTATGATACAGTGCCACCTGCTCCTGAGTTTGCACAGCCAACTAACAATGCTAACAATTATTCTACTGCTGAGCCACCTGATGAATTTGTCAATGTTGAGGCAGAGGTGGATGATGCTGACCCTTTGGAGGTCCATGTACTTCATGATCCTGAGAACCCAAAAATAGTCAAGGGGGAGTTATTTCCTGATATCATTGCATTCAGGAAAGCAAGACACTATGCAGTGAAGACTGGGTTTGAGTTTGCTGTTGGTTACAAAACAGACAAGACAAGATTCATAACAAGGTGTGCTGCTGAGGGATGCCCTTGGAGAATACATGCTTCCACCATTTTTGATAAGAAAACAGTACAGGTACATTTCTCCCTTTGTTCTATTCAATAATTTCAGCATGTACATATTTGGAAATGCATGACATGTGTTTCTGTCTTTGTCTTTGTCTTTGTCTTTGTGCAGATCAAGGTACTTCCTGCTGAGCACAATTGTCCTACCACCAAGCTTAGAGAAGGGAAAATGGCTAGTCAGGGCTGGTGTGCAGATAGGCTTGGAGATTGGGTTAAGAAGAACCCAACAAAGGGAGCAAAGGATGCCAAAGAGAAATTGGAGGGTGACTTTGGTATAAAGCTGAAGTACTCAAAAGCTTGGTTTGGTTTGAAGGTAGCCTTGGATCAAATTCATGGTAAGTACGAGGAAAGCTTCCAACTTCTTTTCAATTGGGCTGCTCAACTAGAACAAAGTTCACCTGGAAGTCATGTAGAAATAGAGTTAGAGAAGATTGGTAAGAAGAATAGGTTCAAGAGGGTTTTTGTTGCTTTGAAGCCATGCATTGATGGATTCCTAGCTGGTTGTAGACCCTTCATAGGAGTAGATGCATCTTTTTTGCATGGAAAATACACTGGCCAGTTGGCTTCAGCAACAGGTGTTGATGGCCATAACTGGCTTTACCACATAGCATATGCTGTTTTTGACTCTGAGACTGAGGATAACTGGAAGTGGTTCCTTGAGAATTTGCACAAAGTCATAGGAGACCCACCAGGACTAGTCTTATGTTCAGATGCTTGCAAAGGAATAGAGAAAGTTGTAGGGGCTGTTTTCCCACAAGCTGAAAATAGGGAGTGCATGAGGCACATGTATAACAACTTCATGAAACACTACTCAGGGGATGTTTTCACTGACCATCTGTACCATGTAGCTAGGAGCTACACTGAATACATGTTTAAGTGGCACATGAAGAAATTTTTTGAGTTTGCTCCACCTGCAATTGACTACTTCAAGAGCATCATGGTAGGATATGGTACAGATGTGGCTTCTCTGAGGAAAGCAAATGTGACTATTTAACTAATAATGTTTCTGAGAGTTTCAATGCTCAGATCAAGCACTTGAAAGGTCTTCATCTGCATGAGTTAGTTGACAGGATAAGGGAGCTGATAATGGAGAAGAGGTACATCAGAAAGAAGATTGGACAGCAATAGCAAGATGGAATCCTACCAAGTGTTATGAAGGAACTGAATCTTATAAGCAACAATCTAAAGGTTGTCAAGGTTACAGTCAGTGATGAGGACTTTGCAGAGGTGACACTGCTTGATGATTGGAATAAGCAGAGGAGGCACACAGTGGATCTAAAAAATCAGAAGTGTTCATGCAGGGAATAACAGATAACTGGAAAGCCATGCAAGCATGCCTTGGCATGGATACTGTCCAACAGAGGTATGCAGATAGCTGACTTTGTGCATGAGTATTACTCAGTTGGGAGGTTCAGAGCTGCCTATGCAGGCAGAGTTGAACCAATGACAGACAGGTCCCAGTGGCCAGAAGTCAATCTTGGGTTCAAGGTTTACCCACCTTTGCTGGGAAGAGCACCAGGTAGGCCAAAAGTGCAAAGGCAAAGAGGTTGTCTAGAGAAAAATGCCAAGAAGAAGAAAGTGAGATGCAAACGGTGTGGAGGTTTTGGGCACTTCTCCAAGACATGCAAATTTGAGATGGTAGGAGAAGATGGTGAGACTGCCACCAGGAAGAAAAGGTTATAATTGACTTCGAACTCTTTACTGTTATATGCCTTTTGATGTCAATTTGTGTTTAACTGGAACATGTTAATACAGGAAGAGAACAGAAGCTCCTGACACGGCTGGACCATCCAAGGGGAAGACAAAGAAGTCACCAAAGAAGAAGAAAACCCCCAAGAAGAAAAAAAACACCCCTGAAAAAAAAGCAGAAGAAGGATGCAGCTGCTCCTCCAGCAAAGGTTGTCAGAAGCCTCAAGGACCTATTTTCTGATGCTCAGTGAACTGGATGGTGGTTGTGAAGCTATTCTGTGACATTCTTTTGTAATGTAATGGCTGTGATAGCCTCTGTCAACTTCTTTTGTAATGCAATGGCTTGTGATAGCCTCTGAACTGCTTAGTTTATGGATGTAGAGTTACTGAACTGCCTGTCATGCCTCTGAACTGGATGTAGAGTTAGTGGGTGCCTGTCATGGCCTCTGAATTGGATGTAGAGTTAGTGGGTGCCTGTCATGGCCTCTGAATTGAACAAGCAGAAATGCTGTTGGTAATCCAGATGCTTTTGTCAGAATGAAAGTTTCCAACGGCTAAGACCAACAAAATCTACATTGCACACAACTCACTAATTTCTGGCTGTTAGGTTCTATTGTAGTTTTGTTATGGAGTATGAGATCCATACAATTCTGGATACAGCTACACTTGCAGCTACTCTTTTTGTTATTTACATGATTCGATTCAAACTGAGCTTAAACATATATGCTGGACAAAGATAACTTTGCCTTGTACTATGTGGTAAGAACAATATTAATCTCTTAACTTCAAAGCAATGAGCATCTAGGGACCTTATACTGTCTTTTGCTGACAACTTGAACAAGCAGAATGCTGTTGACAAGCAGAAATGCAGTCTGTATGCTATTCAAGAATCTGAAATTTCAGACAAATTTTTTGATTAAATTTCAGATTCCATTCATCAACTTCAGTCACTGGTACATTCAACAGATAATGAAAGTTTACAACAGCTAAGACCAACAAAATCTACATTGCACACAATTCACTACTTCCAAAGTTTGCTCATAAGACAACCAATAGCTACACCTACACAGACTGCTGCTATGAGAACATAATCCATCTTCATCTTCTGTACTTGGACCTTCACCTCCCAAAGATCATTCACAACACTGTCAAATTTCTGCTTCATTTCATCCAGTTCTTGCTTCAGGTCCAAAATAGGGTCCACAGACCCATGTCCACCTTCTCCTGAACTGAAATGGATCACCTTCTTCGATCCAATTTTGTGCTGCTCTGGGTTGCGTAAGAATGCATCGTACTGATTTTCGGACATGATGATGCCACATGTTGTTGGGTCACCCTGCATCCCACGAAACCCTAGCCGCATCAAAACCATCCAACAACTCAAAATTGAACAGAAATTGACTTACTTTGATGTTGTTCGGGCACTTGACGAAGGTCTGGCCATAAGTACCCCGTTGTTTGCTTCTGATTCGTACCAACTGCACGCGGCAATCCGGGCAGTCCACGAGTGGGTTCAACGGCGGGCTTTGGATCCCCCAGTCCGTCGAGCTGGAGCCGGCCGCCGCTGCTCCCCTAAGCTGGCTACCACTCATCAGCCGCCGCCGCCTCCAATCGCCGGGTTCGTCGCAGGGAGAGGAATGGGGAGGATAGTCGCTGCCTGATCCAACTGAACAAGGGGCAATACGGGGAGATACGGGAATACGGCGACTGCAAGTGGGCCCAGCTACGCGCCAGACGTAGAACAGGGCATGGGCGCGGGAGAATGAGAATTGTAATGGCAGATTTCCAATAAGCTGAATTATAATGGTGTTTTTCAAAAGTTGGAAAATTGTAATGGCGAGAAGCCAAAAAACCCTTATCTAAACAAATCTGTTCCTCTGGTGTGGGCTTGTGTTGTAATGCCACCGCAGGCTAGTTCATCACATTACAGGTGGGCCTTTGAGCTGTCGTATCGGCCTAGTTCTGGCCCAGCCTATCCACCTTTGGGCGTTGGCCCGGCTCACTTGCAATGGGCCCGTTGCTTCAATTGCGCTCGGCCCACACGGCGGCTTTGTTCCGCCCGTGCTTTTCCACCGGGCTCACATGGTCATGGCTCACAGCTTTCGCCTCCTCACTTGCACTTCACCCTCGCACGAACGAACGAAAGCTCCCGAGGAGAGGAGATGATTCGCCGACGTTAGGGAGGAAAAGGTGGGGGTCTTGTCTCGTGGGATTAACCGCCGTATGCATCCCCAACACTCCCGTTTCCCCTGCTAATTTTGCGGTTCTTTTTTATTTTGTCAATGTATTTATCGTGATTTTTTGGGGGGCCAGTGCCTGGCTGCTCTTACGGATCGGGCTGGGAGACGGCGCGGGCGCGCGCGATGATCCCTATGGTCGCGCTCTGTATCCTCGCCGCCGCCGCCGCCGCCGGAGGTGAGGAGTTCTTACTCTCTTCGTTTTTCAGACGTCGTTTTTTATAAATCAGATTACGATCTACTGGTGCGGTGTAGTGACGGTTTGATGTTGAAAAGCAGCAATGCTGCTCTAAATACCAGTTAGTATCTCAATTGCATTAATTTTTCTTGTTACCTAATGGAATGCAGCAATCTTTGCTTATGAATTGTTAGTCTAGGGTAGTTGGGTTAGGACCGTAGGCGTGGTGTTTAATGCGCCTGTGTTGATCTGTTCACAATTCAGATGCTCTACATTTTGTTCCCGAAGAAGGTCTATATATACATGTAGAGTGCATTGGAATTTAAGTGGGAAGTTGGAACCATTAGCACCGACTTTCTGCTGACACTGAAATGGGGATTGCCGTCACACACGGGGCAAACGCTTGCCGTTGTCTTCATTGTTATCTGATATATCTTGTGGAATCTAGTGCAAACAGAATGGATTGGGCTAGGCACAGTACGTACTTTATATGCAATGCTAGTTTCAGGAGCTCTGGTAATGATGAAAGTTGCGCTGTGACTGGTAAGAGACCCCAACCTTTACAACATTGATTATCCAAATGGTGCTTACGTTGTTAGACATGGCGTTCTAGCCAGCTAGGAATCTGCCATTGTTCTTAAAAAATGTTAACCAGTATTTGGTTGGTCACCCCTCCTGGTAGTGATTAAACAACCTAACTGGCCTATTATACGAGAACTCGGTGGGTACATGTTCCCTGCATACGATTTAGTATACAACCTAAGAGCAACTCCAAGAGATTAGCCAAAAAAAGTATCTAAATTTAGTGATTTAGCAATTCTCTAAAATGAATCTCACCTAAAAAACAAGACTACTCCAACAGGCTATCTAAACTAGAGGGCGCGCGGTGGGTCGCGTACGCGCGGGAATGGGGCGCAGCATACGGGAAGGAAACGCCGATCGCGCCAAGAGGCTGGATGGTGAGCGAGGTAGGCTATCCAAAAATAGAGAGCGAAGGAGGAGGGATGGAGAGCTACTAAATTTGGAGAGTCATTTACAGAGTCTATTGGAGACGTTTTTTCTCCAATAATAGCCAAATTTATCTTTAGAAAATGATTTAGCTCTTCTCTTGGAGTTATTCTAATAGATCTGTATTTAGAATAGTGCCACACCCAGCCTCGGAAAAACCCACACAGGCACGAGTCCCTCCTTGACCCTGATCTGAGCTAGCCATTGCAATTAGGGTTTGGCTCTCCGCCCTCCTCCTCTCTACCTCCCCCTGCTTCCAAGGTAACAACACATGAAACCCAACCGACCAACCCCATGTCCCCATCTCTCTCTCTCCAATGTGCGCTTTCCGCTGCTCCTATCCACTCCAGGGTTCTCAGCAGCCCATGCACTCTCGAGAATTTAACGGTGGAGTAGCTCTAGATCAGTGCATTTTGCCCCTCTGACAAGTTTTAGGTTCTGTCTCTCTAGTCATGAAGGGTCTGTATTACTTGCACGCATTTTCAATTTATCATGTTGCATCTCTGTCGTATGCTGACAAGGTTCAGAGTTTTATATAGGGTTGTTAACTTGATTGTGGCCAACCAGGAAACTCATTACCCATCAGTTTACTCAAGCATGTAAAATTCATGGAGGACATGACTTGATATGTCACCTTCTTTGGCATTTTGTTTTGGAAACGTTCAATTGTATTTCAGATTGAAACAATGTTCTTTCCTGTTAAGAGGATAGCATCCCTTCACTAACCTCTTCAATTCACTGTCTAAAGTTTGGCCCACTTTGGAATTGGTGGTGACAGATAAACAGCTTATAGCCTTTACAAACAATGACATCTTGTTCTCTTTTGTTTACAGTTTGGTACTGATATACTCATATCTCGCGTAACGGAGGGTATGTACGTGTAGTATATGAGTATTTGATCAAACTGTAAACAAAACAGAACAAGATGTCCAGACTGAGAATTGGTTAGTGAGTTAGCCAATAAGTTGAATAACTTAAAGGTAAACAACAATGTTAACCAAATCTCTGACGGAGAAAATAATGACATGATCAATAAGATCTTTAAACCTATTACTAATACTGCTAGGACAAGAAATTACTATCCTAGACCAACTTATACCGATTTACAATTGGAAGAGAGGCCTCAAATTAGTAATATGGTCTATTTTAATGGCAAAGAAATTGTGGAATGGAATATAGATGGATACACAGAGTATCAAATATTTATCCTTTCCCATCAAATGATCATGTATGCTAATGCTTGCATAGCTAGTGGTAATCTAGAAAGAGAAGCAGCCTTAATGATTGTTGTTGGATTCTCTGGTCAATTAAGAGGATGGTGGGATCACTACTTGGATACTGATCAGAAGCAAGCAATTATTGATGCAGTGAAAATAGACGAAAATGGAAATCCTTTAGTCCGGGTAAATGTGCATGAAAATCCTATTGGTAACATCTCTGATGCCCTGACTACTTTAGTTTACAATATAGTCTATCATTTCTTTGTAATAAATTTCTCTTATTCTTTTGATATAAGGATTGTCTATATTCTTGTAGTATCTTTCAAGCTTAACCTTATTTTCAGGAAGATAAGATTTCTTCTAAGGAGATCCTTATCAATTTCAAACTCATGATCTTCTTTTACTTCCCCTATAATATTGATCTCAAAATCTGAGATTGAGGGCTCATATTGATTATCCTTATCCCCATAAGTTGCATAGACAATATTATTTGGTTTTAACCGTGGTCTATTGTCTAGGCTAAAGGAGGGTCTTGATTGAAGGAAAACTTCTCTTTTCGAGGAGAATGTTATCTCAACATCTCCATCTGGTGTCTCAGACAGAGACTCTACTTCATTTTGTTGAGTTGCTTTTGGCTCTACGGCTTGGAGAAGAGTCCACTTCTCTGGAAGTGTTATTTCATCCCACTTTAAGGTTTTAGGAGTGATAATATGATTTGTAGGATTGGCTTAAAGGAGAGTGGTTAGACCTTTTGGTGTATTCTGTTTTGCACATAGAGCTAACGTGGTCATGGCTTTGTAAGAGCATGTCCAATGCAGGCGCTTAGAGAGATGCTTAGTAATAAAAAGCTGATTTTTCTTGCCACATAGGATAGATAAGGTGCTTATTTTGAAGCATCGATGCTTAAATAAGCACCGATGCTTAGTAGGTGCTTATGTGTATAACTATATCTATTAATAGATAATATAGCATCTAAGCACCTATGGAAGAGATGCTTGCATTGGAGGAAATAACTTTTGCATGGATGCTTGATGATATGGCTATATTCTCTCTCTTTAAGCACTCATATATAAGCATCTTGCATTGTACATGCTCTAATAGATTCTATATGTCACTGAAATGTTTTCACTTCCAGGTTCAAGATCAAAGCCAGTTGTTTGTAAGCTTAGGGTCAAAACCTTATGGAGATTTAAATCTGAAAGAGATACAGAAAGTCTCGGAAAGTGTTGAAGAACACCGGACCATTACTAAGACTAGTTTCAACCATTCCTAGCAAAGAGTCCTTAAACCTTTTATTTCTGCAATCTTTTAGACAAGCCATCACAGAAATATTTAAGCCTTTTCTAGTTAAAGATCAGATAGCCACTTGTATTAAGCCAAAATGTAAATAATGGTATTAAGGTTTGGCTTTTATATGATTGATTTCTTTTTCAGAAAGAAGATGCAATGTTTCATGTAAAGAACTAAGAGGAAGAGTTTTTTCTATAGTTTTAATATAATAATCAGTAAGAAGAGAAAATGTGCCTTTATGATATATATCCCTAATATTTACTTTAGGTATTTTCCAATTTGCAATACTTTGCTTTATATCCTCAAAGCAAACTGACGAAGTATTTTTAACTGACATCGTTTTGATAGACCTATCATTACTACCAGAGGCTTCCAGACGGTCAGTTACACCAAGACATCTTATACAAAGATAAAGGAGATTGGATAGATAGTCTTTTAGTCTACGACAGGGAAAATCTCACTATTAAGATCAACCTTTCGGATAGACGATATCCAGACAACGACAGGGTGAACCCTTGATTACAATCGACCTATGCCCCTTACAAGCTTACGCAGACAACGATTTACGCCATTTACTGCGCTCTCTTGATGACTTACCAGGCTACGTGACTCACGCTTACCTGCTCGAGGCTTTCGGGATCTACGCGTCTACTGCCCACTACCGCACCCCTCTCCCCCCCCCCTCGGACAAGATGGCTTGGGGAGCCCAGGCGCCAAGATGGCTCTGATACCAAATGGGGACCCAGGCAGCGACTCAGGGATCTGGTCACTATGATGTATGGTTTAGAATGGATAAGGTGAATGGATGGAGGATAGAGTGAGAGATGCAGGTTAGAAGGATGATATATTTTTATTTTTATTTTTTTAATTAATGTTAAAACATGAAAAGAACATAAATAGTAAATATGAACATAAAAGTAAAGAACTGAATTTAAAACATATGCAGCACACAAAGATATAAGAACATATGCATACAATATAAAATAGAAAGATTAAAACAGATAGAATATAAGTAAGAACATAAACTTAGAATGAAATGAAATAAACATAGAACATAAAAAACTTAAAATATAAATAAAGAACAGAATATAAAGAATATAAGAACTTAAAACATAAATAAAGAACAGAATGAAAAGAACATTAATATAAACAACAGAAATAATAAATAGAATTAACAAGCTTAAAACATAAAGAGTTTTGAGAGAGAAATCGTTCTAGCGTTCATTCATATACCTTGATAGACAGAAGGAGGAACCTTCTGTGTGATACACCAGAAACTAGAACTAGATACAAGTTTTAGTTATACAAACCACACATATATTTTACACTCTTACAAACTTACACACTCTGACTCGAGGATCGAGTCTTTATTTAGGATATATATATACTAATTTACACTAAGTCGTGGAGTGGTAGTGGAGACTTTGATGGAGTGGTGGTAGAGGCGTATTGCCTTGAGTGATCTTCAGAGCGATCTGTGGAGCGATCTGTGGAGCGATGCCTTTGAAGCTTGCCTTCATGCCCTTTATATAGGGGTCGCCACCCCTCGGATAAGCATAGGTAGAGATTCCCCATGATGGCACCTTTTGACTGCCAATATTATTCTTCATGATGACGCTTTACACCTCAAGGAGTCATGATGAAACTTTAGACCTTCGTGAGGAATATTCGCCATGATGACACTTTTGACCAGACGTTATTCCATCTGCAATAGTTCAGATTCCATCTGCAATAGTAGATAGTACATCATATAATTGTCCTTGCAATTATCGTCAGGGAGCCTTAGCGAACAAGTAATGTCATTCGTTGTGTTCATCTACTATCATTGATACAGAAGTTGTGTCTTCATCTGGTTGAAGTAATTTATACCAATCTAGCAGTTGGCGATATTCCTGTCTGATTACAGTGTCTTCGCCATAATTTGGTTTTATCAGGCGTCCAACACCTTTATGTAGGAAACCATTATTTCCACCACATCATATGTTCATTATTTGATTCTGGAAAATCATCTGGTAATTAGTGTCTAGATGAATACTTTCTTCAATTTCCATGGATTCTTTGAACCATCGCCATTTATCATCATTCGTGTTCTGAGAGAAGAGTTCTCTTTGTTCTTATGTCAGGACACTAGTCCTTCTTTTATCAAAGAAATTCAAATATCCTTGCAAAATATAAATATCATGCATTGCCGGCCTTATTGGTAGCTTGAACCTTCGAGGAGTAGAGTAGAAGATAAGTTTATATCTTCCTCTGGAAGACGCTAGCCTCTTACATGCTTCTTTTATTGCAGTCCCAAGATCAGATTGAAGGATCTGATCTAGTATGCCATAAATGGCAGAGACTAAACCTTGTTCTATGATACCTTGAAGAGAAATATCTTTGTGGGTTCGTGTTCTAGGCTTTGGAAAAGTTTGAGATCTATTTCCGCTCTCAATATCATATATTTGTGGTATGGCTGGAAAATTACTTGGTCATCAAAGTGGAGGAGTGGAAATGTATGGATATCAATTCGGATGCTAGGGTTAATTTCTCTCCCCTCATATAGATCAATGAAGTATTCTTGGAGTTCTGAGAATACTATCATTTGCCTTTCCTGGTATTTTTTCCATATTAGTTCTAGGATATCTGGCCCTAGGCAAGATAGTGTTTGCTTGGTTTTAAAACTTAATCTAGATATAAGAATCTCATGAGTAGTAAGGCTAAAGAGCTCTTTTGAGGCTATACTCTCCTTTCTCACTTTTCTTTTGTGGCTACATGCAATCTCATATTCTGTATCAATGTAATCTGGTTTTGATAATGCAACAGTTCTTATATATGGAAATGCTATGAGAAGCTCTTTGATATTTATGCAAGATGGAGATGCAATTGTAGTGGATGCATATATTTGTTTGTGGTTAGAACCATTGCTTGGAGAGCTTGTATTCAAGCTCAATACTTTTGATGTATCTTGTGATCTAGAATCTAGATCCAATATCTTTGAGCAATCTGGAGACCTCTTATAGAGATCTAATATCTTTAAATCACTTGATAGTGATTATCTATTCAAACTTGATATTTTTGAATAATCTGGAGGTAAACCACCCAGATCTGATACTTTTGAATCTTTTGGTGATCTCATATTGAGACCTAATATTTTTGAATCATTTGACGATCTCAATGAGCTGGTACCCAGATCCAATATTTTTGAATTGCCTGGAGATCCAGTACCTAGGTTTAATACTTTTGATAATCTGCCTTCCTTTTTGGGAAGAATGTCTTGAGATCTTAAATCAGGAGCCTCTTCTAAGAGCATATAATCTGATGATCTTGCTCATGTATCTTTAGATATCGTATGATTGAAATAGTAGGTCTGCCCATTCAATGCATAAGATTTTTCTTTTTTATTCTTGGCTTGCCAGAGTAAATTGAGCAAGCCTTATTGCAACTCTGTTGCTGAAAAATTATGATTGAAACACTCGGAATTCTCCTCCCGTAGTTGGGGTAGTTTCCACTTTCCACGAGCTCATTTGTGTAATCCATTCATATATTTGCTGGGATATTATTCCCTTGTAATGTGACAAAGAAGCAACTAACTGGATTAGTTTGTAGTCACGAAATATTCTTTCACACATTACCTTTCTTGTATGATGGATCATGTCTTTTTTCAAATAATAGTTTAATAAGAATGTAGCATGATATTGCATAGTATAACCAATCATAATCTTTATTTGAGCTGCATCTCACTCCTTTAAATGATACCTTTATAGCTATCTTGTGAGCCATAACTATTTGATAATGATGTTTGAGCAACACCCAAGTATTATAATGATATGAATCATCATATATGCTAAGTTGCTGGTCAAGAGAGTGTTCTTGATCATTTCCAAATAAATTTTTATAAGTTACTCTAGGGAGACAAAACCAACTAGGTTTTGACATATCATGGAAGCTAGCATCAGAGGCATATGGCTGCCAAAATTTTTGTTTTCGACTCTCATTACTATGGAGTAGACTCATAGAATGATCATGAAGAGTTATAACACACATATAATAATTCTTTGATGACTTCTTTTGAATGATCACCTCTTTACACGTAGTTTGCTTCTGTTTTTGAGGCCAAAGTATAGCAAGAGGGTGAGCATTCTTCAGCTGCAATAAATCTATATTACTAACACTTTGAATGTTAGTTATGGTTGGTTCAATGAATATCTCATTGATAATATTTTCTTTCCCGAAGCAATTTTGATGAATTGACTTAATAGTGTTTCTTCGGGTATGGAACAAAATTTTAATTCTAATTCTTTATCCATTATTTCAAATTTTAATTGACTTAATAGTTTAACAAGAAAAGGCCGAATCAAAGATAAAAATGTTGTTTCCAGAATGACTCCTTGTTTTAGATTTTTGATAAGCAGAAAGGATGTCGTAATGTAAACACCAGAAATGCAAATGTGTACCTCAAGAATTTTGTAGTTACTTTAAGAAGGTTCTCATCAGCACCATGAATTTTATGAGTAGATTTTTCAAAATATTTTAAGGGAATAATTCCTTCTCGAATACAATTCACATATGCTCTTGAGTCAATCAAGGTTTTATATTTAAAGTGAATACATCAGTGAATTTATATAGGATTTCTACATACCATTTTTGCTTAAAATATGTTTCTATGGAGCTCACTACTTCTTGATTATTTTGTAGAATTACTTCTTCCTAAGATTCTTTTTCGGATTCACTTTGAGTTTCATACTCACTTTTAATTTCTTCTTTTCTTGAAATTTCTAAAATTTGAATTCTTCTTTTATATAATTTTGTTCTTAAAGTAGATCATTTAGGTCTAGTTGTTTCTTTGCCTTTCTTTGATTTTCTACTCTTTGAAAGACATCATCAATAGAAAACTACTTTTTATGTTGCATATCTTTTACTAATTTATCTTTGTTAGTTTTGATTCTTGATAAAAATCTTTCCAAGATAACTTCTTTTTCTCTTGGATTTTGCACCGTATCAAAGGTGTTTAATACAAATTGTTCTAAGTGTGTGAGGACTAGGATATTTTCATCAGAGGTTTTCTCAGAGACATCTTATTACAGTAAGAACATAAACTATTTTTACAATGATTAATTTCTGATTTATCTTCATCTTCAAAGCTAGATTCATTGTCAATGATCTTTTATTTTCTAAGTTGGTCCTTAATTTTAAGATCATTACACAGTTCAGCACATACCAACTGTATCTTTTGGGTGATTTTGCCTATGTTAAGATATTGATAATTTATACTACCATCTCCTTCTTTCCTTAAAGAATTTCTAACCTTTTCAGCAAATAAAGGAAGTAGTCCAAATATATATTTTTCTTTCCAAAATTCTTGATTAGGATCAGGAAGAGTATACAATTTTGATAAGAATGTATCTTTATACCACCTAAAATTAGACAGTCTTGTATCTTAGGTTTATTAGTTGTTCTCTATTTTTCTCATATATATCTTGATAATTTCCACCGTAATGATAGACTATATTGTAAACTAAAGTAGTTAGGGCATCAGAGATGTTACCAATAGGATTTCCATGCACTAGGGGCAGATCTAACGATCCTGAGCGGCATTAGCATGTTTGCACCCAAATGGGTATTAACACTAAATATGTTTCCTATATATATATATATATATCAAACGTATGACCCAGTCAGCGACTCAGGGATCTGGTCGCTATGTATGGTAGAGAATGGATTAGGGTGAATGCAAGGAGGAAAGAGTAAGATATGCAGGTTGGAAGGATGATATGTTTTTTATTTATTAAAAACAAACAGTAACTAAGAACACAAATAGTAACTATGAATAGTAAACAAGAACGTAAATAGGAAATAAGAACATGAATAGTAAAGTACTGAATTAAAACATATGCAGCACACAAAGAACTGAAAGATATGCTTATGCAAAATAATAAATATAGAACAGAGATATAAAAGCTGAAACATAAATTAGAAAGAACATAAACTTAAAATTGAAAGTAAAGAACATAATATAAAGCTAGGACGAAACAATAGAAATATAGAACATAAAGAACTTAAGTAAAAAACTTAAAGAACAGAATAAAAAGAACATTAATAATATAACAGAACAACATAAGTAATAGAAAGAACTTGAAATGAAATAAACTTAAAACATAGAGAGTTTAGGGAAAGAAATCGTTCCAGCGTTCATTCATATGCCTTGATAGACAGAAGGAGGGACCTTCTGTGTAGTACACCAGAAGCTAGAACTTTTACAAGTTTTAGTTATACAAACCACACTTAGATTTTACAAACTTTTACACACTTACACTCTTACAAACTTACACACTCAGGCTCAAAGATTAAGTCTTTATTTAGGCTACTACTTATTTTACACTAGTTTGTTGTGGTAGTGGAGTGAAGTAAGCTCATAAAATAATCATGACAACTTATATCATGCTTATAATGATTTCCTAGCAACTTGTTTTGGATGAACACTTCCTTATGCATAGTTTGCTCCTCTTTTTGAGTCCAAGACATGGGAAAAGGATGAGTGTTCTTCAGCTGCAATATATTTATGTAACTAACACTTTGACTATTTGTTATGGTAGGTTCAATGGATATTTCATTGACAATATTTTCTTTTCCCGAAGCAATCTCTATAAATTGCTTTAATAACGCTTCTTCGGGTATGGAACAAAATTTTAATTCCAATTCTTGGTTCATGATTTCAAACTTGATACTATCATTTGTCACAAGAAAAGGACGTATCAATGATAAAAAAAGTGTGCCTAGAATGACTCATTGTTTTAGATTTTTAACAAGAAGAAAAAAAGTCTTAATTTGGACACCAGAAATGCAAATGAGAACTTCAGGAATTTTGTAGTTGACTTTAAGTTGGTTCCCATTCGCCCCATGAATTTTATGAGTAGATTTTTCAAAATATTTGAAAGGAATAATTCCCTCTCGAATACAATTCATATCAGCTCCTGAGTCAATTAAAGTTTTATATTTGAATTGAAATCCATCAACAAACTTGTATGAGATTTCTACATACCATTTTTGTTTGAAGTAGGTTTCTATGGAGCTAACTATTTCTTGATTGTTTTGAAGAATTTCTTCTTCAGATTTGCTTTCTGATTCATTTTGAGTTTCATTCTCCCTTTTAATTTCTTCTTTTCTAGAAATTTGTAGAATTTGAATTCTTCTTTTAAGATCGCTTATCTCTTCTTTTATATAATTTTGTTCTTAAAGCAAGTCATTTAGACTCAACTGCTTCTTTGCCTTCCTATGGTCTTCTACTCTTTGAATGACTTCATCAATAGAGAAATACTTTTTTATGTTGGATATGTTTTACTAACTTTTCTTTGTTAGTTTTTATGCTTGATAAGAATTTTTCCAAGATAACTTCTTTTTCTCTTGGATCTTGCACCGTATCAAAGGTGTCTAATACAAATTGTTCTAAGTCTGTGATGACTAGAATATTTTCATCAGAGGTATCCTCAGAGACATCTTGCTCACAGCAAGAACATACACTATTTTCATAATGATTGACTTCTGATTTTTCTTCATTTTCAGAACTAGACTCATTGTCAATATGATTTAGGATATCTCCTAGTTTTTCTTTAATGTCTTCTGACTCTGATTCTAGCAAGGCTTGAATTTCCTTTTTGATTTTGGATTTTAAGCAATTATTTGCCATATGACCCTTTAATCCACATTTATAGCATACAATTGGTTTATTATCCTTTTTAGGAGTATCTTTTTTAAGAGGTTTTCGGTGACGCTTCCTCTTAATATAATAAGCTTCTTTCTTATTATCAACATGATTTTTTCTAAATCTTTTGACATACTTTGTGCTATTTCTTCTTTCATGTTGATCCTCAAATCCAAATTGATAGCAAAAATCTCCCAATTCCTTTTTCCCAATAATTTTTTGTTTCTTAAGTTGGTCCTTGATTTTAAGATCATTACAAAGTTCAGCACCTACCAACAGTATTTTTTGGGTGATTTTGCCTATGTCTAGGAATTGATAATTTATACTACCTTCTCATTCTTTTCTTAAAGAGTTTCTAACCTTTTCAGCAAATAAAGGAGGTAGTCCTGATATATACTTCTCTTTCCAAAAATCTTGATTAGGATCAGGAAGAGTATGTAATTTTGATGGTAGAGGCTTATTGCCTTGGTGGTAGAGGCTTATTGCCTTGGATAATTTTGATGATCAATCTCCTTCTCTAATCTTGTGGAGCTATGGAGTGATGCTTGGAGCGATCTAAGAGTGATGCCTTTGAAGCTTGCCTTCATGCCCTTTATATAGGGGTCGCCACCCCTGGGATAAGCATGGGTAAAGATGCCCTATGATGACGCCTTTTGACCTTCGATATTATTCTTCATGATAACGCTTTACACCTCGTGGAGTCATGATGAAGCTTTAGACCTCCGTGAAGAATATTCGTCATGATGACACTTTTGACCAGACTGTATTCTGTCTGCAATAGTTCAGATTCCATCTGCAATAGTAGATAGTACTCATATAATTGTCCTGACAACTGTCCTTGTGGTCGGGGAGCCTTTGCAAACAATTATTGTTATTCGCTGTCTTCATCCACCATTATTGATGAAAAGGTTGTGTCTTCATCTGGTTGGAGTAATTCATACCAATCCAGTAGTTGACGATATTCCTTTCTGATTAAGGTGTCTTCGCCATAATCTGGTTTTATCAGTCGTCCAACACCTTTATGCAGAAATCCATTATTTCCACCACACCATATATTCATTATCTGATTTTGGAAGATCATCTGGTATGTGGTGTCTAGATGAATACTTTCTTCAATTTCCATGGCTTCTTTGAACCATCGCCACTTATCATGATTTGTGTTCTGAGAGAAGAGTGATTCTATTCATAAACAAACATATGCATCTAATTAGAAAGGAATATCGTCAACTACTGGATTGGTATGAATTACTCCAACCAGATGAAGACACAACCTTTTCATCAATAATGTTGGATGAAGACAGCGAATAACAATAATTGTTCGCAAAGGCTCCCCGACCACGAGGACAATTGTCAGGACAATTATATGAGTACTATCTACTATTGCAGATGGAATCTGAACTATTGCAGACAGAATACAGTCTGGTCAAAAGTGTCATCATGGTGAATATTCTTCACGGAGGTCTAAAGCTTCATCATGACTCCATGAGGTGTAAAGCGTCATCATGAAGAATAATATCGATGGTCAAAAGGCGTCATCATAGGGCATCTTTACCCATGCTTATCCCAGGGGTGGCGACCCCTATATAAAGGGCATGAAGGTAAGCTTCAAAGGCATCACTCCTTAGATCGCTTCAAGCATCACTCCATAGCTCCACAAGCTTAGAGAAAGAGATTGATCACCAAAATTATCCAAGGCAATAAGCCTCTACCACCAAGGCAATAAGCCTCTACCACCACTACCATCAAAGCCTCCACTTCCACTCCATAAATTAGTGTAAAATAAGTAGTAGCCTAAATATCAGAGTGTGTAAGTTTGTAAGAGTGTAAATGTGTAAAAGTTTGTAAAATCTAAAGTGTGGTTTGTATAACTAAAACTTGTAAAAGTTCTAGCTTCTGGTGTACTACACAGAAGGTAGTACACCAGAAGGTTCCTCCTTCTGTCTATCAAGGTATATGAATGAACGCTGGAACGATTTCTCCCTAAACTCTCTTTATTTTAAGTTTGTTTCATTTCAAGTTCTTTCTATTACTTATATTGTTCTGTTATATTATTAATGTTCTTTTTATTCTGTTCTTTAAGTTCTTTACTTAAGTTCTTTATGTTCTATATTTCTATTGTTTCGTCGTAACTTTATATTCTGTTCCTTACTTTCAGTTCTTTAAGTTTATGTTCTTTTAATTTTTGTTTTATCTTTTATATATGTTCTAAGTTTCTGTTTTAATCATTCTATATTTATTACTCTGCATAAGCATATCTTTCAATTCTGTCTGTTGCATCTGCATATGTTCTTTTATATTTGTGTGCTGCATATGTTTTAAATTCAGTCCTTAACTATTCACGTTCTTGTTTACTATTCTTGTTCTTAGTTACTGTTTGTTTTTAATAAATAAAAAATATATCATCCTTCCAACCTGCATATCTTACTCTTTCCTCCTTGCATTCACTTTAATCCATTCTCTACCATACATCGTAGCGATCAGATCCCTGAGTCGCTGCCTGGGATAAACATATATATATATATATATATATATATATATATATATATATATATATATATATATAAATTAATGAATTTTTATAAAAATTGAGAAACTGAGAATACCTTAATATTAAAGTAGCAATCATGTAACCTCTATGATACTTGTGCTAACTTGTTATTTATCCTAACCAACTTGTATATATCTGTTGTCCGGATGTCATGTTCATATCGTCAGCATCCGCAAACCTATTGTGTGCATCTGAAATTGAAGAGAAGCCTGTTTAGATGCTGGAAGCGTATCTACATGGTTGTTATATAGTTGATTCTCAATAGACATTAGAATAATGAGCTCAAATAAGTTTTTCAAAATGTTCAAGTTAAGAGTAAATAGTCGATTGTATACATGATTAGAAAACCGTTTCACCAACCATTGTCAGTTGACTATCACAGCATAGATGGCAAAAATGGTGGCATGTTCATAGAGGCATGTGTATTTATATATGTGGTAACTCCCATGCCTCGAACTTGTACAGATCAATGTCAGGGATGACCTCAAGCTCGATCTTGAGGTTGTCTACTAACCCCAAGTCAGTAATTCCATATGATGAATAACTATTCATGCCCAAAAAATATCATATCGATTGCCTTAATCTTCAGAGTCAGAGCAAGACCAAGGCTCATGCATCCACTAGTCAAACATATTCACAAGAGAGAGAGAGACCTTCCTTGTCCTTCTTAAGGAAATTCTGCAACCAGACGCAATTCTGGTCTTTATTCTGAAATATGTGATATCAGATGCTTCCAATCTCCATCCAGCATAGATAGTATGAACATTGAAATTTCCACTTAAGCCAACCTGAATTTGAAATAAAGTATATATGCAAAACGAAAGCAACAAAAGCAAGAATGGCATACGAGAACACTTCTTTTGGATGCAAGCAATCACGCAAATTCATGACCTCCAAAGTATCTGAACATAATCCACTACCCATGAACCTAAAGAGTTTAAGCTGTGTCTTACATCCATCTCAAGGAAAGGAACATCTTAAAATAGAAATAGAAAACCAAATGGTCCTCAAAATAAAAAAATAATGTTCAACCTTAAAAAGTTGCCTGTAATTGAAAGTGAAGTTGAGAAGTCCACATTCCTCAGATTTGAAAACCCCACATTCTTTAGATCTGACAAGTTCGAACATTGAATAAACATTGAGCACTTCTACTAGGGAGAACAATATAACTGGAAAGGGAAGAAGATCAGAAGAGGACCCACCGAGATGGGCCAACTCTGCGGCTCAAGGGTGCGGCAGCATCTTGGCAGGGAGGGAAGGGGAGTGTGTTAGCGGCGGCGGTGCGGGGTCGAAGAGGGAAGGGGAGCTAGTAGGGAAGGGAGTAGGTGACGAGGGAAGGGGAGTGACCGATGGGGAGAGAAAGGGAGCGGCCAACGAGGGAACGGCGGCAGTGTGGGGCCGGGGAGGGAAGGGGAGCTAGTAGGGAAGGAGCAGGCGACGAGGAGGAAAGGAGAGCGGGCGATGGGGAGAGAAGGAGAGCGGCCGACGAGAGAGCGGCTGCGGCTCGGGGCCGGCGGCGACAAGGGCGGGGAGGTGAGTCGAGCGATGCGGGAAAAATGGGAGTGGTGGAATGGATAGACCGAAACGAGTGGATGAAGATTGGTTATTAGGTGTATCACCTAAGTATCCATGAAGTATCAAAGAAGTATTGGGATTTATTTTTATTTTTGAAAAATCAAAAAATCATGGATACGTGCAGTATACATATCGGAGTAGTATCTGTATCTGATATGATATCTGATACTGATATGCAAATTGTTAAGTATCCGCGCAACGTATTGGCTAGAATATATTCTGTGCTTGCCAAATCAAGGGTCAAACTCGATCTTTATGAGCTACTCACCCAGCTCAAGGAAAGCCAGCGCTCCCATTGGAGAAGCTACTGCTGATGCTGAACTTCCTAAGAGGTGATTGCCTGCTCATACTGTTCTTTTGGCCAAATTTTCTGCACTATTGATTTCTCTCTTTTCTAATTTGAAGTGCTTCTGAGAGAGTCAAAGCAATGGGTCAAGTTTTATCAAAAGCAAGAGATCAATTGTACTATTGCAAGGCAATTACCCAGCATTTAAGAGCAATGCTTCAGTCAGCTGATGAGCAGGTTCGGAGCTTAAAGAAGCAGAGCACCTTCCTTAGCCAGTTGGCGGCAAAGACAATCCCAAATGGCATCCATTGCTTGTCCATGCGCCTAACAATAAACTATTACCTTCTCTCTCCAGAGAAAAGAAAGTTTCCAAAGAGCAAGAACTTGGAAAATCCTGATCTTTATCACTATGCTCTTTTTTCGGACAACGTTTTGGCAGCATCAGTAGTAGTCAACTCAACCATCATGAAGGCAAAGGTTAGTGCAATCTGAACTTCAGTTTGGAAGTGTAGTTTCTTGGTTATGATGTATAATTGCATGATCCAGTTCAGTAGCAACTCCTGATTTTCTTGCTATAAAACTACAGGAGCCTGAGAAACATGTATTCCATCTTGTTACTGATAAACTGAACTTTGGAGCAATGAACATGTGGTTTTTGTTGAATCCACATGGGGATGCAGCAATCCATGTTGAAAATGTGGATGACTTCAAATGGAAACATGTGGGGAAAGTTTTCACCGATTTGACAAGTACTTTAGCTTTTCAAATCCAAACATTGCTCAGAACTTTGATCCTAATGCATGTGGTTGGGCTTAATGAATATGTTTGATCTGGGAGAATGGAAGAAGAAGGACATTACTGGGATTTACCACAAATGGCAGAACATGGTGAGTTGGAAATAAGGTTTATATTTTACTGTCTCCACCTCTCCTTAGAATATTGGGTTAGTGTTCTTACAGAACCAGTTTGCCCATATGGCGTCTGGTGTTTCAGATTTCCATCAAGTGAATTTTTGCATTGTCATGCATGCAACTTCATTAAATCGTATCATGAAGTGATTCATTGCATATTCATTTATATGTATGATTGCATTTGAGCCTGCAATTACTTCTGAAGTTCTGATCATATCATGATGCGTGTGGACAGCTTCAATGGTAAATTTACTTGACAATAAGGTGTCATTAACAGATGTACGATCGGCACTGACAGTTAATCCATGCTTCTAAATTAGTAAAAGCGTAATTTTACTTACTGAGATAGAGTACAGGCCAAAGCATAAATACATTCGTCAAATCCCATCGCTGTACTTCACACTGCTTTTCCTTTCTCTTTTTACAGAACGAAAACAGGCTGCTCTGGAAACTGGGGACACTACCGCCACGTCTTCTAACTTTTTACAAGCTGACACAACCCCTGGACAAATCATGGCATGTGCTTGGCTTAGGGTAAATCATGGCACTCAGAAATCGATAACGCCGCGGTCATCCACTACAACGGGAACATGAAACCATGGCTAGAGATTTCCATGACAAAGTACCGACCTTACTGGACAAAGTACATCAATTGTGAGCATTCATATGTTTGTGGATGCAAGATCAGTCAATAGGCAGTAGCCAAAGCAGCATTCTTCCGTGATGAACATTGGAGTTAGCGGGACTCCAAAAGGAAGTCCCCTGTTAGTAGTATATATAACTCTACTAGTTCTTTGTTCGTGTTACAATTTTCCCTAATAGAATTGTTAGGTATCTTGTGTATGTAGTTTCCTCGCCGATTTGCAGTTCCTTCACTATTCCATTGTGGGATTTTTATTGTAAACCCTCCCTTTTTTCTCTCTTGAAAAGAACGATGAACTCCATGTGTTCCCAACAGCTGATAAATGCAATCTGTCTGAATTTGAGTCAGTAAAGATGCCATATGAACTGTATTTGCAGGTGTTCTTTTCAATATCCGCTGCAGCATTTTACCACACCAAAAATGTTATGTTATCTTCTCGTCAAAGCAAGAATTTTGTTTAAGTTTTAACTAATACTGATTATATCAGAAAAGAAACTAGTCTGATTGAAATTGTTGCTTCGAGATGATCCAATCAGTAGATCAGTCAGGGACCTCTCCATCCATTAGTAAATCCATGGGAGTTTCTTATCAGCATCAAAAGCATAGAATCCCGCCAATCCCATATGTGTAGCACACATATCCAGGTCAATATTCATCAACAGAGCTCCATCCATTTAGGGAAAAAAAATATGCAACACACTATCACTATGACCTTGTTCAAAAGTGTTATAGTGTTTGGATATAGTATCTAGCTGATTGAGAAAGCGTTTGAGAAAGTAAAGAATATTCATGTTGAGAAGTTACTCCTTTTAAAGCAGCTTTTATAGTAACTCTTACAAACGGCTTATAGAAATCATCCTAAGAAGCCACTTCATTCAAAAGCCGGTTTCTTGAAATCAAAAGCTAGAAGCTGTTTAGAACAGCGCCATAAATCACTAGCCAAACAAATTTGGAAACCTAAAAAAAAAGAGAGTACCATATGAAATCGAGAACAGAAAGCTGGCTAAAAGTAATGCCTGCTCATGAAAACAATTGCTGCTGAGAATGATAAGATGACCATTAGGCTACACATGCCAAACGTCATTTTAAACTGATACTATGTTCAACTGCGATCAAGCTCAAGCATGGGTATAGCTTATAAATAAAAATTAGGGCAAATAATCGTAAGCAGGTCAATTCCATGGTGAATGCAAGGAGGGAAACAAAAACGTGAAGCCTTCCTATGAAAAAACTATTATTATATATGCGCAAGACATTATTTTGAGTATACAAGCATCGAGAGATGTGGCACATAACATCTCCCTACATATCACGCTAAATTCTACAAAAACACGCAGGTTAGTGGTAACTACCACTGAGATCCCACACCAAACGCATTAGTCTCAAAGGATACCGTGCAACATTTCTGGAGCAAATTTGCAATGTACTTCCAGACAGCTGCATACTTACGCTGCTGCTCATGCATTCTGAAAAACAGTTCGCAGAGATATGGTGGTCTCAACCAACTATCAAGTAGCCCCACTCAGTTTCCTGAACTTCAGAGGGAGGAAACTGTTCGAATCAGCATTCCTCTTCTTGCCAAAATTGCCAGGCGCGACAGTGATTGGTGAGATTGAAGAAGTGGTTGTGTTTCTCCGAAACCTACCCATGTTCCAATATGAGAAAGGTTCATCATGTTGGCTGCTAGAACTAGGAGCACCGCTTCCAAAATTTTGTGGAATCATGCTATGCTGTCTATCATGGAGATCCTGCAAGAAAATGGAGGGTTAACTTTTAGTAACGGAAATCATACCATGTTAACAGCTACTGAATTCAGCCATGGATTGGGCTCTTTATCAGCTACTCATTCTCAGCAGTACAGTTTAGTGATTATTGACATCCACAGTTCTGTTTCTGATAAAATCTCCCTGAATTTATAAGTAACTAATCATGAAACCATGTGATCCGGAGCAGAACACAGTTGGTAACCAGATCATGCAATCATTGGCAGTTGGCACGGCTTATCATTCCTCCAGCTAGGAAGAAAATGCGCAGTATACACCACAAGACTGGTCCAATGAAGCTCCAAGATGATCTGTGCACTAACGTTTGACATGACATATGGATCATCAACAATAGTTGCTCTACTAAGTGGGAAATTATGTCGCTAGCAAAGTTCTACTTACCCTACAAAATAAGCTTCTAGAAGACAAGGCATCTTAGCAGTTGATCGCTAGTCAGGGATAAGCAAGATCTGATGGGAAAAATGGGATGGACCAGGGACTGATAAGCGCGAAAACTTACCTTTTACTAGAATCACGAAAGTTAAAACCAAAATTCTTTATCTTTTGGTACCATGCCAACAACTGGAAGCATTTTTTTTACTCTATGTACTCAGATTTTCATCTATCACATGAACCACTGAACGTTATCACGTTTAGATATTGAGTAGTTTCTTTTTATTTCTACTTTGATGTAACTCATCCAAGATCACGTGAGAATCTTGCATCTCTTCACAAGCACTCAAGAAATCAAGGCTATATAGGTTGTGCAAACTCCAGCTTTACTAACTGTGCTTTGCTAGAAATTACTCATGATTTTAGCGAAATGCAAGCTCGATTATAAAGACTTAAATGAACAGAAATGATAGCTGCTACATCTTATGTTGCTGAAGCCTCTAAAATAACTACCGATACTTACTGCAATATAACCAATCAACATATGACTAGCTTGATCAATATGAGTTCATCCTGAATGTATTTTTCCTAAGGTCTAAGATCGGAGATGCCCCCAGGCAAAAAGTGGAGTGCCCGTTAGCAACATGATGCCGTGATGTTGATAAAAAGTCTTAACAAGTATTATCAAGATAAGTGTATCTTACTAATTTCACCAGCTGCATATATCCAAATATGATGCTTCTCAATGCCCTTGCGATTACATGTGCAACTATAATCTATTCATAGATTGTTTTCATTGTGTGGTACATTCAATGGGATTTGGAGATTCACTTAAATGTTTCCCCCAAGGTACTATCCCACTTTTGTAAAACTAATTTCCCAGCTTATCTGTAAATTCAGCTTCAAAATAACAACTTAATTTCTCCTTGTAAGAGTATCTTTTGTTATGATAATGCCTCTAAAAAACTGCAGAAGAACCAATCCTGCTTGGCTGCTTGCCCATGTATATACATGTCACCATGTAATGAGAGAAATGAAGCTGAAAATCTTACACGAAGAGTTCTTATGGGAACCATGTCCACAGCATGGCTAGGATGAGCAGCACCTACACAAAGAGAAATTTCACCATCACAGTGTAATTAAGATCCAGTGGAAAACCAACAACGTGTGTGGTGGCCTCCAATTGGATGACAACGGTGAAACAGTAATGGATACATTTAATGGGAACTGGGAAGGGACAAAGTGCAAGAAATCCCAAGGACGACTAGAAGAAAAAAAGAGATGGGTACATGTAATGCATACAGTATTCACACCCTATTAACAATTCAGAAAAACCAAATTGATCAATCTTTTGTAACAACACTTGCTTCTGTAGCACTTTCAAGCATCCATTAATTTACATCATAAAATTTTCTTAAATGCCAAATTTTTACACAAAAATTCTGACGCTCTGAGGGGATAAGGAAGTTGGGGAGTGGGGTGTGAAGGGAAAATGGGAAGGTGTATCAATTAAACCGGTGGCTGAAACTTTGCTAATGAAGTTTTACACGTATCCTAATTTCCCCAATGGGGGCAACTAAGAGAAGATTCATGTATCCAATCCATACTTCCGCTAAAAACAGTGTACACGAATCCTAGTTTCATGAGAGCAGATACAGGTATCCAATCCATACTTCCTGGAGTCTTCGTCAAATTATTTTAGTCACCACGGGCTCATGGCACAACTCTGTACAATAGGTGTATGTAGCTGCTCGCTAGTTTCACCCAAAGCTAAAATAATATTTGGCCAATTTTATGTTGCTTGTGAGTGTACCAAGGTTACATTGCTGGCTGCAAAGCTTTGAAGACGAAGAAGTCGCGAAGTGGCTCAATGAGCTCGAATCTAGAGAAGTGCACACATGGAGGAGACGTGTGCAAGGAAAAGCGCGAACCGATCCGATACCTGCAGCTCTGGCCGCAAGCCAGGAGGCGTTGGCGTCGCCGCCGACAACCATCCGCGACGGCAGCCCAGTGAACCCACCGCTGCCGCTGCTGCTTCCGAGCCCAGTCATAGGCCTGAAGGGTGCGAAGCCACCGATATCCGCGACCGCCCCCGCCGGCGGCGCCGGGAGGCGGAAGAACGGCGACAGCATCGGCGGGCCACGCCCGCTGCCGGAGGCGGCAGCGGCGGCATCCCACGCGCTGACCGGCGTGCCCCGCAACGGGCGCGGGCTCCAGCAGAAGGGCCCAAACCCAGCGCTGCGCGGCGGGGGCGGGGGCCGCGGCGGCGTCGGCGGGTTGGGGGTGAGGTGGAGGCGGCGGATCCAGACGGAGGTGAGAGGGTCGGGGTTGCCGTGAGGGCGCGGGTGCGGCGGGAGGTGGAGGTGCTGGTGCTGGTGGGAGGGGCGCTCGGAGCTGGGGCTCCCCACGGAGCTCCGGAGCGCGAGGTGCTCCGACATGCCGGCGGCGAAAGAGACGGCGAAGTAGCGAAGGAGGAGGCGAGGGTCGACGAGCAGTAGTAGCTTTCCTCCCCCGTTCGCGATTGGGGTAGAGTGCGACCGCGCGGGCCGATGGCGTCGTCGCGTGGTGAAGTGAAACGGTGAAAGCGCGCGGCGGGGGCACACCGCACTCGATCAGCGAATTTTTTGTACGGATAATCCATTTTTTAATCGAAATTACAGAAATATACCCGCGGGAAAATTTTTTACAGAAATAGGCTCCAGTCGCCTAATGGTTGGGCGACTGGAGCCTTTCGCCCAACCAGACCGCGACAGCTGGAGAGTCTACCAACCGTTGGGCGATTCATTGCAGTCGCCCAACGGTTGGGCGACTTCCATGCAGTCGCCCAACGGTTGGGCGACTTCCATGCAGTCGCCCAACGGTTGGGCGACTGCAATGCAGTCGCCCAACGGGATGGCGACTGAAGGTGGGATATAAGGTCGCGCTCGGCGACGCTCGCCTCGCCACTTCTTGCATTCGGCCAGCGCAGAGAAGGAGGAGAAGAGAAGGAGAAGAGAAGGAGAAGAGGAGGAGAAGAGGAGAAGTAGTGCGTGTTTTTCAGGTAATTTTTTTGTTAGTGTAGAAAATTAGTTTCGAAAATTTAGTGTAGAAAATTAGTGTAGAAAATGTAGTGTAGAAATTTAGTTTAGAAAATGTAGTGTAGAAAATTAGTGTAGAAATATAGTTTAGAAAATTTAGTGTCGAAAATTAGTTTAGAAAATTAGTGTAGAAAATTAGTTTAGAAATATAGTGTAGAAAATTAGTTTAGAAATATAGTTTAGACAATTAGTTTAGAAAATGTAGTGTAGAAAATTAGTTTAGAAATATAGTTTACAAAATGTAGTGTAGAAAAATTAGTTTAGAAATGTAGTTTAGAAATGTAGTTTAGAAAATGTAGTTTAGAAAATGTAGTGTAGAAATTTAGTTTAGAAAATGTAGTTTAAAAGTTTAGTTTACAAATTTAATTTTCAAATTATGTTTAGTAAATATAGTATAGAAATGTAGTTTACAAAATTTAGTTTATAAAATTTGTATACCATTTATAATGCATTATTGTACAAAATATAGTATTTAAATGTACATGTAGAAAAATTAATGTTGCAATTATTGTACAAATTTATATGTAGAAAATTTAGTGTTGAAATTTAGATGTAGAAAATGTAATGTAGAAATTATTGTACAAATTTTGCAGGTATGACTCGTGCTGGACGTGACTCGGAGTGGCGGTTCGCGCTGTTGGACGAGCACGTGGACCGCTCTCATCGCGCTTCCCGTCTAGTCCCGGCACCGGGGAGCACGGACGAGCCGCCTCTGCTGGGAGTGGTCCGGACGCGCACACCTCGCGTGGCCTGGGGACTCGACCCTCGTTGGACTGCCAGGTTTGCACTACTCCAACGGAAGATCGACCGTAAGTTCGTTCCGAGCTGACCTTCACTTTGTTTGCAGGCTGCGGGATGCCGGGCTACTCCCTCTTGCCCGGATGGTGCAGGCCACGGACGAGGATGGAGCCGCTGGCGGGGACGAGGGCGGGGACGAGGCCGGCGGGGACGAGGCGGGCGGGGAGCGATCACGACGCTTTCCGTTCGACCGTTCCCTGCTGACGGCTTTGGTGGACCGCTGGCGACCCGAGACGCACACTTTCCACCTCCCATTCGGGGAGATGACGCCGACCTTGCAGGATGTGTCCCTGCTCCTTGGGCTTCCGACAGCGCGAAGGGGGTGAAAAAAGGCACGGACTGGTCGTTGAAGATGCAGCCCTGGGTCGAGCAGTGGCAGGGTGCGCTCGACGACCGCGTGGAGGAGGACCGCCCGTACGACAGCAGGGAGTACGCGGAGTACCTGCGCTACGACTCCTCGTCCACCAGTGCC